>CM076601.1:101512500-102762500 GCA_038502835.1 Octonoba sinensis | reverse complement strand
ATACCATTATCATTAATGCTGTATTTGTGATTTCGGGTGGCGAAGGTAATCCAAAATACTCGGAAGTTCTTGTAAACAATAAGTATGAGAAACAAAATACAAAACTAATAACATGACAGTACCTAAAAATAAAGTTGTAATTTTAAAAACAAAATAAAGTAACAATAATAATATCAATTACACATTAATAATTAAATTAATTTTAATAATAAAGCATTTAGTGTACAAATTGAAGCCAAGAAAAGATTCTGTATAAATAAGATGGGAATTTAAATTCAGTGAAATCTAAATGTTTTCTTTTCTTTTTTATCCTACTTTTTCATAACAGTTTTTTTTTTCTTCTTTAGTTTTAAAAATAATAAAGTATGAATGTAGGCTCAATGTATCATAAGAAATACCTTAAAAAATAAAGAAAAGTAGATGAATAAAGATGGAAAAATCAGTAAATTGAAAGTAGGGTTCTGAGATGGGGAAAATGTGTGGCAGTCGGTCCGTCTCGGGCATAACTAATAACTTTGGAAGGGGAATTGTCCAATTTGTTTTTTTTTTTTTTTGTTTTTTGCATTCAAAAGATTTTGGCAAGGACATCAAGTTTCTTTAATTTTTGATTTGAACAATATTTGTTCAATTTTTAACGGTTTCAAAAATCTTAGCATTAGCACAATTGGGGAAATGTAAAGACATTATATAAATCCTGTACATAACACCCAAGTTCCCTTGAATAAGCTTGTTCGAAGGAACTCTCGACCCGAAATATTTTTTGATTTGAACATTTTTGTTCAAATTTGAACAGTTCAAAAAGATTAGAGGAAATTTCAGTTCTCAATTTAATCCTCAAACCAAAATCTTGATGTAACAGACAGATTTACTTAGAACAAAATTGATCGGACAGATGTTATGACGTACAGATATGAAGTTCATCCAGAACTAAATTAGACCATTTTCTCATGGAGTTTTTTTCATCTGGAAGGATATTTCTGATTTAATGAATGAGTAAATAAATGAGTGAATAGTTACTGTATGAACCAATGAGAAATGTGTATTTGAAGTAATTAAGAACCAAAGCCAAATGAGAAAGAGAGAGATAGATTGTAAAATTGATGGTGGTCTATACAGGAAAGTATGCTTGTATGGTTCTAGACGGAACTTCTTGCTTAGTTTTACATAAACAAAAAAGTACTCGAATGTTCAATAAGACAAGATACAAATTTGATGAATTACTCACCGATCATAGAACTAAATATAGATAGATCTAGGATATTGAAAACAAGAAAGAAAAAATAATAAAGAATAAAAACACACACACACACAAAAACTTCTAAAAAACGACAAAATCCCTATCTGCAAAATTTCTTGTAACAACCTTAATAGACCTTGATAATATACTGATAATTTCAATTTGAACTTCTTGAATACTGTTAAAAGGTTTTATAAATATTGACATAACAATACTGCAATAACAGCATGTATGCACTATGCAACTTGTTATTTGCCTTTAAGAAACAACATTGATATTTCCCTACATTATCAACATTGTATATGTATCATATACCTCAATGCTGCAAAAAATAGCTGAACATTGATTCTATGTTTTTGTTGTCAGGGTAAATAACAGCCAACAGAACGCTGTTGAGCCACTCATGTGTTGGGGTTAGGGATGTAATGAATCTTCGGCCACTATTCGGTATTCGGCATATTCGGCCCTTTGGCCGAATAATCATTTCATCATCAAGCCGAATATTCGGCCTGGCCGAATACTAAGTACGGTCAATATTCGGCCTGGCCGAATAGTTCTGCTGCAGTAGAAATGTCAAAAAATAAAGACATTAGTATATTTTTAACATTTAAAATTACATTATAATTATTGCAAAATAATACATTAGTTTGTAGTTTAAAAAAATAAAAATAAATCAGAAAAAAAAACTACTTTTTTAAACCTAGTTTTAGGCTTATCTGAGCAAAAACAGATTTTAAAGTTGTAATACTGTATTTTATATTTAGCATTTGCTCCCAAAGCTGGAAAGAGTTAATTATGATATATGAAAAATTAATTTTGTTATTATTAACAAAGTGAAGTGGAAGTCGGACTTTCTTTGGGTAAACTGATTTTATTGTGAATATTGGGTAAGAGAGAAATGTGAAAAGCCTACAATATGTCATGAATATTTAGATAGCATAAGTTAATGGGGTTTTTGAAAATAAAAATATATTCCAGTTAAGTGTATTAAATTTTAATAGATTGTTTAAAGATGGGTATGTAAAAAACTTCATAAAATAAAAGTATTAACTTTATAACTTCTATCTTCATAAAACAGTTTTGAGCAAGGTCAAAGTTCACTAAGCAATAGTAGTTCTTTCATTTGAATTAAATAATTAGTAAAATAATGCTAATGCTTACTACCATAAAACCTGTCATTTCTATTCCACCTGTGGGTGAAATTCTTAGTTTTATTACATTCAAAACAATAGAGAAAGTAGATTAATTTTAAATAGTTTTAAATTCTTAACAAACAGAATTAAATCATACATCATAGATGTGTAATTGATGTTTGACTTTGTCAATAATTTTAAATTTGTCAAATACTTTCTATTACAACAATTTTCTAGAAATTTTAATATTCAGCAGCGAATATTCGGTAGTCGTCCTAAGACATTGGCCGAATATTCGGCTTCAGCCTATTCGGCCTAGAAGAAATGGCCGAATATTCGGCTTCGGCCTGGGAGAAGTGTTCGAATATTCGGTATTCGGCGAATTCGGCCAAATCACTATTCGTTACATCCCTAGTTGGGGTAGAAGTACTTTTGCCCATTGCTCCTATTGGCGGCATGTATCTCCTGATCTCCTCCCACTCGCACGTGGTTTCTCATTTGTTGGATGTTCATCAATAAAAAGTAGTGTGGTGGAATATTGTTTTCAGTAATAACTTATGCATTATTGCATTTATTAATGAAGCCCAAGACAGTAGATATGTAATTAACTACTGAGAAAACTATGAAAATGGTCATAAAATTAAAAGATTTTTCCGAAAAATGGATGACACTGGTTAAGGCTTAAGGGAACCAAGGCCGAGTCGACAGAGCGGTAAGTATGAACTCTTTATTCTTGGCGACAAATGTCCCTTTAAAAATTACCTGTACAATTTTCATTTCTTTTGTGTCTAATAATGATATTTCAATTTTTCTATAGAAGTACAAAAGTATTTTTTCAGTCAACGAAGTTCTTTTAGAATTCTTAGTTGAATATGAATGTGTTTCGGTAGTGTAATACAAAGGAAAGCTTAAGTACAATTTAAGAACAATCTATTGCAAAACATGCATCCCCTTTTTTTTTGCTTCTATAAAAATGCCAGTTAATATTACAGTGAACTAAAAATAATATTTCTTTATATGTTACCTAAATTTGAAAAAAAAAAAAAAGAAACTTTACACATGAAAAAAACATATTACGAAGATAAACAATCTTTTCAAAATTACCAAATTCTATAATTTTTCTAAAAGTAATATACAGTACTATCTCTTTTAAATTGCTCACTGTTTTAACAGGTGTTTCTTGCAGAAGCACAAAAAATGTGAAAGCATATAATAAAATAAATCTCTTTAAAATGGTACCTAAAATCATATAATGAATTACACACATAAATTCAGTTTGAGTTAATTTAGAAAACAGTTTTTGACTCAAAATTGTTTTCGTACACCTCAAGGAGAATGAGCAAAATATCATTCTTAACCCCCTTATTTAAGAGCCCTCTCAAATATATAAGCTGTATGGGTAATGTTTAAAAATAAATGGCCTGTAGCGCAAGGAGTCTTAAAATTCGATTTCCACTTAGGCCCCTTAAAACAATTGATCATGACAAGATGTATGCAACATTATGGAAAAAAACACATCTTGATTTTACACTCACAAAACACTGTTATATCAGGGTTATACTGACAATGACAAGGTGAAAGCAATATTGCAAAAATGAGCCACCTTGATTGTATGTACACTTAAGAAGCAGTCATATCAGAGTATACTGACAAAGAGATGATTAATGCAATGTTGTGCAATAAGGCACCTCGATTTTATACTTACAAAGCACTAACATTTTGCATTTAAATATTGGCAGCCTACCATTGAAAATACCATAAAAACCATTCACTGAAAAAACCCGCATTTTAGGCACAATAATGACTATTGCAATTAATTATCATAACATAAAATGATATGCATTACTCAACAAAAAACATAGCAAAAATATCGCGTAATTCCAAGCACAACTTCAAGCACATTTTACATTAAACTAACGGAAACCCACTTTATCAAAACCAGCAACGCCACTAATTACTACAGCTAATATTTTAGAACAATTGAAAATTCATTGTTTTATAACCTAACAAACACATAAAATAAGCAAATAATAAATTTAGAAAAATAAAGAACTCACTTTAAACCAGTTGGCTTTTCAATATTAATCCCAAATCACTACAAACTTGCTATCCAATATTACGAAATGGTCCGAAAATTACCACTTAATTTTTCATTGCTTTTAGTCACAATTAACCAAACTTATGCACTTATCAATCAAAACAATTTCATACTTCAGATAGCAAAAACACCAAATCACGTTTCCGTCTATTTTAACACATTTCAAAAACATGGCGCCTTAACAAACTATTGTAATATAGAATCATCCATCTGGCCACAATAGAAAACAATTGAACCAAATTAATGCACCTTAACGCTTTACATTCTTCCTTTAGCAACAGGAAAGATCTCCACAAACTTTAAACATAAAATAAACTGCTAAAAAGCTACTTATTCGAGAAAAAAAATTCTAAAAGTTCAACAATCACACCGACACAACACCCTTCCACATCATACACTGAGGGTTACCACACATTACGTCAGCCAACATCAATGGCGCTGGGTTGCCACTGAAATTATCGCCAACCGAAAATCATTACAAATTGGCGCGCTAGCTCGAATGTCGCCAAGGGGGGGGGGGGGGGAGGGATTATATCACAGTAGTACCTATATGCATGCAAAACTATGGCTAGGTAAAAAGAATTTATAAATTTTGTTTCCATTGTACCCTGTCTTCTCCTACAGACAATTCAACAATAATTCAAGTTTTAAATGTTCAGCATTAGTTTAGGCTCTTAAAATACATTGCAGGTATCTTTTAACAGGAATTAATTGACTGACATGTTTGAGTTTAAAAAAAACTAATTTTTAAATGAAATAAATTAAAATAATTACCTTTTATTAACATTTAAAACTATCCCAGCATTTGTAATAGTTAGTAATAATAAATGAAAAATATGATATCCAGATAACGGTAGAAGTATTACAAAACCTAGCAATGTACAAACACATTTCTTCTTAGCACAGTCTTCTATTTTTTGAAGAAAGGAACCACATACAATGCTGAATAACAGTAAAAAAAGGTAAATAAAATCCTCCAGAATCATGATTCTAATTTTTGTTGCACTGATGTCATCAAATGATTAAAATGATAATCTGAAACAAAAACAATTATTAAATATTACATGACATTTTTTGCACATATAAAATGAACTTCAGAATGCTATAATTGGCTTTTTGTATTAAGAAACATAGATATCAGTGGTGCAGTCGAGGGTGGATGCAGGGGGACGGCGTCCCCCTACCTTTTTATTTTAATACAAGCATCCCCCCAAACTTTTTCATTTTTACATAAGCATCCCCCCACTTTTGATTTCAATTGTTTACCTTCTTATGTATAAGCATCCCCTTGTAATGTATTAATCGTAATCGTATTGTGTTTTATTGAGTTTTTGTATGGCAACAGCATAAGTGTTATTCTTCTCAGTCTTCTCGTTCTCAATGTAAATAGTAGTCGTTTTCATGTAAGTGTCCTCAGTAGTTGTAATAAATGTTCTTTAACGGTATCTACAGCCTGGAATAATGACGCCCATTAGTAAAGAGTAAACCCTAGCCCACATATATAAAATTGGCGACGAGGTCGGGATGCTTTATAAAAGTCAAGAAAATTCGAATGGGCCGGAAAGAAATGGCGTTATCGAAAGTAACGAAAGGCGCCAGTGAAGCAGACAGCCTTGAAGTGTCTAAGGAATCATTCTGAAGGTTTATTGTATTGTGATACCAAGACTTTGAAGTTTTTCTTGCTAATATTAAACAAGATACAAGAACTTTGAAGCTTCTTGCTAATAATCAAGATTAAAGAACATCTCGTATTTCGTTTTGTAATTATGGCTACTATCGGAACACTAGAACATTTTGATACTACAAAACCTTTGTTATGGGACTCATACTATGAACGTATGGAATGTTATTTTGAAGCGAATAAAATTGAAAAAGAAGACCAAAAACGAGCTGTATTTTTAAGCGTAAGCGGCCCTGATACGTATTCGGTTATACGGTCGTTAGTATCTCCGGACATTCCAACCAAAAAAGCTTACAAAGATTTAATTGAACTAGTAAAGAGTCATTTTTGTCCTAAACCCTCGGAAATTTTCCAAAGATATTTATTCTATCGAAGAAGACAACTCAACGAAGAATCGATTTCTTCATTTGTTTCGGAATTGAGAAGATTGGCAGAACATTGTAATTTCGGAACACCTCTCGAGACTATGTTACGTGATAGACTGGTCTGCGGGATTAAAGACGAGAACCTGCAACGGAGACTACTATCTGAAAGTTCTCTTACGTTTTCAGATGCGCTGGATAAAGCTATCACAGCAGAAACTGCCAGCAAGAATGTCAAAGAAATCAGAAGTTCCGATTCTTTATCTGTGAGACCCGTACATGCTAGGACAAGTAATTCAGTGCAAAAGTGGCATCAGAAAAGTAATAAAAATAAAGAATCATCAAAATCAAGAGAAAAGAATTGTTCAGGATGTGGGGGTTTTCATTCAAGAGCGCAGTGCAAATTTAGGGAAGCTGAATGTTACGTTTGTAAGAAGAAGGGTCATATCACCAAGGTATGTAGAAATAAACCTCTTCCAAATAATAGAAATGTAGTTAAGAAAAATTGGATCAATAATTCTGCAAATTTAATTGACACTGTTCCTGAGCTTGAAAATCTTTAGTTAAAGTATTTATGTGTAAATGATGTGAATCATTAGCTACTGTAAGATTAAAAGCTACTGTTTTCATAAATGACTCTCCGGTTCTAATGGAAGTCGATTCAGGTGCAAAGGTTACTATTATCGATAATTGTACATTTAAAGAATTATTTCCTACTCGTGCTCCCAAGTTAGAAAAATGTCCGTATGAAATCAGAGATTATAATAAGAATTCGGTTAATATCTTAGGACAATGTGATGTTAATGTTGAGTATTCATCTTTCAAAGGGACTCTGCCTATTTTGGTTGCAAGGGAGAGAAGAGAAAGTTTATTAGGAACAAATTGGTTCGAACCGCTAGGAATAGGGTTGACAGGTGTGCATTCCATCAGCGAAGTAAACTTCGACAGCGTTGTTAAAGAATTTTCAGACGTCTTCAAGGAAGAATTAGGAACTTTTAAAGGTGCTCCAATATCGCTTAAACTAGACCCGAAAATTCTCCCTATTCAGCTCATGGCAAGACAAGTGCCGTTTGCTCTAAAGCCAAAAATTGAGAAGGAATTGCAACGATTGCAAGAACAAGGTGCAATTGAGCCTGTGGATTACTCGGACTGGACAACTCCAGTCCAGTCGAACGGAGAAATTCGTCTCTGCGGTGATTACAAGTGTACCTTAAATAAAGCTTTAGGTCAATATCCTTATCCAGTTCCTGCTGTAAATCAAGTGCTAGCTGAACTAGCAGGTAGTCGTTTTTTCATTAAACTTGATCTTTCACAAGCTTACTTACAACTAACTGTAGATGAAAACAGTGCAATGGCTCAAACTATTGTTACTCATAAAGGAGCATTTAAATGCAAGAGACTTCAGTTTGGAATATCTTCAGCTCCAGGCATTTTTCAACAATTCATCGAAAGATTGTTATCCAGTATCACAGGAGTACTGCCTTATTTTGATGATGTTTTAATCAAGGGCTCATCCTTAGAAGAACTCACTGATCGATTCAGACAAGTCTTGAAGAAATTTTCAGAATCAGGTTTGCGGCTTAACAAAGAAAAGTGCATTATCGGTGCTTCAAGTATTCAGTACTTGGGATTTCATATAGATCAACATGGAATCAAACCAACCAAAGAGAAAGTAGAAGCTATTCATAATGCACCAACTCCTAAATCCAAAGAAGAACTCCAGGCATTTTTAGGACTCTTGAACTTTTATCACGTATTTCTAAAAAATAAAGCAAATATAGCCTAACCGCTTCATCGTCTCTTAGACAAAGGTATACCATGGAGTTGGACAAAAACTCATCAGTCTGCTTTTGAAAGGGTAAAAAGGCTCTTATCAGCAGAAACCCTACTTACTCATTTTGACAAGAAGAAGCCTATCATACTAACTTGTGATGCATCAGAATTTGGAATCGGTGCAGTGTTAAGTCATCGACTTGAAGAAGGAGTTGAAGCTCCAATTGCCTATTATTCTAGGACTCTGAACAAAACTGAACGTCGATACGCTCAGATCGACAAGGAATCCTTAGCAATCATACAAAGCGTAAAAAAGTTCCATAATTATGTATTTGGCCATAAAATTGAAATTCGTAGTGATCACAAACCATTGTTAGGACTTTTAGCTCCAAATAAGCCCATACCTAACATGCTATCTCCAAGAATGCAAAGATGGTCAATCATGTTAAGCTCTTATGACTATAATTTAGTTTATAAACCAGGAAAAGAAATCACTAATGCCGACGGTCTTAGTCGTCTTCCACAGCCACTGACAGTAAATGAAGAAACTCCTCCTAACGAAATTTTGTTATTGGAAGCTCTGAAGAAACCGCTCTTAAAATCAGCTGATTTGGCCCGTCTGACAGCTCAAGATCCCATTCTATCGCGAGTTCTCAACTGGGCATGGAGGGGATGGCCTGTAGAAAAGCAAGCTAAGGAGTTTGAACCGTTCAACATAAGGAAACTAGAACTGTCCGTCCATAAAGGTTGTCTACTATGGGGCTCAAGAGTGATTATTCCTAAAAGAGCTCAAGCTGACATATTAGAAATTCTGCATAATACTCATCAAGGTATTGTTAGAACAAAAGCTCTCGCTCGTAGCTATGTCTGGTGGCCAGGCATTGACAAGGAAGTGGAAAGAGTAGTCAACTCATGTGAAATTTGTCAACAAACCCGGAAATCACCACCAAAGGTTTTTATCCCATGGGAAAACACAAAGAAGCCGTGGTCTCGAATTCATATCGACCATGCTGGACCTTTTCAGAATTCTTTGTTTCTTATCGTAGTCGACTCATATTCTAAGTGGTTAGAAGTATTTAAAGTTCCTTCTACGGATTCGTCAGCAACCATCAATGTATTAAGAAAGTTATTCGCCACTCATGGAATACCTGACACATTGGTCTCTGATAATGGATCATCCTTCACGTCAGCTGTATTTCAAGATTTTTTGCAAAGAAATGGTATTAAGTTCATTCCTACTGCTCCTCAACATCCATCTTCAAATGGACAAGCAGAACGCATGGTACAGACTACTAAGAATTCCCTGAAGAGGATTATTTCTGGAAACTGGGAATATAGACTTGCAGCATTCTTAATGGCACAACATACAATTCCGAGTTCCTCTACAGGAATGTCTCCTGCTGAATTACTAATGAATCGGAAATTGAAAACCTGTTTAGACAAATTGCATCCTGATTTATCAGAAGAAATTAACATAAAAAAGGATGGTGACAATCTGAATAATCGCACAAAGATAAGAATGTTTGCTCCTCTCGATACTATGTATGCATTAGGATTTCCTCCACATAAGAAATGGGTTCCTGCTACAGTTACGGAAGTCTTGGGTTTGACCAATTACGTAGTTCAAACAAATGATGGTCTTGTGTGGAGAAGACACGTTGATCAACTGAGAAGTCGTGTTCCAGGAGTCACAGATGTGACTGATGATACCGAAGAGATCAGCCCAACAATTCCACAATGATCCGAATTGTCTGCTCAGTCTTCAAGTGTACCACAAAAGCCACCGCAATCTTTAAAGGAGTCTTCACCTGTGGATGAGGCTGCAAGTAGTCCAGCGTCTTCAACAGAAGATGATGTTCATGTTCCTGATCCAGATGATGTGAGTGAACCTCAACAGAGCTCGCCTTCTCCAAGGCCTGTCAGAAACAGGTGTCCACCGAGTTGGTTAAAGGACTATAAAACTTAGGGGGGAGGGATGTAATGTATTAATCGTAATCGTATTGTGTTTTATTGAGTTTTTGTATGGCAACAGCATAAGTGTTATTCTTCTCAGTCTTCTCGTTCTCAATGTAAATAGTAGTTGTTTTCATGTAAGTGTCCTCAGTAGTTGTAATAAATGTTCTTTAACGGTATCTACAGCCTGGATTAATGACGCCCATTAGTAAAGAGTAAACCCTAGCCCACATATATAAAACCCCTCAACATTCTTTTCAGGACTGCACTACTGATAGATATATAGGGTATCTTGAAAGTTGTGTATAAACTTGTGGTATTCTTTAAAATTGAAACAATCAAAAATAAAATACAGTATAAATAAAATACAAAAATTTTCAAAACAGAAAATTACAAATTTTGAGCTTAGGAAACATCAACCAGGTTCTTTCTGTTTTTATCAGAAATCTTGATTTCTGTTTAAATAATGTACCAAACCAGTGTTTGCTTATTTTTACATTTCATAGAGCTATATATGATTTTTGCAGGGGTCAAAATGCAGGATCATTCCTTGCATTGGTTTCACCCAGTAAGATATTTTTAGAAATTAACATTCTAAAAATTATTGTCAATGTTCCATACAAACATGATTTGAAGAATTTTAAAAGAAGGAAAAGTTTCTTAAGGAACTCCATTTCATTTCTTTAATTTGCCAAAAACTTTAATTTATATTTAGTAAGTATATTGAAAGGAGAGCAGCATAACAATGTTTTATCCCCTTTCCCCCTTTCAATATACTTACTTATTACTTTAATAGCTAATTCAGTAACACTTCCCTGCACCATCTTTTCTCAACCTGAGCGTTCAGTTATGAGGAAGGTCGCAATCAGACCAAAAAATATGAAAACATAATTTTATTAAACTTAGTACTAATTGTAAAATACAATCAAGTGTTATAAAATTCAGTATTAAAGCAAATTATACAACTTAATAATATTATTACCCTTCAGAAAAAGAAAATGATGCAAAAATTGCATTTCCTGTGTTTTTGTTTCTTTATGGTTTACTAGCTACATTTACAAGGGTGACCTAAAACACTTTTTGAATTGGGAATAAACATGCTAGCTATTATTTACAAGGACCCATTACACTGGTCTACAAAAAAAAAAAAAAAACTTTTTTTCTGCCCCAAAGACTTCGTTAACTGATCTAAGAAGTATTTTTCACGCTGAACTCAAAAATGAAAACCATTTTTCGCTATCACGTAAGGATTTTCCGTGCAAGGTGCTGTAATAGTTGACATTAATACCATTTACCCTAAATTATTGCAGTACCTTACAAGCAAAATCCTTAAGTGATAAGAAAAATGGTTTTCATTTCCGAATTCAGCTTGGAAAATACTTCTATGATCAGTCAATAAAGTCTTTAGGCCCCCCCCCCCCCCCTTTTTCTAAGGGCATTGTAATTTTTACATTTGAAGCGTTTCCACCAAAAAACCAAGTAATTTTCTATTTACCTGAAAAGGGGTCATTTTGACATGTTCTGGCATCCTTTGCCTCAGGAATGTTCCTTTTTAACGTCCAGCAGTAATCTGCTAACATAGTTGCACTCCACTTCCCTTGATATCTCTTTTCGATAACTGAAATGTCCTGATGGACCCTCCATGTTCATCGGTTATAAAGCTCGCACATGTTTTCAGGGGATATTTTTACACACAACAGGAGACTTCCATGATAAAAAATGGTATCTCATGCTCATTAAATGTATCGTACAGTATCAATCTTTTGCCTATTTGCCTTTGTGTCCCGCGATGTGTGATTCTCGCGAAATTCCTACAGAGATCCGCACCCAGTGCAGTAATTTGATACGCACTTCCGTTCGGGGGTCTGCGGGGGCTGTTTGCGACACTCCACTAAATTTTTTCCAGCAAAATAAAGTGACCCTTGATATAACGGTCGACATTCAAGCTCTTTTGTGTCCTTTCTCTCAATAAAAACGATGCTGCATGATCGGAGAAACACTGAAAAGACTTAAAAATCGAACATTTCCTTCCTCATAACTAAAAAAACTATACGTGATGGAAAAATTTTGATGCCAGACATGGATTCCTTGTGCAAAACTACTTCGGGAAAAGTGAACTTCATTCTTGGGGTAAAACACTTGTTGACCAGTGTTATTAGTGAAGCAGAAGCATTTTTTGGTAAGTGGACTCTCAGATTTAGATTTTGAGGTCAGGCTTAAAAGGCTCAATATGTCTAGTCTTGAGCAACGGGGAAGTGAGGGAGCTTTTTCACACCAAAGGTCAAAAAGACAATATTCCTATCTTTTCTCATATACAGAAAAGCAGAGCATATTTTGGCCTTCAAAAATATGCTCCTTGCTTGCACAGATGATAAAAGACAGGTGCATTTGGTGCGAACGCACCCTTAGAGGGGACATGATTCAGTTATTTAAATTCATTAAAGTGGAAAATGTTGATGGGTACATTTATGTGCAGAAAGTAGAACCAGGGGTCATCGTTTTAAGCTTTTCAAATAACAGGCTAACCTTGAAATGAGGAGAAATGGGCACTTCAATAAGCTTGTCAAGAGTCGATCCAGCATTTTTAAGAGTCCGTTTCCAGTGAATGCTTATAACATTTTAATGAAAAATCAAATATTTTTGTGAAAATTCAAAATTTAAACATACAGTGATAAAAAAATGTTTCTTTTTTTTTCCACTTATTTCATAAATAATTCTGCAAAAAGTACGATATGGTAGTTCGGAATTTTTTTGGAGGGTCCGTTTCGATTGATTGGAATTTTGTGAAAGGACCGGAAATGGATCTGAATTTTCTCTGGTGCAACCCCTGGTTGTAGGTAGTTTGGTTTATTGGAAGCGACATACTTGCAGTGGGGTAAAAAGTTTTAAGTTGGGTCTTGATGTCCTGATTTGGGATTGGTAAATCGACCAGGACTAGCCCAGATGGGCCCGGTACATGTTGATGGTTGCCACTTTGTATTTGAATTTGTAAAAACTATTTTTCATTTTAAAAAGTTTTAGCTAAGGAGCAATGATGAAGAACCTTTTTAAACTTTGCTAGAGAATGCTATTGTTTTTTCAAGGCTGAATATAAGGGTTTCTTAGATGCACAACTTAATGTTTATTTTCAAAATTTTGGGCAATTTAGGGAGAATTACACTATGCAGACTGACCGTTTAAAAGTTTTCAACTGTATTGAAAAATAGAATATTGTATCAAGGGGGTTGCAAGACTCTTTTTGTGTATATTTTTGACTGCTAAGGGTGTCACAATACTAAAGAGGTTGATAAATGCTGCCCTACATTACATGGTATTTTATCCCCTTCCCCTCAGACATTGCAATCCAGTTTTAGTTGGGAGTAGAGCCTATGTTTCTTGACTAACCTCGCTTGATGCTTCCAACATATGTAATGACAATAACCTTTAAGACATTGGGGACTGCTAAATTAACTAGGACCAGCCTAGCTGGGCCCTGAGCCTGTTGCTGGTCGTCACTTTTGTATTTGTATTTGTATTTGTATGTAATATCAATTTGATTTTTTTTTCTATTTCCCCCTACAACATTATGTTTGCAAACACTTATTTAAAACTTTTTTTTTAATGAAACACAAAAATGTATTGAATAGTGCATACTTACTGTTTAATATGGCTTGAATTTAAAAACTAATTTTTCACATCACTTTGTTAAAAATTTTATTTTACATCCCATGCAAGAAATTACTCTTTACCATCAATCTTGAATTTGTAGTTCTAAGCAAAAAAGTCATACATCAATAAATAAATTACAAACATAATAACAAACATAAATTCATCAGTAAAAAAAAATTACCATTATTCTATGCAACCAGAAAACTGAAATTCTGCTCTTTTATGCCAAGTTTACTATACTAAACATCCCACATAAATGTGCAATGAATTACTGTTAGAAACTTTGTGGCATAAAATGTAGCCAAGGTGCAGTTTGAACCATTATTTGGAAAATCTTACATATCTTTGAAAGAAGCATAGTTGAATGTTAATTATTTTATTTAAAACAATTCTTGGGTTGCAGTTCCAAAATTAATGTGGAAAGAGATGATCCAAAGGATTCATTTTACTAGTCATATCAGTTAAAAAGAAGAGAACATGGCAAGATAAATTTTTTTTTTTTTTTTTTTTTTTTTGTGCTAGAAAGAGCAAACAAACCAAAAAATGCTATTTCAAATTGCCTAATGGCTATAAGTTTTTATAAATCAAACTCTAAAAAACCTATTTTTGAGAGAAGCTCATGGCAACACGTACGAGAGCTCCTCTCTGAATATTTCCCAAGAGGAACATGTACCTTAATTCTCTCCTCCACAAAAATTTAATCATGAAATATACAATTTTGCAATTTGTAGATGCTATTTTATAGCACATCCTCATATGTTTTATAAGACACATGTTTATTTCTTTATGTAAATTTATTCTTATTATGTAAAGTTATTCATTTCCACACAAATATGAGGTGAATTTGGAAAACAAGACTGCATGTTTTTACCAGTTTACGAAAAAAAATATTTTATTATATTTCTGATAAACAAGCATACATATTACATATATATCTGCCTTGAATATTTTGCAAAGTGGAGATGAACTAAATGCCCTTAATATTATTCACGATCTTAATAGTTCACTTCATGTTTTATTGAGGGAAGGAGGAGAAGTAAAAACAATTTTTAATAATAATTTTTAAAATAATCTTCTAACAGTAGGTATGCTTTATAACTATATAGCCACAAATATGCTGCTGTTAATTAATGTATGCAAATTAGTATATTTTTGTTATTCATTAACACATGAACAAATGCCCTTCTTCAAATTAATAAAAAGCTTATAATAGGAGACGCTTGCAGTTAAAATACCATAACATGTTAAACAAAAATAACAGAAGAGAAAACATTTGTTTTATTTCATATTCTTTGCTTTAAAATCAAGCAAGATGCAACAGAACGTATCCTTACATGCATTCTACAGAAAATATTTTGAAATATTTAATATATTCTTATTTTCTAACAAAAAAATTTCGACATTATGTACCGTACCTACTTTTGTTACATTTTTACATCGAAAACATATAATAAAAATACATATTAATAACTGTTACATACATGAAACTTCATCTGCATATACTTATTGAGAAAATAATAATAATAATAAATTATTGCAGTTCATGTTATCTTGCTCAATATTTTAATAACGAGAGAGATGCAGCATTATCAACTTTTGTCACACGATCGATGTGTGTTACATAAGTTAAGCTCGCGTAGATAATTGACATTAAATTAAAGTCTCTTTGAACTGAATGAAACAAAAGAAAAACTGTTATTCTATATGCATTCATTAACTCACCTAATAAGACAGAATATCAGAAAAGTAAAAAGTTTCAAATTTTCACTGTTGATTCTACCAAAACATATTCATTTGTTTACTATATTGACTAAACGTGGAGAACCGCCAAAGTTGGCACACTCCCACATCCTCTCTGCTTTCTGATTGGCTGTTTCTGTATGAAGACAGTGAAGCGATGATGTAACAGACCGAATTACGTAATCTTTTACACATTGATGTTTTTTAGAACGAAGTATAAAAATAGATTTTCGTCAGGTTTTTAATTTTAATAAGTAAATAAATGGAACTGATTTTTCTGGAAAAATATAATGCTTTTAATCAATTTATTATAAAATGCTATTTGTATTTTATTTTATTATCAAATGTTAATTTCGGAATTTTTCCCAAAATGTCCTTTTTAATACAGCATATATACAGCCCATATTTCAGAGGTGCCCAATACTTTGATTTGATGTGCATTTCCGGTTACTGGGAGAATTGTATAGTTATAATATCTAGAACAGCGGTCATTTCGTATGACCGCTGGGCTTACTAGTAAATAAATAAGTAGAATAAAAAGAAAAAAAGAAGGGGAAGAAAAGAAAAAAAATATTTGCTAAAGAAAATTTAACTTTTGAAACAGAATTAAAATCCAAGTTCAGCGCTCCGATTTTATGATTGATCAGCTATTTTGCTAACGATTAAAACCGACTAATAGAATTATTTATTTGTATAAACTGTTGAAAACTCTAAAATTGTGGTTAGGGGGGGGGGGGGCAAACTTCGCAACGTCAAAATTTAAAGCTTTAAATTTTGAAAAGTCAAGGTTTCTTCCCCTTATAATAGTGAAATACGTATAAATTATGCTATGATCAAAGAATACCCCAATAGTTTTCCTTTTACAAACTCTCAAAGCATCCTTTTGGGAAGTGGTGGGAGCTTGTAAAGTGTTGTTTGAGAGGGCAAACACGTGTGGCTCTTCGATATGTGCGTTAGTTAGACGGAAAGGGGAGGGAAAGTCCAGCCCTGCAGGATTTAAAAAATGACAATTTTTTTCTGCATTCTTATGATTATTTTTATGAGTAAAAAGCGTTCAAATTAAAAGTTTTTTCCCCCCTAAACGTTTTGAAGTCCCAAATGCGTCTCCTAAGGCCTCATAATACACCAGTTTACATATCCCGGACCCCCTTTAACTGTCAGAATTTCATATCTCTTGTAAAAGGGGCCGTTCATACTGTTCGACACCCTCCCCCCCCCCCCCACCCCCACCCCGCAACGTAAAGCTGAAAGGACCATGCCGTGGGAATATTAAAGAAAGTTCTATCTGTTTATCACTAGTCGAAAGTAAAAAATCCTCAAAAATAAGTAAAAAAGGACAGCGCCTAAAGTTTTACGAAATACTTGATTTGAGGAAAGTCATCGTTTTTGGGAGGGTCCGTAGTTTTTTAGGGGATGCGCGAGCATTCTGTGGAGGGCTTGCTTGGAATTCCTTTTTCAACGCGACAGGGAGCTTCTAGATGCAAGACTGTTATTGTATCTCAAGAATTAATGCAAAGATTCAATCAAAAATTATTGTGCAGGTGGACATCATTGGAAAATGGTGCTGATTCGGGTTTTTCACCCTTTTATAATATTAAAAAATGAAGTATTCATATAAAAAATGTAGTTGAAAATTTCGCGATGACCGCAATATGCTTCTGTTTTATAATTCTCTTATTTTGTATTTTTTTCCTCTGAAGTTTGAATCTATAAGTAATTGCATATTGCATTAAACTTTTTAAGGAACTAGTGTCGGTTAGTATATTTACGTCAATCGTTCCAAGGGACGTGGAGCAGTTTCTAGTCGTAACTGCTTCAAAAGGAATTCAGGGATTTAAAGGAAAAGTTTACGCACATGGACTCTAGTAGAAACTTTTCTCCTCCAAACTCCTTCCTTGCTAGTACTAGACAAGGGATGCAATCCCCCGGGGGCAAGGTAGTGGGGTCCACGGATTTTACATGCACGTATCCCCAAGTGTACATGGTGGGTCTTCAGCGGGTATCGAGCATGCGACCTTCCAGGTGCAAGTCCGAAGTCCTAATCACTAGGCTACCACGGCCTTATCAGTTTCTTCTAGGGTGATGTCGGACTTCCAACCGAAACGTCGGGTGTCCGACACCGGACCACTTTGCGATTGCGCCACTTCCTCTTGACTGATTATCTCCAAAAACAATCGGCTCTAATTCTTAACGCGAACTATTTGTACGCCAAATTTGGTTCGATTCCTTGCATTACTTTTTGAGTTAGACCGTTCACAAAAACGTGTTTTCAATCTGACGACAAGCACAGAAAGACGAGTTGTAAAAAAGAATAGAGTGGCTTCAGCACCCCTTAGCCCTTAAAACATGTAAATCCCTCTAAGCTCGAAAAAAAGAAATCAGGAATTCATTACCTTTTCTTTAAACTTTAGATATAAAAGAAGGTAAAAAGTGGTTGACAGGAATACCATTGGGAAGATTTCCTTCTCACGAACTTCTAATTCAGAGTGTTTCCTGAGCATTACAAAAACATTCATTCTCTATTTCTAACAAAGCGAGGTGGTAGGGTAATCCGACCAGTGAATATTCAGTTTGTAATTTTATTTGGAAAATAAGCTTTCAAAAGAGTTTCTTTCCATGTAATTCCAAGCTATTTGACACACGAATGAATTAGGATAAAGTCACTGGAATAGTATTAAGATAAAAATCTTACATATGTATTGACTGCAAAATGGAGTGTTCATTCCCTAGTCCTTTTCCACTTTTAATTTGTACTGATTGTTGTTGCTGGCAAATAATTCTTAGTTTTTTTTTCTAGTTTCGAAAAACTGCATCCCTAGAAAGCAACACTTATTGGAAGAATTAGTAAAATTCATGGATTAAAGCTCAAGTTTCAATTAAAAGCAAAATTCATTTTCTTTATCAATTTCCACACTTCCAGAGGTTGTAAATTGTATTTTTTTCAATAGAGAACACGCCACTGAAATTTCATCTCAAAGTTGCACGGTGTTTATATGCGATGATTCTGCAGCTACTAAAATGGTTTCCAAAATTGCACAATCTAAGATTTGCTAGTACGTATGTAGTTCTAAAGATAACCAGGAGCAGTGCAGTAGCGTAGCTAAGTGGGGGGCGGCCCGCCCCGGGTGACACCCAGCCTCGACGAAAAAAAAAAACCCTTAAAAGCTCCATTGAACAAAGCAAATACTTCAAATTGGATAATTTTTTCTATCAATTTCTTTCTATTTTCAACTTGGAAAAGGGATTCCTTCCCAAAATATATTCGAAGTGTTTTTTGACTCCTAAACACGCCATTGCAATCAAGAAATACCTTAAATATTATGACGCCGATGATAAGAATGACATTCCCCCCTCCTGCCTCCTTTTTTTTTCTGTTTCAAAGTTGTGATGACTTTTTAAAAATGTATTACATCATAATGCATAATTCGCGCTTACATAATTTTTTTCGTTTAATCTTTTAAACGAAAGGGGCCGCCCAGGGTGTCACCCTTGCTAGCTGCTCATTAATCTTCTGGAATCTATTTTCGATAATCTACAAATTGTTATGAGAATTAATAACTATATTTGCTTAAACAATCACTCTAAAATCAACTAATGCTCCAAGTATAAAAATTTCTTTCAAAAATGTTGGATTAAGCAGAGTGCTTTATTTTCTTTAGATGTGAAGCCCTAAATTATCGTCGTTATATTGAAATTCCATTTATATGTTTCAAAAGGTTTATTCGTATCAATTCCTGGGATAATCAGAACCAGAAAATCAGTACTACAGTCTCCTAAGAAATAACTTTGAATCCCCTTGCACATAACCGAGCCATGAGCGATCACTGCAAAGAGACAGCACTAAACCAACTGGTAGACATTTCGGCGGAATCCACAAAGAATTTACAACCATTAATCAATCCAATCGTCTCGCCTCATATAACACCCCCTTACCAGCCATTTTCGCTTCTGTTTTTCTCTGGCAAGGGGTCAGATGCCAGAATTATCAAAGGAGTGCCGATGATGAATAAACATTTCTCAAAAAATATATCGAAAAAAGGGGATGGTGGTTTTAAATGGGTCTTTCCTGTCCCCAGTCTAAGCCTCTGAAACACAGAGAATTCGTGGGAAATCAAGCAAGTGTTTATCCTTATTTCTATCGAAAAGTTCCAAAAATCACGTACTCAAAGTAAACTTAAAGAGAACAGATGGCTTGGGAAGGTCAGAGAGTTTGGGAAAGCTAAAGGTTCCAGCCATCGAAAGGAAGTTTTAATGTTCCATAACTTTCAATGATCTGTGACTTCCTTAGCCCAGAATGTTAGTCTCTTTCCTTTCTAATGGGAGGGGGAGCAATGGGCAAGCCTTTATTGGAGTTTTACTGTACTTGGAATTTTAGTTAATTTTCTTCTTGATAATAGTATTAGCTCAACAATTAAAATTTCTTCGATTTCGGCGCAACGAATATGCTTCGAAAATTACTTCTGCGTCTGAAGATTTGGAGAGCAATAACCAAATGAGTTGCAATTGGACAAATTTTAATCAGAAATATTGGCAATTAGAACATTTTAAAATTCTCGTATGTTTTTTATATTATTCATAAATACATGTAAAACGCTAAAAAATCGATGAACTATATGTAGTTTAAAACTTTCTCTTAGCTAAGCAATTACAATTTTTGTCACAAAATGACATGACAATATTCATAGTTTTGCCAGCAGGGTGGCGTAGTGGTAAGGTACTTGCCTCGTACGCAAAAGTTCGCAGGATCAAACCTGGCCCAAGTCGGAGGATTTTCAAAATGCAGAAAATCGACAGTGTCCATGTCGTATGATTTTGCGGCATGATAAAGATTCATAAAGATTCCTTGAGTATCCATTTGGCTCGGATATTCTTTGCAAAATTAAATTCCTAGTGCAGTTTCGCATCGTCAGAGTCCAGGAGCTTCACCTTCCAGTGAAGAAACTAGACGTCTAAATTCTCATGTTTCAGTGGTGATAGTGATGCTACTTGAAAGAAGGGATGCCGGTTTTCGGGCAGTGGCGTAGCTAGGGGCAGTGGAGGCGGCCGGGTGTCACCCGTTCGGGGGTGACACTCGCCCAAGATTGGGGAAAAAGCCTTCCTACTTCAAAAAAATTCCAGCTCCAAAATGAAAAAATAGGTAAAAGTGGATAATTTTTCTATCTTTCTTTTTTTTTCTTTGCTACTTTTAACTCGGCAAAGTTTCTTCTTTCATACAGATATTCCAAATGTTTTTTAACCGCTAAAATCGTCAGAATTTAAAAATTCGTAATAGTATAAAATAAAAAAATTGTAATTACAAATCGAAATCAAAGGCTTCTAAAACGGTCAAAGATAAAGCATGTTCCATTTAAATGCACATAGGCTTTTCTTCATTTCGGCAGCCCTTTGATGTCATTTTGGACGCCTGAGACAAAGATCCAGAGTGCTTTCACGAGAATCGGCATCAAAGACAAGACATTGGCTTTGGTTTTGATCTTATTGTTGTCCTAGGACATCGGACTCCGAGGCAAGAAATCCTCCGGACAGCGATGAAAGAAGGTTCAGCATTGGGAGCAGTGGCGTACGCAAGGCGGGGGGGGGGGGGTAGGGGTTTACCCCCCCGCCCTATTAATATACTATTAATAGGGCATGTTGAGATGGCGCCTGTGTAGCGTCTTCTTGGCGACCGCATCCGGTCAGAAGGGGCATCCGGTCCTTTTTGCCTCGTTCCGACGTATCCACTTTCCCCTCGGTCCCCTTTCATGTTATCGGTGTCGAGAAAAATAATACTTCAAAAATCCAGATGCTTGCTGACTTTGTCCGTCCGAATTTGGCCCCTGACCTCTGGCATCCGTTTAGCCCAAAATCTATTTCCGTTCCCAGGGTTGTGTGCCCGCCGACAAAAGGGGCGGCCGCATCCCTCTCGATTTTATCTGAAAAGGGGGCTGGGCAGTTTCCGGAGTCCTGGCCAACGGACATGAACGGAGAAGTAAGAAAATTCTGAGTTCGAAGAGAACATCTTTTGACGAGGAGAGAAACGGACGTGTTCCGTCCGACCTCGGTCACTGTCTACCAACCCTAAGTTTTGATGAAGCTGTAAATAATATGTAAATAAAATCTTGTTAAGTTTTACCATCGAAGTCATGCTTTACCACTCGGCATATACACAAGTCCTCAAGATGTTACAGCTATAATTTTGGTGTTCAGCGGTGCGATGAGTAGACAGTGATAAAAAGTATCCGATTTCTCCCTTCTCCATGAAGACAAACGAATGCTTGCCTTTCGAAAGGAGATGTTTCTGCACCCCGCAGAGAAGATATACTCGCCCCGAGTGAATGAGACTTTCAGCACCCCGCTGTGAGCCTTGCCGTTGAATCGAAGGAAGAGAATCTCCGAGAAGTGTTTCTTCCGTTCATTTTTCGTTTTGATGAAAAAAAGATTTGTTGTGCTTTGCGAACATCCAGTTTGCAGTTAGGAAACATCCGTTTCCCCGTGTCATTTCGTGTTGCAGCCACCCTGGCTAAAGTTTTGCAGTTTCAAAACAACCTGTTTCAAGAATTTTGTTTTACAGCCACCCTGGCTACGTGTTGAAGTTCTTTTATATTGCAGTCACCCTGACTGATATGAAGAAATCCGTTTCAACAATTTTCTGAGAGTAGGAGATATCCGGTTCTCCGAAGAATAGTCAAATAGAATTTGAAATTTTCGCTGAATCCATCAGTGCGCGTGTATGTGTTTGTGTGTGAAAAAAAAAAAAAAAAAAAATGTGTTCCAAATAGGATTACCAATGCTGCAGAGAGGACAACCATCAAACGTGAGTATCTTTTTCTTAAATTGTTGGTTGTGAGTTAAATTTTCTAAAATTAAACAGTGCATTTGCTTGATAAAGTCATTTTCTCTTGAAGTGCTTTAAAATCATGTCATTGTGTTAATTGTAGAATAATTTAATGCATGTGAATTACCCTGAGGTAAACAATTAGAGTACTATATTGTTTTGTTTATAATTTCATTTTGATTGGTGAAAAATTTTTTGTAGTGATTTAATTCCTTAAGTATGGCATTTTTAAATAAATTAAAAAAAGGAAGATTTGCAAAATCTTGCATCAGAGCTTGGTATAGAGGTTACACCCATGTTAAAAAAAATAGATTTGGTCGACTTGATCATCGGAAATGCAAGGTACGAGGAAAACCTAGTTAAGGATTTTGCTGATGAGATTGTTCAGACTAGACTCGAAAGGGAAAGAGAGGAAAAAGAAAGGGTCGAAAGAGAGAAAGAATGGGAAAGAAAAAGCGAAGAATGGGAAAAAGAAAATGAAGAAAGACAGTTTAAGCTGCGAGAAATATATCGCGAAATCGCATATATCAAAAGCTTAAATAGATTATCCCACGAAATCTACCGAGCTGAATTAGAGCACCCTGCTCATGAATTGAAAAGGTTGGGAAAGAGAACACAGGTTCTAAGGAGAATAATTTAGATTATGTCAGAAATGGGATAATAGGTGTTGCAGAAAAGAACTCAGGTTCTAAGGACAAAAATCTCGATTGTGTAGGAAGGTTGATTTTAGATATCGCAGAGATAAGTCGTACCGAGACTAAATTAGAGCACCCTGCTCATGAATTGACAATAGGTGTGGTGAAAGAGAACACAGGTTCTAAGGAGAATAATTTAGATTATGTCAGAAATGGGATAATAGGTGTTGCAGAAAAGAACTCAGGTTCTAAGGACAAAAATCTCGATTGTGTAGGAAGGTTGATTTTAGATATCGCAGAGATAAGTCGTACCGAGACTAAATTAGAGCACCCTGCTCATGAATTGACAATAGGTGTGGTGAAAGAGAACACAGGTTCTAAGGAGAATAATTTAGATTATGTCAGAAATGGGATAATAGGTGTTGCAGAAAAGAACTCAGGTTCTAAGGACAAAAATCTCGATTGTGTAGGAAGGTTGATTTTAGATATCGCAGAGATAAGTCGTACCGAGACTAAATTAGAGCACCCTGCTCATGAATTGACAATAGGTGTGGTGAAAGAGAACACAGGTTCTAAGGAGAATAATTTAGATTATGTCAGAAATGGGATAATAGGTGTTGCAGAAAAGAACTCAGGTTCTAAGGACAAAAATCTCGATTGTGTAGGAAGGTTGATTTTAGATATCGCAGAGATAAGTCGTACCGAGACTAAATTAGAGCACCCTGCTCATGAATTGACAATAGGTGTGGTGAAAGAGAACACAGGTTCTAAGGAGAATAATTTAGATTATGTCAGAAATGGGATAATAGGTGTTGCAGAAAAGAACTCAGGTTCTAAGGACAAAAATCTCGATTGTGTAGGAAGGTTGATTTTAGATATCGCAGAGATAAGTCGTACCGAGACTAAATTAGAGCACCCTGCTCATGAATTGACAATAGGTGTGGTGAAAGAGAACACAGGTTCTAAGGAGAATAATTTAGATTATGTCAGAAATGGGATAATAGGTGTTGCAGAAAAGAACACAGGTTCTAAGGATGTCGATTGTGTAGGAAGGTTGATTTTAGATATCGCAGAGATAAGTCGTACCGAGACTAAATTAGAGCACCCTGCTCATGAATTGACAATAGGTGTGGTGAAAGAGAGCACAGGTTCTAAGGAGAATAATTTAGATTATGTCAGAAATGGGATGATAGGTGTTGCAGAAAAGAACACAGGTTCTAAGGATGTCGATTGTGTAGGAAAGTTGATTTTAGATATCGCAGAGATAAGTCGTACTGAGACTAAAGTAGAGCACCCTGCTCATAAATTGATAATAGATATGGTGAAGGAGAACACAGATTCTAAGGAGAATAGTTTAGATTATGTCAGAAATGGGATAATAGGTGTTGCAGAAAAGAACACAGGTTCTAAGGATAGGAGTGTCGATTGTGTAGGAAAGTTGGTTTTAGATATCACTGAGATGAACATAGGTACTGAGGAAAAAAATTCCGATTGTTTAGGAAATGGTATTTCAGCAGTTTTGGAAAAGAGCACAGACTCTGAAAAAAATTCCGATTTCATGGGAACAGAAGTTCCATTTGATAGTGAAAGTAGAGAGAAGAGGGAGAAAGATAAATTTCCCCCTGTAGTGACCAGAAGTCGGAACCGCGAGAAAAAAGGGGTAGTAAAAGTCCCCTCGGTGGGTTCGAGGCATTTTTCAAAACAGGAACCGTCTAGCAGTGGTTTCAGAGATAAGAGAAGGACAGAGAAGTTTAGCAGGAATGGAAGAGGGCGGGGATGTCCCCCCTCTCCGAAACCAGCTTGGGGTCGGAAAAGGAGGAAAATACGAACAGATAATAAGAGGATCGTAGATAATTACGCAGGGAAGAATAGGGGGCTTGTTGACCCCTCAAGAAAACAGAAACTTTCTGTAGGTCTGAGTTGTTGTTTAGATAATCGGGTGCTAAAGAGCTATAGGAAAGGAAAACCGATTACAAAACGGCTTCGGTATGTTCAAAGGCTTGCGGGAAAAGAAAACCGTAGGTTTTTAAAGGGGATTATGCTCAATCCATGTATTTATGATTTTGTGATAGATGACAAGTTGGTGTCAAGATCAAATATTAAAAATACCGGAGTCTCTAAACTACATCGTATATTCCACCCGGATAGTTGTGACTAACCAATTATTCCGAATAAAAATTCCAGGGCGGAATTTAAGTTGACGACTGTTTTGTATTTTTATTGGTGTGTTTAGGATACGAAAATTTTGTGTTGTGTAATTGCAATTGTAGTCTATGTTTACAACATTCTGATCCTCAGGATGTAGCTGATTTGCAAAATTTCTCTGTGGTGTAATATTGTGAGCACAGATAGAGTTTAAATGCTTTAGCAGCTTTGTATTGCAGAAAATTTCTGAACTGGTTAAAATTCATAATCAGCTCGTTAATTGATTTTTATTATTATTATTATTAATCATTAACATTGAAAATTTTCAACTTGTCAGGAAGTTTATTCTAATATTATTAAGTACTCCCATATCTTTGCACTAGGGATGATGAGGAAAGTGTATTTATTGCTGGAAAGTTTCTTTTAATCAACTACTCATTTTTTGTTTTAAAAGAAAAACTACTAGTTTAAAGAGTGAAAAAATTGGAGTTTTGAAATTCATGGTTATTCGCTAGCCAAAAGTAAAGTAAGGGAATTAGTTATGATTCTAAAATCATAAATTATATACTTGAGTTCTACTTTTCATTATTGATTGGTTGTGTTTATTGATTTAAGATCTTTGTTTAAGAGAAGCTCAGAGTTAGAGCAAATGATTGTGTGAAAAACACATCTTAATTAGTTGTGTTGAATGTTTTATATACATTAGTATGTGTTACTTTTTGAAGCAACTGCACTGACCAGTTATTATTATTTTTAAAATTTAGTTATAACTAACTTACTTTGAAAATATTAGTTTCAATTAAAATATTAAATTATTAACTTTAAAATCAAGTCAATTGTTTACTTGTGTATCACAGCCAACTCATAAGGAAAGGATACTTTGTTTTATTAAGTTTACTTTATTGTGTGAAATTGTTCATTTTTGTCATGGATTTTTGAAGTTCTGAAGGGGGGAGGAGTTGTAGCGTCTTCTTGGCGACCGCATCCGTTCAGAAGGGGCATCCGGTCCTTTTTGCCTCGTTCCGACGTATCCACTTTCCCCTCGGTCCCCTTTCATGTTATCGGCGTCGAGAAAAATAATACTTCAAAAATCCAGATGCTTGCTGACTTTGTCCGTCCGAATTTGGCCCCTGACCTCTGGCATCCGTTTAGCCCAAAATCTATTTCCGTTCCCAGGGTTGTGTGCCCGCTGACAAAAGGGGCGGCCGCATCCCTCTCGATTTTATCTGAAAAGGGGGCTGGGCAGTTTCCGGAGTCCTGGCCAACGGACATGTACGGAGAAGTAAGAAAATTCTGAGTTCGAAGAGAACATCTTTTGACGAGGAGAGAAACGGACGTGTTCCGTCCGACCTCGGTCACTGTCTACTGTGTCTACCAACCCTAAGTTTTGATGAAGCTGTAAATAATATGTAAATAAAATCTTGTTAAGTTTTACCATCGAAGTCATGCTTTACCACTCGGCAGATACACAAGTCCTCAAGATGTTACACCTGTCTCCAAGTTGTAGGGTAATTCTTTTCAGAACAAGTTTTGATGCTTATAAAATACCATCTTTAAAATTTCGAAACTAATATTATGTGAACACTGTTAATTCGCATCAAAACAATACTAATATATTATTTCTTTTAAATATGATTTAAACAAAAACTGTTAGTTTTTGTTTTGTTTTGTTTTTAAACTAAAACACACACGTGAAGTGCCGTTTTCTTCAATTATCTCTCACCGAGAGCATAGTTAATATGGGACTAACATCCCATATTATTGACAAGTTTTTTAAGGTCCGGTGAATGGTCTGACAAACTAATAAACATTTTCTAAAAGGGGAAAAAACAAAAAATTCGCCTTATAATTCAAAAGTTATTTTATTTTTCAAAAAACTATAAACTCCAATATGCTGTCGCGATCAACTGTGAAGCGTATCACTACAGCAGTAAGGTAGTTTACACAATTTATTTATTATATATTTTTATCCACACTTAACTAAACGATATATACATACAAATTTGTTGAAGCAAGATAAATACTACAGTTTACGTAATTCCACAGAAAGCGAATTAGTTGAGTTCTTAAAGTGTTTTACGCTCGTGTTACTTTCTGTTGCCACGGTGCGTAACACGAATGCCACAATACACCCCCTAAAGTGAAGGCTTCGACTGAACGCATGGAGAATCACTGCATAAATCTTGAAGGTCAAAGGATCGGCCTTCCACAACGGGTTGTCTTGAGGTGAGGTGTAAAGGAAACCAAGTCCGGTGAGGCAGAGTCCTTTAAACTGAACCTTTTTAGAGGTCTTTTTAGGTGGCGGGTCTTTAGGAGCTATATGTATGGCTTTCGGTGGTTTATCGTTTAAAGGATCCAAATCATCACCGAAACAAGGCTTTAAACGATTAATGCTGACGTTTTTCTTTTCACCCTTGATGTTCAGTGTGAAGTACAGCAGGTCATCTCTTCCTTCCACGGTGAATGGGCCTTCGTAAGGAGGCTGCAAGGGCTTCTTTACGGCATCTGTGAGCACAAATACTTGTGGGCAGGTGGATAAAGCTTTGGACACGAACACTGAAGATTTAGAGTGCCTTGATGGTGGTGCCGGTCTCACATCTTCGAAATGACGTCGCAATTGTTTCACAAAATCTGAAGAGCAAGTATTGTCTGGATTAGACTGAAGAAAGTCACTGGGGAGGCGTATATTTGTGCCGTACACACACTCAGCAGGTGTCGCATTGAATTCTTCGCGAAAAATAGATCGCAGTCCCAACAGCACCGTTGGCAAAATTTTGATCCATCGGTTATTTGCATGACAGATAATAGCCGCTTTCAGTGTACGATGCCATCTTTCGAGGAAGCCGTTGCACTTAGGGTTATATGCGGTGGTATGTTTCCGTTGAAACCCGACCACCTGCGATAACTCTGCAAAAAGAGCGGATTCGAATTGGGTTCCTCGGTTGGTGACGATGACCCTTAGGTACTCCAAAACGTGAGATCCAACCTTGATATATTGCTTCTGCAACTGTGTCAGCACGGATGTCTGGAACGGGAAATGCCTCGGGCCATCTGGTAAATCTGTCGGTCATTGTCACACAATACCTTTGATCTTCAGATGTAGGTAAGGGACCGACGATGTCGAGATGTACCTCATCAAACCTTTGAGAGACAGGAAGATAGTTTCCTAAGGGTGCACGAGTATGTCTTGAAACTTTAGATTTTTGACATTGACTGCAATTCCTGGCCCAATTTTTGCAATCGCGCTGACGATATGGCCAGACGAATTTCTTTGAAATACTTTTGGCAGTAGCATTTGCACCTGGGTGTGCCATGCAATGAAGAGCTTCAAACACCTTCCTTCGAAAAGATACGGGTACATATGGTCTTGGACTTGGTGCTGGTCGCTCTTTGAAGCAATGAGTAAGTCGTCGAGGTAAGCGAAACAAAATTCTATTCCTCGAAGTACAGAGTGTATGAATCGTTGAAAAGTCTGAGCAGCATTGCGAAACCCAAAACCCATACGAGGGAACTCAAAAAGTCCAAAGGGTGTACATATGGCAGTCTTCTCTACGTCACCAGGTTCGACTGGAATCTGATTGTATGCTCTGACTAGATCCAAGGTAGAGAAAATCTTGCATCCATACAGCTGACTGCTAAAATCTTGTATATTAGGCAGGGGGTATCTATCTGGTTTAGTAACTGCATTCAGCGCTCGGTAATCGCCACAAGGACGATAACAACCATTTTTCTTGAGCACCATGTGCAATGGACTAGCCCAATTGCTCTTTGAAGGTCTGCAAATTCCCTGCTGCATCATAAACGAGAATTCAGCTTGAGCTATTTTAAGCTTGTCAGGGGCTAAACGTCTTGGCCTTGAAACAACTGGGGGGCCACTTGTTACAATATGGTGTGTAACATTATGCTTTACATTGATAATGCCTGTACGCTCCACGGTAACGTCTTTAAACTCCTTGAGAAGAGTAAAAACTCGTGGATCAGTGGCGGAGAAAGATACAGTAGTCAGCACCATTGGGGGAACATTGGCGACTTTTCAAAAAGATCTTAATGATGTCTGGGGTCGATCAACTTCTTTTGTTTAACGTCCACCAACAACCCAAACTCTGTCAGAAAATCTGCACCTATATAGGCTTCGAAACGTCAGCAATGATGAAAGTCCATAAGAATTTTCTTCGCAGGCCTAAATCTAAGGCTAGACGATGCGTTCCATAAGTATTTAAACGAGCTGCATTTGCAGCAAACAAGGAAAAGTTTTTGTCAGGCCATTGTTTTTTCTTCAGTGTAGCGGGTAAAACTGATACATCGGCTCCAGTGTCTATGAGAAATTGTCGATTACTGGAGCGATCAAAAATAAACAGGCGACTTGAAGTTTGACCAGAATCGTCATTCGCCGCTAACGACGGGCCGTCCCGTTTTCCTGATGCTCGTCTTCCTCAATAAATCTGCAAGGTTTTGTGCATTTTGTGGATTTTCTTCCAAAGCGACGATGATACCAGCATATACCGTGGGGGCTATTGGCACGAGATCGGCTGCTTGATCGGCTACTTCTTCCGTAAACGCGACTTCGATGTCTCCGGAGATCGTGTATTTCGTGTGAAAGCTCATCAATATCCGTCATAAGACAAGTAAGGCTTAATGAATTTTCATCGGCCGCTTGTGAACTAGATTTTACCGAAATAGCATCTACATTACGATAACTATAAGTATCCAAAATTTTGTCAGCCAACTCCGCCAATTTTTCTAAGGAGTCGGAGCTAACAGATGAAATAGCTTGCGCTTCGCGTGGTAATCGTTGTAGCCAGAGAGGCTTCAAAACATCGTCGTCGATATTGCCGTTCGCCAAATGGCGCATTTCACGAAGTAAATAGCTAGGACTTTTATCTCCTAAATCTAGTTCTGAAAAAAGTTTTTTTATCTGTGTCGATTCCGATTCGGTTAGTCTGGAGGTTAATGCTTCCTTCAAAATAGAGTACGGTTGATTTTCAGGCGGAGACAAAATTATGTCGCTGATAACATTTAACATCTTTTGATCAAGGGAAGCTACCACAAGATTGAATTTTGTCTGTTCTGACTTCACATTAGAGTTTTTAAATTGAGCTTCAAGATGTGCAAACCATAATTTAGGAGTGTCAGCCCAAAAAGGCGGTGGCTTAACAGAAATGTTTTCTATATGCTTACCAGCGTCACACACTTAGGTGTGCGTTGATTCTTCCTCCATCTTACTTCGATACTGTAAGGTTTATATTTGCGTGTAAAGTCCGGTAGTCACCAAATGTGGCGGTCGACGTGTGACACGGAGGTGATGGTGGAGGATGCTGTCTGCCAGAGGCGGGGATAGAACCCGGACCTTCTTGATGGAAAGAAAGTGCTTCCGTGCTTTGCCAAAAGGTACCTGTGATATAATCGATATCAATGTAATCGATCTTATGTCAAAAGATTAAGTATTGCCGGATGGCAACATTGTTTTGTGTTTTGTGTATGTAGCGTTTTGGTTGTGTTCCAGTATTAAAGATAGTTTGAATGTCTTCTGGTATATCGTAATATCCACAACAATACATGGTGGCAGATTGAATACACGCTTTCAAAATGTATCAGATTCCAGCGCCCGAACAATTTTCCTTTCGGCCGGATGATTGGAGTGAGTGGATAGATCGATTCGAACGATTTCGATCGGCGTCAGGTTTGAAAACAAAAGACAAAGAAGAACAGGTAAACTCTTTAATATATCTTATGGGTGCGCAATCTGAAGATATCTTAGCGTCATTCAATATGACAGAAGCAGAGAAGAAGGATTTTGACTTAGTTAAAACAAAATTTGAACAGCACTTTGTTCCAACACGTAATGTTATTTACGAACGTTATAAGTTCCATACCAGAACACAAGAAGAGGGCGAATCAGTTGAGCATTTTATTACTGCATTATATTCGCTAGCTCAAACGTGTGAATTTCCTGCTTCGTTTCACGATGAGATGATTCGTGATAGAATAGTTTGTGGTCTTAGAGATAAAAAAGTGTCGGAAAATCTGCAACTTGACACTAAACTAACATTGGAAAAAGCCGTTACGCAATTTCGCCAAGCTGAAATAATCAAAAGCCAACAAAGCGTTATAGTAAACGATACTTCGTCATTTAAAGTTGCTAATCGAATTGCCGTAACGCCGAAAAATCAGACGTTCAAACATAAACAAACCAATGATAAATTTCGTTCTGAACCTAAATTTAATAATCACTCCCAGTCAGTAGTGTCCAAAAACAAAGGAGCTGGTTTTTGGTGTGGCAAAAATGAGAAACATACTAAACAAGAGTGTCCAGCGCGTAAAGCGATCTGTAATAGATGTAAAAAAACCGGGCACTATGCCAAAGTTTGCAAATCGAAACTTCAGATTAATCAAGTAGAGGGAACAAAACCATCTGCATTTTTGGGTTATGTTTTGAATGCGATTAACAAAAATGAGAAGTTATTCGATCGATGGACTACCCAGGTTGTAATACATGATACTTCCATAGATTTTAAGATTGATTCAGGAGCTGAAGTAACGGTCATTCCAAAAGACACTTATGATGCAAAACTTAAACATCTTAAGTTATTTAATTCCAAGAAAGTAATCTGCGGTCCTGACGGGGGAAATCTTGATATTGCTGGTGTTCTCCGTGTGGATCTGAAGAACAAAGATCTAATCTTTAAAGATGAAGTGTATGTTGTTAGTGGCTTACAACATTCTTTACTAAGCTGTACGGCTAGTGAACATTTAAACTTTATTCAGAGGATTTTTCAAGTGAATTCCCGAATTAAACCCTGTAGATGAATTTCCAAAATTATTCAGTGGTCTCGGAAAAGTAGAAAAGCCTTATAAAATTAAATTAAAAGAAAACGCAAAACCTTATGCTATATCTGTTCCGCGAAGAGTTCCTCTGGCTTTAAGAGGGAAATTGCAAAAGTTATTAGAACAAATGACCAAAGAGGGTATAATTGAAGCAGTTGATGAACCTACGGAGTGGTGTGCTCCTATGGTAATAGTTCCTAAGAAGTCGGGTGACATTAGAATTTGCGTACACCTTTCAGTTTTAAATGATAACATAGAAAGAGAATATTTTCCTATGGCTTCAGTCGATTATACGTTGAGTCAGTTTAGTGAAGCTAAAGTGTTCAGCGTTATTGACGCTAATGCGGGGTTTTGGCAAATTAGCCTTGATGAAGAATCAACAAATTTAACAACTTTCATTTCGCCTTTTGGGAGGTATAAATTTAAAAGGTTACCCTTTGGAATAAAATCTGCACCAGAAGTATTCCAGAAAAGAATTAGGGAAACGGTTCCAGATGGTCCAGGAATTGTCGGACTGATGGATGAATTTGTGATATTCGGGGCAACGGAAGAAGAACATGATAAACGGCTAAGGGAAGTGTTAAATAAACTCCAAGCTGCAGGTTGGACTCTTAATGTCGAGAAATGCCAATTTAAAGTTAAGGAGGTGAGATTTCTTGGACATGTAATTTCAAGCGAAGGAATTAAACCAGATCCGAAGAAAACAGAAGCTATAGCAAATATTCCCAGACCTAACTCGGTAAAAGAGTTAAAAAGATTTTTAGGCATGAGCGGGTTTCTAAGTAAATTCATCCCTAAAATGGCCGATATAGCAAATCCTCTATATGAATTGTTGAAAAATGATGTTGAATGGATGTGGGGGCCAGCCCAAGAGGTGTCTTTTCAGAAAATTAAAGACGAACTTTGCCAAACTCCCGGGTTATCAATGTTTGATTTAAAAAAAGAGATTTATATTTCGTGTGACGCATCATCATATGGTCTTGGGGCAGTTTTATATCACATGGAGAAAAGTTGTATTTCACCAATTTGTTATGCATCTAGAACGTTATCAAATGCAGAGAAACGATATGCACAGATCGAGAAGGAAGCTTTAGCCATAATATGGTCTTGTGACAGATTCAGAGACTATATAGTAGGTAAACAAGTACACATTCAAACGGATCATAAGCCTTTAGTGCCGATATTCATGTCAAAACCTTTAGACATGTTAACTCCTCGTTTACAAAGGATAAAACTCAGGATGATGAGATATGACTTCACAATTTCTTACAAACCAGGCAAAGAGCTAGTAATTGCCGATGCTTTGTCTCGGTGTCCTACATCTGAAAATGAAGATGAAGAATTGTCAGAAGAAATTGCCGCGTATGTCCAAAACATCATCGATATATTTCCAGCATCTGATGAAAGACTAGCAGAAATATTACAGTTACAAAATGAAGATCCCGTTTGTAAAACATTGATCAAATACTGCCAAGACGGATGGCCACCTAAAAATGAAATTTCGGTTGAGATTCAACGATTTTGGGGACATAGACATTCTCTATCACTGCAAAATCAAATTCTGTTCAAAGACGCAAGAATTGTGATTCCTGAAAAGCTTCAAAAAGAAATTTTAGATAGAATCCATGATGGGCACCAGGGAATAACTAAATGCCGCGCCAGAGCTCAGCAATCTGTTTGGTGGCCAGGTATATCTAAAGAAATTGAAGTTTTAATCAGAAATTGTGCAAATTGCATACAGTATCAAAGCTATCATAAAGAACCTCTGATTTCAAGCGATTTCCCAGAAAGACCATGGCAAGTAGTTGCAACCGACCTTTTAAAGCTAAAAGGTCACTGGTACGTCATTGTAGCAGACTACTATTCCAGATATTTTGAGGTAGGGAAATTGGATAATCTGTCATCCTTAGAGGTCATCGAACACTTGAAATCAATATTTGCCAGACATGGCATACCCGAAATAGTCCGAAGCGACAATGGGACTCAGTTTTCTCAGGTTATCGATTCAGAATATCGAAAATTTGCAAAGACATACAAATTTTCAATTTTAACATCCAGTCCTAAATTTCCTCAAAGCAATGGCTTCATTGAAGCCATGGTAAAAAATTTCAAGAATCACTTCCTGAAATCTCAAGGAGAGGATCCATACCTGATAATGTTAGCCATAAGATCGACCCCCTTGGAAAACGGGTATAGCCCAGCAGAGTTGCTGATGGGAAGGAAGTTGCCAACTCCCATACCCGCAACAAGTCAAATGTTGTGCCCTAATCTGGCTAATTTCCAATCCTTAAAGAAAAAGGAAATAGAACTAAGGGATAGAAAAAAACGAAACTTTGATAACCACCACGGGGCCAGAAACCTTCAGCCACTGGACGTAGGCCAACCGGTTTGGGTGAAAGACTTAAGATCATATGGAAAGGTAAAAAGTTTGCATACAACCCCTCGATCGTACATCATCGAATCACCAAGAGGTGTGTTTCGCAGAAATAGAATTCATCTACATCCTGCATCCCTTCCTCTGAATTTCAGCTGGGATGAATCGGAGATAAATCCAGCATTGCCTAACAACCTGCCAGAAAATGTGCCGCCAACTAAGGACAAAGTTGTAATGTCAGAAAAAGTGCCTGATCCAGTTGCGGATACAGCTAGGGATGTCCCTACACCAGTTCCCGAACTTAAGATAAACAAAACTCGCAGTGGTAGAATCATTAAAATTCCAAAGAGACTTTTGGACTAAAGACTTATAGGGGGAGATGTGATATAATCGATATCAATGTAATCGATCTTATGTCAAAAGATTAAGTATTGCCGGATGGCAACATTGTTTTGTGTTTTGTGTATGTAGCGTTTTGGTTGTGTTCCCGTATTAAAGATAGTTTGAATGTCTTCTGGTATATCGTAATATCCACAACAATACAGTACCTAATGGCCGGGACAGAAGATAGCTCTTAAAGGTGTCGAATCGTACCGCCACATATACTCCCCCTCCAGTGAACGAGTGAACGACAGTGTGGAGGTGAGGAGTGAACGATACCAACTATAGATGGGTGCGCCAGTGCCAGGCGTTCTGGCGAGATTGGAAGGCTCGTATCCGCTGATGAGAACATGTGATCGAGCGCCTCGGTCGGGCGGATGAGTGCGAGTGTTCTCGTGGCGCCATCTATGAGGTGATTGGGTCTCCATTCGTTGCGTGTAATTGACGGGTCACCAGTGAAACTGAACATAGGCTCAACAACTGAAAATAGGCTCTCGATCGACCGGTAGATCGCGATCGACGGGTTGCCGACCACTGGCGTAGATAGAAAAAGGTTAAATCAAAAAATGAGTTAAGAAGAAAAGTTATCAACTAATGAATTTAGGATGACTGTGAAAAGAAACGAATAATGTACAAGATATTTTGGAATGACTGAATTTTTAGTGTATGTTTTTTTTACAAAAATTCACAATTATTATTTCTAATTATTCTGTTTTTTTTTTCTTTACAAATATTGATTTATTTTAAGTAGCAGTCAATTGAAAAGAAATAAGCGCGAAGCGAAGTGGTGTCTCTCACTCATCGTGTTTAGCAACGGAGACTAACAGACTTGCCTTCTGCTGATCACGTGACTTGCCTGTTACCGGGCTTCCCGATGTAGGGGGCATTGGCTCAAAACCACCGTAAGACAAGGCCCGAGGTCTCAAGCGCAATCTCATGGTGGCGTCATCACTAGTAGATGAACGCCAACAGCCAATAAAAGCTCTTTGAAATATTTTATTATTGTATTTAAACCAAAATTATTTTAATCGCCAAATATTTATTGTCAATATCAACAAGAAGTTCCGTCTAGAACTATACGAGCCTACGTTCCCGTATACACCCAACTTCAAATTTATAATATAGCTATCACTTTCTCTCTTTTTCACATTTAACTTTAGTTCTTAATTACTTCAAATATACTTTTTTCAATGGATAATACATATTCATTCACTCAGTCATTCATTCTTTCATTTATTCAGTCATTCATTTACTCATTCATGTAGTTATCACTCGTTTATTTATTTTTCCATTCATTCACTCATTTAATTACTTTATCATGTATTCAATCATTTATTCATTCATTCGTTCTTTCACTCATTTATTTATTCATTCATTAATTCTTTCACTCTTTCATCGATTCAATCATTCATTCTTTCACTCATTCATACATTCATTTATTTATTTATTGAGCAATGCCCTTAAAAATCCCGATCAAAAATTTCATAGGAAAACAGGCTTGTTCAGTTCTTGTTGAACTTCGTATCAGTACATGTTCTACAGCGTAATATCTTTCCGATAAAGTTTGTGGCGAGCCAATCCGTCGTTTAGATCAGGATTTATATGGGATTGGAATTTCCCGTAGGCGCTAATGTTAATTTGGTACCTTTTCGTTATCAAGGCGCAAATCTCGCCGAGCAAAATTTTTGGCGGCGAAACACGCAAAAGGATAACAGCGACGATAGTCCGTTTGGCTATGTACGTTATAAATTAGTTTCAAAACTGCCCTTCATGTGTTTCATTCCTAGATGCAAATCATATTATAGATTAAACGAAAATATATCTGTATTTAACTTTCCAAGTGAACCATCACGGTTGGATAGATGGTTAAAATTAATTCCAAGGAAGGACTTCCAACCAACAAAATCGTCCAGAGTAAGTTCAGATTTGATTTTTATTCACAAGATGCACTGAATATTTTAAGCACAATTCTGTTTAATGCCCCTACAATTATTTATGTGCGTCGTCAACACTAACATTAGCTATAGTATGTAAATACGACAGATTCTGTAAATATTCACTACGTAAGATAGGGAAAATTTTTTAATCATAAATTTACTGTAACATTAACTTTGCAAGCATAGGATATTTTGTGTGCTTCTATGTCTGTTATTATAGCATACAAAACAAGAGTACTGTACACCCTAAAATGTAAGATAAGATAAGAAGTCGTGATACATATTTTTTAAAACAACGTAATTTCAGAATTCGAAACGGCGTATAAAAAACCGCTCCTTAAAATTATTTCAAATACTTAAATTTACTTATATGATGAATCCTACTTCCAAACTGTACACTTGGCAAAAGAAACAATGGTATTTTCATATAACGGCATGCCAAAGATTTAAAACCTTATGTCAATATTGAATGAAAAAAAAAAAACAGTATGACCTTAAAATATTTTTTCAATAATAAAAATTATAAATGTGCCAATGAAAGAAAATCGCCAAGTTTATATTGGCGATAAGAAACGCAAAAAATGCTTTGTAACAAAAAGTAGTTAGAAATTACTAAGAAAAAGATGTTATGAATAAACTTTTCTTATTGAATGTGCCTGCACCACTGAACGTTCTAAGTCATGTGCAAGCTGGTATAATTTAACAACTTGATCAAAATTAAAATAAATAAAGAAAGAAATAAATTTTTGCGCTGTTTCTAAACTAAAATGTTGTCGGTCACTTTTCAAGGGGAAAAAAGGAGGGCTTTCATATATGCCTTCCAAAACGTTTTCAAATTTTAATAGTGTGGTGTATTCGCTAAGGCAACTTAACTGTAACCGGATGTCAAGACAGAACGTCAATGTTTTTGTACGAATGCTCAATGCTGCTCAATGCATCTATCTATCAATTAATGTCTTAATTACTGTGTCTTAATGTGTGTAATGTTAATAAATAGTGTTATTGGATTATTCTCAATGGATATCTAAAATACAGGACATTGGCGACGAGTAATACTTCACGGCAAAGAACTCACGCTGTTTTAATGCTATCGCTACAGTTCGCACATTAGACAGTAAAGGTAGGACTTGTAACTTTTACTATACCTCTTGAATTGTTGAAATAATTCAATATTAATCAGCAAAATGGCAGAGGGAAGTCAGCAAGACATTATTGAGAAGTTGATAGAACAAAATAATGCATTAATGGAAATGCTAAAAGATCGTAGCAAAAACGAAACTGTTCCAAATCATCCAAGTAAGAGCGTGAACGTTCAATTTGATAAATATGATGAATCTGCTGAGTCATGGGATTCTTACATTGACAGATTTACGGCCTTTTTAGACGTTCAAAACATTCCCGAGGAGAGAAGAGGGAAAGCATTCATCTCGTGTTTGTCGCCGAAGCTGTTTACATTGCTGAAAAGTCTCATCGCGCCAACTAAGCCTGCCGATAAGAGTTTCGACGAACTACGGATTATTTTAAGTAAACATCTGAACCCAAAGCCGTTGATTATTCCTGCAAGGCATGCTTTTCTCAATCGAAAACAACAGGATCATGAATCAATTTCGTGTTTTATGGCTGAGTTACGCACACTCGCTGTGCCATGTTCGTATCCAGATGATGTTCTTAATGTAATGCTTCGCGATGTGTTCGTCAGTGGATTAAGAAATAGTCAAATTCTAAATCGAATTTTTGAAGAAAAAGATGACATTGACTTGGAGCGTACCTTAAATATCGCTCTTGCGATGGAGAAAGCTTTCAAAGGTGCTAAAGATTTAATTGGAAATGAGAAAATAATTTCAGTTAATGCACTAAAAAGTTCAAAATCATCAAAAGAATTTCAAAATAAAGCCAAAGTTGTTAAAAAACAAGAATGCTACCGCTGTGGAAAAGACAACCACACAAGTTCTAATTGTAAATTTAAGGACAGTATATGCAATTATTGCAAAAAGAAGGGACATTTACAGCGCATTTGCTCTAAATTTAAGCATGACAGTAAAAAGCAGAACCCTAAACAAAATAAGCAAATTATGGTCACTGATGAAGAACCTCATGGTGAGTCAGAACAACTTCCTTTTTATACTGTGCAATTAAAGGGCAAGGCTAATGATAATAGATTGCCAATTCTTTTGGATGTTAAAATTGACGGTTACCCAATTAAAATGGAGTTGGATACCGGAGCTGCTATCTCTACGATGAGTATTCAAAATTTCCGGAAGATATCAAAAAAATCACTTACACCATGTAAAGTTATTCTTAAATCCTATACAGGGGACACCATTACTCCTTTGGGACAAGTAGAAATTGAGGCACGATATCAGAACCAGAAAAGGAGGGTTAAACTTTTCATACTTAAGGAAAATCTAGACACTATTTTTGGCCGAGAATGGCTATATTCTTTCAAAATTGATTGGAAATTTGTAAAATCAATTAAATCGGAAAATGTGAGTACAAAACGTGATAACCGATTAACTTTGTTGCTGGAAAAATATAAAGAAATATTTAATGAAGAATTTGGTGAAATTAAAAATTTTGAATGTAAATTAGAACTCAAACCGAACGTTAAGCCTGTTTTCATCAAATCCCGAAGCGTTCCTTTTTCATTGAAAAGCAGGGTGGAAGATGAAATAGATCGACTAGAAAAGCAAGGCATCATCGAAAAAATTGATACATCGGAATGGGCTACTCCGGTGGTTCCAGTAATCAAGAAGGATGGCTCCATACGATTGTGTGCAGATTATTCGGTTACATTAAATCCAAATTTGATAGTTCAGCAACATCCCTTGCCACGATTGGAGGAAGTTTTTTCTTCTCTGAGTGGAGGTGCACAATTTTCCAAAATTGATTTCAGCCGTGCCTATCTCCAAATGAAGGTACATGAAGATAGTAAGAAATTATTGACTATCAATACTCACAAAGGTTTGTACGCCTGCAAACGCCTCATGTATGGATTGAACTGTGCCCCAGCAATTTGGCAGAAGTATGTCGACAGTTTGTTTTCTGGATTAGAAGGAATCAAGGCCTTTATGGATGATGTTAGAGTGACTGGACTTGATGACGAATCTCATTTTTCCAGGTTAGAAACATTTTTTCAAATTTGTAAGGATAACGGATTAAAAATCAATTTGAAAAAGAGTGAATTCTTCAAGGATGAAATCAATTTTCTAGGTCACAAAATAAACTCCTCTGGCATTCAGAAAACAGATGAGAAAGTGAAAGCTATTGTGAATGCTCCCGTCCCAAAAAACGTGCAAGATGTTAAAAGTTTTCTAGGTCTCGTAAATTTTTATGGAAAATTTTGCGAGAAACTTTCTACTTTAGCCTACCCGCTGTACAACTTGACAAAAAAGGAGGTGCAATGGAATTGGTCGAAAAAGTGCCAATCAGCTTTTGATGCAATCAAAAATGAAATTTGTTCAGATAGGGTACTGATGCATTATGATCCAAACTTGCCTTTAGTGTTAGCAACAGACGCATCACCTGTTGGTTTAGGTGCTGTTTTGTCACATAGATTACCAGATGGAACCGAAAGACCTATTTCTTTTGCTTCGAAGACTCTTACGCAAACGGAATTTAGGTATTCACAGATTGATAAGGAGGCTCTAGGTATATCCTGGGGTGTGAAAAAGTTCTATCTATACCTCACGGGTCGAAGATTCATCTTAGTGACTGATCACCAACCTCTCACACAGATTTTTGGATCAAAGAAAGGCTTACCTGTCATGTCAGCAACAAGACTTTTACACTATGCTCTCCATCTGCAATCTTTTCAATTTGATATAGAATATCGAAAGAGTAAAGAAAATAGCAATGCAGACTGTTTGTCAAGATTAGCTCTTAAATCAGAAGAACTAGATGTTCAAGATGACATTTCCATGTTTCAGATCTCTCAGATAGAGACGCTTCCAGTAACAGCCAAGAGTTTGGCTAAAGCAACTATGACTGATGAAAAATTAGGTCCACTGTTGCAAGATTTAAAGTTGGGAGCAAATGTGAAGGGGAAGGAGAATTATACCTTGGAGTCTGGATGTATTCTATACGGACAAAGGGTCTGTATTCCGAAGATCTTACAAAGACAGATCTTAGAAGAGTTGCATTCCGGTCACATTGGAATGGTGAAAATGAAGGCCATAGCCAGGTCGTTCGTGTTTTGGGAACATATCGACCAAGATATTGAAAGGATGGCAAGAGACTGTCTCGAATGCGCAAAATACAAAACTAATCCCAATAAATCAAAAGTCCACTATTGGGAATACCCCACCAAACCATGGGAGCGGGTACATGTTGACTTTGCAGGACCGTTTCTGGATTCGATGTTTCTCGTCATAGTGGATGCTCATTCGAAATGGATGGAAGTGTACCCTATGAGGTCGACAACATCCTTCAACACCATCGAAGTTTTGAGAGACTGTTTCTCACGCTACGGACTCCCCATAACGTTAGTCAGCGACAACGGCTCTCAATTTTCCGCAAAGGAGTTCCAGAACTTCGTAAATAGTTGCGGTATAAGGCACAAAACCTGTGACCCCTTCAATCCTTCTAGTAATGGTCAGGCTGAGAGCTATGTGTTTGCATTGAAACAGTCCTTGCGAGCACTAAAGAATTTTCCAGGATCATTGAGACAAAAACCAGCGATATTTCTCACTCAGTATAGAAAGGCACCGAATGGTACAACTGGTCAGAGTCCCTCAATGCTTTTTCTCAAGCGTGAAATACGTACAAGAATTGATCTTGTGAAGCCGGAGCTAAAGAAGGAAATTGAAGACAAACAAAGGAAAAATAACATCTATTTTCGAGATCGAGTTTTTGAAAATGGAGATAAAGTTGCTATCAGGAACTACAATGCTCCAAATAATAAATGGATTTTCGGAAACGTCGTATCACGAGATGGACAGCTGCATTACACTATATTGGTTGATGGAGTTTTGATAAGGCGCCATATAGATCAAATTCGTCCAGCTGGCGACTTTCCAATGGAAAATCAACACTACGACCCTTGTCAATTTTACCTACCCAGGAGTACAGAAATGGATAAGGACTCATCACCTCCAGCTACATTAGCTGATACATCACCTAAGTCGTCTACCCAGGAGGCATCAAGTGGAGACTCATCAGATGTTATTCCGTCTTCTCCATCCTCTCTTTCTCAGCGTAGTGCAGTAGCTTCTTCACCTGTGCAGATCCCTGTGACTACACCTACACCGCAGCCAGCACCACTCCGAAGGTCTTCCAGAATCCGCCGAATGCCAAACAGATTGGACTTGTAGACTTACCTTGCTAAATTCCAGATTCTGTCACTTCTCAAATAAGGGGGAGGAAACTGTGGTGTATTCGCTAAGGCAACTTAACTGTAACCGGATGTCAAGACAGAACGTCAATGTTTTTGTACGAATGCTCAATGCTGCTCAATGCATCTATCTATCAATTAATGTCTTAATTACTGTGTCTTAATGTGTGTAATGTTAATAAATAGTGTTATTGGATTATTCTCAATGGATATCTAAAATACAGGACAAATAGCTAAGTAAAAATAAAGTTCCTGTTAACGATGATTTGCTGACACTTTCTCAAAGAATTAATTTAAAGGATTTTAACTGTAGGGTACAAACAGAAGTTTCTTTCTGATTTTTTCTTAATTTTTACTTATATTTGCTTTTTTGTAAAACATTTGGGAATGTGGTCATTTGTTCCAAATGCAAATAAATTTTGATAACTGGATAACTAAATGTAAGCGTAATTTGAAGTGTTAAAGCACAGTAAAAAAAACAGGATTGCTGTATTTTTGTTTTAGTACCTTGTTTGTGCTCGAATCATTTAATTTCATCTTTTCGTATAGCAAAAATACGCCACTCTGTGCTTTGCTTAATTTAGGAGGGGGATGACAATTTCATTTGCAAAAATGTTAGAAGAAATTTATGTGTAAACATAAAAATAGCAAAAAAGAAAATAAAAATATTTTTCACAGGTGTGTGAATTACACTTTTCTACTGATTTTGTGCTCAGAAAAGAGATGGTAAAGAAATTACCCTTAATATGATTCTTAACAATGAGTGTTTAGAACACGACGAATGTTTGGATGAACACACAATAGAATTAGTTTCAAAGTTTATGGTTAACACCGAAACGAATACTTTTTTAAAGCACTATTGTATGGAAAAAAATGATTTCAGAACTCCTACTAAGAAACGAAAATTACAGACGTTAGCAAATTCTAAAACCAATGCATAATTTATGCTGAAAATGTGACTTTTTTTTATAAAAATCATATGATGATGTATTCATATTTTAAAGTGTTGATTTAAAGCATATTTACATTTTAACAATATTTTTAAGGATGCCTTTCTCTACCAAAAGTGATTCATTAAACTAAATAAAAGATTATGAAACATTTGAATCTGAAATATCATTATTAAATAAAAAAGGGGGAAATGCATTAAACAGTTTATGTTTTAACATTTTCACTCAAAATACATTTTTAAAAGAGTTTTCACATTTTTCATGAGGGTGTTTTAAAACAAGTTTTAAAACACCTTCAAACAAAAACCAAACTTTTAAAACTGCAAAAACCAAACTTCAAAAAAAAAAAAAATGTTTTCAAAGATATCTTTTTCGAAACCGTTAAAAGTGTTTTTAAAAGAATTATTCTACTCATATAATTATTGAGTATGAAGAAGATTATCAGTTACGGTAACAAATTGTTTAATGACCATTTACTCGATGAAGAGTTTGCTTTTAAAAGCAATATTGTAATTAGTGATTTGATAAAAAAAAAAATTCTACCTGTTTTCTTGTTTTCTTGATTTATATTTCTACGTACATAAGTCTAGAATCAATCATTAATTACCATCTTAGTAAAAATGGTCTGAAAAATATAAAATGCTGAAATGTTTTGAATCGCTTAAGGAGACCTATTGTTAACCTACTTGTGATGACGTCATCGACGGAGATAGTTGGCCTTGTCTTTCGGTGGTGTTGGTTAGCTACGCCACTGACCAGGAGGTTTCCTTTTGCGTAAGAAAAATTTTGAGTAAAACAAATACAAAAGTGACAACCAGCAACAGGCACAGGGACAGGGCCCAGCTAGACTAATCTTAGTCAATTTAACAATCCCCAACGAACAGCAAGGGCCTACTTAGAAGTTTTTACCTCACTGCAAGTAACAGTCGCTTCCAGTAAACTATTTCAACTTCCTACAACCGTATTGAAGTAGTAATTATTCCTAAATTCAAGATTAGCCTGAGATTTGAAAAGCTTAAAACAATGACCTCTGGTTCTAACTTCTGTGCATAGCTGTAGCCCATCAACTTTTCCCATTTTAATGAATTTAAACAACTGAATCATGTCCCCTTTAACTCTCCTTTGCTCTAGATCAGCGGTTCCCAAAATAATTGTCTCGCAGACTCCTTGCCATATTTTTCGATTTTGGGTAGACCTCTGCTTACCTGATATTGATTTTTGTAAATTCATAAACGCCAAATGTATTTTTGAGAGCTGGTACTGGTTTAGGGCTACTCACTATGAAATTTCTAACTGTAGTAAAGTGTAGTGTGAAAAACTTTTAATTTTATTTTAAATTTATACATTTATTAATTAAATTCAAATTAAAATTTAGTATCTGTTATACAAAATAGCTAAGCAATAAATAAATGCTTTTAGTGGGAGGGAAGAACCTAATGCTTTAATAATAAATTATCAACACTTGGCATCAAATTAGGTTTAATCTCAAACCAAAAAATATATGACATCCACTATCGTTGACACCCATTTTCATTTCATGGACCTCCAATTTTTTTGCATTTGACATGGACCCCTTTCAGGTTGTCGTCGACCCCTGGGGGGTCGATATAGACCACTTTGGAAATCACTGCTCTAGTAGTGATGGGCATAATCGAGAGATTTCAATAATCGAGTGATTAGTACTCGGGTAGTTTTGATAATCGAGTTATTAGTACTCGATTGATTATCTCGAGTTCTCGATTGATCTTTTCGAGTTCTCGATTAATCATTTCGAGTTCTCGAGTTCTCAACTGATCATTTCGAGTTCTCGTTTGATCATTTCGAGCTCTCGAGTGATCATTTCGAGTTCTCGAACGATTATTTCGAGTTCTCGCGCGATTTCAGAATGAAATGAATCTCTAACAGGGACGTCATTTAGTGAATCAGAAGGGAAAATTTTCCACCCCCTCCCAAGCCTTAATATAATGTATTTCTCCGTAGGTGCAAGTATTTTCGTGTCTGGGAACTGGAGCAACAAAATTTTTGAGTTGCTCCGATCCGACTGTTAAATATTTGTTCCAACGCTGCTCCAGCTCTGCTCCGTGCAGCAAATAGCTTTAATATCAATCATCTTTATTTATTTAATTAAATAATTAAATGATAGTAAATTTAGGTATTTATAGACAATTTATTTTGAAAAAAATCTTTTTAAAAAATCACGTTTCGTTTTACGTTGTTGTTCACTTAAAACTAGTTTTAATGAAGAAAGATGTCATGTTTGATGAAATTCTAATTTTAAATGATCAGAGCAGTTAAGCGCAACAAGTTTCCGTGCTTTGGCTCCGCTCCTACTCCAAGCAAAAACTAGTTGCTCCACTGCTTCGCTCTGCTGCTCGACGCTCCGCTCCAGATCGCTGTTTATTGTTTTTTTTCATGTAACATGTGCCGAGTTTATAACCCCTTGGGAATGCCCCTTGGAAATGAAGGGGAATGATCTCGACAAGTTAGGGGGTCATTCATAAATGATGTCACACTTCGAGGGGAGGGGGGTTCATGAAATTGTGACAAAATGTGACAACGGGAGGGGAGGGTGTAACAAGAAGTGTGACATCAGGCTTTTACAACATAGCGTGACATGTGACAAGGGGGGGGGAGGGGGGGTCCTTTGAAGTTTGACATTTTGTGACAAAGGGGGAGGGGGGTCAAATATATCGGAAAAAAGCGTGACATCATTTATGAACGGTCCCTTAAAACCCCGATTTTAGAATGTCGAGTTAAAAAACTTTTCAGTGGACGAGCAACCAAACCCCCCTCCCCTTATGCTCTTACCCCTGATGACACACTAACGATAACCTAGAAATGCGTTTGTAAAACTTAAATTTCGAAAATTTTTGGGACCCCCCCCCCCCCCACCACCGTTTCTTTAACGTCATCAAAAACAGCTTACCATTCCGTTTCCTGCAATTTCCGGGAGAAGTCCGGAAGTCCCCTAAACTCCTCAATCACTTCCAAACACCAAAAATATACTAAAATAACGCACATTTCCGCAGATAATCCCGAATATCAGCTTTCCCAAACAGCTCTATAAATACTGCATTAAGTTGCGAATTTATCACATAAATTTTAAAAACGTTCTAGAATTGTGCCCCCTCCCCCCCCCCCCCCAAACGCCACCAAAGTGTTCAAAACGTTTGCCAATTTCAAAGTAATGCTCGATAAAAATACCCCCTCCCCCCTTAACCCTAATAGCACCACCCAAAATTGTGTTTTCTGGATTTCAATTTCGAAAAATTTCCGTCACTTTTCATTTCGTTAACATGATAAAAATTGTCTCAATTTCTATTTTTTATATATTGAATTCTAGATATTTTTTATTTTTCCTCCCATCTTTTCCCAGGAAAAATAGCCTAAAGTAACGTTCTCGGGGGGTCCCTTTTTTACTAACATCTGCAAAATGCAGCACAAAACTGCGATTTTAGCGTCTAAATCTCTAAAACTTTCGGAGAAATTGTACGAACCCAGCGGCGGACTGGCTATGCGGGAATTCGGGCAAATGCCCGGTGGGCCGGTCCAATCTGGGCCGGTCGCAAAATATCTATCTTTTTTTTAATAAAGTATACAGCTTTTACAATATTCATAAAAAAAAATGGGGACCAAAACTATGCCGTAACCCGGGCTTCAGAGAGTGCAATGGGGCAAAATCTCTATGGTCTGGCCGTTGGGCCACAAGGGGGGGGGGGGAGCAGAATTTTTCAGGGCCGGCCAGTCCCTTATAGACAACCTAAACGGCTGCCTGAGGAGCAAAAATGATTATGTTTTATCCTTAAATTTTGAAAATAAATAAATAAAAAACATCAGTTTTGAGCTTTAGGCTACCGCCTAAGTCGTCTATATGGACGAGCTCTCGGGGATGGCTTGAGAAATTCTCAGGGCCGACTCGTCCATATAGAAAATCTAGGCGGCCGTCTATTATGCAATTTTTTGAGAGCCGCAAAATGGATGTTTTTAATTTTGAGCAGTGCAGGAGGAAAAGGCTAAGGCGGTGAGGCAATTGCCTCACGACGCAACGCCCTAAAGGACGGCAGCTATTAACAGCTAATTAACATATTACGTATTATTGCCCTTCTATGGTGAATAAGAAAAATTAATCAATCTTGTAGACATATAATATTATTCAAATACATATCTGCATACTTACTGACAATATTTTTAATCCCTACAAGTTACAAAATACGGCCCTGAGAATATCTCAATCCAGGTGATGCAAATTCTCAGGGGCGGCCCCAGAGAATTTCTCTCCGATTGTCTCACAGCGCAACGCCCTAAAGTGCGGCGGCTGTTAACAGCTAATTTATATACAGTATGGGACCGCAAAATCGGAACTCTCGGGGCCGCCATCTTTCCAGATTTCGGAATTTTCTGGATTTTGGGTTCTCATTCAAAAAAAAGTAGTAAGTAGCATCAGAGCTCATATAATTTGCTCTGGAAGTTTTTATTAGCATTTTGCTCATTTATAGTATTTTTGGTCACTGGCGTAGATAAAGAGGGACAACCCCCCCCCCCCCCCCGAAATTTTAACTTAGATACTTAGAGACTTAGAGGGACCCCACCGAAATGTTGGTATCCGAAAACTTCTTTTGAGACCTTAACTCTCTTTACGCTTTATACTATTTTAAAAATATGTTTTTTAATAACAATTGAATAGAGTGAACACTGCCAAAAAAAAAGCGCGATAAAATGCAAAAAAAAAAGGCAATTTTGGGGCCATTTGGGTTATAGGGTCGTACTAGGTCGCACCTAGTGTTTCAAGTTTGTCGCAGAAAAAAAGAGCCGGAAATTCGCGGCAAAGTGCGCGAAATGTTCGCGAGAACACAAATATAATGTAATAAAAACTAGAATATCTGCAATTAGATTTATTTTCTTAAATAAAAAAAGGAATAATTTTATTTCTTTCAATTTTATGCAATATTTAGGTATTTAACTAAATGTACAGAATTTTGGTACAAAATATTGTACATAAGTAAATTATCTTCTTTAAGGTTTCGGCGTTATCACTTAACACGTTTTTATATGTAGAAAAGGACCGTTCAGCATCTGCGCTATTCGTCGGAACTGACAAACATCGTATTGCCACTTTCGACAGGTTGGGAAAACTTTCTCTCTTGAATTTCCAGAATTGAATTGCCCTCCTTCAACGTGTAACTCATTGGGGGAGGGGGGTATCATAGAGTTATTGTTAACAATGGAACAACTATCAACTTCGTTAAAAACATTTAAATAATTGTATTGATTTGGATCAAAAACTTCCTCTAAACATGAGTGAAATTATCTATAAATAGTTTTATAGTTATTTTTCTATTGAGGAATTCTTCTAAAAGTTTGGTACATCTGTTATACATTTTAAAACTTCAGAACAGAATAAATTGCCGTTAAAGTGTAAGTAAAAAACAAAATAAGTCTCAAATTTTAAAAAAATTGCGCACAAATCGTGGTATTTTTTTAAAAAATCACAGATTTTAGGAAACAGCTTTAAAAATTGAGGGAATTTACGGAGTGACAAACTTGCACCCCTAATCGTACCACTTTCGTAGCGGTTTCTCTCCTAAATACCTCGCAAGCCCGAGCCCGCAAGAACCCGAAGTAATTTTATATAGTACATCGATTAAATGTAGGCTTTTTGTTGCTATCGCAATTGGTTCTAATGATTTTCTTTTAATTTAAGTAAAGTATATTTATATATTTTAAAACTATTATGAAATGCTCCAGTTGAGATTATATTCTGGTGAGCTAAAATGCATGAAAAATGTTGGAAAATCTTTGGTTCGGCAGCATTTTCGGGAAGGTTTTGATTCGCAGTCGAATTTAAAACTAGAATATATTCAGTGCGACTCTTGCAGTTATGAGACCTACTAAGATTAGATATGGGTCTCTAGTCTGGAGAAAATTGAAAATGAAAGTGGACACACACAAGACTAGCAAAAAAACATTATTAGAATAAAAAAAAGGAAGCTGGAAATAGCTTTCAAATGCCAGCAATCCGAACTTTTAACAGTAAATTTATCGAAACTAGAATCTTTCACATGACTGTTCACAATGCTCCTCAGTTTAACAATTTATCAGCAGTCACTTACTACGTTTAATGGCCAGAGCGGAAGAAAGTCCCTTTTATGACTTCTTCCTTTTAAAAAGTTGCTTTCAAACACCACAGGTGATTGCGGTAATTGCTCTCCACTTTCAACTTAACCCCAATCACTACTGACCATTCAATAATAACGCCTCAGCTGCATATACAGAAACAGATGTGCAGAGCACGAAGATGGGAGATAGTGGGAGATAAAATGATCGAGTTTCTTTTCTCAATGTCTCCTCTCCCCTAACAAATGGTACTGTAGGCATAAAAAGGCTATTTTCTCACGTTCTTTAAGCATTAACTATTCTAATTTAAATGGGTTTTTTCCCCAATGGTCGTTTACTTTGCCTGTAGGTTCATGTATGAATATTTTACCATGAGCTCGAGCCCACCCACTTTCCTCTTGTGAAAGCTGTATCCACCACCTCCACCCCTTATGCATCGGTAGGTCGGTCCGTCCTGCGCATTTTTTTCCCCCCAGAATTCCAACCCAATATATTTAGGGAAGTGCATTGAATGAGAGGCAATATTGAAGCGAGCATAAACCTATTACAAGCTTTTTTAATTCGAAAGAGAAAATTGATGATGATTGTTATAAAAAGAGAAAGTTGATGTCCTCTGAAGAAGTACAATCTGCTGAATCAGAATTAGTTTCACTAGACACTTCCTGAAGGTAATTTTGTTTTTGCCGCTTTTAGTACTAATGCATTATTTAACAAGAAGTTCCGCCCAGAACTATACGGGCCTTTCCGTTAAAAACCAACTTCAAACTTATAATCCAACTATCTCTCTTTCTCATTTAGCTTTAGTTCTAATTACTTCAAATACCTTTTTCAACGGTTAATGCATATTCATTCACTCATCATTCATTCTTTCATTTATTCAGTCATTCATTCACTCCCTTCATGTATTTATTCCCTCATTTATTTATTTTTCCATTTGTTCGCTCATTTATTTATTTTAGAATTTATTCACTCATTTATTCATTCCTTAGAAATCCCAATGAAAAAATTCCATATGAAAATAGGCTCCCTTAGTTCCGATTGAACTTCGTATTTGTACATGTTCTACGTCATAAAATTTTTCCGATGAAGTTTGTTCCAAGCAAATCCGTCTGTTAGATCATGATTTATATAAGATTGAAAATTCCCCGTAGGGGTTATGTTATTTTTTTTTTTTTTTTTTTTGAACTGTTCGAAAATGAATAAAGGTTGTTCAAATCAAAACGCTGATAGCTTCTTCATTGGAGCTCCTTGGATCCTACGCCCAGAGTTCACATAATTTGCCCATAGGCGCTAATGTTAAGATTTTTTGAACTATTCAAAATTAAGCGAAAAAATGGGCAAATCAAAAAGTCAAATGTAGAAATGAGATGCCCACGCCGATGTCTTTCGATTGAAAAATAATCGAATCGGACAAATCCCTCAAAAGTTATTGGGGGGGGGGGGGGCGGACAGACCGACAGACACACATTTTCTCCTTCTCAAAAGCCTACTTTCAAATTTTTCATTTTAAGTCTTTATTTAACTACTTCACTTATTTTAACTACTGCTTTATTAATTTTGTTTAAAACTTTGACGGGAAAGTAGGCTAAAAATGATAATGGGAAAAAAGTTATCAGTTGAGCTTAAGAATAGTTCTATGTTCTATGTTCTATGGACGAAAAATTTTATTCCTGTAAATTCGTTAAGTTTTATTTTTAATTTTATTTTTTGTTTTTTGTTAAAGGTACTATTGTTTTATTGCATATTTAACTTTCTGTATTAGCAATTTTTTTAAACATTTGGATTAACTTAACAGTTTTATTCTTTCCATTCATTGTATTCACTCAGACTGGAGATTCAGAAATTATCTTGTTCGTTAAATCACCTTCCTTTCCAAGACACGTAAACTTGATCAGTGTTTAATTTTTAACATAATATTGTATTTTTCTCTTGTATTTTCCCCTGAAACAGCTTCAGTTCTAGTTAAATTCTGTCTGAAGCGAAAATTATATAAAAACGTAAATCAGATTGTTTTTTTAAGTCGATAACTATGCTTTTTTCCTTTCAATTTTCACATTAAAACGAGTCAAGTTAGAAACTCCATTTATAATAATTTTTTTAATCATCAATTCGACCAATTGTTTTCGTAAAATTAACTGCGAGAAATCGACCTACCTCCAGAACCCCCCCCCCCCCCCCCCGAAATTCGGGTCTGGCTACGCCACTGCTTTTGGTTATCGTATACACTCGCCTATAAGTCATGAAATTATCGCAAAAAACGAAGTTGGAATTGGCTTACATTCGAAGGCAAAACATCGAAAAACCGAGACTTTTCCCGATATTATTTTAATCTCTTAACAATAAAAGAAAATAATTCCAGTAATTTCTGATATGATTTTATATTCTCTAGTTACTTAATTGCAGTAAAAGATCAGACGATCGGGAAAATGCGAGAAGCGCCGAATTTCAATTTCGCGAATGTTCTGTATCGCGAGAAAATTAGAGCTCATTTTAAAAAAATAAATGTAATAAAACAACAAGAAATAAAAAAATCAAAATTTAAAGATATTAACTCACAATTAAAGCAGCAATTAACACACTCTAATTCTAATCGCAAAAACGAACCCTTTTCAGAAAATCGAGAAAAAACTTTTTTGGAAACTGCACATTTTCGATCTTAAACATGTTCATTGCATTTTATTTTTCTTCTTTTTAATATGACATATTTCAAAAAAAAAAAAAAAAAAAAACACGGCGCAAAATATTTCCTGTTTTTTTTTTGAAGTTCCAGATTTTGGGTATTTTGGGATTCCGAATTCGTAGTCCAGGGGTCCTATACAGTATTACGTATCATTACACTTCCATGCTGAATAAGAAAAATAACTGTGGCGTGAACATTTAATATTTTAATACATATCGACATATTTACTGACAATATTTTTAGTTCCTGCAATCTGCAAAATACCTGCCCTTCCAAGGGCCGGTCTGTTTGAAATATGCCCGGGCCGAATTTTCTTCCCAGTCCGCCCCTGTACGAACCCGTTCCCCTAATGTCACCAGCGATAGCTTTAAGATATATTTTGAGGATTTTAATTCAGAAAATTATCCTCAAAGACTCCCCAGTGAAATCCCTTTTCTCTAGCACTTCAATTCCATAAACTATTCAATGTAAAGAGATATGTAACCACACCTAGATATAAAGCAATTCTGCGAAGATAAAAAAGCGGAAGGTGCGACGTGCGAATCAAATAAACGTGTCAATTTTTTTAAAAAATGCACTGCTTTCGAAAGGACGGGAGTGCTTCGCGTCCTCGAAATTTGTTTATAGCAATGACTTCCTCTTAAATAAGCAACTATCCGCCTTTGTTACCTACTCACACACATAGCCCTTTTCGCAATCACGTGACTATGAATATGAATCATCTAAATGTATTACCCGAGAAGAAAATCATTCGAGACATTCATTCGATTCTATCTTCCGAGAAGTAAACCAACCGAGTTCTCGAGAAGTTCAACCGAGTTCTGGAGATGTTTAATCGAGTTTTCGAGATGTTTAATCGAGTTCTCGAGAGGTTCAATCGAGTTCTCGAGATGGTCCTCTGAATCGAGTTCTCGAGATGGTCCTCTGAATCGAGTTCTCGAGATGTTCAATCGAGTTCTCGAGATGGTCGTCTGAATCGAGTTCTCGAGTTGTCCTGAATAATCGAGTTCTCGATTATGATCGCTCGATTATGCCCATCACTATGCTCTAGTCTAGACTGTACACAGAGAGCCTTTTAAGCCTGACCTCATAATCTAAGTCCGAGAGACCACTTCCCCCAACCCTCCTTTGAACCCTTTCTAATAAGGTAATATCCTTCTTTAGTGAAAAGAAATTATATAGGCAAGAAGTTGAACCTGTCAAGCTATCACTAACATGTCTAGCTACAAAGCAGATTAGTGTTTTATCCTGTCATTGAAACAACTTATCTTCAAATTTTTCATTTTAACTTTTACATGCGCTTGCTTCCAGGTGCCTGTAATATAACTTATAAGTATACAAAAGAGCCAGTTTTGCACGTAGATTTTATGCATCTGTTTTCCTTCCTCTATCGTTGCACAAAATGCTTTTTTTTTTCATTCTCTTAAAGCAGAGCACCCTCGCATCAATTATTGGAATAATGCCCTTAAAGTTTTGTGGTTATTAACGCATAAAAATAGATTGTTTTGTTTTCCTGACTTTTTCAAAAAAGTTTCTAGTTATTTCAGAAACTTAGTTGCTGTATTTCTCTCTTTCTTTTGGTAATTTAGCGCTTCTCGTTTCTTTTTTTTTTTTTTTTTTGCTCCGTGCCGGGGCACGGAAAGACGGAGTATTGGTCCGGCCTTGGAGATTGCGGTTTTGACTGACATTGGGGGTGTAACTCACCCATCATAATCGCGTGCAAGATCACGGAGAGAGCGACTTATGGGGTTGACCTTTGATGAGTCTCTTCCAGTCTGTCGACTTCTGATCTGTATTGTTCTGGTGGGTAATGGATATATCGGGATGTTGGCTGCTCATTAACACACAGTTTTCTGTGTGGGGGTGAGGCAAAATAAATTCTATACATAATAGTTTTTAAAATATAGCAAAATATATATACATACTCATAAATTCGTTATAGCAGGTGATGGGAGCCCTCCCGACCCCCGTAAAGTGGCGACACGTGGCTGCTGGTCCAATCAATGTAATTGAATTAAATGGTTTTAAGTCCGCCCGAGCGAATAACCTATACATTCATTTTAATGTTCAATTAATCTTCTTGTGAAAACATTTTTAATATAATCATCTATTATTTTCTTTGCAAGCTTTTTTTGGTGTTTTACTTCGAAGAGATATTTCAGATAAATGGTGTCTATAGAAAATGGTGAATTTTAAAAAAGACAGTAATAATGTGCTGTGGGAATAAACAGTAATTCCACTGCTTTTTAAATCGAAATAGTCAAATATTTGAATACAAATCATAATGCTTTATGTACACACACACAACGTGGAATGTAAAATATTGAAATATTGCATACTACATTCCCTCGATGGGGAAAAGATGGGGTTCAGCAGCACGTGCCAAGCTTACGGTAGAGGTCAATTAAAGGAAAAGGGAGAGTTCAAGTTTCACAGGTGTTTAACCAATGACATGACATACTAGTACAATGGAAGCATGTTTCTGATTGACACGGAATATTCGTTCCATGAGTCATGCGGTCAGCTTGCAGGGAAGAGTAAGTAGCACGTGCTTGTTTTACTGCAAATTGAAAATAATTTTATTTATTTGTAGCTTTCGCCGCGGAGGCTACCTGATTTTATTAACTTTACCGCGTCATAAATATCGCTTATATTATTTTGAAATGGAAAATAACCGACTCGTACGTAGTAGAAGATACACAATCGCATTTAAATTAGAAGTTCTAGATAAATTAGATGAGCTTTCTGGAAGTATAAGTGCTACTGCGAAGTATTTCTCAATTCCACGCTCTTGTGTTCAAAATTAGATTCAACAGCGTGAGCGACTTGTACAGCGTTCAACTGAAAATCCATGTTGGCAATAAATTGATGTTATTTTGATTTAAAAACTTTTCTTAGTAAATACTTTATAGTAGTTTTCTCAGGTTTTAAGTCATTTTTAAGAAAGTTGAGTAAACGGGTGAAGGTGAATCAGATGAGCGTTCTTTGCATTTAACACTTTTTTGGGTAAAATATTCCAATAATTTTTTTTCATTCATGAATAGCATTTTATTTACATTCCCAAAGAAATGTTACAAATTACTTTTGCTTAAACTATAACAATTGTTGATTTTCGTTTAAGGTTTAACATTATTACAATCAAGTTTTCATACAATCAATACATCGAGTGCCGTAACTTAGCCTCCGTTCATTTTACCGCATGTCGGCTGATGCGGGGGAATACAATATATATAAATTATCATAAATAAAAAAGGCAACCATCTTCGAAAAAGATACTTTATTATAAAACATTATTTATTATTTACAAGTTAAAAAAGATGGGAAAAGTACATAATTTGCCAACAGCAACAGCTCAGATAGTTTGGATGTGGAAAATGATCATAAATAGCGAAGAGAATTTTTTGGTAAAAAATATTGATCGGGATGCGCGTCAGTTTCTTTTCAGCTTTCATGTTAAGATATAGACAGAATTTAACTCAAAGTGAAAATGGTTTCTTCTCTAATATATTTTAAGAGTGCAAAATAAGAAGTTGCGCTGACTGGTTAAATACACAGTACTGGAAAAAGAAAAGAAAATTGGGATACCTATAATCAAATGTATTCGTTGAATCAATTGCAACGCAACAATATTATTCCACCCCAAAACAAGTGAAATGTAATTCAGGTACGCAACGTTTTCGAAGAAAAAAACCCGTTCGTTTTGGACAAGAGATTAACGCAAAAGTGGTACACATTCAACGAATTCTGTGACAAAATAACATTTTTTGTTGTTGTGGTTTTTTCTGCATCCTCTCTCACCTGGTGGTAATAATTTGAAATATTTTTTATTATTGTAGACCGCCAACCCGATCCATATAGCGTATATACCAATTTTCAAGGGCACGAGTCTATTAGAACGAGCTCTCTAAACAAGGCAGCTTTAATTATAACCTTCCTGTACGTCACAATTACTTAGCGTCAACTAACAAGTGACGTCAGAATTGACATAATGTAGATATTAATTACTACCAACGTCACAAGTGACATAAGGTAGATATTAATTATTGTCGTAAAAACAAGGTTAAGTCAGAGCCTTGGTTAAACTTGAGCTGCTGAAAAACTTGACCGTTATGGGGAAATTTGGCAAAATCTAAAATCTTGACGAATTTTAGTGCAAATAAATTTTTAAATCTGTAGTAACCCAGATGAAGCAGTTCAGTCCGGGACTCTTAGAATTATTAGAATGATCGAATAATTGGTGTTATGTAAAAAGCCCATATAACTGAAAGTCTCGCGATTTGATCTTTAGTTTACTGATTAAATTCGGACAACTATTTAAACTTTCCTATAGTTTGTCATTGATTACAATATGCGCTGGATGTGTTATTAATATATGGTGATGGATCATTGTACTGTCCCATGTCCGCTTGAAACAAGATAGTATTGATATGATGTTGCACAATGTGTCTTGTAACTGGATTATACCGTCTCAACTTCTTCACAATTAATTCTGCAAACACATCGCACTCGTCTCGTTCTGCATTGGACCTCATTTTTTTGTTATAGTCCCCATTTACGATCAAAGCTTCTTGGCCCATGTTTCTACTTCTTTTTGAATTGGAACTTGCAGTGAAAGAACGCGGCAGTTGAGGGGAATCGTCTCTGTTTTCATTACCATGTTGAGAAGGCAATTCCAAATGATCTGCTGTTGACGAAGCAGATGTCTCTGCAATTGGACTTCCTGTGTCCAGACAGATTTGAATAGAATCCTCTTCGTTGCTTTCTTGATCAGACTGCAAAAAGGAAGAAATAATGATAGGTTGAACTATACATGACAAATTATACTTTTGCTGAAAATATGCTATAAATTTGTCTCTGCTTTATTTTTAATTGCTCTAATAAAGAAAACGAAAAGCATTTGGCACTTAAGATGTAACCGAGACTTTAGAGCAAACCAAAAGCTGAAGCTAAGATCCCAAATCACGTGACTCTACTTGCACCAAATGCTTTCAAACTTTTTCAAAGAAACCAGTTTTCTTCTAATGCTTCACTGATCAAAAGCCAACTAGTTTATTAAGCCCTACATTCTACTGCCATTTAAATCTAAATAATTAAATATTTGAATACAAAGCATAATGCTTTATGTACACACACACAATGTGGGATGTAAAATATTGAAATATGTATATATATGCATACTATATTCCCTCGCATCACAGCCGGCATGCCGGAAAAGTTGAGGTAAAAGTAACAAACAAGTTACAAGCTTTGTTTGTAAAATGCACGAGGGTAGCCCTACAATCTTGAAGATCCCCACTTCAAGATTGTAGGGCTATTCTCCCTCTACCTTATCCCTTCACAATGACCAAAACGGATTGAACATCTTGTGCACTTAAGTTTGGCTAAACATATCAAGTACGGATGCCCCTATTGACCACAGGGATACGTACAGCTTAAAGAGCGCACCGAACCACCAGAATACGATTGTAAATAATGTTATACCGAACAACAACATCAATGTCCAGGCCAGAATTCGAATCTGCGCCCGTGCCGCGGGTGCCATTGTGTCATTTGGATTTGAAAACAGGGTACTGAGGGGGCCGACATGTGAGTATTTGTAACAAATCTGTTGTTTCTTTCTCCTTCAATTCAGTAAAGTGTTTCATTAATCTTTGAGAAGAATAAGTAACGCAGTTAATGGGTTTATGTTTAAAATCTTTTAAGTTATGACAGGAATAGGAATACTTATGGATGTTGGTTAAAACGTTTCATTAGTAATGCAACGTTTTACTGCTCAGAAGAAAAAGTGTAATAACCAGAATTTATAGGCAGAATATAAACATATTGATGGATATTCCCTTCACAAATTAATGAATTGAAACGAACTTTACACTTCCTTTTTGGAGCATTTTCTGTATTTGCTGCTATTCAGAAAATGAAATGCAATGTATCATTTCATTTGATTATAATCTATTAGAAGGAGCGAACCAAGAGGATATTGGAGGAGGTAGTTCGTAACAATTTGGGCATAGGCTCGAAATTTAAATGTTTTTTTTTTATTAGACCTGAGGTACATCATCGTTTGAGTAAATAGTGAATTGAGAGAGAGAGTATAAAAAGAGGAACCAGTTATATACATGCATATATATATATATATATAAACATTTGAAAGTAATGTAGGCAGGGCCGATTTCATGGGTGATTCTAAGCGAAAAAACAATTTCGGAACTTCAAACAAAATGTTCGGAAAAGTATGCGGCATCAATTCAAAATAAAAAATTCCTTGATTAACAAGTTCCCTCCCCTCAACACCCAATACATATGCAAGTGTATATATATCAGCTCAAAAATAATCCTTCAAGTAAATAAATGAAAAGTGTAATATATTTACTACCAGAAGTCTTTTTTCTGGAAAAAAATATTGTACTGAAAGTTTTTAAAAGTAGTACAAAATATTTTGCTTCTCTGAATGTAGAAAGAAAAGCACAGATAGTAATTTTCAAAGAAATCTCAAGATCAATAAATTAAAAAAATTTTGGAAACCGATTTTTTTTTTTCTTTTTATAATATTCGGAACAGGTGCTCAAAATTTTTCGGAAATGTCGGAGAAATTCGGATCAGAATCACCCATGGCCGATTGATACAAAAATAAAGTGAACAGTTATTTAGGGGCTTCCACCCATCGGAAGCCCCTAAATAGCAATTCGGCCACCCCCTCCCCCAAAATATTAATTCCACCTTACAAGTTTCTTTTCCCGTGGATCACAATGTGTGTAAAAGCCGTGAGAGAATATTTATGTTGTTTCTGAAGCTTCAGGTCTGACGAGGATAAGTAATTACTGGTATATACTTCTGACTGATATTTATAAGTGAATACTGTTATACACTTCTGAGCGCATTACCTACATTCAGGTTAATGGCCAATTGCAATCACAAGTGAATAAGTGAATACTTATACTGGTACACTCGTACAGCTACTATAGTCTAACATATTTTATAAATCTAAACTTATTCAGAGCTCGTTACCTAGGAATCCTGAATGAAATCGTTAAACGTTAATACTTTGCTATCACTTTCAATAAGAATTAGTCTTATCAATATAAAATCGTTATCCGGTTAAAAATCAATAAATCTTACATTTTCTGTTTATAATCACAGAAAAAACATTTCAAGTTTTACATTAGTCAGCTATGATTGTACATTAAAAATTTACATTATAATTAAACGCAAATACGTAAAATATATTGTGTAGTAAATAATAAGTTTAGATAACTGTAAAATTACCAGGACTTATAAGAACTAATATAAATATATAATTTCACTTAGATTTAAGCCTGCGATGTAAAATTGTAATACTAGAAACAATTAATGTCCTACATGATACGTGTAACGTAGTTTGAAAAACTCTGCTTTTACTACTGCATTGGCCCCATTGAGTAGCGCCAGCGCCCCTTGGTGCGGCACGGTCTACTTTCTATTAGCCCTTTTTTCTGAAAACGATTTTAAACTATATAGCGTTTAATTTTAATTTATGCATTGGTATGTTTGAAGAAAAGTTACAAAAACTATGTAGCTTATTTTAATGAAATTTTAGCATTCTCATTTTACAGCTAAACTCTTTAGCATTTACTATTCTAGCATCAATTTAAAATATTGTATGCAGCATGCATGTTTTTATAGTTTTTTGTTGTGCTCCACATAATTTCGTTGCGTTTACGAATTGGAGTGACCATCAACTTCTATTAAGGACAAAAATATCTACTATTTTCTTTCACAATTTATCCTAGCCTGGGACTAACAACTTTTACAGCAGCCATGATTGAAAATGAAAAATTTGATATAAAAAATACATTTAGTTTGTGGAAGTTTAAGTTGGACAAGAGCCATTTGTTTGTTGTCTTCGTTCGTCATCTTGATTTTAATTTTTTGTCTTCATTTCTTTTGTTTATTTATATATTTATATAGGACTGTTTATAACATCTTCTAGAACAGAACACTTAAAACATTAATTGCGGACAAGAACATAACACAATACAACACGACGGACACACAAACAATCAGACAGACGTTTTCCATTATTATTATTATTTCTTTTTAACGAACCGATTTAGTATACGCATGAATATAAGAAAGCGAGCATATGTTTAAACGCATTTTTACTCAAATTAATTGTTGTTGTTGTTTCTAATGGCACTTAACCAAACTCCCCTTTGCGGAGCGACTGAGAACTAAGGCAGTAAGGAGCGCCTTCCATTTCAAGCTGAGCACCAATGGTGGAAGTACAACTTGGCTCATAATGTACTTGGATGACACCAGATGGCGCCACCACAAATACGCCACTTTCCTTTTTAGACCTATGGGAAAAGGGGAAAGGGGAAAATCTCCACCCACCCGTACCCTCGGAGCCCTCGGAACACTAGCGTCTAAAACGCAGGAATGCGTTGAATCTCACGAAGCAAAATGTAAACAAACCGCATTATCGGCGCATGCGCGACCTGTCTCCCTTCGCATATAGAAATTCATTCATGCTATTTTTTTTTTCTTTCGCATTCAAGTCCATCTGCCTTTGAAGATAACGTTTTTTCCCCTTTTTATCGAAGATTTTTTTTTCCATTAATGATCTATTTATTTTATACAGACATCCAGTGGTGCTTCATAATATATATATTTATAGACACGAGCAGAAGTTATTTAAGGTTTAAATACATCAGATTAAATTTATTTTGGCTCAAATGTTCTCTAAATCATTTACCTGTACACACTTTTTAATTATTAATCAAAAGTACAGTTTTGAATATTATTGTGTTCCACCTAAAATATTTTTTAAATGAAAAAAAAAAAAAAGACTTTTATCCATTCATTTATAAATTTTAAACTACTTCAGGATTTAATTTTCAATCTCTATACTTAAAAAATAATGAATAATTCAAAATTTTATAGATCAATAATTTTCAAATATCAACTCTTTTATTAAAAAAAATTAATCAATCACTAAAATTCACTCAATAGTGTCTGATCCAAAATGCTGCGAAATTTTGAACATTTTAAAAACTCAAAAAGTAAAAAAAAAGAAAAAAAAGTTTTTCAAAAACTTTTTAATATATAATTCTTGATATTTCTTTGAAAAATAACACACACACACACACACACATATATATATATGTGTGTGTAAGTGTGTGTGCTTCTTTTTTCCTGTCTTGCGACAAGCAAAATATTTGGCACTTTGAAAAACATACAGCAATGTTTCTGGAAAAAATGAACTTCTGATAGTGATGTAACAGTCTGGTCGTTATTATCAAATTGCATGTTGGCTGTTTTCATTGAATCATTTGTAGGATTTTTTTGAGCTAATGTATATGTAGCACGTATATATTACGTGGGGGGGGGGGGGGGTGTTCACCTAATTAAATAATTTACATTAGAAAATTTCACATTAGAACAGATTTTTTTAATTTAAAATTACCCATGTGCTCTTGAATGTGACAACGCAGTCTATGAAAAGCAATGTACAGATTTCCCCTAGGGTAATGCATATTTTTAATTCTTGATATTCTAATTAACGTATTAATTTGTCTGGGGGTTATAACATCCCCTATCCTCTTTCGCTACGCCTTTATGCAGGGAGAGGTACCGACCAAATAAACACTCAGTTTATCTATTACAAAAAAAAAAAAAAAAGGTAACATGCAATTTGACAAAACTGGTTTAGAACATGAAAAAAATTTAATTAACAGAATAAGAAGCATTAAGCGAAAAAAAAAGCAATAAAAAAACAAGGAACCTCTTTTTCAATTTTGATTGATGTCCTTTCAACTACAAGTTCACGTATTTAGCACTGAAAAGGACCCATATAAGCTCCGAAACACGTGTCTACCGCTTTTATCAGCACATCGTCCTACGCGTTGAATGCTGAAAATCTGTAGTGTTTGTTTTATTTGTGCCTAAAAGTTTTAGGAAACCGGCAAATAACGCTATTGTTTTTTAAAAATTTTTATTTTACTAAACACCTAAAATAAATTTATAAAAAAAAAGAGGCGGGGGGGGGGAGAAAGGGAAAGAAAAAGAAGTGGGTCTGCTAATCATATGGAAATAAAAGAAATAAATAAATAAACACAATTAATTGTCCGAGATTGAGCAAAATAAATAAATTAATTAATTGAATAAAATAAAAAAAGTAATAATGAAATTACTCTCTTGAGCAGTAAAAAAATTCACCATGTATGACTGAATTTATCTCATTTTTAGGGCTTGTTGATTGAAACTAAAGATAAATTGGCGTCATACGAGTAATTTTCAGGTTCCTTAATCCATTTATCCTATTTAAAACGACTGGCCCCAACTTCCACAGTAATTTAGTTTTTCTTATTAATTTTGTTTAGTTGTAGAACATTAGTTGTAGAACATTAGTAGTAGAATTAGTTGTACATGCGTTGTAAAAGAGTTCCAAAAATAAATATGTATTTTTAGTATTGCTACGTTCTCTAAAACTTATAACATGACATATAATTATCCAGTCAAGTATAGAAGAGTCAACTGCATTGAATAGCAGCTAGCACAAAAGCTATTACCATAATAAAATGCACAATTACAAACATTCTAGGTCTTATAGTTAAAATGTACAACAACGCGCAAAGAAACTATTTTTGCCAACATTTGAATTTTCCCATTCAGTCATATCAACCAACATTTTAAAATGAAAATCTCAGATCTATTTATTTTCAACAAAAATTCATCAAGTAAATCGCATTTTTAAAGTTAAATGCTCTTTTCCGAATTTTTTTCTAGACTAATATATGTCTTTCATTTGTCCTTCACGTATGATTGATTTCAAAACAAAATGGTGTTTTAAATTTGTATTATTAGTTTTTAGTATCTTGCAACGTAAAACACGCTCATTCTAAAACTGTACAACTTTCGATCCTATTCGTTTGCGCTGACGTCAGACGTAGTATTTGTAACGTAGTAGAATATAACAAATGAAACGGCAGATGAGTAAAAAACTTTCACGCATGCTCAAACACAGTAGTCTCGTTGCAGCGCGGAAGTGACAAAATAAGTGTTTACATTTCGGTCCGTGATATCCAACTCTTTCCTGCACTCTAGACGCTAGTCCCTCGGAACTGCCTCGGGACTTCAGGGTCCATGGATTTTACATGCACGCATCCCCAAGTGTACATGGTGGGTCTTCAGCGGCTCGGGTATCGAACCCGAGATCCTCCGATCCAAAGCTCGACATCCTAACCGCTGGGGTACCACGGCCCATACTGAAATTAGTGATTTTGTTTTCTAGGATATAAATAAAGTAGTTCTTTAGGGACACCTTTGTAGTTAGAAATGCTGTCTTTATCGTGGATATCTATGAAAACGCTTTCAAATTTTTGTAAAATTTCTCAATAGGCCCTTTTTAGATTTAGATAATAATTGTTTTACAGATTGCAACAGTCCAACTTGACATTATTGAAACCCGAGATTGCTCGCGCAGGGTATGACACACCGCCTTACCTTTGTTTAAGTTTCTAACCCACTTTTTTTTTTTAAATGGACGAGTCCTCTTGTAGCTGACTAAAAGCAACGGCGGATCTAAGGGGGGGGGATGGGGCGATCGCCCCCCCCCCCCTTGGGCTGATTCAAGTGGATACTACAACGACACTCCTAAGTGAGTTTTTACTCTTTGTGCCCCGGGACCAGCCATTTTTTTATGTTCTTGGAATCTCAGCCTAATAGCCCTTCAAGTTCTATGCTTTCCCCCTGTCTCTTTGTCCGTTAGTATTGCTGAGTTGCTAATCCTCGGAGTAATGGGAAAGAGATTCCCTGCTCTTTTCTTCTACCCATCAAATTAGTGACAGCTAGCCAACCCTTAGCACGTGGTGTAAATTCCTGCAGCATTTACGCTAAAACCTGGAGCCTGAAACATTTCATTGAACATTCATAATTACATATGTTTATATAAATTGCACATACTCGTTGATGGTTTTTTAGTAGATATTAAGTATTACATTTTGAAAATTTTAGAAAATATATTACTAATAATTGCTATTATTTTGTAATTTAGACATATCAATTCAAATTTAGAAAAAGTATTTACAAGCCTACATTTTTCTTGAGAAAGCTTGAAGGAAATCCTAACTCGGTTAAAACTTGGCTAAGAAGCAGAATGAGTGATGGTAGACTCACTGAATTAGCGTTATTGCATATCCATAAAGATATTACATTGGACGTTGAAAAAATTATAGACAGATTTGCGAAAGCAAAAAAACGTCAGCTTGTGTTCCTTTTATAAGGGCTTTGAATAAACGTATATGCATTGAAAAAATGTGCTAGTAAAATTTTAAATATCACTACACTAGCATTTTTTTTGTTGTTGTTGTTCCTGCTGTTTGAAAAAAAAAGGGGGGGGGGGCGGAGGGACTGTTGAAAAGGAATGAAGAATCTCCTCCATCCATCCTTACATTGAACCCCGAGATTTCCAAAATCGCCCCCCCCCCCCCTTGAAGATTTTCTAGATCCGCCCTTGACTAAAAGGTCATAACCTTGAAGGGGTAGAAACGGCTCGGACATTCTAAAAATAGTTTTCACGGAATCGTCCCCCACGGGCATGCATACTCTACGCGAGCATTGGTGTTTTAGTTCCGAGCGAGTGTCCTTTGACCAGTTCCTTCCATTGCAGATATGATTCCAATAGCACTTTCTCTCAAAACATCATCCATATTTTATCTCATCCAGTAACTCGAAAGAACTTGCATGCAGTTATGTTCCTCCTAAACACTCATGGAGGTGACTTTCAGCTCCCTTCGTAATAATTTAAATAGGACTTTCATTCGCAGCTCTGAAATCTTTCTTATTTAATTGCTCATCATATTTATGTCATTTTTTATTATTATTGTTTTGCTGTTTGCTATTTACTGTGGTTTTTTTTTTTTTTTTTTTTTCAAGTTTGTACTTTATTTTCTATTTTTTCAAAATTTGTATAAGTAACATCACATGATCTGTGACACCCAGTGGGCATCGCTCGAAATGTCTTTCTTTTCTGTTATTTTTCTGTTCTTTCCTCTCAATCACCACATCCGGTTAAACCCTCGTCAGGGTAGGTACGGTGGTGATTGATGAGGTATAAATAAATAAATAAATAAAAATAGTTCCGAGCGAATTAGGAGCCACAAACAATGTTCCAACGGAATTTAAAAGAGAAATTAGGACCTGGATCCAATGCAGATAGTGCACCACCTGCTAAAAAAGCAAAATCACTGAGCAAAAGGGAATCGGACATAAGGTCCAAAACCAAAAGATCCGCGGACATAAGGACCACGTCCAAAAGGTCCAACGGACAGAAGGTCCGGCGGACATAAGGTCTACGGACATAACGTCCACTTTTCTGTGCAGGGAGGACATAAGGTCCATTTTTTTAGGCAGGGGGGACACATTCGAGCAAAAGATGTGCCGAATGCCCCACGAAAAAAGACAGAAAAACCAAATTTGCTTGTGGAAGTGTGACATACATTTGCAAGGAGCATATGGCTTGTATTTGCATAAAATGCTCAATTTCACTGTACTTTTTTTCAAATATATTTATACTATTGTACTTTCTTCTAGTGTTTACTTTATGACACATCTCAAAAGGTTTCTATGAAAACAAAAATGGAAAGAAACGCTCGTGGGTATGAGATACCCTGCGCATGCAATCCCGCCTGTAATGCCGGGGTAACAAATAACTTTAAAAATAACAATTTTTCTTACTTAACTTAGCAAATTTATTTAAAATAAGAAGCCTAACTTTAGAAGAAGCCTAAAATTTCAAAATTCCTACAAAATAAAAAATTGACTTGAAGAATAACAAACTCAGAACCAAGGCCGTATCCAGAGGGCACCCCCCCCCCCCCCCTCCTACAAAAAAGTTTTGGATTCGGTCTTGCTCATAACTTCCACAGAAAGCAGAAAGAGTCAAAAGCGTTGTGGGTATCATTTCATTCTGTCACAACGCTGACCTCGAAAGCAGCGCTGGATCAGACATGAAACAGCCCTAATAAGGGCGTAGGACAAGTGGATTCCTATTACTATTGAAATGCTTCCTATAGCCGTTCTAGAACCCTGTTCCAAAAACGGTTGGGAGAGTGAAAGAGTGGGATTTGGGACAAAATACCGAATTCCGGGAATACTATCTTTCATGATCAAAATTCGTATGGTTAAAATTAGATTTGAAATGCACAAAGGGGCCGTTCATAAATGACGTCACGCTTTTTTCCCATATATTTGACCCCCCTCCCCCCTTTGTCACAATATGTCACACTTCAGCGAACCCCCTCCCCCCCTTTGTCACGCGTCACGCTATGTTGCATAATGCATGATGTCACACTTCTTGTTACCCCCTCCCCTCCCCTTGTCACACTTTGTCACAATTTCACGAACCCCCCTCCCTCCCTCGAAGCGTGACATCATTTATGAATGATCCCTAACACACAGTGGATACTTGATTTTGGGACCACTAAAAATATTTCTAAAATTGAGAATTCGTAAAATAATAAAATCAGGAATTGTTTCAATGGAAATTTTTTTCGGGGCTGGTAAATTGTCCGTAGATTCACGAGTGATTCTAAATTAAAAGTTTGTAAAATTAAGCTTGAACTGTGGAGATGCTGTAACTGTAATGAAACTTTCTTCTATATCAGCGTTTTTTAACTATTTTTATTTATGGAACCCTTTTTAAGATCGACTTCTATCGTGGAGCCCCTGTTTCATTTAACAGTATGTGGTATTAATACAACTAATGCTAAAAATGGATGATTTGAAATAAACATGACAATTGCTTATAATAATATTTATGGGCACCAGAAAGTAATTTTAAAAAGTGACAGTCGAGACAAAAGTTTAAATAACTTCAAATAACATGTGTAAGGAGGTGTGTTGAGCTCACATGTCTTACAGCAGTTATCGACACGTAAGCTGAAAACTCTGTTTCGGATTTTGGGAGAGGGGGGTGGGGTTTCTCGGGAGAAATGAGCTAAATTTCATTGTTTTACAGAAAAAATTGGCCAAATTCTAGACAATCTTCACCATTTCAAGGGGTTTTATTTTTTTGGGAAAAGTGAGCTAATTTCATTGTTTAACAAGAAAACGGTCTAACTCGAGACAATCTTCAACATTTCAGGGAGATGTATTCCCCCCTATCTACGCCAGTGTCATACGCTGAATGAAGTTTGCAAATAGTAAAAGTACCGACGCGGCTTTTTATGACAAGGAGGAGGGGGGGGGGGGGGGGAGGAGAATAATAATCCTTTAAATTGCACCAGAATCCACTAAAGGCATCAATTGAAATTTTGTCGCAGTTGAAGGTCGCACATTGACAATGCGGTTTTAACTCTAAATTCATTTTAGTATTTTTGCTGCTGTTCATTCGAAAATACTGATCAGAGGTTTCCCTCCATCCTTCCAGGTACTCAAAAATACCAAAAGCTGGGTACCAAATTTTCGCATTACTTTTTGATATAATATAACAGTAATCCTTACGGAAAAAATTTTATTACGGCTCCCATCCCCCCCCCCCCCCCCTGAAGCAAATGGCTTCAGAAACCAATTAGCACACGTTTCCGTCGATTACGATTTGGGCACCGAATCTCGTTCGGTCGTTCGCTTATTGCCTTACTTTTTGAGTTAAATCGTCCACACAGAAAATTGATCACCCACACACTGACAGACACTTCCCAAAAATGGTCAAAGTGAGTTCAGCACCCATCCCCCCCCCCCCCCCCCCCCCGCTTAAACTGAAAATCGAAGAATTTCATGAGTAATCTTTTCATATACATTGGGTGTAGAAGAAAGTTAAAATCTGTGGAAGAAAATTTTAGTTCATTATAAATGGAGTGCCTTCTGGAGTTCACCATAACCGTTTAAAATAACATTAGTTAATTATGAATTTAGTTGAGACTAGTGAAAAACTTCACTCTCACCGAGCGTTCGCTATATCCCTGGCTTACTCTATAACGATGTTTCACCTGTATTTTATACAAGCACAATGTTGAGTTTGAACTCAAGTATTTTATTTTCTCAGTTGTAATGAAACACTTTGTTATGCATTAACATTCACAACAATTCATTATTTTATCCTTTAATAAATGTCAATATGCCGTACGTTTAAATTAAAAAAACTAATGCGTTCAATTTTAGGCAAAAGTTAAACGCATTTAAAAATTAAATTGAAATGCTACATTAATGCTTTCACTTTTCACACAAGATTCGTGAGCGACAAAAATATAATTTTCCCTGTGTTTAAATCAAATAAATAAATCAAATGAGTACAATACCTCAAAATCCTCTTTGACTTCTAAGAAGTCACAATTTTCTTCTGTGAAAGAGTAACTTGAAACTAGCTCTTCTTCATCCAGAAGAGTAAATGTAAGCAATTTGAAGTACCAAAGTTTCGGAACATACACTTTGCTACTATCATCCGCTAACTGTGACGCTTTCATTTTCCTCAATTCTTTGCGGAATGCATTTCGCAAGGAATTAATCCTGTTTTTTACGAAATGTATATCTGCATTTGGATATTCGGTTAAACACAGCTTCAGAAGTATTTTGTAAGCCTTTTCCCTGATTAATTTGTTTGAGTAATCCCGAGATTTCGGATTCCATAGACAAGGATGACTTCGATATGCTTCAATTAATTTTTCGATGAGCCTAACGCTCAGTATCTTTGACCCAAGGTGAGACATTCGTGAAAATGTTGCTTACATAAAAGAAAAGATACCTGATAAGAAAGACGAATTTGAAAGCGTCAACGAAATATGAATGAACGATAATATTCCCTTGAATGTTTAGATCCTAACCTAAACTGCCGGAAACGAATGAAAATTTTATCTTGAATCCTTGAATGTTTAGATTAGATCCTAACCTAAACGGCCGGGAATGAACGAAGGCATCCCCCCCAGGGTTGCCAGATTTTCCAGACGACTTTTAGACAGTTGCGAGAAACTATTTAGCCAAAATTAAACATTTTCTTTAAACTCGGTTGTAGTTGCTGATTGTTGTACTTATTGCTTTGATTGTTGTTAAGCTCCACATCGGATATTCATTTTGTTGGATATCCAGTGTCTCGGCTGTCGAGTTTGTACCGGATATCCGGCTCTGATGTTCGAAACCTATAAATTCTATATATATATTTAAACATTCCAGTTTCCAAACACATACAAGTTTTTCACTTTACACCTATTTTAAAAACCTGTTAATTAGTAATTAAAAGTCAAAAATCAAGTTTTTCTTATCGGATCTTTCGTTTAGTGGTTCGATGTGCATGTGAAAGACACTAAATTTTCATCATACTAGTGCATTTTGTTGTATGCAGTATCACACCTTCTAAAATACTACCCTTTACCATTCTCTATTATAATATCATTCAAATGATCAATAGAACAAATGCAACAACTGCCAACTGAACACAGCAAAAGAAATTAATATAAATCTCAAAGCAAGCAAATCTAGATTGAAATAAAGAAAAACCAAATAATACACTTTAATGAGGAAAACTAAATTTATAATTAGCCAATATTAGCCAGAATTGTTTATTGCTAGTACTTGAAAATACTTTTCGCCAGTAGTATCTCAAACTAGCCATAATAGCTAATTTTAGACATATCTGGCAACCCTGGTATGTCTTGCTGTCCTTCAACAGAATTCCCAATGACCCAGTCCCCTGTCCCCCAGTCCCGAGGGGGGAAAAGGGAGGACTCACCTCACAGGGAGGAAGGACTGGAGTTTGTTTGAATACAAGAAATTTCTTGTTAGGAACTGCAATCCGTTCCCCCACGTGGATGGGTAATGGACTGCTCCGTTCGAGATGAGGACGATTAATAGGTAACTCTATGGCCGGCCGCACACTAGCCGCGTTCACATGGCACTTTTGTAACCGGCAAATCCCCTCTCCAATTCCGAAAAAACCCGTTTGGAAAAAACCCCGTTCACATGAGAAAAGAGGTTTTGTCTCGGAAAGCGGTTTTACCCATCATCCTTTGCGCACTGTTTACAATTTTTACGCATGCTATTGTCGTTTTCTTGCTTTCGCTTTTCTGAATGTTACAGTTTAAAACAAATTATAGGGAAAGACTCGGCTGAGGATGTTTTAGACCTGATTTTTTGAAAAAAATAATTGCATTCACGATTTAAAAATTACATATAATTGCTTTTGTTTAACATGTTTACGTTGTTTTGTTAATGCTTTTTTGTAAGAGCTGAAATCTAGTATACGAAATGATGTATCTTTTGAAAATTAAGATTTTGCATTATAAAAAATGCATCTTTCTTAAAGAAAAAGGAAAGAGGTGTTCTAAGTAAATTAAGAGCATGAAAGATCGTTGCTTTTTTCTTACGATTCAGGAATATTTACAAACATTTTGCTCATAATATCTTAAAAGCAAACAAGGTTGCTAAGGGCAAACTGATTAACCAGAATATTGCCAATTGCATACATATGCTACATCTAGCAATCAATATCAAGACATTTTATTTTATGTACAGGTGGTGGTTATGCATCGTTTATGAGACAATTGAATATTAATTCCAAATATAGAATTAATTATGACACCCAAATGACTTATCAACAAATATAATCAGACAACAAATAAAGTTCATGATGTATTTGAAAAATAGAAATGATCAAGATTCAAGCTACGTGTGTTCTTATTAAAACCAAAACTGCAACGTTATGTATTTGTTTTTTTTATTGCAGGGAGTGTAACTGAATTAAATGGAGAATTGTTATCTTAAATAAAGGGGGAAAGACCGTTCAAAGCTCTGCATTTTCATATATATATATATATATGTGTGTGTGTTAAAGATGCAACGAATATTCGGCCACTATTCGGTATTCGGCCTGCCCAAATAGACGTTTCTTGATTTAGCCGAATATTCGGTCTTTCCGAATACTGATCATTATTCGGCCGAATAGTTCTGCTACGGTAGAAATGTACAAAAATAAAGAAATTGGTAGATTTTAAGCATTTAAAATTGCATTATAGTTATTGTAAAAGAACACATTAGTATATAATTTTAATAAATAAAAATAATTTATAAAAAACTACTTTTTTACTGCTTTTAGGTTTGATACAGTTACAATATTGTATTTTATACTTAGCATTTGCTCACAAATGCTGGCAATAGTTAATTATGATGAAGAAAGTGAGACTTTTATTTTGTTTAGTAGCACAGTGGAAGGCAGACTTTGTGTGAGTAAATTGATTTATTGTGAATATTGGGTAAGATAGCAATGGGAAAAGCCTAGAACATATCATGAATATTAAGATAGCATAAGTTATTGGGCTTTTTAAATTAAAAAAATATATTCCAGTTAAATGCATTAAATTTTAATAGATCTTGTAAAAATAGGTATGTAAAAAGCCATAAAATAAAAATATACTTTTATAGCTTTTAAAATATCTTCATGAAATTATTTGGAGCAAGGTAAACATTCTAAACAATAGTATTCCTTTAATTTGAATTTAGAAATTAGTAAAATAATGCTAATGCTTACCAATTTTATTGCATTCAAAACAATACAGAAAATACATTAATTTTAGGTAGTTCTGGATTCTTAAACAGAATTAAATCATACATCATAGATTATTGTGTGAAATTGGTGTTTTACTTGGTGAGTACTTTTAAAATTTAGAAAATACTTTCTATTACCACGATTTTCTAGAAATTTTAATATTCGGCTTCGGCCTAGGAGAAATTGCCGAATATTCAGATAATTATTATATTCTATTTTTTTAACCGACTTCACAAAGGAGGAGGTTATATATTCATACCGTATGGATATCGGTTTTTTGTTTGTCCGCCCATAACATCTCACAGGATGAGCCGATTTTCAAGATTTTGATTTTTTTTTTAATCCATCGAGGGTGGTTGCTCAAACGGAATTTATCATTCAAATGACTAGTTTTCAGTGCCATTCACTCAAAGAAGGTTTGCCTTTTGATATGGATTTTTTAAAAATAGAATATTTATGTAAAAAATGGGTTTACACCAAAAATAATAAAATAAAGTCCCTTTCGGAAAAAAATAGAACCGACTGCAAATTATAAATTGCGTTAAAAAGTGAAAACTAATTTAATTCTTTAAACAACATCGATACGATTTTTAAACATAACTTTTGAAGTCGGTGCAAAATCATGATAGGTTTTGATTCATGATTACTTTTGTAATCATGAATAAATTACAAATATAAATGGCCCAGAGCTTATAACAGTTTCAATGTAAAGTAACACATGACGTAACGGTAATTAGGTAATTGTGCGCAGGCTTCAAAAGTTATATTTAAAAATCGTATCGGTGTTGTTAAAGAATTAATTTATTTTTCACTTTTTAGTGCAATTTATAATTTAAAGTCGGTTCTATTTTTTCCAAAAATTATTTTATTTTGATGTACATTATTTATGTATAAGTAATTTTGAAAATCTCAATTACTTTTTAAAAAAATTCTGAACACTAATTTCTAACCCGGTTAGTTTTATTTATAAACACCACAGGGTTGTGTAAGAAAAACCTGATATGGCACAGCCAACAAAATTATGCCTACATATTAATCGCATGCATGTGTCGTTTCCAAAAATAAAAGATACGTTTTTAAAAGTTTAAACCTTTATGTATTTCTTACTCCTTAGTTTTAAAGACATTTAAGGACATGAACTAATAAAAATGAACAAACCGATGTCACTATGATGAGTACGACAAATTATTTCTGCGTTTCAAGATAAGAAATTACTTTTTCAATAATGAATGAAAAAATAAAAGTAACAATACTCTTCTACCTTAGTACTAACATGTATGGAAACGTACAAGATCATAGGATTTTTCATCTTAATTTTTCTTAAATTTATTACATCTAGAGATGACAAAAGATATACACAAAATTGAAAAATAAACATAGAAAAAATTACAAGTAAGAAATAATTTTTATTGCTATACTTTTAGCCTATTTCATTTAAAATCCTCAAGTTGCGCACACCATACGAAACGCGCGAATTGTCAATCAAAAGTTAACTCATGGGGAATCGAGAGTGCTGCGCGAATGGCATGCTGGGTAGAAACCCCGCAAAAATCCTGCTCTTGGGCAGGAGGCAACTAGACCCACCATTTACCCGGTAAAAAACCGGAATGCGGTGATAAGCAGGGTACAAGCGGGTTATAAGAATGCCATGTGAACGCGGCTACTGAGGAGGCAAAGAGACCCCTGCGTTCACCCACGAAAAGCGCGTGAAACGAGCAGTACCGAACGAATGTCTATCAGAACCAGATTACAAAGCTGATTTATCACTCAAATAAAAAACACATATTTGGAAACAAAGTCTTATGTTATACCGTGCATGTTAATATTATTTAATGATAGTTGTTATTTCATTTTAAGCGTTTTATTTTCTATTGAAAAATATTGATGCTGATTAACCCTTATTCTCATAAAATAGCATATATGCTACTCTTTATGAGATTAACTGTTAATGTTTCAAAGAAGTCCTAGGTAAAAGCGGGAATTTAAAAAGGTTAAATTCAATCTGTTAAAGAGTTTTTATCAGAGTTGGCAAGTTTTTGCCGTTGACAGACAAAACCTGGTAAAAACCGTCCAGGCAAAATTGTGATTCACATCTCCGTTTAATTTTTTTTCCAGGTTAAAATTGAAGTGAAGCATCAGATAAAAAAAAATAGTTTCAAACAAATTTACAAAATTAAAAATGAAACTACAGTAAAACCTGTAAAGTTGACCACCTTTGTCAGGAACGGAATTAGCCCTATGTTTTATAATATAGGGAAACCTTTGTAACTTGACCACCTGTCTATATTGACCACTTATGTATCTGTATGCCAACTTTGGGTGGGAACATTATAAAAAACCCTTTGTAAGTTGACCGCCTAATTAGTACTAAATTTATTTGTTTATTTTCCAAAGATTAAAAAAAACTTAAATAACTTTTCCAGGATATTTTTTATGCGATAATGTTAGACCAATATTTGTTCGTATGGATGAAACATCAATATAAAGTTTGCCCAAACCTCTTTGCAAGTTAACCCAATGGGAAAACTATTATGAGCACTCTTTTATTCTTTAAATTTCTCTAATGATATCTCAGATAATTGTGAAAAAAAGAGACAGCTCATTTTACTATTCTAAAGTAACGTTAATACATGAAGCTATATTTCAATTAGTTATAAATGAATATAGTTTTAGAAAATACTTGCATAGTGTAAGAAAAAATAAAAGAAAGAAAAATCTACACCCTCTATAAGTTGACCACTAAGGTGCTGCACCGCAAGTGGTCAACTTTACACAGGTTACACTGTATATATAAAATTTATAGTAAATAAATATAAAATTAAAGGAACTGCTCATTTTGTTATTGTCGAGTTACTTTTCCACTTTCTACTGAACAATTTCAAAATGGGGTGTCCAATTCTTTGGAGTTGGGTAGGTCATTTTACTTTCATAATTGTTATGATATAGGCATTTCATAATACCATCCTTGAATTTCAGAATTTGAATAGTAAACACACAGAAGAGGAAAGTAAGTATGTGTTTTTTTCCCAAAAGCGAAAGTAGGAAAATATATCAAGTTGTCTCATAAGACATTATAATAGTTTGTATAATTTTCAGTTAATTTCAAATACTTTCTGAATTTGTAACTTTGATTTTTTCTAAATAGTTCTTTAAATATCATTTATTAATTTATAAAGGCATTAATTAATTCCCAAAAGATAATTTATTTAGCTCCTTATCAATTTTTAGACTTTACTGCAGATTACTTGAGTACAATAACTATTTTTGCTGTTTTTTTAAACCATTCTTAACCTGGTTTTTACCAGTTTTTGCCACCGTCCCTGCAGAAATACCAACCTTGATATTCAGCATGCTGGCATTCTGTCTGTTATGCTGCAAATGTCATTAAAAATGTAAAAATGAAATTTAAAATGTGATTTTTTTACTTCCATGCATATTTTTTAAAAATGATTTGAAATTTCACCAAGCACACAACAAAGAGAAATTAAATGGATTCCTCTCATAATGCCTTGAAGTTAAACATTTAAAATCCATACTGAGCTCATAATCTTGATATGTAATTATCTTAAAACATCTCTGAATAAACATTGACAAATAAAATTGCATGCATATTAGAATGAAATGGATCCCTTTAGTAAAAAAGGAGCTTATAATTATCTGGTATTTTGGCACTTACCTGATAAGGTGGATTTAAATCAAAAACATTTTGAGCTTCCTAATTTAATTCACTCAAGCAAAATTTGATGCTGCAACTATAATGTCATTTAATTTTCTTTGTTCAGGTTGTATTTTGGTATAGCAAGTGTTGCATGTCTTTCTTTTTGCTCCGAATAAACTTTTTACTATGAATTGTAAGATATTTAATTCAAAACATTTTTAAAGTAACTATGCAAACTTTTTTCTTTTAATGAAGTGAAGCCTAATTTCGTATAATGTGAAAAAAAAAAAAAAGATTTGCTGACTTATGAAATTTTTGGACTCATATGTTAAGATTATTACTGTTATTATTTTGCAAGAGCTTCATGGTCAAAGGTTATTATTTAAAATATCTTGTTGAAAGCAGAAAGTACGTTCATAAATTCACTGATTTTCCTTTTAGAAATTCATTTTCAACAGAATGTACATTAAAAGAAGAAATAAAAATGTAGACTTCGAGTGATGAAAAATTTAATCCACTTTTTATGAACAGTTATTGCGGTTATATTGAAAGTTTTATTCTTGATAAACTATCTTGTCCAAAAGAAATAGCCACTGACGTTGAATCTGCATATTCTTCATTACATCAGAGGTCATTACTTTTTATATTGTATTCTAGTCAATTTTACTTTCCTATTAAATATTATTATAAAAATAAAATCATTGTGACACATAGATATTTTAGAAGGGAAAAAAATAGTAGTTTCAGAAAATTTAGCTAATGAAAACGGTGCACGTGAATGCACCATTTTATGATAATAAAGTTTAGTTACCGAAATCTAAAAAGAGGGCCTTTGATAAACTAATATACATTAATTTTCAGCTGAAAGTTGTATTTCATTCTTGTTAGAATACGATGATAATATGTAATTGTATAAAACAAGATAGTTTTCATTAATTTGTGCGAAACGTAGGTTAAAATCTGAGGATCGCGCCTCATTTTTCTCAGCGCCCGTTTTTTTGCCTCCTTCGTGCACGCGACTCCAGCCAGTGCTCCAGCCGAAAAAGAAAGCTCTAGTCGAAGTTGGGGAGGCATGCCTCTCGGAGGCAAGAAACCGGTTCCCAGGAGCGCGCGGCTCCAGTGTGCGAGCATAGCATGTGGGAAGCTAGGACATTTCACCCGAAAAATCCCCCCTTGCTTCAAATTCCTCTCTTCCTCCTCAGTGTACTTTCTCCGCGCACTTTCTTCTTTTTAGTATGCTATGGATTGATCTATGTGTTTTAAAATCAAAAACTCGCGTAAAATTTAAAATACTTTCTTCTTTTTTTCAACCTGTGTTTAAATGACCGGATATATAATGATTTATCATTGTCAAAATATTGACTTTAAAATAGGGAAAATAAGGAACGTGAAGTATTGGAATGTAGGGGACATGCATCTGGGACGGAAGCCAGAGAAGCCTGTTTTATCAGGACCTGATTATCACTTCGCTGACAAGGTCTCCCAAATATTTACTCATTAAAATTTTGTATTTTATCTGAAACTAGAAAACTTGCTATTTTAATCATGAACTAATTTTTATATCTAGTTAAAGTTTAAATAAAAGAAAAATAAGAAAAGAAACTTGATTATTAAACTCTTTTGTTCTCTCCGTATTTTTTAGAATTTGCCACAGAATGCATAAAGGGGGGTGGGGGAGGGAATTCAATGCTCAGTGACTTTCATGTTCATGAATCTGTTTCTCATTGAAACGTCGAGCTGAATTTGAAATGCAATTATTATCCTATGAGCATTATTGTACAAGCTTAAAAAACTAAAAACTGAAATTCAAAATGTACTTTTATGCAGTTTAAAAATAAATTTAAGAAATACAGACACATCAATACACATATATATAATACATTACATACAACGAAACCTTAATCGATCGTTTCTCATGGGATCATTCATTTTGAACGATACAAATGGGAAAATCATAAGTTGCGAGAAAACGCATTCAAAGATATTAAACATTTAAAAAATTTACATTAAAGTTTAAAAATAAAATGGTTTTCTGGTTTTTATTTGAAATAGGCCATTTTAAAATTAAAGGAACCGATCAAATATAATATTGTGCTATTAATAACTCAAAACATCAAAAAACTGACATAGGCCCTTTTGGAACCAAGCCACAGATATTATATAATTTAAAACAGAATCACGCTTCTTTCAGCGAAATACTAAATTTATCATTGCACTTTTTGTGAAATCGAATATAAATACTTAGACCAGTGTTTCTTTCAGGCATCTCTCCGGGGGGGGGCATTGCCCCCTCGGAGCAAGTCAACTCCCCCCCCCCCCCCCGGGAGAAAATTTCAGATCACACTTTCAGAAAAGAAAATGAAGGAGAACGAAGGAAAAAAATTTTTTTTTTTAAATATAGAGGAGATAAAGTGGCCTCAGTTTTGGGTAGTCATTAAACTAATCTCTCACTGCCAACAAAATGTGAAACGCCAAAGCTTCAGGTCCTTCAGAAAAGACGAGTAGGATTGTTAATGGTATGGCTGATTCATGGGGCTTGGTTCGGCGTCAGAGAAGTGCAGTGGGTAAAATTTTTCTGTGGTTAAGATCCGAGTGTAAATGGGAGGTGGGGACGGGGGTGACAAAACTGATATGGGGTCCGCCTTGGCTCTCGGTGGCCCTGGTTCAGAATAAAGGATAATCAATACAATCTCCCTTTATTCCATTAAATTTCATGAATATAACCCCTTACTAAAAGAAGCTGCCTTTTATTATTTAGTACTGGTTCTTTTTTTACATATGGTAGGAACCTTTTGATCCATACTTCTGTTATTCAAATTTTTCCATATCCAGTTGCAACGAGAGACGGTTGGTAATAGAATGTATCACTGTTACTTTGAAATTGAATTGTTTATTTTAGGTCAATTTTAAGAGTATTTTAAAAAAATTTCTAGAAACATTGACAAATATCTTTTAAAAACAATGTACATTTTTATTTAAAAAAAATTTTAATCTAGATTCTGGTGATCTTCTGCTTGACTGATCAATGTTCATCGTTTTGCAAGCCATTAAAAACATAAATATCTACATGTGCCCCACATTTTTTGCAATATTACATCTGTTTAATGTGAAGAAATATTCCAAAAATTGCGATTTAAGACTTCAATTTAAAACATTCCTGGAAGAACGTTAGATACCTCTTCTTTTCCCTAATGGCACAAAAAAATAGCCGAAAGCTGCACTTTTTAAGACTTCACGCTGGAAAAATTTTCAAAGCATGGCCCCGACTCACCCCTTTTTTTCTTTACATGACCAAAAGATGGCCTAAAATTCCACTTTTAAAACATCAGTTTTGGAAATTTTTCGAGTTAGATCCTCTGGTTCTCTCTTCCTTCTACATCATCGAAGATACCATGAAATTGCGCTTTTAAGACTTCAGTTTCAGAAACACTTTGTTGTCGGAGAACGACACGGAAAACTATCAGTAACGTCACCAAAAGTAGCCTAAAATATAAGACATTTGTTCCGAAAAATTTGCGGGAGGAGAGTCCCCGAATTCTTTTTCGCATCCTCTAACATTCCCGAACAACGTATCCGAAATTTCATATTTTTAAAACTTAGATCTCAAAAAGTGTCCTGGGGAGAGCCCTCGCACCTGTCTCTAGTAACGTTGACAAAAATAGAGTAAAATTGCATTTTTAAGACTACTTTTGAAAATTTTCTTGGTGAAGAATCCCTGAACCTCTAACGTCCTCTAAGAGTCTAAAATTGCACTATCTGGACATAAATTGCAAAAAATTTCCGGGGGAGGGCCCCGGCCTCCAGAGGCCTAAGAATTACATTTATACGATTTCAATTAGAAAAAATTCAGACTTCCGTAACTTTACCAAACATAGTCTAAAATTGCTTCTGCTGTATATAATCAAGAATCTATTATATGTATATTGAAAAAATGCATATTATCATCATTTCTATTCATGCCCATAATATATAAAAAAATTATTTTGGATCATACACCGCCCCTCCTAGTTCTTCACCTGCCCTCCCGGAGCAAAAGGTCTGAAAGAAACACTGACTTAGACTCCTAGGAATAACTAATTTAAAAATCCTTACATTGTTTAACGCTTCATTGTTGCTGGAGTCATGTTCTTCTGCTTCCCAACATCGCTGAACAAAAGAATCTAGTGGGGTGAAAAAAAAAAGTTATGTCCTGCGGAATTCAGCCAAGTCCTTAAGAAATAGTATGAGTGAAAACTTGAAATTATAATCGACAGCTTTTGTTATTGTACTAATTAATAAGAGCGCATTATACCTATTGGATCTCTCCTGCATACATTTCTGCTTTACAAGATAAGTTTAATAGGGAAAATTATGGCTTTGGCATACTCTACTAAATTTTGCATACTCTACTAAATATGATGTTACATGATACAAACATATCAGGAACTAGGAGGAGAAACGACAAATGAGGCACTCAGAAGCAAAGGGATGTAAGTGACAAAATTGAAAATTTGGAGATAACTAGTGCAAATGATAGGGAAAGAAACATTCTATATTGTAGCAAAGGATGTTAGTAATAGCTGTAACGGGTGCTCCGCCCCAACGTGATTATATTAAATCTCCAAAAGATGTTTTAAGTTACGCGGTTTTATTTTTAAAAAAACCTAAAATGCAGAAATAGTGGCAGAAAACCGGGTAACAAACGTGAGTTGAATGGAATGGAAAATGGAATGGATGAGGACCGGGAACTGGTTAAGAACTGACGACATCCTTTTATAGCCGAAAATATCATAAATAGTCGTTTTCCATGGGAAGGGATTATTGCATCCTTTCGAGCTTGATACCCTTGAAAAGCGCGTAAAAAACTGTCCCAGAAAGAGTTTTGTTCTTCGTACTTAAATTCGAAGCCTCTAAATTAACTGGAAGAGAAGTTATAAGCGTTTTTCTCTGTAGTTCGAAATTATTTTTTCACGGTAATTAACTTTTTGTTTTTAACAAAATTTTATTTGAATTGTTACCATGCTGATTGGCTTATGATCCTTTTTAGCCTACTTTCCAGTAAAATTTAAAAAAATATCTATATATATAAAATGAAAATTTGATGAACTTTCGAGTTGGCAACGTCCATGTTTATATACGCGCTACAGCAAAATCTACGCAACGTACGATTACGAAAAGTGGCACAAAATTCTATCATATCTTGGTGGTTTGCACTTCGAAGCTGTTTTTTTTTTTTTTGGAATTCGTTCGCTATTCTTTAAATTCAACAATTAAAATATTAATCCTCCAGCATTTTCTTTACTTCACACGAGTTTTTGAAAGTGAATTAAACTGAAGTGAGTTTCAGAAATTCCGCAGATGAATGTAAACAATAATGGCGCCGGTCTTGCATGTAACGAAAATCAGTGTGTTTTAGAAAGTCTTATCAGATTTGATTGATTATTTCAATGAAATTTATTTTTTAAAAGATGCAATCCATTAAAAATTGCAGTTACAATTACATCAGTAGCAAATAATGTTTACTGCATGAGTGATTCTGATCCGACATTTCCGAAAATCTTCGAGCACCTGTTCCGAAAGTTAAAAAAAAAAAAAAAAAATCTGAAATTTTAAAAATTTATTTATTTTAAGATTGTTTTGACAGTTTTAAAATCTGTGTTTTTCTTTCTACCTATTTTGAATTGCTTTAAAATACTTTCAATACAATAATTCTTTCCAGAAAAAAAAAAAGACTTCTGGTATATAAGACCTTTCATTTAATTTCTTGAGCATATATATATATATATATATATATGCGTATGTACTGTGTGTTGAGGAAGGGGGGGGGGGTTGTTAACCTATATAGTTTTTTTATTTTAAAATTGATGGTGCATACTTTTTCTGAAAATTTTGTGTAAAGTTCGGAAAAAAAATTTCCGCATTGAATCACCCATGGTTATTGGAGAGGTGGAAAATTTGATTTTTTTTTTAGAATGTTGTTGGACCTGCTTGAACAATATATATCGATTTCAAGCATTATTATTCAATAAAACGGCTCGCCCAACCAGTTTAATTCAACTGGGATGAAAAATTTTAATATGTTAATAGATTATTAAACTTATTAGTATCATAATATCTACTCATAAAAATAATACTCATTAATTACCAAAAACAAGTAGCGAACTACTAATACACTTAATTTTTTAATTTTTGTATCGCAATTTACCCTTTTTAGCCTACTTTCCCGTAAAAGTAAAAAAAAAATAAATAAATAAAGCATGAAAGAAGGCTTAATGTATCTTAAAAATATCGTTAAAAATAAAGAAAAGTAAAAAAAAAGTGAAGTAATTAAATAAAGATTGAAAAATAAAAAATTTGAAAGTAGGGTTTTGAGATGGGGAAAATGTGTGTCTGTCGGTCTGTCCCCCCCCCCCCCTTAATAACTTTTGAACGAATTGTCCGATTGGAAAAATTCTTTTTGCATTCGAAAGATCTAGGCGAGGACATCTCATTTCCATATTTTACTTTTTTATTTGAACAATTTTTTGTTCAATTTTGAACAGTTCAAAAAGTTTTAACATTAGCGCCTATGGACAAAATTGAAGCAAATTATGTAAACTCTGGGCACAAGACCCAAGTTCCTATTGCAAGCTTATTGAAAGGAGTTCTCGGCGTGAAATATTGATTTAAACAATTTTTGTTCATTTTTGAACAGTTCAAAAAAAAAAAAAAATTGCGGCATTTTTCCATTATTCCAGCGCAGGCGATAAAGTCGCCAATAATGATGCAACTAACGCCAAACGGAATATCGTCGTTGTTATCCTTTTGTGTGTTCTGTCGCCAAAAATTTTGCTCGGCGAGATTTGCGCCTTGATAATGAAAAGGTACCAAATTAACATTAGCGCATATGGGAAATTTCAATCCCATATAAATCCTGATCTAAACGACGGATTGGCTCGCAACAAACTTTATCAGAAAGATATTACGCTGTAGAACATGTACTGATACGAAGTTCAACAAGAACTGAACAAGCCTGTTTTCCTATGAAATTTTTGATCGGGATTTTTAAGGGCATTTATTTCTCAATAAATAAATAAATGAATGAATGAATGAGTGAAAGAATGAATGACTGAATCGATGAAAGAGGGGAAGAATGAATGAATGAATAAATGAATGAGTGAAAGAACGAATGAATGAATAAATGAGTGAATCCACGATAAAGTAATTAAATGAGTGAATGAATGAAAAAGTAAATAAACGAGTGATAACTACATGAATGAGTAAATGAATGACTGAATGAATGACTGAGTGAATGAATATGTATTATCCGTTGAAAAAAAGTATATTTGAAGTAAGAACTAAAGCTAAATGTGAAAGAGAGAGAAAGTGATAGCTATATTATAAATTTGATGTTGGGTGTATACGGGAAAGTAGGCTCGTATAGTTCTAGACGGAACTTCTTGTTATTGGTTGGAAATAAACATTTATGAAAGAATATTTATATTTTTGAATTCAGACTCAGAAAGAATATACTGATATCTATCAGAGTCAGAGTAAAAAATAAAAAAAAAAAAGCTATGTAAAAGTTTTGATGATGTAATAAAGATAAATATACCACATGATACAAATATAGATCAATAAATATAGGTTAATAGTGATAGATTGAAATAATTTTATACCTAAATCAAAGTAGATATACATTTGTGGAAAAAGACTGGCTGAAAAAAGTTTTTTATCGGCTCAGAAGTGACTTAAGAAGTCGCCTTCGGTGTCTTCCTTGGGGAAAAAAACAAGTTGCGCCGTAGGCGCCGCTATATTAAATTCGCACGGGCAACGCTGTTGCGGGTACCGCTAGTAAATAAATAAAGTATGAAAGAAGGCTTAATGTATCGTAAAAATATCGTTAAAAATAAAGAAAAGTCAAAAATAAGTGAAGTAATTAAATAAAGATTGAAAAACAAAAATTTGAAAGTAGGGTTTTGAGATGGGGGAAAATGTGTGTCTGTTGGTCTGTCTGTCCCCCCCCCCCCCTAATAACTTTTGAACGAATTGTCCGATTCGAAAAATTGTTTTTGCGTTCGAAAGGTTTCGGCGAGGACATCTCATTTAAATATTTTACTTTTTGATTTGAACAATTTTTTGTTCAATTTTGAACAGTTCAAAACATTTTAACATTAGCTCCTATGGGCAAAAATGAAGCAAATTATGTAAACTTTGGGCATATCATCCAAATTCCTATGAGCAAGCTTGCTGGAAGAAGCTTTCGGCGTAAAATATTGATTTGAATAGTTTTTGTTCATTTTTGAACAGTTCAAAAAAAAAAAAAAAAAATACCGTCATTTTTCCATTACCTCGACGCTGGAGATGAATTCGCCAATAATGATGCAGCCAACGCCAAACGGAATATCGCCGCTGGTAACCTTTTTCGCGCGCTGTCGGTAAAAAGTCTGCTTGGCGTGATTTGCGCTGTGATGATGGAAAGGTACCAAATTAACATTAGCACCTACAGGAAATTTCAATCTCATATAAATCCTGAGCTAACCTACGGATTTGCTTGCAACAAACTTTATCGGAAAGATATTACGCTGTGGAACATGTACAGATACGAAGTTCAACAAGAACTGCACGAGCCAGTTTTCCTATGAATTTTTTTGATCGGGATTTTTAACTATATTTCTCAATGAATGAATGAATGAGTGAAAGAATAAATGATAAAATAAATAAACGAGTGAATGAATGAATAAATACATGAATGAGTTAATGAATGAATGAATAAACGAATAACGAATGACTGAATAAAGGGAAGAATGAATGAATGAGTGAATGAATATGTATTATCGGCTGAAAAAGGTATATTTGAAGTAATTAAGAACTATAGTTAAATGAGAAAGAGAGAGAAAGAGATAGCTAGATTACAAATTTGAATTTGGTGTATACGGGAAAGTAGGCTCGCATAGTTCTAGACGGAACTTCTTGTTTTTTTTTATTTTATTTTATTTATTTATTTATTTATTATTATTTTTTTTACGAATTGAAATTTAATTCTTGCGGTTTTAGTATTTTAAGGAGCAGCCGATATTTAATTAATTAATTATTTTTTTAATGGATTTTGATTATTCTTTTTCTTTAAAACGAATTAAAATTTATTTCCTGCGTCTTACAGGTGTTCGATAGCTGTTTTTTGATTTACTATTTTGACATGCATTTTACGGGACCATTCTCCATACTGCACTGGGTTTTTTAAATAAATGTTATCCTTTATAGCGGTTTTTGTTATTCCATACCTGCCAACATTTTGAGGAATACATCCAGTAGATTGTGATACACCGCAATTTCACATGTATTTTTCGTTGTTTTTTTTTGGGGGGGGGGGGGGAATGAGGAGTTTTAACAATCACTAAAATTACAACCACCCACAAGTTCCTTATGCGATATGTTTTCCAGCATAACTGACAAAATAATCAGTCCTCTAAAGTTATAATTGATTTTATAATGTCTAAAACTGTAAGTTTTTTGTGTAAATTCATTTGTCAAAGAAATTACATAGGATAATAACATAGTTGAAGTGTTTTTTTTTTTTTTTTTTCATAAAATTCCCTATTTATAGGGGATTACACCAAAATTTGTGAAAACTAGGAGACTTTAAATACAAACAGGGAGACCAGTAGAATAGGGGAAAATCCAGTAGTCTCCTGGAAAAACCAGTAGAGTTGGCAGGTATGTTATTCCAACTAATTATTACTATTTATATTTTTATTTATTTTATTATTTTTTTCTCGAGTGAATTAGCACACATGTTATTTGCCTAATTGAGCTCGGCTTGAAGGTTTTTCCGCTTTCAAAGTTTTGCTTGCTGCTGTTAGTTTCTGCAAGCTACAAAATTTCGTCGTTCTGTTTTACTGTCGATGAATAATAGCTAAAAACTAATTGTACTAAAAATTTATTAATTAAAATTGTTTTAATGGATTATAATCGTCCTTTCTGTGTGGGTACTTGAACTAAACAAACAAATGCGTTTTCTCTTAAATATTTTTTTTTTTTCGTTTTGTTTCGTTTTGTTTTTTTCCCCCTTTTTAGCCTACTTTCCCGTAAAAGTAAAAATAATGAGAATAAAGCATGAAAGAAGGCTTAATGTATCGTGAAAATATCGTTGAGAATAAAGAAAAGTCAAGAAAAAGTGAAGTAATTAAATAAAGATTGAAAAATAAAAAATTTAAAAGTAGGGTTTTGAGATGGGGAAAATGTGTGTCGGTCGGTCTGTCGGTCTGCCCCCCCCCCCCCCCCCCAGTAACTTTTGAACGAATCGTCCGATTCGAAAAATTCTTTTTGCATACAAAAGATCTCGGCGAGGACATCTCATTTTCATATTTTACTTTTTGATTTGAACAATTTTTCGTTCAATTTTGAACAGTTCAAAAAAATTTAACATTAGCGCCTATGGGCGAAAATGAAGCAAATGATGTAAACTCTGGCTGCAAGATCCACGTTCCAATGAACAAGCTTACTGGAGGAACTTCTTGGCATGAAATATTAATTTGAACAGTTTTTGTTCATTTTTGAACAGTTTAAAAAATTTACATAGCGCTTACGGGGAAATTTCAATACTATATAAATCCTGATCTAAAGGACCGATTTGCTTGGAACAAACTTTATCGGAAAGCTCTTATAACGTAGAACATGAACAAATAGAAAGTTCATCCAGAACTAACGAGTCTATTTTCCTGTGATCCCCTTTTATCGGGATTTTTAAGGATATTTCTCAATGAATAAATGAAGGGGTGAAAGAATGAATAAATGACAGAGTGAAAGAATGAATCAATGAATAAATGAATGAGGAAAAGCATGAATAAATGAGTGAATAAATGAAAAAATAAATAAATGGGTGAATAAATACATGAATGAGTAAATGAATGAATAAACACATGAATGAGTAAACGAATGAATGAATAAATGAATGGCTGAATAAATGAAAGAATGAATGACTGAGTGAATGAATATGTGTTATCCGTTGAAAAGGGTATATTTGAAAAATTAAGAACTAAAGCTAAAGGAGAAAGAGATAGCTAGATTATAAATTTGAATTTGGTGTATACGGGAAAGTAGGCTCGTATAGCTCTAGACGGAACTTCTTGTTATTGTATGGGTTTTGTAAAAAAAAAAAAGCCTAAATGTGTAGGATCGCTGATTCATTGCCGTGGGCGGATAGTTTTTAATTATGTGGAATGCTATACTCTTTAATAAAATAACATAATTTACACATAAAAAAGTTACCCCTATAGACACAATGGCGAGCCGACTGGTCTTTTCGTTTTTAACACGGACATAGCCGTGCGGGTACCGCTAGTAAATTATAAGATGGATGGAATATTGTATTATCATCGGGAGGGGGGGGGAGGGGATAAGCTTGTGTGCAAAGTTTGAAGATAATTTATGTAGTAATAGTAGTGGAAAACCGCGTAACAAACTTTCGTGTGAAATCAAGTTAAATAAAACCATGTAAAAATTAACATTAAAAGGTCCCATAAGTTCCAAACTTTGACCGCGTTCTACTCCGAATCGTTTTTGGTCAATTACATCCCTTTGCTTCTCACGGGATCAAATCTGCCAAGTATGGTGATAGGAAATCACAGCTGGCTGTCAATGGCTTCAATATTCGTACCACATAAAATTTGTTTTAATTTCATTTTTTACACATTTTTTTATGAAGCATTCAAAATTAATTTTTAATTTCTTTTATGCGGTGTTCTTTTGTTCTATTCTATTCTAGATATTTTACGTGCACCAGCCCACCAGCTCCCATTATTGACGTACACTCGGTACACTGTCTCGGAGAGAATCAGTCGCGAGAGGTGGTCATCCTCCCAAACACTGACCTCGGTCAATGTTGCTTTACTTTCGCTGTTATTTTTTTTTTTTTTTTTTAATTGTGCGATTTTTAATTGTTGCCCCCATCTACCGCTTCAGGAAAAAAATGTGCTTTCTTTTATGCGGCCAAAAATAAATATCAAGCTTGTAATATAGATTTGGTTTTATTTTCCAATTGCCCAATAACTTACGATTCATAAAATGGGTTTCATTGCGTTTTGAAAAAAAGGAAGTTAAGTTGCCGCGGAAACCCCATACGTTGTATGTGTGTGGTGGGGGAGTAAAATATATTTTAATAAAATGTTGAGTGAAATTGAATTTTCAGCACTTACCATTTCCATATTCTACAATTTTGCAATTTAGACTTTCAGTAGACATGGGCGATTCATCGCCAGGTTGGAATGTAATCAGTCCTTGGATTTTCTTGTAAAATCTCCATGGAGGTGCTTCGCCAGTCATTTCAGCTTTAGACTTTTCTTCCCTATAAATACATGCTATGAGTATCATCAAAGGTTCCAAGCATATTAAAACACAAACAAAAATTAATTTTTATTAATTCTAGAAGAATTAAGCGCTTAGAATCCAACTCAGTGAATTATGGGAAAATGTCGGTTACAGTAACAGTTTATCCAACTTATTATGGTCATTGATGATCAGAAACCGTAATTTCGGGATAAAAAATTAGCGAATAGTACAAGGTAATTCTTGAAGAAAAAAAAAAAAAAAGAAAGCATAATTATCCTTTGAAAAGCCAAACAATGTTAGTCATATAAATTTTTTATTTCCCAGGTATCAAAAAAGTTCGTTTTTATCCTGTGTGGTGTGTATTAATTATTATTTTCCTATTGAATCTGTTTTTCTTCTTGTTTTAGAACAGTTTATATATTGTATGGTATTAAATGGCACAAGAAAGGGATCATTCAATAAATGATGTCACGCTTCGAGGGGGGGGAGGGGGGTTCGTGAAATTGTGACAAAGTGTGACAAGGAAGGGGGGGTAGAAGAAGTGTGACATTATGCACTATAAAACATAGCGTGACATTTGACAAAGGGGGAGGGGGGTTCGCTGAAGTGTGACATATTATGACAAAGGAGGGAGGGGGGGTCAAATACATGGGAAAAAAGCGTGACATCATTTATGAACGGCCCCAAACGAAGAATCCATTTCATGAAAAAAAAAATGATTTGTAAAAATGATCAAATAATTCGGATCCTAAATTCTTGCTGGGGAATTTAGAGGGGTCAAAAATGTCTATTCCTTGTCGTTTCCTGTTTATTTTGAGAAACCCGCACCTTTTTTGAGTACAATTAAAAAACAGCGTAAATAAAGCACAAATTGTCAAAATAATAAAGCAAATAGCTAGTTGTCCGTTCACTCAACAACTTTCCTGTTGTGTTTTGAGCACTTTTCTTTTTCTTTTCTTGCACTGATGAACAGGCTCCATTGTAACCTCAAAATAGCTATTTGCTTTGTTATTTTGACAATTTGTGCTTTATTTACGTTTTCCCCTTGTACTCATAATTTTAGCACAAAGCATTTTTGATCATCTTTCTTATATGCACCATTTTTCTTAATAATTTTCTCGGAACGCAAGTGAATGAAAGAACGGAGAACAGTAGAAACTATAAACTAAATACCCTCGGTATCTAGGATCTAGGGCTTTATTAGTGGAAACAAGCAGGCCCTGGGAAACAGGTACTCAAGGGGGCTGGGAAACAGGTCTGTCAAGTCAAGGTCCATAGGGATAATCCTGCATGAAATTTTGTTGAACGCTTCCTTTCACACCAGCTAAAACATAATAAATACTGTTGCTAGGACATTCTTGAGAAGAATCGTGTGGATAGAGATGCTTCAAGCTTCAAAGTCTCAACAGCTATCGAGTACAGATAAAGCGTATTTCATGCATGGTCCGGTTCCAGTATTTTAATGCCGCTCTCTGAATGTGGTAACATTTCGTTATAGCAGCAAAATAAAATTTTACTTCGTTGTGAATAAACTGCTTTATGACGAATTTTCCCCTAAAAGCAAGGGGTAATTGAAACTATTACGTTTATCACAGTAAATTCGCTATATACGTAAACCGAAGCGACAAACCTTATGTTGCAGTTTATTCCTCTGCTGAAAAATCTAACAATTGCCAAGGAAAAAAAATAAAGCTTATCGTTTTAACGATTAAAATAAATCTTTATGAATTGGATTAAATTTTAAAAGTTTTGCAATCTATAAACAATATTCTCATTTCCAACCCCTGTCATTTAAAACGACATGTTTTTATTATTTTTATTTTTCTTTGCCTTGATCTTGAAATAGTATAGATTAACTGGAAATCATTTAAACGTGAATCCAGGAAAAAATACTAATTTAGGGGACGAAAGAAACGAAATGATTAATGATTGTGCCAGAGATATGGTAAAATCGCAAAGCAATTGCCCATTTCTGAGCAAATCCTGTATCCAGGCCCAAGTCAGAGTCATTCCCGATATGTTTTGCAGTTAAGGAAACAACATTGTTTAGAACAGTTGTAAATAATTATGAGACTAATAATGCAGCAATGACTTTTACTTGTAAACTCTTTGACCTTTAGCTTTGACATGCTGAAATAGTTCAGTGGAAAATAAAAAGTACTAGTCAGTACAGAAACACTTGACAGATGCAGTTTCTTTCTGCCCCAATGACTTCCCCCATTCATACCTTTCATTCCTTCCCGGTTTCAAGGCCGTAGGCAAGGGGGGGGCCCGACGGGCCCGAGCCCCCCCCCCCCCCCCCGAAATACTTTCGAAATTTTTCACTAGTCTGAAAAAAAAAAAAATTGTTAAACAAAAAAAAAAAAGATTTTGTTCCTTGAACCAACCTGTTTGGGAGCGGGGGGGGGGGGGGTCCTCTGTTTTACAAATGGGGAAACGATAAGACGGCGCTTCCAAAATTTAGGGTCAAAAACCAGATCTCAAAAAAAGATGCTTTCCCTCAATTCTCCAGTCGATAGGTTCCCCGGATTGATTCCTTGCCTAAGGGCAAGGGCTATATATGGTTCTAATCACCCGACCACACAGCAAGAACAGCAAATGTACTGATCCCTTTTTGGCAAAATGCGAGCTATGGAACCACATCTGCCCTAAATATACGTACAACAGTTTAGGTGCTTTGTCTATCCTTGCCCGAAGGTTACATTTGTGGAAATGGCGACACTCCCATTAAGTTTGCACTGGCTGTATGGTTTTCGCGCGTTTTTCGCTGACTTATCGGGGATTGTTATAGTTTTCCCGCGCTTTTTAGTTTGCCCTGGCTGTAGCCCATATTGTAGAAGTAGGAGCTAATGCCTAATGAACCGCGTCGTCTACGATTGCGGGATGTGGATATTTGTGCTGTTATTGCTGGGACAAATCTTTATTTTTCTTTTCTTTTTTCAACTAGCAATTCGTAAAATCGAATCAACATAGAAACGCTTCCGACAAGGGGGCGGAGGGAGGGCTCTTGCCCCTTTGCGGATGCCTTGACCTTGCCTTGCGGAACATAGGCAGTTGAGTGGGCTCTTGTGCTCTTGCAAAAGTCTCCCTTGCTTGCCTGTGCACAAATTTTGCTTATGAGTAAAAGAAAAGGTGAAAGTATTTTGTCCTATTTTGGGAAGAAACCCTGTAGAGATGAACAGCAGAAAGGGTATGATTATTTTTATGTAATTTTTTCAAAATATTATTTTAGCTGCCGCTCCTTTTTTTTTTTTGCAATTTTTGTTTCAACTTTTTATTTTCTTCCTCACATGCTGAGAAACTGCTTATTAATCTTTCTTTTTTCATTTTTTAACTTCATAGGGGATGATGTCACACTACTTCGAGAAATTGTGACAAGGGGATAACAAGAAGTGTGACATTACACATTTTGATTTCTATAAAAACATGTAAAAAAATCAGCAGATTAAACTTATTTTTGTTTTTCATAATTTTATTTTAAAGTTTCATTGATTTCATTTTATATTGAAAATACCGATGCTTATTAAGGTTTGAAGTCACTTCTAGTTAAAATTTTAAAAGAAAATCTTCTTAGGTATTTACTTTTAAGATAAATAAGCGCGGGTCATTTTTTAGAATTCAATTATTTTTTTTTACTATTATGCACTAATTATCTTTTTTCTATTTTAACCTTAATCTCATTTTATACTCACAAATGTCATTAAAAGTTAAAATTAACAAGAAGTTCCGTCTAGAACTATACGAGCCTACTTTCCCGTATACACCAAATTCAAATTTATAATCTAGCTATCTCTTTCTCTCTCTTTCTTATTTATCTTTAGTTCTAATTATTGAAAATATACCTTTTTCAACGGATAATACATATTCATTCACTCACTCATTCATTCTTTCATTTATTCAGCCATGCATTTATTCATTCATTCGTTACCTCATTCAAGTGTTTATTCATTCATTTACGCATTCATGTATTTATTCACTCATTTATTTATATTTTCATTTATTCAATAATTTATTCATTCATTCTTTTCCTCATTCATTTATTTATTGATTTATTCTTTCACTCTTTCATTTATTCATTCATTCATTATTTCACTCATTGAGTCACTGAGAAATATCCTTGAAAATCCCGATCAAAAAATTTCGTAGCAAAATAGGCTCGTAAGTTCTGGATAAACTTTCTATTTCTACATGTTCTACGTTATAAGAGCTTTCCGATAAAGTTTGTTCCAAGCAAATCGGTCCGTTAGATCAGGATTTATATAGGGTTGAAATTTCCCCGTAAGCTCTGTGTTAATTTTTTGAACTGTTCAAAAATGAACAAAAACTGTTCAAATCAATATTTCACGCCGAGAACTCCTTTCAATAAGCTTGCAATAGGAACTTGGCTCTTGTACCCAGAGTTTACAGAATTCGTTTCAATTTTGTCCATAGGCGCTAATGTTAAAATTTTTTGAACTGTTCAAAATTGAACAAAAAATTGTTCAAATCAAAAAGTAAAATATAGAAATGAGATGTCCTCGCCGAGATCTTTCGAATGCAAAAAGAATTTTTCCAATCGGACAATTCGTTCAAAAGTTATTAGGGGGGGACAGACCGACAGACCGACAGACAGACCGACAGACAGACGACAGACAGACCGACAGACAGACAGACCGACAGACCGACAGACACACTTTTTCCCCATCTCAATACCCTACTTTCAAATTTTTTATTTTTCAATCTTTATTTAATTACTTCACTTATTTTTGACTTCTCTTGATTTTTAACGATATTTTCACAATACATTAAGCCTTCTTTCATGCTTTATTATTATTTTTTTTTACTTTTACGGGAAAGTGGGCTAAAAATGCGATTCTTTAACGTAAGTACTTTATTTATGAACTGCAAGTACATGTGCTCATGTAATATAGCGTGACATGTGACAAAGGGGGTAGGGGTGTGTTGAAGAATGACATCTTGTGATCAAGGGGGGAGGGAGGGGGATCAAATATATTGAAAGAAAGTGTGACACTGTTTATGAATGGTCCCATAGAGCGTTTACAATAACATTGTGAAGGTGAAAAATACCGCGACAGAATTATACTTTTACTTAGCCTAGTCATAAATTTACATTGAACATAAAACATCTTGATTAGTTCTTTTTATTATATCGCTCATGGGCTGCAATAGTGGCACAACTCAAAAAAAACTCTCGTTTCGGACTAAGAACAGATTGTAAATATGAAAATACACATTCTTTTCAGCAGCAATACTAGCACAACTCCTTAAGTCAAAATTAGGCCTCAAGATTTAATAATAACTAAAGCATTTCTTACGAATTTTTCTTAGCAATGAAAAGTTTAAACCCACTTATCTCAAAACATGATTTTTTGAGTTGTGCCGCAATTGCAGCCCATGAGCTATATGTCTAATTTTGAAAGTGCTTTATAATTGTCCACGTCTGCAAATCAAAGTTATACAGCTTTTTTTGACTTCAAACTTAAAAAAAAAAGAGTTTGCTGCATTTAGGTTAAGGAAAAAGAAAACCTCCAGTTTTTAATTATTTACATTTAGTTATGACAAAATAGGGAAGACTTGAGAATAAGTATGAATTGCTTAAATTGTCTAAAATAAAACGGAATAGGGAGTAATTCTCAAAACAACGTATGTTTTCTGTTAACTCTCTTTTTTTTTTTTGTTGAAGTAATACTTCTGTGGGCGAAATTGAAAACATAATTTCATCATGCAACATGCAACCAGTGCTTCTTTCAGGCATCTCTCTGGGGGGGGGGGGGGGACTGCCCCCTCGGAGCTAACCAACTGCACCCCCCCCCCCCTGGAGAAAAAAATCCAGTTCACAGATTTTTAAAAAAATGAAAGGAAAAAGAGATTACACTTTTAAGACATTAGTTTCAGAAACACTTTTAGGGAAAAGACATCGAACACTGTCACTAGCGACACCAAAAGTAGCCTAAAAGATAAGAATTTATTTCGAAAAATTTGCGGGAGAAGACTAACCGCACTCCCTTCTGCTTCTTCTGAAATCACTAAAGAATCTCGAAATTGCATTGTTAGGAAATTTTCAAAAAGTTTACTGGGGAGAGCCCTCAAACTCCTTCCTGCCTCCAGTAACATTGACAAAGATAGACTGAAACTTCATTTTTAAGACTGCAGTTTGAAAATTTTCTTAGGGGAGAACTTCTGAAACTCCTTCCTCTAACGTCCCGAAAGGGCCTAAAATTGCATTCTCAGGAGCCAAATTGCGAAAAAATTCCGGGGGGAGGGAACCCCCGGACCCCCCTTTCAGAGGTAGTCTAAACATTATGGTTGTAAGATCAGTTTCAAATATTTAAGATGCAGAAGCTTCCACAAAACACGGTCCTATTTACACCAAAGATAGTCAAAAATACACCTACTGTACATGGTATCAAAAATCTATCATATACTATATAAAATATATTAATATTATCATTTCTAGTTACATCTATGTATAAATATAAAAAGGTAGTGATTTTGGAAGCATACACCGCCCCTCCTTATTCTTAACATGACCTCCCCCCCCCCCCCCCGGAGCAGAAGGTCTGAAAGAAACACTGCATGCAACGGAAGGACTGGTAGGTATGACGTCCCCGAATTTTTTCGCAATGTAGCATATATTCCTCCCTGAAACTTTCTTCAACATAAAAGTGTTTCAAAGTTAGGCCCCCCCCCCCCGAAAAAAATTTCTGGCTACGGCCTTGCCCGGTTTAGTGCCAATTCAGTCGTTCCCAACTGAGTCGGTAGGGCGAAATTGTGCCATCTCAGTCGGTAAGGGTTATAATGAATTTTGGGTATTCCCATTTGAGTCGGTACTTTTTCCGGTTACCAGAATTGGCTATATAGCGCTCATACTTGCCATGAAAACTCTTCTTTAGAAAAACAAATTTAAATACAATGTAGTCACGATAAATGTTCCTGTCGTGATGAAGTTAATGGTTGCTAAATCGATTCAAAAATGATAAAACATGATGAAAAATATAAACGATCCTAGGAATATTCAGAAAGTTGCTAAGTGCAGTTAAACTTTCTTAATACGAACACGGTTTATACGAAATACGGCTAAAATGAACAATTTGTTTATGAAGTTTGGTTTACTATTCAATTACACCAAATATCTCCCGCATACTACGAAGGCAAAAGTACAAATTTCGGCTTAGACGAACACAATTTCTGACCTATTCACGAAAAAATTTTTCTATTGCATATAATTATTTTTTTTAAAAATTGTTTGTTGTTTTGAGTCATTGTAGAACACCAAGGACAAATGGCACTATTGTAAAATTGCAAATTTTGTCCCAATTAATGGGCCATAGATTTAAGAAAAAAAGTATTAATTTAAAATAAAAGTATAATTAAGTCAATTAAAGATATACATTAAGTATACCTAAGACAAGATAATCGAAATATAGCTAGCGGATTAGGAATCGTCCAATAGGAAGCCGACTGACTAGCAGGCCAATAGGCACCCGCGTCAAGGAGGTTGGAAACCAAGAATTCCATTTGCAATGCGAGCAGTCGTCGTAGTTTTGGGTGAAAAGGAGTCACAATTCAGTACCATTGTGTTGGATGGATTTTTCCTGGTAGTTACATTAGATTTGTAATCAGTTTGGTTACTAATTTAAACTCTTCAGACCCCAAAACTAAGCACAAACAATTTTGACACAAATTTTTGGTTCTCTGATGTAAAAAATGATTACAAAACAAAATAACTAAAAATTTATTTTTTAAATTTTAATTAATAATTAGTTTAAATAATAATTAATGTCCAATTTCCATGTTTTCCGTGTTGAAAAGGAAGTAAACTATCTATTGATTAATTTCAAAAACAATTGGGTGTTTCAGCCTTTCAAATTGCACAAACAGTAGTTAATAGACAGTATTTTAAAATGTACCCAATTGGGTACACTTAGAATGCCATTCAATAATGCCATAAGCGAAACATTTAAAATATTGGAAGATCGGGCGGGGGGGGGGGGGGGGGTTATAACTGAAATCACACATACTAATCGCGTGAATCTCTTTATTTTCATGAATGATTGCGGTTTTTTCAGGTAGAGGTAAAAGTAGTTTACGGTTATGTCAGTTCTTTGACTTTGACTCATAACTGCATAGTGCTGACACCTTCTTCTATTAGTTCATCGCTTTTATTATACAGAATAATTCCCCCCAAAAAACAACTATAAAAATGTAGCTTGCGTCACCTGGACCATCTGAACGATTCCATTTTGATCTCATTCATGAAAATCGATGAGTAATTCAGGATGACGAAAAAAAAAAATCAAAATCAGAATTTACTCTCTGCTTGACACTCAGTAAGTGCGGTAGAACGCCAACGAGGAATAACTCATTTTGCAATGGCGATTCTGACCCCCCTTCCCCACCGTTCTGGCGCCAGTTATACAAACTGCGCCAAGTCAGGACCACCGACTCAAATGGGAATACAAAGCTATCGCTAATACCACCGACTGAGTTGGGACAAAATTCCTGCACCGACTCAGTTGGGAACGAGTGAAATGGGACATCACCTCCTTCCCTACCCCTGCTGTTGTCATTTAGATGCTTCGCCTAGACCAGTCATTAATACCGTCAATAAAAATCTTGGTCATTGTCCGAAATGACCAAGCTTTTTATCGATTGACAGAAATTTGAAGGGTGAGGGTGAAATACACACCATTTTCCCCATGGCTCTGATTCTTCCATTCCCTATGTCAAGAGTAGGCCGCAGGCAGGGAGCAGCGAGTTCTGTAGGCAGGATGGTATTTTTGGGGATACTGCAGGGACTCGAGCGAAATTGTAGGGTGTGTGGTCTCTAAAACGATGCAAGAAAGTTTTATTTTTTCCTGAAATTTCTCTCCGATTTCATTCTCGAAAGAAATCTTTATCATGGAAGCCAAATGCTAATACAAAGAGATTCCCTGACGAACTATTCTATCCCGACGAACTATCCTCAATTTCCCCGACGGGGGTTGGGGGCGCAGGACCTCCCCGACAGGGCGCAGCTGCACCCTGCCCCCTAGCTGGCGCCGTCCCTGATTGTGCCTGTAATAGCATTCTAACTCTAAACATAAACATATAACGTGTGTGATTGTCCCAAACTCTAACATTGCGTGATTATCCCTAACACTGAATGATGACAAAAATCAAAATAAACCTCTTGTGCTCTCTCTCTCTGAGAATGATTTTACTTCTTTACGATTGTGGTGAAATAAATGAGAAAATTTCATTCCGCTTTACACTGACCGGCTTTTAGAGGTAATGACATACTTGTATTTTTTTTTAAAGACGAAACATTCTTTTTTTCTTCTACATAGAATAGATTTACAGACTTATTGGCAAACGCTTATTGCTTCTTCTTATATATATATTTTTTTGTAATATTATAACTACACACAGAATTCACAAGATAAATTCATACTTACCTATATCTTCTATTAATATTTTGAATTTTTTTCCTTACTTCTTCTGTCGATCTTTTGATATTGTAACTTGCAAGAATTCTTGAAATTTGTTCGTACACTTGTCTATTCCTTTTGTTCTTTCTAATAGAACTTAAGTTTTCTTTATATAAATCCAGTAAAGCTTCTGTCTCCCTATCGGTCCAATTAACATTTCTCTTTGGAGCATTGTCAAAAATGTCAGAGTCAAAAGACGCCATATTTAAGATAAAAGAGAAACGTGCTCAGTCTAGCTCTCGTGAGATTAGTTGCCACTCCCTCCTTTCCTCTCACTCAAGTGCTGTGGTTCAGTTCATTCGCACTTGGCTTGAGTGCCATTTAGAATGCGCGAGTGCTGTGCGCAGTAAACGCAAAGCTGAGGTGAACCGGTTGAATTTGTAGGGAGTCGATGTGCGACACATGTAACCATATCCAGAGGTCCGCTGCCTATATAGGGGGGGGGGAGGAGTTCTTAACCCCTTAACGGTCGCATAAATTTCACGAAAACAAAAACAAAGCGCCAATTTGTTTTCCAGAAAAACATTTTAAAAAGTGTTTTTTCTCTAATTATACTGAGAATAGTTTGACACTATCATCTAGTATGTAAGACAATAAATAAATAAGTTTTCGGTATTAAGGAAAGGATATTTTTTAATGTTTTAGTACACTACTTTGGAACATTACAGCCAGTGATTAAGACAGGAGCGAGAGAAAAGGGGTTAAGTGTAGAACACAAAAAACCGCAGGTAGAGTATTGCTGCTTTTATAGTACATAGTCTATTACTGTTTTATTTCACTACTGTAGCTTGAAATTGAGGGGAAAAAATATAACCAGCAAAATTGCTTCAAATATAAATTGCTTCTTTGTCTGTTACGCACGCAAATTTCCTTTTCCTTATATGTTCTGTATGGCATTAATCAAATTTGTGAGAGAATTATTTCTAAGAATTATTTGCATAAAATCCATTTTTTTCACAAAGAATCGCCAGTTATTTTATACGTAATCAGTTTTGTAGTGCTATTTTTGTTCTTACCGTAACGCAAGACTGGAGGGGGAAAGGCTTCATTATAAACCGTCGTTGTCGATTGGCGTCATGCTTTGTTCATCGATCAATATTGGGGGGGGGGGGGGGGGGAGGATTTATCCAATTGTCCAAAAATAGGATTGAATCTACATAATTCCAGCGTGTAAAATCATTGACCTTACTTTTACTCATACTTTTAAAATAAATGCGTTAAAAAAATTATGTGTTATTTAATTTCATGCTTACTGATAAACAATATTAAAATTAAAATGATGCAAATTTTATTAGCTACAATAATGAAGCTGTAATTAGTGAATTACTGAACCAATGATGAATACAACAGAATGCTATTTGTCTTGTTTGAATTAAATTGTATACATATATTTTAACAATGTTAAATTGTTATTCTGACTTTTTTCACTCATAGGCGTAACTAGAGTTGGTGAAAGGGGGGGGGTCACCCTAAAAATGTACAGACTAAACACCAATAAGAAGTGTAAAAGAGTTGAAAATTTACTAGTCATAAATACTTGTCTCTAAAGATATACTCCGTGTTTATTCCAGGCATCTCCCGGGAGGGGGGGGGGGTGAACTACACCCTTGGAGCAAGTCAACTCCTCCCTCCCCCCCCCCCCGGCAAAAAAATTCATATCACAAGTTTTAAAAAAAGAAAGAAAAGAGAAATTACGCTTTTAAGACACTTTACTTTCAGAAACACTTTCAGGGAAAGGACATTGAACACTATCACGAGCGACACCAAAAGTAACTTAAAAGAAATAAGACTTTATTTTGAAAAAAAGTGCGAGGGGGAGGGTAACCAAACTCCTTTCTGTTTCCTCTAACATCACCAAAGTATCCCGAAATTGCATTGCTAGGAAGATTTCAAAAAGTTTCCTGGGGAGAGCCCTCGAACCCTTGCCTCCAGAGTTATCCTAAGCATTATAGATATAAGACCAGTTACAAAAATTTAAGTTGCAGAAGCCCCAAACACCCACTCCTCTAACTTCACCAAAGATCTAAACATACATCTACTATATATACATCAAAAAGCTATCATATATGTAAAAAAATTCATATTAACATCATTTCTAATCATATATATCTATATATATGTATATATAAAGGGTATGATTTTGAAGCATACACTGCCCTTCCTAATTCTTAACATGCTCCCCCTGCTCCGGAGCCAAGACAGTATCCATAATTTTTTTTCGGGGGGCCCAGACTTCGACACACTTATGTAAAGCAAAGTTTCAGGGAGGAATATATGATACATTGCAAAAGATTTCTGGGGGGCTGCCCGTGGGTCCCCTTCCCCTCTGGATACGGCCTTGATTCACAAAAACATTAAACATTCCTTACTAGATCTTTTAGTTTATTTTTTAATTCAAACGCAATAGAAAATTCAATATTTAGCGCTAAGCAATCTTCTATGTCCAGGCATTCATAATATTAAAACCGGGAAATAGTCGAATTTTAGAGAAAAAAATCCAAATTCCCCTACAAAAATGCTCATCCCCACAATAAATTTCTAAAAAATTTGTTAAATTTGTATCAAAACATACCTCAGAAGTGGAAGCGTCTGAATCAAATTTTCTTTTCTTTTTGGATGACGAACGTGTCCATCGCTGGAGTGCAAACTTATTATGTATCGAAAATAATTAAAAATGTAGCTAAAATATAAATAATACTTGATTGTAAATTAAAATGCAGCATTAAACCGTAGCAGTGAGATTGGAAACGATGAACGGATGATTTCCAGAGTCGTAATGCAATCAGTGATGGACCATAATAAGAAAAAAAAAACATTTAAAATATAAGAGATGAGAAACATCTGTAAATGAGAATGCAATGCAAATACAGTTCATCAGTTTTCCAATCGGCTCATCTACAAAAAATTTTTTACCGAAATGGGTCTTTGGACAGGAAGTCATAAATAAATACAAACTGCTCTTTAAGTTTCTTAATGAGTATCCCTGCCTGGCTTGAGGGTTTAACCCATTAGGACAATTGGACTTTAGGACTCCATCACAACAGAGAATATTTTCCAGGAAACTTATTACTTGTGCGATTGTATTCCCAGATTGCTGCCTTTGGGTAAAAAAGACATCAAGAAGGAAAGAAAACCCTCTGGAGTGATTGAAAGGATCTCTGTCTGTGTGTGGTACGGTGATTGAAGCTACCTTTCGCGCGCGCGCGCTGTTAACCCCCCCCCCCCACCCCCACCCAAGGTGATAAGGGGGTTGATTATAACCTTATAACCAGATGAAAAGTCTTCTTTATTATGAGCTGCATACTTTGGCCATGATCGCAACCCTTCAGAGAAAAGGAAAAAAAATCATATGCATATGTGTTTAATTTTCTTAGGGGGAAAAAAATTGTGCTTTGCAAGGCCGTAGGCAGAAATTTTTCTGTGCGCCTAAATGTGCCTAAATAAGAACATACCCAATGGGGGGGGGGGGGGGTTTGAACCCCCAAACCCCCCCCCTGGTTACGCCTATGTTTTCACTGATATTCTTTTTTACTCAGTTTTTCAAAAAAAAAAAAATTTTCTTCTTTTTTTTTTTTTTGAAAAACCCCTGGGTTTTTGGTGAAAATTCTGGGTTTTTACAGGAAAGCTTTAAATATCGATTTCTGTTTGAGCAATAAGCAATTGTTTGGCTATTTTTTCATTTCATAGCGCTGTATAAGTACATCATTTTTAAATCTATGCATCTATGTCTTACTCAAGCAGTATGAAAAAACATCTAGAAATTAAAGAAAAAATCAAATTTAAATTTCAAAACGATTAAATATTCATATGAAATATAGGTTAAGTGAGGTACTCTTATGTCATCTCTGCCGCCATATGCAACGGAGAACCAATTACATTATTTCGAGGTTTTTTAAATGAACAACCCCCTCTAGTAGTTGTTACCCTGTTGTGATGGAATTGCTCTGCTTTATGGTAACCAATTTTTTAATGATAATTTTTATCAAAATAAAATCATTTACTCCTTTATTTCCATAATAAGAATTTAAAATATTTAGCGTTTTGTAAATTATATCTGGCATTTTGCCAGATATTTTACCGTCAGTTATTAATCTGTGACATTAAAAAAATTTTTCCCGTATTTTAATGATTATAATTTTATGGAGTAAAATTACATTTAGAATGTTTCTGCTTATTTTCGAATTTTTAGTAAACCATTTAGTGTATTGTTGATTAACAGTTTTTAGTATCGCTCATAATCTCGAATGTTAAACAGTTTTTAGCCTTCCAAAAATAACCATATATGATCAAAAATCCTTATGTTCACGTTTAACTTTTTAAAACTGTTCAAAACTGAACAATATATATATATATATATATATATTATTTTTAATGAGGTTGATTTCTTTTTCGAAAAATTATTTTTTTAAAAATGTTTAGATCTCAGAATGTGAAACACGGCTGGGCGCAGATACACGGTATGTCCCCCCCCCCCCCCGTGCCACAGTTTAGTTCTCTGTTATCTTGTTGATATATAAGATTCCCTAGCAGCAATTTGACAGTAGAGTAGAACCTAGATTAACCGAGCTTCGGTTATCCGAAGTTTCTGTTAACTGAGCCGACAACTAAGTCTATTCTTTTTTGTAAATGATCCCTGATAGAGGTCCCATTTTTTAGTTCACTGTTCGTACTATCGGCTCCCCCAGTAGCAGATTTAGGCTTAGGCCCGTGAGGCCCGGGCCTAGGGCGGCAAATTTTGAGGGGCGCCAAAATTTATATGACGACTAAAATTAAAAATCGAATATGTTATCTGTAAACTGCAAGACCAAATTTTAAAGTTTATGTTATTGCGCGCGCTCTCTCTCACTATCTAAACATAGTACCATTTTGAGGGTAGAATTTCTTTGTTAAAATAATTAATCAGGCTAGTACTAAAATCTGAAATATCTAACAAAAAGATTTTAAAAAACTCTTTTTAATATAAATAAATTAACGGAGCTTACAGCAAAGGCAGTCAGTCGCAAAGTATTCGGACGGCTTAGAAGGAACATTAAGTAATGAGTGCATTCATCTGCAGTGTTACTTAAAACAACTATTAGGCAAGGATGAAGATACACCTTCTGCATAAAATATAAGTGCATTTTTACATTCACGTGAACTCTATGATATCTATCTAAATATAGGTATTGCGTTGCGTGCATATCTGAGTATTCCTGCAACGAGTTATTCTGGAGAAAGATCATTTCCCACCCTGAAAAGAGTGAAAAGTTATTTGCGTGCAAGTATGAAGCAAGACAAACTCAATGCACTAACCATTGAAGCACAATTGGTTCAAGAAATTTAAGTATGAGGAGGTCATAGATATTTTCGCACGGACGAAAGCAAGAAAAAAAAATTATCATATGATTAATCAGATAAAAATAATTTATATTTAATTGCAGGCAATTTATTATTAATTCTATATTTAATTATTATGTGGAAAAAATAAATGTTTAATTTATACCTGAATTACATTTCTTATTATTACTGTTATTATTTTCATTGTTTTATACACACACACATATATGTATATATATGTTTATATATATATTATATATATACTGTTACGAAAGAAAAAGGGCGCCATATCGTATCGGGCCTAGGGCGCCCTTCTCAAACCCAAATCCGCTACTCTCCTGCCCTCAAAAAAGTAATTGATTTTTTAAAAAATAATGTAAATTTAACAATTTAATGTGTACTAACTTTCAAAAATGAAACATTCTTGAGATTTTCTATTTGGGAAAATGCATTTTTCAGTATTTAACTTAGTACAATTTAAAAAATTTCAATTTACTTTTTAAAACTTCAGCGTATTTTAGAAAACATAACTCAGAATATCCGCAGAGGATAAAATCTCAATGGGTGAAATGTTGCTGTCGCTAAGATGCAAGTGCAATGGGGGGGGGGGGGGTGACAAAACTGACATGGGGAGAGGCCCGCCATGGCTCTCCACGGTCCTGGGCGCCTGCGATGCTTACCCGGAAAACCAGATTTTGAAATCACTTCATGCCGTAATTGTGAATACTACGGGGGGGGGGGGGGGGGAACATAAGTAAGCAGTATTTTTTTTATTTATTTTTACAATTGTTTTAAGTTTTAAAGTAAACATTTAAAAAGCATATTTAACAAGAAGTTCCGTCTAGAACTATACGAGCCTACTTTCCCGTATACACCAAATTCAAATTTATAATCTAGCTATCTCTTTCTCTCTCTTTCTTATTTATCTTTAGTTCTAATTATTGAAAATATACCTTTTTCAACGGATAATACATATTCATTCACTCACTCATTCATTCTTTCATTTATTCAGCCATGCATTTATTCATTCATTCGTTACCTCATTCAAGTGTTTATTCATTCATGTATTTATTCACTCATTTATTTATATTTTCATTTATTCAATAATTTATTCATTCATTCTTTTCCTCATTCATTTATTCATTGATTTATTCTTTCACTCTTTCATTTATTCATTCATTCATTCATTATTTCACTCATTGAGTCACTGAGAAATATCCTTGAAAATCCCGATCAAAAAATTTCATAGCAAAATAGGCTCGTAAGTTCTGGATAAACTTTCTATTTCTACATGTTCTACGTTATAAGAGCTTTCCGATAAAGTTTGTTCCAAGCAAATCGGTCCATTAGATCAGGATTTATATAGGGTTGAAATTTCCCCGTAAGCTCTGTGTTAATTTTTTGAACTGTTCAAAAATGAACAAAAACTTCAAATCAATATTTCACGCCGAGAACTCCTTTCAATAAGCTTGCAATAGGAACTTGGCTCTTGTGCCCAGAGTTTACAGAATTTGCTTCAATTTTGTCCATAGGCGCTAATGTTAAAATTTTTTGAACTGTTCAAAATTGAACAAAAAATTGTTCAAATCAAAAAGTAAAATATAGAAATGAGATGTCCTCGCCGAGATCTTTCGAATGCAAAAAGAATTTTTCCAATCGGACAATTTGTTCAAAAGTTATTAGGGGGGGGGGGACAGACAGACCGACAGACAGACCGACAGACCGACAGACAGACCGACAGACACACTTTTTCCCCATCTCAGTACCCTACTTTCAAATTTTTTATTTTTCAATCTTTATTTAATTACTTCACTTATTTTTGACTTTTCTTGATTTTTAACGATATTTTCACGATACCATTAAGCCTTCTTTCATGCTTTATTATTATTATTTTTTACTTTTACGGGAAAGTGGGCTAAAAAAATCGAAGTTTTTGTAGCCAATAGATGGCAGTGGTATCCCACGCACCTTTTATTATCCAGAAGGAAAAAAAAATGTCCCCAAGTGGCGTGGAATAAAACACCGTACGATTCATTTACCACGGTATCAAGCATGGCAAGGACACGAAGAAATAATCTCCAGTAGCAACCTTCCAACCAATCTGACAGCTGCATCTACTTGCCTATGCTACGTCACGTGTCTTAACAATGGCGGAAGTAATTTTTTTTTATTTAAAAAATCGGAAATATGTGTCATCTGTAAAAAAAAAGAATTCCTGTTGTGGTGTTTTATGAATATTTTGACAAAAAATGATTAAAACATTTTTTTTGCCAAAAACGAAAAATGTTTACCACTGTTTTTCTCTCCGTTTTGTGACAAAAACAAAGTTCACCATCTAGGAATTGATTATTATTAGCTGCTTATTATGTGAAAAGTAAGTTCTTCTTACGTTGTTTTTTTTTTCGTAATTGTGTATTTTTTTTTGTACTTTTTATTTCCAAATGGAAAATAAAATATTTCCTGTGAGATTTTTCTCGGAACTATTTTTTTAAAAACATTGTAGTGCCTTTAAGCCTAATGTGGCGGACAACTTACCTTGAATGAACACATTTCCGTAATTGATGGTTGTTTCTTTATACTAATTATCTTCAAGACGGAACGAATTGCCGCTGTCAGTTGTTCGTTATGGATTGCATATTAAATTTATTTTAAAGTGATAACATTTTGGGGGCTATTTTGGGCTCTTGGATATGATTGGAATCTTAACACGTGCTTATTTGTGCTTTCTTAACGTGAAATTATTTTTTATTACATTGTGGGGAACGTTCGATGCAAAATGTGAACTTTGACGCGAATTTTAGTTACTTGAATTTTATGTGTTAAAATATTTCATTTTTGACGATTTGTTATTATTGCAATTTTTGATGAAAATGTTAATGTTTATAAAATCGTTTTACCAAATCGTGTAGGTATTTATTTGTTTTTAATCTTTTAAAAGGTTTTATATTTGACGATTTGTTATTATTGAAGTTTTTAATGAAAATGTTTATAAAGGTTTTTTACCAAATCACATATTTTTTAAAAATCTTTTAAAAGGTTTCTTGGGGCTTATCTGCTATTTATTTATAAGCAGATCAGAATCATCAATTTAGATCTGTTTCAGAATCTTCATTTCAGACAAATGAACATTTATTAAAATTAACAAGATCCTTTCATATACGTTGCAAAAAATATAACTATCTAGATATTATAGACTATTTCTAGAAAGTTTTATTAAAAACAATTCTGACATTCTGAGCAAACATGGATCATGCTGTTTTACAACTTATCAGAGTTAGTTGTATGTTTAAATTGTTCACAATGTCATGTCATTTAATCATCATGCAAAATCATGTAATCATGCCAGTCAGCAGTCAGCAGTCAGCAAAATATTTGTGCAGAATAAGTTTAAAATTCTCCATATTTCTAAGGTATATATATCTTTTAAACAGTACTTAACTGAGCGGGAGCTCTTGGGAACTCGGATACAGCACTTTTTATGACTTTGTACGACATTTTAAGAAATTCAGACTAGTGTGGTATGGAGTAGCTGAGTTACTGAGTGCCAAGTGTGGATGGTCTTTAAAAAAGAACCACTGATATACACATAACGAATTTTGCATTTCTTGGAATAGCAATATAGTTTGAACATGTAATCACTTTTAAAATTTAATATGAAATTGAAATATACAAATACTAGCAAAGCTCAGGCCCAGGTATGCTGGTCCTAGTCATGTACTCTCTAAAGATTTCTTAGTAAGTTAAATTTTTATAAAAGTAAAATTGATTTTTAAAATGCATGGAGACAAGAAAGAAAGATAAAAGTTACTAAGAAGAAATTAAAAATAATTTTTCAATGTATTACTTAGTTCTTTCTAGCATTAAAAATGTGCCAGTCATAAACAATTTTTGTTGCAAAAATTTATTGATTAGTTTAGAAGCACAGACAGTGGAGGGGAACGCTTACAGATGCAAACAAAATTTTAAACAGATTGGGGGACTCTTGACTTAAAAAAGTTGGGGCATGCCAATCCCCAGTGGGGGTCACTACACAACTGTTCACACTTTTTCTAATTTTGCTATATTTTCTTTCTTAATTTTTTTTTAAATAAACTGTAGAAAAGACTTAATTTTACTGTTTACATATTGTTACCATTGCCAAAAATTTGAATCTTCAGAATCATAGCTTTGAAAAGTTGCAGTCATAATTTTAAAATGATTCTGAGGTAATATTTGAATATGATTTAAAGTTGTTTCTTATCTGGTGGGCCATTTCACAGTATTTGAATGTTGCGGACTCTGCATTTCACAAAGTTTGAACCTGAATATTTATTGCATTAAGATAGGGAAATGCCTTTTATTTTCCTGTGTGAAAGTCCTACCAATACATTATTTGAAAATAAAATTAAGTGATAATTGAACGGTAAATTAAGTAGTTATAACGAAAAAAGTGTCATGTTGCGGACTCTACTCTTAAAAATACAGCAAAAACTTTATCAAAATTGAGCTCCATTCCCTCTGAATCTATTTATCACATGCTATCAATGCTTTGTTTTTTAAAACACTAGTACACTATAGATAGTAAGAATACAAAAATTTTATTTTTTTAAATGAAAATTTTAAATTTTAGAACAAAAAAACTGTGCATACACATTGACATGCTCAATGTTGCGGACTCTACAATTTGTATCCAATTGATTTCTGTCAAAAAAATTTACATATAAATTTGTTTTACAACAAGAAAAAAATAATTAAATATTTTCTATTATAGAAGAAATACATTTTGCTGTTTCTTTATCATAAGAAAAAAATCTGCCGGAGTCAATTGGTGCTGGATCGCCAGAAAGTTTCATCAAGTATCCTGTTGCTGGGATTGTTTCAATTTCTGTTTTTTTAATGGCTTGAATTTATTGTTTCCCACTGGCTGAAATACAAATTTTAATTGAATAGAATTATTTAAATCTTCATTGATTATTTCACGGGCCCACCACTGGTCATTAAATAGAACAATAATCCATTCACCTTTACAAAGATGCTGATTGTGGTGTGATAAAATATTATCTGCATTATGTTCCTTATTTAAAAGCGATATATCTACTTGTTTTAAATCTATGTATGGAGAATTAACACTGTAGATTAGTTCTTTGTCATGAACTCAAAAGTGGTGCATTTTTCGAGTTTGTGGAATTCCTTCGCACTGGCTGTATCTCTGCTCTAAGGGAGCAGAGTTTGCAGTTTCATCAATGCTTTCATTGTTGACATATAATATGGTTATCAACTTAGATTCTCTTCTAGCAGTATTAAAAAAGCCTTCTGCATTTTTAGGAACATCTTTTCCTTGCATCGTGCACCCCCAAACAACTCGTTTTACCTCAATAGGAAAACTCTTGCAGTTTTAATTTATCTACAACTGCAAGAGTTTTCCTGGGTGAATTTGGCAAAACCGCTTTTATTCAAGGAAATGCTTTGCCAATTACCTGTGGTGAATATTCTACTTTAGCTGCATTACATTCTTCCATTATCTGCTTTTGCTGTTTATTTTTTAAGTGCCATTTTCTCTGATATGATGTATTTTTTTTATTCTGAATTTTACTCTTTTCAATATTTTTCTTAATTTCCGTTCTTTTCAAATGTTTTCTTTCCCCATCTTTCTTCTTTAATACATGAGATTCTATATCTTCATATATACGTTTTCTACGAGCTGCAGATCTTGCAGCAGAATTGCATTTAATAATACTTTCCATGTTGACATAGAATTGTTTGTCATACACACTAATCAAGTGTAATTATAAGGTTAAACAAAAAGTAATAGCAAAACATGAAATATCCTAACTGCTGAATATCTGTTATTTTACAGTCTAATTTTTAAAATAAAAAGAGCTAATGTCACTACAAGAATTTAAAAATTTGGCTTTCAAAAATTCTTAATTCCATTCTAACAAATGGAAAACAAATATCATACCAATACTATTATGAAGCCAAAAGTAAAATGCAAAAGATAAAAACTAAACAAACTGCCAAAACGAATTATTGTCACAAACAGAATTAAAATGCAAGTGAAAGCAAAATGGAAAATAAATTTGAATAATTGAAGTTAAGTGTAGAGTCCAGCACATTTTTGTAGAGTTCAGCACACTTTTGAAATTGCTATTAATATGAAATTATTTAACCAGTTTAAATTTTTTGCCATAAATATGTCAAATGTTGTATAAAATTAGAAAATACAAAAAAATAATGATGTGGGTTAATTCAGAGCAATGAAAACAAAACTTTTTTATGTTTTTTTGTGCTGGACTCTACAGCTACATATTTCTGAATTGAAAAAACAAATACAAATGCCTATTTGAAATTCAAATAGTGTGTGATTGCATAAATGCTCTTTGTCTTTTTCCATTTTAAGCAAAATTTTCATTGAGAAATGTTATATTTGTGATCTATATAAGATTTTATAAAATTTTGTCTTGTAGAGTCCGCAACATAATTTTTACAATTTTCTGATTAAATACTGAATATCTCTATAAATACTCATGCAAATTCAAAACAACAAGCATATTTTCATGGTTTAAACACTTGACTTCAGATATTTATTGAAAAAAATTATCATCCATGAGTTTTGTTGTGGACACTGTTTGGACAAAATACTGTGAAATGGCCCTTATAAAAGTCAGTATTATGGATACTGATCATTTTGGCTGCTACTTGCTTCTGGTATGTTGTGCAGCACTAATTTGCGATGCAAAAGAGGTAGAAAGCGCAAATTGCAAAAAATGCAGATTCGTGACTTTGACATAGTAGAAACAATATATAATTGCATAGCCAAATTTAACTTTTTATTAATTTCAGATTTGGAGTTTTTCTTTACCTTTATTGCATGACACAGTCATGTTTTATGAGTAGAATAGTAGTGAATGAAATTGCATATTATAAATTTATGTTGGAATGTTTTTTTTACGAATTACAAATCCCTTTGACTTTAATGATACTTATAAATATTTAATTCTTACAACTGTTTTATATTGGCCAAGTACGGAGTATAATGAAACTTCTCCAAAGCGACCATCTCTTGTTCCGGTGAAAATGGGTCATTAAAAGAAGTGGTTTCTTAATGAAAGTTGCATATTAATATAGTTGATATTATTGATAAAAATGAGCAGAAGTTCCATAAAAATACAGAATATTATTCTTGCAAAACTATAAATTAATTTTGTTTCCAAATAGTGAAAAGGGATGTTAACTTTAAATTTGCAGTTTTTCTATTAATTTTAAGTTTTTTAAGGTTTAGTTTTCAGGCCCTAAAAAGCTTGATAAAGTGTTTAAAAATGTCGAAGAAATTGACCAATTCTCCATAAAATATAGTGTAGGTTTCCTTAGGAAATAGTTTTCGAAACGTAAACAAAATGTACCATTTTCGTTATTCTGGTATTTATTAACAGCTATAAGAGAGGTTGAGAATTTCTTTAAAAATTGAGGCTGGAGTAAAATGTGATCTTTTCTAGAGGCAGGTTATTTGAAGTGGTTGCTTAATGGAGGGAAAATTTGCATTAATATAATAGGGAGAAATTTTGTTCCAGCAAATTTTGGTCGTATTTAGAGGTGGTTAGTTCTTAGAGGGTTCACTCCATGCCAAGTACTTGGTACGGCACTGATTCAGATTCAGACTATTCACATGTGAAAATCAATTTTGGTGACCATTGGGCTTTTGCACTTATTATTATTAATGATCTGTGGCCTTAATTTACTTTAATTCCAGAGGATAAATGAACAGACAATTTGTTAAATAAATATATGTTTTGCAATTTCTTTTGGACAACCAGAAAATGATAAATTGTTGTGAAATTCATTCATATTATTTTTAGGAACATCATCAAGACAAAGTAAAATGAAGAAGTAGAAGCAAATAATGGGTTTGTAAAATCAGGAATACCAACCACCCCTGAATATGACCCGCATGTTTATTATTCAGTGTACAATTTAACACATTTATTAATGCAGTCTAAAAGCTTTGCTTGTAATTTAACTACATAAATTGGAGTTTGCATTTTTCAGTAATGTGTAAGTTAAATGAATAACATTTAACCCTACACTGCGCAATTTTTTTTCTTTGTAAAATATTTTTTTTTTTTTTGTGTTTGTTTGTGCTAGTTATAAGTGGGAAAAATACTAAAATTCTTATTTAATTCGGAAAGGTAGAATTCGAGAAAAATTGACATGTTGTTTAAAAACAACACTGTGCATTTAGGGGTAACAATAATATCTTTTTTATATAATCATTTTAACAAATGAAACCAAATCAATAATAAATAGGCATGCATTATAATCATAAAATAGCACTAAAATATAAAATGTCTTAAAATAATTTATTTTATTATTATTTATAAATTTATAAAATTTATTAAAGTAAAAATTTGCAGATGTAACAATTAATTATTAGTTACATGTGAAAATTTTTACTTTTATTACCAATAAAGTTAAATAATAATTTCACTAAAAGATTGTAAAGAAGAAACTTAACATCTGTAGGGGGTCTATGTGATATTGTTAGTTTCGTCTTTGGTTGAACGTGAATTTATTTTAAACAAAATTCCTAAATAATAATTTAATCGACCACTTTAAGCTAATTTGTGAAATATTTAACAATAATCTTCCAAAAGATACTATATAAAGTAAAATAAATCAACCTGTGGCACCTGTTCTTCTTTATACTGCAAATAATGCAGGAACATAAAAATTGCTCCAGAATGCGCGGTGTTGTTTTAAAACAACAAGTAAAAAAAGCGTCGTAATATATATTTATCCCAAAATTTTTCAGACAACTTATATTTATTTTATTTTAAAACTATGTAAGCAATTAGAGACTATTTTTTAAAATAAAATTGTTGCTTAAAATTTGCAGAAAAAAAAATTAAGAAGTTACTATTTTTTACAAAATCAACATGTCTTACCATTTTGTGAAAAAAGATGACCTTGAGTTCAATTTACAAGATTTAGGAGAAACTATATTAACTAATATGACAACACATACAAAATGAAACGAAAGAATCCGCCACATGTTAAAAATATCACAAAATAAAAGCCTAGTGAACGAAAAATGGAGGTGTACGGAGCAGTGTAAGGTTAAAAGAGAAAAAAGAACTTTTAAAATTTTTATTTAAATTAAAACTATTAGGTTTTATACAATATGGTTCAAACCAAACAACCCTGTCACTGTAAAATGAAAGTTTAAATTTATCTATGTCATTGTTTCTCAACCTTTTGAGAATGGCCAACCTCTTAAAAGCGAAAACAAGCATAAAAAGCCTTGCTACCCCCTTACTGCAATATTTTCTCTGTACGACACTGAGTTCTGTAACATTTAATAATATTTTAAGGTACTTTGTGTATAAAATGATATCTTTTACTTTTTTGATCAGATTACGATTCTTGTTATACATAAGCACGACTACCCAGGGTTGAGAACCGATGATCTAAATCAGTGTTTCTCAACCTTTTTTTCCTTACGAACCCCTTCTAAGATTGGAAAAAAATGGCGAACCCCTTCTGTAAAGGGGGACAAGACTATTAAATTTGCTAGCACGTTTATTGTACAATATTTCAAACAAGAAATGAAAACATGGTTATTGTAAAACATCTAAGTTTAAATAAAAGTAAGATACAGCTACAAATATATATTTTGTATTTTAATTTTTTCCTTATGTGTTCTTTTTGAATAATTATTAGAGCAGTAAACCTTTTTTCCTAAAAATTTTTAAAAACTATTTTCCCGATAGGTTCACTTTCCGGTTGAAATATAATGTTTTGGAAATTTAAAGAAAATTAAAAATGTACATATTTTTAAATTTCTAATTGCGATAATGCAGAAAAGTTGGAATAAAGTATGATAAGTGTGAGTTCAAATTTAAAACTAATGAGTAATTACCTTCTAGTTCCATTTTAAGGTCTTTATAATGACAAATTTGTCTAAAATAATGCAAAATTTAACATTTTATGTAATAAATTTTCTTTTTCCCAGCTCATTCTTCACTCTTGTGATCAAAAAGTGGAAATGGTAGGAGAAACATGCGTTCTAAAATTTAAAATAAATCAATAAATATCTTTCGGGACCAATTTGTGATCCAAATTTTAAAAATCAATTATCTAGAAAACACAATTTATTTAAAAAATCATTTTTGTACTCCTTAATTACGTATGTAAATTTATCATTTCATGTTTTCTTTTACGTTAGCGATTAAAATAATTCTGCCATTGCAATATTATTTTCCCGAATCCCCCCTTTCTCCACAGCGCAAACCACTGGTTGGTAAACGCCAAGGCCGTATCCAGAGGGGGGGGGGGGGTGACGCCCCCCCCCCCCCGAAATTCCAAGAATTTTCGCAATGTAGCATATATTCTTCCCTGAAACTTTCCCCTACACTAGTGTTTCAAAGTCAGGCGCCCCCCCCCCCCCCCTCCGAAAAAAATTTCTGGCTACGGCCTTGGGAAACGCTGATCTAAATAAAAAAGATTAAAAGAATGTTAACTGAAATGTTGCGTCATTTTTTTTCCAAATATTTATTTAAGGCTTTGGTCTAAAAATGTAAGACCATAAATAATTAATGTAGTCATTTAAGGTAACTTTGAACCATGTCATATTTTTTAGTATACTTGACTTAATTTAAAAACTAAGAGTAGAAAACTGATTTTACAATCTATTTAACCGAGTGCAGCACTGGATCTCCTAGTTTTTTTTTAGTCAAATATACTAAAACATATAATGTAGTTCAAAGTTACCCCTAATGGTTCAAAGATACCCTGAATGACTGTACTAAACTATTGTTTGAAAATACTAGATAGGCTCCATATTGAGTAGTGCCCCTCCTTCACTTTTGGTGGTATGTCTGCTTGAGAAGCTCATTTTTAGTGATTTCAAGAGATAAGACTGGTTTGTTGCTACTAAAATTTGTCAAACATATTTGCTGCAATGCATACAAAATTTAAAAATAAAGCAAATTTCTAAATGTTACAGCCTGCGTGGTAGAAAATCATGATGCTCTCTGTAAAACGCCTAAAATTAAATAAACTAAATAAAAAATGAAAGTGCTAGTATAATATATATATATATATAGGTATAAAAAAACTTATTACATGCCACAGCTTCTTTTGTTTGATCAAGGTAAGCAAGAAGCTTGCTTTTTTTTTTTTGGTTACAGCAATATGGACTATCTATTATTAAATAATAGGGTCATATGGGGTAATTCTTGGTCAAAAAACAATAATTTTTGAATATCTCCAGAAGTTTAATAGATAATATTAGTACTAAATTTGGCATGGAGCAAACTTACATAATGTGTTATCTATTGTTGTATTCACTTAATTAATAAGTAATGTACCCTTTATTTAATTGACCTAATTTAAGTGACCAATAATTACCCAGCATCAGGGTAAATATTGGTCACACTGTGTTTTGTAGTAATGAATGTCAGATGTAAATTAATGTGACATATTATCTTTATTTAGTTTATTTTCAATGTCAAATTTTTATTTAAAAAATAATAATAAGGAAAAGATTACTATTTTATGCCATATTTCGAAACTTACTTTTATTTAACTAAATTCACGACTATTGACAGTATTTCTTATAAACTTTGTAATCAATATTAATGGCACTAGTGTCCACAACAAAAGGATTACTTCCTTTTAAAGTTACTGGTTTGTGAGATATATATTTTAAATTAACAATTTCTAACATGTCTAGCTTCAACCATCAGAAATTACCTGCACCTTTTTTGAGAAATTTCATCTCAACATTTTTCTCATTTACTTTTTTTGTAATTTTTCCAAAATGTAAAAAGGGTCTATGTCATAAAGCACAGCAAAATATTTTAGTTCTTGAAGTGCGTGATGAATATCTCCAAGTAGTTTCTTCGTTTTTTGTAATGTTCAAGTCTTTTGTAATTGTTCAATTCCGAATATATAGAGATTGTTATTCTTCTCAATCACAGATCTTTCTAGCTCCTCATCGGATGCTTCAAAATTCAGCCTTTTATCTGATGGTGACGCATCTGTATAGCTTTAATTTTTTTGCCATTAGAATTTTTCTTGACACTAATTTTTTTTTTTAACCTTTAGCTGCAATTTCTTGCTTCTTTTGAAGAAGCTTTATCTTGAATGTTCTGTTCGCATTTAAAGTAAATAAAACTCTTGTTAAAGTAAAATTAAACATAATTCTAAATACATATAGCAGAAATTAGCTAAATACTTTAACTTTTTTTATATGCACATGTACATAATCCATATAATTAGTCTTCTATTAGAATGAACGAGTATGGTTTTTCAAAAAATAATAAATTATCCTTGTAAAATAAGTAAATGAAATGGACATTAACACTAATGTATGCCTAACAACTCGGATCTAGTAATGTTTAGACTGAAATGAGTATGAGAAACTTCTGAATTTCTAAAGAATATCAGTAACCAATAATTCCCCCAGTGATCAAGAATTACCAGTGGTGTAGTCGGGGGAACGCCCTGCCGTTTACTTTTAACACAAGCGTCCCCTCACTTGTTTTGAATTTTAATATAAGCGTACCCTCACTTTTTGATGTTGGTATGGTATATGTAAGCGTCCCGCCACCTTTTTTTTCCAGGACTACAGCACTAGAATTACCCTGGCAAACTCGGGTATAAATGGGTATACCTATATATCCAATGTAATTGAAAAATGGACAAAATATATGCACTGGAGTTAAAAGTTTAGACTATTTGTAGTATAAACAGTATCAGCAAGAATTTTTTTGTTTTAAATAGAGTACTGGCATGGACCTTTAAAAAGATTATGATTTTTTGAGACTTGCAACAAATTTTTGTACTTTTTTTCTGTATAAGAAAATAGAATGTTTAAGGAGTATTTGCCATGTTTCAGTTATTTTGTTATAGCAGTTTATAATACTAAAAAATGCGTGACCATTAATTATCCCGGAAAAAGAGTGACCAGGAATTAACCCCATATGACCCTATCGAGATTTTCACTTCCAGTAGTAAAATTGGATTTTTTAAAACAGACTTTTAAAATGTTATGCAATTATTATGTTATATTTAATAAAATAATTTGACAAGTCAAGCAATATGCAGATACATATTTTAAGTTTATTTTCATGTGTGAATATCTAAACAAATGCATGATTCAAATCAAATTTAACCCAACCAGGAATAACAGTATTCTAAGTACATAAAAAAAAATGTAATAAATTTAATTTGAACTCTTTTACTTTTGAAAACTTAAATAACTGAAACAATTGTGTCATGTTATTGATCATTGATAAATGATGTCACACTTCGAGGAGGGGGGGGGGGTTGTGAAATTGTGACAAGGGGAGGGCGTCACAAGAAGTGTGATTTCATGCATTATGCAACATAGCGGGACATGTGACAAAGGGAGGAGGGGAGTCAAATATATAATGGAAAAAAGCGTGACATCATTTATAAACGGTCCCTTATGAGCTGAGCTCTTAAAAATTTTTACACTAAGTGCTGATTTTTCTATTTTATAAATGAAATTACTTACAATTTCTTAACTTACTCATTTAGGAAAATCATATGCTCACTTCATTACGAGAGGCTGATACTTTTTGTTTTGAAAAAAAAATACCTTTCTTTTTTTGAAAGTTTCAAATATACATAAATAAATAAACCCTTACAGCATTATAGAATGCGGATAAAATGAGACATTTCTGTTAAGGATATGCATTCTGAGTTGTAAACAATGCTATTTCAACACTAACATTCTGGATTTGAATTGAATTACATTTATTTTCCAGTTCGTGTGCTTAGTCTCGGGACTCGCTTATGAACTGTCGTCCAATATGACAGATGGCACAAGGCAATACATGAACGATTTTATTACATCACAAAGCGAGGAAATAGCAGAAATACACCCAGGGCAAGGTGGGGGCGGAAACTGGTACTAAGACCGCTCGGCCACCGAGGCCCCAAAAACATTCTGGATTGTGTAATATTCTATTGTTTGAAAATACTGGTTAGGCTTCATATTGAGTAGTGAGAACCGATGATCTAAATAATAAAGATTAAAAGAATGTTAACTGGAATGTCGCGTCGTTTTTTTTTTTTTTTTCAAATATTTATTTAAGGCTTTGGTCTAAAAATGTAAAACCATAAATAATTAATGTACAGTCATTCAGGGTAACTTTGAACCATGATATATTTTAAAGTATACTTGACTTAATTTAAAAATTGCGAGTAGAAAACTGATTTTACAACCAATTTAACTGAGTGCAGCACTGGGTCTTCTAGTTTCTTATGTACTATTACATATTCATTCAATGGATCTAAAGTACTATTATATTAAAAATGCATAAAGTGAATTTTTATTGTTATGAATTACAACACAAATTGTTGAATCAATTATGCTTTGCAGTTAAGATGTTTGAAGAATCATGGTAATATTGTAAGTTTAAAAAGAAAAGAAATAAGTTCAAAAATACTGAAATATGGTACACACACACGGGCGGGCAGGTAGACAGACAAAGGGACGCAGATACGACAATAAGGCTTTGCTAATTTAATTTTAGGTTGTAAATGCAGCATATTTTATGCTTTGACAAACACTCTAAAACTGTAAAATTCAAAAAAAAAAAAAAAAAAGTTCAGCGCCAAAGCAAAATTTCTCTGTGAACACGGAATGAAAAGTGACTTTTCCACAAGCATCACGTTTCGTCTACAAACTAAACTAGTGAAGTAAAATTGAACTTCAATTTTCTTTTTTTGTCAGTTAATTAATCTGGTGAAATCATGTGTTGTATATAATTGCTTAAGCTGGTGAACATAGTGCAGCAAGTTGCAATTTTTTAAGTAAGACATTTCATATAATTAATGTCTGACCTAAGTAATTACCTAAATTGGAAAGATATGAATAAAAGAAATTGCATTTGCATTAGTGATGTGGGTCGAGCACATGCGCAGTGGGCAGGATATTTATAAATGGGTATTTCTCTAGAGTACTTTTAAGCAGGGCTGTGGAATTGGCGTCGTTCTGATTTTGGGGTAGAGGAGTCTACATCGCTTAAAAATGCGTTAACCACCGAATACTAAAAGGGGCCAACTATTCCTTACATCCCTTCCCCAGTACAATACAGGGTGTTTCTAAATGAATATCGGGATTTTAACGCTTTGTATTGTAGTATTTATAACGTAAAATTATAATTAATACAGGAAATGAAAGAGCAACTCAAACAGTTTTACGTACAAGTTTATAAATGTTTAATGTGAACGTGTTTCGTCACACGGCACACATCAAGTCGATAGCCCAATTCTTTCCAAACGTTGTTCAGTGTTTGTGGTGTAATTGTTGCAACAGCTGCCTCAATCCTGTTTCTTAGGTCGGGTAGGTCAGCTGGCAGTAGAGGCCCATACACACGATCTTTTATGAACCCCCTCAGGTAGAGCTCACATGGCGTGAGATCGGGTGAGCGTGGAGACCATTCCAAACGAGCTGGGCCCTTTGCGGCCAATCCAGCGTTCGAGCACAGTGATGTTCAACCAATCGGTATTTACAAACTGATGATACCATCTACAGACATTATTATGACTTGGGGCATCACATCTGAACTTAATCCGTAATGCGCGCACGTTCCACAGTAACTTCAGATTCACGGTCGTTGCAAACTGCCCAGAACACAGAAAAGATTTTCTGTTAACTAGTTTCCATTTTTGCTATGAGCGCTTTCTAACGCATGCGCGTACCAACAAGCAAAACTGTTTGAGTTGCTCTTTCATTTCATGCTATAATTATGATTGTAAGTTTTACGTAATAAATGCTACAAAGCGTTAAAACCCCGATATTCTTTTAGAAACAACCTGTATGTTTGCAAGGTGATTTTTATTAATAATAATGAGTGAATACTAATTACTTTATAATTGTCAATTGGTTTTTTTTTTGGAAATAATTTTGAGCATTTGGAAATAAAATTGTTTGAGCCCCGCCCATGATTTTAAAATTGCTACGCTCCTGTGGCCAGACTCAGAAAGTCAATTATTGGGTCATTATGGAGACTGGATTTGTAAAAGGTCTACAAGGTCTTCTGCGATTTTTGATTGTGGCATCGACAACTGGGATCTGATTTAAGGTTTTTCGGAAAATTTTATTTCAAATCATGGCATTCAATACTAAGACGCCCAAACGCGAGACCGAAAACTTATTATAATTTTTTTATGTGTGTAGGCTGCAAATTACATGTGTGCAAAGGTCTGCAAACATTCTGCAGGCCTTTTTCAAATATATTTTTCTTTTTCGTGATACTGGAGGAAAAATAGTCAAGTTGAAAAATAGAATTTGCGGTATTGCTGGCAGATGAAAACCTTCTAATTCCTAAGTGTTTTTCGCTTTTTTTAAAAGTACTTTTCATATAATTAGTGGGCTATTATCGAAAGAAAAGCTTTATTGATTATGTAGTATTTCAATAAATATGTCAGTAAAGCTATCACAATTTAAAATTTTGCTACATTTACAATATTTTAATTCAAAATAAATGGAATGCAAGACTTTCAAATAACACTACTTCTGCTGAGGAATGTGGTAAGAAAATATTTTAAAAAAAAGCTTCATATTCTGACTACATATAGTATTTGTTAATTTTAAACTGTTATGCCATTACCCTTTTCCCATTCTGGCTATTGGTAATTTTGTCAAAACTCTCCTTGCATATCATGTATTTTTAGAAGTAGCTCTAAATTTCTTCCTCCGAAACAAAAAAAAGAAAAGAATGCCGGATTAAATTCCTGAACGATTATGGTTTCAGTGCTATCATTTTATGCAATAATAAAATAGCAAAATAAGTCACAAGTTCCGCGTAAATAATTTTCTAACGGAGAAGCGAAAGGGGAAAGTGAAGAAAAAAATGTCCTTGGAAAAATCCGCGTACCCAACGACTTCCGCGCGGCAAGTTTCGCAGCTCCGGGAAAATCTTTGAATAAGTTTAGCGCGCCTTCCGCTCCTACTAGTCATTCCATCCGCTGCCCCCAAACAACCGCTTCTACGACCGCACGAACCCCTCTTCTAGATATATAATAAAGGCATTCAGCTTCTCAGCCAATCCGCGTCTAGAGCCTCTTCCCCATGCGTACTAGACACGCCCCCTTTTCGTGGGTGACGAGATGGATGGGTAAATGCGCTCGAACATCCATCATGTGCTCGCACAACACTTTGCTTCCCCACGATCGATTCAATGACATTCGTTTTTCTGTTCTTTCCTTCTCTTTTCTTATTTTCCTTTTCTTATCATTCTTTCCCCTCCTCCTCTCCTCCTTTTTCTTCGTGCATGACCTTGGACTTGCTCTTCCTCTCACTTTAAACCTACCCTGTTTCTTTTCGTCTTTTATTTTCCTTCTCCTTCTCTTTCGGTGGCCGTTTACGTCTTTTCCGCCCGGTCATCGTCTGTTGTGGTTTTCGTCTTCGACTCCCCTCTTCCACGTAGTTCTTCGGTTCTGTTTTAGACGATGTCCTTCTCATTTGGTTCATTCTATCGTTTGCGGTTCGGTACTTAGTTACTTGCAAAAAGGTGTCATGATTTGTGTTTATTTTTCGCCGCCCTGGCTACACCTTTATCTGCGAAATTAATTTATTTATTTCAAAAGATACTCAGTCTTGTTTTTTGGATGCCAATATTGATTCATTTTTGTTAAACTTTTAACGCAAAGTTTTCTCAAAGCTAATTAATTTCAAGCTGTACCGGTGAACGAATTTGTTCAATAAAGGGAGTGTTTAATAATTTTATCGTTTGCATTTCTTTGCTTTCTTTAATTTCTCTTTCAATATGCGATTGTTTTCTTGAAATAGTTCTCCTTATTACTTATCTGTTACTTTTTTATTTTGTAACTGTGATTTATATTATGTTAATTTCGGTTCATAAAAACAAAAAGCTTTATATATTTCTATCAGTAAATAATCGCAAAAATGACTCACTTCATATCGAGCTACATCCTGATTTTCAAAACAGACAGTTTACTTCTTTCGCAGTGGTTTCAAATTTGTGACGCTTTAAACATCATTCATTTAGAATTTATTTTGAACAAAATTAGTGTTATTCTTCACATTATATTGTTTTATTTCTTTTATTTATTTGGGTTCTTTCTTTTATGTTTACATTATGTCAATCACATACAATACATTATCATCAAATCAAGCAAAATATGGCAGGATGCTCATGCACGCAATAATGTGTATACGTTTTATAAGTCAAATTGTGTCCTGGAAGCTAACAGTGTAACAACAGTATAGCTTTGCACTGACTAATTAATATAAGCGGAGCATACAATTGTCTAAAATAAATGAAGAGCTCATGTAATTTTACCTATATCCGTAGCGGTCCTTTAAGTTCTTTACACCATTCGCGCTTTTTTTTTTTTTTTTTTTTTGGGGGGGGGGGGGCATTATAAAACATAACACATTATACACAGGTCGTGAAGAGTACATTTTCATTAAAATAATTATTATCAATACTTATTTTTAAATTTTTATTTTTATGAAGAATATTGTAAATTGTTCGTACTTGCTTTACTAAGCTATTTTAAAATAACTTGAGTTTTTTACAATGAAACCACCAAATACTAAAAATACAAACCTGGAAACATATTATCGCCAATTATTGTGACATCGAATGGGATAACTTAAACCCCTGTTCGTTTATTTTTATAGAGTAATTATCTAGATATATAAAATTGGAAAATAAAAAGTCGTTTAGTGACTTGATTTCGGAAACATCTATAGATATATTGCTCAAAAAAAAGTATTTAAATTTAGACGTTAGGGTGTTCCAACATAACACAGAGCATCCAAAATTGCTGTGAAGAATTATTTTAGAATATTAGAACTACTTTAGCCCTTTTTTCTTATTTGGTTATACTGAAAGATCATTGATGAGAGAGAGAAGATGACATAGAAATTATTATCAAAAAGAGTTCGCTTCCTTTAGAAAACGTCATCCTCGCTTGTAAAGGGAAAAGGGCATTCTTTATTGGATATCATTTATTTTTTTCCACAAATAGAATAATTTCCACTTCTCTACTACAACCATATTTTAAGCTTACATAAACTAAAAATAAGAATTTATCTTTTGTATAGAAATGTAGTCAATTTTTTGACAAATAAATTTAAGAACTCCTTCAAACTTTCGGAAAGGAGAATCCTTCTTCCCCTCCCCCACCCTCAAGCCTTTTTTACGGAGACTTTTTGCTTTTAGTAAATCGGACCTTTTTTTCTTTCTCTTTTTTCTTTTTATAGATTTTGGGGTCTGCTGGTGCGGGGCCTGGGGTGACGCCCTCTGACCGCCCCTGGTAACCAATGTGTTTAAATAAATGTAAGCTAAAATGAATCAACATTTTTGTTCACCTTGAATTGAATTGTTCCTTGATTCTTTGTTTATTTATGCCTTAATATCATTTGTTTCGAATAAATAATGTTCTCGAAGATAACAGACCACTCTCAAACCCACTTGCACAAGTCCACTCTTCTGAAGTAAAGACGCTTCGTCCCCTAAAGCGATAAGCTATACAACTGATTTTCCCTAAGCACATGCTTCTTCGAATGTGCAATGGAACTTGAGTTCTAGACAAGACCCTTTTCTCCTGGTATTATTTAAGTTAAAAAGATTTAAATAAGACAATTTTTAAACATTAATATCAAATCATCGTTTAACCGATGTGAAAAATTGATAAAAGAACTCAAATTAATAGTCACAGCATGAATAAAACTAAAATGAAAATGATGACAAAAGTTATAGTCGAAGCAATGAAAAAGTCAAATTAGTTCCAAAAAGAGGAGAATCAAGGGACATACTCAAAATGGCTAAAGAGGACGATTAAGCGAAAAAAGCCCCTGCCCCGCCCATACGAGCCGTATGTTGCTTGTTTTCGGTAGTTTCGAAAAGCAAAATAAACCATGGTATTTCTATGTCAAAATATTTCTGATAGAATGTACTTGATTTGAAGTTGTAGAATAATTGTGAGCAGGAATTTTTGTAAAAGAAATTTGTAGACTCCTTTCTATTGAAGGTCACGGTATAATACGCCACAAGATGGAATGTGATGGTAACTGGTTTCCACAGCGCTGCTATGTAGGTTTGTAGGTTAACCAAATTATGGCAAACTTTTCGAAATTTTGAGTGATTGAATCATAGAAAAAATGACAAATTTTCCGCTGTGCACACCTTTCACCCCATTAGTTTTGGAGAAAGATTTTAAAATGAAATTTGAATATTGTAAAAGCTAAACTTGAATATGAGCTAGGAGAGATTTCAGAAAATAAATTAAATTTTACAAATCAAAGTATAAAGGCTGTTTATGCAATAGAGCTTCGTTGATCCGAACGTCTTTTCAAAAGTATAATATTTTATGATGTATATATATTTTTTTAATTAAAAGAATTAGCTCCTTCTTACATGATTTAAAAAAAAACACAGAAATACATGATTCACACGTTTGGAAACAATTTGAATACAAATACAGTAAAATCCCGTTACAACGAACTCCAAAAGACCGGGAAATTTTTGCTATAATGAAATATATACTATCCAATTGGAGTTCAAAACGGGACTAAAAATTTTTTTTCGTGGTATCGGTATTCGTTGTAAAGAGATTTTACTGTATTTCGAGTGCAAGGATTTTCTGAAATACTTACTGAGTTATTATGTAAAAATCAGTAAATAAAGTGCAAGATAGGCAATACAAACTAATGTGGTATTGAAAGTTGGGAGCTGGGGCTCAGGAATATTTTCAAAATTTTTCTGAAAATCGGTCACGAAAGTCACCAAAATTAAGAATAGGTCACGAAAATTTTACACCCAACGGGACGGACAACAACAACAGACTTAATGCCCTGAATTCAAATATGGCATTACGTTTACCCTAGCAGCTCTAGTTCTTCAGATGTAGCATGTTGGTGTACTATACATTATACTACTTCAATGGATTAAATGCACAACTAAACATGGAAGTTTTATTCTTATATACAAAAAGGAGGAAAAAAAATCTTCAATTATTCAAGTTACTCACTGAATATTTCGGTTACTTTTTCATGTGACATTCTTGAATGTACTTTAAAGCATTCTCGTTTTAAATCCAGCAATAACCTGTCATTCATTGTGCAGGTATCCCATATTTCTAGATAGCGATCCCAGAGGTGGATTGAGGGCAACTCTACCCTTTTGCGTTATCTTGAGGGCAACTGACCCATCCCCACTTACACAGGTTTCACTGTACTACTTAAATTTGGGAGAGCATGCAAAAGTATGTTTTTCTTGTTTGTATTTTATCTCGAGGTTTATTCTTACTTCTTTTTTTTTTTTGCGTCTATTATTGTGTTTGTTTAGGTGCAAGGAATTCCCCACATTCTATTTGCGCACGCCAGCTACAGCCCTTATTCACCAACCGATGCGAACCCCTGTCAAACACTTGAACCGCCGATTGGAGTGTTCTGATTGGTTGAGGAAGCCTTTGATCTGCAGTTCGAAGGTTCAAATCAGCTGGTGAATAAGGCCGTAAAGTTTTGTTTCTTATGTACTTTTCAGGGATTACGTGCAGGTCTATTCATGGATGTTATGTAGTAAGAGGTTAAAAGGAAAAGAAATTTCGTACCTCTTACTCGTAAACTTGATTAACATGGCGTTGGTTTCGAAGTCATAATGAATTTTAAGAAAGAATAGAATACTAAATACTATCGTAATATATATTAAATGAACAGTAAAAGCTCGACACAACAGTGCTTAGGAAACCCAACACATTTATTGCTATAGAAGGATATATCGTTATATCGAGAGGTAATGTACTCTGAATTAAAAAAAATAATAATAATATTGCTAAAAATATAAAAATAAAAAACCAAAAATGTTTATAAACCATTAAGGGTATAAATTGGAAAATAACTTGTAATAACCCATTCTGCACTTGTTGCAGAAAAGGAACATACAGTTCAATATTCGAAAAAAGACTTTCACTTGTCATCAAAGCGAATTTTATGGCAAGAGAGGAGGGAAAAAATTTCTCTTTTTACCAGCATTTGAAAGAGAATTTTTATTTCAGAGAATGAGAAATGTATAAATAATTTTTGAGCGGGGAAAAAAAGCTCATTTACAGAAGTTTGGAACTGTACAGAATGACGTCAAGTTCAAGAGCGATTTCCATTATATTGTTTGCAAATTCTAAGGGATCACAAAAATATTATCGTTGTAGAGAGATTTATTGTTGTTTCGAATATTGCTGTACAGAGGTTTTACTACATATCAGTGTTATTCGCTAAAAATTCTCTACTCCATGTTTAGGATTTTACTAACATTGATAACATTGTTAAGAATTGGTAACTTTTGCGACAGATCAAAGTTTTTGACATAGTAACTGAACGGTTTGTTGAGTTACCATCTCAGAATATTCTAGACATAACGTTAAAAATCATACTGTCTACTCGTGATAGTCGCTGTATCAACTGAATCAATAGTTAATATTCAAGTAATTCCCCTTTCTTTAAATTTGGGTAAAACATTACTTTTAAATGATAAAGTAAAAATACAATATGAAACATATGACTTTTTTTAGTGTCAATTTAAAATGTTGAATTTAAACAAACATTTCCATTTCACAGTAATATTTAATGTGATACGTTATACTCTCCTTTAAGTTTCATCAAAGTAATGATTTTATGCGACAATTTGTAATAGTTCTACTATGAAATACATTGTAAATTATAAAGCGTATAATAATAATTCATAGATGAAATAGACGCTCTGGTAAACTTAATTTAAAAAAAAAAAACTTTTTGTAGGTATGTATCGTATGAAAATCAAGAATAGAACGCGTCTTATGCATACTAGTCTGCACCTGAACAGTGCAAGGAAAAAATATTTCCTTTTTGAAAGAAAGGTTGTTATTTTTAAGATAAGGGTTAACATTTTTTCGTTTTTCTGCGCCAGATGAATACAACATTCAATTTGCAGAATGGAAAAATTCCTATACTCTAGTTTCTTCACGGTCGTTATACCGAAAAGGAAGTGAAATGGTTCTCGTTCAAAGGTGTTTTTTAAGCCTTGGGTAGTTACAACGCAGGATCGCTATAATACGAATCGACTGCAATAAACGTTACCACCATGTAATAACTAAAAGTACTCTACTTCACTCCTGAATTAACCAGAAGTACTGTACATGGATGATCATAATTACCAGAGATAACGAAAATTGTAAAATAGTTAGAGACAAAACATTCATAGCAGTAGCTCATGGCGAAATATGTTTCCGAATTTGGCTAGTGGCAGGTCGTGGGTCATTCAAACGGAGGTTCATAAAGCAAATTTCGAAAATGAAAAATGTAAGTACGATGTCACTTACAAGTTAAAACACATTTCACCAGTTTAAGGAAAACAATGCAACTAAAAAAAAAAAAGTTATCATAGTTTAAGAGAATAAATATAAATAAAACTAGCTGTACCCGGCCACGCTTTGCTGTGGCTCAGTCTGGTTCGATGGAAAAGCAAGAAAAGCACATATTTCTAATATGTTTCATTTGACAATGCTTGTTATTTCATTGTCTGAAAATATAGATCGTCTGGTTTACCCAAACTGCTCAATATGATTGATTGGTCTTGAGCTTTATGTTATTTCACAATGCTTGCGGGCATTTTTTTTTGGTTCCATTGTCTGTGAAGATTTTGATATTGTCTGGCTCGGCACATTAAAAAATTCCAACATAAGCCTTATCCAAACAGAAGAAACAAACACAAAAATTCTAAAACTCCTTAATCGTCGAGTGCAAAAATACTTCAACACAAACAGAAAAAAATTATTAAATCAAAATGAAAATAGCTGTACCCTGCCAATTGTTGCAGTGGCTCATTCTCCTTAATAAAACATTAAAAAACGAAATAATTAAATCAAAGTTGAAATAAATTAAAAGTGATATATTAAAACACATGATCTGATAAAACTTCAAAGCAATTGAAGTACTTCCGGAGATTTGAGGTTATGAACCAAGGCTGAACTTAATCGTAACCGTAAACTGGATCACGTTCAGCCTTGTATGAACAAACGAACACTTACATTTTTATTCATATAGCTTATATTACCCGGAGTTGAGGAAACTGCTAATTATTATTTTTGGATCAAGGTAAGCCTTAAGAAATCGAACTAAAAAGCTTATAACTGGCGTTCTTTTTGATTTGGAAACTTTGAACAAATTCCATCTTGTGCAGAAAAATCAGCGCTTTCGATCGATATATTACATTAATATGTGCAAGATTTTTTTCACGCCCATAATGGGAAATTTATGTATAAATTTGCTTAAAATTGGAATAAAAAAGCAACTACCTGTCGGATTTTTTTCTAACGGGTCTATAAACCATCCCCTTGGATCACCCTGTCTACTGCAAAATTTCAAAGCAATCGGTGAAGTACTTTCGGAGATTTGCGTCTATGTACAAACGAACACTTACATTTTTATTTATATAGATGTAAAATTTCTTTTTCTTACAATGGAAAGTGATTGCCTACATATCTTTGAACGATGATCACAATACAGTCTAGTAAAATTTTTGCTCATTAAATTCATTGTCTGTTTTATCCCCCTCTTTCCTTTTTAGATTTCTTCTTTCTTTCATTCTTTTATTATTTTTTAAGCCAAAAAAAAATCATAACATTCTCATTGAATTTAGTTACGTCAATATTATACGTCATTTTTCAATTGAGAAAATATCTTGAAAGCTTCTTAAAATGTTTTTAACTTCTATACATAGAAACTGAAACTAAAAAGTGAGGTAATATATCCCTACAGCGCTTGAAGCATCAACCGAATTCATTTTCCATGCATAAAGGTAATTTTGTTTTAGTTTTTGCGCAATTCGCTTTGCGGCTGTTGCGGCAAAATTTAGCCAGTAGCCAAATACCAAAATAATTTGATATGTAGCCAAATTTGGTAAACCTTCTCAACTCATAAGTTGCTGGGTTGCTAAACTCAGCAGGACTGAGGAGCACAGCTCAAGATGTGCGATAGGAGAATATGGGGTTTGAATTTTCCCTCGCCGCATTTCGTCCGCGCTGTTCCCTGAAGCTGGTTTTAGCGAGAAATGCAAGTGCTTTTGTAGCTACGAGGCTACGACGTATGTTAGCTTTTGCTTGTATGTTAGCAGCAACGACGTATGTTATGTTACCAACCTATGTTAGCTCTTTGCATATTACAAAAAGGGTAGCAATGGGGTCCGAAATTAATCCTGGAAATTAACAAAATTGCAAAGACGTATATGAAATAATTTTATTTAATTTTTCAATACATTTATGCCTGCGTTTTCCTAGGGACTCGTGTGCAGACTAAAAGTCGTCTTACTTATAGCGGCTCGAGCCGCAGACATAGTCGAGCCGCCTCTGCCTTTAGCGTATTTAACTGCAAAGTGGAAGTTTTAATAATTCATTTAAAATATGGCTATTTTTCGAAGTGACATGGCTTGTATGTGAGTATGTGTATGATTTTCCAGTGAATGAGTTCATTTTTCAACAAAAGATGAAAGGAGAAAAAATTAATGAAGAAAATAATTTTAATCTTAACACTTCTAAAATTGCAAGCGGTAAAATAAAACGAAGTGTGAAGCAGAAACTAAAGTAAATAAAATATCATATCAGGTTATAAAATAACGTGATCAACCCTCATCTAACAATAAAGGAAGCTTTAAATCTAACAACTTTAAAGAAAAAAAATGAAAAAACTAGGTTTAAAATTAATATAATGCGCAAAGTATTATTTAAAAAAAAAAAACCCTTTGAAAGAGGTAATGGATATGGACTAGGGAAATTTTCTAATTTCGACTGGGCTACTTGCTCCTAGGGTTTTGTTGGACTCTGATAATGAGGCCTATAATTTCTTATATCACATACTCTTTTAAATCGATTTTTCCGAACATACGTGACCCTTTATGCATTCAGCTGCGTTACCTTACTAGTCCGTGGGCCCAATGCATTTATCGTTCAAGTTCGTTCCGATGCTCTGGGGGCAATTTTTTCTTTAAAGGAAACTATTTAAAATGTTCTAGTAATTCTAATTTTATTAAGTTCTCCAAAAAATACTTGGCCATAACTTAAGAACAAGAGATTTCCTTTTGCACTCTTTTTTCGATGTATTCGTACTCTGCTCCAATGAAATCATCGAATTATTTTTTGCTCCGCGAAGTTAACCAATCACGCCGGCTCTAACATCAGTCGCTGACATCATTGTTTGTAAACAAGGTTTCGACCCTTGCTATCATTCTATTTTAAACTTCATTTTAAAAAAGGCTCTTGTAATCAATTCTTGCGACCAATGTATTTAAATATAGACAAAATATATGCACTGGATTCAAAAGCATAGGCTATTTGAAAAAAAACAGCATCAACGAGAATTATTTTGTTTTAAATATAGCACTGGTATGGATCTTTAAAAAAGGTATAATTTTTGGAGATGATCTGTTTTCAAAATGTTTTTGTAGTAGTAAGTAACATATTTTTTCCTCCAAAATTTCTGAAAATCTATATTTTTTTTACATCGTGCACAATAAAATAATAGACAGATATATTATATATTATTAGCACATGTGTTATATCGGTATTCTACGTGCGTATGGAGCGCTTGCTTTCTGTTATATTTGTATTGTACATTTCTAATTCAGCAGTAATTTAAATAGTGGGTACGCATCAGAGGACTTACCTCACAGTTGCCTCAGTCCTTGTTGTCTTCCATTTAAGTATCCTTTCCGTTATTGAATTAAATATTGCATCTTTTACATTGCGAGCTAAATTTTACACTACATTGTTAAACGGAAATATGTTAGCAAGAGAGTTTTTTTTTTAGACACATAAATATACACGCATTTGGCATTGAAATGGCTAGGGGTTTTCCCATCTTATTTAAGGCACTATTTACAGTTGTACGTTTGACACATGTGGTATCAAAGCAAAGTTTATTATTGTTCATGTCCTTGAACTTTATTTCTGATACCACTAATTCACTTATCGAGGCGAGGAAGAAATCTTTTCTTCCAACATGAAATAGAATAGTTACCCCTACACAGCACTGTGTTTTTTTTTAAACAACATCTCTAATTTTCGTTCATTAAGCTCTTGTTTTGTATTATTTTTAACAAGTGGTGTATTCTTTCGTTTTGTATGTAACATCGTATTAGTTAATACAGTTTCCCTTAGATCTTGTAAACTGGGCTCAAGCTTCATCTTTTTTCACAAATCGTAACACATGTTGATTTTGTGCAAAAAACAACTAATTCTTAATTTTTTTACAAATTTTAAGCAACATTTTTTTTTGAAAAATAGTCTTTAATTGCTTACATAGTGTTAAAATAAAATAAATATAAGTTGTCCGAAAATTTTCGTGAAAAATACATGTTAAGGCGCCTTTTTTACTTGTTATTTTAAAACAACACCGCGCATTCGGGGGTACTTTTTATGCTCCTGCATTATTTGCAGTGTAAACAAGAACAGGTGTCTCTGGTTGTTCTATTTCACTTTATTTGGTATATTTTGGAAGATTATTCTTGTAATTATATAACAAATTAGTGTAAAGTGGTTGACTAAATTATTTTTTAGGAATTTGGTTTTAAAATCAATTCTCTCAACCAAAGAAGAAACAAACATTATTGCATCAAACCCCCTACAGATGTTAGGTTTCTTGTTTAAAACCTTTTAGTGAAATTATTAAACTTTATTGGTAATTAAAGTAAAAAATTTGCACATGTAACTAATAATTAATAGTTGCATGGGCAAATTTTTACTTTGATATATTTTTTCAATTTATAAATACAGTAAAACCCGCTTAAGAAGTTTTCCAAGGGACCAAGAGAAAAAAACTTCTTATGCGGGAAAACTTCTTAAACGGGTAGGCTCTATTTTTGAAAATGAATTTACTTAATGATATTTAGGGATGATATCATTTGTCAATATTTAAATTAGACATGGAATACATTTCCATAATTTTAAGTTTTGCTTTAAAATTCATGCATTTATTAATTAATTTTACATAATTAAAACAACATCAATAAGGAAAAAATTCTTTACCGAAACATCAGCCATTTGAAGATATTACATTTACTCACTGCTTTTCTGAAAAAAATCCAGCATAGTTTTTTGTTTTCTCTTTCGCTCAGAAATCTGTAACTGGAAACAGTCTAATTGCCGCAAGCTTTTAAAGACCTCTTCAGGCACATTTTCAATTGTTTCGACAAACCGGCGAAATGTTTCCAGTCCTTTTATGGCTTCTGTAAAGCTGGGAATTTCCATGCCATCTTCTTCATCTTCACTTATTTCTTCACTTATTTCTTCACTGCCTTCTGTTGCCTCACAAATATCATTCACGGTAAGCACTTCACATGGTAGTACTTCGTCATCGATCGCAACATACTCCTCAAAGGATGTACTTAATTTCATTTTTCGTTGCAACGTCATCCAATCATCATCATCATCACTGTTGTCAATGTCAAAATCGTACTCTTCTGTTGATTCTCCATCCAGGAATCCAGCTTTTTGGAAACAATTTGAAATTACAGATGGTGTAACTAAGTCCCAAGAAGATAGGAGAAAATGGATTGCTTCCAAGATGTTCACTTTTTTAAATTCATCACTGCTCTCAAGCTTTTCCAGTATCCATTTCACGAGCCTTTTTCTATAGTGTTGCTTAAACACTTTGATGACCCCTTGATCCATCGGCTGCAAAACGGAGGTAGAGTTCGGGGGTAGAAAATGCACTTTTATGTTTGAATATTGAGCGTTTTTCGAGTGTGCTGCGCAATTGTCCACAAAGATGAGAATGTTTCTTTTGGCTTTCCTCATTTTGTTGTTTAAGTTCTTTAAATATGATTCATAGATTGGAATCGTCATCCACGCCGATTTATTGCTTTCATACTCACAAGGAAGTGACTTAACGTTTTGGAAACATCTTGGTTTTTTAGATTTGCCAACTACCAAAATTGGTAATTTTTCGGTTCCGTCCATATTAGCACCTACTAATACTGTTAATCTTTCTTTGCTTCTTTTCCCTCCATGACAGTTTTCACCTTTAAAGGCATAAGTTTTGTCCGGAAAAAGGTTATAAAAAAGTCCACACTCGTCCATATTAAATATGTCTTTTGGTTGATAGCCAGATATCAATTCAGGTAAGGTGCTCTTCCATGCATCCGTTTCATGAAGGTCGACGCTCTTGCTCTCGCCTTTTACCGATTTGTACACTAACCCAGCTCTTCTTTTCATGGGGTCAATCCATCCATTTGAAGAAACAAAATCAACGTCCATCTTTTTAGCAATTTCTTCGGCTTTTTCTTTTAAAATAGTTCCGCTTACGGGAATGTTCGCCGATCTTGCTTGCTTGAACCAAATTAACAACTTCTCTTCTATGTGTTCATACTTTCCCCTCTTAACTTTCTTTATTTTCCGAGATTGGTTACAAGAATTCAAAATGACCTCTCGTTTGGCAACAATTCCATTCAATGTCGTCACTGGAAGATTTAATTTTTTAGAAATTTCAACCCTAGATAAATGTGAGTTGTTATCCACATCTTTCAATATTTTGACTTTTTCCTCAATCGACAATGCTTTTCTTTTAATTCCTTTTCCAGACATTTTGAAAAAGAAGCGGAGTTTGTTCACAAATTTTTTCACTGACGTAGGAAGCTAAGAATCACGTAGAAAAATAATTTCAGTGGAAAGAGCTGAGCACCAAGCACAACTGTAGTCTGTGGTTCATTCCATTTTAAAACAAGGTGAGAGAATGCATTGCGAGTTAACAGCAACTCATGGTTCAGTTAACTTATTGATACAATACCTACTCACCCCTGCTCCCTGCTTTATTACTGTTGAAGAACAACACCCATATAGGAGAAGCTACAAACATTTCTTTCTCCCCTTATCAGTCATTATTGTTCTCCTGACAACTGACCTCTCTGCCACCTGTTTTCCTGGAACTTTGGTGTTGAGAAAAGGGTGCCCTTGAGAAAAAGCTGACCAAAGCAGCTTTTCTGAACCTACTTCTGTCTTTTTTCCATTCGAAAGAAAAAGAACTACGTAGTTTGAAAAAAACTTTTAAAAAAAAGAAACTTTAGAAGACTAAAGTGTCACTTGAAAGAAAAAAAAGACCGATATGAAAACTTATTAAGCGGGAAAAAAATAAAATCAAAACTTTTTAAAAGGGTTATTTTAACATTGGGGAGATGGGAATGAAACTGGTATTGAAATTAAAAACTTCTTAAACGGGAAAACTTCTTAAGCGGGAACTTCTTAAACGGGTTTTACTGTAGTAATAAAATAAATTATTTTAATAAATTTTACTATTTTATGATTATAATGCATACTTATTTATTATTAATTTTGTTTCATTTATTAAAATGATTATATAAAAAATTATTAATGTTACCCCTAAATGCTCGGTGTTGTTTTTAAAAAACATGTCAAATTTCCTCGGATTCTATTCTTCCGAATTTAATAAAGAAATTTTTACTATTTTTTCTACTTATAACTAGCACATACAAACACAATTTTTCTTTCTTTTTTCTTTACAAAGAAACGAAAAATTGCACGGTGTAGGGTTAAGGAGCGTTTGTCATATTTCAGTTAGCAGTTACTTTGTTATACCAGTTTATAAAACTAAAAAAGGCGTGACCAGGAATTACCCCGTATGACTACTGCTTATATTAACTCTTAAAACCCAAAATTTTTATAAACGGGTCATAGCGATTTCTGAATAGATAAAAAGTGAAAAAGCCGATTTGTGCCCTGAGATTGTGTCCCCCTTAATGCATATCAGGGCCGTATCCAGAGGGGAGGGGGGGGGAGGCCCACGGGCCGGGATTGTGTTGTCCGGATTTCGGGCCTCCCCCCGAAATCCGGAAATTTTTCGCAATGTAGCATATATTCCTCCCTAAAACTTTCCTCGACATAAGTGTTTCAAAGTCAGCCAGCTCCCCCCCCCCCAAAAAAAAAAAAAAAAAAAAAATTCTGGCTACGTCCTTGATGCATATTTGTCTGGAATGATATAGAATATCTCCAGATTTTTTTAAAAGGAAGAATATTTTCAGTGACGTAGTAATTGTTAAAAAAATCGATTGACATTTTTTATGAAGGGGATTTTATTATTTTTCCCCTACAGAATTAAAAGTTTAAATAAATCATTGAAGTTGCATGAACAACTCAAAAATTACTGTCAATGAACTAACATACCCCCTTACATTAAGACTGCAAGTGACAATTTTTTAAAAGCGTTAACATTAAAAAAAAAAAAAAAAAACTGCGTGAAAGCAAAAAGAATTGAAAACTCCAAAGAATCAGACAGTGAACGTGCTACTAAAACGTAAACAGCGGGCCGCTCCTGTTGCTCTGATTGGTCAATTTCTTTTTTAGTGACGTCACAGTGCTATCTTTTTCGGATATCCATGCGCTAACGTGAAAATGATATAGTTCCTCATAACTTTGGTTACTGTGAATTAATGGACAATCATATTTTGGAGAACTTTATGAATTTACATTTACCAGCCAATATTATGCTTTATTTTGGCAGAATAAAATTGCCCCTCAAGAGTCGGAACGAAAATTAATTTTAAGCTCTTTTTGAGACTTCGGCCCACGGACTATACGGAATGATTTAATTTCTTCTGCAAACTTCTCTGCTTGTAAATACAAGATAAATGCAGCTTTTTGTATGTTTAGTGATAAGAAAAGGGATATGCACATTAGTTTTTTTCTATTTCCAATGATACGAATTATCAATGCAATATCTGATGCCGCATATTAAGTTTTCCTCTGGAGCTATTTTTTCACGTAAAAACTTATCAGAGGGGATGGGGGAGCACATTTCAGTTATCGAAAAAAGATGTCAAGGGAAGAGGAGTGCAACTATGTTAGCAGATTACTGCTGGACGTTAAAAAGGGACATTCCTGAGGCAAAGTTTGCCATAACATGTCAAAATGAAAACTTTTAAGGAAAATAGAAAATTACTTGGGTTTTTGGTGTAAATGCTTCCAATGTAAAAATTACAATGCCCTTAAAAAAAGGGGGGGGGGGGTCCTAGGGACTTTTATTGACTGATCTTAGAAGTATTTTCCAAGCTGAATTCGAAAATGAAAACCGTTTTCCTTATCACTTAAGGGGAGCTTGTAAGGTACTGCAATAATTTAGGGTAAATGTTATTAATGTCAGCTATTACAGCACCTTGCACAGAAAATCCTTACATGATAGATAAAAATGATTTTCATTTTCGAGTTCAGCGTGAAAAATACTTCTAAGATCAGTTAACAAAGTCTTTGGGGCAGAAAAAAAGTTTTTTTTTGTAGAGCAGTGTTATTAAATAAAAGTTAAAAAAATTAATGTAAATGAATTCAAACAAAATAAGGTATATTTCTAAACAATTAATTGCACAACATTCATGTATATCAATGAAATGATTGGTCAAATGGCAAAAAAGAGGAATACTAAAAATTTTTACAAAAATGTGTGCAAATTATGAAAATGAAACAAATGGAAAATGAAAAGGTAATTTAAACTTAGAAATACAGAGCATTATTCTCTAAATTATAATAACTTTCTTTATAATTTAGATAATTTTTCTTTGACATTTTATAATGTAAAATTTAAAATATATATCAAGAGTTAAAATGAGAAATTAATTAAAAGTGCGAATATAAATACAGAAGAAATAAACACACATATATTAAATAGCAAAATATAAATGCCGTGAGTCTGTACATCACGTTAAACCCTTGCGATTCAAAATTACTACTAGTCAATTTGGCTGGTAGAATTGTTTTTTTAACTAACCATTTACAAAATCTTATTAGTTAAATTAACATAGTAATATTAAATTCATACATTGCTGCATGGACAATAAAAAAAAAGTTAAACTGATTCCTTTATCAAAAATCAACACATCATTATTTTGTTCCATGGCATATAATTAAATTTAAATCCTTTAATCACTAGTTTTTCTGAAGATTAGAAATTGATCTTTGTGAATTAATGTAAAAAATCGTTATTTATTTATTCATTTCCTAAATACATATCAACAATAAATGTTCCTAAATATATATCAACAAAAAAATTTTTACATTTTGATGATAAATTACACTTTATAAAGTAAAATAATTATTTAAATTGATATTATTAATTCTGAAAATTAATGTTTAGTTAATAAATTTTTATTCATTCATTACTACTAGTCAATTTGGCTAGTAGAAATTGTTTTTTAACTAAACATTTACAAATCTTATTAGTTAAATTGGCATAGTAATACAGTACGGAACCTCTTACTCGGGAACCAGAAAACCGGGAATTTTTTCGTGAATTTCCCGCCATTTTTGAAAAGTTCGCGTTTTTTCGCCCATTTAGTAAAAATACGAATTTTTTAAAATGCCTTTAAAAATACGCATTTTTCCGTTACAAGTAACATATTCAGGGTTTATAAGTCGAACAATTTAGTCTAAAAACGATGTTTTTTTAGGGGAGGGGTCATCTTACTTGCAGATGAAAATTAGAAGAAAAAAAATATCCAACGATGCTTGAGAAATATCAGACATTTTCTCTATTTTATTTCAATAATTAAACATGAAAGAAATAAGTGATTACATTCTTATACATTTATTTAATTGTCTCGTCAGTATTTTTGAAGACGAATTGCAACAAAAGTCGGAATATACGAAAGTTCGGAAAATTTCTAATACGGCAGATTCGCGAATTTTCCGCAATAGCTGATCGTGTGAAAATTAAACCTCGTTTATTTTTGTTTTATATATATATTTTATTTATTTAAGAGCTGAAATAAGGTAATAAGATAAAGGTCAAGATTCATGGTCGCAAATCGCCAAGTGGCGACCTTGTTTGAAAAACTGGCGATTCAAAAAATTAGGAGCGGTCGCCACCTTTCATTTTTTTTAATTTTCAAAGTAAATCCTTCCTTTTCAAATACATCTAAAGAATTAAGGACCCTTGCCTCTTTCATGCACACAAGCACAAAAAACGCATCAATTTGGCATTCAAGTAACCGAATTTCCTGCGATAGTCTTTGTTTCAGAAAAAAAAAAAATGACGAAAACTTTTCCGATTGCGCTATTGTTTATATTTATTTATTTTGAAATTTCTTCTCTCTATTATATGAATCTCTTCTATCTATTACATAAATAAAGGAAACAATTTTAATCTTGTTTCCTTTTTTATTTTTGCAGCCATAACACATTCATTTCAAATCAGGCATTTTTACTTAAACTTATGTAATCGAACTAGCCATTTTCACTTAAACTTATGTAATCGGACTTAAGTGTCGCGCCATTTTGGAAATGGTGTGAAAGTGGGAAAAAAATTAAAAGAAGTTTTGAAAAGAATAAAAAAAATGTACTGCACAAAATTATTACTCAAAATATACATTTTTTCATACTCGTGTTCGAAAATGGTCCGTATTTGTGATAGCGATTTTTTGTAAAAGTTCGTTTCTGCAATTGGGATCTTTGTTATGTGTTGTTTCTATTATTAAATAATAACATTAAAATTTTTCATTTAAATTTTTTGTACTCTATAACATTCAAGCTGAAACACTATATCTCAAAAATTCATATTTCCTTAATTTATCATCGCTAACGACGTTAGTTTTTCCTCATTCTTTTTTTTTCCCTTTTTTCTTTTTTCAGTTTAAAAGTTACACACACATTTATTTATTTATTTTGTGTTGTAAACTTAATATTTTTGACAAAATATTATGTTTCCTTCACGGACACATAAGGAATTTTAGTGCACTAATGCATCATCTTTAGTGCACTAATGCAGTTTTGTTTTATGACGCACAGGTGGCCACTGAGTTAATTGAGTTTAGTGGCCGCTGGCCACTTCCAAAATTTCTAAGTCTTGAACTTTATAATAAGAATTTAAAATTGATATTAAAGCAACAAAAATTGCAACTGTGAAAATGAATTCTTTATTACAATCGAGTTCGCAAAAGCGAAATCGTTTTACACAAGTATGAAATTTGCGCGTTTCGGCATGTAAACATGTTTCTTACATTTCGTTTTCCTACTTTTTGAAATCATTTATTACTGTAAAAGTGATTGATGATCAGATTTTACGAAAGTAATAATTTGATAAGCAAGATGTCCGATTCAGAAAGCATCCAAATGGTGCTTGCTACACGCGAACGATGACAAAGAGCAAGATAGCGATGAAGACGAAAATAATGACATTTTGCCTGCTCTGTCTAACGATCGTTGCTTTGAATTAACTAAAGAAATCATAGCAGGAATGAATGGGACAAAATTTTTTTTAGACGAAATAACGCACATAATGGCTGTTCGAAAAATCCAGCAATCGAATTTTCGACCATTTCCCGATAAGCTATTGTTCTGAAACTTTACATGTAGCTCAGCACCAGATGACAATGCAATATTCTACCACTTTTATCATGATTTGATTAGTTTCTGAAGTATTTCCAATAAAATAAAACTAAATATGGCGATTAGTTCTGAAAATTGCGACCAAAATTCAGTAGCGGCGCTGCGATCGTTACTTTTTACTACGATTTTTCGTAAGTTTTTTTTTTACAATTATTTTTTTTTTTTTTTTGTTATTTTTTTAAAAATTTTATTATAATTATTCTTTTTTATCAACTATATTAGCGGGCCAATTCAAAAGCCTGGACCGGCCAATTTTGGCCCGCGGGCCATAGTTTGTGCATCCCTGTTGTTACTATTTGTGAAATTTAAAGTACCTCGGAAACCCATTAAAAAAAAAAAGCTTTAATAATCCTGCGCGTAATTTGAATGTATCATAAGTTCTATGAAATGTTGTAAGACTTATTGTGACAAGTTTAAGTAATAATGAAGAGAATAATTTTACCTGATAAAGGCAAGAATAGTTACGGTGAACAATCTGGCAAGGAAGTACGTATGCATGTACCTATATTCACTTCTTGGGTACAACTTTAGTGTAGGAGCCTGTTAACGACATTTTTGGTTGGAGAGGAAATTGTTTATTACAATTGCAATTAGTTGTTTTGTGTTTGATCTGTGGAACTTTAGTTTTGTTATATATTTGTTAAGTTCTGGACATATCATTCTTTTCGCGGCATCTTTCGTCGCCAACAAAAATAAATTGCCAACCAGTCCCTATACTAAGCTGTTTCTTTGCCATGACAGTACACACATCTCAAGGTCAAACTTACGAATTTGTTAAGATCATCAGCTTTTATCCTGGCATATTGTTTGTAGAGTTTTATGAACTTAAATGGGGGAAGTTTAAAGTTCATATGTAGGTAGGATCGCAAAATATTCATATTCAATAATGCAAAGTGCATTGTCTAAATAGGTATGTATCCTGCTACCGATTGGCCGGAATAGGAAGAAACATAGGTAAATTGTTCTTATTCATATCACATCGCAAAATATTAACCTTTAAATGACTCGTATAAATAAATAACTATTTATATGCAAACCCCTCAGAGTCGCCTCATGTGAATGGCCTGTGTTTAGCAATAGGCGTCTTACGGCTGAAATGAGGATAATGCTGTTGAAACATTTACATGCATCTATTCTGTATATCTCTCGTATCTCGGAAACAGGTCTAATAATTGGCATGAAGATTTATATTTAGTAAACACTTTATTTTCCAAATTTATTTTAATAAGTATCTTCGACGTAAAAAAAATATAATTAAAAAAAAATTCTACGAGCAAAGCTCGGTCACCCAGTACTACTACTAATAATAAGAAGAAAGGATGAGTCTTTGAAATGGTGTAAAAGCGACACAAGTATATCACAAAACGAAAGCAGATATTTCGTAAGGAGTGCCGGTAAAAAAAAAAAAGAAAAAAAAAAAAAAAGGCTCCCGGAGTCGGAGCTTGCATGATTTTAATCGACCCCAGGTTCCTTAACCCTAAAATCAGCCCGACTCCGACTCCGCAGCCGATTTTAACCCATTCCATTGACTTACTAATATGTTCCCCCATTCTATACAATGGTAATTATACACCTATTTCTCAGTTTTCTAACGGTATATATAAAGTTAAAGTGCTATGCCATCTGGTTGACATAAAGGAAGAAACACTTAGAAAAAGCTTCAGTTTTTCTAAAGTTCATTGAATTTCGAATTGTTTTCTATCCTTTCTGTTTTATTATTATTATATATATATATTACTATGTTTGTTGTTAGTAGACATATTTTAAAAGGTTGTTTCTTTTTTGTGCTTAGGTATGTAAACGATAGACTTTCTTCGAGACAATCTCATGTTTCACACCTTTGGAAAGATCGGTTGATGCTTCACCTGATAGAAGAATCATGAGGATGCTTCACCTGATAGAAGAATGATAAGGAAATTTTAAATGCAATACCTATTCTTTGAAAAAAGGATTATCAGATGGTATTTTAAATTTTGAAGTAATTTCTTTCATGCTGAACTCTAAAATCTTTAATTACTGATGTTATTATTATTATTAGTAGTATTTACATTTCATGGATCATTGACTTTTATTTCGGTTGTGGAAATCGGGGAGAGGGAGTGGAATTGTCAAAATTTATTATTTTTATTCAGCGGGAAAGTAACTGCAACAACCTTTGTCTAATTGCACGTCAGTCTGATATAGATAAATCCTTAATGAAAGCACTACAACTCGTAAAAAATGACCTAACTTTTAATGTCATACAGTTTCAATTAGATCATCAAAAAGATATATTGCTACTTTTGAATGCATAAAATTTGTATTTAAAATTATTGCTTACTAGTATTTGCTTGTGGGACTTCTTTGAGTTTTTTCTACGAATGGTGTATCATGGTGTATTTCTTTCCCCAATAAAATATAGAAGCAAATATTTCAAATGAAAGCCGCACTTACCATCTTTTTTTTTGTTTTTGTTTTGTTACATACTCCCCCCCCCCCCCTTTTTTGTTACTGTTGTTGATACACACATGGTACACATCATTTACAATCTTGTCTGACACTATTCATTGAATGGGCAGTCTATTGTATTTTTTGTATTTTTAAAAACGGATTTATTCCCGTTCTTGGTCAAACCTATATTGTAGCATATGTGTTCCTACTTTTTTGAGAGAATTTCATTAAAAGGAGACTGAAGTGTGAAGGAACCTTGTGATCTTACTTGACAATACAAACTCTAAATGAGATAAACAATATTTTCTCCCCCTTCTATTAAATCCTGTTACTAATCGTTTTAAATTGACAAAGTTTAATCTAAGAATTGCTTTTAAAAGTCGTATATTATTAGCTTTTTAGATGGTGGATTTGGACAGACATTTGCAGATGTTGATTAGACGTATATTTGGGTACTTTATTCGTTGAAAATATGCCGCAATAAAGTACAGACAATTACGGAGGCGGGGGGGGGGGGGGGGTCGGATCATTTTGGCTTGCCTTTAAATAATAATATTTAATATTACTCGGAGTCACAAAAGTGCTCTCTCCAAGACCCCAGTCCTTGTCCGCCTATTCTAATATGCACCAGTAAAATATGTGCCAATCATATTGGGGAAGTTTCAATCTCTTCTCTTCACATATTTTTTCCTATAAGGATGTTTGAAATTTTTATCCTGTGCAATATAATCTTTCCCCCAAAAACATTTTATTTGTCTAAAGAAAAATGTGCTGCTTGTAAAGAATTATTCAAAAGTCTGAAATTGTAGGAAAATTGGGATTTTTGATGTAATCCTAAAATTGAAATACCAGCCGGATATCCGGTTTTGAGATGGTTTCGCTGGCGGCGATAAGATCCTTCAACCTCAATGTCACTTTGAACGACGGAAACCAGAAAACGATCAGCTGACTTTCTTAATCGGTGGAGCCTCCCTTGATCTTTTATATTTACAGTGGAAAAAAAAGAGCAGATTGCTTTCTCTTTCTACGCTAAGGAAGTTCAGGCCAGGAACACTTTCTCCTTTCTATCCTCCCCCTTCCCTCTCGTGCCCTTGGATTTGAGTTGGTCCACCCCTTTTAGCTACTTCGCCATTTTTTCTCTTCTCCCGTAGTACCACGAACTTTGCTCCACTGACTTCCGGTTTTATCCTTGGCGCCCCCGATGTTTTTGTCTGTCCCACAGTTTAGGAACGTTCCCCCCCCCCTCTCTTTTTTCTTTGCGTTCTTTTTTTTTTTAATTTTTTTGTGCTAACATTCAGGTTTTGCAGCTCGCTTGCTCATAAGTGAAATTGGTATCCGAGGGTATCGTAGTTGCGTTTAAATCTCAAAATTTCCAATGTTTACATACATACTATTTACTCTCGTATTCATGCTTTTTCCATAATTTCACATGTGATTTCATTCTGGGAACGATTAGGTGTTTGCAGATAATTCTTTAATTTTGTTTGGTAAGTACGTTTTTACGTGTTTTGCGTATTCATCTTTACTCTATCAAAATGTACTGCTTAATGCTCATTTTTTAACAGGGATTGTGATGGGTAATTTTTGTCCGTATTCTTCAACTCTGCTATCATTTTGCATACATATACATATCATTAGCTTGCATATATTCTGCTCAGTTATTATTTTGCATATAAGCCTAAGCTGCTCATGTTATATTCAAAGGTCTACACAAGATATTCTGTTGAAAATGCGTAGCATGAAATTCCTTTCGTGAGTGTCTAGGATAATAACAACAAATTGTAATGACTGGTGATACTGTTAAGAACGATCAGAAATTGAGAATTAAAATCATTTACCTTTGTGCTGAACAATTAAAGTATAAAGCCAACGTTAATAAAGCGTAAAATTGCAAGACCTGTAGAAAATCTCAGATATTAAACAGTAAAGGTCAAAACATGGCCACAAAAATAAACTTTTAATTCATGAACCTTGATTAAGGAAAATGTTTTTTCAGCTTCAATTCTTGAAGATCAAGTGATAAGGACTGTTGATTCTAATAAACGATTAAGAAATAATGTTAGCTTTTCATCAAATAGGGGCCGTTCATAAATGACGTCACGCTTTTCCCCCAAATATTTGACCTCCCTCCCCCCCTTTGTCACAATATGTCACACTTCAGTGGACCCCCCCTCCCCCCTTTGTCACATGTCACGCTATGTTACATAATGCATGATGTCACACTTCTTGTTACCCCTCCCCTCCCCTTGTCACACTTTGTCACAATATCACGAACCCCCCTCCCCCCCTCGAAGCGTGACATCATTTATGAATGATCCCATAGTGTTTTATTTGTGCATTAATAAACTCTTAATAGATTGAAAATAGACAGTTTCACTTTTTTAAGTGCAATGTTGGGGGGGACGATAGGGGTATGATTGTGTTTCAAGTATTATGTGCATATTAATTTAAAAAAATAAGTTATAGCGTAGTATGAGCAAAACCGTTGTCAAATCTAAGGTTTCGTTAAAAAATTAACTGGAGCATAAGAACCTTTAATAATTGTGGTTGTTTAAGCTTCAAAGCAACCTAGTGGGTTTTTATTGTTAGTTCTGCATTCATAGTGTTTCTTAAAAACAATTTTATTAAAAGCCTGAAACAGTGTATCGTGTGTGTGTGTGTGTGTTCGAACTTAATATAATTACGTAGTGGCAAAAAAAAATTACTTGAAGTTTTTACCGTTATCCCCCCCTTCCCCCATGGTATAGAACTTGTAAAATTAAAATCCTAATTGGCTTCCAGATGTGCTCGCTGTTTAAATCTAAATGAACTGCTGGACGCTAGAGCGAAACAGTTATAAACAATTTATATTCATTTTCAACAATAATATATTTATTTATTCGTTTACTAATTATTATTATTATTATTTTATATTTATGTATTTATTTATTGCGCATTTGCTTTATTTCTCTCATGTGTTTTCATAATGATTTACAAACTTTTCATGTAATTTTTTTTTTAATTTTTACAAAAACTCATAAAAAGATCTTGCCGAAAATGTTCAAAACACTTTTTTTATTTTGTGTTCATCATGTTTTGCAAAAAATTTTGGAAGTAAAGTTATCATCCGAATACCGTGATTTCAAAAGAAAAAAAAGTACACGAGGCTCAATGTGTATAAAACGTTTTAATGAAAGATTATTTTCTTGTCATAAATTTTTCTCCGTTTACGTTTTCATAAACTATCCTGAAAACCAAAAGAAAGAAAAGAAAAGCGATGAAAACATAAGTATAATATAGTTTTATGCTTTCCGAACCATTTAACAATAGCAACCTTCTCTCGTTTCATTCTTGATAAACATTTCATATACTGGCTTATTAAATCCTGACAGTAGGAATTCAAAAACATTTAAGTGTGTCGCTATACGTTACATTATATATTATACAAAAACTAAATTCAAAAATGTTTCTTGATTTACTTCAAATCGAGATTTTTTTTCAGGACGTTCATTAAGATTTCATTCTGGAAGAATTTTTATGTTGAATTTAGAGGTAAACGATAAACATTAATACGAAAATGTTTCCTGCCGAAATGTTGGAAGCAATAAGTTAAACAATTGTTCATTCGAGTATTTTTGCAGGTAAAATCTTTAAGCTTCGATTTTAATACGACGTTGAAACTATATCTGGAACTATAAATCAAGGATCGCAGATGAAATGGGATATAAAGATCATTTTAGGTCTATGGGTCTTCCACGCTTAGTTCGTACAAAAGAGCGCATTAAAGGAATTTGTGAAAAGATATTATAGAATTAAATGGAAGATATCATAAATGAGAACCTGGCTTTATTTGTTCTGTCGCTGAAGTTCACGGGTTTTCTACCCCCGAGATCATAAAAAGGATACAAAAATGGAAAAAGTTCAATGAACCTGCATGATAGCAGAAGTGTTGACAATAACATTTTCTTCAGAGACACAATTTTTGCAGTGAACTATGTTATAAATACTAAAAACGATGAATGAGCACAGCAGTTTTCTAAGATACATTAAAAAATCTTTGAACTTCAAACTATTTGTTTTGTTGTGAGGAGCCAGGAACCCAAAACTTTTTTCTGCCTTGCGATCCAGTTTTCTGATCCTTGTAACTTCCAAACGCGTGCATGCCATAAGTTTTTTAAACTAACGTTCAATTTGTGATTTAGGTTTTACCTCGTGAGTAACAGTATTGCGCATGGGCTGCAATAGTGGCACAACTCAAAAAGAACGTGTTTTGGACTAAAAACAGATGTAAATATGAAAATACATTCTTTTCAGCAGCAATACTAGCTCGAGTCATAATTCAATATTAGGCCGTAAGATGGCAGCAAACTAAAGCATGTCTTATGCATTTTCCTTAGCAATGAAAACTTTAAACCCACTTATCTCAAACCGTGTGCCGCTATTGCAACCCATGAGCGTTATGTTCGATTTAGTGATCACGGGCTGATCCAGCTTCTGGTTTTTGAGCCCCTCCCACCCCCCCTTCTTCCTCCAGAGTCTTGCGTGACGGAGGAACAAAAGTCGCAGTATAACCTTGGTTATAACCGTAATATGCAAGAACACGGGTGTAGGGACTTTCCCCCAGAAATTTTTTCTTAAAAAAACCCTAAAATGCGACTCAGGGCCAACTTCTCCGTTTCAAGCCATCCTCTTTTGGGGGAAAGTAATCGAAGTAGCCTATGAACGGGTATCATCTTATAATTTTAGTGTTTTATAAAATGCTTTGTCGTACAATTGAAAAGTAACTGAAATTTAAACCATTTTCATTCAAGCATTATTTTTCGCGAATAGTCAGTGCTCAAGCGATGAGTTGACACTAGACGAACAAGAGGATGAAATAAAGAGTGGCACGAGGTGGGAGTTGGAGCAACATAGACTATTTTCGGTTATGTTAAGGGGGCCATGAACCCAATGGTCCCCCCTTAGGATTTGCGCTTGATAGGGATTATCTATGTCAACATTCACGATTTGTAGAGACTAAAAACTTTGAACAACTGTTTTAACTATACATATAACTTAGCTGTTTCATGTTGTGCTGGAAAATAATTCGAAATAAGTAAATAGCGTGATAGGGTGAGTATTTATTTCTCCTTATCTCAGAAACTACGTTTGGCGCGTTTAAGAGGACAATCTTTTTGTAAATTATGACATTTGTATGTTTAGATTCCATCAAACTATTTGTGATAAAATGACAATAAAAACGAAGAAAGAAAATCTACATTTCAAAATTAAAGACGTGTTGTGTTAGGGATCATCCTGATTTTAAAATTCAATTTAAAGACATCTTGAAATACGAAGATTCGAAATTACTTGTATGTGCTCTGCTATTTACTTTTTTTAACGGCCGTGGGATGATTATCATTGTGCATAAGATTTGTAAAGTTTTAGAAGAGTTTGCATTGTAGGTGTGAAGTTGCAGATCTTTTACGTTCCGCTTTTTGCTAAGTTCACCCCCCTCTCTTCCTCTCTTCAGATTCAATTTATATTTTCAAGAATGATTTGCAGATAGAGTTCTGGTTTCATGGTGGAGAGAACTCATTATTTAGCCGTATGTCTTATTTACTTCTTGCAATTTTATTTATTTTTTAAATAGTGCATTTTTTATTTGGCTCTTGGATATTCTCAGTACATATTTTTTTTTAAAAATAAGTAAACTTTTCTTGGAAGTTGTAGTAGTCGCCTTTGATCCTAAAAAAGCGAGATATTCCAAATTTTTGAAGGAAAAATTTTCCCCCTGTGTTTTGCTTTAATCCATCTTATTTTCTGGGAAGCAATATCCAGTGCATTATGCAATAGCTTCTTCATTGTTCCGTTCCAAATTTATCTTTCTTCCGGGGTTATAATGCTTATAACGTAATATATACCCACTGCATCCATTGCGTTCCAAAGGCGCGCATGCTGGGCGGCCCATTTCAATACAAGGATCTCTCTCGGCGCGTCATATTTGTGCGAAAATATCAATACGCGCCCATTGTCATGCGGCTTATCTACGGTATGTGTCAGCATAAATGCGTTTTTCAGAAGTCTTGCTCATTTGAATTTTTCGAAATTAAGTTTCTAGCGAATAAGACGGCGCCTTTTATGCCGGCGCGCCTTGACGGGCCCCTTCATTTTCATGGAGATGCATTTTCTTCTGCTCCCTCCCCCTCCTTGCTGTTGTTTAAGGGGCGCATAATACTGAACAGGCGAAAAATGGAAAAGTCCCTTAAGCCCCCACTGCGGACCAACTTCCCCCACCCATAGTTGGCCTACCACCCCAGGCGAGCGTTTGGGCAACGCACGTGCTGTTGAAGTAAAAGTCTCGGTTGATGCTCCTCCCCGGAAGTCTCTCAGCCAATGCCCGCCAACTGTGTAGGCGGATCTTCCCCCGAATCCCACCCCCGTACGCATCTCGTGTTGCTTTTCCCCTTTGCCAGATAGTCTTCGTTTCATAGATCTCCACCCCGCGCGCTCACGTGCGTCTTTTCCAATGTTGTTTCTGTCTCCCTCACCCCTCCACTTCCTACTTTTCGAACTCCTTAGTTCGAGAGACATTCACAATTTCCCCAATCCTTTATTGTATTATTTTTCTTTTTTCTCCCTTTTCGTTCACTAACTATGAAACGTTAAGAAATCGTGAAAATATTTCCTTTTCGTAGGTGCGATGCCGTCGAAAATTCCTGTCGACTTCGGAATCTTCGTTTCACCCTATCTTTGTTCTCAAATTGTTACTTTCGATGGTTGCCTAAATTTGTAGAAATGAAATATTCGAGTACTTTAATCTTTTATTTACTTTTTTGTTAAAATTTTTATTGCATTTAAATGCGTTGTTGAAAATAACGTTATACTGAAAGATTTGGAAGAATAAAAATCTATTCTGTTGTTTAATATAGTCGATTTTGTAAGCGGTTGTAACATACAAAAAAATTAACTAGATACAAATGTAAAAGTTTTACAAAATTTTTTCGGTGAATAAAAAGCCTAAATGAATTATTGACATCGTGAAGTGCAGTGGGTCTGAGCTTCATCAGTAATTAGATGGTAACAAACTGCACAAAATTTTAGTTAAAATTGGCATTAAAACCAAATCCCTTTTTATCGCCTGTATGTGAAGCACTACGCACGGGTTACTTAACCGATTTTTTCAAGCAAATGATGGTGCTTAGAAAATAAAACTAGTTCCTAAATGCTAAATGAACTTAACTTTCATGGTGGCAGTACCACGTTCACTCAATGACATTGTAATAGAACGCTTGAAGGATTAATATCTTCAAAAATAAAAATGTGCTTAGTCTTAATCGTTCAAGTTATGAAAATCATATGCAACCCTTATTATCTGCAAACAATCTAAACTTCTAGACCAGCGTTTCCTAAACTTTTTTAGCAGTTTTCCAGAGTTCCTTAACGTCCATGTACTAGTATTTCTTCAAAATAATTTTTGTAAGTATTTTTTTTGAATGATAATGAATACAAAGAATGATCTCTTTTTAGGAAGGAATTGAAGAATACTATTATTTATGATGACAAAATTCTATAAAATGAAAAATAGCTGAGTTTTGTTTTCTTTTTATTTCTCGCTAGATACTTAACAGAAAACTCCTTAAAACGTAATCGCATATAAAGGACTGCTGAAGAAAAAGTAAGTTAATATAATTAACACAATAAAAGTATTAAAGATCAAAACGGCCCGCAATTCTGGAGCTCTAATGTTGTACAGAAAAGCAGCTTAAAAAATTACTGTTAAATTATATGCTGTTGTGCATATCATTACAAACTTAATTTAGAAACCAAAGGATTTTCAAACTATTTATGTAAACCTGTGTTTTTTATTATTTCTTTTCATCAAAATTATCAAATTATTATTATCAGTACTTATTTATTTGTTATTATTACTAGTATTATTTTCCTTTGGGGGGGGGGGGGGCAGTTTTTTGAAAGTGCAGAGGGTTAAAACAGGTTCTTCCTTTCGAACTTTTCCGGCGAAGGGGGGCGGGACAAAGGGCATGTGCACCTCATATATTGCATTTAAAAAGAGCAAAATGCATGAACATTTTAAAAACTACATTGTATTCTCAAAGTCAGAGGGGAGAAGTGCCTCCTCCCCTGACCCCTGAAATGACGGGCTTGGATTGCAGACATCTGAAAATTATTCTTGCAAAGGGATAAAAAAACCCTTTGTGTCTTTATTATTTGTTTTCTCAATTCATCGCAATAATACAATTCATTTTTGTTTCATCCAAGTTGGGAAGGTTCAAGTAAAATATCTTATGTTAATTTTAAAAAGGCAAGCGGGGACAAGCATTTTTCATGTTTCCAGAAAAAAAAAATACTGAAATTCGTACGGAAGTTTCCTTTTTTGAACTTGAACTCTCAAGTTTTTTCTGCAGCTATTTGTTCTCTGGAATAGTACGGCTGGTCTCAAGAAATATAGTTAGGTTTATATTTTCTTCTTGTAGGGGAAAAAAGTTCTTGTAGTAAATTTATGGTAGAGAATTTAAATGATTAATTAATTTACTTTTTAGGGAAAATTTATTTTTCGCAAAAAATATGGACACGAAAACATCCTTAAATATGCAAGTGTAAGTTCATAAAAGTTCTTACATGAATATTTATTACCTATATAACTTTAAAACCAAGGATTCCAAGGTAAGGGTAACTCATCCCCACGCAATTTTTTTTTTTTTTTTTTTTCGCTCCTGCATGTGTTCTATGAACGATGATAATTGTTGCATCCATCTATATTTTATGCATTCGAGATTAGACATCTTAGGCAGCATACAAATTAAAGAAATATGAACATGGTGTGATTTTACAAGTTCTACCGTCATGCATTTTGCGGTTGCTAAAAGAAATTTAAGTTTTGAAACTTTTCTGATGTTTTTTTTTATACTCTTAGATTATAAAACATCATTGTAAAAAAATTTAATAAGCAGGAGAAAAAAAAGAGAAAGAAAAACCTCTGTTTTGTATAAAGAATCATGAATTTAAATTACAAGTTTCACTTTCTGCTGAAGAAACTATTTCAGTTTAAAGATTTGCTTTCAAATCCCTTGAAATGTTTGAACTTGAGACTAAAAGTGTAGGAATTGAGAAAGGTACATTCTTACTAAAAAATGTATCTCATGATAGCTCATATTTCTAATTATTTCAATTTAGAAAATTCCTTACAATAGTAGGGTACAACTTTTTCGAAAGCCTGAAAGAAATGACTAGGCTGCCAAGAGTTGATATACTCGTGTCATTTTTAAAGTAAATAGCTATATTGGTTACGTTTATATGCATGCAATTTATATCTGCAATATGATGTTGACCACAATGAATCATCGAGCTGAGTGGCTGATTTATATTGGTATGATAATCAGAACCGAATTGCAAAACAGGCAGTTTTGCTTAAGGCTGCAAGTTTTACTTTTTCAAAATTTTTACTGCCGTTGAAAACAAAATGAGAGTAAAATTTTGTTTTCTACTACATATATTTCTTTTTCTTAAATAATATTTATTTTCATCCATCCCTCTCATTAATATAAAGTAGGGTTAGATGCTGGGTAAAGTGGTCAATGGGGAACACGGTTATGCAGCAAATAAAAAGCTATTGCTTTAAATTAAATAAAGGAATTGGTGTAGTAGGATCAGTTGGGGTAATTGTTAACGCTTTTTCAATGTTTTAACTTTTGATCCTTCCCTACCTCTGAATGAATTGAAAGCTAAAATTGTGAGCAATGTAGCCAATACTGTACTTCTTGTGAGTAAATGTGCACAAGCATTTTGACTTTATGACTATTTGTTAGCGAATGAGCTCGTGTTTACATTTACCCCAGTGTGTTTACCGCAGTCAGTAAATGGAGATTTATTTTCGAATGAGATTGATGCAAATAGAAAACTGTTTCAACTGGAAGGGTGACCACCTCTCGCAACTGATTACTCTGGGACCGAGTACGCTAATGGGAGTTATGCTCGTAAAATCCGTCGTGACTTCAAATGTCCACCAAGTTAGAAATAATACCCACTGGGGGGCCAACCTAGGTGACGATCTCTCATCTGGGAGCTGTTTCAAATTCATGAGGCTCCTCTGAGCCAAGTATACTTCATTCTAGCGGAGCTCATTAATAATCGGTAGGAGCTGCCTTAATTCCTGTTCGCCCTGCAAGGTGTGCTTGAATTTCCAAGTGGCATTAGCAACAACAACAACAGTTATGTAAAATAGACACAAAAGTGTAATTTACATCAAAATATATATTATTTATTGTCTTCCCAAAATATTGGAACTAAGACAAATTTAAGTGTTTACAATTGCCCCAGAGAACGAAAAATATGGGTAATTAATTGTAAACACCTAACTTGCACATGAAAAAGAACTAGGAGGATGAAATTCATACAGAGCTGCCAGCTGCTCCGAATTTTCCGGATTCGTTCCGATTTTTTTACTGTGTTCCAAAAATACGATTTCTCCCCCAAAAATCCGATTTTTTTGGAAAAAAAAAATTATTTTCTCTCTCTCTCTTTTGCTGTGATGAAACAGCAGCGCCTTTCGCACCAGAACGAAAATTCTACTGTTTCGTGCTCCAAAACGGCGATGTTTTAAGGAAACTGCACCTAAATGAAGGAAATACTTCTAATCTACCGATTATTTTACGCATTTTGAAATCCAACTGCATCCGCTTCTGTAAAACAATCTAATTTTCTTTCACTACATATTTCGACCACTTTGACGTCAGTAATTTTGTGTTCACCATTATTTTTATTCTTCCTTTTATTTTTGTAATAGAGGACTTGTTTTTTTCTGCACCTATTCGGAAATTGCAATCGAGGTGCATCTGAGTTCACTCAAACCGACACTTTGTTAAGAATTAACATTAATTTTTAGCAGGCTTTATATTTGGTTAATGAAGAATTTAGAAATTGATCCAAAAAAATGTTAAAAGCATTTTGGATAGTGTCAGTCTGCAAATCAGGGAATTCTACACTGGAGAGATGGGCTACAGTTGGGAAACTTAAGTTACTACAATTCAGAGTTTTTAGACATTTTATTTATTCTTTCTTAAAATTTTGGCAATCATGTCAGTTATTGTGCTTGTTAAATATTGTAGAGCCTTGTTAATGTTATATAGTTCTAAAAATATTTACTCAAAAGAATTTTTGTTTTTCCTCTTTTTATATATTTTCATACGTATTTTAAAATGCACTTATATATCCACTTTAGTAACAGAGTTTTTTCTTTCATGTCAAGTACACATACTATATTTTTATGAAATAAAAATAATAATAATCAAGAATATTAAGGGACTAGCAAACAAAAGGTTACAATCTAAACTGAGTAAAATATTTCATAGTCCATGGGAAACTACTTTTTAGCTCAATCAATAGAAAGTTTAACTAAGAATGAATGAGTGTGATTTAAAGAAATGATATCCATTTAATAACTGTAACAGCTTTTGGGTTTTTACTTTTTTAATGTCCTTTCTAAAGATAAATTTTATTCCAAATGAATAAAAAAAGATTTTGAATTAAAGAAAATATGTTTTCACAAATAATGTAAAAACAGATTGTATTAAATAATCTTACATAACTCTTCTTTAAAGCTTTTTTTTAATGCATGAAGTGTTCCTAATTTTTTCCCTAAGTGTTTCTATTTTTTGTCCTAGGGTTGCCAGGTATGTAGCTCAAAAATATGAAAAATATTGCAAATTTCATGCTTCTATTTTACCCCCCTGTGCTCCTATTTTTTGCTTCTACTGCTCCTATTTTTCAAGTCTTGAGGTTGGCAGCTCTGTATCTAAATGTTTTTAGCAATATTCCATATGACAAATAAAATGGTTGAAACCACTTTTATCGCTTTTGTAGATGAGCTGGAGAGGAAAATGTAAGATCACTAAATTTTGTTAAACAACTTTTTCACTGTGTCATTTTCAAACAATGGTGACGCCTCCGCAGTTGTTTCGAAACTTACGAAACTCTTTCAATGTCTTCCCTATGCTGCCAGTTTATCACTTACGGGCAGTTAAGTTTGCAAAACCACCACAAGTGTAATTATGAAGCTCGTTTACATATAACCCATGTTTGCATTTTCCGATTCCCCCAACTGACCCTACTTCTTTTAAGTTCAGCTTTCAGTAGTTAATAATTAAGTTTTACATTCAAAATTATATGAAATTAGAACACCACTTTTAACTTCTTTCTGAGATTTTGTTTGAAATAAGTTGCAGCAAATTGACGGTACAGAAAGCTTTACACCGATTCCTAAAATACTTCCTTACTAACGGTTAAGCTAGATATGTTGTATATATTATTTTACAGTAGTTTACGCAATATGGGGTAAAGTGGGTCATAATATTATGCTTAACATGCATCATTGTTCTAAAATTATTTAAGATTAATTTATGAGGTAAATCAGAGCTTAATTTACTTAGGAACTCACAAGAGTGTAGCTCTTACATTTCTTTTCAAATTGTACGTGAATTGTTATCTATTAAAGGGAATTCAGTTTATTTAAGCATGAATACGTTTGGAAGACTGAAATGCTCCGCTGTTCTTTAGTTAGAAATTAAGCGCAAGGTAGATCTTAATTAAATATTAATTTCACAAATACTATATTATTTAAAAAAGTAAACAGGATTGAACACAAGGGAGCTCAAATGCAATACAGATTAAAATTACTATAAGAGAGTTTTCTGATAGTGTTAATTATTTTGACAAATTTTTTAAAGCACTTTTCTGAAACGCAACTTTTAAATTATTCCAGTAGTCATTCAGTTCTGAATCGAATTATATAACAAATATCGTTAAACTGTAAATGTTTAGAACTATAGCACTACTTCGAACGACATAATAATACATGAACAGAGAGAGTTGATAATAGATAAAATATTGTATTTTCCTCCCGTTTTGAATTTTAATAAGCTATAATTATCTTAAAACTTTTCTTAATGATATTTTCTGAATATGTAATTTAATTAATTCATTGAAAGCTGTTTTAAATTTTTTAACGGAAAATTTTGAATTTTATTTCATTCAATCAAATTTTGAATCATTCATAGTTGTGTCTTATTATTATAAATGAATGGACATATTTACAGACTAATATTTAGGGCTTAAAACTTGAGAATACGTATCCTGTATATCCTAAAATGTTTTGGTACATATCTTTGTTATAAGAACATCTATGCAGCAGATGAAGAAGCTGAAATACCTTACGAGACGTTACGAAGCAAACTTTATAGAGAGCATTAATATTTTTTTTAAAATTAAATGTTATTTTCTTTTGGAAGATGAACCTTTGTTGAGCATTTTTAATATTATAGTTATTAATAATACGTTTTTGTGTCTGTTTTTTTTTTTTTTTTCAATTATGATCACTATACCCCCATGCGCTACTTACTTTGCTTCACCCCATGTTGTTTGGTCATAAATACACCTCCAAAAGAAACCCTCATAAAATTGTTTAACTTATTTTTTTTTGCCCAAAATTTAATGCAATGTGTTCCTAATAATACACAGTGTGTCTAAGAATTTTTAAGACTAAGTTTATAAAGTAAAATAAAAACTAGTAATTATATTTTTAAAGTATTTTTATTCAAAATAAACCCGTTCGGCTTCAATACATTTGTTACAGTCGTTTAACATCGATTCGAATGCCTGTTCCATCTCACATTGTGGGACTGCCTTCAGAGCTCGCGTCGAAGCTGTTTGTGCACAGTGTGTCAAAGAATTTTTAAGACTACAGCTGGAACTGAGCTTACAGTGGCGCTATCTGTGTTATCGAGCATTCGTGAAATTCCTTAACTATCAGCTGATCTACTGCCAAAACCTCAGTTCATTTGTTTACTATTTTATTTTACTCTGATGGTCTGATGACATTGAGAATATACAAACAGCTTCGACGCGATCTTTGGAGGCAGTCCCACAATGTGAGCTGGAACAGAGGCATTCGAATCGTTGTTAAACGACTATAACAAATGTATTGAAGCCGAAAGAGCTTATTTGGAATAAAAATACTTAAAAAATATAATTACTAGTTTTTATTTTATTTTCTGAACTTAGTCTGAAAAATTCTTTGACACACTGTGTAAATTATAATGTAAAATATTAACTAAAAGATCTGAAGCTTCCGAGCAATTTCTTACACTACTTATTTTCCGCCGAAGTTAAAAAACGTAGATTTTATGACCTGATCGTGCATTTTTCAAATCAATCACTTAATATTTGCAATCACTTAATAAATCAGCTATTACCCTTGTTATCATAATCATTATTTCTGCATAAGATAGATTTTTAAACTTTGGGAAACTTTTTTAAGATTTGAGTGGGGTTTTCAAAGACAAAGTAAGTTTGCTTCTTCCCTTCAAAAGATGGGGGCGGGGGAGATTGCAAGTTTGTCTATAGGTGGCATGGAGCCAGATTCGGCCCTGGTGATGATTGAGACTGAATTTTATCAAAGATTTTTGTTTATTGAATTTGAAACTAGTCACCCCCTTCCCCCCAGAACTTATTGCAACTGTTGGTTTGTTGCTTAACCGGAAAAGTTAGGCTAGATTTGGATTTAGTTAGAATCAGACCTTCATTTAATTTTTTCAACCGAAACATTAAATACAGACGTAAAATCTGTAAATGTTGATAGCGTAGCTACTTTCAAAACATCTGTAGTTTTAGTGATCAGTAGGTTTTCAACTTGGTAGTTTCCCATCAGCTTTTTGCTTAAATCATTCACATAGGTTGTTACGTTATCTAAAATAAGTTCTACTTGAAAAATAGCAACAAAACTTTTTCCTGGCTCCAGCACTAAGCGTCAGATTAATGAATCAGACTCTGTATATTTTAGTGATGTATTTTTATATTCTAGCAACCTTTTAAACCGTCTTAGATTCAAATTGTGTAAACGAATGAAATTAATATAGTGTCACTCAAAGCTTTAATGGCATCAATCATTCAAATCCTAGTGTTCTCTTCACGATTAGTTAGTGAACAGAGGGCTTAATGTGCATGGGGGGGGGGGGGGGGGCATGGGAGCTTAGCTCTTGCACTTCTGAATTGTATGTAAATTTTTATACGTTAGACGAAATTCAGACTATTTATGCAAAAAAAAAAAAAAAAAAAAAGAATTCCGAAGGCTCCATCTCTTTTTTCGTCAGAAACTAACCCGGTATTGAATAATGCAAAGTGTGCCAACAAAATATTTTGATGGTCTTTCTCTTCCTAACGCCGATAGGGCTCCCTTATCGCAACACGTATTCTATATCTTAAGCCTGTTCTGGTGTACTTTATATGACGTCGGGTGGTTCCAAAATTTTAATTGACATACAAGCCACCAGGGTCGGATTAAGACAATTAGATGCCCTAAGCACTAAAAAATTTTGGTGCTTTAGTTAACAGACCAACATAGAAGAAAGTATTTGATTCGCAAAACTGATATTACATATAACATAGAAGTTAATTTTCTTCGACATCTGAAGGATACAGAATAAGGAGAGAATTCACTGGTGTCAGTGGGTAAAATGATTTTGTTTACGACCTTACGCAAAACGTAAAGTAAGAAAGAGAACGAAATTCGATGTATAAGAACTGCTGATGATTAGTTTTTGGTGCCAATCATTGAAAGAAGCTGCTCCCTTTTATTCCAAAGTACTTGCATGAACAAGAAGTTCCGTCTAGAACTATACGAGCCTACTTTCCCGTATACACCAAATTCAAATTTATAATCTAGCTATCTCTTTCTCTCTCTTTATTATTTATCTTTAGTTCTAATTATTGAAAATATACCTTTTTCAACGGATAATACATATTCATTCACTCACTCATTCATTCTTTCATTTATTCAGCCATGCATTTATTCATTCATTCGTTACCTCATTCAAGTGTTTATTCATTCATTTACGCATTCATGTATTTATTCACTCATTTATTTATATTTTCATTTATTCAATAATTTATTCATTCATTCTTTTCCTCATTCATTTATTCATTGATTTATTCTTTCACTCTTTCATTTATTCATTCATTCATTATTTCACTCATTGAGTCACTGAGAAATATCCTTGAAAATCCCGATCAAAAAATTTCATAGCAAAATAGGCTCGTACGTTCTGGATAAACTTTCTATTTCTACATGTTCTACGTTATAAGAGCTTTCCGATAAAGTTTGTTCCAAGCAAATCGGTCCGTTAGATCAGGATTTATATAGGGTTGAAATTTCCCCGTAAGCTCTGTGTTAATTTTTTGAACTGTTCAAAAATGAACAAAAACTGTTCAAATCAATATTTCACGCCGAGAACTCCTTTCAATAAGCTTTCAATAGGAACTTGGCTCTTGTGCCCAGAGTTTACAGAATTTGCTTCAATTTTGTCCATAGGCGCTAATGTTAAAATTTTTTGAACTGTTCAAAATTGAACAAAAAATTGTTCAAATCAAAAAGTGAAATATAGAAATGAGATGTCCTCGCCGAGATCTTTCGAATGCAAAAAGAATTTTTCCAATCGGACAATTCGTTCAAAAGTTATTAGGGGGGGACAGACCGACAGACAGACAGACCGACAGACAGACAGACCGACAGACAGACCGACCGACAGACAGACCGACAGACAGACAGACCGACAGACACACTTTTTCCCGATCTCAATACCCTACTTTCAATTTTTTTATTTTTCAATCTTTATTTAATTACTTCACTTATTTTTGACTTTTCTTGATTTTTAACGATATTTTCACGATACATTAAGCCTTCTTTCATGCTTTATTATTATTTTTTTTTACTTTTACGGGAAAGTAGGCTAAAAACGGGAGGGGGGGGGGGAGTGCTTCATGATGGCTTCTTCTTACTAATTTCGTATGTATAGCTCTGGCGCATATTTTCTAATCCTACTTAAAGTAGTGGATAGAGAAAAAAAATTTAAACAAGTTTAGCACAGGCTAAACTCTAATACTGTATCAGGCAAACCATGATCAGTTTGCTAGGCAGGCTATAAAAAATTCTCGTTCAACGTTTCACCAAAAAAGAAACTGGGTTGGGGAATGGTGAAATTTAACTGCAACCAACATTTGGTACTAAAGTTGAATCACTACAATGGTTCCTAGTTTCATATTCATGGTGAAACTACACCATTATAAAGTTCAACTTTGTACCAAATGTTGGTTGCAGCTAAATTTTACCATTTTTCTTGGTCAAAGGTTGAACTAGAATTTTTTATAGTGTAGAAGCTCCGTACCGAAATTAAAGGTACCGAAATTGCGCCTTAAACGCAATGTCTGTCTCCACATGCAGTCTATTAAGTACATAAAAAGTTAGGATTTTTTAAATTTCAAATGTATTTAGATTTTAGATTCAAGAGATGTTAAATTGTCTAAACATTTATTCAAAAGTTTACTTCGTGCTGAATTATTCAATAAAATCAGGGTTAGAAGGCCAACATGAAAATAGAAATTACTTACACATATTCGCCTGTTTCTAATAATCCCCTGTTCTCCTGTATTAAAAATTTTAGTTTTCTTTTTTTAAAATTCCATGTTTTAAATAATCTATATAAATAAAACCGAAAGTCTGTGTGTGTGTGTGTGTGTCTGTCGATCGCCTCCTGGCGAGATGGAACGGTCCAGAAGTACGAAATTTTGTTTACAGGTACCTTGGGTCAGGTCCTCGTGCACCTCGAAGCGTTTTTCCTAAAATTCGAATTTGTTCTTTTTTTATTCCAATTTAAGCAAAACTGTTGATTTTAGGAATATCTCATCGAAGAAACGTCACACCTTTCCGATTTTTGCAGCATACTGATGCCCGTAAAAAACGGCACAAGATGATCTCTTTCAGAAGTTCGTAGAACGTAGAACACGCACAATATTCATTTAAAGTAGCTTTCGAACTCTAAAACGAGGCTTACCTCTGAATTTATCTGCTCAATTTGCGTGTTTTCGCCAAAATAAATAGTACTTTTGTCGCCAACTAGATGATTTTTGTTAGCGCAAGATTGAAAAAAAATGATGTTTTATCGTTATTCATGCCGTTTTATGATTGAAATAAATTCATTTCATTTTTTAGCATACTGTAGACGATTTTTAATTGAGGTTGATTTTTCTTCGTTTTTTGGCGATTTAGTATTATGGTACCAGTTCAACAATTTCATGAAATATATTATTTCTTATGGTAGAGTGTCCGTTTTATCAACGAAACAAATTCTAAAAATTCATTTCATGTTTATGCATATTTTGTGGATTATAAACTGCAGACGATTTTCAATTACGTTATCTTGAGGTTGATTTTTCTTTCCATATTTTACTCAAGTGATTTATTCAATAAAACATTTACTTAATTTTTTTACTGTCTATTTGGCACCATTTAGACAGATTTTATTTATTTCTTTCTATCAACTTAAATTTCACACGTCAGGATTGGTTCAGTACTAAACATTTTCTAACTTAAATGTGCATTTGCCTTTGGAAATATAATGCTTTCCTTTCTTTCGTTTTTATCCGAATTTTATGAAAGTGATATTTAACTGAATTTTTAGGAAATCATTTGACGATTTTCCAAGCGGGATTTATAGGTACTGATCTTATTTTGATGGGGAATTTAAGATGGACTGTTGGTAATTTTAGAACAGTAGCTCTTGAAGGTCAGTATTTTAATGGGTATTTTTAGTCATTGACGTCTTTATTCTAATGGAATTTTTTTGAGACAAATGTCCTTATTCTATTAGGAACGTTTAGGAATAGCTGTCTTTATTGAAATAGGGGGATTTAAGGATTTTTTCTTTATTTTAGCAGAACTATTCAGGGACAGCTGTGCTCCATCTGATGGACATTTTAAAACTGAATACAGCTCTTATTCTGATGGGAATTTTTAGATGCATTGTTCTAGACATTGTATGGATTTTTATGGACTCTTGATATCATTTTGGCACAATTATCTCGCCGCATGTGCGCATTTTATTTACTGTTGCAATTACTCTAATGGCAATTTTATGAACTGTCGTTGGCATTTTAATGTGGATTTTTATGGACTATTATTCTTGGTCTAAAAAGAATTTTTCTAGGCTGTTCGTTTTAATGCAATCGTGTTTTTTAACGATTTTCACTGTTTAAATAAGGTTTTTAAGGCCTGTTGCCCTATTCTTGGATTTTTTAAGAAAATTTTTTCTTACATATTTACAACATAATTTTGGACATAGGTTACTTAGCCTGCGAATGATGCAATATTATCCCGCGCAAAGCCGGGCATGTCAGCTAGTTAAGAATATAATGTATTTCGAGGGCAGATGGGGGGGGGGGGGGGTCCTAGGTTGTGTTTTCATGTCAGAATGTTAAATGCACTGTTAAAAATTTCCGTAAGAAAATAGTAATATAGCCATTTATTTGAATGTTATTTTACCATATTTAACTACAACAGTCGAATAACCATTAAAAAGTTGGTACTCAAACCGCTGATTGTGAAAAAAATCGTTTATTCTCTGTTTCTTCTAAAGACCGTTTGACTAACCGTAATCGGGCGTCCATCTTGGTTGTGGAATCTTACCGTCGTACGTTGTTAAAATATGGATGAATGATTATCTGTTCAAATCTGCATGTGTATATAAAAAAGAAGAATAAAAAAGTGGCTCAAGCAATGATTACTAAATAGAAACACATACACACGTAAATCAAAAATTGGAGATATCGGATTCCCGAATTGTTTGCGAATGAGCAAACCCATCATTTGAGTTGCTGAAGCTTGTTTGTATTTTAATTTTTGCAGCAAATAAAATGATTTTCATCAATAGACAGCAAATTTAGACCAAAAATGACTTTGCATCCAAACAAAACCTGAAATCTCAATTTTAATGCAGGTTGCCTGTTGAAAAAGAAGATTTATAGATAAATAAACAGCCGCTTTGCGTGGTGTGGATGGCCGAATGGATAGAGCGCAAGATTGTTATATCATACACCGCTGGTTCGCTTCCCGCACGCTTCGTTTACTGTTTCTACGCCTCGAAGATTCTACACTTCAAAATGGTTCAAAAACCGTAAAAATTTAGTTTTGAAACCATTTTTAAATTATTATAAAACCGCAAACTTTTGTGTTTACGGCTTTTTAACCAAGCTGATTGGAAATGGTCGCGGAAAGATACAAAAATGTTCCAAACCCTAAATTTAACGTTGAATTAGATGGACAGACTGCTGCCGGCTATTTAACCGTAATTTCATGATGGAATTTCCAACAGTGTGAGATAACACATATTATGCATATTGTTCCCTTATTAACTGAATGCTGCACTATGAAATGTGCTGTTTTGTAGCATAAGAATCAAAGCTATTGGAGTATGTTGTCAAAAGACTTTTTTTTTTACTGAAATGAAAATTCCTGGTTTTTTAAAATTTGTAACATGAGCACAAGTAATTATATTTATATGAAAAAATTGTAATGTAAAAGCGAAATTGAGCTTATTGGAATAATAGCGTGGTAAAACCAGATAACCCTAATCGTAGTTTTAACAGGAATAACTTAAAGGGGCATCTCTCCTTACCAGATGCTCCGCTATGCATGAAGATGGGATAGATACCTCGCTGTATTGTTTAAATTTCTTTGAAAATATTTTTAGAAATCCATTAGTTCTACAAATACTTTATTGTTACTTAATTTAGTTAGCATGCTTTTAAACTTATTATATGTATATAGTGTTAATTTAATTGATGAACAGTGTTAATTTATTGCTTATACAGTGTTTCTTAATTTATTTTATATACAGTTAGTTAATGTATATTATGTATGGTTTTGCTTAATTTATTGTACATAAAGTATCATATATTAACTAGGGCCCTATTAAGACGGTCGGGGGCCCAAGGCACAACATTATTTTGGGGCTCCCTATGGTACGAAAAGCAAAAATACTGGGTATAATGTATAAAGTTTTTTTTCGGGGATGGGCCCTGACTTTGAAACACTTATGTTGAGGAAAGTTTCAGGGAGGAATATATGCTACATTGCGGAACATTTCGGGAGGGGGGGGGGCGTGGTCCCCCCTCTGGATATGGCCTTGGTTCATACCCAACTGGCAAGGGTTAAAAAGCACCTACTGACACGACATACTACTATTCTGCATTCTATATTGTACGATTTTTGTGTTATTCATTAAATAAGCAAGCTTTTTGAATACACATCTTGCATTTTCAAATTTTACTGTTTATAATATGAAATAAATAAAAAACGTCGAGATGCCTCAGCGAGTAAAGGGTACTATTTAGCATGATAGTCAATGAAGATATTGACATGATTGTGCATAGTTTACCTTGTTTACGCAAATAGTTTTAGCTCGCCATTTAAATAAGTTAAGATATTTCCATTTTGTAAAAAATAACCTTTTAACAGATATTTAGAGAAATCTTTCTTACAATTTGTATATATGTTGTTAAAATGCATGTTTTCATTTCAATATGTACAAAATTTTTCATGTGCACATCAATATTCTTTTTCACAACTACTCTGTATTCGGTACTCGGCTACCCGGCCAAAGTGCTACTCGGTACATCCCTACTATGTAACATAACACTTTTCCTAGCAGTATTTCCACTGATATTATTGAGAGTTTAAAATATGGCAGCCACTTCGTTTATGTTGGGGCAACTCTCCTCGAATTACCCTATGTATATATCATTCGCTGGCCCCTTTGGAGCAAGTCCGATGACCCCTGGTCCGCGGACCACCTGTTGGAAACGTCAGTAAAAGTTTGAAACAAAGGGATAACTTAAAAAATTGTGGTGAAAGTTCGGACGATATTCAACTTTAGAATGAATGATAAAATATCCGCTCCTGTTGTCCTTTATTGAACTCGTTTTAGCAGTTGATTCAGAATTTTCAGAAATCTTTCTACCGAAAAGAAATGGTTGATCTGTCAAAATAATGTCTGTTAATTCATCATTAGCTTTAAAAGAAAGAAAAAAAAAGAAAAGAAAAAAAGGGAAAAGACTTTGAAGTCGTAAATGAGTATCATTCATCAGCATTGGATTACACCATGATATGGACATCCTTAAAAATGTATGATGATGCTGTGGGGTCAGGTTTCGGACTTACTTTTTTTTTTGCTCTGTTTTTTAAAATTGCTTGAGTATGAATCATAAAAGTTTACTGTATGAAATGGTTATTATGTGTGTCTTTGCTCTGCCTTCTTTACTTTTCTTAATTAAATAAGTAACATAAGGAGTCCGTTACATTAGCTCCATTTCCGCGCAGTGGAGAAGGAGGGGGATTTCTTGCGATACAGAAACCCGCCTATGCAATTTCTATTGCAAATTAGAAACATTTTCTGATCAAAAATCAGGGTTTGTCATTTTTTTTTCTTTTAAAAAAAAAAAAAAAAAAAAATCGGATTTTTTAACTAGATTTTCAAGTTTTCTGTTATAAATGTTGTTGAAAATTTCAAAGACGAAAAAATATTTTACAAGAAATAAATAAAGAAATCTTTAAGACAAAATGGAATATGGATGAAACATTTCTATTAAGGATATGCTATTAAGGATTGTATTCCTGCATTATAGTACCATTTTGTGTAGCATTCATTTAATCAATCTGAAATAGTATTATTAAAAACTAAGTGAATTATGAAAAGTATGAATTGCAAGAGGAATGGTTGTTTCAATTATGCTTGGCTGTTAAGAGGTTTGAAGAATAGAAGTAATGTTGTAAAATTTATAAAGAATAGTTAGTTTTAAGCGCTGAAATGTATTGCAAACCGCTGGCAGATAGAGGAACCTAGTGAAGCTTTGTTATTAAAGTAGAGGTTTTAAATGCAACCGATTAGAATAACACGCTCTAAAATTGCAAAATCAATTTTAAGAAAAATTTTCATAAATGATTTAAATCAATGATTTGTTTTTTAAAAAAATCACTTGATTTGTTTTTTAAAAAATCACTTGATTTAATCATGGTTTAAATCGAGCTGATTTAAATCATCGAACCCTGACCAAAACACGTCTCTAGTATTTTATTTTTTCAGTAATAAAAATGTATATTACGTTAGAATAATTATTTTACAAATATGTTGGAAGTTCTAAGCAAGGGTGTTTTCCTGATGTATGCTTAAAAATACTTTTAAAATGTGATTATATTCGTAAACGTATCGGAGAAGTTCGATGCTGCCCATTATAGTGCTATAGACAGTAAACTACCCAATGGCCAAATTTGGAATCGTCTTTTATTATCAGAATTTTAACGAATAAACGGATTTTTAGTGCTTAAGAACACCTTTACCACACAGTATATCACCTTTTTTTTTTAAAAAAAAAGGCCTGCTTTTTTGTTAATGCCTGATTTTCCAGCTTGGTGTTACATCAGTGATTGGAGGTACATTTCTTTAATGTATACTGTCAACTTTTCATTGGTCCAAAAACAGTTTTAAGTTGATTGGAAAATTATTCTCCATCCCGAAAAGTAGGAACTCATCTTCTGTCAGTCAAAACTGCTAAAAATAGATATTATTGCTTCTCATAACAGTAAATTATGTGCTTTTAATAAATACAAATCCCAACAGGCATTCGACTGAGGAAATCATTTTGAATATATATTGAAAAAGCAATGAATTCCTGTACATATTTCCTTCGAATATGTATTGGAAAAGAAATGAATTGCTGTGTATTCCCAACGCAGGAGAGTATTTAATTTTTTAAGCTCGGAATGAATTTTTATTATTACAATATGTTGGAAATTTAGTTTACTCAAGACGTTTTGTTTGTTTGTTTTTTGTAAGTACAGAACATCAGTTGCACTCCTTTCATTTTCATTATTTGCAGTGCACAGTTAGAAGAAAGATGGTAAAGTGGACTTAGAAGGTGACTTTTTTTTTATTAAATGGTTTTTAGCGGAGTTTTTTAAAACTTAAGATAAAATTGAAATCGAAATTTATTTTAATTAAAAAACGACTTTTAAAAAAAATGAAAACAACTTACATCACTCTCGAAAGTTTGAACATGGTTGCTTACAAACCGATTTGCGACGCGCATTCTCTTTTGTTAGGGCTCTGTTCGAGTGCTATCGAAGCAAACTTTATTGATTAAAAACTAGAGCATAGGTTCGGGTATTGTTTCTTGGCGGCCCGTGCATTCTTTCGAGCCCACTTTTGTTGCTGTTGTAGACGTCGTATGCGTTTAAGTTGCTCAGCAATTTGTATTTGCTTTTGAAACATAACAAATACAATAATAATGTTAATATTGGAAGAAACAGCAGTTCTGACAAAATATCATCCGCATAAAGTGCTGTGCGCAAGTCACGAGTTCACCCATTCTCTGGAGAATGGTTCTTCCTTGAGATCTGTATGCAAAAGAGGCGGGCTCCAGAAATGTTAATTTCGGTGACTTCATTCCGTAGTTAACAAAGCAGTCGCGAATCAGCGCATACGGAATCCCAGAAGTTACAAAAATTACTTTCGGGATTATTTTTAGATGTACTTTGATTGACTGATTAAAGCGCAGAGATGAATAGCAGATAGTCATGCTTAATCTATTCCTGCTGTCCATTAACGTTCTGCATGAAGGGAAATTTGTTTCTTTCCCGAGGAAGTGGAATTGTTGGCATAATTAAGATGCACAAGAATGCTTGCGTGTGTGTGTGTGTGTGGATGCCTCCTTTTGAAATTCTTCGAATCAAACTCCGTCCTCCTAAAATGAGTTTGTTTTCCGATTACTAACTAACTGATGAAACTCTACAGTTGGTTAAAATTAATCGCGAATATTCTTTTTCAAATTTTCCCAGTTCCCCTAACCGTCTCCTCCCAAAAAAGGGGATAAAAACAGTCAGAAACTTTCTTTTCAGTTATTAGTCAACTCAAAGTAGTTATATGACATGCCAAAACATGCGAGCGGATGTAGAATGTAGACACAGTTATTAGCTTTTCGCACTTTATATTTATGCCAGCGAAATATCCTTCAGTTTCTTTCTGAGCCACTCTATTTAGTGAGAATCACTCTATTCAATGAGAATACAGGTGAAGTTTTGAAAATCAACTAATATTCGTTGGTGTAATAATGTGCAGACCTACCACCAGAGCGTGACCGCCCCGATCTACTGAAAATTACCCTGCGCGGTGACCACGGCTCTAAAAGTATCGTTTCTCTACCAGGGGGTCGTGTTCAGATATAAGGGGGATTGCAATCTGTCCAGAACAGTAGAAACTGTATACGAAACGTAGTTTTATTGTAGTTATATTGTATTTTCAATGACATTCAAGTACGCCAAAATTCAATGTTATCGAGTAATTATCATAAACAAAATAAACTAATAGCTTGTTGTCTGAAATATTTTATCATTAATTGCACAGGCCAGTACATAGTTGGTTTTCTACCGAGGTATCTGGAGCTGATTTCAGATCGATTCGATGCCTGAATTCAAAAACATGACATCTGTTTTTGTCTATTAGCTTAAATTTTTTGAGAAATATTATTTTTGTGAAATATATGTAGTACTATTTTAAGTTAAATCTGTGGATTAGATAAAGAAAATAAAATTAACATGAAATTTTCGTTATTATATTATACACTAGGAAGGAATAACAATCGTCGAAGTTGTTTTTCGGTTCTGTCCAAACCATTGGAACTCCGGATTTAAGTCTTTTTCTTTTCCCGGTAGTCCACTGACGCATTGTAAATTAAAATTGGTAATAAGCTGTTTTTCGCTTTAGGCTTGGGTATACAAAATTTCAAGAATTAAAGTTAAAAGTCACCATTGCAATATAATGGTGCAGCTAAAACTTCCCTTTCATGGTTCAATATTAAACCTTGACAGTGATAAGTAGAAAAGCCATAATTATGGTTCCGAGTTGAACCAAGATAGCAGTTAAAGAAAATCTATGGTTCAAAGTTGAACCCATAATACTAGTTAGAAAAAAAAAAATCAGCTATCATGGTTCAATGCGTTGATGCACTTTCATAGTGAAACTATTATCACCATTATAATGGTTCAACTTAGTACCAAATGTTAGTTGAAGCTAAATTTCACCACTTTTTGGAGACAAATTGAACCAGAATATACGGGTTGAACCGCAAAATATCTAATATGGTACAATATGTATCAGATATTTTGTGTTTCTGTAACCTTTTCTTTTAATGCTTCAAAAATATTAACATGATGAATATGAACACACGGAGAATAAAGCGTAGGAAAAAAGTGCTGTTACTAAATGCATAGATCCATTAAAAAAATCACCAAAGAAACCAAATTACATTTGTTCGTTCTCTTAAACTCAGATTGTGTCTAATGTGTTTTCTACCTCGGATAACAAACTTAAGTTTTCGACTCATCAAATCCGAGGGAAAATTTGTTTTATTTATTTATTTACTTTTTTGTTTTCATTGTACGATTTACTATAATCATAATGTGATTTTCGTGCGTGATTACTCCCAAATATTCATTATAATTTATGTAATTTGCCCTGAATCAGTTTTCCTAAAATACTACCGGTACAAGGCTTTATTGTCATGATACGAGTGTATGCTCATTTGTTACTTACTTCGGGAGGTTATGTCTGGACCACACAAATGGAAAGCCATCTTTTCAATTTCGAAATGATACAAGTTAGTTAATGATTAAATGTATTTCAAAGATGAGTTTGCATCCCCCCCCCCTGTTTTGCGTCTGGAATGCTATGAGTTTTAATTACAGAATCTTTTGCAGCAATTCTGGTGGTGTTCAGATTCTTATCTAACACTTATTAGTCTTTGCAGTAACAGTAACGTTTCCAAGATTGGCATGATTTCAACCGTAGGTAAAGTTGTTTTAGTTACGATTTTTTGAATTTATTTTTTATTTTTTGAGGAAAGGGGGTATTAAAATATTATTAATTAATGTTAAATATCCCGTACATAAATATAAATATACAGCATGCAAAGACGATTATGAGATAGATTAAGATAAAGAGATAATCTTATGAAATTTTTTCAGTTACACATTAGAATATGTTGAATAGTCACACCTCGGTATAAGGTCACCTCTTGGGACTTCGCAAAAGGGACCTAATAAGCGGGGTTACCTTATAACCGATTCATACGCATTTGTCAATAATAAATACGCATGTAATTTGAACGGTATTATTCTTTGAAAATTATAATGCGTTCAAAAATATTACTTAATTGAGTTATAATTTTATAATTTAGTTGCACTAGTAATTAAAATTAAAGTAATTAAAAAATTATGTATGAAGTTATTTTTTCAAAGAATTTCATTCGAAATAAAATTTTCTAAAAAATATGCTCAAGAAAAGTACTGATGAACAGCTTTCGATATTTAAAATAAAATGCAGGACAGTCGATTTTGGTTTTATTTTTTGTACACTGTTTCTTGGGTTTTGTATTTTATGAAAACGTTGTTTAGCTCTCTCTGGATTGTAAAAACATATCTTACGACATTTAATGCTCTGAGCTGAGAACTTCAAATTGTGTCACTTCTTCACTTTCGGTATTGCTGTCATTATCCTCACTTTTTACTTCATTGGAATCTGAAACTTGCGAAACAATTTCGGAAATCGAAGCATTAAAAGAGATAGCAATACCACGAAAATTTCTTCAAATTGTATCACTAAGGCTTTGAAATCTCCCAAAGCAAATCAGACAAAAATGACCTTATAAGCGCTGACGGAATTTAAGACCTAACCATGTATCCGATAATCTATAACATAGAATTCCTATTCAATGAGCCGGAACTTTAGAAAAGTGCCCTGACATGCGGGTGACCTTATATCGAGGTCTGACTACTTTGAAAAAGTTATCAATTCTAAGAGCTTGATTTTCCGGAACTTTTTTGAATGGTATGTAACAGCCACGTGTTACATTCATTATCTCTTTTGTAAACCAAAATTACCTTTTAATTTTTTGGGAGAAAAGATGTTTAAATTATATAAGTTGAAAACAATATTTCATTAATTGATTTTTTGTTTTTTATTAATTCTAAATACATAATGTTGTTACGCATTGAAAACATGTAATTCTTTATGTATAAGCCCATTTTGAACGAGTTTTGAAGAATAATTGATTTCGAAACTTTTTACACATTTTGCTTGGAAATTCTGCTATAGAATTTTATCTTTTGTTATGTGCAGCCCAGGAACATTCTCGCCCTAAAAGATCCAAGTGAATCAGCCAAACAATTGAGGGGATATGATTATTATATTTTCTCTTTGTATTTAATTACTCTCTCCCTCAGTTTTTACGGTTGTCTTACTAATATTTCCAGACCAAAGCTTAGGCAATGTTTTAAAACCAAGTTATTCTGGGGGGGGGGGGGGGGAATTCATTTCTAAAAAAAGATTTGGAAACTTATGTTTTTTTTCTTGTTTTTAAAGCTGAAATACGTTGATTTTGATCAGAGAGCAAAATAACTTTTAAGTCATTTTTCAATAATGAATTTTGCAAAACTTTGTTCACTGATAATCGTTTCGTAGCATTTTTATTTTTATGAAGAGCATCTTGCAAATCTTGAGGTGTTCAATTTTATACACATAGTTGAACCTTGATATGCCAAAGAAATATCTCCCCCCCCCCCCTCACCTTCTTGCAAGATATATTCAATTAAGGCTACGTAACAATGTCTCGATTTATATAGCACAAAATCAAAACAAGGCAGTTCAGTTTATATTTGGTACTATCCCAGAGTTTTCTGGAACAGTCGATCACTCGGCTTCGTCTCTTCAAGACGCACAACTCCCCTCCCAAGCGAGGTCAAGGGTCACATTTTTGGGGAGAGAGGGAAGGATGAAAGTCCTCTTCCCCTGCAAATGTCCTTGGACACTTTCTCCTCCTCAGAACCTGTTTTTTAGGAGAGACCTTCCTTGCAAATTTTTGTTGTTGTTGTTGTTTTTATTCGATATCACTTCAAAAATTAGCTGTGCGCAAACGTATGAAGGATTACCAGGAACATTTTTGTAAATTTAATTCGTATGAATGAAGGTTAGATTTTTTATTAATGTTAGCGAATCTTATTTTTTTCTCTTACTGGTGTTTGCACGAAGCCTACAGTAATATTGTATTCTTGTGGGAGTTGTTAACTTGCAAACCGCATTTGAATTTAAAAAGCATAAATCAAGATGTAGTTGTATTTCAGCAATTCAACTCTTCAAAACTTTAATTTTAGTTCCAGAACTTTTTTTTTTTAATGTTTAACTTGTGTATCGTAGAATAAAAATACCAATCGAGCTAGCAATCATGGATCTGCTGGAGCAGGAGTGGGGCCTGAATACGGAAATTTTTCGTGCTCCACTGCTCCCATATTTTTTATATTAGAATTTCATTGACATTTTCAAATTGACTTTTCTCGCATTAAGATTAGTTTTGAACAAATAAAGACCCAGATTGAAAGGTGAATTTTCATCTGTTGTTTTATTCAAAAGGATCAAAGACAAGGATGAATAAATAAATTAAAAAAGCCCTATTTTTTGCTGCTAAAAACAACATATATAAAATAAATAGAAATGATTTATATTATAACTACTCGGAGCACGAAACAGAGTTGGGAGCAAATATTTAGAAGTCGGGGTACAGCTGGATCGGAACAACTCAAAAAAGTTGTTGCTCCAGTTCCCTGCTAACAACTAATACCTTAAACAATTAAAAGTAGATCATCACTCATATTTCATATGCTAATCGTAATTTGAAAAAGGGTTCGTCTGGTCTAGAGCTTATAGGAATGAGCATGTCAAATAACATTATTGAAGAAATGGAGTGATTTGTGCAGTAAACGTGCTATTATTGATATCCTTTGAACTTCGAATGTTTTTTTGGGTGTTCCGCTTCTCGATCAGAGACATTTTCTCGCTTGACTTTTAAGTGCAATGTAAAATATTCTAGTTCAAACTTTTTACAAAAAAGATAATGAAAAAAAAAGTTACATTTAGCTGCAACCAACATTTGGCACCAAAGTTGAACCATTATAATGGCTCCTAGTTTCACATTCATAGTGAAACTACCTGAAACTGCACCATTAAAATGGTTCAATTTAGTACCAAATGTTGGTTGTACTAGGATCTTTTACAGTGTAGTAGTAAAATAGAGGCAAAGAAGTTATAAAGCTCCGGAGGGTCCACATTCAAAATTCTGAGCTTGTAGCAAATGCCCCTACAAGAACTTCAGTAGTCACGTGAGTGATGTAATAAATGTATGTAACCCGAAATTTATTGCATCACTAGTTCGCATAGGGGTTCTGAATACTGTATAACGGAAGTAACTTGGAGGAAATAGAAGGTTAAAAGAAGTTGTTTCTCTACTACGCTATAGTGCATTTTAAAATTCATGAGCACCGTGCAGTAGTTGAAGCAAATATATCGACATTCATAAATATTGCTTACTATTTGAACATTATTAGTATGGTACCTCGAAATTTCTGAAGTTCAGCTAAGCACAAAATTTTCACCCAGTCAAAATTCAACGAGGGTTCATTCAAAAAATACATGATGGGCTTTTTGAGTGTTTTTCGATCCTTCTTCCATCCAGTAACTTCCGTGTTGTCGAGTTTTTACTTTTTTCACCTCGCATTTATCAAGCATTTAGTTTTATTTTACTGTTCAGTGTGACAAAATTCCCCCCACCCCCACAATTGTGCTTGCATTATTCAAAAAAAAAAATAACTATGCATTTTTGAATTGAATAAAATTGCAACTTAAACTGAAATAAAACATTTTAAAAACGCTAAATTGTTCTAGTTCAACCTTTCACCAAAAAAATTTAAAAAATGGTGATATTTATTTAGCTGCAACCAACATTTGTTAATTGGTTGAACCATTATAATGGTGTAGTTTATCCATGAATGTGAAACTAGGAAGCAATATAAGGGTTCCACTTTAGTACCAAATGTTGGTTGCAGCTAAATATTGCCATTTTTTTTTTGAAAGATTAAACTAGAATTTTTTACCAGTGAAGTTTTAAAAATTACAACACATCTGACGAATATAGTTAATAAGTTCGTTTGTCCGGTAAAATTTAAATTTAAATAAATAAATAAGCAAGCTCAAATTTTTTTTTTTTTTTGCATAGAATAATACAAATGTAAGGTTTTTACTTTTTTCTCTGTAGATAGAAACTGCTTTTGAAAAATTTTAAACTGTACATACGTTACATCGAATATATTTCTGTGCATTGTGTTGTAAATTAATATAGATACCATCAAACATTGTAGTCAATATTGTGCACCTCTCTACTGTTACCTCCAATTTATTCTACTGTTTTGTCTATACTTCCCGAGATTGCATTAACCATGTGAAGATTTCTTAATGTTACTTATGTTATGGCATAACATAAATGATCGCTTATGTGTAAAAGAGACATGTATATAGTACTAGAAATCACTGTGCAACTTTTATACCAAATGTACATCAATCTTTCTATTCGAATCTCCGTTTTTATGCTTTTCTCTCAGTTGATGCATATTTCCAAGTCCACTAAAAATTATAGGAAACTGTGATATGAGTTTGAATTAATGACGACAGTGGTCAAAAAAGAAAGTTCCTCTAAATTTTTCGGTTTTGTACTTTCTTTTTTTCTGCCACACATTCCATATTTACATAGCTAACTTAAGAGTCTTCTCTGGGGGAGTTAAGAAAGGCATTCCAAATGTTTTTCTTAGTGTACTTACTATGTTGGCTATTGTCATCATTTACTTTATTAACTGTTTTAATTTGAAGCATCAAAATTAAAGAATGTATTTTAGTAAGAAAGGATAAAGAGATTCGGGATAATGGCAGGTTGATGAAAGGATTGGCAAATCAGTGGACCTACTTTTTGGAAAATAGTTGAAATTTAGGGTTATCCTCATGACACATAACGTCTTTTCGGCTCAATGACGCGCACCTATGATTGCAAACTAACTATATATACTTCTTAATTGTTAGGCATGTTTTCGGTATAACGCGCCCTTTTTCTTCACGAAGAAACCTGAACTCCCCCCATCACATATACGACGATCGTATTAAGGATACGAATCGTATCATCATTCATTAGTAGGATTTTCATGGGCTTTCGAACAATGTTATATTAGGTTCAGTAGTGATAACTGGATAAATATGTGTGGGAAATGCTTGGTAAATATTCTTAGTGCAGGTATGTACAAAAACATAATTCTAGATTTTCGAAAAAAGAAAGACTTCGAAAAATGAAAGACGAGATTAGGCATAAGGAGAAGCACACTTCACATCAGAATGAATTCGAAGATCGCGAAAAAAAGTATTCAGATGTTTTTTTTCTTTTCCGATTCATTTGGAGCCTTGTTTTTCAAGTGAACGTCAAAGGCTTTTAGGTAAATCGCATTTGCTTTAGCTTGAAATACAAATCGTGTTCGTTTTAATATTAAATGTGAGTTCTGCCAAACGAAACAAACTGTGCTGGTGCTGGTTTCAAATGCGAAGTCACTAATTTTGCGGATTTTTTTTTTTTTTTTTTTGTTTGTGTATCAAAAGTCTACGTTATACGCCGGTAACCCTATCATTATCCCCTTCCTCCCTCCATCGCCGTGTTCCACGTGATTTTTGAACGGTCCCTAAGAACAAGATAATTTTTTTAAAAAATCTTGGAAATATTCCAAGAAAAGATCATTGCAGGAGAAGTGCTTCTCCTCTCGCAGACACTAGGTCAACATTTAGCACAGCTGGGGAGGATCAGTCTAAACTTAAACTAATTTAGGAGGCAGTACTTGAGGCTTGTGTAGGATGAATGTCGGAGATTAGCGGAAAATGAACCTACAACAGTGCACTGGCGAAGAAAAAGTTTTAAATCACGTGATTTGTCGAAGGAATTTTATGGAAATTTGTCTCTTGTAATTTGAAATTTTTAGATTTTGGCTCGTGAAATGGAAAATTTTGAATAATATTACGTAGTAATGAAATATCACGGACACCGCACACTCATATAGTGATCGTTACTTCGGAATCACAAGGTCTTCCCTGAAACTTTCCTTATTCTCCAATCTGTTACAGTAGAGTACCGTTTATACCACATGGACATTTATAATACGACATTTTAGTGTGGTCCTAATTCTTGGGTTTAGCCAGAAGGGCAAATGGATTATATGTCGTTATCGTTTATGCGACGATTTTCTACTGTCCCTTTGGCTTTGGCGTCGTATAAACGATACTCCACTTTATTTTTAATTTCCACTTCATTTCAGTTAAATTCTTTATCTCATGAATTCACTGTATTATTGATCCTTTCTAAAACATATAATACCGGCTAAAACCGGCTTAAGTACTGTTAAGACTGAGCTTAACAAGTTGCAAAGGATGGTCTGTATTGCCATAAGTGGTTGTATAAGGACCACACCTACTGCTTCTCTTGAGTTGCTCTTAGGTCTTTGTCCCCTCTACATGCGCATTGAGGCTGAGGCTTTCTTGTGCATGGAGAGGCTTAAGCATTCCGGGCTCTGGAAATCCTATTCTGGGTACCTTTCCTGGAAAAACTTTGATGAGGAGGTCCTGGGGCATCCCCTTTCTGGCTTGCCGAGTGATTCTTTTGACACTCATTGGGCGTTTGATAGGCCCTATCAAGTGATCTTTCCCTCTCGCCGTGATTGGAGTGATCTACCTCCAATGCACGGCAAGAGTTGCGCTCTCTGGTTCACTGACGGCTCCAAAATGAATTTGAATACAGGTGCTGGAGCTTATTGTCCCAGTGATGGCACTGAGTACTCCTGTCCTCTAGGCAGGTTCAGTACTGTCTTTCAGGCGGAGGTCTTTGCTATTCTTAGGTGCTGTATTTTGTGTTCAGAGAAGGGCTACCGTAACAGGTGTGTTCATATCTGCTCTGATAGTCAAGCTGCTTTACTGGCCTTAAATAGAGTTGCTATGACTTCCCGAATTGTTTGGGAATGTTTCAACTTGCTTTGTACTCTTGCAAAGCATAATAGGATTACTCTTTATTGGGTGCCTGGGCATTCAGGTGTCGCGGGCAATGAAATTGCTGATCGCCTGGCTAGGAAAGGTTCTGACACTCCCTTTATTGGCCCAGAGCCTGCAATTGGGATTTCTAGGAATCTTATTAGGACCACTGTCTTTAATATTTTTAAAGATAAGCAGTATCGTAACTGGCGTAATATAGATGGACAACGCCAGGCTAAAGAGCTTAATTACGGTTGCCCCAGCATCAGGGCGAAAGAGTTACTAAAACTGAATAGAAATGGTATCAGGAAGGCAATTGGTCTTCTTACTGGTCACTGTACCTTAAAGCGGCATCTCACTATTATGGGGGTCAGTAACGACCCAACCTGTAGGGGTTGCCATTTTCATGAGGAAACCGTTGCACATATCTTATGTAGTTGTGAAGTGATTTCTGCTTATAGGTTTGAACACCTGGGTCGTCATATCATTGAACCCTGGGAAATTCATGACATCCCTATTAGGTGCCTGCTGAACTTTGCGTCAGCTACTGGTCTCTTCTAGAGGCATGCTCATCTTTTTGGGGTTTAGTACAATAGATCTCTGGTCGCAGTGCTTGGCCGTTTGTGCCCCCCTTTCCCTCATTTCATTTCAAAACATATAATGCACTAAGATAACTGTCTATGATCGCAGGGATTCGGCTGCTGCTGTTTTTGCGGAGTACTGTATGATTTGCGTAGCAGCACCATTTTAAATGGTTAATTATATCACATGTGATGTGCATTTTTGTTACCACTTTTAAATTTTTCGGACTCTAATTTTTTTTGAAAGTACCCAGACTGTAAGGATGCCTGTGTCCTTGGAACCCAAGGTGAAGGTTCAACCTTGAGCTTGAATAAGGATTATTGTCAAGTAGATTTTAAAAAATATTTTTATTCCTATCCCATAAAAAAAACAGAGAGGAGCTTATACCGCAGCCAAATGCAAAACTGAAATCGTTAAACCCATTTACTTCTTGGTTCTTTTATTTTTAAAACTAAAAAAAAGTAGGATAAGCTAATAGAATGAAAAAACACCAAATGCTTCAACGTCGAATTTATTTGTCATGTATTCAGGTCATGATTATGAGATTTTACCATTGACGGGCCAGCTCTGGATCTAAAAAATCAAGATCAACAGTACTAAAAAATTTTTGGCCGATAATACATGATAATCCCCTGGAAATCATTTCTCTGGAATCTGACGTAAAATTAAAGAGACTTAAAAACGAGAAACTACAAAGTCTTTAAAAAAGGAAATTACAGACAGAAAATAAAAAATAGAGAACATTCTGCAATTTAATTGCAACAGATAATGTGCCACAGTAGTGATGCTATCTGGGAGTACGCTGAATTACTATTTCTGGTACACAAAGCCGAAGGTCAGTTCAGTTGAGCACACGGCGCTGTTTCCGGTGCTTTAGTCCGCTCGGCTAATGATGCCTCCGGAGTCAGCAAGGCTGGCCGTGAGGGTTAACAGGTTTTACTAGAGCTGATGTTAAATCATACGCCAACATTATATAATGCAATTGTATTTTATACTGTTGGCGTACAACGTAAAAGTATTTTATACTTTTAATCTGGTAGTCACAGATCTCACTTGTTCAAATTTACTTAACTTAATAAATCTTTCTTCGTAATTTTACAGAGTGCGGAAAAACAAGAATTGTATTGATAAACTGTTACCAAGAAACTTGATTATTTGATTTGTAACAAGTTCTTCGTAAATTTAAAGAAGCACTCAGTTTTTGTACTGTACTAAATGATTGCCGAAGAAAATCGAAACCCATTCGTTGTAGTACTACTTGGACAGAAGGAAAAATAAAAAAGCTTCAAAAAAGTAATGAAATAAAATAGGGGTTAATTTTCTTTAAAAATAATTCTTAAATTTAACAAAGACTCTGAAGTCGAATCGAATATTGCTCATTGTTTTCAAAATAGCACACTAAGAATTATTTAGAAAACTTCTTTTCAAGTTACTAAAAACGCATTCAGGAAAGCCATGAAGTTAATATTTAATTTAATGGTTTTTGAGCTACCGTATACTTCTCTACTCTCTAACTTCTTAAACGGAAGTTAGGGTTAAAAAGACTAACCCCTTTGCTGTATAAGTTGACACTCCAGCTCCTAAAAAAAGGCTTTGACTTATACACGATTATATATGATACCAATTTCCTTTTTGTGGTAAAATACTTCGGACAGTTGAAATGTACGAATATTTGCTTCGTTAGAAAATGATAGAATTAAACTAATCAATTTTAAAAGAATTCATTGAAACAACTAGAAGGGAAAAAGAAGTAAGTTATTGTACTATATGGAAAAGTAAACTTAGGTTAGTTCTCGTCAAGCTGCTTGTTTTACATTGTATTTTAGAACAAACATTTCATCCAATCCAAACATTACGATTTCGTTAGACATACGCCGTTGATATATTTTTTTAACGAAAAATTCCCCAAATATCCACGTAAAATCATTTTATTAGGTTGTTGCAACTCAGGAGTTAAAAGATTTGTTGCTTGTCAAAATATTTTCCGCATATCGAAAGACTAACGTACATGCGAAGGAATAAAATCTTTTTTTTCTCCTCGGCGTATAAAATATATTTCTGAACCGGAAAAAAATTAAATGATTGGAGCAAAATAATTGACAGCTATTTAGAATCATAATGGCCCAGCTATTACACGTTGAGAAATTGAGTAGTTGCTGTATTTAATAGGAAATGAAGTCCGAATGAAAGAGGCATTGTTTCATTTCGCTATTTCCCCAGCAATTGAATGCGTGCGCTTTCTTATGTGATATTATCTTAGTTTTACGGTAAGATTTACTACTAAATATATTCCAGTACAGTTTGAGTCTTCTTTAGGAATCATCTCTCTAGTCAGCCAATAATTGTTCTTTGGGGAGAGAATTTTAATAAAAAAAATTGCATTTTTCAGAGTATTAAAGTTAGGAAGTATTAAAATCGGCTGCTGCTGGATATGGTGAAGAACGTATTGAAGTCCAATACGCGACGAAAACTGAAGATACGTGTTTCGGGATTACCAGAAGAGCCTTCTTTAGAGCCCTTCTTTAGAAAAAAAAAAATGCTAATGAAACGTTGAACATCTCTTATATATAAGCGGTTTTTATCCGTCTGTCTGTCTGTCCGCTATAGAATCCCAGGCCGTTTTACCGATCGGGACCACATTCGGCACGGTTAATGTTTACGACCCGAGAAACTCATCGCTGCAAAAATGAAAGTTGTGACTCAATTAGTTTTTTTTAAAATTAATTTAAAAAAAAATTTCAATGATTTTTTGGACCCGTTTTATTTTATTTTTGCATTGTTGCCGTCGTTTCCAACAGGCCTAGGTAGCCTAGTGGTCAGCATGTCGGACTTCCACCTGGAAGGTCGCGCGTTCGATACCCACTGAAGACCACCATGTATACTGGGGGATATGTGCATGTAAAATGCGTAGACTCTACTACCTCTCCCCGTGCGGGAGCAATCCTAAGGCCTCGGCTAACAGGTAGGGGTCTGGTGGAGAAAAGTATAGTTACAGTTGCCGTGTCAACAAACAAATCAATGCAGTTGCCATTGTTATTGTAACAAATATACTAATAATAATTGAAACGTTTATCTAGCATATTGAGTGAGGTTTCGCTGTATTTGCAATCTCCGTTAAAAAATAATGTATACGCGAATTAATTTAATCCTTTCTTTCTTTTTAATTTATTTATTTATCGTCTTCGTTTATTACATTTTTCTTAATAGAGTGGCAGCGATCTTTTTTCCAGTTTCGTTAAAACTTTTGTTTTAAAAAGCATAATAAAATTTTCAATAAGTTCTCTGGATGGTAAATATATATTTTTCACAAACAATTTGATTATATAGTAAATAAGTATGTAGTAGTGTGGGGCAGTAAAGCAAAGGGGAGACCTCGCCACCTGACCTGGGTAATTCAGTTTGAATTAGCAGACATCTTTGCACAAATCATTTTAATTAAAATTTATAATATCTAGAACAGCGGTCATTTCGTATGACCGCCGGGCTTACTAGTTCTTATATAGACATATTATATCGATTTATTTCAATACACATTACAATTTGTTTGCTTTATTTATGTGCCATATTTGATACAAAAATGTCTTTTTTACAGCGCAGCTGTCAATGCATTGGAGATTGGAAAGGCCCCTTTCTAAGAACAAGTAAAGAAGTTATTTCGTGAATAAGCAGCGCTTATTCCTTTCTGGATTATTTATTCAATTTTGGAATATTATCTCCATACATCATAGGTAAGTGTTTCCCTGAAGTTTTGCTAACAGGACTCCTTGTCAACTTTTTTTATTATTAGTTTAATAATTCCCACTCAATCATTTCCAATCTTAACGAAATTTTGTACACAGATTCTCGTGGGTATGAATCTAATAAGTTTGGGAAAATTTTAAAGGCTAAATGTTAAGCTCTGTAGTAGTGAGGGCCATTCAAAGTATGGGCTTAAAAAGATCGTGCTGAGCGTCCCGCGAGTCGCTAGTAGCTAGCTATGTTTGGCTCTCTAGGAAACTAAATAATAAGAAATAAAACTTAATTATTGCTCTGCCCAGGCAGCATTTTTTCCATAGTACACCTAAAAATTTTAAAGGATCAAAAACTTCAACTTTACGTAGCACATGATGCAGTCAAAGTTGGCAGAAAATTTACTCCTGCAATCAAAATCTTCACTTGATGCTGACTCGGTTACAAATCAATTGCTGAGCCTGATACTCGGTAGGTTTTCAAATAACTAGTTGTTGCCAAAATCTAAAATTTTCAAAACTTTAACGTAATTACATTTAAAATTAGGATCAGTAAAAGGTATTGTGAGATATTTACGAGCCAGTTTTGCTCAGCACTGTGGTTGATCTTAAATTGTTGAAGTTTATTTATATACTTTAAGATTGGTTCCCACAATTTGCATAAAAAATTGGGTACCTTAAGAGTTATAAGGCGAAATCTGAAAAAAAAGCCCAAAAATTTGCAAGCACAGGTTTTTCGAAACTGCAAAGTTGGATTTACACCCCCCTAACTGACTCAAACAAGAAGCAACATAAATAAAAAAATCAGAATTACTTCACGTTCGCGATTTTACCTTTAAAAAATATTTTGACTGGACTCATAGCGTTTTGTAATTATCTAATTTCGACTTTCTTATCATGAATAATACTACCAATTATAAGAAAACCATGACCTTAAATGTTTTCAAAACTGCATAACTCTTAATTTTCGTCGAAACGTTCTTAAATGACTTGCTGAGCTAGAAGAGTCAGGATAATAATATGAAATTCGTCAACAATTTTAAGCAATATATCAAAAAAGTTCGTTAATCACATATTGACCAGTAATATGCTAGGCATTAATAAGAAAACGGAACATGAAAAAATTGTGCTGGTTGCTATTAAACAAGTTCACTTGTTAATACATACAGGTCAATTTCATTCCGTGTACACAGACTCAATGAATGCTATCAAAAAAATATTCCTTGTATTATTTATGTAATAAGTGGGCACTGCACTAAAGTACGGCATTGAAAAAAATTGATGCGCAAATACTAAAGTTCAATGCATTCTTGAAAAAAGTTATAAATTGTCAAAAATATTGTTGCTGCTTGTAAACCGCTGTAATGAATACAATATTGGGAAGAATTTGTATTATAAATAACTCACTGGGGGGAAGTTTTAAGTTAGCAACTGCCATTGATGTATTTTTGTTTTAAAATTTTGATTTTGCTCCTGAAAAGGTATTTTTATACAACAGTTCCTATTAAAAGTTTCACAAACCATTTCAGGAAAAATAAGCATTTCGTGAAAAGTGAATTGCTTTAGTTTTTAAAATATTTGAATTTAGACGTGCATACTGAAATATTTAGCGGTTATGTGTGTGGAACAATTTTGTGTGAATTAATTATATTTTTGACTACGAAACAATTTATAAAACTATCATTTTTTTTAAAAAATTTCTAAAAAATTCTGGTTTACTTCGTAAACCGGAGTTAAAAAAAATTCCGTGCTGCATTTTTTTTTTTGCTCATTATTTCATCATGAAATCTCTGTAGGACACATTATCTTTTCAACACTGTAAAGGTTTTTCATGAAAAATGGTATTAAAGATAAAAAGTTTGTTATTCATTTGTAATCGATTCGGGTTGTTGCTAACTTATTAAAACTAATTCTTATATCCTTATTTTGATATCTAAGAAGTTTTTATTATTTATTTAAATCTTCATTCGAATTTTTACCTCGATAAGTTGGCAGATAAAAAATGCTAATCTTATCCTATAATCTTTAGTACCGTTTTTGACGTGTCAGTAAATACATCACAGCTTCAAGATTTACTTAACAGTATTTTTGTGATTGAATTATGGATTCTGCTCGATTTTAATAGTAAAAGTAATTGATATTTTTATATTACATGCATTGCAATCATACAAAAATATCCCTCGACTAATTTGTAGCACGTGACAAGGCTGTTCCTCTTTAGTGCTTTGCTATCCGCGTTTACTTAGCCTTTAACTAACTGCACTGAGCGCATTTATTTCATTGACAGTGATTTTTTCGCAGCGGCAATAAATAGATGAGCAACAAGTTAGTGAAATGAATAATGATACTTATTACTTTTTCCTGCCTATCTGTTTTGGTGCCGAGCAGTTTGTTTTTTAAAAAATCGTATCTTCATTTGCTGCAAGCATCTAATTTAATCAAGGTTTGTTACCCGCTGGCAATTTAGAGACATGTACAGCTGTTGAATTTCAGTTGCGGCAAGATCCTAATTAGGAAAATTTTGGGGTATATTAGGCATGATAACTGCTATGCTAATTGGCTGCCCTCAGAATAAGTTTATTTTTCAATCAACATCGCATGTTGATTGTTTCGGAAAATTTGGTGGAAGGTTTTTAGATCTTTTCAGTGATCGCCTGAACTCGTTCATTGGAAGAAATGTATATTAATTTTGGGGCGTTTGCTTTCCTCCGAGTGAAAATCTGTACTCTTAAATATCAGCTTGAGCATTTAAGTTTTTCCTCGTTGTTACACCCCTCTGTAGTCTACAGAGAAGATCTTATTGATCTTCTTGGATTTCGTTAAGTTTAATTTCAAAAAACTAATTAGTTAAGGAGTCAAGAAATGTTAATAAACTTCTCAAAAAAGTATTAGGATACATCATAAGTAAGATATTTTTGGGAAAATAATATAAGACATCCATAGGTTTCTCAGAATATACTGGCATTTGGGGTACATTACCATATTTAAAAAATTATTTATTTTGTCTTTATATCAGATACATTTTCGATTGAAAGTATTGACTGGAGACAATATTTTTTAGCGTGTTTGAGTTTCAAAATGTCATATACAAACTGAACTTTTTCTATCGATTTCTAGAAACGTGACTTGTTTATTTATAGAAATAAAGGTAATCTCCAAAAAATAACTGAAGAGCATTTATTTATTTATTTACATCTTTTAAAAATTTAGCTTTCATGAAGAAACTGAATGTTTTCTTTTTACCTTCTGAGTGTTGCACACGAAATTTTGTACTGCATTCCACTTCTCTGCTATCGCATTTTCGTCTGAACATGTACAAATTGTCCATATTTTTTCAGCTTTATGATTTATACAAACTGAAAAATTTATAGGTAAGATTTTATTGGCGTTTACGACTAAATTTCTTTCAAATGAAATATCTTGTCAAACAACTATACCGCATACAGATTATACATTCTAATTTTTGTTGCTAAGCCTATTAATTTAACTTTAATTTCTTTACCTCTCTTGTGTCATTTGAAACAATGCGTCATACATTTCACAAAGTCGATTTATAGTAATGGTGTAAAGCATCTAACCTTCCTTACTTCAAGGTTTTACCAAAGTAATAACAGCACTGAATGGTTTTTAATTGAGAAACATATTTTTAACATTTTTCAGCCCTTTTTAGAACCAAAAAATAAAGTATAAATCTCTTGTACAAGTTAACTCTTGTACTTCTTGCCCCGGGCCCCATTGAAGCATAATCGGGCCTTAGCAGTGAGCTCGTGAGTACTGAAAATACTGTGGTAAGATCTGAAATACCAGAAATATCCCTGTCTGTTCGGTCGTAGACTGCAATCCTTAAAAGCAGAATGTAGCTCGGTAGTATAGTTTACTTCCTAATTTGGCAAGAATTTTCTGAAATGGAAATTTATTTCTTCAGCAACTTCACTTTAAATTAAACAACTGTATGCGTTGCATTATTTCAATTCTCAAAATAATAAATAGTAAGTGAAAAATATCACTAACTGACGATCTTAGAACAAGGTTTTTATATATCTTGGAACGTTATTTACTTGGTACATGGACCATTGTCGGCGCCGTGTACATCATGTTGACTTGGCGGGATGCCCTCCCCGAGCAGGACACTTCATTCGGAGATTTAATTTTAAAAATATCCAGCAAACAAAAGACTACGCAAGATTTTTTTTTTTTTTTGATAAGATATTTAACAATATAGTGATTTTTGAAGAACCTTCTACAAGAAAAAAATGTTTCAAACCTAAAAACTGCAGAAATTATGCTTCAAATAGATGAATTTAAAACCATTCTGTAAAACTGCACGAGAAAATTAGTAATTACAATGCAAACTCTTGTGGCTCTCCTTCAGATCCTTATCTACCAATTCAGACGGCTGCCCATTTTGCCTCCCTTTTAGGATGCCGCCTGATGCGATTGTCTTTTCGCATCATAAGACCGCGCGGCCCTGGGCAGTGTTAAAAGAACGTTCCATGATGAAAACTTCCATTGCACTTGTTATTGCTTCTTACCTTTTTTCAGAAAAATAAAAATTCTTTAAATATCTATTCTATAATATGTTTCAATCTTGATACATATCATCATCCCGCTAAAATGTCTATTATAACCGTATACCCTCTTATTTTTAAAAGTTTATGTACAGTATAATGTATGCTACTTTTATGACTACAGCACCAGGGATCCAGAGCAACCACATTTTTGGGTGGCTTCGCTCCGACGTGATTAAAAAATAACAATAAAAATAAATCGGAGCTAACAGTATCTCAAGTTCTGGAAAATATCATTTAAAATTAATCGACATTCGCCGCTGGCACGTCTCGTTTTCCAAATGTGAACACACTTTGGCGTTTCATCTACCTAGAAGAAATGTGTTAGTAAACTTGTAGATAAACCAACAAATATATTTCTGTAGTCAGATGGCAAAATGTGATATCCCAGTTTTTGCTAATTTTACAGGCGAACAATTTCAAAACTCTCAGCACGATGTAAAATCGGGTAATTCATTAACGTTTCGGCTACCTTATAGTATGTTGTACTATATGATACCCTATATTGCTACCTTATAGATTTCATTAAATTGCCCCCAAAACCCCAAATATGAAATTATATCATTTGCGCTAAAAAAGTGAGATAATCACATGTTGCCATATGCCTACAGATTTAGGAGTTACCGTAATTATCTGTGCATAGCCCGCGGGTTATCTACGAAAAAGCTCCTTTTTTTACTATCTGTGGGCAATATAACGATGCGGGTAGTACACGGAATTTGAAAAGTAATTATTATTATTATTAAAAAGAAAATTAAATTGATCGTTAAATTAAAAGTAATAAATGATAGGTTTCGAAACGATGATCCAATTTCATCCATCCCCTCTTAACTTCCCCAAGCAAGCCTTTGCTTCCACACCAATTGAATCACAATAGGAGGGTAGCACCAGAGCAGGCCCTGTATAAACAAAATAACCATGTATAAACAAAATATGGTAAAATGCAAACATTTTAAAACATAATTTTAAATGTTAAGTGTTCCGTAATTTAAAATTGTTTCCTTTTAACAGTGTACCTTACAGAGTAATTTGTTCAAAAAATCGATTTTGTTTTGGGTGCGGGTTATACACCGAACTTGATTTTTTTAGGATGAATTTTTCCTCCTGCGGACTATACAACGATGCGGGCTATTTACCGATAATTACGGTATTTAAACAATGTTCATGTTGTGTTGTAACTTGTTCTACGTACGTTTAATGAGTAAAATGAGATCTTAAAAATTTGTAACATCTTTCCTTATTTCTGACAACTAGCACAGTACCTGTTCAATATTTTCCATACAGTTACGTTAGTGTATCAGAGTAGTGAAAAAAAATAAGGAAAAGGTAAACTAAAGAAACAGAAAACTGTATGAAGCAATCTTAAATAAATGCATTCTTTTCTTTTTAGTGACAAAATCCTAATTTCTAAAAACAGAAACAAATCAAAAATAGTAACCAAAAGACAACAAACTGAAATGCGAAAAGGCTTAGTTTTCTTGCTGGGACTGCTGCTAATAAAAAAATGGTATTAAATTCACAGAAAAAGACGTTCATCCAAATGAAATAAAAAACAAACGAAATAAAAAATCAGCAAAATTAAAAAAATTAAAAGAGCAAGTTGGTAAATAGAGATGCACTGATAAGCGATTGGCCGACTACCGATAAAAGATTAACCGACAGAAGGTAATCGGATGCGGATTAATTATAATGATAGTTTCTTTTTGTTTACAATTTTCAACTTTTCAGAATTAGCTCTTACTTAATTTCTGTGAGTAATGGTTTATCTACCCCCACTTTCGTGCTTTTAAAAGGAAATGCAGATTTCATTCAAATTCTGTGAACTAATTTCCTATTGATCGTTAACAAAATCGCAATCTGTTAACTTGGCCTAAAAGTTCAAACACTTCGATAGTAACCAGGGACCTAATAGGACACTTTTCATTTAGTAGCACAATTTTTATTATTAGAAGCCAGGATTTTTATTCTTTATCATATCTGTAAAGTAATCTTAAAGCACTAAAGTATACTAAAGCTGGAGTATGAAGGAAAGTATTGATGCAACATAGTATGCAATTTCATACATAATAGAAAAAAGGAAATTTTAAAAAATGTGCATCAAACATTAATTCTTGTAAAAGGAATTAAAAGCGTGTACATATAAATAAATAATAAAAACAGTTATTTAATAATATTTAATTTTTTGTTGCATGAAAAAGCAGCAATTTAAAAAATAAATTGTAAAATGTTTATTATTGTTAATAAATTGTTTGGCACACTAAAAGTAACATTTGTTTCAACAAAGTAACAAAAGTTTGGCGAACTTAAAGTACTTGTTTTTTTGGCGTACTAAAAGTAATTTTATTAACAAAATAAGTCTTCGCCGATTATTCGGTAAAAAGTGGCCAATTACCGATTATTCTGTGCATCCATAGTAAATAACCAATCTCCTGTTATCGCATAAATTAAGGTCAAACGCCTATAACTATATCATAAAATATTAATCGCACAAAAAAAACTATCTCGGTTTGTTACTATGACACAAAATAAATCAAATCTCACCAAAATGGAAATCAAAATCAAAGCCAGACAAAGTAAAATTAAATAATGAAATCACGATAAAAAAAAAAAGTTATCAAATTAAAATAAAATATATAAGTTTATATATTTTGCTTCAGAAATAAGCTCAAGTTACGCATTCTAACCTTTCAATAACATAAATGGAGATAAATGCCTATAAAAAATTAATAATAGAAAGTTGGGGGGAGGGGGCAGAAGAAAAGAGGCTGAAAATAATAAGTAGGACAACGTGACCTTTTTAAACAAATCAAAGACTATAGGGATTTTTTTAAAACTTTGTTTTAATTGCAAAAGAAATATTCAATATATCGCCAGAAATTTTTTCAGAAACGTAACGAAAATTAAATCTTGAATTCTGGAGTTTTAGTGATAATTTTTTAAAGTTTTAGTGAAGCTAAAAATTTTCAAAAAAAGGGGGAGGGGGATGAATACATTGTGTTAAAAATACAAGTTTTCTGGACTAATTTTTAAAATTTCAGCTCTCAGACGTAAAAAGTCAGGAAAGGTGTCGGCAAGTGCGATAGTCTGGAATTTGAACACAGACTGACAATTCCTTTTATAATGAAGTATGTAGGGTCAGTTGGGGTAATTGTAAACAAGCTTCATAACTACACTTGTGGTGGTTTTGAAAACTTAACTGCTTGTGAGTGATAAACTGGCAACATAGGAAAGACACTGAAAGAATTTCGTAAGTTTCGAAACAACTGTGGAGGCGTCACTATTGTTTGAAAATGACACAGTGAAAAAAGTTGTTTAACAAAATTTAGTCATCTCACATTTTCCTCTCCAGCTCATCTACAAAAGCGATGTAAGCGGTTTCAACCATTTTTATTTGTCATATGGAATGCTGCTAGAAACATTTAGTTATGAATTTAATCCTCCCTGTTATTTTTCATGTGCAAGTTAGGTGTTTACAATTACCGCATATATTTCGTACTCTGGGGTAATTGTAAACACTTAAATTTATCCTATTTCCAATATTTTGGGGGGACAATAAGTATTATATTTTGATGTAAGTTGCACTTTTGTGTCTATTTTACATAACTGTTGTTGTTGCTAATGCCACTTGGAAATCCAAGCAGGGCGGCCATGAATTAAGGAAACTCCTACTGATTATTAATGAGCTCCGCTAGAATGGAAGTACACTTGGCTCAGCGGGGCTTAATGATTTTGAACCAGCTCCCGGATGAGAGATCGTCACCTAGGATGGTCCCTCAGCGGAAATTATTCCTAACTTGGTGGACATATGAAGCGACGATGTATTTTACGTGCACAGCTCCCTTTAGCGCACTCGGTCTCAGAGCAATCAGTCGCGGGAGGTAGTCACCCTCCCAAGCGTTGACCACGACCAGTTGTGCTTCACATTCGGTGCTCTGTGGGATCCAAGCTTAACCGAATGATCCACACCGGGACACATTTTATATAAATTTGTCGCATTACTTGATTTTTTGAAAGATATTTCTCGTTAAATGATCTCAGACGACTCATAACATAACTCAGCGGATCACATACGGCCTGTTGGCCGCAGATTGAGAACCATTGCTCCGGAACTTCTTAAGCCTTCAAGCAGACTGTGTATGAAACAATTTTCCATTTGCATCAACCTTATTCGAAAATAAATCACTGTTTACAATTACCCCAGATTTCTGGGGTAATTGTAAACACACTGGGGTAATTGTAAACACGAGCTCATTCGCTAACAAATAGTCATACAGTCAAAATTTTTGTACACATTTACTCACAAGAAGTACAGTAGTGGCTACAATGCTCACAATTTTATCTCTGAATTCATTCAAGAGGTAGGGAGGGATCAAAAGTTAAAACTTTGAAAAAGCGTCTACAATTACCCCAACTGACCCTACATTATCAAGGGGAAAATATAATCAGTTTGATAGAAAAATCGAAATGCATTCATTAGATACATTCCAGTTCTAATATATTCTTCACTTTATTCTCGAAATTTAATTTCCTTTACTCTTTTAGACAATACTATATCTTCCTGAGCTCTTTGTACAAAACTTACTTTTCAGCAATAATAATAAGCTTGCTCTGCGACGGTTTATAAAAGAAAAATAAAAGAATGATCTAGAAAAATCTTCGAACTCCATCCGCTGCGCGTGACCAACGTCGTGCACTAGATGAAGCAGGTGTCAGTTGTGGAGTAGCTCGGGGGCTGAAGAATTTATAAAAAAAAAAGAAGCGAGTGCACCCCTCGAAATGGCCCCACCAGCCCTCTGGTCTCTGCCGACCTTGTGGAAACTCTGTAGGAGAAAAGAAACCTGTTTCCTTCCGAAGGCCCCTTTCCCTTTCCGCGTTTTAACTTCGACCCTACCTCGGTTTTTATCATCATTGCCTGTGCTAAAGTTGTTGAAGATTGCCTCTGCCACTAAACACTGAACTAAGCCTACTTATAGCTGGTAAGTAAATGCTTTTTCAGAGATGACACGAATATTCTAGCACGAGGAGTTTATATTTCGATGTAAACTGTTTTTACTGCGCACAATGTTTATGTTCCGTGGGAATTCGTGTACTTCTAGGCTATTTGGATATATTTAAAGCGTTTTAATGTTTCGCAATGTTACGTAAAAAGATTTTGTTTGTTTGGGATTTCTTTCTTAGCTGCCGTAACTGATTTTCTTTATTTATGATTGCGTTGTTTCTAAATCCAGATGATTAAATTGAAAATGTCATTGGATATTGAATGATATTAATTACCTTTTATATCTTAATCTTTCTTATCGTTTATTTTTTTATAATCCGGTTATAAATAATCATTCATTCGCAAAAAAAGAACAAGAAGGATTGGAACAATTTAAAACTATTAACTAATTTTGTATAAGCATCTGACGCCAATCGCAGCATTGGTAACTATCACCGAATTCCAAACAACAAAACCTTACTTTTATTTGTTTATTTATTGTCGTTTATGCAAGCGGAATTTATTTAGGAATTCGGTTTTCACATAACCGCTTTTAACGATTTATGTTTTCTGCCGCTTTTGGAGGAAAGGTAGTTGTTTTTTGGAAAAGTGTCCATGCATTCAGATTCTTTATAAACATTGTAACTGAATCAATTTGCCATTCTCTCAAGTTTTCGCGGAATGATATGTAAATATTGTTGGGTAATAATTGTTTACTACACATTAAGTGATGATGAATTAGTTTTATAATAGACAGCATTAACAGCTTATTTTATCCTACCCATTAATCATGCCTAAACATGAACTTTAGCTCAAATTGTTTATTAATCCCTTCTCTCTCTCTCCCGTCAAAATCACGGGCTGGAGTTTTCCAAAGTAGCGCACGAAAACATTAAAGAAAAATCCTCTCCTCAATCCCGAAAAATTATTTAATTCTTGTCTTACATACTGGATGACAGTATCAAACTATTTATAGTATAATTAGGAATGAACCATTTCTGAAATGTTTTTCTGGAACATGTTTGAAATGTTTTGTTGTTGTTTTCTTGAAAATTATGCGACCGTTAAAGGGTTAATTTTCAAGTGCGTAATGTTGTTTACTTTTAATTAATCTCAACTACTATGCTACCTCTGTTGTGGAGAAAATAGTAAAGTGAAAATAATTCGCTTCTAATATCAAAGTCATACTGATAATAATAATAAATATGAACTTCTAATCTCTCCCCCTAACTAAACTTGTTATTTACACGGTCCCTGTTATTTTTATTTTAAAACTTTCTTTTTTTGTAATTAACAAGATAGTTTTGGTGAGAAAATAAAAACAAATATTGTAATATTCAGCTTTTTCCTTATTGTTATTCCACTCACATTTTTATGTTTTGGCGAAAAGGGTCGCTGAATATTGTAGTAAGTTTTGCTGCTGAGCAATTGTTACAACAGAGTGCTGAAAATTAGTAGTCGTTAGTCGTGTTTTGCAACTAAAATTTTCAATTTGACAACCGCAATTCCACACCCAGTTGTAATATTTTACACCTAATTTTTAAGAAAAATTTTAACGTGACTGCAGTTTTACAACTCGTCAGTCGTCAATTTGAGCCAGTCGTGAACAATCGCATGCCTCGGACTTTTGGTTTTCGTCTCTCTGTCTCCCTTCCCCTTTAATTTCTAATTTTTTTTTTTTTTTTTTTGGGTGGGGGGTGTAATGTGTAATTTCTCTCTCTCTGTTTTCCATGTTTCAGTTTTTTGTTTCATTTTCCTCAACAGGAACGGAAAATTTTGTCTTCAAAGCGTTCAACATTATTAAAAGCTCAACAGTAGTCTTCAAAGTGCTAACCTATATTTATTAATATAATATTTTCATTTGAATTTAAATTTTGCCTTGTGTGGGAGTAAATCACAAAGCCAGTACAGAAACTGTCTATTACGGGACGAGTCTATTGTAATGACACCCAACTAAATATAAAATTTAGGTTTGGTTACGATTTTAAACGTTTATTGAACTTTAAAATATTTGTGTAGTTTTCGTGGTTAAAAAAATATGCTATTCTTAAGAGTTTGAATAAAATTGAACAATAAAACATTGATTTTATTTTAGTTGATTAAAAAAGTTATGTCGTTGTCAAACGTGTGAAAAAAGTTTTTATCCGAGCACTATTAACTGTTTATTTTTTCTCTAATGAAACGTGTTTATTCATCTGAAAAAAGGCATTCAATATTTATAGAGCTCTTGCAACGAGCACTAGTGCAAATAATATCTGTATATCTATATATGCATACACATAAATACGTAAATTGCCAACGTCCTCTGTTAATGTAAAGAAATTAATTTTCAGTCATAGTACGCTTACTTGTTAAAACTAAAACTCCTCCTAACGTACACCCCTCTTAGGCTGACAAATTTTCCGCCAGAAAGCATTAAGATTTTTTTTAAAAACTTTTTTGCGGACACCTCTGTTACGGACAAACATTTTTGCCCCGCTAGTGTCCGTGATAGAGGAGCTTTACTGTACTTTTGCCGGCAAGGCACTGATATTTTGAGATTAAAAATAGGAAATATGATTTTTATCCATGCAAAAAATTTTTTTTAAAAATTACTTAGTTGTAATAGTTTTGTAAATATTGCTTACGCAAATTGAATTATTTTAAGATGACGGACGCCTAAGTAGAACATTTTAGCAATAAAAACAAAAAAGCTATGTGCCAATGACGAGGTGACAAAAAATTATGACTCTCTCTCTCAAGAATGTAGTTCTTTTCTTCTTCTTTTTTTTTTTTTTCTTTCAGAATATTATTACCATTCCGAATCGCACCCCACTCTGATCTACTCAAAGACATTCAACTAATTTTCACAGGACGAGGAGGGGTTGAGTTGAAATTTGCTCAGATAGAATTTTCTTTTCCTAAAGCCACTTGTGCTTTCCAGAACGGGCATATTTAGCTTTTTCACATCTCTTATTTTTAAAACAAGCAATAGAGTGGAAAATAATTATTTTTAGTTATAAGCCGTGTGTGTTAAAAATGAATAGAAAAAAGTGAAAGAAAATTTGTATCTGATATAGTATACGTATATGAATTTATATTAGAGTTTATTATGTGCAAAGTAAAAAGAATGGACACAGCAATTAAAAGTGAAGAAATGATCAAAATAACTTAATGCTAAAACATAAATTAAAGGAATAATCAATGTAAATAAATAACAAAACCTAGCAGCAAATTGTTGTTTCAAGGCTGCATTCGAGCCGCTTCTATAAAATTCTTATATAAAATTATAAATATCGGTAACTGTCTATTTTTTGGACAGTTCGAGTTTTCTGAAATCCGAGATGTTTTCATTCTCAATTACCTGGGATTTTCTAGAAAATATTGTTCTTTACCTTTGAGACTTAAGTGTATTACTTAAAATTATGAAATGGGTCGCTAGGCGACCCGTGAGTCATATTTGCCGAGATGTGCCGAGCCTTTTTGATAAACAGTTTTTTATTTCAAAAATATTAAAATATTTGCAGCAAAATTCATTCTTAGGAACTAACTTAATTAGTAGGAACCGTAAGTAAAATCTTTAATTAAGATTAAAGAGTAAGAATTAAAGAGTTATTTAAATTCGTAGAAATTTCCCTTTAACTTTTTAGTTAGGTTTGTGTTTTCGTTAATTTTGATACTGGGTTTCTGTTTTTATTGTTTTTACCCCGCTTTGAAATTGTTTGGTAGTAACTGGAAAAGTAAGTCGGATAAATACAAAATTAACAGTTCATTTTATTTTATTTTTTTATTATAATTTTCAAATATAGTTTCATTTTTAATTTTGTTACAAAATTGAGTATTTTTTATAAATGCGTATTTCTAATACTATAATGTATATATTATACTCATTTAACTCAGTTCTCAAATTAAGCATGAAACAAAAATTTTGTCTAGTTGATTTTTTTTTTCCACCGTCTGATGAAATATTCAAGCGTGAGCCATTAGAATGGCCAGCGCCTGGTCGGCGTGAACGTGTCAAAAATGTAATAGGAACTGTAACTTTTGCCTTTTTGTTACCTTCTATAGCGGTAACCCTGTTATAAAGTATGCTTGTTTTTAAAATAAATTTTAACACACGCTTGGATTACATAATTGTGGGATTTTTTATGCTAATATCTTTTATCGGGCGTTCATAGCACTAACATATCCACACGATTTCTTGTGACACGTTGGAAGTTCACGCAATGCTTCAGATGACCAGCAGACCAGCCTCGATACATTTTTATTAAATGTTTCAAAATTTAATGCTTAACAAACAGCTATTACTGTTCCGAATTTCCGCAAATACCTCAAGCATTGAAAAATTTACTTTCTAGGTCAACACTTTTTTCGTTTAGTTTTTCGCCTGTTGTTAATTCTGTTTCAGTTGACTTACCTATCTAAAGCTGAAATTTTTTTTACGTATTGCCATGACATGACCAAACTTTTCTTTTCCTTGTTTTGTATACGCCGTATATAAAATTCTACCTTAATTGAAATAAGATACTTATTTAAACAAAATGGCACAAATTGAAAATTCATAAATTAATAGAATGTAAATACGAGAAACAACTTACCGTTGCTGTGTTACGCGTATGTGTCAGTTTGTCCGTATTTTTCTAGTAAAATCAATAAACCATTTCTAAGAAAACAAAAACGGTCACTTTAAATCCAACTTTGTATAAATATAATTTTGTCTTAGTCAATGCTTTCGTAAGATGACGTTTTTACAAATCAAAAACTAAAAAATGAAATATTTTTAATCTTGTTTCTTGTTTGTTCTTTGCGAGTTGATTTGATCTTTCTGTTTGGCTTAGATTAAATTTTGCGAATGCTTTTGCCATTACTTTCGTGAATATTAAAAATTCCTTTTTGTTTTATATTTTCATATATCCTTTGATTTGAAGGAGATAAAAAGTCTTCGGTGTGATTAAATTAATAACTAACCGGTGTTTTGATTCAGAAAAGTAATGTTGGTGTTCTCCCACACAACTTTTGAAAAACTAGTTTTAACAGAATAATATGTTTTTTTTTTTTTTGAAATTGTGACGTATCGCCGCTCAGTTTGATACGTAACGTAGATTTTTTTTCAGGGTTATGTTGTTCGATCTCTGCTTGCTGGCAGTATGTACAAGTGCTGATGTAGTATTTTGCGCTTTGGTGTAGGGTGGCTGGAGGTGAGAATTTCTTTGCGATTTTATCTATTACCCGGAAAATGTGTGCGAAAGTAGAGAATTTGAAGTTTTCGACCATTTTTGATGTTAATAATTGTTGTAATACATATTTAACGCTACAACGGCGAATTGTGAAAATTGAAAGAATTTTTATTTTCACATTTTTATGTTATTTATTTATTTATTTTGCATATCTAGCGAGAGAACAGTTGTTCAATGAATGTTCAATATTAATTTCTTCGTGATTGTTATGAATTTAACTAACTGTATAATGTCGTGTGTCAACCATTATAAATTCTAATTTTTAAAGATTTTCTAGTTGATAGCTTTTAGCTTGATATTTATTTTGTATTGTCAGAAAACAGTTAGGCCTCTTTGGGTATCTAAAAGAGACAAAAGAAAACGGACTCCGCCAAAAATGTCTAATTTTGTGCTTTCGAAACATGAGGTTAAAATTATAAAAAGAAATGACGTAAACCTATAAGGGTCCTTGTTGCAGATAAGACTCTTTATTGTTAACTTTTGAGTGAAAATGGAAAAGATATGCATGAAAATCTGAACGTTGCTAATTTTATTGACTTGGGTGATGTAAACTGAGGAAATGTGTATTTTTTCAATTAAGAGGTACGTGTTTCGTGCTTGACTTATTTCAAAACTGTTGAATAATCACTTTAAAATGTGTGTGCATGTTCATGTGTTTATTTTGTGCATTAATTTGGTTTTTATTAGAAATTTAATTGTATTAATTAAGTAAGCTTGGTTATTATTTGTGTATCGTATGAATCTTTAATGTAATTTGAGCTAATTTAATTCACATGTCACATCTTATTTTTCTCTGAACATTGCTGTGATTGTGGCCGTCGCATATAATAGAAATTCGTATTTTTAGCTGAATCGTCAAAAAGAGTTTGTTTACTGCATTTATGTCTTGAGTTGAATGGTCGGGTTCCGTATCCAGGCACCGATACAGAATCTTGCTGAGGAAAGAGCAATAATTGGTTTGCGATTTTTGCTATTTCCGGAATTATTTGTTACAAAGCGGAAAAAGTACTAAGTTTTAGGTCGTTGTTCATATAATCTTTGTTGTTAATCAACTAGCCTCCACTGAGAATCGAGTACAATTGCTCCTATTGCCTCCCCCTGTATCCGCACCTGAACGTAGCTCTCCCCCAAAAAGGTTTTTTTTGGTAACATTGTACGAAAAATCTCGGTATCGTTATGTTTTTAATTCACTGCAATATTTCGAACGCAACCGATCAGTTTTCTTAAATCAGGCGAAATTTGTGTAGGTTGCCATTTTCTTTCGTAATTATTGTTTATTTTTTATTACCAAGTCGCATCTTCGCTTTCACGCGTCACCGCTAAATCAGCTGCAATCGCCATCGGAGGCTGCAACTGTTTCGCTTCGCTCTCTCTTATAGCATTATTAAACGCTCATCAAAAAAAAACTTCCACTTGCACTTTGCGCAATTTAATTCTGGATTGTCTGCGGACTTACATCTGTGATAGGAATGTATTTAGTTTTTTATGCATTGATTTGTTTGCCTTATTTTATTTATTTTTATCGGTACATACAAAACTTATTTTTAATGAAGATAATTTACGCAATGTTAATTATTCTTGACATTTTCTATTAGCCAACAAACTATTCTTTAACTTTTAAGGGGTAGTAGATAAAAATAACTTGTGTATCATTTGGGGTAAATCAAAGTAAAAAATAGATAACCTTTCAAAAATAGAAAATTTAATCATTCAGTGTTAAATACACATTAGGGTGAACCTAAATAAACCTTTATATATATATATATCCTCACGAATGGTACATATATATATGTACCATTCGTGAGGAATAATGCGGGAAAGATGTAATTGTTGACCCAAAATGCACTTAAGTTTAAAGTTTGTTGGCTTATTTCTTGATTTCCCCGCCAATGCGTAGAAATTTTGGTCAAGTGCTTTTTTTATTATTAATTTAATAAAATTTGTTGAAAAAAAAAATTTCTTTCTTTTTTTCTCGTTGAAGAGTAATGCATGAAAGGTATCATTAATGCCCCCTCCCCCTCCAAACAAAAATGCCCATAAAAATTATGTGTGTAGAATTAATTATCCCTTCATTTGCCGCAAGTGTGTAGATTCTTTTTTTAATAAATTTTGTTGAAATGCTGCATTTTACCCAATATTTTTGACCAAAAAAGGACTCTTAAAAAATTCAAGAAGACCCCAGGTTCCCCATCCCTATCTCATGCTTATTTAAAAAAATATTTTCTTAAAGCAAAATATATAAATGTCGGGGTATTTTCATATTTAATGTCTGAAAAACATCATTTTACGTGATATCTCTTTATACACTGATAAACACCCAGAATAATGGGAAGAAAAAGAGGATATCTCACACTTAAATAGTACTCAATTTTCAGAACTTATTTTAGACAGCAAATGTGCAAATTGTTGTGTTTCAAATAAGGTGAAAATCGTTGATGTTTCCTTTTTAAATACACGGAAAGAATTCCAAATTGCGAAATTGATATTGTGCTCTTTACCTTTTTAAACACACGAAAAGTAAAAGATGTTATAACTTTGATGTCAGTTAAATTAAATGTTCGCCCTAAACTATTATTAAAATTAAAATTTTAACTGCTAACTGAAAATTTTCTTCTTTGTATACTTTTGTAGTGGCAACAGCAATGCTGTTCTTTTTTCTTTTTACGTTTGTTCTTGCTTGTAGTCAACTGTTCATTTTTAATAAACTACTCTAGATTTTTATGTCAATCATGCCACTGTTTTTTTTTTTACTAATTTCAAGTACTATGACGTATTCTAGAACGTTCTTGAAAAATGATATAAGAAGTTCAATCCGATATTATTCAGGCGAGTATAATAACATGCGCTTTTTTTTGTTGCAAGATAAGCATTACCACTGTTCTGAAAATAATCCTCATTTCAAATCTAAATGCAATATCTCCAACGTTTGAAGCCGTAGAAGTAATTTTGCATTTAAATTCAAGGAATAAAAGTGCTGTTCGCTTCCAAAGCAAAACGAGTCAACTTAATCGGATTAAAACCGTTTTAATGGAAACCAACAGTGATTGTGTCTAGAAGACACCCAGCAGTAGATAAACTTCAATCTGTGTGCGGAGGTGAAAGGGCAGGCAAATGGAATGTATTTTGGCAAAGCCCATTATAAACTGCTATAATAGAGTACGGTCCCTTCTTCAGGTTGTTTGAAATTATGGTTTTAATATTTTATACGAAAGGATCAAATTATCAGAAATTAGTGCAGTCAGCACGACCGCGATGCTTTTGCGAATGAGCTTTAAGAAGGCTTTGAAGAATATTGCTGCAAATCTTAGAAGCAAAACGCATTTTAGTGCGTTACCTGTTAGTATTAAATATTCAAGAAGCTTTGCTTTAGTCGTCCTTGTTCTCCTGATTATAGCTTCCTTGTTGGTTTTTAAAATCAGTTGGGTCAGGTGGGGTAAAGTGGTCGATAGGGTAAAGTGGACATACGGCAAATAAAAAGCTATAGCTTTGAAATAAATAAAGGAATTAGTGTAATTTTTTTATTTTAGCTTTTAATAATTAAAAATTAAATTTTACATACAAAATTATATTAATAGCCACTCTTTAGGTGGTGAAAACACTCGATTTGTTTGTTTATACAGCACTTTGAAATTGAAACAACTCTTTTAACTTCTCTCTGACATTTTGTTTTAACGAATTTGCAGCAAATGGACGGTGCAGGTTGTTTTACACAGATCTCAAAAATACTTCCTCACTAACCGTGAAGCTAGATTTAGTTTATATAATATTTTACAGTAGTTTAAGTAAGATGGGGTAAAGTGGTCATAGTATTAGGCTTAAGATGCACCATGTTCTAAAATTACTTTAGGTTAATTTATGCGGTAGACCAGGGATTAACTTACACAAAAATGCACAGGAGCTCAGTTTCCATATTTATTTTCAATTTTTAACTATTAGAGGGAACGCAGGCTATTTACGTAAGAAAATAAATTTTGAAGACTAGAGTGTTCGCCCTTCTGTTGTTAGAAATTAAGCCGCTAGGCAGATGTTAGTTACACTTTAATTTCACTAATACTGTATTCCTTTCTTTTAAATAACTTTTAAATTTACTTTTTAGTAAATCCTAACTAACACAACTGAGCTCAAATGCAATAGAGATTGAAATTACTATAATACAGTCTTCTGACAATGGTGTGTTTAGTATCGAAAAAATTTAGAAGCACTTTTAATAAAAGAATTTTCAAGTATCAATGATTCATTTATAAACAGACTTATTTTAAATATTATTAAGCTGTAAATGTTTAGAACTAGCAGTGCTTCGAACAAGAACAATACATGAAAAACAGAGAGAGTTAAAAATAGCTAGGTTAAAATATGTAATCTTCTCCCATTGATTTTTAATAAACTATAATTATTCAGAACTCTCTTATTAGCAATGTTTTCTTAATATGTTATTTAAGTAATTTAGTCATCAATTAAAAGCTATTTTAAATTTTTTTCACGGAAAATTTTGAATTTCATATTTATGTTTTATTATAGGTATTGAGTTAAAGCACAGACTTAAAATCTAATATTTAGGGATTAAAGCCCAAGAATACCTACTATTATGTATCCTAACATGTTTTGGTACATTACTTCGTTTTAAACGTTACAAAGATGAGGCTAACTTTTGACCATAATAGAGGACCTAAATAAATTCAGTTGAGGGAAATAAAGTTGTTTTCGTTCTAAAATGAACCTTTGTTGAGTATTTTGAAGTATTATGGTTATTAATACTTTTATATAGCTTTTTTTCAATTATGACCACTTTACCCCATACACTACTCCCTTTACCCCACCCCATGGCGTAAAGTGGTCATATATACATCCCAGAAAGAAGGCGTCATAAAATTACTTTGCTTAATTTTTTTCTGCTCAAAATTTAATGCAATCTGTTCTCTACTAGTGTAATGTAAAATAACAAGCAAAAAATCTGAAGGTTTTGAACAAATTCTTATATTTATTGGCAAAGAAAGTTGAAAAACATAGATTTTATGACCACTTTACCCCACCTGACCCTACTCTGTTAAAAACGATTTTCCAAATGACAATTGTTCTCTTTAAAATGTTCGGTAAAAATTTTGAAAGTTAAAACCGGCATTGACGTCATAACAATTTTTAACGGCGAATTAATTAAAATTGTGTTCATATTTAGTGTATATAGTAATTGGATGAGAAAAGACTCAATTCAAATGAAACATTATGTCCTCCATATTTTTATCCCGATTCTGATTGAAGATCATTTATTACGTAAAAATATTTTCTTCACAGTTAGCAGTAGTGGAATAAATATACCGTATTACCGGATATCACCTAAAGATTTAGTAAATAAAATCAGAAAATATTTGCTGCTGATCAGTACGAAGTCTTAACCGCGTTATATTCAGTTGTTCCTTCCAGGAAAGAGCTTCATAGGACCTGTAATAAGCAATAGTAGTACTTCTATCGATTGGAGGAAATGCTCATAGCTCAGAGGGTATTCCGCATTTTTTAGGTATTATCTTCAAGGTTATTCTTTCTCTTGGTGCTATATTAATATCATTGTATTACTTTTATTGATCTTATATGATTATTATTACATCAGAAATTCTTTATTACGGCAATTTTAATTATGTGTTCAGGGTTCGATATTAGCGGGCGTTGGCCGTATTTTGCAATTCAAATTTTCAGTTTGACTACTACAATTTAGCACTCAGTCGTCATTTTTTACGCCTAACTTTTAATAAAATAGTAACTTGACGATTTAAATTTTACACTAACTCGTATTTTTTGTTAGTTGTAGGATTGAAATTCTTTGTCATATAAATCTTTCGTTTTTATTTGTCGAGTTTCCAACAGTCGCGTGCCTCATGGTTACCTTTTTCTTTTAGACTAAACAAGACAAGAAAGAGAGACAGAGAAAAGAATTTTATTTATGTTTTCTTTTCTTCTCTTCTATTTAATTAATAGCACAAATGAGTTAAAATACGCCTAAGCAGAACCTTTTGGCAACGAAAACAAAAAAGCTTGGTGCCCATTGACTCTTAACTTTTACATCCTAATTTCTAACCATGTGTAGGACACTTATAATTGTAGCGTTATAACCGGTTGCAGCGCTCGCTATATGAGAGTTTTTTAGGGAAACTCGCAATTCAAATGTAGAGCAATAACTAATATTGATTTCTTTAATTGTGATAAGTGAAGTTGAAACAATCCAAATGAAACGTATATTAATATTTTCCATATATTTGCCTGAAATCGCTTTCTCGACGTTTTCACCTACAAGCAACCAACTCAACTTATAGTTATTTGAGAGGAAAACGTGCTGCTTTTAACTTTTCTGGAAAAGTAATCTCGTTGTGAGGTTCACAATGCTTTGCTGGTGAGAAAACAGGTTTCTAAAATCTAGATATACGTATTTTATTGCGATTTTAAGTTTTAGAATATTTAAAATTATTTATGCTATATATTATGCTATAAGGTAAAGTGCCCTAAAGCTGACACCCTCAAGTAAAAAACATTTAACTATTACCAATTTAAAGAGATTTAAGAAGTGATACCATTCAAAAAGAAAGAAAATCTCATTTTAAATTATTTTAGGGACTTGGTAATACTTTAAATGTATTTTATTTGAGGGTGTCAGCTTTAGGGAACTTTACCTTATATTCATTTTTAACAGTGATCATATTTTTTCAAGAGCCCTATAGTATGTTATTTTATCGTTGTTTAACAAACATTTCATTTTCAGTTTTTGGGAAAGTTAAACGTTTTTCTTTTAATCAAACATTATCATGTTTTATTTTTGAACACATTGAGGCACTTTGTTTAGGGTTTTTATTCCGAGAAATGAACTGGTTCACGTAATCCGACTAACATTATTAAAATTAATTTTCGCGTACAGGTGATGCTGTGGAAAATGTTTTCTCAAAACAAATGTTTTCAATGTTAACTATCGTACTGTAAAAGCAAAGATTTTTGTACATATATTTTTTTAATTTAAAATTATTGAGGAATAAGTACAGACTCTTACCAGTTTCGCCGGAGTTCAATGAACCAAATCTTCTCATTAAAATAAACATTTATTAATTAAAAACATCTTAAAAATTTGTAAAATCCAAGATAAGTTTCTTCTTAAAATATTTACAGAAGAAAATCAAGCAAGGCCCTTTAAAAACAAAGGTAATCTTCACATCTCACTGCTTGTAGACCGGTGAGTTCAACACTACATCCGTTAAAATATTCAAGCAACAGTCCATAACTTAACGAGTTGGTATTTGAATCATATCGCTGGTTCAAAATTAAAACGACACTTCTGCAAAAATCGATTTTTTTATTACATCAAAAAAATCCTAAGTTTTTGCTTTTTCTCGAGAATGTATTGGCATATCTGTGGTTTAAATAATGGCAGTTAGAGAGCAGTAAGTTTGTTAGACACTTGTGTAAATTTCGCACGCAAATACAGGATACAACGACACAACACCAATGCGTCAGTAACATAATGACACTCGGTGAGTGAAGACCTACTCTCAGTTAAGTTAAAAAGGACTAAGAGCCGGTATTCTGTATTTATATCAAAACTAAACTAGTGCTTTGGATAATGTGTCGATTTACCCTTGAATTTCTTGAACTGTTTACCGCATTATGTTTCAAAATTAAACTAGTGCTTCACCCTAAATTAGTAGAAAAGTCTAGGTTAAAACGACAGATCTGCCAATTTCTCATGAATCATTGAGTTTCTTAAAAATATTAACGCAAACAAAAACTAAACGGATTTTGATTCCACTGAGATAACATTTTTTTTTTTTTTTTTTGCTAAAAAAACTTTAAAAACCCTCTCCTGAAAAGTAGTAATTTGCAGAAGTGTCGTTTTAATTTTGAACCAGCGATATGTTGTTAATGCCTTCTTTAACTATACACGAAATTCGCTTTGTTCTTTGCACATAGAAAATGAACATCGAAGAACGATTTACTAATACCACAATATCATACATTTTAAACCCTACTAGTATTTAAAAATCCAAACACCATCTTGATTCAGGTCGGTTTGCAGACATTTTTCAACCCAAAAAAGACTCCGCGAAACCGGCAGCTATCAGCTTTTAAAGAGCTTCTTACGTCAAAGTTAAAGAAGTTGTTCCTTTACTTTATAAATTGTAGCACTTCGTGCTACACGTGCGGTGACAGATATAGTCTGTTTTATAATTAATGTAAATATGAAGATTTTATTCGTTGCAGCATTAACTAAAGTCTTGTTTTAACCTTTTTTAAAATGATAGAGACCAAATTTATCCTATATTGTTCAATATATGCCTCTAAGAACTTTACTTAAATGTAATTTCATGAATGAAAGTAATAACGCAAAGTTAAATTGATAAGTAAGAGATTAAAAACATGTTTATTTTGTGCATATCAGTAAAAAAAAAGAATTTAATATTTAATAATTTTGAAGCTAACTATCGACAAAAAGGGAGCTACTATATGTAAATGCCTTCGTGTATAATTGAAAAGATGTTCCTTATTTGTCCATCATTCTGACAATTGTACTGCAATATTTCCGATAGAAAACAAAATCATTTTCTATTGCACCACTAACTTGACCATTAGCCTTTAATATCGTTTCCTTAAACGTCGCGCATCTATGTTTTATAAGTAAAAAATATGTTTAGATAATGCTTTTGTTTAACGTTTCTTATCAAAAAGAGTACTTTTTTCACTGTATGCACATTTAAGAAATTGAATAAAGCGCATTCCGTATTCCACTCGTGTCACATAATTTCTTTTCGTTCTTTATTTTGTATTTTTTACTCTTGAAAAATTCCGTTCCCAAAACAAATTTTTATGATCTTTTAACACGATCACCGATATGTGTACAATAAATAAATTGTTCGCTGTTAAGAATTCTTCTTATTTATTTTTGTGTAAAATGCTTTCTCGTTGATGTTAAAATTGAATCTGTTTCCTTATGTGTATGATGAGAATTCTAATACCGTAGAAAATAACTCGCAAAACTTCTCTATTAAATTTTATTCAAGAATTTTGATGGTTATCAATTTTTAAACTTTCTTGGTTGCGATTAAATGTTGCGTAGTTGCTATCCCTCCCCCTTTTTGCAGACATTGATCGCAAATGCATTTATTCTTTATGAACCACATAAAAGGCCGTGTTAAACATAGAAAATGTTTTTTTTATATATAGTCTAGTTTGTTCTGAAATGATTCTATTACGTAAAACAAAATTACGCTTTTTTTTACACTTGCGCTTTTCGTTATGTGGATTTTTAGTTATTCGTGAAGTAATGGGCTTAATTTTGTGAAATTTATTAAACTTCTAAGGGAGAGACGGATATGCAAAATACCATTGATAAACCATGCCTGCTTTTCAATTGAAGATTCAAGCCTGCTTTAGAATATTTGTTTGGTGTCGCTGTTCGGGCATTAATCTTCTACCCTTATTTATGCCCGGCAGGGCATGTAATTTTTTAATCATATTTCTTTCCAAAACTTTACGATTATTATTTTGACGTCTTATTATGTAATATTTTGTTTGTAATGTAATTTTTAATGATTTAGATTAACGTTAAAATAATCCTTGATTCAGATATAAAGCTATTAATTTAATTTTTTGTCTGATCAATGCTATACGACGAATTCAAATTTTTTTTATTAATATGCAATAAAACAACTTCTGGGTATACAAAAATTTGGTTCGGGCATGTAATATTTTAAACGAACAGGCCCGTAAGGGCATGTAAAACTTTTAAAATGTTTCGAGTCCTGTTATGGTTATAGTTTATTCATTATAGTAAGCTAAATCTCTTGACCATGCAATTACAGATGATTGCGTAATGTACACTTCTTTTGTGTGGGGAAGAAGAAAAAAAACTTTCAAATCCGACTTAGTAATCGTTTTTAAGAAAAAAAGGAGTTGCTGTCGTTATAAAATGTTGATGTTATTCGAGTTCATTCATTTAACGTCTGATAGCATTTTTTTTTTTTAAATACAATATACAATTATTTTCTATTCACTGTATAAAATTATTATGATATTTATCCGGTTAAATACGTATTGTACGAATAGTCCTATTGTCAGTTATTTGTACATTCGTGTTAGCTTGCTGCAAAGTACTATTTTTGATGTAATCAATCTTGATTCAAAATTAATGCTGTGAAAGTAGCATTTTGCTGAGATCTGGAACAGAGCGCGAAGCATTGAAGCAACTAGTTTTTGCTTGGCTCAGGAGCATGGAAATGTGTCGTGCTCCACTGCTCTGATATTTTTTCAATAGAATTTCAATTCATTAAAATTTCCAAAATGACTCTTTTCGCATAAAAAGTAGTTTTGAATGAACACCGATAAAGAAGGAAAGATGATTTTTATCTGTAATTTTATTGAAAAGAATCAAAGCTGAGGATGAATAAATATGAAACAGAATTTTAATGCTTAATGAAAAAATTGTAAGTAAAATTAATGAATGATATGCTTATTATCAAGTATAGTTTGTGTAAAAAAAAGAAATAATATGCTTTCTATTTATACTACTCATAGCACAGAGTAGTGGAGTTGGAGCAAATGTTTACATGTCGGAGCGGAGCCATTCCCTTCAGTTCCCTGGTACTATTTTGAAATAAATTTCCGCATTAAACTTCGTTTCTCACATCACATGTGTTCTGCAGACCCTCTTTCCATCCCTACCCACCCCAATCCCTATAATGTGGTAAACTTTCATTTAGCCAGATGCAAACTTTTTTTAGAAGAAATAATTTGGTAAACAAAACGATGCAACTATCTATGTTTCTTAATAAGTAGTGCAAGCAATTACATACATATAGACTTTTATTAATTCGAATTATACTAAATTATTAAATATATTAAATTATTAACTTTTATTGGCCGCTAATCGTACGGGGAAATAACGATTTATTATATTTTGTTCCGAATTGCGAAAATATTTTTTCCCCTCCATCTGCGACGTTGTGAAACAAATTTATGCCAAAGTTGAATGTTGCTGTATGTTTATTTGATTCCATTTTTTCTGGAATTGAAGGAATCGATGCTTACATTTCTTTTCGAATTAAAGTTTATTTTATTTTCTTTTAAAATGTGGGATAGTTTGAGCTGTTACATTTTAGATATTATCAAATTGTCGTTCAGTAAATGGAATTATTTGTCCCTAGCCTTCGCGGAATGGAATCGATTCCCCTAAATCCTTTCCAATTTTTACTGGCCGAAAAAAAGATAGTTTTATGGTTTTTCTTCGCCTAGACAAAGCGGTTATTATGTGTTTTGAACGCCTTGCCGTTCCACATCGGGAATATATATACTTACCTCTGTGTGTGTTTTCCTTTCCCGCATTTTATCACAGTCGACGATTCTTCGATAGGAATAAAAAGATTTTGAGAAGAAGTCGAAGAAAAAACGAGCGTTTGAACAAGAAAAAAAAGAAAATGAAAATTGTAGTAGCCTCCTCGCAGTAGTGTCAAATATGTATGTATCTATGTCTTCTTCCCTGAAAATGTCTGCTACTTTCACCCTCATCTGCTCTGCGTTCTGCCGAAACTCGGTAGGATTTTTTCCCTCCCTTTCTTTACTTTATTATTTCTATTTTATTTCTGCCGAGCTCTTATCTCTTTGGTAGTGCGTCATGCAGAAGCCGCTTATTATGTACAATGGTTACTTTTTGTCCAAGGGTATTTCCTCTGCCTTCGTGTTTTTATCCATTTTATTTTATCCCTACTTTTTATATTTTTTCACCCTCCCTAGGATTGAAGAAGAATTCTGCTTGTTTAGCTTTTATTTCCCCTAAGATCGGAGCAACAGGTGAGCATGATTGTTCCAATTCGTGTGATCGGATGTGGGAGTGTCCCGTGAGTAAAGGGGGAACAAAAAAAAAATCACTTCATGCTTTGGTTTTATTTTATTTTAGTACTATTATTTTTTATTTTATTTATTTTTACACATGAGTTTTGTGATAATGAAGGGAAGCATTTAAATTTACGAAATCTTGGAAAGAAATTTTGAGATGAGAGTTTCGTAGGTATTCATTGTACTTTTTTTAAAAAAATCTGCTAAGTATAATTTACATAGTATGCTGCACAAGTCAAAAAAGAAAAAGTTTGGTACCTCAAGACGTTTTTTTCTTAATCTGTATTAATTACATTTCAACAGGGAATTTATTCAAATTCACTGTTAAAATATAATTCGTCTTATTAGAAATAAAAAATATATATCATTTTATAAATCGATGTAAGAGTTATCACATAGCTTTACATTAAAAGAAGACCTTTTTGTGATTTTTCTAGAGGGGCAGAACAGTCAAGTTGGAAAATCGTTCTTCTAGTTCGTCCCTGAAAATGACCAGGATTTTCTGGGAATTTATGCAAATGGCAACCAAGGCAATTCTTTTATGCTCGTGTTACAACTTAAGTTTTTTTTTAAATCCTCAACGCATTTGAATAAAATGTTTACCTTTATGTGGTAAATCAATACAATAACAACAACGTTATTACGCACAAGCATACAAATTAAATTACATTCTCGTGTTTCAGAGTTTACAAAGAAAGGTCGCATTCCTCCCCATTTTTAATGCGGTTCCTGATAGCCTCAAGAAATGTACATGCAATTTAGTTTACGTAACAGTTTGTATATACTTGTGGCTATTGCAAAGGCTTAAGTTGATTTTTGTCTTGTAAGATTTTCCCTAGTTGTAACAAACATCAATGTAAACATAAGCAATAAATGATGTACTGTATCATTTTATTGCTTATGTTTTCCCAATATGCTACATTTTGCGTGTACTTCGCTTCGACCCTTAACATTATCTCTTGTCTAACTTTCCAAAATATGATTGCTTTGGTTCAACGTCATAATGTCTCCTAGGTGAATGACAAATCACCCAAAATGTTCTCTGATTAATAGTACTTAGTTTCCAACAATTACTGTCAATTTCCATTTTACAATGAATGAATACCTTTATTGATTTACTTTAACCAACTAACGGTATCAAATTATGAAAAATATCTCTGAAAAAAGCAATATTCGTACCTTTCTATGGTACAAAGTTATATTTGTTGTTTTTATCTATTTATTTTTCTAGTGCAGTGATTCCCAAACTCTGTGCCGCGCCACTTTTGTGTACCACCAAATTTTAGAAATCTATAGAGTAAAAATTATAATGCTTTTTTATTACGAGTAAAGTTTTTTTAAACTAAAGAAAAGTACATTGTAAAAAAACTGTTGTTTATCTTTATTATCATAAACTATTTTAACAGTATTATAGGTAAGTAAACTACTTTTAAACTTATCGTTTTCTTTGCGTGGCGCCAAATTTTGAAATCGTTAAAAGTGTGCCGCGACAAAAGAAATGTTGAGAAACACTGCTCTAGTGATTGTAAATAAATTGGATTATATTATTAGATTTATTTTGCTATGTATGTAGTTTAATTTTGCAAATTCGAAATTTTATTGATGATTTTTTTTTCTTTGCTATGTTCGCTCTTTACTATATTAAATTCTATTTTTATTTTAGGTGCAAAACGCAAATGAAGAAAGGAGTGTTTCAGTGTAGGATTTGAAATATTGTAAATTACCTGTTTTCATTTCTTAATTATTCAAGAGTTAAAAGAAATTTTTTAGAGGAGTAAATGGTATTAATGTGAGGTAACTAATTCTATGTAGATTCAAATAATTCGCATATTCAGGTCAAATGATTTATTGCTCTGGAATATCTATTTATAATTTTGAACTACTGTTTGATTTCAAGCTATTATTTTATTATAATAATAATAATTATTATTTTTTTATTGAATCAATTCTGCCTAAAATTTGAAATTGAGCTGATGTAGAATGGTGGCAGCACAATTTACTGCAATTCTTTTTAGATTTTTTAACAGTTTAATTACATGCATTCGTAAGTTGCATTTAGCTTTGCCCCTTTGTTTTCTTCATAAAATAGGAATTATAAAATATATTGCATGCGAGCATCTATTTATTACTGACCATATATTTAATTTCTTTTTTACTATTTACATACCATGTTGAAGTGAAGTGTAAAATATTAATCAATAAAGTTATTTGATTACATCTTTTTGTTTTCTGTCTGTTTGTTGACTTTATTTTATTCTATTATTTTTTATTATCGTTATTATTATTTAGTTTTGCAATGTAATTAATTCTGTAATTATAATTTGAAATATGTGCGTACCGTTTAAAATATCATCTTTGGACATAAAGTACGTTTCCATTCGTAAGGAAATAGTTTTCACGCATTACATTTTTATTACTCAGGGATGCAAGTTAATCTTTCAGTTCTATTTTCTGCTTTATATTTAAATAAATAAATAAAGGTAGGAAAGAAATTCCATCAATATTTAAAAATTTCCTTACATACAGTGCAATTATTTAATTGAATTATTTTGAAAAGTTATTTCATAAAATTTCAACGTCATGTTAAACAATTGATTTAGGTTTTTTCCCTTCTGTTTTATCCTTGTTGTGCGCACAAAGAACACTTTTACTTGTTCCGAATTTGCTTAAAAATTATTTAATAGGGCTTAAGTTATACATCATTTATATTTATTTTGACCAATCAATTCAAACAAACAATTCAAAGATTTTCAATTAAACATGCGTTCAATTGAAAATTCTAATAGAATCGGAACTATTTTGAAATTATTTTTATTTATACATACTACTTATAACTAAACGTTACGTTTAAGGGAAGTTTTAAAGCAGTAAATTTGAATCTTTACTACAAAGTGTAAAATTAACATTCATATATATTACATGGTAGAATACAGAATATAGATATTTATTTCTTAGGAGCTTTGGCTTGTGCAGCCAAACATTAAGATAAAATTCCAAATTGAAGTTACAGATGATTAAAATTTTTACTTAAAACATAGTTTTGATTCGGGAAGGACTCGAGCTCCTCGCTTTCACCATCCCAAATACGCCCTTGATGTGTTGGTTTTCTTTTTTTTTCTTTTTTTGTATGAATTTCTTCATTGATAAGGTGAAAGGTCTTCTAGTTACATGGAAATGTATTATTAAAACACAGTAGACATTCTTTAAATACTAATTCGATGTACTTCTGACAAACACATAACTACATTTATTTACAATTCACTAACATATACATTATATACATACAGCGGAACTGCTGCTTATTGTACTTCGAAGGAGAAGGGAAAGGAAACATAAGAAAACAAACAATAATTAATAGTAGTTGTCGTATATACATATTTGAAGTTAAAGTAATTGTTTTGTACAGCAGACGATAATTAATAAACAGACAATATGAAATAAAGTAAATCTAAATGAAATATATAACAAAAGGAATAAAAACTTGGAGAAAAATAAAATAATAATAATAAATAAATAAAGCAAAAATTACTCACTACCATTGAAGTAATTGCTAAGTATATTAGAGAGTGATTTTTCTTTTTACTAATTTATCCAATTCAACACATTGTTGCAAAAAAAATGGTTACTGTTCTCTCCATCACTCCACTTTTTTCGGTGGGAGGAGGGGCGGAAAGGGAGGGGAGTATAACTTACAACGTGGAGTGACAATAAATGCTATGAAACCGAACTGTCGTTGCTTCATAACAAATTTATTAGATTTTGCTCTTAAGATTGTAATATTGATAATACTAAATTTTCAAAAGATACATTAAAGATGATGTGTCAAAAATTGAATAGTTGCTGAATATCGTAAGGAATACAAATTTGTTCAAGTAGAAACAAGTTTAATAATGAATTCTTTTTAAACAATTTTTTTTTTGAAGAGTTTAGTTGAAGTGAACATGTTAAGATATTTTTTTTTTAAATTACAGAAATGGAAATAGTTGGCCGGATGAATATGTTATCACTAAGGGATCATTCATAAATGATGTCGCGCTTCGAGGGGGGGAGGGGGGTTCGTGAAATTGTGACAAGGGGAGGGGAGGGGGTAACAAGAAGTGTGACACCATGCATTATGCAACATAGCGTGACAAAGGGGGGAGGGGGTCAAATGTATGGTGAAAAAGCGTGACGTCATTTATGAACGGCCCCTAATCTCTTCAATTATTTTACAGAAAATTTTGATTTAAAATCCCCTTCCCCCCATAACTTTATTGTACAGTTCTAGTCCTTTAATATGCATTGTAGAATAGAAAATATTTGAAATTTAAGATACAAAGTTTCCAATTTATACCTATATTTTAAAATTTTTCCTTTCTGGCTTTCGCATTTTCAAACAAGGCTGTCACTAGTTAATATATCTTTACTCTATTTTCTGAGAGTTATACAAAAGGAGAAATCAATACGTTTTGTTCAAGTGATCCAAATATCGACTCAAACAGTTGTTCGTCAGAAAGTTTAATGCCATCCAGAGCATGCAGCTCTCTTGAATTTCGGATAACAGCATTTTGATGAGGATGAGGACCAACCAATAGAAACTCGGGCAGCAGTTGCACCCCCTGATGACAGCAATGACGTGCTTCAATGTTTGCACACAATTTTCATTCACATAGCGCTCTTTTGGCGACTTGGCACCAACGACATTTTTGAAATTTAGTAATTTTTTATTTAAAATGTAGTTTTTTTTCTTTATTCATTTTTAATGATTCATATAATGAGGGATATTTGCTTATGTCCCCCTACCTTTTGAAAAAGAATTGGAAAAAAAATGATGCTGTAAATCGTTCGTTTTCATTTACTGAAACTCATAAAATGATATGTAACAAATATTATTACTAATAATTATTATGAATAAATTTACAAAATGAATACTATTTTCACAAAAAATAATTTTAAAAAGTTCAATAGACAAATAGTTATTTTTAAAAAATCATATTGGGTTTTATGAAAGGGTAATTATAGAAAATCAAGTGAATAGGGAAAAAGTTGAACATTTAATTTATTTTTTGAGTTAAACTAAATTTCGATTCTCAAAATGTCAAGAATTCACAGCAAAAAAAGTGTTATAGGGGTGGATCACACAGGGATGAATTCCCACTTCTCACGAAGAAGTTCGTTGCAATAAACTTATAAAGTATAATATAGCATTTGTTTGATAAATTATTTGTTTTTTTTAATAATTCCTTAAACTGTGTTATACACGAAGACTTGATTTTCGAAAAATAAGTTTTAAATGTTTCTTTCATTATCTCTCAATCTTTTCGTTTTCAGGTTAACATTTTTGAGATACTTTAGCTCGTGTTCCTTAGTTACATTTTCACTAAATATGCTATAGTCGTAAAAAAAAATATTAAATTAGTATATTGTTAACTTTTATATGAGAGAGATTTTAATGTAGGAAAAAACATGCTTGTATAGGTGTAAACTGGGAAATTTGGTTAGTCGCCAGTGGCCGGTAGACTTAGTTTCGTTAGTCGCTACTTTTTTAAATTGCCAGTAAGAATTAAAAACTAACTCTACAATTGTTTAGAAAATAAATTAATTATTAAAATAAAACAAGAAATATACAGATTTGAATTTGCAAATGCTCAAATTTTTTCGAACTTTTAAAATGATTTAAATATATACAAGATGCTGAAAGATTGAAAGTTGAAATTAGACATGAAGTTTTTGGCAAGCACGTGTTCAATATTGGCATGTTTCCATTTAAAAAATCATGCAAAGAAGATTGCGAAAAATTCATTCCGAACAGTGCCGGCGCGAGAGGAAAAACCGAGAGAGAAAATAACAATTACAGTAGACTATGGCAAAAAGTGACCGTGCTGGAGTGGCGATCGATGACACATTTTTTTAATCTCCACTTTGACTACTTTAATCGCCACGTGGCGACTGGCGACCGCTAATTTTCACCTATACATGCGGATGCGTGTAATAATTTAATAATTACCAGGGTTGTTTGGTTTAAACTAAATGATTTTTTTTTTTTAAACCACTTGGTTTAAACCAAATCTTTTTTCATTTATTTTGCACATTATTAAAAATTGCAAAATCCAATTTATGCAGAAATTACAATCACAGCACTGGATAATTAATGAATTTGAAAATTAAAGCTTTTTTTTTAATCAGTAAAAATTTTTCTCATCTCCTGTCTACTGACTACCTGTGTCAGACTATTTGGGTTTTTCTGAAATTAGCTCTGAAAAAGCTAATTTGAGAAAAACTCTTCTCAGTCATTATAAAAAGTAAAATGATATTGCAATTGTAATTCCTGGAGTTAAAGGACATATATTTGAAATAATAAAGTATCTTCATAATAACCAATCTGCAAATGTATGTTACAAATAACAATTTTTAAAAAACAAAAACTTTTTTCATTTATTTTACACATTATAAAAAATTGCAAAATCCAATTTATGCAGAAATTACATTAGATAAATAATGAATTACTGTGTAAAGTAACAAACTTTTTAATTTGCTGAAAGGTTGTATAAGTGGATTATTATAATGTGTTAATACAGTAAAACCCGTAAAGTTGACCACCTTTGTAAGTTGGTCACCTGTCTACGTTGACCACTTTTGGTCAGGAACGGAATTAGCCCTATATTATTTAATGTAGGAAAACCTTTAATTTGACCACCTGTCTATATCGAACACTTAAGTATGCCAAATTTAGGTGGGAGTATTATAAAAAACCCTTTGTAAGGTTGGCTGCCTAATTATTACTATATTTATTTATTTATCTATTTTTGCAAAGGTAAAAAAAACCTTAAATAAGTTCTTCAGGATAATATTTTTTATGCTTATAATGTTAGACCAGTATTTGTCTGGATGGATGAAACATCAATATAAAGTTTGCCTAAACCTCTGTGTAAGTTAACTATTCGAGAGAACTACTATGAGCCTCACTCTTTTGTTCTTTAAATAAGTTTCTTCTAATTGATCTAGCCATTTCGAAAAATTATGTATTTTTAGGGAATCTTTACAATCGAATAAGTAAACTAACACATTTATCTTTAACTAAGTGCTTTAATTTTAAAGTTGTATAGAATACATTGCAAGTCATTCAGATTAAATTTATCTAATGGCAATGGTATTTTAGCTAATTGTTAAAAAATAGCTAGTTACTAATTTTAAAGTAACATTAATACATGATGTTATAATTTAATTAGTCACAAATGAATAAACGCATAGCGTAAGAAATGACAAGAAAAAAAAATCCCTATCCTCTATAAGTTGACCAATAAAGTGCTGCACCTATATAAGGTAATTAAAATTCAATGTTTTAACTTGGTTATTTAATTAATTATCAATAAATTAATTATTAATAACATTTATTTACAATTAATGATCTGAAATCTCCATGATTTTCTAAAAGTCAAATTGTTTTTTCTACAAATGCTATTTAAATTTTAAAAAACGGTTTTTTTTGTTTTTATTTTTAAAAAAAAGCAGATTTTTCCAACCCTGATAATTACGACTTTTTTTTTTTTTTTTAATGCAACTAATTCATATTATGATTCATTGTAAGTAAAAATGTCTGTTTAAACAGAATAAAATACAACACTGATATGGCATTATTTGTGTAGCTTGGAAAGCACTTATTCTTGATAATCATTTTATCTGGTGCGAGCGAGATCCGCTCCCTAGTCAAACGAACAGCTGATAGCAGGCTTGGAGTCGATTACAAAGAAACGTAATCGATTACGATTACGATTACAAAGGGAGAAATTGAGAGATTATGATTACGATTACGATTGTAATCCTTTGCCAAAAAGTAATTACGATTACGGCAGCGATTACAGTCGTTGAAAAATGTAATCGATTACGATTATGACATCCGATTACGATTTTGATTACGATTAGATTAGCATAAAATTATCCGATATTATGCATACAACTCTCATTTTTACAATAGTGTCATAAATCAAAAAGTTATGATTTTTAATTAAATTTTTGATTTAACTAGAGATAACTGAAATGATGATGAATGCAATTATAATGAAATAATTTCAACATCACAGTTCTGGAATTATAATGTCGTTGCAGAAATGAAAATTTGTAATATCTCCATATATTATAATTTCTCCATTGTATTTATTTTCTAGTTTAAATTGTGCAAATATTTCACATAACACCAATTAGTTTACTGAAAATAATAATTTTGTATGATTCTTTATGAAGTCACTTATAAGATGTGTATGAATTGCACGGGATAACAAAGTATTCAGATGGTGTAAGAGATAAATAATCTTTTGAAAAAAAAAAAGCTGTATTTTAGAATAATTTCAAAAAATTTGAACATGAACATTCAAATAACTCTTAGCAAAATTAGTAATCGTTAAAAAGTAATATGAAGAATAATTATAATACGAATGACTATAATATTTTAATATGATTTTTGTGGTATTTTTTTTTTAACATGCACGAGCATATAATTTTTTTCCATGTACTAACTGTTTTAATAAAAAATAAAGTGCAAGTAATTTTACAACACAAATTTAACGTACAAGATTAAAAGGGAAATACAAAATTCTGTTGAGGTAATTCTAAGAAGAAAAAAATAATTAACTTTTAAAAATAACTCCTAAATATTAATTCATGCATGTAGAAAACAATTGGGAGAATGTCTAAACATAAATCGCTTTTTCTTTTACATACCTATTAATTAAAAAGAATATTAGCATTAAAATATAAATAAATTTAAGATTTAAATGTATTTACTTTTTTAAATATTCGAAGAACATATTTAAAAAAATAATAATAATCACACGTACCAGGGTTAAGATTTCATGCTTCTTAAGCATAGAGCATCATGTAACGCCAGTTCCTAAATTGCTAAAGTGTAAATGTGCTATTCTTTAGAAAAATTCTTCACTTCTGCTGTTAAAGAAAGGCGAAAACGCAAAAGGCATTTCGTGTCTCTTTTTTATGTGTGTAGGTGATAGTACTCTTTCCACTAGATTTATTGAACGGGACCCCGCGGAGAGAAGAAAGGGGGAACTCTCTTTTACTCGCGGCGATCCCGTCCAGACTCTCGCCTATTGCCCAACCGTTTGAATATGTTTTGAAGGGGTAATTAAGGAAGCAAAATGACCGATGCATTTGGTCCTTCTGAGACACCTTCGCCTTTCTTATCTACCCCGAAATCTTTGACTTGCAGACAGATTACCGCTCTTTTACCGAAACTGGACGACACGAGGACACCGGAGACCCCCTTCCCCCTGAGAGCCCCAAGGCGATGCGAGTGACTATCCAGACCAGACTCTCTTTCTTCTCGGGCTCTCCAGCCATTCCCCGTGGAGAGTGGAGCCGCAATTAAGAATTCTGAGAGACCGCAACAAGTAGGACAACAAGCGTCTCTAGCAGACTATTATATCGTCCTTCCATCAAGGCTCTGCGACCGCCACACAGAACCTTTTATATTATGATCGCCCGTAGGTTACAGACCGCTTAGGATAGGACTTCAGTACACAGATTGAATCCTTTTTCTTGTAATCTTATCTCTTCTATCCAATGGTAGAGCTAAAAATTTCAGCTTTCAGCAGGTCAAGATTACACGATTGCAGGACCAGCAGATTACGGATTTTTTCCTTAAGATTACGATTAAAATTACAGGAGAAAAAGGATTACGGGATTACACAATTTTGATTATGATTATGAGAATATGCCATCGTCAGATTACGATTACGATTACGATTTTTTCAAAATGTAATCGATTACAGCCGATTACGATTACGTAATCGCGATTACTCCAAGCCTGGCTGATAGCATTCGGCGCCAACCAGCTGAGTGCTTGACGTGAATCCTTTTCTCTCATTTAAATGGCAACCCCTTTTTAGGAAATACCTTGTGAGTGACGTCGGCATGAGGCAATTTCAAACTCGGCCACTCATCGCTCGCCCCGTAATAACCCCTGCAAAATGTCTACACCTAAATCACTTTTATTCCGCGCGCTGAACGTAATTGGAGGTCGGAATTCCGCTTTGGAGTTCGATTGGTGCACTAGATATGAACCCTATTAACATAACCGGCGTCTAATAATCTGCACCCCCCTTAAACATATTGTTATTAGTTATTGCCAATAGGTAATTACGATTTAGGGAGAAAACCCCTTCACTAGTACCCAAATGCGAATTTTGCTAACACATGTTTTCGCTAGATGGCAGTAAAATAACATGCATGACATTCGAACTATCCCTTCGTTTTGGGATGCGGTGTGTACACAAAGAAATTAGTGATGGGCATAATCGAGAGATTTCAATAATCGAGTGATTAGTACTCGGGTGGTTTTGATAATCGAGTGATTATCTCGAGTTCTCGAGTTCTCAATTGATCATCTCGAGTTCTCGTTTGATCATTTCAAGTTCTCAATTGATCATTTCGAGTTCTCGAGTGATCATTTCGAGTTCTCGAACGATTATTTCGAGTTCTCGAGCGATTTCAGAATGGAATGAATCTCTAACAGGGAGGCCATTTAGTGAGTCAGAAGGGAAAATCCCCCCCCCCCCCTCCCAAGCCTTAATATAATGTATTTCTCCGTAGGTGCAAGTATTTTCGTGTCAGGGAACTGGAGCAACAAAATTTTTGATTTGCTCCGATCCGACTGTTAAATATTTGTTCCAACGCTGCTCCAGCTCTGCTCCGTGCAGCAAATAGCTTTAATAGAATAAAATCTTTATTTATTTAATTGAATGATAGTAAATTTATTTATTTATAGACAATTTATTTTGAAAAAAATCTTTTTAAAAAATCCCGTTTCGTTTTACGTTGTTGTTCACTTAAAACTAGTTTTAATGAAGAAAGAGGTCATGTTTGATGAAATTCTAATTTTAAATGATCAGAGCAGTTAAGCGCAACAAGTTTCCGTGTTTTGGCTCCGCTCCTACTCCAAGCAAAAACTAGTTGCTCCACTGCTTCGCTCTGCTGCTCGACGCACCGCTCCAGATCGCTGTTTATTGTTGTTGTTTTTTCATGTAACATGTGCCGAGTTTATGTCTCCCCCCCCCCCCCTTTGAAATGAAGGGGAATAATCTCGACAAGTTAGGGGTCATTCATAAATGATGTCACGCATCGAGGGGGGAGGGTGTTCATGAAATTGTGACAAAGTGTGACAACGGGAGGGGAGGGGGTAACAAGAAGTGTGACATCAGGCTTTTACAACATAGCATGACATGTAACAAAAGGGGGGAGGGGGGTCCGTTGAAGTTTGACATTTTGTGACAAAGGAGGGAGGGGGTCAAATATATCGGAAAAAAGCGTGAAGTAATTTATGAACAGTCCCTTAGTGATGATTATTTCAAAAGATTTCTGGGCATGAAATTAAAGATGACCCCCTCCCACCGCACTCAAAGCATACAGATTTATGGGCATTGAAGGGATTTCGGCAAAAGAGGAAGTAACGAAAACTTTTAAGCGGAAGGGTGAGAATGGGAGTGTTATTTCTAATACGTTCCTGATATTAGTTAACCCAAAAAATATGCTGGAATAAGGCTGCATTTCCTAATTTTGTTTCGTGTTAGATTTGTTTACTGCTTAATGCTTATGATTATTTTGTGAATAACCGAGTAACGTTCTTTATTGATGGCATATTGCAGCATTTGTTTATTTTATGTTTCTTTATTTATTTTACCAGCTAGTAAAGTGACAGTTTGCTTTTTTTTTTTTTAATTTTTTATTGACCAAAAAATATTTCAGCAGAAAACTTAGACCGAAATTGGTTAATGTCAACATTTACGATTTCCATGAAAGTCCAAATATTTGGTTATATCTTTATACATTTGGACATTCAATACTTTCTGTCGACAATCACAGATGTGCTCTGGTGAAAGTCAAAACAAACAGCCTATGCCAATAAGAGCTGCGGCGGTCTGACGAACTTTAGTCTGAAATAAGATTGTATAACGTTAAATCCTTAAAATTATTGTTTGTACTTTTCAGTGGATGAGCAACCGAACCCCCCTCCCCTTATGCTCTTACCCCTGATGACACACTAACGATAACCTAGAAATGTGTTTGTAAAACTTAAATTTCGATAAATTTTGGGAACCCCCCCCCCCTCCCCGTTTTTTTAACGTCATCAAAAACAGTTTACCATTCCATTTCCTGCAATTTCCGGGAGATGTCCGGAAGTCCCCTAAACTCCTCAACCACTTCCCATCACCAAAAATATACTAAAATAACGCACATTTCCGCAGATTATTCCGAATATCAGTTTTCCCAAACAGCTCTATAAATACAGCATTAAGCTGCGAATTTATCACTTAAATTTAAAAAAAATTCTAAAATTGTGCCCCCCTCCCTCAAACGCCACCAAAGAGTTCAAAACGTTTGCCAATTTCAAAGTAATGCCCCATAAAAATCCCCCCTTAACCCTAATAGCACCACCCAAAATTGTGTTTTCAGGATTTCAATTTCGAAAAACTTCCGTCACTTTTCATTTCGTTAACATGATAAAAATAGTCTCAATTTCTATTTTTTATATACTGAACTCTAGAAATTTTTAATTTTTCCTCCCCCTCTTTTCCCAGGAAAAATAGCCTAAAGTAACGTTCTCGGGGGGTCCCTTTATTACTAACATCTGCAAAATGCAACACAAAACTGCGATTTTAGCGTCTAAATTTCTAAAACTTTCGGAGAAATTGCACGAACCCGTTCCCCTAATGTCACCAGCGATAGCTTTAAGATATATTTTGAGGATTTTAATTCAGAAAATTATCCTCAAAGACTCCCCCGTGAAACCCCTTTTCTATAGCACGTCAATTCCATAAACTATTCAATGTAAAGAGATATGTAACCACACCTAGATATAAAGCAATTCTGCGAAGATAAAAAAACGAGAGGTGCGAATCAAATAAACATATTAACTTTTAAAAAAATGCATTGCTTTCGAAAGGACGGGAGTGCTTCCCGGCCTCTAAATTTGTTTATAGCAATGACTTCCTCTTAAATAAGCAACTATCCGCCTTTGTTACCTACTCACACACATAGCCCTTTTCGCAATCACGTGACTATGAATCATCCAAATGTATTACCCGAGAAGAAAATCATTCGAGACATTCATTCGATTCTACCTTCCGAGAAGTAAACCAACCGAGTTCTCGAGATGTTTAATCGAGTTCTCGAGATGTTCAATCGAGTTCTCGAGATGGTCGTCTGAATCGAGTTCTCGAGATGGTCGTCTGAATCGAGTTCTCGAGTTGTCCTGAGTAATCGAGTTCTCGATTATGATCACTCGATTATGCCCATCACTAAAAGAAATGAACTTTCTATTCTTTATGAAGTTGCTCTCTCACTAATGTTGATACATATTTTAATATGTTTCACACTAAAACAACAGTGGGAACCATGATAATAATAACAAGGATGCAAGATTTAAAAAATAGAGAGTTGAACACATTCAGAACAATATATCTTAATTTCTTCTTCAAGAGGAGCAAATGATTTCTTTTTTCTTTTGTCGTTTAAATCGTTCAACTGTGACAAAAAAAGATCTACTGCAATGTAGAGCTTATCTTTATTTTTTTGAAAAAATTGGGAAATTCATATACACCATAACATTGTGGGGCAGGTTTTCTCTTTCGGGCTTTTTTTTTTCCCATTAACAGCATTTTCCATTTAATCTTATGTGTGCTGAAACATTCCCTGGTACGGTGTTTACGTTGTGATCTGAATTCACTTTAATGCAGATTAATAATTTCATTTGTAGTAAATAGTTGCTTCCTTAGTCCACGATTTCTCACCCTTTCCTCTCCAACTGCTCCCACAATTGATAGAAAAACAAGTTTAATTTTTGTTTGTTTCTTTCTTTTTTTCATCAAAACAGCCTGAAATACTCATTTCACAACAAGCTAAGATACTTGCAGCTCCAATATGTTTATAAAATAATATGTATTGTGTTATTTGCTACAATTTTTTTGGATCTAATGCTTCATGGGGGCTTTCGTTAGCTCTTAAACAAATAGATTATCGCTCTTCTTGCTCAATATAGACACATAAATACGTGTTGTAGCGGTTTGGGGCAACCGAAGTATTCTAGATCACCAAAGCTTTCAATATAGATCAGCTAAAGAATAAGGGTTTTAGCACCAAAGTTAATTGTAAGCCTCTTCATACAACTTACTTTTCTGGCCTAATTCTTTATTTGCAAGAAAAAAGGGAAAACCAACTTTTTTTTATGTGTCTTTAGCTGAAAACTTATATTATAATTAAACAACAACATCAATGAAATGAAATGCGAACGATTAAACTCCATCTTATCAGACACAGGGAGTTAGAAAAGCTGCAAAAATTATTTTTTCGTGTCGGAGTTTAATCGTTTGTCTTTAATTTCCTTCACTTTTTCAGGTTTTAATTCCTAACTTAATTCCATATTTTAGAGGTTCTTAGCAGCTTAGGTTTAGGGGATTTCAATTAGACACAAACGAAAAGAAAGTGGCTCTATATAGTTTTGTTTTATTTTATTTTTTCCTTTCGCTGCATGAAAGTGAACCTAAAAACTTTTTTGCATACTGTTGCAGCATATAACCAGGGTAAAGTTAAAGGGACCGTTCATAAATGATCTCACACTTTTTTCAATATATTTCCTCCCCTTCCCCCTTTGTCACAAAAAATGTCACACTTCATCATATCCCTCTACCCCTTCTTTGTCACAAGTCGCGTACATATGTACTTGCAGTTCAGAAACAAAGAACTGCGTTATAGATCACATTTCTAATTTCATCTTTCTTTTAATAAAATTTGTGAGCATTATAATAATGATGATTACATGTGTGCTTAATTTGCATAAAATGAGGGAAAGGTTTACGACACAAAACATAATTAGTATAGTATAGTACAGTAAAACATATTAATTGTTTGAATTCTGAAAAAAGGCACCCCGCGCAATTTTATGTTAAAAATGTAAATGCCTAGAAAAATTTCCTTTTAGACTTCTAACAAGGAGCAAATTCAAACCGCAATCACCATGAGGTGTTTACGATACAAGATGATCAATGAAACTTTAAAATCAAATAATGAAAACATAATAAACTTTAAAAATAAATTTAATTTGCTGATTGTAAATGTTTTTATAGAAACCAAAACCAAAATGTTTGATGTCACACTTTTTGTCACCTCCTACCCTTCCCTTGTCACAAAAAGTCACAATTTCTCGATTCCTCCTCGCCTCCTCTAAGCGTAATACCATTTATGAATGACTCCAAAGACACTATTATTTACCTGTAGCCCTAAGCTTATAAATAAGGCAAAGTCACCTATTATTGACATGCTACCAATTATTAACACTTGTAGGGTTATTTTGATACGAGATCCCCCACCAGGAGAGATGATTGCATTGTTTTTGTACCAAAAGACTGCAAGATACTGAAGTATTTCGTAAAGTGACCTATTATTTTGATTGAAATGAAAACTTGAGGTTTTTAATTTATAACGCAAGAAATCATGTTTATATGCAAAAATCGACACGTGAAAGCAAAACTGAGTTTATTAAAATATTGCATGGTAAAATCAGAAAGTCTTAATGGTTGTTTTAGCAAGAATGACACAAAGGGACATCTCTCCTTAGCAAAAAGAAGAGATGCCGCATACGAAAAAAAGGAGAGATGCCCCACTATGCATGAAGTATGGACAGATGACTCACTGTAATTATTTTTACGATTTCGATAGATACATTAGTTCTATGAGCATTGTTTCCCTATGTATTATAAGAACGATTTTTAATTTATTATTTAAATATAGCGCTAATTTAGTTTAAATACATTTTTAATTTATTGCAAATGCAGTGTTACTTAATTTATTTTACACAGATATTTAATTTAAATAATATGTATAGTGTTGCTTGATTTATTATATAGAACAGTATTAATAACATTATATAAGTGTAAAACATAAAAGCTTTAGTTGATCGTGTCTTCTTAAATCGTCTTTTCTCTTAGCCTATCAGGTGATTATAGGTTGATACTCATTCATACAATTAACCATATATAGTACTCATATGATTAACCATAAAACTTTCTCATTTACTGATTCTTTTGTGAGAATATTAATTTCACTTAATTTACTTTTTTGAGTGCTGAATGAACAAGATTTACAAAAATTCTGGAGAAGGTTGGAGATGTTGGACTGAAGCTCAAGAGAAGCAGTTAAAAGGATTAGGCCATGATATATAGGTGCTAACCAATACTTGCTTAGAATTCCTTGACAATTACTTTAAAAAGTACGTCAACTATTGAATAGCCTGAACGCATGTATTGTAAAAAATGAATGCGTGACGGTTTTATTGTGTGTTGTGAAATAAGGCAACATTCATTGAAGTAAGGACAAAATTTAAAGATGCAATTTTAGTTTTATTTTTGTCAAAGTTTACCATCTAGGTTATGATTTTTTTATGTTACTTTCAACTGTAACTTTATTTTTAAGGTGACTTTCGAAACTTAGACATGTACCTTCGTTTTTGATGTTCCTTTCAATATTTAAATGTGATAAATATATTTTTTAATGTTCTTTTATGATGATAATAAACGTGAAAAATTTTTCTTGTTTGCTATTTTAATTCACTTAGTTTTGCGAGAATCACACCCTCTCGCTGAAGCATCTCTTTTCGTTCGTCGGGTGAGATGGCCAAATGCGATGTTACCACGTTTCTTCTTTAGCTCAAATGGAAAAGTTCACATAATAAATTGAGTTTCATATATTTAAACAATGGGATACAACATTCTTCCTGGCCGAATTTCAACTGATATTATTGATAAATTAAAGTTTGACACTTCTTTTATGGTGGGGAAACTCTCCTCAGAATTTCCCTAAGTTAAATTTAATAAAATAAGCGTTTGGTGGAACCTCGGATTTTAAGCTGGGTGCCATTTCAAAATTCAATCAAGGAACTTTGAAATCGCATTAAGTTTGAAATTCTATACTCTCAAAAATAGAATCCTCATTTTCGACGGTTCTTCAATCGTCAAGAAAATTTCGTCATTTGCAACGATTCTTTCCTCGCGCGATCACGTGACTAAAAAAAGTTACTACACAAATTTCGGCAATTTGAGGAAAGGTTTACTCGGAGCCATTTCGTCAAATACGACGAAAGTTTCGTGAGATTTGAGCATGCGTCTCTGAGAGTGTAGGTCACCCCAAACGCTCATTTCATCAAGTTACAAGTACCGTAAAACCGGTAAAGTTGACCACCTTTGTAAGTTGGCCACCCGTCTAAATTGACCACTTTTGTCAGGAACAGAATGAGCCCTATATTTTGTAATGTAGGAAAACCTTTGTAACGTGACCACCTAAGTTGACCACCTGTCTACATTGACCACTTATGTGTGCCAAATTTGGGTGGGAGCATTAATAAAAACCCTTTGTAAGTTGACAGCCTAATTATTACTGTATTTATTTGTTGTTTGCCTTTGCAAAAATAAATAAACTTAAACTAACTTCTCCAGGATATTTTTTATGCTAATGTTAGACCAGTATTTGTCTGGATGGATGAAACATCAATATAAAGTTTGCTTAAACCTCTCTGTAAGTTGACCATACGGGAAAACTGCTATGAGCACTCTTTTGTTCTTTGAATAAGTTTTCTCTTTTTCTTCTACTTGATCTAGCCATTTTGAAAAAATATGTATTTTATACATATGATATATTATCTGTATTTTATCTAAGTGCTTTAATTTTAAAGTTGCATAGGATACATTGTAAGTGATTTAGATTAAATTTATCAAAATAGCTAATGACATTTTAGATAATTGTGAAACAAATAACTAATTACTAATTTTAGTAACGTTGATAAATGACGTTATATTTTAATTTGTCACGAATGAATAAACGCATAGTGTAAGAAATGACAAAAAAGAAAATCTCCACCCTCTATAAGTTGACCACCTGTCTATGTCGACCACTAAAGTGTTGCACCGCAAGTGGTCAACCCACACAGGTTTCACTGTATCAGTAATTAGTGACATGTCAATATTAGGTGCCCTTACCCTATTCCCGATGTAAAAAAAATATGCATAAAATAATAAGACAAAGTGTTTCAAGGGGAAAATTACTACTGTGCGTATTTATGAACTTTTATTCTTTAAAATATGTTTAATTTAATATTTTTAGTTTCATGAAATACACGTTGAAATGTGTACACATTTTTTGTTGGTATTACAGTTGATAAAAAAATAAAATTCATTGTTTACTCTTTACGAAAAGTTTATCAAATAATGGAACTTTTGAAAAGTAAACGCCGAACAGTCCATCCGTGAAGTCCTTAGGGGGAGAAGTATGTATCGTTAGCATACGCTAATGATGTGTTTCAAGACATAATACAAACTAGCATTTGAAAAATACAAATATTCGTATACTAGGAACTAACTCCCTGTGAATTATGCTTATCTTATTATTCTTGGTTTCACATATTATGTTGAATTGATTTATTTATTTGTTTTCTGAGGACGATTATACATTATCGGGGGTCGATCCAGCACTTTTTCAACAGGGTAATGTTTTTGTGAATTTTGAGAAGTTTTTTGTGAAAAGTCTTTATTATAATTTGCCACTTATTTAATAAATAATTCCGTGAAAATAAACGATTTGGTAGCCCGGAATTTTGGGGAGGGTTCCGCTTCGAACTTATGTGGAATTTTGTGAAGGGACCGAAAACGGACCCTGATTTCCTCTGGCGCGTCCCCTAATTGTACTTTTCCCGTGTTTTGCCCTCAGTTTCACTGTAGAAAAACGTTTACTTCCCTAATAGATGTGTTTAATTATTTACTTATTTCATTTTATTTTACAATTCATAAAATAAACACTTCAGAAATACACAAATAAAAGAGAGTATTAATATAGGTTGGAAGTAGAATTTTATGTGCGACAAAATGCATCGTGAAATTTCATCTAAATTGGGCTCAGATTTTTGTGGTTGTCTTAATTCAGGAGTGAACTTATACAATGAAGTAAAATTTTTCATCTGACAAATCAGTATGAAATATGGTAATTACTGAAAGTCATTGTTTAGATCAAATTGCTACCACACACAAGAACGCGTAATCAAAATAGTGAATGAATGAAATTATAATAAAAATGTAAAAATCTCGCACTTATTCTAACTATAAATTTTCATGCCGAATTTTAGAGCTGTCGACCTTGAGATGCGTGTACTGTCATAGCAAAGAAACGTCTTTAGTATAGGGACTGGTTGGCAATTTATTTTAGTTGGCGACGAAAGATGCCGCGAAAAGAGTGATACGTCCAGAACTTACCAAATATATTTTTAACTAAAGTTCCACACATCAAACACAAAACAACTCATTGCAATTGTAATTAACAATTTCCTCTCCAACCAAAAATGTTGCTAACGGGCTCCTACACTAAAGTTGTACCCAAGAAGTGAATATAGATACATGCATATGAACTTCCTTGCCAGATTGTTCGCCATAACGATTCTTGCCTTCATCATGTTTTTACTTAAACTTGTCACAATAAGTCTTACACCATTTCATAGACCTTCTGATACATTCAAATTACGCGCAGTATTACTAAAGCTTTTTTTTTTTGCAATGGGTTCCGTAGGCATTTTAAATTTCACAAATGGTAACAACAAATTTCAATCATCAAAAGGTAAATTAAAAATAAGTGTTGCCACTCAGTGTATTGCTAACTCAATTGAAATACAAAATCTAGAGCGAATGATGTTTGCTCATAGTTGTCCTCAATTGCGTTTTTAAATAAATGGTTTTTTTTGTGTAAAATCGCGTTTTTTCGGGGAAGACACCTACATAGGTAAACTTAAAAAACAAAACCGGATTTAAATACAAAATTTGGTCCAGATCGTTAAAGCCGTTTTCGAGAACACAAAATATATAACTATACAAGAATTGCGCGTTTAAATATATAAGAGGAGCTCTAATGTTTTCGCAAGACAATCGCTGAAACGAAATGGTGTTACACAAAAACATTATAGAAATTAGAAAATACTTCGATTCTCTTCCGTTTTCTGCTGATCAGAAGCCGTTTTCCATGTCGAAGCCTTTCCCCATATGTCTACCTTCGTTTTTCATACAAGCACCAGCATACGAAATACAGTAAGTAATCTTGTTAATCCAATGCATCGTTTTTCAACCATTTTAGTTGCGACCTTTTCAAAAGCCGGATATATATATAAAGGCTTGCGATCCCTTTACTACGAATTTTATTAGCATTATATTGGATTTCGTAACACTTGATTGTAATTTAAGATACTTAATTTAACAAAATGATGATTGTTACTTTTTTTTTTGTCCAGATTGTGACCTGGAGATTTTGATACGATCACTTTTAGCTATCATCAAAAATCTATTGGATTAAATAACCAATAAAGTTTAACACACTTTTACATTTACGGTTTCTATCTGTAAATAGAGTTTTTTTTGCATGCTTCAATCATTCACACTGAAGAAAACTAAAATCATATTGTTTTTACCAAAATGGGCGAATTATGCGTACTTTTAAGACATTCATTGGACATAATTTTATGTTTATTTTGTCTAGTCTAGATATCTACATAGATCCCTCGTGGGATTTTATGCACATTAACACTAACAGATTGTTACACCGTTAAAAAAGCCCTCTTTATAAATGCACATGAGCGCAAGGCAATAGTGCTCTTCTAAGCACGAAAGAAGTATCTCGATTTTTCCTTGAAGCACGATTTATATAAGCAATATATATTGTTTTATTTAAATATTTTTTGAAGTAAATAATTGAAAATATCAATTACTAAAAAAAAAACTTCTTAAAGAGGTGGGGTGAATTAAGAATTTAGAAAGATGCTCAAAGCCAAAAGTTCTTTTTTCGAAGCACGCCTCTCATGTTTAGTAGAGTAACTATTGTTAACTACATCCTACCAGTGCCGGCCCGACGGTATTCGGCGCCCTTGGACTTTATAAAAATAGTCGCCCCTAGTCCTCTTTCATCATACCAACTAAAATACTATAAATTCAATGGTGTATAATTTTATTGCGTTTTCAATTATTTAAAAAACTTTAATAATTACATACATGAAACAAATAACTTATTTTTTTCCTTTCTAATCTGACTTCTGGTAATTGCAAACCTAGTGCGTTTCACAGGGATTGGTACCATCTAACCATCTCTATCAAGCACCACAGTGGGTATAGTACCATCGCTACAAGTGAATTTTGACGCTAAGTTCTTTCACTTGAAAGATGGAGTATCTGGGAGGAGTCACTATCATTGGGTCTGCCTATGTTAAGACAACTAGAGTTGTTGAATTCATTGTGTGAAACAGGGATTATTATTATCCTTTCATATATTATTTCTCAAAGCCTTTTTTTTTGGTCGGTACGCCATAACTTCCTTAATACTTCATCAAATTTTATGAATGAGGTGTCATTTTAAAGCTTTCCTTCACCGCTACACTGGAAAAATATACATTATACAATTATACGGAAATATACAAAAAAATATACCGAATGCCGAAAATTACATAAAGTAATCCTTTTCTATGGGAAGAAATTGTCGCATCCTTTAGAGCTTGATACCATTGAAAAGCGCGTAAAAAACTACTTGAGAAAGAGTTTCCTGCTACGTGCTAAAATTCGAAGTCTCTAAATTAACTAGAAAAGAAGTTATGAGCGTTTTTCTCGGTAGTTCGAAATTATTTTTTCACGGTAATTAACTTTAATTTTATTTGAATTGTTACCATGCCGACTGGCTTATGATCCTCTGCTTTTTTAACGAATTAAAGTTTATCTCTTGGCGGTTTTTATCATTTTGAGAAGCAGCCGTTTTTTAAATTAATTAATTTATTTTTTTGGATTTTGATTCTTTTTTAACGAATTAAAATTTATTTCTTGCGGTTTTTATCATTTTGAGAAGCAGCCGATTTTTAATTAATTAATTTCTTTTTTTTATTATTTTGATCATTCTTTTTTTAAACGAATTAAAATACTGCACAGGGTTTTTTAAAGAAATGTTAGCCTTTATATCAAATTTCATGAATGAGACACCACTTTAAAGCTTTCCTTACCCGCTACACCAGAAAAAACAACATGCGGGCTAAAAATGTACCGATTTTCTTAAATTTGAAGTTCAAAATCATTTAAGAAGAGGTCTTTCAATGGATGCCAAGTTGGTGTTGTGTTTGCTGGTTAGAGGCCGAGTGCCCGAGTGGTTAGGAGCGCAAGGCTGGTATACCCAACACCCATGGTTCGAGTCCCACATTTCGTTTACGTTTTCTCCAAATAATTGTTTTGCTGGATCGTTGATTTTTGAAAAACTAAATGTAAAAAGGACTCTTTTGTATTTTATTTGGTGTTTTTATTTTCATGCATTAAATTAAAAAATAGTAGAAAATATACTATTAAAATTATTTATTAAATTAAATATTCATTGCATAAAATGCGGAATTCCGCACGGGTCGACTAGTTATTATTATTATTATTATTATTATTTTTTTTTTTTTTTTGCTCTGACGCTGAGGCGCCTCCAAGATGCTGGCGCCCTTGTACTTTGCACATTTTGCACATTGATATGGCCGGCAATGCATCCTACTGTATCTGGCATCTCAGGCCTACACAGATTACTCTGAAGAGCACGGAACGCAGCGCTCGTCCTTCGGACCTTCCAAAACCTCTCTGACACACTTAACAACCAGAACCGGCCATAGGGACCGGACGGACGAGCGTTGGCTGACTGCTTTACTGTCCCTGTGCCGCAGTCTCTCTACAAAGAGAGCCTAACATTCGCCGGAAGCAGGTTGGTGGAGATTTAGGGTTACCCAGTCCGCGCCACGAGGAGGCCCCAAACATTGCGAACCATGTTTAAGTTGGTATAGGTCCACAACTGAAAGCTAAATCAATCAAATAACTAAATTTTAAGGAAACCTTGTAATTAAGTAAAACATTTTAATGATTGAGCGAACTAAAATTATCTAAGGCGAAGAAAATATTTCTGATGTCACAGAAAATTTGTTAATAACTAAAAGAAAAATCCCAATAAGGCGAACAAATTGCTGACTCACTCTCAGAAATAGAACTCTCATTTTCGACGATTCTTGAATCGTCAAGAAAATCTCGTCATTTACAACGATTCTTTCCTCGCGCGATCACGTGACTTAAAAAAGTTACTGCACAAATTTCGCCGATTTGACGACAAGGTTTATTTGGCCGTTAATCATGATGAAGGACCAAAGCATTGTAAAACACATTTTATATATACTAATCTAAACTACTACATGATTACATAAAACTATATCTACACAATACAATCATCGTGCGCGATTCTACGCAGAGAATCGGATGCGTTGCTTTCAGGCTCACAGTTCCAGCTCGTCTGCCCTAGGCTCAGAGAGCCGTGTGTGATGGCGCGCAAGTCGCGTTCGCCATAGTTTACTCGGAGCATTTTTCACAAAGCCATTTCGTCAAATACGACGAAAGTGTCGTGAGCTTTGAGCATGCGTTTCTGAGTGCTTAATCAAGTGTTGAGGCTGTACATATCTCACTCTGTGAATATTTCGTGTCTAAAAGGTAGTGGACGTTTTTCCCGTCATTTCAAAATTCATCGTAATTAATGTGATTATTATGGTATAAATAAAACCTGTCTTTAGTTACTTCAAATGGGACTTCTTTCTGTTTCAAATGTTGTTAAGAAACGCTGCAATGAGTTTCTTTAGTGCTAAATAACATGTATAGCTTACCAGTGGTGTACGCAGAATTTTTTCAAGGGGGAGGGTCATAATTTTCTGAAACTACTAAAAGAAATTTGAGTATGTATTAAAGCACTATTATTTAGAGCTAAGGGGGAGGGGGTAAACCCCTAACCCCCCCTTTCGTACGCCACTGTAGCTTACCCCCCTAATCATTTTTTAAAATGTTTATAAAAATTCTGGCTTAAAAAATTAAAATCACAATAAAATATTGGAAAGGAATGTTACTACTAAAAATAAATAAACAAAAAAAGTTTTAGTGCTAATGCGGAACACTTCTCAGGAAATTTCTTCAACCTTACATCAGAAACATGAAGAAAGTTGCAAAATTCAGTGGGACTGTTTATGTAGTTAATTCAGCATCAGGCATGGAATTTAAAGGACATAGATTCAAAAAGATACCTGGATTACAATGGGAAATCAGTTATTAAAGTTGTTACGTTGGTAAGGTAAAAGAATTGACCACGTCTGCCCTGTATTTTTCCTGTATTCCTTGACCAATCCTTTTTATATTAATAATCAGTATATTCTTCCCTTGAAAAAGAGTGCAATGAAGGGTTAAAATTTATAAATAAGATGAGAATCTGACAGGGATACAATTTGATAGTATAAGATAAGAAATGCATTTATTTTAATGAGCTCCAACTACATTGGAGTGTCACAAACAATGTAAAATCGAGTTAAACATTAAGTTGCGAGAACACTAACAAAAGTCTACTTAATCTTTAATTTTCCATTATAATCACAAATTTAAAAATATCATGTTCTCTAAAACGTTTCTCTGATTCATGACGCCAACTTTTAGTACTTCCCCTTGTATTTTACAGTACACCGTATTGTTGATCCTTTTAGTATCAATCCTTTAAATGTATTCGTGCTTTATCTAATGATAAACATTTTCCTATTTTGCATGCACCTCATACAGAATTCTCAATTTAGTTTTACATCTAATCACATATCTAGAAGGACGATATTTTACTTATTTACTTTTAAAATTCAAAGCTCTAGTTATTATTTTGCTTACTGAACAAATCATCGAGTTTAAAACTCTTTATTTTTAAAAACAAAGGTCTTACCTTATAAATATTCGGTGAAGTTAATTTCTTCTTTGGATTCTAATTATTTTCCAAGTAAGTTACTAGTTTTGACATGCTTTCCTTTTACTATTAAGCACGATAACATTGTATAACTTTAGACACACTGATTTCATACCGTCTTTCGGAGCTACCTGGAGTAATTAAATACAAACATTTTCATTCGTTTCTTTTCTTTGTTTCGTTCGTTTCTTTTATCCCCCCTCCCTCCGATCAGGGAGAAACACAACCTTCTGTGCATTAGTATTTTAGAAATGGTATTTTGTAATTAGAGATATGCCTTATAATGGCTAAGAATAAGTAAAAGACTAAGAAAATAACTATTAAAAAGAAAATATTTTAAACCTTATAATTATTATTCTTTTTATTATTTTAATCCATTAAAATCGTTCATCGTTCAAAAATTTTCGAACAAAAAGATTTTATATTTTGTATAAGAAGAAAGTTCATAATATTTTATGTTGCAGCAAATTATTATTATTGTTTTTTTTTTTTACTTGATATTTGGCCGCGTTAAAAGTGCAAAATATCGATTTTTAATTCAATTATACTTTATAGGAACTTTTATGACAAACTCGTAAACTGTGCAATTAATTTCCTGAAAAATTTCATGCAACTATTGATAAATTAATATTTTTTCCAATGTAAGATTTGCAAATGGTTAGTAATGTTTTAGGATAATTATATTTCCTTGAAGTAAAAACTCTCAAATTATTTATTGAAATGTTTATTAGTTTTGACACCCACAAAACTTGACAAATTACTATGAGGGATCAAACTACACACTGGTATCAAACAAAACCTTTAGAAAGCTTTCAAAATGTAATTAATAAATACTTGACAAAAAAAAAAAAAAAGTCAACATCTGATTCTAAACCTTTAACCCAATATTTTCAAATGCTGTATAAATGTTGTTCGATGTCAGTTGCTTTGATGTACGTTGTCAGACGTCATTACTGATGTTGTAAAGTTTGAATTAGAGATGGTTCATTTCCTTTATAACAAGCACTAAACACGAAACGAAACTTTAAAACTTGGGACTTTACATACATGACATGTTTGGATATGTTACTACAATATCTGTGAACCTTCATGTGAACATTCAAGGAAAAAACACTATAGAACTCGCATGCTTCTAAAATGCAATAAAAAGTATGTTTTAAATACGTGAGTAAAAACGCAGTGCGGTATTCGAAAACTTCAACTTAGCATTATGATGACACGTTACTTGAAGATACGACCTCGTTAAATATTGCTTCTGATGTTCGATGTTTTTGTCGACTGTTCAAGCTGACGTTAGAAGCTTATGTAATTCTAACGGTTTCATTATATTTATTGTAGCGGTACCACCTGTTAAAATATGTTAAGCGATTCATGAATAAAAACGTGCAAAGAAAAAGCGTGTGGTTTGTTCTTACCCCCTGGAAACTTTTGAAGGAATACTCTGATTCGAATTCAAACAAAAGATTTTTGTTTTGATTGAAAAATCTTTTCAATCCCCTCATTCTTGTTTCATTTTCTGATCTAAACTTTTTTTTTTTAAATTCCAGCTTTAAACAGTTCAAAAAGTTTTATTTAGACGCGGAACGTAAGAAAAACAAGCGGAACTAAAACACATAAAAAATCCCTTTCATTGTAAAATTTCAAAATTGAATAGTTGAAAAACTGCATAAAGCGAAAGCTCAATATTACGTCTACGGATAAATTTTTTTGTTTTGTACTTATGATTTATCCAAAATTTCTGCATTTTTTTGGACTTTTTAGTGCGAAAATACCACTTGTAGTGTGATTTTTTCCCCTTATGCATAAAAAGGTTAGAAATTCTCCCGCAAGCGCCATATATTTTTTGAACTGTTCAAAAATAACATTAAAGTAAGTAATTCGAAAAAAAAAAAAACTCTTTTCTTTTTGTACATGTTCTGCGTCGAAAGTTCTTTCTGCAAAGTAAATTGCAAGCAGATCTGCCTGTTTAATCAGAATTTCTTACAGGGTTCAAATTCTATCGTATAACTAATCGTTAAGCTTTATGAACTGTTAAAATTGAACTAAATTCATGCAAATCAAAAATTGAAATAGAATGACGTGTCCTGGAGGAGATTCTTTCGAAGAAAAAATGTTGGTTTTGGATTTGATGAATGTTATGCTTTCCCAATTCAACGACATCCTTGATTTAACGACAGCATTTAACAACCCATACATAAATCGAGGTTATAGATAATTTGATTCCAATGACTTTGAAAGTAAATGATTTTAGTGTTTACATCAGAATTTGGTTTTAATGCAAATCAGAGGATTTCAGTGCTTGTTCCAATGTTATTTTAATGTCCGACATAATTTAATTCTACTTCAATGTTATTGCTCATTTAGAAGTGTGATTCCAATGCCTGACAGGATTTTATTCCCATTTTTATTTTATTGTTATTCCCCTGCCCATAGAACTCAATTACAATGTTACTAAATTTTTCACGCAGAAGTATGACTTACGCAAATACAGATCTCAGTTTAGGCTTTAGAGGGATCTGAATACCGTCCTGTCAATTTCTCTAGGCTATCAAGCAAAACCGTTCAAAAACAATACGCAGAATCAGTGGAAAGAAGAAGAATACCGTCACAAAGGGGTCTACCATAAATCCCACATAAACAATTCGTGTAGTATGCTTGAATAGTGCTATAGGGTTTTTTTTAAAGGATGATTTGTTTACGTTAACAGGGTTCACACTAGGGAAAAATACAAGGTGGGATTTCTAACCTTGACCAAAATTTTAAGAGGGATTTTTAAAATTCAAGTGGGAACTTTTCTTTCTTTTTTTTTCTCTTTAAAAGTATTACTAAATTGCTCGATCATGATCTAATATAAACAATATATTAAAAGATAATTATCTAAGCTATGCTAGTAGATAGAAAAGGACAGTTCTGGGACAGCAGGCGGAAGTGCGAAGGGTGCAAGTGCAAGGGGGCGTGGTCCCTCCGCCTGCCGAGTGGGGTTGAGTAGTAGGGTTCCTGCTGCCAACCTCGTGATCTTTTACGGGGGTTTCTGAGTGGAGTTGAGTTGTTACTCTGCATCCGAAGTTTAGTTTTTCGAAGTGGCAACACCGATTTAGTTTTGGTTTTGATTAAATTTATATTTTAGGGAATGGCAAAGGTTCTAGCGTATGTTGTGGTTTCCATGACAACGTATTTTTACGAAGAGTCTCCTAGTGACAAAAATAGGAATAATTATTTTTCAGACTTAGTCGTTTTCCGAAGTTATTTTTAATTTCCAACTTAGGTTTATCGCGAATGGTAACATTAATTTTTTTTTTTTTAAATTTCAAGAGTTGAAACGCTCATTCTATCATCTAGTGAGAGAAATTATTTTTTGTACATAGAATATTTTATTTAATTATTTTCTTTCAGATATTCGAATTCATATACCAAAGACCTTAATGTTGTAAAACCCATTCGATCGGATCACAGTTACTATGTTTTTTTCCTTGCGTTAGTATCAGACTTAACCGAAGTGTTCTAGCGAGAATTAATTATTTTTTTCCATCAGAATTAAATTTCACAATTTTTAATCAACTCATAGTATTAATTTAATCTCAAATTCCATTCAATAATGTATAAGTAACAACTATCTTTTAATTTTAAGCGTATCTTATTTTTACCCTTGTTATTTTTTCCCATAAAATTTCAAACACAGGATTAATTATGAACCAATAATCAAATCAATCTTCAGAATTTACAAAATTTAAGTCAAAGTTAATTTAGAAATGTTTAAGACATAGAAATTTTTTTTTTACTTTTTACTCTCTAAAGTATCAAAGACAGGATTAAATGAACACTAATCAAATAGCTTATTGAAAAAGTTTATATTTAATGTGAACCAATCAAATCAATCCTTGAAATTTACAAAATTTAAGTCAATTAAAGGTTTTATAGAAATGTTTAAGACTTAGAAAATGAGCATCAGTAGGTTTATAGAAACATATTTAGTGATACATTTACGAAAAGTGGTTATTTCTTCTATACTTAAACAGGTTTACACTCATTTTACTGTGTTTCTATGAATACAAATCAAAGAATTCAGCTAAACTAAGACTATATTTGTATTATAGATAATCATCCTTTTATACTGCTAGATTTTTTTCCCCAAATTTATAGGAGTTCGCATGAATTAATAGAAGTTAGAGTACGTTCAGCAACTCGATTTTACATTTTACATAAGCGAACGTTTCATATATTCCAAGATTTATTTTTTTCGTTTTTAATTTATATTTTTCTTACGCATTTTAACGCTTCAAACGAATACAATCTCAGAGATTATTGTGATCATATACATCATAATTAAAGAAACTTTAAAAATAGTCAAGACCATATTACTAAATTTGTAACTGCAAAGCAGCTCAACTACACGATTGACGTACAATACATTTAACGAACATTTCATCTATTCAAAAGAGTTTTAAAACTTTGTCTTTAACATTTAGCGAATTTTTCATTTTTTCAAAGATTTATTTATTTTTAGGATTTACACAGAACTTATAATTTACAAAGATTTTATGATATAAAACCGAGAATTTTTTTTTAACAGAACTATTTACAACACGATTGTCACACATTGAAAAAGTTTATTACTTAAGCACGAAGAAACTTTAAAACTGGTCACACCGCAAATTTCATGCATTGAAAAAGTCTATTACTTACATACAAACTTAGAATCTTTGAAACTAAGATCGCAAGAATACAACTTAATTTAAATACGGTAATGCTTAAAATCATAGCTAGATAAACTACAGAAAAATAAAAAAAAGTTTGAAATATTATACTCAAAGACATAAAAAACACACATAAGACATACCATCTGCAGAAACTACTAACATTAAAAAAGAATTAACATTAATTGCTAGAACTTGGAAGAATGAATGCTAAAAAAGCCTCTTAGAAATAAAGGTCAGTTTTAACACATCCTCCACCGAGTTCCTACTATGCAATGCAATCGTGGCGAATTTTCGATTATACGATACACAAACATGAATTAACTATGCAAAATCTAGCAGTACAGTTAGTGAATGGACACATAGAGAATGAATGCACTTAAAATAATATCATTCACGCATTGAAAATCAAAGAAGTTTTTTTTTAATATACAACATAGCACATATTTTACTTATTTAAACTTACAAGAAACTAATTTTAACAGAATGCAATCTAAGAAATACTTTAAAGTTGAAATACAAATTATATAAAACATCAAGTACTTACAGAGAAGAGAGAGCACACATGTTTCTCCATCCAAACCGCAACGTAGAAATGACTCTTCAGGCTCTTATCAGCTGACGAAGATAAGGCAGCAATAACTCATCGGCCACCCCAATCGAGCAGTGATTCATGCCAGGCTTATCTTTCACAAGGACACAGCCAATAGCTTTCGATGTTGATTTCTCAGATCTTTTAAAAATATTTCATACACACAACTACATGCATATGTATAAATTTAATAGTCTTACGGAAACCTATGTATTTAACTCACCAAACTCAAAAGGTTTTCATTAAACACGCATTTTTCCTAGATATAACCCTTTAATTCATTACTTCCGAGTGAAGAATTTCATACCTTTAGTATTATAATCAACCCATACAACACATTTAACGAACGTTTCATCTATTCAAAATGTTTCAAAACATAGTCTTTAACATTTAACGAACGTTTCATCTATTCAAGAAGTTATTTATTTTCAAAACTCAGTCTTTAACATTTAACGAACATTTCATACATTCAAAGAGTTATTTATTTTCAAAACTCTGTCTTTAACATTTAACGAACATTTCATACATTCAAAGAGTTATTTATTTTCAAAACTCTGTCTTTAACATAATTTTTATGATTTATACAGAAAAATACAACCAAGAAACATATTTAATAAAACTATTTCCAACACGAGTTTCATACATTGAAAAGGTTTATTACCAAAGTTCGAAGAAAACTTTAAAGCTAGTTTCGCTGCAAATTTCATGTTTTGAAAAAGTCTATTACTAACATAGAAACTTGGAATCTTTACTTTATTCATACCTTTAATATTATAATCAAGCATATAACACATTAAACGAACATTTCATTCATTCAAAGACTTTCAAAACTTCCTCTTTAACATTTAACGAACATTTTATCTATTCAAAGAGTTATTTATTTTCAAAACTTAGTGTTTAACATAATTTTTAAGATTTTCACAGAGATTTTTAAGATTTCAACATTCGATAAAAATATTTAACAAAACTATTTCCAACGTAAGTTTCATACATTGAAAAGGTTTATCACCAAAGTTCGAAGAAAACTTTAAAGCTATTTTCGCTGCGAATTTCATGCTTTGAAAAAGTCTATTACTAACATAGAAACTTGGAATCTTTACTTTATTCATACCTTTAATATTATAATCAAGCATATAACACATTAAACGAACATTTCATCCATTCAAAGACTTTCAAAACTTCCTCTTTAACATTTAACGAACCTTTCATTTATTCAAAGAGGTTTTCTTTTTATTATTATTATTTTCAAAACTTAGTCTTTAACATTTATTGAACGTTTCATCTATTCAAGAAGTTATTTATTTTCAAAAACTCAGGCTTTAACATAATTTTAATGATTTACGCAGAAAAATACAACCGAGAAAAATATTTAACAAAACTATTTCCAACACGAGTTTCATACATTGAAAAGGTTTATTACCAAAGTTCGAAGAAAACTTTAAAGCTATTTACGCTGCAAATTTCATGTTTTGAAAAAGTCTATTACTAACATAGAAACTTGGAATCTTTACTTTATTCATACCTTTAATATTATAATCAAGCATATAACACATTAAACGAACATTTCATCCATTCAAAGACTTTCAAAACTTCCTCTTTAACATTTAACGAACCTTTCATTTATTCAAAGAGGTTTTCTTTTTTTATTATTATTTTCAAAACTTAGTCTTAAAAATTTAACGAACGTTTCATCTATTCAAGAAGTTATTTATTTTCAAAAACTCAGTCTTTAACATAATTTTAATGATTTACGCAGAAAAATACAACCGAGAAAAATATTTAACAAAACTATTTCCAACACGAGTTTCATACATTGAAAAGGTTTATTACCAAAGTTCGAAGAAAACTTTAAAGCTATTTACGCTGCAAATTTCATGTTTTGAAAAAGTCTATTACTAACACACAAACTTGAAATCTTTAATTTAAAGCTAAGATCGCATGCAACTTATTACAGAGTCCAACATAAATACAGAATCGCTTAAAATCATAGCAATATAAAGTATAGAATATAAAAAAGTTAGAAACGTTAAATACTCAAATACTTGTATTACTAACAGAAATAAAGAAACATGGCTTTCAACTACAACTACCAAGGAAAAACTAACATTCTTTCAATAAAAATAGAAAAATGTTGATAAAAATAGAAAAGTGCTATACAGAAAGTGATAAAACTTAATCTAGTAAAACAGTGTAAAAAAGTGTAAAAGTACTTAAACTATACTTAAAAATGACAAAACTTTGATTCATCTAGTAAAACTTCACATGGAAAATGTAAGAGTACTTAAACTTACAAAAACAAAATAGTTTTTCACTTGTAAAATGTTAAAAATTAACTCGAAAAAGTAAAAATACTGAATAAAAACTGTAAAAGCATTGAGAAATGAATGCACTTAAAACTCAAAATTCATACGGAAACCCCTCAATTTCATTGACTTCCCCAAAACCTAATTCTGCATTTTCATTGGTTGATGCTCTTCTTTGGATTAATCCTGTCTTTGTGCATATACATTTGCGATGATTACCTTAAAGGGTCATTTGTGGTTCTGACTTTGTTGTGTTGACATCGAGTGGATTTCTGAGTCTGTGCAGTATTTTAGTGAATTGTTGAGAATTCGGGTTCATCATTTGAATTTCTGATGAAAAATCGAAGTGAGCATTCGAGTATGATGAGTAGTGATGCTGCAGTGAAAGACAGTGTCCCATCATATGTAAGTTCTGATTTAAAAGGATGTTGTATGGATTTCCTTTTAATGATTTTGTAACGAGGTTGAAGTCCTTTGGAAAATGATATATTAATGAGAAAATTTATTGATGTTTAATTTTATTTAACGTTATCAAGATGTTTTTTTATATTTCATAGATTTGTGTGTGTATGTGTGTGTGTGTGTGTTTCATTTTGTGGGTAAATATTTTAATATATTTAAATTGCTATGCAATTGTAACTTCATAGATGTGATATTAAAAAAAAAAATGATTAAATTTTTTATAAATTATTCTTACAGTTTTTTTTTTGCAATTTCTTTCCTAGGTTTGTGCTACATGTATGAAGTCATTTAGTACAAATACAAACTTGATACAACACAATAAAACCCATTCTGGAGTGAAAGCGTTCAGTTGCTCAAAGTGTAATGCTTCCTTCCTGCGGAACTCTACACTAAGAAGACATTTGAAGACGCATTCTTCATTTAAGTGTGAGAAGTGTGGTATATCATTAGATGGACGAAAGCAGTTGAATCGACACCTCAAGAGTCACAAGTCTGCGTTTATTTGTAAAGAATGTGGGAAATCCTTCAAATGGAATTCTACCATGAATCGTCATCTGAAGATGCATAATTCCACAATGTACGAATGTTCTGAATGCCATAAAAAGTTTAAGAGGGAGGATATTATGAAGAGACACATGAACATTCATGGCAGAAGCTATTCATGCGGGGAGTGCGAAAACGTTTTTACACAGAAATCTAACTTACTGCAACACATTCGTGTCATTCATAGTTCCTCAAAAGCAAAGGCTGTTAATATGAAACCTGTTCCTAAAAGAGAGAGACCTAATCGTCGAACCACATTAGGAGTTTTTGCTACGGAGTTCGTAACTCCAAACCCTGAAAATTCGAAGGACTTTAAAATGTGCTTTCAAGAATTAAGGCCACAAATTCATCAATTGTTGGTTGATGAAATGGATGAGAAAAGAGCTATTAAGTGGTGTATAGTAATGAAAGCTGAGATGACGCGTCATGTAGGAAATTATGATGATGGTGATGATGATGGTGGTGGTGGTGAAGATCGTATCACATCTTATTTCGGAAGTACAATGCAAATTGAACTTATTAAAGAAAGTATATCCGATCACTTGAATGATGGCATCTCTCAAGTTGAAAATGCCCTGGAAGAGTTTATACTACTTGGTTCTGGTTGGGTACTCGATCGTATTATTAGTGTAGAAGTTCTCACTGCAAAATATGCACCTTTAGCCACCGAATAAAAATTATCTAATATTAATAAATTAATAAATGTTATCATAGATAATAGAATGTTCATAAACATTAAATTGATATTTTCATCATATTAAAAAAAAAGGTCCATATAGATTAAATTATTTAAAATTATGTAAATGTATACTAATATGCTTTTGAAAAATGATCAATGACTGTAGTTGATCTTTCTAGTTGTTTCTTTATTCGAAAATATCGAAAGTGTAAGCAATTTAAGATCATTATTACATTTTAAATAATTTCTTTCTCATTTAAATGTTTGTGGTTGATGATTTCGGAGTGGAGTTTGGGGAAGGGCTGGCACCTGGGTTATTAAAAAAACCCCTAAATGCTGAAGCTTTGAATGAGATCTCCAGGTGTCATAGAGATGTTTTTCTCTAGGTAAAAGCCCATATATTGTATGTGTGTATATGCATTTACATGTTTATGTAAGTTTTAAGTTATGTTTTTAACTATTAAAGTAGAGTCTCGCTTAAGTTTCTACAATAATGAGCATTTGTTTATGTATTTATTTATTTGAGTATCTGATGTAAGTCTTCCTGTTTCGAGATTTTCATGTTTTGAAGCCAAGTTTCAAAGTTTGTAAATAAATATGAGTGTAAGTAAGAGAGAGACATTTCTAAAGTTGCAAGTTTATAAGCTTTTCTATTTCTAAATTTTTTCGATTTGGTTCCTCAAATTTTTCAATTTTTTAATGCTTATATGGTTTTTTCTCCCCTTTGATTTAATTTTACTAAAAGAATCTAAGTTTCTTAACGTGTTGAACTTACTACTTTTTACAGTTTACCATTAACATTTGGACTAGTTTCCACTTGTATGGTATTAGTTTTCAGTCTTACAGTTTTTTGTTTCCGTATTTCAGTGCATTTAATTTTAAACTTTTAAACTTTTTATTTTGCAGTTTTACATTGTCATTCTAAGTTTTTACAGTTTTTATTCAGTATTTTTACTTTTTCGAGTTAATTTTTAACATTTTACAAGTGAAAAACTATTTTGTTTTTGTAAGTTTCAGTACTCTTACATTTTCCATGTGAAGTTTTACTAGATGAATCAAAGTTTTGTCATTTTGTACTACTTTTACATGCTTTGATGCGTTGTACTGTGCATTTTTTGATTTTCCACAGTTTTAGCATTCTTGAACTTTTATGTTTTTGCTGAAGATTTCAATGGTCAAATCTATGTTTTGATACTTTATACTTGTTATTTATGCATTTTTATAATGTTTTAACATTTCGTACTTAGTAATTTTACGATTTCGATCAGAGTTTTAGTGGACATTTTTGAGTTGCTTTAATATTTCATCCTTTGTACATTTTGTATATAGCACTTTTCTATTTTTATTAAAAGAATCTTAGTTTTGTTGTGGTAGTAGTAGAGAAAAGCTGTGTTTCTTTATTTCAGTTAGTAATGTAAGTCTTTGATTTTAACATTTCTAACTTTCTCGTATCCTGTATTTTATGTTGACATGATTTTAGGCATTTCTATATTTAAGTTGGGTTGTATACATCCGATCTTAGTGTTGAAATAAAAGATTTAATTTTTTTGCGAGTTTAAGTACTTTTACACTTTTTTACACTAAGTTTTACTAGATTAAGTTTTATCACTTTCTGTATAGCACTTTTCTATTTTTATCAACATTTTTCTATTTTTATTGAAAGAATGTTAGTTTTTCCTTGGTAGTTGTAGTTGAAAGCCATGTTTCTTTATTTCTGTTAGTAATATAAGTCTTTGAGTATTTAACGTTTCTAACTTTTTTATATTCTATACTTTATATTGCTATGATTTTAAGCGATTCTGTATTTATGTTGGACTCTGTAATAAGTTGCATGCGATCTTAGCTTTAAAGTAAAGATTTCAAGTTTGTATGTTAGTAATAGACTTTTTCAAAACATGAAATTTGCAGCGTAAATAGCTTTAAAGTTTTCTTCGAACTTTGGTAATAAACCTTTTCAATGTATGAAACTCGTGTTGGAAATAGTTTTGTTAAATATTTTTCTCGGTTGTATTTTTCTGCGTAAATCATTAAAATTATGTTAAAGACTGAGTTTTTGAAAATAAATAACTTCTTGAATAGATGAAACGTTCGTTAAATTTTTAAGACTAAGTTTTGAAAATAATAATAAAAAAAGAAAACCTCTTTGAATAAATGAAAGGTTCGTTAAATGTTAAAGAGGAAGTTTTGAAAGTCTTTGAATGGATGAAATGTTCGTTTAATGTGTTATATGCTTGATTATAATATTAAAGGTATGAATAAAGTAAAGATTCCAAGTTTCTATGTTAGTAATAGACTTTTTCAAAACATGAAATTTGCAGCGAAAATAGCTTTAAAGTTTTCTTCGAACTTTGGTGATAAACCTTTTGAATGTATGAAACTCACGTTGGAAATAGTTTTGTTAAATATTTTTATCGAATGTTGAAATCTTAAAAATCTCTGTGAAAATCTTAAAAATTATGTTAAACACTAAGTTCTGAAAATAAATAACTCTTTGAATAGATGAAATGTTCGTTAAATGTTAAAGAGGAAGTTTTGAAAGTCTTTGAATGAATGAAATGTTTGTTTAATGTGTTATATTCTTGATTATAATATTAAAGGTACGAATAAAGTAAAGATTCCAAGTTTCTATATTAGTAATAGACTTTTTCCAAACATAAAATTGCAGCGAAAATAGCTTTAAAGTTTTCTTCGAACTTTGGTAATAAAACTTTTCAATGTATGAAACTCGTGTTGGAAATAGTTTTATTAAATATGTTTCTTGGTTGTATTTTTCTGTATAAATCATAAAAATTATGTTAAAGACAGAGTTTTGAAAATAAATAACTCTTTGAATGTATGAAATGTTCGTTAAATGTTAAAGACTGAGTTTTGAAAATAAATAACTTCTTGAATAGATGAAACGTTCGTTAAATGTTAAAGACTATGTTTTGAAACATTTTGAATAGATGAAACGTTCGTTAAATGTGTTGTATGGGTTGATTATAATACTAAAGGTATGAAATTCTTCACTCGGAAGTAATGAATTAAAGGGTTATATCTAGGAAAAATGCGTGTTTAATGAAAACCTTTTGAGTTTGGTGAGTTAAATACATAGGTTTCCGTAAGACTATTAAATTTATACATATGCATGTAGTTGTGTGTATGAAATATTTTTAAAAGATCTGAGAAATCAACATCGAAAGCTATTGGCTGTGTCCTTGTGAAAGATAAGCCTGGCATGAATCACTGCTCGATTGGGGTGGCCGATGAGTTATTGCTGCCTTATCTTCGTCAGCTGATAAGAGCCTGAAGAGTCATTTCTACGTTGCGGTTTGGATGGAGAAACATGTGTGCTCTCTCTTCTCTGTAAGTACTTGATGTTTTATATAATTTGTATTTCAACTTTAAAGTATTTCTTAGATTGCATTCTGTTAAAATTAGTTTCTTGTAAGTTTAAATAAGTAAAATATGTGCTATGTTGTATATTAAAAAAAAACTTCTTTGATTTTCAATGCGTGAATGATATTATTTTAAGTGCATTCATTCTCTATGTGTCCATTCACTAACTGTACTGCTAGATTTTGCATAGTTAATTCATGTTTGTGTATCGTATAATCGAAAATTCGCCACGATTGCATTGCATAGTAGGAACTCGGTGGAGGATGTGTTAAAATTGACCTTTATTTCTAAGAGGCTTTTTTAGCATTCATTCTTCCAAGTTCTAGTAATTAATGTTAATTATTTCTAATGTAAGTAGTTTCTGCAGATGGTGTGTCTTGCGTGTGTTTTTTATGTCTTTGAGTATAATATTTCAAACTTCTTTTTATTTTTCTGTAGTTTATCTAGCTATGATTTTAAGCATTACCGTATTTAAATTAAGTTGTATTCCTGCGATCTTAGTTTCAAAGATTCTAAGTTTGTATGTAAGTAATAGACTTCTTCAATGCATGAAATTTGCGGTGTGACCAGTTTTAAAGTTTCTTCGTGCTTAAGTAATAAACTTTTTCAATGTGTGAAAATCGTGTTGTAAATAGTTCTGTTAAAAAAAAATTCTCGGTTTTATATCATAAAATCTTTGTAAATTATAAGTTCTGTGTAAATCCTAAAAATAAATAACTCTTTGCAAAAATGAAAAATTCGCTAAATGTTAAAGACAAAGTTTTAAAACTCTTTTGAATAGATGAAATGTTCGTTAAATGTATTGTACGTCAATCGTGTAGTTGAGCTTCTTTGCAGTTACAAATTTAGTAATATTGTCTTGACTATTTTTAAAGTTTCTTTAATTATGATGTATATGATCACAATAATCTCTGAGATTGTATTCGTTTGAAGCGTTAAAATGCGTAAGAAAAATATAAATTAAAAACGAAAAAAATAAATCTTGGAATATATGAAACATTCGCTTATGTAAAATGTAAAATCGAGTTGCTGAACGTACTCTAACTTCTATTAATTCATGCGAACTCATAAATTTGGAAAAAAAAAAAAATCTAGCAGTATAAAAGGATGATTATCTATAGTACAAATATAGTCTTAGTTTATCTGAATTCTTTGATTTGTATTCATAGAAACACAGTAAAATGAGTGTAAACCTGTTTAAGTATAGAAGAAATAACCTCTTTTCTTAAATGTATCACTACATATGTTTGTATAAACCTACTGATGCTCATTTTCTAAGTCTTAAACATTTCTATAAAACCCTTAATTGACTTAAATTTTGTAAATTTCAAGGATTGATTTGATTGGTTCACATTAAATATAAACTTTTTCAATAAGCTATTTGATTAGTGTTCATTTAATCCTGTCTTTGATACTTTAGAGAGTAAAAAGTAAAAAAAAAATTTCTATGTCTTAAACATTTCTAAATTAACTTTGACTTAAATTTTGTAAATTCTGAAGATTGATTTGATTATTGGTTCATAATTAATCCTGTGTTTGAAATTTTATGGGAAAAAATAACAAGGGTAAAAATAAGATACGCTTAAAATTAAAAGATAGTTGTTACTTATACATTATTGAATGGAATTTGAGATTAAATTAATACTATGAGTTGATTAAAAATTGTGAAATTTAATTCTGATGGAAAAAAATAATTAATTCTCGCTAGAACACTTCGGTTAAGTCTGATACTAACGCAAGGAAAAAACATAGTAATCGTGATCCGATCGAATTTGTTTTACAACATTAAGGTCTGGGGTATATGAATTTGAATATCTGAAAGAAAATATAATTAAATAAAATATTCTATGTCCAAAAATAATTTCTCTCACTAGATGATAGAATGAGCGTTTCAACTCTTGAAATTAAAAAAAAAAAAATTAATGTTACCATTCGCGATAAACCTAAGTTGGAAATTAAAAATAACTTCGGAAAACGACTAAGTCTGAAAAATAATTATTCCTATTTTTGTCACTAGGAGGCTCTTCGTAAAAATACGTTGTCATGGAAACCACAACATACGCTAGAACCATTGCCATTCCCTAAAATATAAATTTAATCAAAACCAAAACTAAATCGGTGTTGCCACTTCGAAAAACTAAACTTCGGATGCAGAGTAACAACTCAACTCCACTCAGAAACCCCCGTAAAAGATCACGAGGTTGGCAGCAGGAACCCTACTACTCAACCCCACTCGGCAGGCGGAGGGACCACGCCCCCTTGCACTTGCACCCTCCGCACCCCCGCCTGCTGTCCCAGACCTGTCCTTTTCTATCTACTTATGCTCAGCAAAGAAAGAATAAACATCAACAAGGTTCACACAAAACGGATCCTTCACAAAATTCGCGATCGCAAAAATGGATGCTTTATAAAATGTTAAGATTGAAAAAGATCCTCTTTTATTTTCGTTATTTAACCAAAATTCTTTGATATGTGATTTTTACAAAAAAAAAAAAAAATCCTAAAAATTAGTTTAATATTTCCTCTTTTTTCTGATCATATGTCATTTTATCTATTGATGCTTTTTAATGAAAACAGTATATTTTAGAAACCAGCACTCTCTTTTAACCTTGTGACCAAGGAAGATTCTCTTTTTAAACTCCTTGTTTTGATTTTGTCCTCTGTGAATAGAATGAATGAAGATAAGTCTGCATTCACAAAGGGCTTAAATTGTTCAAATATCCCAAAAAATGAAGAAGTTGTCAATTTTCCCCTTATATTATTATTCATGATAAATTGGGATCCTAGATTCTTCTTTTCGTTAATGGGGATAAAATGGCAGTTGAAAACTAACATACTCCATTTAGTTTGTATTGAATTATCAGTTTAGAATAGTAGTTCCGTTTAGCGATATTTTGAACGCATGTAGGCCAGTTGCTGGAACAGCGAGCAAACGAACTTTTTTTGAGTGGGATTTCAAAAAATATTGCGGGAATCGCGCGGAATAGCGCGAACCCTGGTTAATTTTTTCTTCTATTTCGTTACATCGTCGAAGTCGAATTCAAAGACTGCTATTTTGTTTAACGCATTAAGTTTATAGTAAATTAAATCTATTCTCCCTTCTTTAGAACATTTTTCTATCTATTTTTTAACCTTCGAAACACGGGGCCCAGTTGAAGCCTTAACATTTTTCTTAATACATACCTAAAACCAAATAGGCTTCTTTAAAATAAAGAAAACAAAATCATTGTAAATTAAAGAATAGCTTATTTGCAAATTGGGAATCCAGGTACAAAAGGTCCATAGAAATTGAGTATATAAATCATGAAGACAATGGTAGACTTCATGCAGAATAATTAATACCATCACAAAGTATGTCGACATATTTTAAAAAGAATAGTCCTCGAATTTATGTCAAATATCTAGTCTTAATCATTTATAGAACTTATTTAAAAGCTGTTTAATCGTTTGGGTCCTAAGCAGCGCGATCGCGCTCTTCAGATTTAGTGTCGAGAAAACCCAGCACATTTCGGGCATTCTAGACAACTGCCGTGCGTTACTGACTGTCGAAGTCGCACGCTCAGATTTAATGACGCAAGTACATCACACAGCTCCTTTTAATGTAAATACTACATTTTACAATGGGTAGAATAAGTTCATCGTAAAAAATAAACGAAGCGCTATCGCGCCGCTTGGTATTTCTTGACCTAAAATTAAACAAGCGCTATCGCGCTGCTTGGATCTTTTCGTCCATATATATAGGAAAAGCGCAATCGCGCTGTGTGAGGATTCTTCGACGCTGTCTGGAACTCAAACGGTTCAAGACAATTAAGATTGTTAACCTTAATATTTGTACATTAACGTACACGCAAGATATAATTGACTCTAATATCTAATTTATTAATGTTGTTTTTTTTACTGAAATACAGAAAACATTGGTTGAGTTAATAGAAGTGTGGTTATGGTGTTCCTTTATTAGTGGCTTTTTTAAGCTGTCAATAGAACATAAAAATAGAATATAATATGATACGTTGTCTATAGATAATGTCAATGTCAGAAATGCCCACCCACCCCATTAGAGCGATGGCGCACTCCCTAAAAATTACGGTACCCCCCCCCCCCCAAAAAAAAGGACGACCCCTCAAGCAGGGACCAAACAGTTGACCAACACCCCCAGCACAAAAGCCCATGAAATGACCCCCTCCCTGGGGGCACCCTTGTCATACATAATAATTCTGTAATTTAGCTTCGTAGCACTTATATGAATTCTACACTTATTTTCAAAATAAAGTAAGTGAACAAGCCTTATAAAAATTCTATAGAAATAATAAACATGAAATTCTGAGATTAATAACTCATTTTAGCAAAAAAAGAGACTTTTTAAAATTGTAAAATATAAACAGGCATCCTTTTAAAATTTTGTCACCACCAGCAATGCATTGGACCTCAACATTTTAAGGTCAAATGTTACCTCTGATATTGCACGATGAAAACTTCTCTTTTAATATAAGTTTAGGAAGCTTTATTACGCTGAGAAATTTTTTAATCTTTATTATTCAGTTTATTAAGTGTTAATTAATTTTTAATCGCAGTTTGCTACCTTTTTCTGACTGCCGAAATAACTAATAAGTTCTTTTTAAAACTCGCATAATTATATTAAAAGCCGTTAATTAAAAATCTCCAAATTAACTGTGAAAGGTTTCAAAAGAAATAAAACTGAAACTTTATTCAAAAGTAATTAAAAGTTGTCAAACAAGAAAAATATATCAACAAACATACGATATAACTTGTACTGCAAAAAAAGTTTTCAGAATTTTTTGAAAGTCAACTCAAACTCTTTTTGCATTTATATTATAACTTCTCATACAGAACGACTGAATGACTTACCTTTTCATTTAAATTCACCGGTAGAATATTTTTTTCTTTGTTTTCTTTATTTTGGTCTATATATATAATGTATATAGAAACATTTATTGTAGTTTGCCTTCATGCCTTGCACTTCAATTTGTAATACAACTTGACACTTTGTCTTGTAAATTGATTGCAATGATGGAAACGAACTCTATCCAAGTTTGGTCAACCCCCCCCCCCGAAATACGTTTTTTTCTAAACCCCTTCGGGGGAGTGGAGTAGGAGAAAAACAAAAATAAAAGAGATAAAGCGAAAAATATATATATTATTATAGAAAATGTTAGTATTTGTTGGAAAATAATACGAGTATGTAATAAAATAGTCTTGCCAAGTTTTGAAAGAAACAAATCAATGTAAATCATAAAGTGATGTTTATTATGTACGTTTCTTTCATAAAAATGACTTGGCCACATTGCAACTACAACTAAATAATTTTATAGAAATTAGTTTTAAGTGCTGATTAGTGTGACAACAAAAAATGTCAGAGCATGCCTTGAAAATTTGAATGTTATCCGAATTCAATTTATTCTTAGCGTTTTCATTTATTTAAGTGCTTCTTGTTACTTTTCATTTTAAAATTTCTTGTTTTGTGTTTAAATTTCAGAATTAAAATCACGTCAACTGGAGTAGTTAACCCTACACTGCGCCGTGTTGTAGAGACGAAAAATAGAGGTGTTGTTTTTAAACAACACCTCTATTTTTCGTTCACTAAGCTCTTGTTTTGTATAATTTTTTACATGTGGCGCATTTTTTCGTTTTATTTTGTATGTATGATCATATTAGTTAATATAGTTTCCCCTAGATCTTGTAAACTTAGCTCAAGGCTCAGCTTTTTTCACAAAATCGTAAGATATGTTGATTTTGTAAAAAGCAAACACTTCTTAATTTTTATCCTACAAATTTGAAACAATAAGTTTATTTTAAAAAACAGTCTTTAATTGCTTACATAGTTTCAAAACAAAATAAATGTAAGTTGTCCGAAAAATTTCGGGGAAAATATATATTTGGGCGCCTTTTTTACTTGTTGTTTTAAAACAACAATGCGCATTCGGGAGTACTTTTTTTGCTTTTGCTCCTGCATTATTTGCAGTGTAAACAAGAACAGGTGTCAGTGGTTGTTCTATTTCACTTTATTTAGTATCCTTTAGAAGATTACTGTTATAGATATAACAAATTAGCGTGAAGTGGTCGATTAAAGTATTATTTAGGAATTTTGTTTAAAATCAATTCGCGCTCAACCAAAGAAGAAACGAACATTATCACATAGACCCCCTACAGATGTTAGGTTTCTTGTTTAAAATCTTTTATTTAAATTATTAAACTTCATTGGTAATTAAAATAAAAATTTGCAGCACATGATGTAACTAATAATTATTAGTTATATGTGCAAATTTTTACTTAATTTTTTTTTAATTTATAAATAATATTAAAATAAAATATTTTAATAAATTTTACTATTTTATTGCTATTATATGATTAAAATGCATACCTATTTATTATTGATTTTGTTTCATTTATTAAAATGATCATATAAAAAAATTATTATTTAGTGTTGTTTTTAAACAACATGTCAAATTTTCTCGAATTCTATTTTTCCGAATTAAATAAGAATTTTTTTAGTATTTTTTCCACTTATAATTAGCACAAACAAACAATAAAAAATTGCGCATTGTAGGGTTAAGTTACACGATATCAGAGCGATCAAAAGAACTGCATTCAAGGTCTTTATGAAACTTTAGAAAATGCTTACATTTTTCTTATACGTAAATGCAATAATATTTTATTTTATAAAATATATTTTATAATACTTTTTATAAAAGGAATACTAACGTAAAACAGTTCCAGTCATTTTATGATGGTTATGATTATTGTGAGAAGATTATGATTATGGTTGCTTATATTTGTATACAACAGATTACAATTACAAGAACAAAAAATGATGTCATGCATTGCTTCTTTGTTTCCTTCATTTTTGTGTCCACAAACTGTACCAAAATTTTATAGGTAGCTTCTTTCCTTTTGCAACAACTACTTTAAACTTACGACTGCATGTGAAAATGACATTCTAAAAGTCCCGTAGTTTTGCTAGGATATTCATTTTCCGGATATCGGATAGGTGGTGACTATTGTGTGATAAGTCAGTACCAGATATCCGGCTCTGATGTCTGAAAGCTGTCAATTCTATGCATTTTTTTAACACCCCACAGCTTCCAAGTATGTAACAAGTTTTTAATTTACATATATTTTCAAAATATGGCTATTAAGTAAATTTTAAAAATCAGAATTGACATGTCAGATAGCCTGGTCTTTTGTGTTATGGCCCAGATCAGATTCCGGATATTTAAAAATCGGATACAGGATATCCGTTGCCCCTGCTGTCCCGTATTTGCAGTTTTTAATTTTGGCAACCCTGATCACGAAATTCAACTTTTGCAATGCTTTCATAAATTTATTAATTTTGCATTAGAAAAGGTATTTTTTTTTTTAATTTCAAATTAAGTTCATACTTCAGCACTTTGAATGTGTTGAACTGATTTCTGTTGTGATAGGTTAAGAACCTTTGCTACTGAAAGGAATGCCAAGGGGAAAAAATGGCGCGTGCTTCTTCAACTTAAAAAAGAAACTGATTAAGAGAAATATTATGCGGTACCTGGTGTCTCCAATATCCGGCGTACGCTGTTGAATAGAGCCGTTTATTGTACTTTTTCGATCTAAGAAATAAAATAAAAATTTAACTATCCGGATGGAATAGGGTTCGGTGGCAGCAGCCCTCCTGTCAAAAAAGTGCCCCGTGTTCCTTTGGCATAAATCATCCTGTCGAAAATCTTTGAGAGCAAAAGGCAATCGTCTTTCAGCGACCCCCTATGCAATGTTCGGAGTGCAACGACCCCGGAGTACAAAGTACGAAAAGGAAACAGCTGTTTATGGCCGTGTGCTGTTTTTTTTCCTCGCCTAATCTTGGCCTCAACTGCAGAGCTTCGATTAACAACCTATATGACATGCGTTAAAGTTAGTTTGGCCAGCAGCTTTCAGCAGTGCTTCGTTTTAAACTAGTTTTGGATCACTACGTGATTGATTTGGTAGTGATGTGCTAAAATTTGGTTTGATACTTAACATTTTATCTGTGTGATTCTATCAGCAAGACTACTACCATGTATTTCTTGAATTCAGCAAATGGAATAAAACGGTGTCAGTTGGACGATGAATTTATTGCTTGGAAGAGTGACTTAATTAAACACAGCTCATAAAACAAGAAATAAAGGTATTTACATTTTTCTTTCAAAATTTTCAGTGTGCATTTTTGTTGAATTTGAAATAATGTAAAACGCTTTATTGAATCATGTTAATCAAAGTTTTTTTTCCTTCAAGCAAATTTGTTTTATACGTAGATTATTATGTTGTGCCAAGTGGCATGCTACTTGTTTGATATTTTTGTTGGCTATTTTTACCTTTCTGTGTTTAAATTTTGCGACTGATTTTAAATATTTACTCTGTTTGTAGTCATTCCTATGTAAATGTTTTTAACTTATATATTATGTAAGCATTTTGCTGATACTTTAGCGATGAATACTCCTGCGTGTTTTTACATAGCAGTACGTTGTATATATTAAACTTATTCACCTCACTGTAAAATGTTAAATGTTAAATGAATTTTTCCGCTTGGGAAAGAAAGAGTTGTTTCTTTAAATCATCGTGTCTCAACATGGGGGTCCCGACCCTCAGGGGGTCGCGCTTTGGTATAAGAGAGGTCGTAATCTGACCAAAAAAGTTTAAAATATAATTTCTCTAAACTAAGTACATTAAATTATTACTAAATGTTACAAAATTCAGTGTTGTACAGGGAAAATATTGCAGCAAGGAGGTCGCAAGGTTTTTTATGTATGTTTCTGGCCTTTAAGGTGTTGCCATTCTCAATATGTTGAGAAACGATGCTTTAAAACATAACCTGTGAAATTTCCCAATATTGATACACTTAAGTATACTAACAATCAGTACTTAAAGGTTGCAGTTAGATTTTATAATAGAAAAATATGAATTGTATTTCGAATTACGTTAATCAAGATTCTGTACCGTATTTGTTGCCATCAAAACATTTTATACAGATCACAATCATCGCACTTTTCAATAAGTAGGATAGGATATTTTTTGAATATAGTTTGAACTTGATAGTCGCAGTGCATGAATAAATAAACTAATTCGGCTGCAAAAATCTCCACATTTAGCAAATAAATAGCTGCAATTAAATTCAAATTACAAATTTGAATGATTTGAATTGTTGATTGAATCAAATTTTAGCTGTAGCTTTCAAATCAACTTATTTTGTTTTTCATAATGAAATCCTTATCTGCTGATATAAAAGCAATCAATGCTTGTAAGTTTTTAAACTTTAAATTTTTTATTAAAATAAACTTCAATTTTAATTTATCCAAATCTTTGCGCAATTAGTAACTCACTAATTATTTTCATTTAGTATTATCTACAAAATTATCAGATCTTTTATGTTGGTTTGACTAAAAAGGAAAAGTTTTTACACTGTAAAACTAAGTAATTAAATGTGGCCATTTTTATGATTTATTTGATTTTTTAATATCTTCTATATGTAAAAAATAAAGCTGCATAAAATAAGACGAAATTAAATTAAAATTATGTTTCGATGTGGCTCTGAAAGATTTAAAACTGTTATAGCTCAAAATTTAAATTCCTTGCCCCACGAGCGGGGAAGGTGGAAAATCTGTACTAAAACTATATAACTTATTAAATATTTAACTAACTAGATAACAACTCTACAAAACATAGGTATAATGTTCCGTAGTACAAATCAACCTTCAGAAGTAGTATAGAACATTATACCTATGATTTGTGGCTATATAAGCACAAGTCAAATTTGGCTCCAATTATGATAAGCATAATTTCCCCACAGCAATTTAATTTTGAAGTTATTCTTAATTAGGCCTTTGATACTGTCAGAAATAAAATACAAAAGTTTTGTATCTTACTTCTAAGATACAAATGTTTTGTATCTTTCTTCTGACGTAAGTGTTGAAATTTTCATATGTGTTGATTAGTTTTGCTCGGTTTATAGAGTTAAATAAGGGATTCTTTCAATGCTTTTTTGAGAATGCATTTTTGGAAAAAAAAAAAAAAAAAACTATTATTCCAGCCTACAAGAGAAATGTAAACGTATCCCCCCCCCCCCGCCCCGTTTCTGTCTGCCAAGGTGAAAATTTTCCCATTTGCAGGGGGAATCAATTAAATTCACGGGGAAAAAAGCATGCTTACTTTGTAATATGCGAGTGATTATAATTATGAATGATAATCATTATGAAGAAAGCTCCAAAATAGTTATAAACGAAAATTTAGAGTAGATGTCTTATCTTATCAAATATCAGTTTCACGTAATTAAATAACGGTATTATATTATAGTGGTATTGCAATCACTAATCACTATCCTCACTGTAATTTTCTGACTATTTGTTCTTTATTTATTCATTTTATTTATGTTTTATCAAAAAAGAAGTATTAATAATTTTCCATAGATACATTTCCCCTATACTGGGTCTTTTAAGAAAACTCATATTACCCATGTTTTGTCAATAAATAGTTCGTGAGAAAAGTAGCTACAAGTGAAATACAAACATATTCACGTACATATTCAAGTTCATATAGAACGTATGAGCTCAATAGTGATTTTCTCTCATTCAAGAATACACTAGTTCACTTGTTTAATTATCCGCTTTGTTTCATTCCTTTGAATAAAACAAAATCTAAATTAGATTTTTTTTTTTTTTAATTTTTGTACGTCCTGAAATAAATACGAGGTTGAAATAAATTTGTCTTCGCTTCTTACGCTTTTCTTATCTAAAGCCATTATGCAGACCATAAATTTTAATCCTAAAATTGTGAGAGGTTATGTGTAACACATTGATACATTGGAAATAAAATTTCACGTTAAATTAAAGCACAAATGAGCATTAAAACGCAGACATATGTTTCGGGATTGCTTGGAATCCTTTTTTGAATGCGGCAGGGAGCTTCTAGATGCAAAACATCCAAATGAAGCAAACAAAACAACAAAAACACAGCTTATATAGCCTAAGAATTAACTGTAAACCAATGAGAATAAAGGCAGTGTGAAGTGGAAGTAGAAGTAGTAGGAAAGGCACCAATAAGAGAGCAACAAACGAATGCAGTTGGAAGTACAGGAAGTAAAAAGGAATATCAATAAAAACAAAGCAAAAAAGACAACAGCATGCATAAAAATGTGAAAATACATGAAAATTGCAAAATAATAAAATAAAATACAAAGAATAAAATAGAAATAAAATAAGTACAGAAAATACCAAAACAAAAAGCAAAACGAAGTACATATGTAAAAGAAGGGGAGGGGGGGGGGGAGAGAAAAAAAATGACACAAAAAAGGAAAACTAATAAGAAAACCAAGAAAGAACAACAAATTAAAGGAACTTATGCCAGACCTGTGAAAAATAAGGAGTTGAGGAAGAATTATTAACCAAATTAGAACTATTCCTGTTAATATGATAAGCTTCCTAAAAGTCAAGCTCTAATGGGGAAGAACATTTTTGAATAATTTTTCCAGAATTGAAATCAAAAGAGTGGTTGGAATTCCAACAATGTTGAGCAATGCTAGACTTATTTAGCTGTTGCTTTCGTACATAACCTTTATGCTCATTTAACCGAATTTTCAGAGCACGTTTTGTCTGTCCAATGTAAGAAAGGCCGCAACGGCAACTAATTTGGTAAATACCCCAAGTATTAAGTTGATCGACAGGATATTTAAGAGAAGAGAAGGAAAGTTTGTTGCTAGGAGCAAAAACAACTTGAAATTGAAACCTTTTTAAGATTTTAGCAATACGAAAACTGACAGAATGAAAGAATGGTAACACAACCCAATTCTTTCTAGAAACCACATGATTGGGACCAGAAGTTTTTTTAGAAAGTTTGTTATGAATAGAATCAATTAAAGAGTGAGAAAATCCCCTTCTTTTACATATGTACTTCGTTTTGCTTTTTGTTTTGGTATTTTCTGTACTTATTTTATTTCCATTTTATTCTTTGTATTTAATTTTATTATTTTGCAATTTTCATGTATTTTCACATTTTTATGCATGCTGTTGTCTTTTTTGCTTTGTTTTTATTGATATTCCTTTTTACTTCCTGTACTTCCAACTGCATTCGTTTGTTGCTCTCTTATTGGTGCCTTTCCTACTACTTCTATTTCCACTTCACACTGCCTTTATTCTCATTGGTTTACAGTTAATTCTTAGGCTATATAAGCTGTGTTTTTGTTGTTTTGTTTGCTTCATTTGGATGTTTTGCATCTAGAAGCTCCCTGTCGCATTGAAAAAGGGATTCCAAGCAATCCCGAAACATATGTCTGCGTTTTAATGCTCATTTGTGCTTTAATTTAACGTGAAATTTTATTTCTATTACTTTGCACAAAGTTAAATTATTATTACATTGATACATTCTCCAACTTCTTTTGGAAAAGATTGAAAAATCATATTTCCAGTGGCATTTATAATTAACCTGGGGAATAGACGCATCGCAAATTTCATTTTCAATGTGTCCTTTTAACACAAAAGAAACGTTTTTTTTTCATGTTTTTATCTTGGTAAATCAGTGATAGGGTTTTTTTTTTTTTTTTTTTTTTTCTTTGTTGATGCAATGGAAATCCACAAAGTCCGTGCAACCAATGAGTTTCAAACTGTATGGATACTCCGAAAACCGTATTATCCGAGCACAAATAATCCGGAAGTCGGTGTCGCGCGTGTATTTTTCAATAGTTACACTAAGGCGGTTATTTATACTTGAAAAGGAATAAAATTTTAGCTCCTATAACTTCCCTATAATTTCAACAACTTGTTTACGAATGTGGATCAGCGTTTTCTGCCTGTCGGTCGCTTGGCGCGCCTGACCAATGCACCAAGAGGGAGGGGCGGCATTGGGCTATCCCGCTATCCCCCATCCTTGATTTCAGATGACCAAAGAGAAAAATAACACATCATTTAATGCCATCTATTATTTTCACTTTCATATATTGATTTTTATTAAACTAATACATTAAAATTTAAATTTCACTAGTTAGCAAAAGATCCTTGAACAAAAATTAGCTAAAATATCTTTCCGAGTATGCAACCATTGCAAAATGTGTTATCTTTGGTTTAGTGCTTCAGTAACATACTTTAGAACAAGAGATGCAATTGCAAGTTTCGAAAATGAGTCATTTTTGACTTTGAGTATTGAGCTTAATATTTCCAAAATCATTTTAATACGATCTATTAGAAAACAATCATTTCCCTTTTTACATGAATTTAAATATCAACAAATCACTTGGAATATCAGGAGGTAAGATGTAAGTTTTGGGTTTATAAATTTTTCAGATGGATTTCTTTTTTGAGATAAAACATTTACAAAAGTTTTCCCCATTACATAAAATAGAGTGGATACATTACATAAAATAGTAGACACAGGGATGCAAAACGTTTTTATATGTTAACCAACAAATTGTTGCGCTTTTAAAGCGAATTTTTGAGCGGAAAGAAATATTAATCCATTAACTGTTTGTTTTTAGCCTACTTTCCCCTAAAAGTTAAAAAATAATAATAAAGCATAAAAGAAGGCTTAATGTATCGTGAAAATATCGTTATAAATCAACAGAAATCAAAAATAAGTTAAGTAATTAAATAAAGATTGAAAAATAAAAATTTGAAAGTAGGGTTTTGAGATGGGGGAATTTGGGTGTCTGTCGTCTGTCTGTCTGTCATCCCCTAATAACTTTTGAACGACTTGTCAGATTCGAAAAATTCTTTTTGCATTTGAAAGAGCTCGGCAAGGACATCTTATTTCCATATTTTACTTTTTGATTTGAAAATTTTTTCGTTCAATTTTGAACAGTTCAAAAAGTTTTAACATTAGCGCCTATGGGCGAAAATGAAGCAAATAATGTAAAATCTGGGTACAAGATCCAAGTTCCAATGAACAAGCTCACTGGAAGAAGCTCTTGGCGTGAAATATTAATTTGAACAATTTTTGTTCATTTTTGAACAGTTCAAAAAAAATTTACAGAGCGCCTACGGTGAAATTTCAATCCTATATAAATCCTGATCTAACGGACCGATTTGCTTGGAACAAACTTTATCGGAAAGCTCTTATAACGTAAAACATGTACAGATAGAAAGTTCAACCAGAACTAACGGGCCTATTTTCCTATGAAATTTTTTGGTCTTGATTTTCAAGAATATTTTTGATTTAATGAATGTTTAAATGAATAGGTGAACGAGTGGATGAACGAAAGAGTGAATAAATGATTAAAAAAAAAAAAAAAAAAGAGCGAATGAATGAAAAAATAAGTAAATTAGTGAATAAATATATGCGTGAATGAATGAATACATGAATGACTGAATAAATGAATTAATGAATGAACGAGCGAATGAATATGTATTAACAGTTGAAAAAGATATATTTGAAGCAATTAAGAACTAAAGCTAAACGAGAAAGAGAGAGATAGCTAGATTATAAATTTGAAGTTGGGTGTATGCGGGAAAGTAGGCTCGTATACTTCTAGACGGAACTTCTTGTTAAAAATGACTTTCAGTAATTTTCTTTCATGTGAATCGTTTCTCGTCGGAAAAAGTCATACTTGTTTTAATTCATAAACTAACCTTAGCATTTTTTATATAAGTATTTTGAATGAGAAGGGAGGGGAGAGGGGGGCAGGGGAAAAATTTTACCGACGGATTTTTTATTGGGAGGTACCTCTAAATCAGTGTTGCATAAATGAAAGTTAAATTACATCAAGTTTTACATACTTTTTTATCGGGTATTTTGAGGATCGACGTACAACGAAGAGAGTAGCATAAAAGAAGTAACGTTTAAGTGAGAGTTCATTGTATTTAAATCGGCATTGTTGATTTGCTGCATTAAATGTGCTGTGAAAGAGAGCACTAAATGCAAGTCGATTCATATCTGGTACAGAACGAGGAAAATTACGCAATCGACTCCACTTGCATGTTAGTGAATTCATTTTGATTAGCCCTTTGCACACGATTTTTTTAATTAATATTTTGTGATCACCTTTAAATTTAATGTATGTTTTTTTATAACTTTTTATTAAATATGTTTCAATCTTCTGGTGGGGACTTAACTATCTCCGTTGTAGTTCATGTTAGAAAGCATCGCTTATTTACTCCAACAACGTCAAAACTCGAAAAACCAAGATTTTTGAGTAAATACTAGAGATATACTTGCAATGGTGATTGCAGATACCCTGTACCATTGACTCAAAAATCATAATTTTCGACTTATGGCATTGTTGCAGCAAAAGTGCGATTTTTGTTCCACTTGGAGGAATCGAGCTGCTATATTTACACGTAGCGTTTTGGAAAACTTTTCTTAGTAATATTTTAATTCTATCTATATAACTGAGCTGAAGCATGCATAGATTGCTGGGTTTTTTACGACAAGGACATTATATTAGTTCTCAAAAGGGGTAAAGGTCAGTTATTCGGCAATTCAAATCAATCCTATATCATTAGCTGTCTTAGAATGATAGATGCATACTTAATGAAATAATGTTTCAGAAAATGAGATGAATATTTTTTACAAGTCGTAAAGGTAATAAATGAACTCATATCGAGGCGGATATATGTTTATATGCAGGGTTCACACTGGGGAAAAATACAAGGTGGGATTTTCCTCCTTGACCAAAATTTTAAGTGGGATTTTTAAAGTTTAAGCCTAAAAAAAAATTTTTTTGAGTGGGATTTCAAAAAATATTGCGGGAATCGCGCGGCCTAGCGTGAACCCTGATATATTACCTTTATTCATAATAAACTCATAATCGGAGTTGGAGTCGCTTACAGGGGGTTGGGACTTGCATGTTGGGTGCATAAAAAGGTATCTTTTAAAAATATTCTAGAAATCAGTTTTTGTGCATATATTTTAGAAGTGCTTTCATCGTTTAAGCTACAAGAAATTAATCAGAGAAAAATGTATAGTAGATTCTGAAACAAACATAATTACTTCAAACATTGTTGGTGACATACCAAGAGGGAAAATGATTCAGAAATTTAACCTCGTTTTTGAAGCGTAACTTATCAACACCAACGTAAAATAATTTTAAAACGTTAATAATAATGCAATTAACAAAATCATGTTTTGTTTTTATTTCATAGAATAGTATTAGAGGGACAGCACTTTTTCATATTTCGTGAGAATCACCCATATATGTACATGTGTGTGTTTATATATATGTGTAACATCACCGTTACAAGCAGCCGTTATTTTAATGTAATGTCCGCTGGTAAATCAATCGTGGCCGAAAATCTTCAATACTTGATTTATTAGTAGCTTCACATATTCTAAAATATAAGACGACACAAATCATCACACTCTTCTATCTACAATATTTACATCGGGAATTCCCGCGAAAAGCTTGCGAGATCGCCTTTTATAATCTCTCGAGCTACATGTCACGTGATGAAGCAAAGATTTTGCTATTCGTTCTTCTGCAAAACTATTTTGAGTTCACATTACACAATCTTTCCCGCTTTAGTTTCCCGGGCTGGGGGACATATAAAAAATATTTATGTTTTAAAAACGAAACAGAATTTGAAAAGGGGTTTAAAAAAAGTTATTTAGTTTTTAATGTTATATATATATACACATATGTTTACATATATGTACAATTGTGAGGGCGTCTTAGTCGGTGATTTTTCCAATCGACTTTGCAGCACTGCTCATATCTGTTGTGCAACAAATTCAAAATCCCTTAAAATGTAGAATGTGTTCATTAATTTTTAAAGTATGTCTAGTAAATTGTTGCTTACATTTCTTTCTCTTGCATTAAATATTGAAAAAGAGATAACACGAAAGTAAGTACGTGGATAAAATATTCATATCTATGCAAATCTGATAGTCTGTAAAAATAGCACAATCTCTTTCAAACAACCGAAAGAATCTACGAAATATGTTTACAGTTTTAGGTTTGGGAGATAATGCTGTTTGCCGAAGAATTAAGCTCTTAGAATAGTTGTTGTGGAACTGTCATGCTTAAACCCCAGACGAAGATGTTATTCGAAAATCTGACAAATCGGATTTTTTCCGTATGCCGCTTCTTTTGCATGCCAATGCAATATAATAAAACCTCCCCGTATACATTTATCCACTTATCCTACTTCGAACGATAAAGAAGGAGGGTGCAGTTAAAAAAACATGCAAAGGCCTGCATCAAAATAAGGGTATTTGCGGCAAACCCGCTGAGCCATTCGAACATCTGTTTTTGCCATCTATTGAGTAAACTATGTGCTACTGTAGCTTTTCCGAATATTGTACGGGTTTGTTCTGCTCTTGGAGCTGCAGACGATTCTTCTGGTGAAAGCGATGGCGCTGCGGTATCCTGCGGAGAGTTTGGGCCCTTCCCATTTTTCTGTGGGTGAATTTTGATTTTTTTTTTCCTCCTGTCCTTAGTCAATCTCAATACTATCTTTTCTTCGATCTCAGCTTGAGTTAGAATTGCAAAAGATTCCATTCCAGAACGCCTTTGCTAAAAGCTATGAAGAATAAGTCAACATGAGGTTGAATACTTAGGAGATTTTATGATGAAAGTGAAAAAAATTCTTCTACATAACTACAGAGATTTTTTACCATTTGAAACTCAAATATACAGCTATGCTTGTTCAAAATGTTTGCATACACCAACTTTGCTTAGAGATATTTCAGAATCCATTACGTACTTCAACTTCTAACTTGCTACTAATACTAGTTTTCAGCGCGTGTTTGTTTAGAATGCACTTGCAATATTTGAAACTTCTAAGAACACCATCCTAATAAAATCGAGAATTGATCAAACAGCTTTATCAACCTTTTTTCAGAATCTTTTACATTTATTTAGATTATATGAGTGAATTCTGATACTATTCAATCAATATTCCTAATAATACTAATTTTCTTAATTCTTACACTAATTACTAATGTAATTTAATAACATTCACACTAACTATTGAAACTATAATATACCAACACTTGAAAGCATTATTATGTAACACTGACAATTAAAAGCTACTAAATAATTTGAATACGAACTATTGAAAGCATTATTTTATAATACTAACAATTGAAAGCTACTAAATGAATGAAATGTTAACTATTGAAAGCATTATTATATATTATTAACAATTGAAAGCTGCTAAATAATTTGAATACTAACTATTGAAAGCATTATTATACATTATTAACAATTGAAAGCTACTAAATAAATGGAATACTAACAATAGAACGCTACTAAATAAATTGAATACTAACAATAGAAAGCTACTAAATAAATTAAATACCAACAATTGAATGCTACTAAATAAATGGAATACTAATAATTGAAAGGTACTAAATGAATTAAATACTAACAATAGAAAGCTACTAAATAAATGGAATACTAACAATTGAAAGCTACTAAATAAAATGAATACAAACAATTGAAAGCAACTAAATAAATGGAATACTAATAATTGAAAGCTACTAAATAAATTGAATACTAACAATTGAAAGCTATTAAATAAATGGAATACTAACAATTGAAAGCTACTAAATAAATTGAATACTAACAATAGAAAGCTACTAAATAAATGGAATACTAACAGTTGAAAGCTACTAAATAAATGGAATACTAACAATCGAAAGCTACTAAATAAATGGAATACTAACAATTGAAAGCTACTAAATAAATTGAGTAATAACAATTAAAAACGTCATACTAACTATTGAAAGCGTCATACTAACTATTGAACATACTAACTATTGCAAGCATCATACTAACTATTGAACATACTAACTATTGAAAACCTCATACTAACTACTGAAAGCATCATACTAACTATTGAACATACTAACTATTGAAAACGTCATACTAACTATTGATCATATTAACTATTGAAAGCAGCATACTAGCTATTGAACATACTAACTATTGAAAAAGTCATACTAACTACTGAACATACTAACTATTGAAAAAGTCATACTAACTACTGAACATACTAACTATTGAAAATGTCATACCAGCTGTTGAACATACTAACTATTGAAAGCATCATACTAACTATTGAAAGTATCATACTAACTATTGAAAGCATCATACTAACTATTGAAAGCATCATACTAACTATTGAAAGCATCATACTAACTATTGAACATACTAACTATTGATAGCATTATTGTCCGAATTAGTAATAATAATGTCATCTGAGTTTATTGCGTATCCCTGGATTTATTCTTTTCAAATGCAACTTGTATTATTTTTTTAAATCTATTTAAATCAATTAAATCTGTATAAAAATTTATTAATTATAGTCAGTAACTTTAACTTTATATACTATTATAATAAAAGTTACAGAACAAAATTTAACAGATGTGGAATGTTGCATCATAAATAAAAGTTTATAAATATTACTAACCGTTTTAATGCAATTAAAAAGACCCCTTGCGGTCTTAAAAAAATCTTGTAACGGAGACATTTCCCCCGCTTGCTAGATTTCATACCATTTTTCTTAGTGATAGGGTGATTAATCAGATTTGAATATTAAAAATCTCTGATTTTTAATCGTAATAATCAAAGAATTTATTTCTGGGTGAAAGTTACAATTCAGGTGAAATGTTCTTCAAATATAGAACAGTTCATTTGCTTTATAACCGTCAGTATTGCAACAAAAGTTATCCACATAGAGACAGTTGAAGCTGATTTTCTCGAATTCACTTTTGTTCACTTAAAACATCATCTACTAAACTTTTCAATACGAACTTTTCTTCCTAATTTTCTGCATTGTTATTGCTTTTATCGCAACACACTATAAAGTGCCATGGAATATGATTAAAATCATGTAATGCTTAAGTCAAGCGGTTTCCTATAAATTAACTTTCATTTCTTTCACAAAAAGAAATATTTACTAGCTAATTTCAAGATTTTTTGCACTTTAAATTGTTCTAACAACTTGATATTTATTTTTGGGATTGCAATACATTTATGGGTGGTGATTTTAAAATTTGTACAGGTGACAAATAAGAAGAATTCATCTTCATATTCCATTAATTCATTTAATTTCCGTGTTTAACACACGTTGAGGACGGCATGTGCTACCGGTGTCTCACACACGAATAGTTCATCTGGCGGCGTGTACCACTGGTGCCTTATATCAGCTACAGTCTTATAACACAGTTTTGTTGTTGAAAAAAACTTCATGTGGTTAAAAATAACTTTTTTACTGAAAAATTGGTAAGCTTATCTTTACAGGTAGCAAAAATCTGCACCGTCCTCAACCTACTAAGTATTCAAATTTATGATAACCGCTAAACAAATTGTTAAACTTTTAATGACAATTTAGAATTCGAATTGTACGGGAAAATAATTACTGACCCTTTACGTAAATGCTTTTAAAACTCATGCAGTTATTTGGAAAAAAAAAATATCCCACTAATCCAGGGGTTAGCAACCTTTTGAGTCGGAAAAGTCAAAAATTACAATTTACAAAATTTCAAAGTTTTTAAAGAGCCACAAAAAATTTTCTTGCCAACAATAAATAGTACTTGCATAAAGTTTTTTGATTAAAAAAAACGAATCTATTTATTCATAAGAAAAAATATCTATTTATTCATATATAATTCGTGTTTTTCACAACAAATTAGATAATATATATATGGCATCATTAAATAATTACTTATTATTTATGTAAAAAATTAAAACAATTAAACATTTACTTACAACACTAACTTGTACTTCAATAACAAACAATTGAACAAACAAATTCATTGGGAGCGATGGCTTTGCATGGTTATTCAAGTAGAAAAGAATTCAGAACGATTTTTAAATGTCTTTTTTTTTTTGATAAAATAAATAATATTTGCATATGGAACTAAAGAGATCCAGCTTCACATCCAAAGAGTCGCAGGTTGCCGACCCCTGCACTAATCAGTAATGGAAGAGTAAGCACACCAGGGAAATTATTGAACAAAAATGATAAGTAATAATTTTAACAAAGGAGTATATCCAAAACTTCGAAGAAATATATGCTTCACAAGTTCTTCTGATACATACTTTTATTAAAATCATCTTTGTATTGATACATACTTTTATTAAAATCATCTTTGTATTGCTTATGTTTTTATATTCCCTTAAGCAAGACTACACTGTAAAAAATTCTAGTTTAACCTTTCACAAAGAAAATGAAAAAAAAAAAAAAAAAAATGATGAAATTGAGCTGCAAACAACATTTGGTAATAATGGTTCCTAGTTTCACATTCATAGTGAAACTACACCATTATAACAGTTCAACTTAGTACCGAATGCTGGTTAAAACTAAATTTCACCACTTTTTGGTGAAATGTTGAACTAGATTTTTTTACAGTGTAGGAAAACTTGTAGAAAACATATAACGTATAATTTTTATTCAAAACTATTATTTTGTTTTTTTTTTAGATTTATATTTGTATATGCGAAAAATTACACAATTTAGTAACATTGTGTGTAGAGAAATCCATAAAAAAGAACAATGATGCCAAAAAAAAAAAGTTTGTGCATCACTTTTACTTTTAGATGTTGCGCACTTTTGTACTACAATATTTGAGCCAATCTAACGGTTAAATATTGTAACATTTCATTGCCATACCAATTAAGAATACAGCTTGCTTATTTCATAAAAGCTGTCAATTTTACAGTAACTGGAATAAATTGGTCAAGGTGGCTCACTTATATGGCCACTATTCCATTTTCAGAAACATTCTGTTTTTCCTGTGCTTCTCGAGAAAACACACTCTCCGACCTATAAATGACAACACACAGCCCCATCATTCTCTATGCTGTCCCCAACACCTATAGGCATTTAGAAATGTACATAAACTCATTATTTAATATATGAACAATGTTTTCCAATATTGTTCAAGAAATGCTCTTTAAAAAAATATTTGTTTTTCTTCAGGACGTCTTGAACTTTTTTTTTTTTAATTTGGTGATTAGCCGTGCCTATATATCTTCTCCAAACATAGTCGTTTCTTTATTGCATTTTCTTTTTGGTTCATTATTATTAAGACATTTTCTCTTGGAGTTGGAAACATTTTTCTAACTTTCAGGCTCGACTTTAATTTGAGACCTTTCTTCATATATTTTTTCAGCTATAACCCTTTTCTTCTTAAATTTTGCTTTGAATTTTAGATTATTTTTGTGTTTTGGCTCTGTCACGTCTATTTTTATTCCACCTGAAGACATTTTTTATTACTGGCGTTTTATGGAACTTTTTATTTTTTCTTTATTTGAAGAAGTCGATGGCGTGTTTTCTAGCAACGTGACATCATTTTGCATTTATGCCTTTTTTACTCTAATTTTAAAGTTCTTGCTTTGCTTACAAGGCTTTTTCTTATCAACTGCTTTGATTTTTCCATTTTTCCCCTCGTTTGATAACGTTGTTTCCTATTTTAAAAATTGTTCATTTCCTTCTGAGGGTTGATAGCTTTTTTTCTCGATCTTGTCTTTTTCTCGTGTTTTAGTTCCTCCAAATTCTTCTGTATTAGTAGAATCTTCGTTCTTAACTTTCTTTTTACCACTCTTTTTTTAGAAACTGTTCGTCAGCCATATTTTTACAATATTGCTAAAAATAATAAATGGAAATAAGTAACTAAAACTGAAATTGTGCGTTCTGATTCTGATGATGCATTAAAAATGCATCTGAAATATAACCTAACTCGTTAATTGATTGAAAAGTATAATACATATTTTTTAGTAAAAAGTAAGAAGCAAGAAAAGTTCTAAAAATAAAACTTTGTCAAAACAATTTAATTATTTGAATGAATTTAAATGAACAGCGACTTTTAAAACTGATATGGGTTAACGTTAAAATGTGTAATCATAAAGAAGAAAATAAGAGTTATTCGTATGATTTTATTGCATATGTAATACATTCAAATTGAAAAAGGAAAGTAAAACTTAACATTAAATGCCGAATAATACAAAATACTTTTAAAACTGACAATTTCGCAGTTTTATTATTATTGCAGAAAAACATATATAATAACAGAGACAAATAATGTTGCAGTAATTAAAGCACAATCTCAAGGTAGTTTTTGAAATCAAATGTTGTTTAAATATTTATTCTAAAGATAATTAGTTTTAGATTGCACAAAATAAAGTTGTCGCTTTTCATTAATTTATGATCGGCTGTACTCTCTAATGCAAAAAGTAGACCAGCGGAAACGTATAATATTTAATTAGAGATTCATTATTGTTTTCAGGGAAAGAAAATGTAATAATCCTACCAAAGCAGCATTTATTTCATTGAAAATTGCTTTTAGTAAAAGAAAATTTAGAAATATCCTTATCATACTAAATTAACGATTCTGATCATTGATGTTGTGTATATTTTTGCAACTTACTTAAATGTATCATTGGGTTATGTCAAGTAACAAAATTCACGTAATTCGTTAGTCTATAAAATACATTTTGAAAAAAAAAAGGAGAAGCTATTATATATATATATATATATATAAAATAAAATTTTCAAATAAAACGAGAAAAATAAATTAAAAACACATTAACTTAAAGATGCGCAAAACATCTAACTTTTAAGAAAAGTAGATAAAGACTAGAATAGAGAAGAGCAAAAACATTTTTTGAGATAATTGTATATTATGCAATAAGTGGAATGGATAACATTGAAATTTCGCTCATAAGTGGTGGAAGTTTTATTAACAGGTGGTATTACACCAAAATTATTAAAAAGCTATTGGAGTGGAGAGGAAAAATTATTCAGTGAAAAAAAAAGCTAAGTAACCTTAACTGTACCATGCAATAATGTAGTAGGCTATCCGCACTGAATACAGTAACTGCGGAGGACAAGCAAAGAACAAGTTACTAAAAAAAAAACTATTTTTTAAAAATATATTTTAGTGGTGTTACGTTCAATTTACCAGAAGTCAGAGACTGAAATAGCAAACTACCACCAAACTCCTGTTTTGCGGAAGTTAAGTAATACTACCACTTCCACTTACCTCTCTAAGCCATATATAACTGGTAACAAAATGGAGATGATATCCCACTTATAATAATAATTTAACTTTTTGCAAGTAAACTGTAATAAACGTGAAAATAATTTCACGTTAAGAAAGCACAAATAAGCATTAAAATGCAAAATTTCATTTTAATGCTTACTTGTGCTTTCTTAACGTGAAATTATTTTTTATTACAGATATCCCACTTGTCTAGTCGTGCAAAGTCGTCACTGTAACATAAAAATAATAAATCCATGAGACCAAGAGACAATTCCAGAAACAGTCCAATAGACCTATTAATATTCTTGCTAAGTTCAGAAAAGTTATTGAAGCTGATTCGAAAAATTTCATCAATATTCCTGCAACATAGGGGCGCAAACGAAGAATGTAACAGATTTTTTTCTTACATAATATAAAAAAAAAGTTTGCGAATTGAAGTCAAAACATAAAAGCACTAAAAAAAACCCGATTATCCCCCCCCCCCCCCCATTTTTTTTAGACAGCATTGCCTTCTAAGCTACTCACAAGATGCTGTCAATAGCAGTTCAAGTTACAGAATCATCATGTGTGGGTTTTCCTTATTTTTATGTCTTGAGTATTTTTTGGCATAAGAGGCAGCTTCAACAGTAGCTTGATTCCGACTGCCATACTGATAGAAGTTTGGTCTCATGATAATGTTGGTGGTTGGACTTACGTCATTTTTCAGTTTTAGTTACGTCATTGTTGCTTCAACACGTTCCTCTTTAAAAAAAAATAATAATGATCATAAAGATAGTTTAAACCTTGTATATTTGGGCTGCAAGTAAAAAATGAAGGAGGTCAGCAAAACATTTATATTTCATATATTTGCAATAACAAATAAATTAGATCAAAATCTATTTTATAATTGTATTTTTGATAAAGAAAAACAAATAACGGAATAGTAAATGAGGAAGTTAAGTTCTCTAACAGTAAGTTTATGTCGGTCAGCATGAACAATTTCTGATCCGTTTCAACGTCAACCATTTTTACAATTGAATGACCTTATTTCATATCGAAGAAAAATTGTCTCAGCGCATTTTTTAACAGCTTTTTGTCTTTGAATTCAATTTTGGAATTAAAAATTCGCTTCAAAGTAGGAACTGCTTTTCCGAAGCATCTATACACCCCTTACCTTCAGAATAAGACCGTTAGCTCGTTATTTATAGCTGTGTTGTGCATTCTATTACGTCTTTCAGATGTAAATGTGAGTCAACAATTCATGAAATCGGTACTATCTTATGGTTAAACCCTATTATAGGGTTTCCCAACATGGGTGCCGCTGCAACCTATGGTACCATATCGATATACATGAAGAGTTCCGAGAGGCAATCATGAGATCAAGTATTTTTTGCTAAGCAAGCAAAACTTTGTGATGGTTACAACTGAAGTACTATCTTTGTTTTAAAATGTGGTTTATAATTATTATTTTCACGTTTTTATCACTCACTTCTCTGATTTTTTTTTTCTTTTTTGAAGATCATGAAAATACACACATATGTATGCATAAGCGCTCTCACTCACACACATACAGATATATATATGTGTGTGTGTGTATTATACGTCTAGGATGCAATGGGAAATTTATAATTCTTCCCAGGATGCCTCGTCTTGGAGAAGTTAGTGAATCCCTGCCCCATTATATTCAAGAATATTTCACTCACTCTACGAGTCCTAAATTGCCCACGCTCCAACACGAAAAATCGTCCCTAATAACTAGCTCGAACAATTTTCTAAAACCGCTTTTAGTTGAATTTTGTCTATTCACCATTATACTAGTTATGCTATTTGTTATAAAAAAATACTAGTAGTAAAGTTAACGGTTTCAAAATGTCAAATATTTTCATGGAATTTAGCCAAAACTGGTTTAAATAAATCACGTAAATTTCTCATCAGAAGATTGGTAAAAAATTCTTATTCGCACGTAAGTTGCCGTTAAAAATTGGGTACGAATAGAGGATTAATAAAAGTATAAATTGAACGAAAAAACAGGCCGAAAATTTTCCCTGTGATAAATGCTTTCGTTTAGTGTTAAACTAAACGAAAGCATTTATCACATGGAAAATTACGCAGCAATTGCGCGCCTTTGCTGCGCCCTTTTAACGCAGCAATTGCGCGCCTTTGTCTCACCTTCTGCGCTAAGAGTTCCCCGCCGGGCTAAAATTAAACCAGAAACAAAGTTCTTCTAAAAATTGTTTATTTTATTAAAAAAAATAATAATTGCAATCAATAACAGTACTCACTATAATGATTTATTTGTGTTTACAGACATAATGATAATAAAATGAAAGAAATAATAATTAAATAAAAATCTTAAATACCGCAAAAATTAGAATCTATCTAAAGTATGAAATTTTTCAAAGCAAGGTATTACCCATATTGCAGGATTTGATGTGTTTTTTTTTTCCATTGTGTAATTTTCGCTTACTCATTTCTTTTCTCAAAAAGGGTAAAAAAATATGTGTAAATACGAGAAACGTAATAAGAGTGTGCAAATCAAACTTCACTGTTGTGAAAGCATCCAAAGGCTCTAAAAATTGTGCTGCTAGCGACAACTTATAGAAATCTTATAAGAGCAAAATAGTATAGACACAGGCATGCGCTAAAATGTTAATAAGTAAGTTGCTGGACACAAAGCTAAAATGTTGTTAAATAAATTGCTGGACATAAATAACCTTGCTTGGAGGACAAGTTAGCTTGTCCTCTACACAGAGCGCCTTAGCGCAGATTGAATATTCCTGAAGGACATGTTATATCGTCCTTCGCGATAAAAGTGGAAATACTTTGTGCCTTATTCTTTGCTTTTTTCTCAACTGCAGCGATCAAAAAGTCGACCTTGTGACAAAACAAAAAGTACTGAATTATTCAAACCAATGGCATTTGTTATTTCTTGAGACACTTGTAATTACGCATAACCTACTAACTATAAGTGTTTGATTTTTACTGCCTCTTATAATTAGCCGGTTTGAGAGGCGCTCTTCTATTACAACGTGAAACTTTGGCAGTGCCTTTGAAAAGTAATTTGAGTGTAAAAGATTGAAAACGAGCTCGCGCTTGTATTTGAGTACAGGCTCGAGCATGTTGCTTGAAATTTTACATTGCTGGAAATTTTAATCAAGTTTAAAACTTTTATTTGAGGAAGGAAAAGAAGCGATTTTATTTATAAATTAGGCTAATTAAAGCTAATTAATTTATTAATCCAAATTGTTATAGTGAAGGCGGGACATAAGTATAGGGGGTCAATGACATCTTTCATCTTCTTGTCTTTTAGTTCATTGATACAGCATTAGATTGATTTAGAATGCGTGATTTTTTTCTCGTTTCTGTCTTTGTATCTTTATAACTAATTCCGTAACAAAAATTTTAGTTTCGATTCAGCACAATTATTGCTTAATGCAGGACCATTACATTTATTCAGTTGCATCAAAATATATAATTTTTCACCATACATTTTACGAAAATTAAAACCTGAAATCTATATGATTTTACTTTAAAGACAACTTTTTGGAAAAACCTACTTTCTATGGATTATTTTTGTATATATAGAATAAGAAATAACAGAAAAGAAAAAGTGAAAAAATACGCTTTAAAGGGGAATGTCCCCCCCCCCCCTCCCCCGAAATACTGTTTAACCAATTCTAAATTCATTGAAATATTGAATTTCTAAAATTCAAAATACTTCTCACACATGAAACATTTTACTACGCACATATAAAGTATAAAAATTGAGTAATTTATTTAATAATTGGGTAATGTCGTCTATGAATCAAAAGCTAAATAGAACAAACGAGAAGTGAAAATTTGAACTTACACCGCAGCAGCATCACGTGCAGGAAGGACAACATTCAAAAATATGTTTCGGACTAAATTCTTTCCAATTTTTGGGGGAAAAAAGCATACATAGCACTCGAAATACACATCCAATAGGCCTACAAATAGCGTATATTTTCCATACGCGAGACATTTAATTATTGCTCAGAATGGGGGAAATTCAACTTACCTGAGCCTCCCACCTTTTTTTTTTTTTTCCTTCGCCGATCCAAGCTTGCCTCCGGCAACAAGATAAAGAAGGAAAGGAGAACTGATGGAACGTAAGGGTCGTTCACAAAAACAATTTAGAAAAAGTCTACTACAAACCTTTTGAATATAAAACCTTATTTTCCACTTTGCATTTTATGCCATCCATTTTCCCCCCACTCCTACTTGCTTACCTTGCCCACAAAATTCTACGGCGAGATCTTGTAGAAGAAATGGAAGGGGGGGGGGGGGGAATAAGAAATCGTCTGAAGAAGCTTTTAAAACATTCCTCGCATGAAATTCTTTTGACATTGAAGAATTTGCTTTCTCTTTCAATTTCAAGATGTCCCTCGCAGTTGGAACTGCTTACAATTTAACCGAATCGAAATAAATTGCAACTATTATGCAACCAGTCATTTTTTGACGACTTCTGCATTAACGCATGATTGTATAGTAAGTGTAAATTTATGAAGAGGTGTTTATTACATGCATGCATGGAGATATTTATGATCTGTTGATTTATTTTTCTGCTCTCTCACGACTATTTGTTTGGTGAACGATGTTATTTCTTTACATAAGGATGTGCAAAGAGCTGAGATAGTTACTCAGCAAATATACTTTTGTTGAATTTGTAGCAGGGCGTTCTTATTCGAACTGCATTGAGAAGGCTATTACTGAAACACTTCATTTCGGTTTCTCGAAAGTGTAATAAATTTTAATAATGTAGTGGGAAGGGAGCTCTTCGTTTCCTGCGATTCCTTTTTACTCTTTAAAAACATTATCATTAACAAAAAGTTGTAATCAATATTAAATTCGTTCTTTTAATTTTGTATGGGTTTCCGTAACAACTAAATTACATTTTCCTAATTTTTTCTTTTTAAAATTTTTATTCATTTAAGAAATAATCGTTGAAATAAAAATAGAAATATAGGGGGAGGAGGGTTGCAACAAGTAAGTAAAAATTTGGCACAAATAATTATATTTCCTTATTAAATAATTTAGCAAAATTGATCATTTATCGCATATTTACAAAATCCATAATAATTGCACAACAAAGTATAGAGTATGTTGGAAATGTTAGTAGACAGTACATGCATTTATGTTTTAGCTTAATAGCAACGGCTAATTTAAAAAGAAAAAATCTCCCCATCCCCCGCTAAACCCTACAAATAATACATTCAAAATTTTTTCAAAAAAATTTTTGATCAACAAATTTTACACAATGTTTAATACTCCTCAAATATATACCCCTATTCTATCCATAGAATATCTGTCTATGTTAAAATTTTGAAATTTAAGTGTCACAACTGTTTATAAAACAAAAAGGTAATTTTACTGTTATCGTTAACACAACTATTATTGTTTTACTTCTTTTTTCCATATCTTAAATTTATTAAAACAATTATTTCTGAAGTGCCCTTTGCTCAATGTTTTGACAAGGTTTCATAAATTTTCTAGAAAAATATTGAACTGATAGTTAGTTTTGTCTAAAAAAAAAAAAAAAAAAGATTTCTTTTCACCTAACTGACAAAAACTGAGGTTATTAAAATTAATTTACGCAATAGACGGATGGTAGAAAAACATTCTAGGGTCAGTTGGGGTACTTGTAGACATGGGGTAAATATAAGCAAACTTTATAACTACACGTGGCGGTTTTTAAAACTAAAGCTGCTGTTGAGGGGGACTTGCCAACATAGGGATGAAAATTAAGGAATTCCTTATGTTTCCTACCAACTGTGGAGATGTCACCATTGCTTGAAGATATCACGGCGAAGAAAGTTGTCTAACAAAACTTACATTTTCTTGTCCAGCACATCTACAAAAGCGAAGTAGTAAACGGTTTCAACCATTTAATCGTCATATGGAATGTTGCTAAAAACATTCAGTTATTTTATCCTCCCTGTTATTTTTCCTGAGTAAGTTAGGTGTTTACAATTACCCCATACATTTTGTACTCTGGGGTAATTGCAAACGCTTAAGTTTTATCGTATTTCCAATCTTTTGGGGAGACAGTAAATTTTATAAATTTATCGCATTACTTAATTTTTTTTATAAGATATTTTTCATGCAATGATCTCAGCGGACACAAAAATAACTCAGAGGACCATTACTCCAGAACCTTTTTAGCTTCCAAACAGACTGTGTAAGCTCGACCAATCGTTAGAAGCATGCTAATGTGTTGAATGATGTCGCGAACAGTTTCGCTTTCAACTGCTGCAACTTGGTCATGAGAATCGCAATTGAAGTGAAGACGAGCAAGAAACCTTTGCCTGTTGGTTTAAAAATCTGAACTAATGTTCTCTTGTTAGAGATTTCTTGCCTCTATTGTCCAATTAACATACATAAAAAGTTTCGATGACATACCTCAACTAGAACGACTTCTATGCAGGTCTAACTAGGCAACTTTAATTATAAATAACCACACTGTACTTTAGAATGTTTTTTTTTACAATAACAAGCAATGTTTCTGAGCGCAATCCGCTTTTTATTTCCTTCATTTTAAAATTATTAATTTGTTATTTCCTAACTTTTTTTTTATGAGAACGACACCAAACGAATATTTTTAACTGCAAAAAGATTTTAAATTTTATGCATCTTCCTTTTTGGTTATTCGTTTTGCGGATTCTTTGATGGTTTGGTATAGAATTCCCAAATTGTACTTCGTGACCCATTGGTGATTCACGACATTTTAATCTTTACTTAATTTTGTAACTAGAGGATTGTTTTCCATATCACTCTAAAAAAATTTTTATAGAATAAAAATATTAAACAACGCGAAGTTTAAAATTGTATTTTTAATGTAAGAGAATTTACGTTTGTTAGTGAAACTTTGGTATTAAACCTTTTTTGTAAGACTCTGTAAAAAATCTTTGTTCTTTTAATTTTGAGAAGTAAATATTTCATGACAAATATTCTTTTTTCTTTGTCTAAGTTCCTTTTTAAACGTCTTTCGGCAGGAACATCTGCTGTGAATTGGAACAGTATTTAATAAGTGGGATTAAAATAAATGTGAAGTAAACTCAACAAGGAAAAAAAGTTCAATGCGCCGGTGTTGAAGGGAATCTTTATATATTGAGATCCCAAAAAGTAAGTCGCAATATTTTAAAATATGATTAGTGATCCTTTATCTGGTTTGTTTAAATCTAGAGATGAGCCTTGGATCTATAACTATTAAGAACCTTTTATTTTCTACTACAGAAACTCGAATCTAGTACGAACTCGGAGCAAATTTCTTGTAACACTTCACCCCCCCCCCCCCCCCCGCTTTAAATTGGGACTTTAAGAACTTGAGAAAACTAGATAATCGAACTTTCGAATGAAACCTTACCAATAATTTCTTCCATGAGATTTTGTACCAAATTTTGACGGAATCTGTCAAAGGGTGGTGTATTTTTACCATGTTCAAACAAATAAACAAACATTCAGATTTATAAATTTAGATCATATGAAAATAAAATAAAAATCCTTTTATTATAAATCGTTGCCAAACTACTTCCGATTACAAGCAAATTAATTGAAATTAATAAAGGTAAATTTGATTATGTAAGATATTTCTACTTGAATATTAAATTTGCTCGATAATATTTCTAAATATTCTTTTTGAATGAAGAGACAATTGTAATTTATTGTAGTTACGTTATTGAACACTATCGAAGTTTTAATTTTTATTTTCATTGACTTTCATACTCAATGAAAATTTTCAGGGAACTTGAGATTTATTTATTTATTTATTTTTCCCATTTAAAATAATTAATTATAATGGTTATTATTATTTTTTATAGGAAAATGAGCTTAATTGTTTGGCTTTTTTTTCCTCTCTTTCGTGACGACCTATGACATTCAGAGTAGTAATTCTTGCAAGAGGAAAACTTTTCATAGCCATGACGTAAAACAATTAGAATTCGCGCATTGCATTTCGGAAATCTCATTACAATGTGAACGCATGATAATCAAGTGCATTTTAATTCGATCGAAAAATGAACTGAGATTTTTAAAAAAAAAGCCCTTTTCCAGGCATTGGAAGTCACGGGCGACCTGATACAGTCACGGTCACAGTAGCGGCAAATGAAAGAGTTCAATTTCGGTGTAGAATGTTTCAAATATGGAGCTGCCGTAGCGTAAAATTATACGCACTTGAAATGCACGAAATGCACTTCTTTTGTGCGTTGCCGCCCAACAGAAAGGTTCTGAAAACACAGCTTTCGAATAATTTCGAGTCAATTCGCATTATTGGATATTGTTTAAAGTTCAAACTTTCGGAATTCGGATACAAATTGCGTGCGACATTGATAGTCTGAATAGATTTAGAAACCACCTGTCGTTCGAACAGCAGTTTCTTGTTCTCAGCCGATGAGAGAGTATGCAAATGATTCTGCAGCAATTCGTCTGTCACCTTTATTAGCATACAAAGAGTTTTCTCAAAAGATAAATTCACTGGAATTTTGAGAGACGAATTTTGGAATTTCGTGGCAATAATTTCCGACACTATTCGTTCTTGTTGTACAAGTGCCGATTTAAATGTACATTATTTTTTCCCGATTCGATATCTGAAATGTTTTTCTTTCACTGTAATTTTGATGTTTATAATTGAAGGATATTTTAGGTGTCAGAAGTTACCAAAAGAAGCATTCAGTTTTCTCGGGAAAATATATTGGTTAGTTAAAATATAAATTTAAAAAATATTATATTGTTTTGAACTGTGGGTTATTCGACCGAAAAGAAAGAGATGGAGCTTCTTTTTTTTTTGTTTCGAGTTTTGAAGCTTTCCAATGAAGTTTTCCTTTGTTTTTTTTTTCTTGTCTTGTTACTTTCTTTCTTTTTTGAATATCACTGGTGCTGCCACATTATTATTTAGAACGATACGATGAGTTGATTTCTTTGAGAATTTAGATCGATTATAAAATGCTCTTAAATTGAAGCAAGAATGCAATTGTTTTGGATAATAGCATCATCGATATAATGAATTATGAAGGAAAAAGAAAACAAAAGATGTAAGATCAACTGAATAGGAAATAACAAAATAAAAACCCCTCTCCCCTCTCTTGCTCTCTTTTTTTCGACCGACCAGACCAATGAATGATTTACTAAGAAAAACGAAAAAGAAGAAGCTTATATTAAGCTTTATAAGCATTGTCAACACATTTATCAAACATGTGCCTATAAAATTCTATGGGCTATGTTTCCGTTATTTAGAACAGGTTTTTAATTATTAATCAATTAATTAATTTTTATTATAAGTGTTTGCTTAATGTAACTAAGGCAAATAACTACTTAAAAGAGTGAGTCCTTTTTTTCAAAGTTGTATTCATTTTTTTCTGAAACAAGTGTGTTGTTTTCCCGAAAGTTAAATAAATTAGTTTTGCATAAACTTTATAATCAAATATTCAACCAAGTTTGTAAATTTGAAATCAATGTAAAAGAAATTTATCATCTTCGATGAATTCATGTAATCTATTCAATGTCCTAATAGCTTAATAATTAAAAGGAAAATTACATTGAATTTCTATCATGCACCTCTTTCGAAAAAGAACCAAAGATTTTATTCTGTACATTAATTCTGAGTTCTAATTATTTATATGCAGTAGTCATAAAACAATAGTTGAAAGAAATTCTATAAATGATAATAACTTTTTAAACCTCTTGTTTATGCTCACATATGAAAATAGCTAATATTTTCTGTTGTCAAGAAGAAAGAAAATAAATTTCTCGATTATTATCAAGATACATCCTAAAATTGCTACTTGTAATATATATTAGACATTCGAAGTTGTATTTTTACTTAACAATCGCAATAACCGGGATTTCATCATAAACAACACAGCTCCGCTGGGCAAGATGATTTTTTTTTTCTTCTTTTACCGTTATCTTGTTTAATGTGTTCACGGCAGGTGGCGCTCAGAGAGAGGAGGGAAAACTACCGCCAGGGTTTGGATCAGTGAACGGTGATAATCTCTTGCTTGTAATCATCTACTCCGCTACCACTTGATGATTTTTTTAAGTTATCGTCTAAATAAGAACAGGGAGATATAATCTGTAAGAGTTGAACTTTGATTGCTCCATTTTATTGTAGAAGCCTAATTTGTTAAATTTAAGTCAATCCGTACGATGTTTATTGTTGAGTTGTTACAGGGCATGCTATCGTTGCTAAACGCATGTAGACAATATTTTTGCGCTTTGCAGTCCTGAGGCCCGATCACTGATAGGTTCTTTCGGCTTAAAACATAGCTGGCCCACTGGGCAGTTAGATCTAAAGACGCTATAAGGAGAGACGCGACATATGCAGGGATAAAGAAAAGCCGACTTTTAACCACCTTAGGGCTTGTTGGGGAACTTCTCGTAGACTTAACACAGGAGATACGAGAGGGGTTTACAAAAACGCGTATTTCACGGAAGCAAGGTTTTTCAGCAAAATTTTAGTGCTATGTTCCAAAGGAGGAAAACACAGGCTTCAATTTCATACCATTTTTATGTGCCAAAAACGCATATTAGTTGTATTAATTAATGTTTTACTGTTCGGAATCTACCATCGTCTTCCAAACTTCTGATGGGAGAAAAAGAGAAGTTCCTTGGCTGTTTTTTGGCGGAAGTAGTTGGCGCTGTAAATAATTTATCGAAGAGTGAATGTCCAAACACTGATGAATGATTTTTGAGGTTCTTTTCTTTTTAGCCTACTTTCCCGTAAAAGTAAAAAAAAATAATAATAAAGCATGAAAGAAGGCTTAATGTATCGTGAAAATATCGTTAAAAATCAAGAAAAGTCAAAAATAAGTGAAGTAATTAAATAAAGATTGAAAAATAAAAAATTTGAAAGTAGGGTATTGAGATGGGGAAAAAATGTCTGTCGGTCGGTCTGTCTGTCTGTCGGTCTGTCGGTCTGTCCCCCCCTAATAACTTTTGAACGAATTGTCCGATTGGAAAAATTCTTTTTGCATTCGAAAGATCTCGGCGAGGACATCTCATTTCTATATTTTACTTTTTGATTTGAAAATTTTTTCGTTCAATTTTGAACAGTTCAAAAAGTTTTAACATTAGCGCCTATGGGCGAAAATGAAGCAAATAATGTAAAATCTGGGTACAAGATCCAAGTTCCAATGAACAAGCTCACTGGAAGAAGCTCTTGGCGTGAAATATTAATTTGAACAATTTTTGTTCATTTTTGAACAGTTCAAAAAATTTTAACATTAGCGCCTATGGACAAAATTGAAGCAAATTCTGTAAACTCTGGGCACAAGAGCCAAGTTCCTATTGCAAGCTTATTGAAAGGAGTTCTCGGCGTGAAATATTGATTTGAACAGTTTTTGCTCATTTTTGAACAGTTCAAAAAATTAACACAGAGCTTACGGGGAAATTTCAATCCTATATAAATCCTGATCTAACGGACCGATTTGCTTGGAACAAACTTTATCGGAAAGCTCTTATAACGTAGAACATGTAGAAATAGAAAGTTTATCCAGAACTTACGAGCCTATTTTGCTGTGAAATTTTTTGATCGGGATTTTCAAGGATATTTCTCAGTGACGCAATGAGTGAAATAATGAATGAATGAATAAATGAAAGAGTGAAAGAATAAATCAATGAATAAATGAATGAGGAAAAGAATGAATGAATTAATTATTGAATAAATGAAAATATAAATAAATGAGTGAATAAATACATGAATGCGTAAATGAATGAATAAACACTTGAATGAGGTAACGAATGAATGAATAAATGCATGGCTGAATAAATGAAAGAATGAATGAGTGAGTGAATGAATATGTATTATCCGCTGAAAAAGGTATATTTTCAATAATTAGAACTAAAGATAAATAAGAAAGAGAGAGAAAGAGATAGCTAGATTATAAATTTGAATTTGATGTATACGGGAAAGTAGGCTCGTATAGTTCTAGACGGAACTTCTTGTTTAAATTAGCATGCAAACTGTGCTGAATTAACAGAAATCGTTATTATTAAACAGTTGTGCATTCAACACTATTCGCAGTTTTAAGAATTCATAATTAAAAAAATACGACAGACATGATATGCATATCTATCACAATCGTTCTCATCCAAATTAGTGAAGCATTACGTTCGTGTAAATGTGTGACATTATATAGATTGTTTTTAAATGAGTTAATTATTAATTAAACTTTATTTAGTCGTTCTAAATCTACTTGTTTTTTATAAAATATGTCAATACAAGAGGAATTTCTCACAGGAATTTTCATTCATAACAGAAAATTATGTTTGAATAGACAGGATTTTTTTGACAGGACGGATACACATTTATTTAATGTGTATCCGTCCTGTTGTCTTAGACAACTTTTTAGCAATTGCATCTTATGTAATATATATCTGCTGGATATGAATAAGTATCAATTATCCAACAAAGTACATCTGATTTTGATGTACAATAACTAGAGAAATAGTAGGAAACTTTCGTATAGGGGGATTAAAGTCATGTTTGATATTGAATATTAATTTAGAGAAAATAACTTCACGTCATTAGTTTAGTCAGTGCATTACTGAATCAAAATCAATTGAAAGTCAATTACTGAATAAAAAAACCCACCATCACTGTGACTTTCCTTATGCTCAATCTCATCGTTATCCAGCATTTTTAAATTATGTAAATTTGTTGATTGGATACTTGTCATTATATTTATCTGCATATCATTTTCTTAATGTATACCACGATCACGAATGTCCAAGCCTTCTCTATTTTCAAAAAATTGAAATATGAACTTGGGTACAAATAATAAAAGCAAATAACTGGCACCATTGATCTCAATTCAGTAAAATTCTAAATAAATGAAAACAATATAATACAAATATAGCCTTGAACTTACATTCAATCTTTGCGAAAAACCTTGAAATATTCCTGACGTGTCTTATACATTTTAAAAATTATCTTTATTATTTTGAATTTTTCCTTGTATTTTATTGGAAATCATATTTTTAAAATGCAGATCTTTAGTCACCCGAAAGAATAATGTATAAATAAATAACGAAATAGTATTAATAATAAAACAATAGAGGTAGTAATAAAGAAATTAACTTTTCTACATAATGCTGGATATAATAGGTCTTTTATAGTACTGAACTGAAACACAAGCTTGATACATATTAAGATGTTTAAAACTACTTGTAGTTTTTAAATGTTATATCATTCAAGTGCATGCTGAGATCATAACCTTTTTTTATCCTAGGTAAAATTTGCTTTAAAAGTATGCTTTTTAAGGATCTGTACTTACAACATTTCAAAATATGTTTCTTTTTCATGGCGAATTTTGTCATACGATTCTGAGAAGCATAAAAAGTTTAAGCTTGATAGCGGAACAAATTATATAACATACCTCATATTGCACCATAACCCAAAAACTCTATTCAAAACATATATTGTATTTGTTTCAGGGCTCGAAAAATCTTTAAAATTGTACATGCCCTGTCGGGCATATTTGTCAAAAAAATACATGCCCGAACAAAATTTTTACGTGTCCAAAAGTTGTTTTATTGGATATTAATAAACACATTTGAATTTGTAGTATAGCATTAGTCAGACAAAATAATAAATAAATAAATAAATAAATAAATAACATCTTTATATCTGAATCAAGAATTATTTAAACGTTAATCTAAATCATTAATAAATTCCATCACATATAAATATTATATAATGTCGTTACAAGTCAACATTTGCAAAATTTAATTTGTATTACCAATTTTATTGTCGACATGCATATCCGTCAATGTTGATCTCCAGTAAGGAGGGGGTGATTTTTCAATGAAATACGAAACAATAAAGTTTTGGAAAGAAATATTTGATTATATAAGAAAAATATTTGTACATTAAAAAAAAATAAATATAAGTATATAAAAGCAAAAACTTAATTCGGACTATAAATATAGCTGTCTATCTAACTATATATTACATCTATATATTTAGTGCAAAGAAGAAACGTTATTTCATTTTTCACTAGCAATATACATTTTATAGGGTAGAAATAATTTTTATAGCACGCATAATTTGCGAGCATGTAAAAACAAAAATAATCAAATAAAAAAAAGATCTGAAACGGCGATTTAACTTTAAACGCAGAGTCCTGGCTCCTGTCCAGTAACCTTCTTTTACTAGAGGGGATAATTAGCTTAATGGCAGGGACTTGCTTAGACCCCCGGAAGTAAGACTCCCCCATGCTGGAAAGGCAATTCTTTTACCACCTGAGAGCAAACTGGACCCAATGTCATCTCTTCACGAAGATCAACTGCCTGGTGACTATTCTGCCACTGATTCTTAGTTATAAGTTTACCGCACAAAATTTGAACCAAAACACGCAAAACTTTTCTTCATCATTCTACTCAATAAACGAATCGTGATGTTATGCCTAATTTGGCAACTTGACGTATCCACAGTTGGTACGTCAAGTTGTGAAACTGTATTCTTCTTCGAACTTCAATGTTAATTCTACGAGAGTAACTCAATGGGTATCTTATAGCACAGTCGAGCGCAACTGCTTCTTGTAATACTTCAGAAGTGTCTCGCATTTCCATGTGGAATATAAATAAACCAGGAAAACTTCCATCAAGCAACTAAATCAGAATTGCACAATGTGCATAACATAATGTGCCCATTTACCATTAATTCTTCGTTTCTCAAAGCAGCGACCATAGCATCTGTTTTCGAATCCTGCTTGTGCTTTTCGTTGTACACCAGCTACAAAATCACAAGGTAAACCAATGAAAAAAAAAAAATACACGCTCTCAATAAACAGACATTTCCCCAAGATAATTATGTATAAAACGTTTTCTATTTAATATCTGAGCTTCATCCCATGGAAACTTGAAATGAAAAATCTGAATCTTTAGGGAAAAAAATGAGAGAGTAAAACTGATATTGGGTACCAGCCTCTACAGCGCCCTCTGTCGGGGGTGGGGCGCCCGAGAAACAAACGGGGCAAAAGGTGATTATAAAAGTCGCTTTATACAGTCGTAAGCGAACATTTTCTGTCGCAAACTTAATCGTTACGGCACAGGTTGACTATAGTTGGCGAAGCACCTCTCTCCATCGTAAGAGGGACCTATTGATCCGTTGGTAAGCGGCGCAGCTTTTGCTGAGAGAACTTGCGGCCGAAAACGCTTCCGACATCAGGGGTATTTATGTTTGACGACCGCCGACAGGTGAAAGAGACAGCATTGACAAGCAGACAGAACAGGCGACGGCGAATTTGCGGCTCTAGAACGATCCAAGAGGACGAGTCGACTTACTGATGTAGGGGTGGACATGATCAAACTTTTTTTTCTTCCCCCATTTATTCTCTATTTTTCTTTCTTTCAACACCATCAGTCGAAAATAGAGTTTCCAAACGTATTCCATACATTGCTGACTACCTACCCTAATTAGCATGTCGAGATAATTCCCCCGTCTCCAGAAAGATGATTGCGTATAGATTACAACCTAAATTCATTTAAATACTTTATTATTCCAATGAATACTTATGCCTAACCAAGTGAATCTACTAATGTACAATATCTAGTAGTAAGTTGATCGGAATTGTTTACTTATGGAAAGATGACACAAAGAAGAAATGAGACAAAAACTATTCTACCCCTTATTTTCTCTTATTTCTTAATATGATCACTATGACTATGAATATGATTACGGAATCTAATTCGTTCCATGTTGTGGCAGGTGTTGCAAAGTGATATAGTATAAAGGTATTCAAGTAAAGATGAGATGGGAGCTTTTATTTACTCGTCATATAGTAAGGCTTTGTTCGTCTACATTATTGGTGGGGAAAACCTGTTTCCCCCATCTCTATTTTATCAAATAGAATCGTTTATCTTTCCGCCAGTCTTCTTGTCAAAGCCAAAGGGCGGGGGGGGGGGGGGGGGAGAGAGGTCCAGAATCGCGGGGAGCACCGTGATTCTGGAACCTGGGGTTTCTACTCTTAATTCTAGAACCATGGTGATAAATATAATGGAGCGATTATAGATTTCTATCGAAGCAAATTGCACCTATTTCAAATCAGTAAATTGATCTCAAAAATTACTGTCCATAAAAAGGTGATATCGAGGTGTATTAAATGGAATACTTAATTACATCCAACAAAATCTAACTATTTGCAGGATTTATTCCATCCAACAAATGAATCCATTAATATAGTTAATGGGTGGATAGCGTAGTTGGTCACGACGGCCAATAGGTCGATCGCAGAACGATTTCTCATTGATCTTCCTAAGTTAGGGGACAACTGCTCCATTGAACATTAAGTTTTTTACTCTTTTCTTACATAAAAAATAACAAAGGATAAATACCTCTTTTCACATGAAAGTTTACTTTTGGTTGCTGTGGGGACCAATATAATATCCACCTATATAGTCTCCACTCCACAATTATGACCTTCTAATCTAATTGAATAGGGTCAACATGTGCATAGGTATAGTGATTGCTGTGCTAGTTTTCATTCGTGTGTTACTTAATAATGCTGCTCAACCTTTTTTAAAATAAATATTTGATTCTCTGTCTTATCACATGAAAAATTTAGGTAGGACGTGACACATTTCTCAACTACAAAGTCATCTTAGTCATCAATTTGCCACTCCTGGTCTACAAAAAGATCATATAGTTAGTATTAGGATAAATATGTAAATATATTGATCCTAATAACCGACAAGTTGGCCACTCCTGGTCTAGGAAGATTATATAGTTGGTAATAGAATAAATATTTAAATATATCCCAGCAAAAGCGCAACCAAAGATTTCTTCTGCAAAATAGAATTTTAAGAGTTTCACTTAAATTTTACATTTTGGAGCTTTTGCAACATATCCTATAGATACAAAAAAAAAAAAAAAAAAAAATTAAAGAAAAAAAAAAAATACTCTGGGGCTTAACCCCTTCTTCAATGCCCGCTATATCCCCGCATTTAAATGCATTTGACCATGAGGCCTTTATATATTTTGTGTTTTTTTATATATATGTTACTCTGAATGTCCGAAATCAGAAAATGTCGACAATCACCGGTCTGATGAATGGCAAATATCGACATTCTGTATTTGGTGTATGTCGACATTCACAGGTGATTATCGACCTTTTCCGATTTCGGACATTCACACTGACATATATATTTTTTTATTTATATGTATTAGAAACAATTTTTGAACTCAAATGCGCTATCGGGTCCCCTAGACTGTCATAACAAAAAGTGTAAAACATAAATTTGAATTGAATCATATATGTATATATTTTTTTCAATATTGCTATTCTTTTTTTGCATCATTTAAGTTGATATTTTAACATGACATTCTTACTTTTCGGATAGCTCAGCGTAACAGTATTGTGATACTATTTTAATTGTTTTTATTTTTTTTAATCTTTATTACTAATTAAAAAAAGAAAAAAAAATGTGATATCAAGTGCTGTCAGTTCTAATAAAAGGATCGCTCAATTATTCCAATGATTTTTATGTATTTTATTACTTATTATTTTGATCAATTTTCTGATTACAATAAACGGATTCTTCGACTTATCAGTCAGTTCAATAACCGGTGTTAATTGCATTTTGCAAATTTAGGTTCAAATATCTCCTTTTACATTTGTATTTTCTTTTTGTAGTGAATTATACGATCTAAAACTATATTCTTACGCACAGTGCTGAAGTCTTCAATTCATGTATTCATGCTATCTACCTTTGATAAAGACTACATAATAGCAAACGATCTAGAAAACGACTTTAAAATGATTGGCTGTTTGTCGTCAGCTGATGCTTGAGAGATTAGAATATCGAAAAATTTAAAATAATGTTTGATTCTGGAGGCTGGAGCTGCTTCGCCATTCCTCTAACTGTTGCCGATGACTTGGAAATAAGGAATTTTCCGTGAAACATCGATGAAAAGAAGTCATGAGCATTCGCGGATTTAAGCGAAGTAGTCGAAGAAAATGCTAATGTATTCAGAAACAACACAGTACTGCATAATGTCTTCCTAGAACATCAAAAGGGGAGGAATAAAGAAGAAAGAACTTTTGAATTATGCTAAGATCTTTATCTGGAAAACATTTTTAAAAAAATAGTAAAATGTGTTAAAGTATGACATAGCATTGAAGAAAAGTTTGTCAAATGCGAGTACATCTTACGCATTAAAGTAAATTTTGAGCTTGGCTTTTTTTTTTGCACTACATTTCTTTTTTGTATTGATGTAAAATTTAGTTCAGTTTAAATATTGTTTAGCCTTCAATATTATGTGAGTATTTTCATTGTTAACGAAGCAAATAGATATATTTTACATTTAATACGAAATTTTAATCTACTTTATCCTTCCGTAGAGTTTTAAAATCCAGCAATTATGATTAATTTTGTTCTAAATCGTAAATCATTTAAGAATGTCTTCCGGTATTAAAATTCGTCTGCTTCAAGATGAAAGTTATTTTTTAAATAATATGTACATAATGAACGGATGCTTAACTGTTTGTTTAATTTTGTTAAATATTATTTATGAATTTGGTGATAATTTGTAACTAGTAATTCGTACAGCAATTTGTGTATTTAACAACAGTTACTTCAAAATAAATCTGAAGCATATAAAAGAATTTTTCTATTTATAGACAGTGATTAAAATACTTGCTAAAAAATTAAAGCAGACTGTTTTTATGGTGTGATCTGTACTCCCTCGATCTATGTCAAAAAGAAGTTAGAAATTTTGTTCAAGAAGAAGAAAGCTTTTCCAACAAAATTTTATATTGAGAAAAATCCATAAAATGGGAGATATCTCTGGAAGAGGGGAAAAATAAATGATTTTCTATTAATTTTGGTTTGGAAGTTTAATAGGACGATTCCAAGGAGAGTGTCCGTGGCAGTCATTATTTCGTTTTGTAAATAATAATTAAAAAACGTATTGTAAGCAAGAGCGTTTTGCTTAATTCATTAAATGCTATTGTGTTTTTTTTTTCCCCGGGGACGCTACATATTTATTGTTTTTCGAGAAATTTTTCTCGTTTTAAGCTCAATGTATGTGTAATATTGTATGAATTTCATTAACAATGTAGGACAAGTCATTCTGTCATTTCTGTTGATACTGGCGGGTTCTTGAAAAACCCCTAACCTTTGGTAGAAAGCTTTTGCAACACCTTTCAGTATGAAATTAATAAATTATCTTGGATTAACTTCTTTTGAATCTGAGAACATTTTAGTTAAGTTACATTAGTTATGAAATCTTTTTCTCTAATGTTTTTTTTTTTTTTTTTTTTTTGAGCAACTTTTATGGTTTTATGTTACATATTATAAATTTTTCGGCATAGTAGTAAGTCGGTTAATAAATTTTCCCTAAAAAAGCTCAAAACGCATTTGAACAATGAAATAGTGTGAATTTCACAGAAGCGAAATTTGCTCATTATCTTGCCTCCCAGAAGGAACTTTCGGTTATTGTCCTATCCGTTCTGAAGGAGCTGCTTGGCAGTTGCATTCTTCCCGGTTTAACAATATGATAGGCCATGTGCAAATCTTTGGACTCGGAGACAACAAATCTATATCCCCCTCAAGGCAAGCACTGCTGGCCTTTCAGAGAGTTTTGAGCTTCAATTTATGCGCTCTTGTCCGAGCTTGGATATGAATTGTCCGGTATAAATTAACTGACAGAAGGACTCTTTACCCATTGCAGAGCCTCCCTCCCCCCTAAGTGGTCCCCATTATGCCAAATGGAACAAGGCTTTCGTTGTCTTTGGCGATGGTCACCGATTCTTCGACTGAGTCTGGGTGGGACGGCACTGCTCATTTCTCCCTTCCTGTTTTCCATGTTTATAAGCAAGTTAGCAAGAGTTGTTTGGAGGCAGGAGAGGGCCTTTAATCTCGGAATGGCCATCCCTATTGTTTCGTACCGTTTGGAATGTATTTGTCTTTAAATAATCTATGTGAAAGCGTGGAAATTGTAATTGGCATTCTGTAGCCTAATTACAACTATCGATCGCTTACAGTTCAATAGTACTTGTTATTTTTTGGGGGAAGAATTTTCCGAGCTTTCCTGCCCAATTTTTTAATTTTTATTTTTATTCCTATAGTTTGTTACCCGATTAAATGTTTTATTGAAGGAATATTTTATTATTAAAAGATGGTCTCCTTGCATGATTCCATTGTTGCAAAGTGGGCAAGTTGGGCTCAGTGGTGGATCCAAAAGGGGAGGGGGGTATTTTATGGGAGGGGCGATCTCCCCTATCGCCCCTTCCAACAAATGAGATCCAAGGGAGGAGTAATAAGAGCAATAACCTCTAAACAAATAAAACGGAAAAATAATGAAAAATAAAAAATCCACAAAAACAAAGAATCCTTACTTGAAATCTACCCTTAAATATAGATTTTATGGTTGCACGAAAGGGAGATGGAAACTTGTTAACTAGTGTGTTAAAAATATCTGTAAGCTGAAAGGCAGATTTTGTTCTTTCTTCTTTTTGTTTTGCCTTATCAAGAGCTGTTTACAGGGCTTGATACGAAAAACAAAAATCAACAGATTATCATTACATAACAGAATATCATTTTCTTAGATTTTTATGGGGGGGGGGGGGGACCACCAAGATATTCTCTTTTTTTGTCAACAATACATCATCCTCGTTATTTTAGGAATTTTTTTCATACATTATTTTTACGTGTCTCTAGGGATAATTCCCTAAAACTGTAATTTTATGTTATCCGCAAATGAAACTTTAATTGCAGATTATGTCAAACATTTCTTGTAAATTAGTTTCACAAAATCTCTTTGCTTTCCAAAAGGAAGAAAAAAATCCATCATTTTAAAAGCAATGGCTCGCATTTTGAAATTGGCTTTTGATAACTCTGTGTACGGTTAAGAAACTTCCCTAACTGATGTCTTTGTAATAAATACTAGTAAAGGATAGGGAAGGTGATAGGAAGAGAGATTGAAGTTTTACTCTTCTAAATCTTCCTCTTCTATTCTCGCGATTTATGTGTTGGGGAAGGGAGGGCTTAATGCGTCACCCAAGCCGCAAGACAGACTGCCAATAGTTGAGCCCAAATTAGCGAAGAACGTTCTGTAATGAAGGTCCGGCGCCGACAACCTCGTTCCCCTCCCCCTCTCCCTACCCTTTGATTCCGTGGAGTTCCCACCGAAAGTGGATCAAGCGCGGAGTAAGGCTCCAGTTTCTTGATTGAATCACTGCACGTGACTGTTTTTGACTTCTGCATGAAAATATTCGCACCACTTTGGTGGGGATTGTATCTTCAAATTGTTTCTCAATTGAAATGAACAGTAACTGCATGTAAACAAAGATGGCTTTTAATTTATTGTCGATTACTTGTGCGTGAACATGTGTACTCCCAACGAGGGGAATTTTGGAGGTTAACAAACCAAAAGTGTTGAGGAGGGGGACCTCAGAACTTTTAGTTTGTTGAAAATTATATGTCGAAACAAAGTGTGACATCATTTATGAATGGCTCCTGAGAGGGATCTCCGCATTTGAGCGGTGTCCGTTAGGAGAAGTTTTACTGTTTTTTTTTATTGTAAATTATAATCTAAATGTAAATTCAAATTTTTTAATTTAATTGCGATTATTCGTAATAACATTAATGATCTATTAAATTGTCTAAACAATACTTGGTTGGGAGTGAAATAGCTCTTCACTGCGATTTCTGCAGTGCTGCGAGCTGATGCAGAAAAAAAAGATTTACAGAGATTGTCGTTTCACAATAGTATGTAGGAATCTCGCCAAAATATCCCAAGTTTTGCTCAACTGAAACTGTGCTTGCCATGTCACTTTTGGCGACAACTTTGAAGCGAAATAGTGTGTGCCGTCACTTCCGTTTGCCTTCTCTTTACTTCCGTTTTTGTTGGAATTTTACCTTGATAATACCAAAATTTTAATTAAAAAAAAAATGCATAATTGGATTTTTTTTCCAAATTGTGCACATTCTTATTCTGGACTGCTCTGAACTATGCATGTGAATCTGCACGTGAAAATTAGTTCTTATTTTATTTAATGTATTTCCCCCCGGAGACTATATAACAATCTGATTACCAGAGACATCATCACGGCGAGGGCTGATTTCTTGAATTTGTGCGTCTGCAGACCACTGTGCTAAATTAAAAAGTACTTCAATTTATTTGTCAATTTTTTATAGATCACGACAATCAGACTATTATTTATTTTATTATATATATATATATATATATATATATATATATTGACTGCGCTGAATCATTGCAACCGAATCATGATTGATTTTTATTCAGCTTTTCGACATTAATTTCGGGTTTATTTCTTAATTGCAATGAATCACCGCGAAAATAAAGATGACTCATGGAGAGCGTCATTTACTGAAATGTGAGCACAAAAAAGACCACATCAATCGAACAGATTTCTTAAACTTGTTCCTGGACTACGGAGAATAACTGTATGTCATTAAAATCATTAAAAGTAATGATATATTTGTATGTTAGACATTGGACTTGAAGGGGACACATGAAGGAACATGTGAAGGGGAAGGGTGGGTAAAATGGAATACTTAAGATTATTCTGGCCAACAACCCAGTGAGAAATAGAAAGAAGTTCAATAAGTAATATTTATCTGAGTTTTACTACCTTAACCGCACATTTTGGGATCTACACATCAGTATATTCAGAGCGGCAAATTATTCTATTTGGTCCTGTAGAGTGGTGCAAAATAGGATAAGTGTATTAAAGTATTTTTCTTTTGTTTATAGGAAATAGAAAAATGTATTGATCTTGACAATTTTGCCTTCGGGACAAAATATTACAAGAAAGTTTGAACCACATATGGCTTGATTACTGAATTAAAATAAGTACCTTCACGTTGACTGCACATAGTAAAAAAACCCCACGTTGTTTTGCACAAATTTGCAATGAAAACTGTAACCGTGATAAGGCATAATCGATGAAGTTTAAAATTTGCTCTACTTAGAGTCTCAATCCAGAAAACTAGGAAGCGACTCTCATTTATTAGACCTTTCTGTGTTAAAAGTATCTGTTTCAAATGTCATTCCAAGTTTCGATTCTGTAGACTGAACATACGGTACTTCACATACGGAACTACGGTACTTCGTTTTTCTGCTAATCAGTTTTTGGAGATCCTTGCGAAAGATCTAGAAGCGCTTTTTTAACTGATTTTTATCTTTTTAATAAAAATGTTGTTTTGCCATTACAAATTTGGCAACAGCGTTGTGGGGGTAAATTTCACTGTCGCAATTTAAATCTGTTATTTTTTACTTATTTAATTGGTTTTGCTTCAGCAGTTGACGCATTTTATTAATGGAAATGTGATATAATGAAGTGAGTGTTTTATAGTTAAACATGCTGTAGCGGTGGTGTCAGTTATATTGGTTAATTATGTACGTTTTTTGACAGGGCAGTTACACTAAAACATGCGTCACAAAAAAACCCCATGGGAGATAGTTTACTTAAATTTATTTTTTGATTATTTGAAATTTACGTAATTGACATAAAAAATTGAATTATTTTTATTTTTGCTGGTTAATTATCTAATTCAGACTGCATAGAGCTCTTAAACTATTCTCTATTTGTAAGCATAATTTTTTCTTTATTAATGAATTCATGATTCATTATATGGAAAATAGTTTTATGTGATTACTGATCTTAAAGTGCTTACAAAATGGGGGGCTTAAGAGCACTACACACCCTGTGTGTGTGTGAATTATTTCTACAGGAACTTGCATACCCAAAACATACCATGATGGAATGTTTCAGCCCAGATAACATTTTCCTTTTCGTTTTATTCTGTGCATAAATTCGTTTTGTCTACCTTGCCCTAAAGCATCTGAGATAGAGAAACCATGCCTAATCTCAGGAAGACAAACAGAGGATTCAAAATTGTGTTAATTAAATAAATTATAGTCAAAAAAAAAAAAACTTGAAGGAGTCTTAAGAGCTGATTTGATGTTACTAGATGTCTGTTGACTATTTGGAAGGGACTTGGTCCATTTTGATCCAGAGTGTGCTACACTGGTTTTCCCTTATCAAGGGAGAGAAATATCCAGGAAACACAATCCATCCGAGGATGGATATTGTCCAGAGCCCAGTGGCCCTCTCACCGATCCGCCACGACCGGATTCTGACGGTGTTATCGAGCGCCCGGACGTTGCCCGGGAAATGTTGTCCTAGCCTCTGCTAGTTTTGGGGGGACTAATTGCTCGACCCATCTTTATCGCTGATGTCCGAATGCTCTGCAGTTCGATACCCATGGATTCGACTGAAGCAAATAGAGAGAAGAATAATAGATTTGTTCGAAATCTGCGCTGAGGGAGGAAAGATAATCCTTCCAATGCAGGGAATTCCAGGGAGTCCTTTTGACCTGCTAATGCAAATGGGGCGGATATGAGGCGTGGCTTTGACTGAGTTGGACTAGTGTGGTGTATGTGCGTTTTCGAAATGCTGTTATTTATCAGGGTAATCGTCAAATAGTTATGCACTGGCGGAAGGTGTATGTAATGGTTCCGAGTGAAAAATTTCATGTTTGAGTTGCTCTCGTAAATTTTAGAACAATCCCAAACTGCACACACTCATAATCAGCAACAGAAGTCTGATTGTTTAAATATTGAACACCTGCGAATGAATCAGTCGATTGTAATAACCAATAAACATTGAAACTTCGCAAATAGATACATTAACGTTTGACGAACACATACGCAATCTGGCGTTTCCAGAACTTTTTCAAGGGGACGGGGAAGGGTTGTTTGGGTGCCGTATATTATGACTTCTTTCAGATAGCGCCATTCGGTTTGGGGGGGGGGGGGCAAGAAGCCCCCATTATATCGGGTTCCCATACTTTTTCAAGCTGTGGCATCCTTGTAAGAATTAGAATTTTCTCGCGGCACTCTAGTCGTACTGTATAATGTCTGGTTTGAAGCAAAGAAGATTTGTTATAATGAGTGCTCCACGGCACCCCTCATCATTCGCTGTGACACCTAGTGGACCGTGGTACCCAGTTTGGGAACTTCTGGATTATATTAAAATGGACGAAATATTTTTCATGAACTACGTTACAGCGGTTCTATTGCATGTGTTCCCCTTACTTGTCCCTTTTTAAAAATTATTTATTTATTTTAAAAAATGTATCCTACAGTAACTTTTGCTTAAGTGCTCTGGGCAGGGAGATTTATACATTTATATGAGTTAAATATGTTTTCGATTCCTTTCAGTACATTTCTTTGTTATTTTTAGGAATGAAATTCTAGGGAATTTACTTGCATAGTGTAAAACTTTGGAGACCAATTGTTTCGAGTGAAACTAGTATATATACGTATACTTGTATACCATTCTTACATTAACAGCATAAAGGGGCACGTTTTACCCCAGACTTGGAGGGACAATATCTAAATAGTTATACTATAATGGTTATGACCACGATTAGAATTGTATTATTAAAATAAATAATTTTTGAAAATAATTTTCAACATAAACTTTATCTCGTCACATTAGGTCAAACTCGAATATGTGCATATTTTGTGTTGTTCTACTCTAACGAGGATTTTAAAAAAGTGCTGGTCGTATTATAGGAACTGCTGTTGATATTCTGTTTCGGTTTTCTTGAGGGACTGGCGCTATTCAGTAAATACTGCCTTTGAGGGCTTTTATTCTAAACCTTTTTCTAAAATAGATTTTGATAGAAACTGTTTATCTTATTTTAATGAGGATTTTTCAAGACTTTAGTCCTTATTCATACGAGGATTTTTAGAGGGAGTGTTGGTGTTGACTCTGTTCAATAAACGCTGTTCTTATAACAACGTGGGGTTACGGGACCGTTGTCTACAGTATAATTGGAATTTGACGCTTTTTAGGGTGAGTGTTGAGTCTGTTTAATAATTGCTGTTCTTATAACAACGTGGAGTTATGGGACTGTTGTTCACATTATAATTGCAATTTTAATTATTGTTGTCTTAATCTAAGGAATACTTTTAGAGACTGCTGTTCTAGTTCTAATGCGCATTTTCAGGATCTACTGCAGTTATAATAATTGGGATTTTTAGAGCTTGTTATCTTTATTATAAACACATTTCACAGTATTCTAATATGTATTTTACCACGGATTACAAGGGAATTATCTCCACCAGAACCCTACCTCTTAGCCGAGGCCTTAGGATTGCTTGCGCACAAGGGGGGTGTATGTGCTTCAATTAATTGCATAAAGCGAGCTCTTTTTTTTCTTTGAGGTGGGAGCAAACTGATTTTTTCTGCAAGATAGCGAAAGCGCTCTGTTCATTTTTTTTTCTGTAAGTGTAGCGTCGTGCAGATAAGTACATATATCTATTATAGCCTTAAAATAATTTTAAAAAAAAATTAAATCTATTGTAACTATTTATGAACTAAATCTTTTCATGGTACATGTGCAGTGTGCATGTATGAATGTATGTCTGTAACTTGTGCCTTCCCCCTGAGAAAAGTTAAAGTGACGGGCCTGATATTGAAAGTTGTTTGAGTCTGTACCGGCTATATCCTGATGCAATAATAACGCTGATGCGTGTCTAGTTTATCTCATGACCACGACTCAACCTATTGCGCTTCTGCTTATTATTGTTTAATGTTTTCGCTTTTCATCTCTGATCAAAAGATATTGTCTAATATTGCCCGACGTTGGAAATCAATGAGCTCCTATTGTGCAGTAATGTCATAGACAATTTCCACGGTTCGAGTCCACCATTTACGTACCTTAATTCAAGCACAATTCAGGCCTCTCTTCATCGAGGGGGTTATACGGCTTCAATCGATGACGGTCCCTATGCACACAAGCACTTCCTCTAATATAGCGCAGTAGATTTCAAAATTATCTTATTAAAATTTCCTTTTGTGACCCATCGATTGCCACTCCGTATGGCCTCGAAATAAATTTACGGACTGCACTATCCTTCCTGGAATGGGACTCGGCGGTGGTTTAGAAGGGAATATACGGCCCCAGCGCCGCAGAGGGAAATTAAGGCTAATGTACGGCCCGCATGCGTGTGCATCAACTGCTGCTTGAAATGTGAGGTCGCCGGCGAGCACTAATGGCTCCTTTTCGCCTTTACCTTTAGTGCTCTTGGACGACGTATATCTTTAAGGCGTGCAGACATACACTGCGAAGTTGGGGTTAATATTGGGAAATGTATCTGTTCTAATGCTTGAGCTCTCTCTTTCAAGAAACGAACGTTATTCGGGCTAGGCTTAAACAACTTCCCGGAAACGGCGGCGATATTAATGGGAGTTGGTGTCTGAATTTTAGTCAGCAAAAAGACGTGCGTATACGGGCGGGAGGGACCCTTTGAACTTTGTCTTGTAATGTGGAAATCTATAGCGATTGCCATACGGTTTTTAACTTCGCGCACAAGTAACGTCATTTATAAGAAGAAGAACCAATACTTCATCTTTAAGTAGACTAAATGTGCAGATAGGTTGTTCCTTTTGGGTTTAAGAGCCTCAACGAAGCTGTATTCCGTCAAACTTGTTCGGCATGATACTCCGTTGCAGAGCACCGTAATGGCAGTTGCCTTCCTGGAGGACTATTCTAAGAGCCCCGCAGTTGCGTATTGAATAGGATAAAATTGGGAAAACTCCCACCTGTTTGCGAACGTGTCACAGCAACCACTTGACCTCCTCGTTTCTCAAAGCAACTACCGAAACGACGGGATTTGGATGCGAGACCTTCTGGCTTTTGCTGGAAGAGGGAGGTCAATGTTATAGTTGAGCTTGAGTGGACTGACCAAACTTGAGTTGAATGTTTCGGTGTTAAAGTAGACAAATAAATAGATCGTTATAAAAAAGCGGTCATGTTTGAGAAATGCAGTATGATTTACTGGAGTTTTTACTCTTTTTACGTACGCTAACAACATCTTTGTGGGATATGTCTCAAGCAAATTTTTCTTCATCTTATATTCTGTTAAATGGTTAGAAGAGAGAGAGAGAGATTTTATTTAGGGGCAGAATTCGAGAATGATTATTGCGACATCTGAAACAAAGTAAACGGGTGAAAAGACAACGATTTTTATGAGTTGAAGTGTTGCGAGCTGGTTTCAAAATACACCACTGTTATGGTTGCTCTCCTCCTCTTCATCCATGCTAATTACTGCATTCAGAATGAGTGAAGATTTGTACCAGTTATTAAATAATAATAACCACGAATAACAGGTAATAATTACAATTTTTAGGAACTGACATCTACTAGTAAAATGCACAAAATCATCAAACAAACGACTTTCAATAACATTCAAGTTATATTTTACACACAACACTAGTTCCTACATTTTACATAGAATAGCTCTGCGTGGCTCTAAGTTGAAGTGGCAGTGCATAGCTGGATTAACGTTATTTGAAAAAAAAAAAAAAACTTTCAAAACGGAAGTACATATTATTATGATTTTCTTTCGTTTTCTTCATAGGTAATTATTAGACTTTGATTTGTTGATTTCATTTTCTTCTCATGTTATTGCTTTCTTAGCAAAGTATTCTTTTCGTTTAGCAGAACAAGGGTATCCAGTTCTTATTGTTCATGTTGAAGTACATTGTAGGAAAATAATTAGTCGATAGAGCACAGATTTAAACCTATCCCAACAAACTAAAATTTTAAATGCAATCAAATAATCAACTTAACTTCTCCCTTATTTAATAAATTTGACTTGCTGAAATAGTGCCTGACTATTGATTAAATCTTTCCTTGCCAACTATTTAATTGAAACATTAAATAGATTACTGCAGCTAGCTGCGAGTGCACCAAGGAGATACATTTCATTTGACTCGGAAAAAATGCCGTCTTAGTGCAGGCGAACTTCTCTTTCCATCACCGTTTGTTATTCAGGCAGCTTTGTCAATAGCTCTGGCGTGAAAAGATTGATTTGGCGCTAGAGCTTGGCGATCGATGCGGGCCACTGCAATTTCCTCGCAGACCTCCAAAGCCGTCAATTGAATAAATGCATCGCTGTGCCCGTTCGAGCTATGTCCTTGTTTTATATCTCCGTGTTCCCTTGAGGGTTCGCTCCTCCTCCGGATTTTTATTAAAATCTGTTTGCATGGCCTTTTCGATCGATATCAGACTGATTGACGCGAGTGGTGAAATTAAGGGGGGTTGTCCTCCCTCCCTCCTCCTTTCGTTATTTTCCCAGGATCCCCCCCCCCCCCTTCTTCCTCCTTCCCACGTAATTTTCCTCAAGAACAGATCACGTTTCCAGTTTGGATGATCGTCACTTAATTTCCGAAAAGGTTGAGCCGAGATTTGCAAATTTTTCTCATTTGCGTTCGCGATGTTTAAGTTTTCTGACACAGAATGTATCTTTTTGACAATTGGTTTGATATTTGATGGTGGTACTTAGATGAAAATGTATCCTACGGACACCAGCGAGCGAAGTTATATGCTAATTACTAATTGAACGGTCAGAAATGAATAATTGAGTATATATAATTTTAAATGATCAGATAATCAGTACTATTGAGTAATTAGAGATAAATAAGTAAATAATTAATCAATTAAATTATTAAAGTATGGTGAAAAAGAAGAAAATTTTTTACAAACACATAGATTATATTTTTTCGTTCTATAATTTTTCAACTATATTTCGTTGAATGGAAAACTTTATGCCTTAATCAAATTTTCAATACTACTTATTTTCTGAAGCAATTAATACGGAATTGTTCTGAAGTTTTTATGGCATTTGAAATTACTGAACAAAATAACAAACTGCAGCAACATCTGAGGGGATCGCCTTCGTTTGCATTATTGTCTAACAGCTTGAGAAAACTTCGTAACTTTTTTTTAATCATCATTTTTTTCATTTCATATACAAAGTCACTCTTGCATACATAAATGTAAACGTTATGAAGAATGAAAAGCTTGCCATTTTTGCACCAAATTCGCCAACAGAATTTGACAGAGCTATAAATATCTTTAATGAAACTATGTAAAATTCTCTCCCTTGAGAAGTTTTAATTTGCTGTCTTGTTTTAAAAGGTTAAAATAATCATGTGCTGCACAAGATTTCGACCCAATTAAACTACAACAAAAGAAAACTGAAATGGGGGGGGGGGGGGAGAATGGTCGCATTTTACTTTTGATTTCTTGAGGGAAATTCTGTTTTTTCGTCGGACTGCGCACTCTACTCCAGTTATATTATTGAAATCAGTGTGTGAAGGACGAGGCGAGATTCTTAGTAACCGTTTTTTCTCTTTTTTTTTTTTTTTTTTTGGTATCGATACAAAACATCGCTAGGACCATTCATAAATGATGTCACGCTTCGAGGGTGGAGGGGAGTTCATGAAATTGTGACAAATCGTGACAAGAGGAAGGGAGGCTAACAAGAAGTGTGACATCATGCTTATGCAACATAGCGTGGCATGTGACAAAGGGTATGTTGAAGTGTGACATTTTGTGACAAAGGGGGAGTGGGTCAATTGTATGGAAAAAAAGCGTGACATCATTTATGGACAGTCCAGTATCTATTTGATGTTTGCTTGTCTGTTACATTGAGTTCTTTATAATACCTGGAGCAACATCTACCGTAGAGTTTACTTTAGAGGGAGAGCGGTCCGAGCGCGAAAGAGTACACAATACCCTCTAACAAATGAAGAGAGAAGAAAACAACCGGCCATCTTCTATAAACTGCAATGGTAATAAGCAAAAAAAAAAATCAATTCATTTTTGTCTAAACATGGGGAAATCAAGTTCTGAATCCGATTGCTTTAAACCGTTAAAACACAAAGTCGAAGTTCAAATTTCACCCGTAAAGCATTTTACACTATTTATTTTAGAATGTTTTTCTTACTGCCGCACGTCGTGTGCTTACATGAATGAAAGAATTTATTTCTTTATAATATTACCCATCAAACGTAAAACTAACTCGTCTGTTTTAAATCGATTTTAGGTTCATCTGTTATTTAATACACGGCAAGTGTGTTTTAGTGCTCAAAATAAAGCAAAAAAGAAGCTAAGTAATGATAGATTCGTTACTGTTAGCGGAGTTTCTTGCTTCTCCTCACTGCTGAAGTGTTTTTCCCTGGTTCTAAACAGACGACACTTTAACAAATAACACACTAACAAAAGACACCGTTCAGATATCACACCAGATATTAATTTGAACTCGATGATCTGCTGACGAAAATATCTGATACATTACATGTTTGACTATTTGTTTGTTAAGAATGTTTGTTAGACACTGAGCTAGGTATTAGAACTGGATTGTCATAAATATCGCAAAGCTGACACTGGATTTGGCTTCTCTTTTTTGGCTCTGAATTTCACGGTATATCGTCGTCATCGCGAAATGGTCGCCAAATTAAATAATTTCAATAACCCTAGATCATAGGTTCTCAACCTTTTTTTGCCCACCGCCCACTTTGAAAATATTTTTTTTCTAAAGCCCCCCCCCCCCCCCGCTCTTTTTTTTTTTACTTGCGAATCTGAAATAGCCATTCCCAAAAATATATTTTTAAATGTGTAATATTATACATTTTATTCGTAGATAGGATGACCCTATCCTATTTCTGTTTTTAAGGAAGAGTATTTTAATGAGAGCAATCAAAAATGCACATTTAATTATATTGAAAAGTATTTTTATTAAAATTTTCAGACATCGAATTCGTAACTTAACTAAATGAGAAGGTTGAATTTGATGTATTTGAAGGAGTTTGCTAATATCAGGCTTGATTTTACTTTAAAACAATCATAAGTCGCCACGTTCAGTAATGTGTAGCCGATTTCTCTTTTTGGTTAACAATGTTGCTACAGCACTATAGCCACGTTCAGCTAAATATGAAGATAGGAATGCTATCAGAAATCGTTGAACAATCGACCATAAACCTAATACTTTTGTGAGTACATAATCAGCGTGTTTAGTCTATTTTAGACTATCTTTAATTAATCTGCCCACGCCCCTCCGTGTCATCTCAACGCCCCCTAGTTTTCTCTGGGTCTTTTACTGCCCCCCTGAAAGTCTCAATCGCCCACGTTGAGAACCTATGCCCTAGATCGTTTGAATTGTCGATTGTTCAACGATTTCTGATAGCATTCCTATCTTCATATTTAGCTGAACGTGGCTATAGTGCTGTAGCAACATTGTTAACCAAAAAGACTTTTACGTGCTACTCTCTCCAAACCCCAAATATATCTTCTTCCCAGATTCAACCAGATGAAGAAAAAACTTTCTATCAATCACACGGTGCGTTATAGGTACTGCAATAGTGGAATTACCAGTTGTGTGTATTTATTTTTGTGAGAATGTCATAGATGAAGTTAAGAGTTTTAAGATTGTCTTATCAATACGTAGAAGTCAAAATAGGAGTATGTAATTGGGCGAAACACTTATAATTCTATTGTCAACAAGCTAAGTGGAAAACAAAAGCATATAAAGTCGCGTCGGGTAATAAAGGGTCTTTGTTATGAGACTTAAGGAAATTGACGCAACACAATCGTGATACCAGTAATAATAATCAGAACTCAACTGCAGTGACAACTTTTAAAAAGTAGTTCGTGGAATTATCAGGAAATTCATACAACTGGACACCCTGGTGTTCTCGTAATTCAAAGTACGATCTTCATCCACTTACAAAATAAAAAGCGTCGAATAATGTCACCCACTCACAGCGCTTGAATTAAAACGCTTAGAAGTGGGGAAAGAAGTCGGTCAGGTAATCTCTGAATTGAACGGTTTGCTCTTTAAGGAAGGGGGGAAATCTTTTGTGAATCTTGAACTTCGCTGACGATGCTCTCTTCCGAAGAGGATTTTTCTGTCTTGTGACACTGAAACCGCGACTTGCTCAGCAGTTATGAATTCGAAGTCTCTTTTATAGGGAGCAAGATGGCGTAAAACATGTCGATGACGATAACTTCTGAGAGAGGAGGTTGTTCTCTTGTCCTAATTATCTCTCGCATCGCGCTCTGATTTTTTAATTTCAGGTTAATCGCGAAGGGCCTCTTTTAAGGACAGGAATTCGTGATGATGTGGCGTTTTAATAATGTGCAGCCTTTGCTGATTCTCTGCTGTTACATACTGATAAACAATAGGGTTTGGCAGAAAAGTAGAACTGGGATATCGTTGATTGTTGATGTGTGTATTTCTTTTTATGGTGGATAAAATACAATAAATAAGTTTAAACAATCCCCCCCCCCTCCTTTTTTTTTTTGTTTCTTTCATCTTTTTTTTTTTTTTTTCAAATTTCGAAGAAATGGAATTTTTCTAATTTTGCAATATTTATAAATGATGTCAGGCTTCAAAGAGGGGAGGTGGGTTCGTGAAATTGTGACAAGAGGAGGGGAGGGGGTAACAAGAAGTGTGACATCATGCTTATGCAACATAGCGTGACATGTGAGAATGGGGGGAGGGGGGTCCGTTGAAGTGACATTTTGTGACAAAAGGAAGAGGGCGGTCAAATATATGGGGGAAAAGTGTGACATCCTTTATGGACAGTCCCTAAAGCAATTTTCAAATTTTCATTATGGGAAAAAATGAGAATAATTTTCACTTGTAAGAATTTTTGTGTTTCAGCATTGCCTATTAATTAAAAATTGCATAGAAAAAAAAGGGGCTTTTTATGCATTAGCATGAATAGATCATGAGCTCTAATTTTCCCATAGGAATCACGATGATACATCGCTTTGCAATAATGAATATAGATGTGTGTATGTATCTCTTTTTAATCTATGATATGCTCTTTATAAAATGTAATAAATTAGTTCAATAAAAAACTCTTTTTTTTTATTTCCTTTTCTTTTTTTCTTAAATTTCGAAGGAAATGAAAGAATTTCTCTTTTTCACAATGAAGCAATTTTTAACTTTTCACCAAGGAATAAAAATAACAAATAATTTTCCTTTGTAAGCGGATTTGCGTTTCAGAAATTTCTATTAATTAAAATTTTTATTGAAAAAAGGGACTTTTTAAGCGTGGGATCATGAGTTCTAATTTCCCATACGAATCATAATGATAAGCCGCTTCACAAAAAATACAACTAATGAACTATTTTAAAAAGTTGCCTCCGTGAATTATTGTCTTAAGTCGCGTGTGTGACGTACGTTTATTATTTAATTAATTTATTAATTTAGTTATTTTGTTTTGTTTGCGGTGTTACATGTGGCCTGTATACATATATCCACGACTTTAGTTTCATATGCAATAAGAAATAGTACGAGTTTTTGTTATAACTGTGAAACAAAAACAAACTAATAGAAACGAACTAAGTTTGTCATCGAATTTTAACAAAAGCAATTTTCATTAGTTTGCCTCAATCGGCGTCGTTGCCGACTGTGAATTCTCTTAGACTGGTCAAGTTATTTTTTTTAATTGATCTGCCATGATCAATATTGCATGTTAGTCTTCTGGTTTCCATGAATCTAATCATCTGCCACTTTGTTTATCTACCTGTTTTTATTTTTATTGGTATTTTTATATATTTTCAAATTATTTTATTTTATTTATTTACGTATTCACTGCTTCAGAATTTTAACCTATTCAATCTTTCGAAGCTTACAATGCGCCTTAATGCACCACCGACATGTGCCTTTATGATCATTTATAAAACCACGACAAAACCAGGCCTATGTCAAGCACGGCTCCATCGTGCGAATTCCTGCGGAATGCCTTTTTTAGGGTTGAAAAAAAAAAAAACTGTCTTTTTTTTTTTTCGAAAAACCCAATTTAATGGTTTTTCGGGTTTTATTGTGGGGGTGTTTTTAAGGGAGCCTTTTGATTCGGTGGCCCGAAGTTTTTATATTTAAAATTGGACATATTTTTAAATTTTCAGGTCTCGCTGTATATTATAGCAGAAATTCTTTAAATAATGTTCAAATATCTGGGTGATATTAATATACAAAACGCACAATTCCCAGTAAAGCATCTCTAGATTTGAATAATTAATATATTCTTTTCTTTAAACTGGATCATTTTCTCTGAGCCAATCTGTAATTTTGTGGTAAACATTGCGGTCGAAAGAAAACTTCCAAAGTTTTTATTACAATACTAACTTTATTATGTTGAGGAATTAAAATGCTGAAAAAACTCTCAAGGGAAGTATAATCAATTTACAATTTTTTTTCTTTCTTTTTTGGTCTTTATCTCCTTTCTCCTCTTCACTTTAATAACCCTCATCGTTCAAACAAGTACTTAAAACATCTCTGCGCGTCTAGCTAATCAACTTTTTTTTTTCCCCATTGGTGCCACCGTTTTTGACACCCATTCATCGTTTTTGGATTCGCCAAGAATCTGCTTTACGGTTTTTTTTCCTTATTCTTTAAATTATTTCTTTCTATGACTTTTCCTGAATTTCTCTTTTGAAGTTAAGAAATCTCTTAGCTAGCTTCGGTGGATATTTAAACGATTGGTCTGCAGTCAAACCTAATTAATCCATGCTAATTAACGGAGGAGATTGTCCGACACAGGAGAAATTACTAAATTACGCAGCTTGAGAAAACATTTAATAAAAAAATTTTAATGACTTTCTCATACTGTGAATGTTAAAGTAAAGAAAATGTTGAAATGGTTAAAAAAAAAGATACAAATGGAATTTTTTACTGAAATATCGTATTTGTTGTAGTTTCAAGTAATTGTAGGAATGTTTCAAGTATAATCACTGCCCCATTATATTCATTCGATCATTTTGAAATTGTTCAATAAGTTGGAAGTAACATTTTTCTTCTCCCCTTTTTTTTCTGTTTCATAAATCTTTTGTGCGTGTATTACAATGCAAATAAACCACTTGTATCGAGCTCAGATAGGTCAAAATTTCGCAATTACGGAATATTTTTCGTCATCCATGAGTTTTGTTGTTAGTATTCTGTAATATTTTGATTTGTATAATTTAAGGATTCCCAACATGTGGGTAACGACCCCAGAAGGATCGTGAAGCGCTTCTTATAGGGTTGCCATATAATTTCTAATTTTAAATAAAAAAAAACTTTACCTCATTGACAAAATGATTCTTTTTTATGCTAAATACCATTTTTAATTATTTTGTGTTAAAATTAAGGGCATAAATTGCAAAGAAATTTCCTACTCATGTGACAGTTTCAGACCAGAATAAAATCTAATCAAAAATCTTTAAAAGAAAGAAATGTATGAAAAGATTCAACTATAAAGTTGTATTCAAATAATATACGAAAAATATTCAACTAATACAGAGAAATATTTAAATAATATACGAAAAATATTCAATTGATGCACAGAATTTGAATAAATATTTTTTAAAAAGCAGTGTTTCTTTTATTATATGGCGACAACTAATTTTGTTTGATTCCTTCCATTATTTTTTGCGATCAGTTGCGTGTAACGAAAAAAAAAAAAACGTTCAATTGAATCCATCTTGACGAGATTATCGCTAAAACCTAATCAGTACTACTTCACATTAGGGTCCAAATTTAGGTACCAAATTTAATGCGTTGTATTCTCAGTTAACGCGGACAGAGAAAAGTGTTAAAATAAAAATGCAATCTTACAGCCTAATTCCACTGTAAATTCGTTTATTTTACAGTGTCCTTGGACATCATAAAATAAACATATTATCAGTAGGGTTATATTCAGAAACAGCTTGTAGTCTATCATATCGTTTTTGCGTGAAAATACTTGTGTGAAAGTCTGCGTATGTATACATATTTTTTGGGTGACGGGCTCTGTGTTTTTAAAAAATGGGCTCGTGAAGTGAAACAAGTTGAGAACCACTGCTAATGTAATAACAGAGTAGAGTGCTTAAATGTCATGTTTACTAAACTTTCGCGTATAAAAAAGATTATTTTATTTTAAGAAGAAAATCTTCCTAAAAAAGAGAATTTGAGAGCTGCACATTTTTCTCTAACCTACAAATCATTAAAGTAACTTTTTTATAGATATAGAGCTATAAAAAGCTGTCATTAATCTGGTGAAAGTAAAAACAATCAATATTGATTGAAGAAAATGGAAATGAACAATTCAAAATTGAAAGACGAAATAATAACTAGTGTTCACACTTTTATCGTTAGTGAAATTAATAATTAGCTGAAGTTTGGTTTTCTCTAAGACATTTTATGTTTATTCATATATTCGTTTAATTATGTATTTCTGTACGAATAACGTAAATTTTAACTCAAAAATATTCATCGAGAAAGTCAAACACCTGATTAAGAAGTAATAGACGAAATTCGAAGGATAAAGGATGACGTATTAAGTGACAAAGGAGAATAAATTCTTGGCAAGGAAAAATAACTTCGAACAATTTTCTGACAAAAGCTTGTGAAATATTGCGAAACATTTAGAAATTAAAAATAACAGATAAAGCTATAGAGGAAGTTGAAAGACATTTAGCCTTGGCTGTAATAGTGCAAATAAAAATTAATAAATAACCTGCCTGCAACGGGGGTGCCGACACCGGGACAAATATTTAGATGGAATCAAAATTATACAATTTTATTAAAAAAAGTAAAACCGTGTTTAAATCCGTTAAAATGGTTAGTTTAGCTTTTTAAAGTCAAAATCAAATGTCTCAATAGAACGATGTTTCTTTGAGGAATATTATGTTTTTCCAATAATTCGAGCTAATGAATCCTTCTACATTTTCCATTTTAGATAGGAAGAAACGAAAAATAAGTATCTAAAGAATATTCTAAAATACTCCAAGTTAGCTATTCCCACTGCCTCTGCATCTAAGCTTGAAACAGAAAAAAATAAAATAAAAATGATCTTTAAAAAGATCTCAATTCTAGCATTTTTTTTCCTTACTGAAGATTTATTAGTTTCCAAATCATTTTTTAAAAAATGTAACTGAATTATTTTTTTATGAAAACATAAGAAATTAAACGAAACTTAAGGTAAAAGATGATACAGTGAAAAGCTTTTCAAGAAGTCTTTTGCAATTGGAAATTAGAAGAAGAGAAATTGAAAGGGGGATTATTAAATTATTTTTCTGCACTGATTAAATAAAACAAAGATAAAAAGAAACTATAGAGAGGGAAACATTGTATTTTATTCGAATTGAATAGTCATAATTTATTTAATGAAACACAACTTTGCAATAACTTTTAAATGTATCTTTTCCTCCAACAGAATATTTTAAAAGCTTTGTGAATAGTTGTGCATAGGCGCAGCACGGAATTTCTCCTAAGAGGCGAGGGGGGGGGGGGAGGATTAAATTATCATGGTGTGTTAAATATGGTATTTAAGAGGCGTCTAGTACCCTGAGTAAAGGGTTCTGGATAGCTATGTGATTGCAGAGTACATAAGAGAGAGGAGAGAGAGAGAGAGAAGGGAGGGGGAGAGAGAGAGGGGGGTGCATTATTTAAGAATATTCATTTGTATTTTTATTTTATTTGGCTGTTCCAACAAACCATATTAATAGTATCAGTGATTCTCAGCCCTTTTTGACGCGGCCCACTTTTAACGATTTCAAAATTTGGCGGCACACTAAGAAAAAGATAAGTTTAAAAGTTGCTTACTAAAACCAGCTTAAGATATGGTATTTTAACTGTAAAATCAACAGTTTTCTTTTACAGTGTACTTTTTTAAAATTTAAATAAACTTTTTCTCGTAATAAAAATGCGTTAAATTTTTACTTTTTACATTCCTAAAATTTGGCGACACACAAAAGGGCCGCGGCACACTGGTTGAGAATCACTGTAATGCATATATATATACTACAAATATAATATATACACATTTTTGTATTTTGAAGTTTTTTAAAATCAAAATATACAACAATTTGTGAAAATATTCTTCAATGAATATGGTGACTTCTTCCTCCTACTTTCTTTCACATATATCCTGTTAAAATAATAATCGACCAAATGTCATTCAACAAATATTTAGTAATACATTGGGACAATAATAGGCATTTTACACTAATTTAAAGCAGGAAAATTTGAATTATATTTAAGCGTAGAAATTCCAAGTTTTTTTTAAATGTAACGCTTTGCATCAAAAACAATATTTATTAATGAAGAACAGGCTGTGTAATCACATTTTGTTAAAGAAACATTAACGATTTATTTTCAAGGTAACGCTTCTGTAGTTTATCAATGAGGGGGGGGGGGGACAAGTTTTCCTTCCAAGTTCTATACATTCCTAATTTCAAATTTTAAAGTAATACAAATATATATTTATGTGTCAAAGTATTTTCACAACCAACATGGCATTCTAGTTGAATGACTTGAATCGCCACTATAAGCAATGCTAAAGCAAACTTTTGATTCTTAAATGTAAATATAAATTCATTCAGTAATTTCTAAAGGAACTTCGCAATTACGCATGTAATATCGTAAAATGACTGCCGAAAGTGAAGCCAGTGAACAAATATTCGGTGTTCTAAAATCAATTAAAATTATAATGAAAAGTCTCTAGCGAATATTGTAACGGAAATTATACAAAGAAGTTAATCAATCATAGCGGAAACTTAATCTTCTGAAAATATTGCGAAACACCTTAGAACATTCTTCCAGATCTTAAGAAAGTCCAATTAATAAACTGTTCTTAATCTTAAGCAGTCGTCTCTGCGCATTTCCGTATGTAAACAACTTTCCCTGTAATTACTTTGGGTCGTTGTAGTAATTTTAAAATGTCAACTGTCATAATGAAGCCTTAAACTTGCATTCTACAGTTAAAAATAACATTTAATGTAATTACTGCAAAACACTTTGTAGCATTTTCAAATTTTAATTTATTTACAAATAATTAAAAATATTATGTATCATTAATTGCTATAAATAACGCAAACATTCTTTTAAATTTGAAGTTTAGCTTCTAAACTTCTTTTTAAAAATCGAAAAGTATAAGCACGACACTTCAAAATCATCGTGAATGTTATAAATAAATACAGTTCGACTACGGAATTTTGACAGTTGGACGCTTCTGCGCATGGCAGAAACGAACGAATCGGGAAGTTCGTTGTGCAGGTGCGTTTGTTTAGTACGCGAATCAGAAAGTTTGCTTTTCTGTTTGTTTTAAATTTATAAAATGGCATATTGCATAAACTCGGAAGAAATCAAGTATGCTAAATGAACTAGAACGAGAACAAACACGGCACATTCCTTGTACCAGTTTTTCCCTTCCCTTGAACATGAATGGATTCTTCTTCGCACTCCAATATATGTGTATATTCGAGTAGTGTTTGTACCTATACTAGTTAAAATTTTGTTAAGAGGAATAATTTCTTTAAAAATATATTTCAAAATGAATTGTTAATTGCAGCGTACTCGATAAATAAAATTTAAAAATTTAGAAAACTATACATTTTTTAATTTTAAAATAATCTCTTGAAATGTTCAAATAAAAAGATTTAAGAAAAAAAAAGTCGATTAACTTCCTGTGTCATTTGACTAAAACTTTGAAACTTTGTGCTTCGTGATTTTGATTTATTTTAGAGGGTATTTCATTTTGAAATGAATCATTTTGTATTGCTAGTACATGCTATTTTTGTTTGAGTGAGTTAAATTATGTGCGTGGCAAAGCAAGCATGGCAGCACCGCATCGAAATATTTTATTTTTTCTATATCGATTACCACTTATTTATTAATCAATTTAATAGTACTAATTTACGTACGTTTTAAACATTTTATTGTCATCCTAATTTCATTCATAACTTTTTAGGTTTCCAAAGAGCAGAGCTCGACTTCAAAGATAAAATGACACAAAAAGGTATTTTTAACTTCTTAGAATTAAAAATGTATTTGAAATATTATATAGTTTTAAATAAGGTTCTACTGCAAATTTTGAAAATGGAAACAAAATCTTTTTAATGCAATGTTTTTACATAAAATATCAGTGTATAATGACATTTGTATTATTAATTTATGTTTGGTTATTAATAATTTATGAAAGCGTTCTCATTTTATTTATGCTTAGTAAGAAAATTTCAAATGAAAAAATAAAATAGTAATAATTTTTTTTTTTTTTTTTTTTTTTGCTATGCTAATTTGCCAGCTTTCCAAGAACATTAAATTACAAATTTAACATTTGATCTTGTTTTTAAATTATTTTTTGCAATGAAAATTTTGTTTAATTAATTGTCCACATTAGTTCTGTTTGCATTTATCTAGTATTTATTTCTAGCTATTTTTATTTTAATTTCATTCTCTAGTGGTTAAGACTTAAGAGCGATATCAGGTACCATAATACCGTAGGTTGCTATTTGAAAATTAGTGATTCAGTTACAGTGCTTTTACTTTTAGTTAATCCCCTGAGTTATAGCCAAAAACAAACTTTTTCTTTTTCTCCTTTTTTTATTCAAACTCCTTAATTTTTTATTATTTTATTTTTTTCAGTTTTATTGTTACGTTCTCTTACGAGGGTTATATGATACGTTACGCTCTGGGGTTACAGTTACAAAAACATTGTTTTTCCTCAGTACTGTTTCATTATTTCCCTATTTCTTTGTGTTTTTAAATATTTGTTTTCTTTTTTTTTTTCCGGTGCCATTCCCATGGCTATTTCGAATTTCTCATAAAAAAAATAATTGACAAAAAAAAAAAAAAATTACAATGCATAAAACATATGTTTATGATTTCAAAATTTAAAAGTTCGGTTTTGAGATGGGAAAAGTGTGTTTGTCTGTCTTCCACCTCCTAATAACTTTGTTCGAGTGTCTTGTTCGATTCAAAAAAAAAAAAATCATTCAAAAGATTTCGGCGAGGTATCTCATTTCCAGATTTTACTTTTTGATTTGAACAATTGTTCGTTCAATTTTGAACAGTTCAATAAATCTTAATATTAGCTCCTATGGACAAATTACGTAAACTCTGGGCGCAAGATACAAATTCCTATGAACAAGCTTATTGAAAGAAGCTTTCGCTGTGAAATAATTTTGGATTTGAACAATTTTTGCCCATTTTTGAACAGTTCAAAAAAGGAATTAACCTAGCGGCTACGGGGACATTTCAATCCGATATAAATCCTGATTGAACAGACTGACTTTGACCTACTTGGAACAAACGTTATCGGAAAGCTCTTATGACGTAGAACATGTACAGATACCTATTTTCCCTTGAAACATTTTGGTCTGGATATTTAAGGATATTTCCGAATGAACGAATGAATAAATGAAAAAATAAATAACTGAGTGAATAAACACATGAATGAATGAATATGTATTAACCGTTGAAAAAAGTATATTTGAAGTAATAAAGAACTAAAGCTAAATAAAAAAGGGAATGAGAGATAGAGATATATTATAAATTTGAAGTTGGTGTATACGGGAAAGTAGGCTCGTATTGTTCTAGACGGAACTTCTCAACTTCTTGTTAAAGTAGTGATAATGTGACTTAAGTTAGGGACCGTTCATAAATGATGTCCAACTTTGTTCAATATATTTGACCTCCTCCCCTTTTTGTCACAAAATGCTACACTTCAACATACCCCCTACCCCCTTTGTCGCATGTCCCGATATATTACATTAGCACAAAATAAGTTCAATTTGCTGATCAAAATGTACGATGTCACACTTCTTGTTACCCCTCCCCTTCTCACAAACAGTCACACTCTCTTGAACCCCCTCCCCCTCGGAGCGTGACATCATTTATGAATGACCCCTTAGTCTGGTCCTGAAGGGCAGATTTTACCACTTTCTGTCTATAAAAAATTTCTCTGCGTATAAAATTTTATTCAAAAAAACAATGAAATATCGTTACAGCGGGTACTAATACAACGAAATATCTGTAATGACTAAATAAATAGTCAATCCTGCTTTAAGTGCGTATTCCATTATAGCGAGCATCCGTTGCTACGAAATATTTTCCCTGTCCCTTGGAGTTCGTTGCAACAAGCTTTCTCTGTACGAATGTTTTCTGGTTCCACCGTGAAGTGATACTTTCATTTTTTTTAAAATTCAATATTAGATCATTGCTGATTACTTTCTGGTCAAAATTAGTTATTTGAGATGGATTTAATATCCTTTTGACCTTACGAAAGACTTTACAATATCAATTTTCTAAATCCTTTTAAAGTTCTCCTAAGTTATTGTCTGATACTTTTTCATTTCTCTCTAGTAACAAAATAGAACAACTCTATTATCTAATTGTGATATAAAATCGTTAAAAAAAAAATAACAATGATTTATATCTTCCCATTACGCATGGTACACAAAATTTTGTCAACATTTTTTTTAAATTCACTTCTACGATAATTTTTAAACTGGTCTCTTCTTGAAGGTAAAAGCCCAAAGTCGAATGTATTAGAATCACAGTAATAGTATTTAAAAGTTAATTTAAATGCATCTTCCGGTAGCGCATTGACTACAAACTGATTGAAATTTTGAAAAATAAATAAATAAATAAATAAAAGCAAAATTTTTTATAAAAATTTAAAAATAAAGGTAGAGCACTGCTCAAAGAAACGAAAATACTAGCAGCTTCCTTATTTTTTCTCTGTATGGAATACAAGTTAAAATGTTTGAAAACAATCAATTCTGTACCATTCATAAAAATATTTTCTTTATCAAATTTTTCTAAATTTCAGTTAACTTTCGAGTACATGCCCAACTGGTGGATGTAAAATGATTTTATTTCTCTCTTACCCCTTTAAGCCTCCCCAAATTGCTTTTCAACGGTGTTACGACTTGCAAAAAGCATTTCGTTTTTTTCGGCCCCCCTATAGTACACGTGTGTGTATTATAGGGGAACCTGTTGTACCTTGGATACATTTTTTATTTTTAATTATTTATTCAAAAACTACTATAGTGAGATGCATTTTACGTATTACATAATGTTTTGCGGTCATTTATGAACAGAAGTGCTACTTTTAAAGTAAGGTAGAAAAATAAATCATATGTCATTTAGCCTTTTGAAAAAAAAAAAAAAGGAATTAAGACCAAGGTACAATACCCCAGTTGTACCATGGACCTATATATATTGTACTATGGACCTACTATTATTATTTTTGAGAAAAACATTATTTATTAGGGCTCGACCGATGGCATTTTTTGGCCGACGGGCCGATGCCGATTGTTGGCCGTTGGTTCCGAGATCGGCCGATGGCCGATTGCCGGTTCTTTTCCTCTTCCATCGGCCATCGGCCGATGGAAAAAAATCGCTTTAAACCATTAAAACGTTTAGAATGCTTGTCAAAAACGTCATTTAAATCATTTATTTATTTTTATGTTTATAAAAACATAAATGCATTATTTAAGCGCCATAAAACTGTTTGGGGGAAGTTTACATAATAATTAAAACTACAAGAATCTCTCGCGATTCTAGTAAAGTAATTTGGAGGTTAAATTTTTTTTTTAAAAAAATAGCTATATCATAGGATTTTAAATCTTCGCAAAAGAACTCAACAACTATTGGATCGGATCGGGTCTCCTACCCTTTCCTTGAATATTTTCTCTTTATAACATCTGCACTGCAAATGCCTAGTGCAGCTGCCTTTATTTTCTTATTTTTTCCATGGGGAGGAATGAAGATGTTATAATACAGACTAACAAATAATGTGGGTTTGTATCTTTAAAATAATTGTCAACCCCCCCTACCATTGGATTTGTTTCATATTTTCACCCCGTTTTTAAAAGAAAAGCGGGAACGATTATATGTTTACTTTTTATTATAAAAGATATTTTAACTAAAAATAGCTCTTTTTATGAAATAAAAATAAAATATTAAAATGTTTTGCTCGCAGTAACGGCCAGATCCCCCCCCCCCCCCTTGTGTATAACCAAGAAATACTGAATATTGCTTTAAAAATATAGACGTGAGAATTTTTTTGTCCTTACAAATGAATGATGGGAGGAGCGGGGGGGGGGGGGGGAGTCTTAAGTACCAATCTTATGAGACTTTTTCTTGTGAGTTGAAAATTACACTGAAATACTTGACATATTCTTTCTATGAGCACAGAATGTAAGGTGACCGAAATAAAACAATATTTTGTAACGTGAAAAATATTTTGAGCTCCGGCAGTTTTCTGTTGACAAATAATCTTCTGAAAAGCACATGATCGATTATAGAAATGAAGATGTATTTTGAAAGAAAAAAATATATATACGTTGTCAATTTTTGAAAATAAAGAAATTGTAGCATTTTTATTAAGATATTATTCCACTCTGTCGCGCGAACTCGTTTTTTAGCCTACTTTCCCGTAAAAGTAAAAAAAAATAATAATAAAGCATGAAAGAAGGCTTAATGTATCGTGAAAATATCGTTAAAAATCAAGAAAAGTCAAAAATAAGTGAAGTAATTAAATAAAGATTGAAAAATAAAAAATTTGAAAGTAGGGTATTGAGATGGGGAAAAAGTGTGTCTGTCGGTCTGTCTGTCTGTCGGTCTGTCTGTCTGTCGGTCTGTCTGTCGGTCTGTCTGTCTGTCGGTCTGTCGGTCTGTCCCCCCCTAATAACTTTTGAACGAATTGTCCGATTGGAAAAATTCTTTTTGCATTCGAAAGATCTCGGCGAGGACATCTCATTTCTATATTTCACTTTTTGATTTGAACAATTTTTTGTTCAATTTTGAACAGTTCAAAAAATTTTAGCATTAGCGCCTATGGACAAAATTGAAGCAAATTCTGTAAACTCTGGGCACAAGAGCCAAGTTCCTATTGAAAGCTTATTGAAAGGAGTTCTCGGCGTGAAATATTGATTTGAACAGTTTTTGTTCATTTTTGAACAGTTCAAAAAATTAACACAGAGCTTACGGGGAAATTTCAACCCTATATAAATCCTGATCTAACGGACCGATTTGCTTGGAACAAACTTTATCGGAAAGCTCTTATAACGTAGAACATGTAGAAATAGAAAGTTTATCCAGAACGTACGAGCCTATTTTGCTATGAAATTTTTTGATCGGGATTTTCAAGGATATTTCTCAGTGACTCAATGAGTGAAATAATGAATGAATGAATAAATGAAAGAGTGAAAGAATAAATCAATGAATAAATGAATGAGGAAAAGAATGAATGAATAAATTATTGAATAAATGAAAATATAAATAAATGAGTGAATAAATACATGAATGCGTAAATGAATGAATAAACACTTGAATGAGGTAACGAATGAATGAATAAATGCATGGCTGAATAAATGAAAGAATGAATGAGTAAGTGAATGAATATGTATTATCCGTTGAAAAAGGTATATTTTCAATAATTAGAACTAAAGATAAATAAGAAAGAGAGAGAAAGAGATAGCTAGATTACAAATTTGAATTTGGTGTATACGGGAAAGTAGGCTCGTATAGTTCTAGACGGAACTTCTTGTTAAGTATTAAATTTTTGAAAATTTCAAGTCGAACTTGGACACATAAAATTTTGATCAATAAACATTTATACTAACAAATTGATTCATGTTTTTTATCAATATGTTTTCTTTTGTAAACTAATAATAAAATAACAAGAAATGTTTAAAACTGAAAGCAGATGCAAGGAAATTGTTATACAATAGCAGAAAAACTGTCAACTGTCTTAACACGTGGCATCGAAGAATCCAAAAAAAAATACGAAGTTTACACGGCGAAAAATTTTAATAAGTATTGTATAAAAAAGTTTAAGATGTATTTTGAAAAAAATATGCATTGATCAATCTTTGAATATAGAAATTTTAGCATTTTTATTAAGATATTATCAAATCCTGTTGCGCGAACTCTCATTTTGAGAATTCAATTTTTGAAAATTGCAATTCGAAATTGGACACATAAAATTTCGATCAATAAACATTTATACTGGAAAATTGTTTCTAATTTTTGGTAAATCTTTTCTATGGTGTAAATTAAAAATTAAATAATGAGAATATCACTAAAAGCAGATGCAATGAGATTGCTGCACAATTGCAGAAAAACTGTAGCAAGTGGCTTCGAAGAAGCAAAAAAAAAAAAAAAAACCGCTAAGAGAAAAAAGTTTACGCGGGTAAAAATTAAAATTATAATCGTACTTTGATTGAGTTGGCCTTGTATTGTTTTCAATTTCGGAATAATAAGAGCAGATGATACAGGCCTGTAGCCACTCTGACTCCAGAGGGGGTAAACTTTTGGACAGGAGGGGCAAGGGCAGACTAGTTTTTCAATTTTTCTCTGACATGTTATGCTCCATTTTGGGCGTTTTCTTAACATTTAAATTAATAATTTATTTAATAATTAATGCAATTATTTAAGTTAATAATTGATTAATTAAATAATTAATTAATGAAACTAAGACTAATTTAATTCAATACTGAAATTATTTGATCTTAAAAGAAATACTTAATTAAAACTTACAAAAGGCAGAATTGAATTTTTAAAGCTTATTCTAAGAATGTCTTTTGTAAATTAATAAAATATATGAAATAACATAAAAAAAGTGAAACATTTTTAAAGATAATTTTAATGTGAACGATGAATTCAAAGTAAGATATTAAAGCATAAAACATGTATCGGTATGTTACAGTAAAAAACTGGTCTTCCCGTGATCATTTCATTAATGCCTGGTTTAGATCGAAAACAGGAAAAAAAATGAGCTGAATAAAGGAAAACGCTCATGTTTTTTTATTTTTTCTAAAATTTGAATTAAGGGATAAAGGTGCATGGGAACATGATTTTTTCGATATGACTTTCAACAAATCAAAAAGTTAAAAACAGAAATACCATAGATTATTAAGGTACAATTAATCACCCTAGGACGGACAAAACATTTTCCAGGTCGGGCATTGCCCGACCTGGCCCCCCTCTGGCTACGGGCCTGAGATGATATAAGATTATTGCACAATGACATCTAATGCATTAAGTCAGTATTAAACGAAAAACTGACAAATTAACAACTTGAGGCAGCTAACCTAGTGCGTAAAACAAATAGCACTCATAAGACGCCTCTATGACTTTTACTTCAACATATTCTATTTCGCGAGCATTCTGTTCAAAAATAAATATAATTTTAATAATGAAGTTTTTCGGGCAGTGATCGCTTAAACTATTTTTGCGAATATTTATCAAATATGTTCTAGAATGGCACTGTTTTTGCACTTTTTAGCCTACTTTCCCGTAAAAGTAAAAAAAAATAATAATAAAGCATGAAAGAAGGCTTAATGTATCGTGAAAATATCGTTAGGAATCAAGAAAAGTCAAAAATAAGTTAAGTAATTAAATAAAGATTGAAAAATAAAAAATTTGAAAGTGGTTTTGAGATGGGGGGAAAAAATGTGTCTGTCGGTCTGTCTGTCTGTCGGTCTGTCCCCCCCTAATAACTTTTGAACGAATTGTCCGATCAAGCTCACTGGAAGAAGTGTTTGGCGTGAAATATTGATTTGAACAATTTTTGTTCATTTTTGAACAGTTCAAAAAAAATTAACATACCGCCTACGGGGAAATTTCAATCCTATATAATTTCTGATCTAACGGACCGATTTGCTTGGAACAAACTTTATCGGAAAGCTCTTATGACGTAGAACATGTACAAATAGAAAGTTCATAAAGAACTAACGAGCCTATTTTCCTATGAAATTTTTTGATCGGGATTTTCAAGAATATTTTTTAATTATTGAATGATTAAATGAATAAGCAAAAGAATGAATGAATAAATGAGTTAATAAATACATGAATGACTTAATAAATGAATGATTGAATGAATATGTATTAACCGTTGAAAAAGGTATATTTGAAGCAATGGACAATTACAGCATTTTTTTTTTTTAAATCTTAATACACTCAGAATATCCTAAAAACACCAGAAAACATTTTTTTTCTTGTTTCAGAGCGATATTTTAAAAGTTATTTGTAATTAAAAATAGACTAGTTTCGTTTTCCACTGAAACGGGAAGTCACATGACTCCCCAGGAAGTGACGTCGTTAGTGCCCGACTTCGGATTGCTTACACATCGTTCTTCGTTGCGCGCGTGCTTTCTGTAAACCTAACTGAATATTCGTCACGGCTTAGAAATTTAAATTGTTGTAAAAATATAAATTTTAATAATAAAACCTCTTAATATTTTGCATTTAAGATGTTTATTTTCTCATAAAATCTTGGAAATCAGTATTTTATTTTGAACAAAAGTAGTATTAAAATTAGTGTACATTGAACTTTTACAGAAGCTAAAAATATTTCCTATGACCAATGGCATAGCTAGCATAGGTGATACCCGGGGCGGTTATCCGTGGTGTCACCCCCCCCCCCCTAAAAAGAAGAAAGCCCAGCAAAAAAAAAAAGAAGGAAAAAAAATACTATTCGTATCATGGGAGTTTATAATATTTAATGTATTTGTTGACAGCAATGGTGTGTTCAGTAGTAAAAAGCTTTTTTGAATATTTTTGTAAGGAAACATTTTGCTCAGTTAAAAGTAGAAAAGAAAATTATAGAAAAAATATCCAGTTCAAGGTATTTGTTTCATTATATAGAGCTTTTAAAGGCTTATTGTTTCCCCTTCGTGGCCGGGTGTCACCCCAGAACGAGTGGCCGCACCCCCCCCCCCCCGGTGTCACCCCAGAACGAGTGACACCCAGGGTGCCTCCCCCCCCCCTTAGTTACGCCACTGCCTATGACTTTGAATGTGTCAGAAACATGGTTAATAACTCTCTTGCTGCATTATTCTGCTGTAAAAAGGTATTGATATCTATCCTAATAAATTTATTTAGTTAATATAATTTTAAAATGTACCTCACGATAAAATTTATGCAAATTTGCTAATAATCTTTTTTATAGGCTGTCAATGCATGACACTCCTAAGTTTTATATACTTATATAACATTTATATCCTACGTTTTATATACTTTTCATTCATTTATTTATGTTTTTTTTTTTATCATTTCAAATATATTAAGATTTTTTTTATTTTTTAATTAACTTTTTCCTTTCACTAAGAGAATGGAATATTTATATACTCTGAAAAAATAGGCTAATAAATTAACAAGAAACATACGTTAACTTTAAATTTTCTATGTTATAAATTAAGGAATTAAGATTTTTTAGGGGGAAGTGAGAAAACTGCCGATACACCACTTCAAGGAAAATTTCATCGACGAATTTATGCGCCGTTACGAAAATTTTCGGTGGGTGGGGGCAGAGATTCCCTCCTCTGCTGGACACGGCCTTGCATCTAACGCTAGTTTTCAGAAATAGCAAAATCTTACTTATACACAAATAATAATATAATGTTGGAAATAGGCATGAGAGAGGTTTTAATACTGCATTTAATGAGAATAAACATTTTTTTTTTTAAATTATTAAACATTTAAAGAATATACAACACAAAAAAAGTTTGTGAGTATTTACTTCCTTTTTGTATGCGTCTGTTACTATTTTTTTCTATTTATTATTTTTTTTTCTTATCCTTCAAATTTAGAAAAAAAAACGACTTTCAAAAATTTTATAGATATATTTAATTACACGCTCTGATTTTCAAGATGCAGTATATAGTTTGAACAGATATTTTTCATTTCGAAATCACTTTGTTCGGCGGTACCGAATGTTTAAATCAATGGCGTTGCTGCAACTGTGTAGTTATTATCTATCTAGTATATTGTTCCATCCATTTCTGATTCCATACAAAGAAAATTTTAAGACTGTATTGAAGATTTTATTTTATAAATAAATAATCATACTTTGAGCTTTCACACCTTTGATTTCAGGCGAAAAGCAATCTTGATTCGCTCCTGATAACTTTTTCGGTTATTTTGGGCAAATTATTAGGCAGAGCTTTTTGGAATCCTTCATCCATAATGCGTACACTCTCATATACAGTATTTTTGTTCAAAATATTAATAAAATATATTATGCAAAGAACGATTATACTAAGATACGAGAAAGACGTGTAAAAGAACAGTGAAATACGCTCTGCAGACGGAGTGGGCGTGTTTCCGTGAGGCACTAGTGACGTCACCACCAATCAGAGCTCGTTTTGCGATTGCATCACTTTCTCGCCGTTTTTGTAGTTTAATAACTTATTAAATAAATTTTTGTGAGGAAAAACAATCGGATTTTTGCATTCAGGAGAGAAGTTTTAATAAGTTGACACTGAAAATTTGTCATTTTAAGAGATGCTGTAATTGTCCATTAAGAACTAAAGCTAAACGAGAAAGACAGAGAGAGAGATAGCTAGATTATAAATTTGAATTCGGTGTATACGGGAAAGTAGGTTTGTATAGTTCTAGACGGAACTTCTTGTTTGAACTGCTGTGCTGCCTGTTATTGTATGGAAATAGAAATGTAGCTATGGAGGAAAAAGAAAGTTAAAGACAATGGTGTCTGGAAAGTTGTCCCTGTAAAAAACATCGGCCTTGCATCGGCTTGTAGATGTTTTTCAAGGTCGATGGGCCGATGTTTTTCCAAAGTTGGCCATCGGCATCGGCTGCAGATGTTGATGGCAGTTTTGTCGAACAATCGGCGCCGATGCATCGGTCGAGCCTTATTATTTATATTACAAATCTTTATTAAATCTTGTATTAAAGTTGTTAACATTTATTAATAAAACAAATTAAACAGCATAACAATCTACTTAGCAATTAATAGACATTATATTAATTAACATTCATAATTCTATGAGATATTTGATCACTTTAACGTATTATTGTTCAATAATTATCTTTTTAATTTTATTATTATTCTTTTTTTTTTTTTTTATGTACACCTTCTAGCACTGCCAATATTTTTTCATCTCTTTTATTTCATACAAATCTCTTCTGGAGTGGCATTTAATGGTGGTTTAATTTTTTCTTTTACATCTTCCCAAGGATATATATAACATTTCATCTGTTTTTTCCGGCCACTTCCTGCTCTTTTTAGAGTTTTCCATAGATCTTATGCAAACGCATTCTTCGTTTACGCTTATTATTTCTTTAAGGAAGTATTCCCCTTCATATAGAAAATAATGAAATCCCCCGGGCTACAAGAAGAAGATAAATGTTCAGGTTCTCCCATATCGTAAGATTTGTCTTCTTTGAAACATTCCTTTTTAAGAACATCACAAACTGTAGACTCATCTTCAGAAACTGCTACTGCTGCTACAACTGCTTTTTAGGTCCAAGGTACAACACCCTATACTCCTACACAATTTTAAAATAACTGTTTGTTTTGAGTAATAGTTTAGGAGTTGAAAATGATTTAATGCTCAATTACACGGCCAAATAAGTTGTTAAACATAAACAAAAAATATTACTAAACTTTTTAACAAAGAAAACAAGTTATTTACAAAAGGAAGAAACTGAAAAAACTTACTTTTAGGGTCACAAATTCTGTTTGGTCTCCTACTGCCAGATCTCGTTCGACTCCAACTAATTACTAGTTATAAATGACAGCTAACAGATAGCACATGAACCGGTGTTACCATATTGCAAAATGAATCCGTGAAATATTTTTTTTATTATTAGAACCACAGTACAACAGGGTCCATAGTACAACAGGTTTCCCTACATATAAAAACACATTATATACATTTGCCGAAAAAGAATTCTTCAATTGTACTATGAAAATTACAACTTTTCGTGACGTTCAATATATAATGATGTAGTGGCTCTACCAAAAAGAAGTAGAAAGAAAGAGAGGGAGGGGAGGGGATAAATAAATAAAAACACCATGTACCCAATAAGCGAAAAAATATTGCAAGCGTTTGAATAAACAAATTTTTAATTCTAAACAACAGCTAATAGTATAAGAATTCGGTAGAACAGATAAAAATTGGCGTTTGAGGTGCATAAATGAGAGATAAACGAAGAGTTTTATGGGGCTGCATGAGAAGCAATTTGTAGAGTAAAAATAGTAAGCGCTGTAATAATAAATGAAGTATAGTTTTATTTATATCTCTGTAGTAAAAAAGAATATCCTGTTGTAAAAATACCTAAAGCCCTTTTAAAACATTAATTAAGTAGATTGTATAGAACGTTTTAATAACGTGTTTCTGGTTGTTGTTAGTTTCTTGTAAGTTGAAAAGCAAGAGAGGAAGAATGGCGAAATTATGAAATTATGTTCAGAATAGACTTTTTTTAACACATACATGAAGAAGATAAATTTGCTAACAGCACTATTCGTCAGGTCTTCATCGATGCAAACATTTTGACTCTGCATTTGGACTACCCTCATAAGGAGAATCGTGGTTTATCCTAATTTGAAATTTCAAACAGTGTAATGCTTGCTATGTTATCTACTGAAAGAAAAAAATGTCATAAAAATCTTAAATGTCTTGAATGACAATGCCCAAGTCCATAACCATTTCCCACTTCATAGCATTTCTTTAGTTTGACTTAATGGTAAAATTTTAGAATCTTCACACTTTGTAAATTGAACTACGTGCCTGCCAAACCCGAAATAAACTTAGCCCCCGTAGAAATGCAATAAACTTTGTATATTAACGAAAACAATGCAAAATTATGACTTCATGGGAACTTCTGTACCGAGTTACAATTATGCGATTCACATGCATTACAATGAACAGAACATGGTGTCTCTGAAATGCAGCTAACTGCGCAGAATTTAGGACGGTGGTAGGGAGAGGGATCTGAATGGAATGCCATTCTGGGAGTGCCTCCCTCCCCATTTCTCTCCACCTGGCGTGCTGCGCCCCGTTGCATTATAATTAAGCCCCGCTCGGCAACATTATGCTGGCCTGAGGGGGGCAGCAAAGTTACGTCAATTATGGACGCTATTAATAACAACTCGTGCATGGCATGATTGATGTGCGGGGAACCAGGGATTGACGTAGAGGAGGGTGGATGTGGCACTCTATGGTCTTCTAACCCACCCTTTCTGCAGGATTGTAATAGTTACGCATTGTATATAAAAGATTAGGAAAGTAAATACAACTTGCTGGATTCGAATTTTCGGCATTATCGCTTTTGCTAATGAAAACAAAATCCAACAGACGATTCACAAACTAGGATTTTACCAAACTGAGATTCAATCATATTTTACTGTATTTGACATTTAGAAATTTTGGATTTATATCAATGCTAATGCATTGCAGGTTGCAGGTATAAGAGGAGGGTTATGGTAGTGAGAGGATGGTCCAGACTACTCTAACTCTATTGCAATAGTTCGAAATATCTTGTGGAACTTTCTCGTTGAAATATAAACAAACAAACAAACAAAAAAAAAAAAAAAAAAATTACAAGCGCTTTTACTCATATGAAGAATTACAAACAAAACATTAGCAATATTGAACTCTCAGACATCTGTAATTATGTTCCAGTTAGTAACAAATTTTTAGTTTACTTATTATAGATGATTTAGAAATTGAAAAATGAGTGGATAATCAGTCTCTTGCAGTTTGCTGGTGTTGTTGATGTAAACGAAACATTAAATAGGGTTAGAAAATTGAAATTGGTGAATGTTCAATATTCCTGAGTTGCGATGGCAAGAAATTAAAAAGTTATTGAATGGCTGACGAAGTTAAACCTAATGCTATAAGATTGAAAAATTGAGGGGATTAAGTTATCTCCAAGTATTTTAAGAATTTTCTTTATGAACAAAATACTAGAAATTGCTCAGAACATGAGATTTGAGGATGGTCAAACCTCCTTTATCGTATTCAAACATTGAATTTTTTTTAAGTTCATTCCACTGCTGATGAAAAGATAATGGTATGGTGTAGAAAACGGATATTGTGAAGAGATTAGTTCATAAACAATTATTGTACTGCAACAGGCTTGTTGTGTAATAGAATGTTACGCATGGCAGAAGAGGTTTAGAAAAATTGGAATTGAGCAAATATTTCTGATACAATAAGGGGGAAACCAAAGTCCTATAGCCTATTTACATTTTAAAGTTCTAGCTCATTTATATCCATGCAGTAAAGAGGAGAGAACTTTTACACTTGGGGGGGGGGGGGGGGGATTTTGAAATCGGCGCGCAACGCTCTCAACGGCGGATGCTGGTAGAACATCATTATGGGATGCAGACTGCACTGCATAAAATCAGTTTCGTTGCGTACAACGCCTGATGTTCCATGCAGAAAGCAGAAATATGTTTCGATTTCTGTTACATTTCAAATGTCGAATGCTTGACTAATAATGGAAAACTACCAGTGCTTGTATGTAACGTTAACGTCAGGATTATGATAAATTAATTACAACAGCATTGATGGACTTTGGGCCGCATCTCCCATTATGCTTTTCATAGAATGACTACATTTGAGACCCACTGCGCATAATGAGAGACATCTATTCCTTACTCCATGATTCTATCATTGTTGGAAAGAAAGTTAGAAATGTTTAGGAAAATGGGAGCTTAACTGATGCAGTAGTAAATATTATTAGAGATTTAGAAAATAATAATTAAGCAAATTATTCACCGATTAAGCCGTATTTTACACCATACGTCTTGTTGATGGAAATACAACCTACTGGATGGTTTATAAAATGGGACCTGAAGAATTATTATTCCTACTTTATTTCATTGAGATATTAAAGAATTTTTAACTTTTTTTAATGCTAAAGAAAATAAAATATTACAAGATGGTTTGGAAAATCGAATTTGAGAACTGATCAATCCTCCTTTCTTTCATTGCGAGATTTAAAGATATTTGGCTCATACCCTTACTGATGTAAACAGTAAAAAGTTATTATCAAAATAGACCTTTTTTCTTTCTTTCTTCTTCGTTTTTTTTTCTTTTTTGATATTGCATTATTGTACTCCTCGGTGAATTATCGACAAATTCCAATGTTCATGAAGTTTAGTTATTACTGTTGGTTTGAACTCTCGATGCCAAACCAAACCAACCAAACATTATATTTTGCAAAACTTTAAGGATTCTTTTTCTCGCATTTTTTAAAAAATAAAATTGCAAATTCTAACAGTTGGCAAAAAACAACAAAAAGTAACTAGCTGAAGAGTCAAAGTAGCATATTTACTATTTTCAATTTTTACCTTTTAAATATTATGTGGGATAGCACGTTTAAAAATGTGTAGCTCAAGAAATAACCAATTGTATCAAGATAACACTAAATTTGACGCCATATATATCAGTACTGATTACAGAAATTGCTTCATTATTGTAAATGAGGCATATAGTCCTGAATTTTTAGAATAGAAATATATTTAAAAAAAACAAAGCTTCTGTATTTTATTATACAGAAATTCGTGCGCTCCCAGTCTGAAGTTTAAAATAAATGCATTCACTATATTTGGATCCACTAGCAGTTTTCAGTCATTAAGAGTAACGCTGTAGGTTGGTTGCAAGCGATATATTCAGAAAATTATTTCCGGAAAAGAAGCCGTATTTACTACTGAGCGTTCTAAAAATTTTCGTCCACTTGGACGCGACTTAATTCACGTTGGGAAGATCTTTTGGTGCGACACACTGCTTGTGGGGTTTCGTGTTTATGTTTGTGAAGGGCAGATGAGATGCCTCTTCTCTTACTTGAAATTTTAATTAAGCAGTCTAATATATGAATAAAGGAAGCCGTATACATATTCAAAGAAACCTAGCTTCCATTATGAATAAAGAGCCCCCGTAATTATGATCTTAATCAATTCCAATGAAAACAAGATTGAAACGATGGGCAAGACACTGATAAGGTATCCCGGGAAAAAAACTGTTCTGAAATGATTAAATTACTGAATGTAGTCAATATTGTTGATGTAGAATAACATGTAAAAATAAAGGATGCACAAAATAAAAACAAGCACAAAAAATTTATTTAAAGTAGTTGAGAATAGGACAAAACAGACAACATATATGTGCTTCTTCTTCCTTTTTTTCCCTTAAACGATATGCAAGGTTAAAACAAATGTCTCAGATCGGGTTTCAAAATTTTTTCACCGTAAAGTACAAAAAGGAGTAGTGCAGAAAACGATGCTGACATTGAGGAAATTTTAGATTCTACATAGACGCTCAAAGTGTGCGTATGTCAACACATCATGTTCTCCTTATTGTCTATCACAATATTGCCATGATAATCAGGGGTGGGTCGCAGTTGTCCTATAATTCTTACTCTTTTAAAAAGTATCCTGCAATGTCCTCACATTTTAAACAATTTTCAAAAATTTTCTTAAATTTATGGATTTTCTTATAAGGAACTCCACATGTCCTACAAATCCTACAATTGTAGAAATCGTAGGACAACTCCGACCCATGTGGTAAAGTCGTAATTTGAATTATTGACACCATGTGGTTCTTTGTAATTTATTCTACCTAACTACAACGTTTTATGGTCACCTGTAAATAGAAAATATATATTTTTTAAAAATCTGAAAACGTTTCATCTGAATTGTAATTAATTGATAGTTGAAATAGACAGAGATGTAAAACTGTAACAATCAGTTTCGAATTTTGAGATCAACTGATATCACTTTTGTGCTTAGCGCCGCAGAACTGTTGTGAAATGTTTCTTTAGTCCTTATAATGTTGTTCGCAGTGTGATGTTGTTTGATGATGTGTAGCTTAGTGTTAGTAATCTCTAGTTAGTACCCTCTAGTCTAACCTATTGCGTATTATCTATATAAAAAGTCCAGGAAAGCAGTAAATTTCTTTCAAGTTCAGAGTTTTCAGATTTTTTTTTTTTTTTTTTTCAAGTTAGAAATATAAACAGTGCAAGATTTTTATGTTTTAGATTAATATGCAGTTTAATAATAATTTAACTTTGTGCAAGTAAACAGTAATAGATGGATGTTTTGCATCTAGAAGCTCCCTGTCGCATTGCAAAAGGGATTCCAAGCAATCCCGAAACATATGTCTGCGTTTTAATGCTCATTTGTGCTTTAAATTAACGTGAAATTATTTTTTTATTACTGTAATGTGCAGTTTGTTGGAGCTGTATTATTATACAATCAATTTCCCTAAATGAGCTCTGGGCAAAAATGACAGAAATTTATCGATGGTTAGTTGAAGTAACTGAAACAGGCCTTCCACATTAGTATTGCCCTGGCCAAGACATAATTTCATCTAAAATTTCTCTAGGGGGGGGGGGGGTTAGCTTAGAATAATACACTCGGATTCACAGGAAGACATGCAAAGCAATTGCAGTTATATTTTGCTGTTACGTACATAGTTATATGCAATAAAAAAGCTTAGATGGCGTAATATACCTTTTTAAATTCAACTAAAGAAAAGATTAGTAATTGTTGAGATTCAAGGCAGAGGCCTGGACGCTGACACTCCTCTCCTACACCACCGTCTTTGTTAAAAATTATTCTTACTACAGATTAAAATGTAATATCATGTATTTTGATTGACTTAATCAAGCTGGCACTATGGTTTAACCTTTTAACACGTTGAAAGCCGCTGACGTAAAAATAAGTCAATTCGAAAACGGCTGCCCAAAAAAAAGCTAAAATTTTCTAATAGGGCAATTATGCATTATTACTACAGTTTATGCATTAGTATTATTACTGTTTCTAATGGTGAAATATAAATAATTTTGCACACTTTTCTGAAAAAAAAATGAATAATATATAGCGGCTCCTGACTACTGCCTAGGAAAATATTGAGCTGCCGTCAAAGTGTTAAGATTTTTTTTTTTATGATTAGAGTATGTTTGTTGATAAAATTTATTGAACATTTTAGTCTCTCGATCATCGGCTTAATACAAAGAGCTCCCCTCCTAGATCATCTATTCAGCGCACCCTTGGAGGGGGTGAAGAGAAGTCAGAGGGGTGGCGAGACCAGTTGAAAATGAAAAAAAAAAAATCTCACTTAGTTAAAATTTTAGTACGCAATTTATTGAACCCAAATTAACGTTATAGATTTTTTAATTAACCAAGATATTAAACGATCCGCTTGAATGAAACATCTGCATTTATTAAACAAATATACATTGATGGACGTCTTGGCGGAAGCGCTGCAAGAAGAAGCTTTGGAAATGAAAAATGATCCTCCGCCAAATAAGACGTTGACAAAATGGACAAATCATCATTTTGGATAAGTAGCCCAGTGTATCACAAGAAGATCTTCGATTATATTTGCCGTTTTCAAGAACCTACTTGTGCGAAGAAGCATTTTCAGCACTTGTGGCAACAACACCAAAGTCTCGGAACAAACTTGATGTTGTTTGTGGCTTGCTTTATGCCCTTACGAACAGGAATACTAATTAAGAAAATGTAAGCTCATTCACCCTCACCTCATACATTAACTTATTTTCTCTTACCAACAACTTCAACTTAAATTGAAACTCATAATGTTGTATTATTTGAGAGTAAAAAGAAATGTTTTGTTTCCGGGCAATTCCACGTAAGTGTCAACCCAAACATGATTTTTTCAACTTTTAATAAATATATTATGTTATACATCATTTTTAAGGTAATTTCTCAAATTTTTAGAATTTCACTTCAGTTTTTGCAAAATCTTACACAAAACCTATAAAAAATAGCTGTCAATACAACATATGTGATTACTCAAAATGTCTCGCATTTTTCTCACTTTTCATAATTATATTTTATCAGTAAAACTGCAAATAACAATTTACTTTTCTTTTTGTCATTGAAGCATGGTTCTTTTTATTTATAACAAAACAATTTTTCGTCATTGAATTAAAATTAATGCTTCAAAGGGAATTAGTGTTCAATCTGATTTACTTGTTATATTAGCCGCAAAAACATGAATTAAATTAGCTATTTGCCTGAAATTATTATATTTTATAAATTTCCCCCTCTGATGTCTTCTATGTGATGGGTACAGTTAGATTGATGAGGCTGAACATAAATAATTTTCTTTTTTTCTGGTAGTAGTACGTGTGACAAACATAACATCACTGAGTGTGACTAACATAACATGATTACATAAATTTTAAACAAACATCAAAATTATTTTCAGAACAAAAAAAATCCGGGGCGGGGGGCATTTGGGGGGGGGGATTTGGATGACTGTTTAGCTGATTTGGGGGGTTCTGTAGCTTTCTAGGGGGGTTGGGCACTCCTAGCAATATTTATATTTGTTTTAATGTTACCTATACCATTTTAAGTTAAATGTGTATTTGTTAGTCACAGGTAAGCTTTATTAAAACACTATTTTTTGTAATGTATTTAAAATATGTGTCAAATTTGCACATGATAATATAACAATAGCCTTTCACATAGATAATATCAGAGGAAAATAATTAGTTTATTGTTTTAGTTTCAGAGAATTATGTCTGTGAATGTTACACAAAACCTTTATGGTTGCAAAATGGTTATGTTAGTCACATTGATTAAAATGCATTCCAAATCTCAAAAATAAAAATAATAGTATCAAATTTTTGCATTTACTTGAACAACCTATCGGTGCAAAGAAGATTAACACCCTGCTTATGGTATCATGATAAAAATTAAGCTAGGGGACGGAAAATGATATTAAAATATTTGTGCTCCTGTTATGTTAGTCACCATGGAATTACCCTTCCAATGTAATGCTTGTATTTTTATTACAATTTATTGTGTGAGAGGCGGGGGACTTTGTTTCAACACAAGGGAGCGTAGGAGTGCGGTATAAAAAAGTTTGGGAACCCCTGCACATGATTTAAATCTGAAGACTCAAGAAAATATTTTTTCACTTCCTTGGTTTTTTAAATTCGAATCAGTAACATTTTTTAGCTATGGACCAAAACTGGTGGTTTGACAGTCCTCATCCAAATTATTTTCCTAATTGCACGCTTTTTTAAAGGGTAGTTTATCCTCTCTTACCCTCGATCCACGAGCCTCTTGGTATGGCACTATCAGCCTCTGGTGCTGCGGGTTCATAACCTGAACTAATTTATGCATTATAGGACTTATAATTGTACATTTGCAATAATTCCCTTAAGCTGCTGCATTCATTATGGTAAATTCGTTTAAGCCGGCTCACAATTCTGAAATCTAAGCAATTTCTAATTCTAAGGAAGAATATTTTAACTAATTTTAGGTCTCAGGAACAGTAATAGTGCATAGGAAACTCAATGTAGACCGGATTCGGGCATGGCAACGTATTTTTCAACCCAACTAATAATGGGGCAGTTACGGTAAATAGTATTCACTGATTTCTTTAAGCCGAATTAGGCTCAAATGCAAACATGATCAGTCCAAGGTGGAAGAGTTTTAAAAGTTGAAGAAATCATAGCTACGATAATTCCCTATGCTATGAACGCAGTTCGCTGCGCGTACATGTTTTTCATTTTATGCGAACTAATTCGTAAGTTCTAGAGACTAGTAATGTAAAACTCGGTCTAAACCTTAACAAGACATAAATCCGGTTAAATACCAAGGGTCTCATTAGAGCAAGGGGCTCTAAAATTGTGATCCAGGCCCCCCTAACGGATAGGTCTATTTATTTATTTATTTTTCCTCGTTACATATTTTAGATATTTTGAGCAATTCAGCATATAAAAGAGGCTTTTTTTTTTAGTTAGTACGGGCGAATGGCAAAACTATTATTATTATTTAGAATACGATATAGTTATCGCTATTGAATCTTCATTAGATTGAATAAAGTTTCCAGATGATATTACGATACAAAATTTACAATAACTAACCGGAAAATTAAGCAGGAAATTTATGCTGCGTGTTTTGCAATCAATTTCAAGAGACTATCATCTATGATTGATAACATTAGACCTTTCAAAAAGTGGGCAACGAGGGATCCATTGAAAGCATGTATACAAATATTATAAATGTAAAAACGGATGCCCATTGATGTACGTGTTGTAACCGACTTTCCTAAAGTTTTCAGAAGTACGGAATTGATGATGAAAAACCTATTGCAATAAGTCTGATTTGTGTCCAATCTTCAACAGAGCAAGGCTAGTCTTGTTACGGCCATCGTAGAATTTTAATGAGCCACTGGAGCAACAAAGGGCAAGAAAATTATGTGTGTTGCGATGAACATAGTGATACAAATGACAACAGGTATTGCGTGTCCGGATATGCGATCGGCCCTCTAAAACCCTACAGGATGTCTGTAAATTAGGCAATGGAAAGCCCACATCCGCTGAGCATCACGCAGCCACAACAACGACGGCTCAACTTTGTTGTCTTGGAATGATCCAAGTTCATAGAGACATTTTCATGCGTAATCGGTTCCAAGCAGACCGTTCACGATCACAGTCGCGATTTTGTTTTATTTTGTAACTCTCGAAAGCGTCCGAAGAGATGAGAGGCCAATGACTTTGAGAATGAAGCAATCGAAATTTCAGTTTATGGAAATATCCTAAGACGTTTTAAATTATCTTTATAAAAGTTGTATGTTTCTTAACCCGTTAACGCATTTGCCCGTGTCTGACCCGGGCGAAAGTTACCAGCAAATTTGCACATGCCCGTGTCTGACACGGGCGATCTTGTATATCGCGTTATTTTATTTCTAATGCCCGTCTGAGATCCGTTTGGACTTAGTATAATATTTTTTTGCATAATTTTTACCCCCTTCCCGCTCTCTAGTCACCCCTACAGCTGAAATTGCCAAAACAGTTTATACTATACCTGTATATTTATATTCTGCCAAAATAAAAACTAGATCATTTTTTACCAGTTTTCCCGAAGAAAACTCGTGCTTCAAGGAGTTAAAGAAGTTATATCAGTCTAATAGCTAACAATAGGACTTGTTTGGACATTTTTTGATAAAGAATAATCCTTGGTTATAATATTACTGGAGTAAGGGTTTTCTTTGCGAAATAACTCTTAAATTTAATGTCTTCAATATTGAAATTGTGCCATTAAAGAGATGTCATGACGTCACAAGGTTTTCATACATATTTATTTGTATGGGGAAAAACTATAGAACTTTCCCCGAAAAGAATTTTGTGGTCACGCTAGCATCTTTATCAGCCGGAAAGAAAATTATAAGCCTAATTTCATCAAACGAAACTGGTACAAAGTCACAAGTTAAAATGAACGGTTTCTCAGCTTATAGTTTTGTGAAAACAACATCGTCATTACATGGCCGTCATTTCATCAGTAAAAGTTATTACTCATAGAATCATTTCCAATCCTTAGCATCGATTATAAAGTCCTTTTTGAAAAATGACCTAGCTTTCTACTATAGACTGAAAGGTCAACGACTGACTATTTAAGGCTTCATTAAACCCATTCTTAGGGATGATAGTACAGCTAACTTCAGATGAATGTTGTCCACCAAGTTTTTTACCCTGGAAATAAAATTTAGTATCGAATTAACTTCTTTAGTAGATGAAATCAAGAAATATCGAAACTTCACAAAGAAGAATCTCAGCAGCGATCCTTCGGGTAATTTGAAGGTTATGCTGCAATAAGCTTCAGTTTAAAAACTTTTTTAAAGAAAACATCTAATGATTTCGCAGACCAAGCAAGTATTCAAGTCTTTTTTGGAACATCTTTGGAAGGCTCTTTTACCTACGCTTTGATCCTCTCTTTTATAATGTTAATTCAATCCCAATTAAGAGAAAATGTCTTCTTTACAAAAACATACCAATTGAAATAACCTATGACTAATCTTTATTAATTTTTAAATTAAAAGTCGAAACATCAATTTTTCAAAATAATAGCATTTTTAAAAAGTCTGGCGAATTTTTAACATAAATGAATAACGTTGAATTTCTTAACTAAATAATGACGTAAAGAAAGTGGAAAATTAAACAAGAAAACTGAAATGAGAAAACTGATTTCCACCAGCCTGTGTATCCAAAACTGGACTCTATCTTATAAAAGAAAGTTAAAATGTTTCATTTAACCCTCTCATGCATGCATTTATTTATTTGTGTTATAAAAAAGTATTTCATGATCTCACAAACTAATTTAGTATCTCAGGATTGTTGTGTAATAATTTATTTTTAGAAATTTTGTCCTGAAATTCGTGTTTTTGCCTGAAGACGTTTTATGCTTTTTTGCCATATTTATTCAATATAATAATAAACATGGCAAAACTGAATATTCAAACTTCATTTATAAGGAATAAGAAGCAGTAAAATAATACCAAACTTCCCAGTAATGAAATACACGCTTCAAAATAAATAAACAGGATTTGATTCGAAACTGAGATTTTCTCTTCTTTCTTGAATTCTCCATGGACTTCTAAGGAGATCTTAATCTTTTAACTATCTTGAATACCCTCTGAATCTTTTTGTGATTTCCAAGAACTGTTTGGAGTGTCTAGACGAGGGCGACATGCAAATTTCAGCACAAAAACGAATCTGCATAAAAATTTGAAGCAAAAATGTATGTCATCTCCTATGAGGCTTTCATGCATGAGAGGCTTAAATCTTTAATTCTGTATTTTTAATGCATCTTTTTAACGTTATTTAATTGTATTTTTCATTGCTTCGTGAGCGGTCTGATTTGTATGGGTAAAGTTCCAAATTGTCATCTGAAACAACTTTTGCTCAAAGGCCGGTTCCTTTGCAGCATAAGATAAGGTTTTGGGAAGCGAACTAAACGTAGCAATCATCAAGAGGTGGGAAAGCGAAAGTGAGCAGGGGCAGTCTCTTGCTGTACTTTCGCTTTCTATTTAATTTTTCTTTTTCAATCTACCAGTGTTATCGAGCATTCGTGAAACTCTTTAACTATCAGCTGATTCACTGCCAAAACCTCAGCTCATTTGTTTACAGTTTTTTTTAAAGTTTGATGACACTGACGCTGTACAAACAGCTTCGACGAGAGCTTTGGAGGCAGTCCCACAATGTGAGCTAGAACAGGCATTCGAATCATTGTTAAACAGCTATAACAAATGTATTGAAGCCGAAAGAGCTCATTTTGAAAACAAAAAAATACAATTACTAATTTTTATTTTATTTTTCAACCTTAAAAATTATTTGACACAATGTGTATTTTACAAATACTTAATCAGTACCTTTCATGAATTCCTTAATTTTTGAAAATTGTTGCGTATTTGATATCAAAACCGGAAAATCAAATTTCAACGGTTTTTCTCTTAATATCTTAACCTAATTAAACTTGAGATACATGAGAAACAAAGTTATTCAAAACTTTAAATTTTCCTTTTCAGGCTTTCATCATAAACCTCCATCTTAACGAATGGATTAATATAATGAATTTTTTCCAGAAATCTCTTGTAATGAGATTTCATTGTACGTCTCTAATGGATTTTTCTACTGTTTCAAAATAATACAGTTGGAGTTGGATACTTCAAGACCACCAAAACACACACACCTAAATCATTAGAATGCAATTGCACGTGACCAAAATATTGCTTCTGAAGAAGCTGTAAAATGCATTGGTATTAATTGAGCATTAAGACAGAAACTAATTGCCAGGGATTCAGTATAATGCAATGATTGGGTGTTGATTATACAGCAAGAACTACACACGCCGAACCACAAGACAAGAGCCATCTGCTCGTTTTAACATCAGGCAGTTTTTGATTCATAGAAAGATGTCTATCACTGGCGCGGCGTCACACATCAAAGAGATTGGCATCTCTTATTCCCTCCCCGGCGCAAATAATAATAATAATAATAAAAACGCTGAATAAACACGCCCTTCCTGGTCTTGAGGTGCATGGCATCTTTTCTGTCACGAAGAGCCTGTCTTATATGAACGAGCTTCGAAATGGCTGCAAATTCACTTTATATTCGGTAGAAGGATATAACTTAGAATTATCTCCTTTTTTACCTTCTTCTTTATACATAATGCAAGAACTTGCTGGTTATTTTTAAAAGCTTGATTTGTTAGAGGTTGTGCATCGGCTCCTCCTATTTTGAGCTATGGTTTTGCTTCACAAAAATTAGTTTCTTCTAACACTTCTTTTTTACGTTATGTAGTATTCATATTCAATGATTCGTATTCCTTAGAATGAAAATTTAAAACTTACTCCTAAAATATGAGGATTTCGCACATAAAATGCGAAATTCTTCAAAATTCTGAAAGTTGGACTAATTTGACTCGGGATTCGTTGATTTAAATCGGCTTGATTTAAATCATTGATTTTACATTGTTAGAAAGTGTTGTAAAAATTAATCTGTTGCAATTACAACCATGTTTCAAGCAAAACTTCCTAGGTCCATCTGTCTGTGTGCATAACATATTTCATTAATTTAGAACTAATTACTATTTTGTTAATTTTACAATATTACTCTTATTCTTCAAGCATCTTAACAGCAAAGCATAATTGATTCCATCATTCAAATTAAAATTCATAATAATCATGAACCATTCTGTGTTTTTTATCTTAAAAATAGTATTTTAGATCGATTTAATAAATGCCACACAATAAATTTAGAATTATAGTATTTAAAACAACAATTGATAGAATTTTGAATATGTATCCTTAAAGTTTCATTCATGTCCCCTAATAGCTTAAGGTTTGTTCCTTCTAAAATATTTTTTAATCATAGAAGTTTTCAATAAAGATATTTGATTGAAACAAAAAGTTTCAGTTTTTATTAATGGTGTGAGCATAAGTTTTTAACAGATGGGTCAAAATATTTCAGGTATTTCATTTATAAAATAGAAAAAAGATTAAAGTACACTCAATGAAAAAATTAAGTACACACAATTGTTACTTTTTTCAGCTTTCAACAGCAAAATAATTCAGATTAAATTTGTTAATTTTATCTGTACTTACGAGTGTACTATTATTCCTGGTAAGGTTAAGTTTCATTTGAGTCATGCATTTGTATTAAAATTTGTTTTTCATTATTATTGTTAAAAATATTTATTGCTGTGAAAATAGCTTAAAGTGTATTTTTACATATTGATTAACATGCCATATTGTTTCTATGAATGTAACATAATCAATACCCAAAATATTTAAGGTCTTTTTAAAAAAATTAAAAAAAATCCGATTTAAGTAAAAAAAAATCCGATTTAAATTTTAAAAATCCGATTTTTTGATAAAAATTTAAAAAACCACGAACACTGGTTTGACCGCTCGAAAAATAGAAATAATATTGAAATGTCTAATTTAGGGATTGTGAATCTAAAGTGTAGTGTAACGTATTTTTTTATTGAAATGAAAGAAATGGACCGTGGTGTCCTGATGAAGATCTTTCGAGAAAAAACAGTTTTGTTTGAATCGAATTCGGATTATTTCTCAGAACAACTTTGGTTGGACAAACAAAAAGACATGCAGTCACACATTTCCCCTCTCATTTTTTTTTTTTTCTTTTTCAGGCGAGCTTATTAGAAGGAGCTCTTCTTTCCAATAAACTTGTCTCAAGCAACTTGGATCTCAAGTCATAGATTCATATACTTCGCTTCAGATTTCCCCATAGAAGCTAATGTTATTTTTTGAACTGTTCAAAATTGAACGAAAAATTGCTCAAATCAAAAAATAAAATATAGAAATGAGATATCTTCACCATGACCTTTCAAGTGCAAAAAAAAAGTCTTTCTAATCGGGCAATTCCCTCAAAATTTATTCATTTTCCCCCACCTCCAAACCCTACTTTCAACTTTTTTTTTTAATTTTTCATTCTTCATTTAATAGCGTCACTTATTTTTGACTTATATTTTTATTTTTAACAATATTTCACGTAAGTACTATTCATGGTCTTCTTTTATACTTTTTTTTTTTAAACGTTTACCGGAAAGTCGGCTAAAAACGAAAGCTAATGATATGCATGCTCTGTTTTATGTGTGGTAAAAATCTTCCGTTCTTAGTTATTATTCCACCAATTTTTGTGACTACCGTAAATTTCTGACACCTCATTATAACTTTTAACTATTCTCGACTGGTTTTCTCCCGATGTGATGCCACGACTAATGGCTCTCTTTGAAAGTTTAAAGCCCTCTGCTTCAAGCTATCTTTCATGAATGCTTATTTCTCAGAATGCGGCAAAGTTGAGTTACATCTTTTTTTGAAGGAAATTCCTTCCTCTATTGACAACATAGTGAGCTTGGTATTTCACATTTGTTCTGCGTTTCATGTGCAAAGAAAAGAAAAACTTGACGAATGAGAACTCTGTAAATTAGACTTGACACTTTCAAGAATTCTGGAGAATCTATCATTTTGGTGTCTGCGGGAGTTAAATTTGTGTTATACGGCGGTGAGAAAGGTAAAACCAAGTGAAATGACGCGGTCGGAGAGATGGCGCACTTGAATTTTTTGGAAGAAGGGAAAGTGTGAGTGCACCAAAATTTTAGGTAGTTGTACAGTGTACACTGTACAGCCACAAAGCAGTGTCATCTCGAACTCAGAAGTTTTCCTAAGAAAGTGTATAATAAAACGTCATTTTTAGCCTACTTTCCCGTAAAATTTTTTTAAGTATGAAAAAAGGCTTAATGTAATGTAAAATATCGTTAAAAGTAAAGAAAAGTCAAAATGAAGTAATGAAATAAAATAAAAAGATTGAACATTAAAAAGTTGAACGTAGGGTTTTGAGATGGGAAAATGAGTGTCTGTCTGCCCTAATAACTTTTGAGGGAATTGTCCGATTCGAAAGATTTTTTTTTTTTTTTTTGCATTCGAAAGATCTCGGCAAGGACATCTCATTTTTATATAATACTTTTTGATTTGAACAATTTTTCGTTCAATTATGAACACTTCAAAGCTCCTATAGCGAAATATGAAGCAAAGGATATAAACCCTGGACTTAAAATGCAACTTCTTTCAGACAAGCTTATTAAAACAGCTCTCGGCTTGAAATATTTTTCGATCTGAACAATTTTTGTTCAATTTTAAACAGTTGAAAAAAAAATTAACCCTTATACTCACGGGGAAATTTCAATCCTATATATATCCACATCTAACAGACGGATTTGCTTGGAACAAACTTGATCGGAAAGCTCTTATGACGTAAAACATGTACAGATACGAAGTTCATCCGGAACTAAACCAGCCGATTTTCCGATGACAGTATTTGATCCGGATATTTCTAAATGAATTAATGAATAAATGATTGGATTAATGAAAAAATAAAGGATTGAATGAATGCATGAATAAGTGAATGAATGAATATGTATTAATCGTTGAATAAAGTATATTTGAACGAATTAAGAGCTAAAGATAAATGAGAATGAGCGAGAGATACATAGATAATACATTTGATGTTGGTGTATACAGGAAAGTGGGCTCGGTATAGTTCTAGACGGGACTTCTTGTTATTGCTTGCTTTCCATATGTAAAGACTTGAATTTTCATTATTGTTCCTCTGATTTTCATTGTGATGAGAGTACCGCAAGATACTTTTTAAGCAAACGTTTTTTCGACTATTTTGACAATTTACTTGCAGTTATTATTATTATAATCTACTTATTTATCGAAAGCCATTCTGCCACGTGCGCCCTATAAGAATAGAAGCAAAAAATAGCTGTCTTGGCTTTATTCCTGCTGTTGTTTTCACAGCAGGAATTGCTGTGAAAACAGCAGAACAAGCGAATTACAGCAGAACAAGAAATTGGAAATGCATGTAGAAGGAATGTAGTCTATATTATTCACCAAAAGTTTGGCAAAAAATTAACGTTTACATTCTTTTTTATCATGTTTTCCAATTGTGCTCTATCTCTACCGGTTTTACTTTATTGTATAATATTTATCTTATGCGTGCTTATTCGGCTTTACAGGAATGTTGTTTGATTTAAGACTTTTAATGGGTCGAGTTTTTTTTTGTATAGCTTTGCCAAATCGTGCAGAAATGGCAAACCAAACTACCGTATTTATTTTGTTGCTGGTGCGAATTTGAGCAAAAATAAAGGATACATCACGAAACAAAACCGTATTTTTACAGTGTTTCAAAACGTATACCATATAAGGCGGTGAGAAGAAAAATACTTTCTTCATTACTCTTTACAGGAACTTAATTACTCACCACTCTTTGCAGTGGAAACTAAATTTTCTCATAGTTCCTTTTAAGCCTATTTTACTGTAAAAGTAAAATAATTATAATAATAACTATAATAATAAGAAATAAAAGCTTAAAGCGTTCAAGAAATAATAATATTCCGTAAACATTCCCCAAAAAAACTTTAATTATGCCTACGAGATGGGTGAAAGTGTGTCTGTCGGTCCGGTTCTCATAAAACATGTGTTGTCTATCTTTTTTTTGGACAATTCAGTACCATCTTTCATTTTTCGACGTGAATAATTTTTGCTCAGCTTTGAACTGTTCAAAAGTTATTAAGTTCCAATGGGGAAATATGAATCCTTTGTATCTACAATTCACACCTACAATTCCTCCCTACCTTCAATGTAATAGCTAGATTTGTTTTGGGAAAATTTCCTCAAAAAAAAAAAAAAAAAAATTTTGACGTAGAACGTTTAATATAAAAAGATTTTTCCTTCATTTTGGTATGTTGAGAATAGTACTTTTGAACAGTGCAATCATATTTCACATAAACATAGAGATGATACTAATACAGGGAGTATAAATCTGTTTTCCTAAAATAGCAATCGTACCTAGCAGCAAATAGCTTGTTTTAATTGGTTGATCCTACTCCAGTTCTTATTAACTGCTACTGTAGAAATATAATTTTTGTTCCCAAAAAGATAAAAATAACAAGCATTATAATAATCAGTCTTTCTCAGGATCATAATATAATCAATATTTTTTCTCATGGTAATCGCATTGTCACTCAGAGTCTCGTCGACATATATTGTGCGATATTGTTACATAAAACTATTAATGCTGTTTTGGTAGCAAAATTTTGGGTAATTTTACAAAATTTAAGAACGATGTTCAATTGTTTCTTAGTTGTTCTGCTTGCATCAGTTTCATGTCTTCGTTTTGCACATTTCTTTATTTAAACAATTTAATACTACCTTACAAAGTACGTAAAACTTAGACTAAAAATTAAGTTTAATTCTAAACGAGCCTCTTTTTCCCAAATAAACAAACTGAAAGTCGTTACTGTTTCTTGAGATTTATTAGGGGGAGAAAAATTCTTACATTTTGAATTGCAAATTTATAATGGTTCATAGATCAGTTTTAAAGTAAAAATTATGCATACTTTCGCTTTCGGAAAACAAATGAAATATATCGGCATTGCATTCTGGTTTGCTTTAAAAAATTCCTTTAATTTGTTACTTTATAAGCACAAACTAACGATTTCAGCCCGCACCATGCCAAAACTATGATTTCTTAAAATCCATGTTAACTGTTTTTAATTGGAAACTCGCCAGGTCTCCAAAATAAATGAGTTTACAACTTTATGGGGTAAACGGTCCAAAACCTTGTTTATTGGGACTTAAAGCATAAATATCATCATAAAATATTTTCAGTGTTATTCCTATTAATATTCATAAAAATTCCTTCAAAAAAAGATTGTAAATTTGGATATTTTATGTTATTTTGTGAATGATTCGGATATCGCAGTGATTCAAGCTGGAAGATACATGTAACGAATTTCGAAATTGTTGCATCGAGTTCAAATCTCATTTTTCGTTGAACTCTTGCAAAAATTATTGTTACTTACGAAGAATTATCTCTTTTTTTTTTTTTTTTTGGCCTATACGGTTTCTTAAAAGGAAATTTCTAACTGAATAACTTTCAACTTAAATACGTCATTTTGTACTAATTTTGATCACTGTCTATTTTTCTTAGTGTTCAAAAATATGTACAATTCATCTAATTATTGAAGCATAAGATAAGGAATACTTACGTTCTTACAATAGAGCAATTTCATAGTCAATTTTTGTAGCTGTTTTCATCTGGGTTAATCCAAGGTAGCCCACATTGTAATTGAGTTTTTTTCAGTGAAAGTACAATGTAACTCATACGTTTTAAAACAAACTGGCACGGGTTTATACGGATTTAAATAATTCATTAGACTAAAAGATATGTGTATACTATCAAGCATTATTTTATAAAAATAGTCGTATCACTCACATTACATTAAAAATAACATAAAAATGTAATACTTGTTTAAAATTTAAATTAGTGACAGTGTACTGTAACTCATACGTTTTAAAACAAACTAATAATTTATTATTAAAATCAAATTTTTATACAGATTTTAATAATATATTAGACTAAAAGAGGCGTGTATAGTATGAAGCATTATTTTATAAAAATAGTGGCATCACTCAAATTACATTACATTAAAAAGAACATAAAAAATTAATACTTGTTTAAAATTTAAATTATTTCCAAACTTCTGCAATTTTAGAGGGAAACTTTCACAGAACTCTTTATATTTAGATTAACTTATTTTTACACCCTATTTGATTTAACTAAAAAGACCGTTTACGTTGTAATTTAATAAACGCGGCGTCGCTCATATTACATAACTTTCGTGACTTAAGTTGCATCAATCCTGAAGAATACAATATCTCATTTGAATACATTTTACTAGGTGCGAATAGGAGCTGTTAATGTCTACCTCTTCAACAAACAGTAACAATAAGTTTCTAAGTCTTTTAAACTTTAATATAAATTAAGTTGTATTTTATTAGTGTCAGTCACGTTACAGTATTATTATTTACAATGCGCATGACTCCCATTCCCTGGTATTTCATATTTGTTGTATGTATGTGCAAAATTTTAATGATTCGTAAGTCATATGGTCCTCTAGAACTTATTTTCATACGTAGATAGTCTGAATTTCGTCTAATATAGAAAATAATCACATAAAATTGAAATGAAGTGGAACTATGCGCCTATACAAAAATTAGCCTTGCATACAAGTGTGGAAATTGTAGAAAAATGACCACCCTGTCTAAAGTGGCCATTTATGCAAATTTTTTCTATGGCTTTTAGTAATAATGATTGGAAAAAATGTCCTATATAATGACCACCTGTTTAAAGGGGACCAGTTTTGTCGTTCCAGTGGGTGGTCATGTTGGTCAGGTTTCACCTGACTGTATATATATTATATATATATACAGTAAAACTTGTAAAGTTGACCACGTTTGTAAGTTGGCCACCTGTCTTAAGTTGACCACTTTTATCAGGAACGAAATCATCCCTATATTAATTAATGTAGGGAAACCTTTGCAACTTGACCACCTGTCTATATTGACTACTAATGTACTCCAAAATTTTGTGGGAGTATTATAAAAAGCCCTTTGTAAGTTGACCGCCTAAGTATTACTATATTTATTTGTTTATTAACTTCTGCAAACATATAAAAAACTTAAATAACTTCTGCAGATATTTTTTATGCTATAATGTTAGACCAGAATTTGTCTGGATGGATGAAACACCAATATAAAGTTTGCCGAAACCTCTGTGTAAGTCAACCATACGGTAAAACTACTATGAGCACTCTTTTGGTCTTTAAATAAGTTTCTTCTTTTTTATTCTAATCAATCTAGCCATTTTGAAAAAAAAAAAAACTATTTTTAGGAAATCTTTGCCGTCAAATAAGTAACTTAATAATTAATAAGATATTTAACTTTATTTTAACTAAGTGCTTTATTTTTAAAGTTGTATGGGATACATTGTAAGCCATTCAAATTTAGTTTATCTAATGATATTTTAGATACTTGTGAAAAAGATAGCTAATTACTATTTTTAAAGTAACTTTAATGGATGAAGTTATATTTTAATTATAGTTACAAATGAATAAAAGCACAGTGTAAGGAATGACAAAAAAAAAAAAAATCTCCACCCTCTATAAGTTGACCACCTGTCTAAGTTCACCACTAAAGTGCTGCACCGCAAGTGGTCAACTGATACAGGTTTCACTGTATATATATATAATACGCGTGTCGATATTTACATAATTTATTTCTCAAAATATTTATCTATTTATCCGAAGAGCTAAATAAATGAACATATTGAAAGTTAAATTAAAGAAATACACGGACAAGAAAAAAAAAAGTTTTATATATGTTGCGCTTAGAGCCCTACGTAAGTTCCTATCTATCTATATGATTTATCTTCATATGTGTTTACCCATTTATGTCCTCTGTATGGCTATTTAAATACCTGTCTGTGAAAACATGAGACTTTTTTTTTCTGTCCTTCTCTGAAAATTCGTAGTTTTTACACTGAATATGTGCATACAAAATATATTTTCTTCCACTCACCATTAATATTTTTGTCGTCTATTGCGAAATTCATTGCTTTCAGGTTCCAACTGCACTCAAGTCCATTCTTTCAACTTCTTTCCCTAAAGAAAAAGTAGAAGAAGGGGGTGGGGGCAGCCATTTTTATTCCGTGATACAGCCTTGGAGCATATAAAAATAAAACCGTAAAGCATAAAAGAAATACGGGGGGAAAGGAAATATTGGTTTTATCAGAAAAGGCACGCGAAGACGATATTAAGCGGGCCGGGGCTCTTTGGAACAAGTGATGTCTAGCTTTGGAAGGATCATCATTTCGAATTGTGGCAACACGCGTTATTGAACTCCTTCTTAGAATCCATTAGATCGACTCCGATCTTGATGATGTCATTAGAAATTAGAGAGGGAGGAAGGGGATAGGTAACAAGTGAAAGTTTTTTTTCCGACCGATGTGTCTTATTTTTATGATTGTTTCTCCCTTTCTAGGAGCATTACGGAAATTCTTTTTTTCTGAAGATATTTCATAACAAAAATGGCAACATTTTAGGTTTTACGTCAGTGGAGACTTAGTGGATAAAATAAATTGTGATGTATAGAAACAGGAAAGCAATTGATGAAATAGTTTGACAGTAGTTTAAAAATTAGTTTGATTCTCTGAACTGAAATGACAGAAGCATTATTGTGATTATTATTTAATAAGTGTTCGACATAGCTCCTGTTAAGCAGGTATCGTTTTAATTTGTCGGCTTGTGTGATTTTTTTCCCTTTAATGCTTATTTTTCTGATAGATATGTGAATGTTTTCCATGCACTAATTATTAATGTCAGGTCCTCGACAGTTGAGAAATTGATTTATTAGGATGCCACTTTTCGTCAACCCATTCATTGTCAAAGTCAAAGAAAGAAAATTCATAATTTATATATACGAATAGAATTTGATAATTTTCATATAACTCCAAATTTTTAACATTTTAAATTTAAAGAAAAATTATTTTACCAACAAATCTAGGTTTTATCATCGATAAGAAGATTTCTTTCTGTCTTTATTTTTAAAAAGTTCAGTAATGAAACGATTAAAGCGAGACTGGTAATCTTCTTAATTGTAAATGGAATTTTTTTTTAAGAGTTATGAATTTCGATGATGAACCAACGACACCTTTCAGCTGCTTGGCTCTCAATTCTCTCTTAACCATGTTAGTTTTAATTTTCCTCAACGTCAGTTATTTTGAGGACAGAACTGACAGTTGGCGTTGACAATTGACATTTACTATTTCCACAAATATTGAATAAAAACGAAATTAAGCTGTATAACCAAATTCAGCCTAATAATTCCGGAACAACAAAAACAATCAAAATGTACAAAGGATAAAACCACTTTAACTGTACCAAAAATCGGCAAATAGAATACTGTCTCCAACCCACGAAAACGAAACTGAAGTTCTCCTCATTTCATAGGTGTCACTAGGGGCAAGTCGTAGAAGAATTTTCCGAGAATAAGCAGGTACAAAAATTGTTGTGAAAAACGACAAGGAAATAAAAAACAGCAAGAAGTTCCGTCTAGAACTGTACGAGCCTACTTTCCCGTATACACCCAACTTCAAATTTATAATCTATCTCTCTCTCTCTTTCTCGTTTAGCTTTAGCTCTTAATTGCTTCAACTATACCTTATTCAACGGTTAATACATCTTCATTCACTCACTCATTCATTTATTCAGTCATTCATTCACTCATTCATGTATTTATTCACTTATTTACTTATTTTTTCATTCATTCGCTCATTTATTCACTCATTTATTTTTTTAATCCTTTCTTCACTTATTTGTTCATTAACTCCTTCACTGCTTCATTTAATCATTCACTAATTGAAAAATATTCTTGAAAATCCCGACCAAAAAATTTCATCGGAAAATAAGCTCGTTAGTTCTGGATGAACTTTCTATCTGTACATATTGTACGTTATAAGAGCTTTCCGATAAAGTTTATTGCAAACAAATCCGTCGGTTAGATCAGGGTTTATATGGGATTGAAATTTCCCCGTAGGCGCAAATGTTAATTTTTTTGAACTGTTCAAAAATGAACAAAAAATGTTCAAATCAATATTTCACACCGAGAGCTTCTTCCAATGAGCTTGCTCATAGGAACTTGGATCTTGTGCACAGAGTTTAATTAATTGGCTTCATTTTTGTCCATAGGCGCTAATGTTAAATTTTTTTGAACTGTTCAAAATTGAACGAAAAATTGTTCAAATCAAAAAGTAAATTGTTCAAATCAAGAAATGAGATGTCCTCGGCGAGATCTTTCAAAAGCAAAAAGAATTTTTCGAATCGGACAATTCGTTCAAAAGTTATTAGGGGGGGGGGGGGGACAGACCGACAGACACACTTTTTCGCCATCTCAAAACCCTACTTTCAATTTTTTATTTTTCAATCTTTGTTTAATTACTTAACTTATTTTTGACTTTTCTTGATTTCTAACGATATTTTCACGATACATTAAGCCTTCTTTCGTGCTTTAGTATCATTTTTTTTGCTTTTACGGGAAAGTAGTCTAAAAACAGAAACTCGCGGATCCTTGGAAGATTTTTATCAATGATATTTTGACAACAATAAAGCATTAATTATTTAATGATATATGTATAAAAAGTATGCATGCAACATTTGTTTGTGTTTCTCTTATGAGCCAGAATAAAACATGCTTGTTCCTATGGGAATGCGCTAACAAAATATTTCTCGCAACATGGGAATATGTTGTTCACAAAATATATATTCTCTCGCGTCTATTTTTTTCTTCCAGTCTTTCCTTTTCCATTCATCATATTTTCTGCATCTTACACAGATGGTATATTTTTCTCCAACAGACTGTTGGAGTCTGGACTGTTAGCCTAGGCCTTAGGATTGCTTTCACGTGGAGCTGGTGGCCACAGATGATATACTTACAACAATAAAGTATTATTTAGTCAATGATATTTGCATAAAATGTATGCTTACAAGTATATTTTTTTTTGTGCTTCTCTCATGAGCCCGGATAATATATGCATGGATGTTCCTATGGGGATATACTTACAAAATATTTGCTGCAACATGCAGATATATGCTTACAAAATATTTGCTGCAACATGCAGATATATGCTTACAAAATATTTGCTGCAACATGCGGATATATGCTTACAAAATATTTGCTGCAACATGGGGATATATGCTTACAAAATGTTTCCTGCAACATGAGGATAGATGCTTACAAAATATTAGCTACAACATGGGGATATATGCTTACAAAATATGTATTCTCCCGTGTCTTTCTTTTAAAGTCGTTTCTTTTTTCATTTCGTCACATTTTCTGCATCTTTAAACAAGCGAGAGCTATCTTCTTCCTTCCGCTTCATTTTCACAGCACCGCAATCATCCAAGCATGTGCAATAAAATGGCCTGTCCCTTGTAACGGATATATTCCTGGAGGCGAGAGATATATAACGAGAGCGGTGCGTATTCCCTTTCTGTGATAAGTGGCTCCGCATATATATCTCTGCCTGTCAAGACAGATTATGCGACAGCCAGCAGCGCGTGGCGAGGATCAGAAATGGTCAAGGGACCGTGACTGAAGCCCAGACAATAACTGCGGACGGCATTTGTTTACATGTCGGGTTCAGGTTTGCATGGATTAGTTTGACTCCCAAGTTTGAACTCTCTCTCTCTGTCTAAGAGATTATGTTCATAAATGAGTGCCAAAAACCACCTTTTTTTTTCGGGAGGGGGGAATATCGGGATATATACTGTTGGGAGATAGCCACTGAATTGTTAGTTTGACTTATTTAGAGTGGAAAATTTCTTGGAAGCCAATTTCATTAAAGATAAATTAATACCAAATCTGTTATCCAGATACAGCACTTGAAGACGGAAGAATTTTCTTGGCATCACACACAAAAATTTAATGTTCGAATGTCACAGCGTCAGGAGATGTTTGTTTGTTGCTCCGATATTACTTTGCGAGGGTTATTTTATTCCCGTTGATATGATCGATATCGGAAGGTTTTAGTACACAAATGAACCGAGTCCATTTTTGTACTTGTCATGCCAATGTAACCGTAGCATCTACCAGTGCTATATTTAACCTAGTTCTTTCAAGCGCCGAAAGATACTAGCATGTATAAAGTCCAAGACCTCAATTTTTCATTCATTTCGTAGAAATAAAAAGCTATTTCCTTTATATCAGATGTAATGAACTTGGTCGTGCCCTGAATCTTCATAGTCGCTTTTCCAAACATTTTTATTCGATATTAAGTAGATCATCTGAACGAGTTCTAATTTATATTCAATTCATCACAGTTCCTAAGTCTCCATGCTGCACAGTTCCTACAAAGTTAAACTAATTTATTACTTATTTTCTACAAAACGAAAGTATCATTTATAAAATTCTTGGCAATCATCTATATAAACTTAGCATTAAAAGTGAGATTTTTTGTATATAAGTTAATAGTTTATCTTCATCAGACTCTTAAGCAACTCGTATGTCTGTTAGATCCCGAATGTTTAGCAGAAGTGTCTCAGTACAATTTCGTAAATTAATATTACTTATTTTAATTATAGCAATTGTATTATTAATTAGTGTCGAAAAGGATTTGAAACCATTTGTTTAAATTCAGAATTCCGAATATTTTGCTGTGTTGTGTAGAATAAAAGGACAAATTTTACTTGCACAGTTATGCAAAGGAAAATCGCCACTCAAATAACAAGTGATTATTTGATGTCCTTTTGATTCGCGTACTATGACATTGGTGTTTTCAAAAAACTTTTAACTATTGACTCAATTAGATCTTGCCAAAGAATGCCACTAGCCGTATTTTGTTTCAGTAAAACAGGGATTTCCTATTTCATGTTCTTTTGACTTTATTAGTTTAAATTGCCTATTTTTCCATATGTTAAAGTAACTTACCAATCGATTAACCAAACCATTGATATTTCTTTTAAAATTCAGAGTTTATCGATAAACCGAAAAATATATGAATATTTGAACCGGTTTACATAATTCTTTATCTCTTAGTTCTTCGTTAAGCACTTCTGTGTTATTATTGTGTGATCATCCTTTAAATTAAACGTTAGTTTTGAAAAAAGAAAAAAACATCTTCATATCATCATAATGTAATTAAAACGCCAAACTGGCAACCATTCTACAGCTTTCGGAACACCAACTTCCATAGAAAACAAGATGGCATATTAAGACCACAGAGTAATCATAAACCAGAGGCACATCTTAATGCTAATCTAATGTAGTCAGCGCCCTCCAACGAGAAAAACTTGAACTACTTTTGACGGTTTTGCTGTTACTGCGATTGTTGTTGCTCCCCATTCATGGCTATTATGGTTATTGACGTCGCACCCCCTATTACTAATACTTATTTCTGCTATTTGTTAGTAATTAATATGGGTTTTGGAAAACTGCTTCTACTGCATTGAAATTTAGCTTCGCTTAAATGAAAATGCCATTTCTACCAACGACTTTAATGCTCTAATCCATAGCTGTTTTTTATTTTAAATATAATTTCAAAATTCCTTTCTCTCACCCCTCCCCTTTTTATAGAATTTCATTAACTGCAAGCAAAATTTATTTCGAAATGATGTTTCATATCACAGTCATACTTAAAATAACATTTTCCAAAATATATATATCTACTTCAAAATTTTAAATACGTTTCTCCTTTCATACTTTGCCTAGCATTACATTTGGCTCAGTTTCTTTTAATTTCGGTCACATAGTTTCATTCCATACATCTAAAAGCTATAGGTTTGCTTGAATTTGAAAATTTTTTTAAGATTACACCTTGTTTTATTCAACGTAACGTACTTACTATTCTTTTTGAATCAAAAATAACACTAAATATCATACGAAGAGAACGCTAACAAATCGGAGCAGATGTTTAATCATTATACACAACATAATCTTCAATTCAATTTTCTATGTAGTAAGTGTGCACAATTGTAATACTAGGTAACTAAAATATATCCTGTTACATAAAATTCTAATATTAACAAGAACAAGTAAATAAATGAAGCATTTATTTTTAACAGATGGAAATGAAAATGTAGAGCATGTTCTAGATAAATTCAGCTAAATAAATTTGGCAGCAAGAAAGTTTTTATTAGATATTATTTTTTAAAAAGTTCCTTTTAACTACCATAAATAAGTTTTAATGTTAAATGATACTCCAGAGAATAACGAACAAAAATAATAAAAGTGAAAAAAAAAAAAATCAAAAGAGTTACGCAAAGCTGAAAAGAAGCGAACTGATTCTAAAGAAATTCTTCTAATACAATTTCCTTTCAAAACAAAGATAATATCGTCGTAGAGGAGACATGAGTTAAATTTGTAATGCGAACTCTTGCAATTTACTAGTTCATGCCTTTCTCCGTGGTGCGCTAGTGAAATCGGCTTGAGAATTGAGACTCTAGTCTATGATTACTTTGATTAAGACAGCATAGTTGATAAGTACTCAACATCTGTACAAACCGATTATGTGATTTTTAAATTAAATGATGAAATGTCGTGAGCACGCACACATACACATTTCTATATTTGAATCATATCAAGCATAAACAAAAAGAAAAGTTCCCATGCTTCTATTGATGCTTCGAATTATTAGTTTTTAGTGAATTAAAACAAATATTTACATTGCATTTTCTTTTCTTTGAAAAGTGGCATCTTGAAGTTCTAAAAAACCCAGATATTGCATGACGTCAATGCTCCCTTTCATAAAAGTTTCTCTTCAAAATGTTTCGAAGATTCTTTTTGCGTCCTTTAATTGAATACCAATCCGTTAAATTATTTTTACATTAATCGCTCCTAAATTAATTTTTTCAATGTCCTTGAAATATATTTTGCATCATGTTCAATGATTAAAGGTTCCTTTTAATTCAAAAGCATTTTAACGATGAGGAATTATTACCTTAATGGCAACGAAGTGATCTTAATGAAAGTTCGCCCTCGACGAAAGATTTAATTTTATTTACTGTTAATTTTATTTACCTTTCTTTCACATGGTACTTAGCTAAATCGATTGCTTTCAGTTTTTATTTCTCCATTTTTTGTATTTTATCTCATGTACATAGAATGTTAAAATTACTTAGAAGAAAATATTATTTACTTAGTTACAAACTTTATTTTCGTTCATAATGTAGCCATTTAAATATATTTTTTGCCAATAGTAGGACATAAAAAAAAATTATTTCTGAAGAAAAAAAGGAAAAAGATCCCATCGTAAAAGAGTGGGAGGGACAAGGAAATATAACAGTAGTTACTAAAGCTTTATCGATGAAATAAATTGTTAATTTTGGTAATCTTTTTTTTTAATGACAGCAGCAAAATTAAAATTCTTAGACCACTAAAAACTTTTTAGTTGATGTAATGAAAATGTTTAATAAATCAATGACAAACCTTGCTGAGTTAACAGTGAAGCTACTGATTGAGATTGACTAATTTTATTGAGCAGCAAAATAATTACATGTGCATTTTTAGCTCTAGTTTAGTTATCTATCTCAAATGTTTTCCATACTCTACAGGAAATTTTCTTAAACCTTTTAAATACAATTAAACCTATCTACGAGAACAATTGAAAGTCACAGAGACTGCCTATAAAAGGATGCACTATTGTTTTGGCAGTTTATACAAATATGCATCTGATATGGAAATTGTCTCACTTTTGTATTTTAAAATTAACACTTGAAGTGTTGCTTATACCCATTAAGTTTTTTTTTTTTTTTTTTTCTGTGTCTGTTCGAGTAATTTTTGTCTGACAAAAAAGTTAGTTACACACATTTCGAATCGAACCTTCACTCAGGAGTTTTGAGCCATGTGGCATAGTTATACAAATAAGAAAAGTTCCAATGTACTTAATACATACCGCTAAGGGGCCGTTCATAAATGACGTCACGCTTTTTTCCCATATATTTGACTCCCCTCTCCCCCTTTGTCACAACATGTCACACTTCAGCGGACCCCTCCCCACCCCTTGTCACACTTTGTCACAATTTCACGAACCCCCCCCCCCCTCCCCTCCCCTCGAAGCGTAGCATCATTTATGAATGATCCTTAATATACGTGTTCGACAAAATTTAGCCAGGTTAGGGAGGTTTTTCAGTATCTAAGAAAGAACTGAACAAATAAATTGGATAAATATTAAGGTGATGTCAACATTCCCTCACCAAAATTTATTTAGCGAATCTATTTCCTAAAAATGTATTAATAGCTATTATAATTTTCCTTTGACTAATTTGATATTTGTTGTGCATTATCCACCTAGCCATATGATAATGAAAACATACATTTATGTTTGTATTTGAAATAGGAGTATTTTTTATTTAATTTTACTTATCTGATATAGCTTTGGAATTATGTCCTAGCTCATGGCTGTATTGAATTGGATAGCATTTACTAGAGCGCTCATGATACCAGATAGAACTATTTTGCCATTTTGTTTAACACAAAAAACACATGCTCCACAGTAATGTGGTATTATTACTAATTTGGAGTCATTATCGCATTAACTGGCAGCAAAATCTTTTGTTTATCTAACAATGACTTAGGAAATTTACTTACAATAAATACACGCAAGTTGGGACATTCTAAAGAAAATATTTATAGTAACCCTGTTACTGGATCGTGGGCAAGAAGCTTAGAGGGAAACAAACTGCATTGGTTCTACTCAGATTAAGAGCTTGACCTTTCAAATCCTAAGTTTGTCCCAAACATGGTTCGTCAGAAGGGATGATTCCCCGAAGATGCTGGCAAGATTTGGCAGAACAACAATCCTAATACAAAAAGTACGCACGCAGTCTTTTTTTTTTTTTTCTAAAAGGTATGAGAACTCCTGGTAGAATGACAAAATGAAATATCATGCTCTTTATACAGGTAGCCAAACCGAAATGTCAATGTGCAGATAATGACGAGAAAATCAAAGTTGTAAAAATCGCCGTTTCTTCATTTAGGGATCAATCATGGGGCAAAACCTTCCCCATTCTCTTCCTCATGACCCTTTTAATGATGAATTAATGCAACTTTTTCCGGGCTACGTGCAAAACAAAAAACTCCTCGGACCATGAACTACTACAGCTGACAACTAATGGAGTGGAGTTGCCCGTTGTCTCGGATGGGAAGCCAAAAAGCGTAAATGTTGCGCAGCATGGGTTCACTTTTTCAACAGTGGGAGGCCCCAACTCGTAGATGGTGTCTGAAATCGTGTTATTTTCGTTTTAGCGCCATGAGAAGAATGGTGACGAATGGGAAGGAAGCGAGGATGAACTGCAAAACTTCTCATTCTAATTCTATACATGTTGTGGCAATTAGAAAGCACAAATGCAGAATGAATCCTGTTATGCAGATTTTTTGGTGCCCAGCTGGTTTTTCCCCTCTTAAATCTGCATTTTTGAAAACCTTTTTGGCGAAGTTAAGAAAACGTCCAAATTGTAAGACTTCTAAACTTCTACCAGTTTCTTCGAATCTACATTGACTTCTGATAAATGAAACCACTATTTTATTGTGAACACATGATCAGTGATATATGCATATACACACACACGTGCGCAAAGGCTGAAGAAGGGCATCCCTCACCCGTTCTGGACATTCCGGAATGTGAAATTTTATGTAACGTGTAAATATACTCTATAGCCCCAATTCATAGTTTCTATACAATACACTATAGACTCCCCTAATAATTTAAAACTTAAACAACGTAAAAAGTCACACATTTTAGTAAAATGGGATGCACGTGTGTTTTGGGGTTCATAGAATTCATTTTTTCAATACAAAAGAGGTGAGCTTATAAAAGAAATTTTATTTTGTCGAAGGAATTTTTATTTATAAGCTCACTTGTTTTGCATTGAATCTCGAAAAACACATATCACCGGTTTTTATTCATATTTGTGCCTCTTCACGTTGCTTGCGAGTTTTTAATCTATACACGGAGGTAAACATTTTATTTTTATCCTAACAATGGTTGATAGACTCGACAACTATTCTTTAATAATTCTATTAATCATCTATAAACTGTTAAATTCTCGAATCATCGAATGTAACTGGTAATTAGATAGTAACACGGTGCAGAAATTTGCACAATTATTCTCTTGAAATTTCCACGAAGGAGAAACCAGGAAAACTAACAAGTTGATAACGAAACTGTTACATCCTTAGACATGTGATTAATGAGATAAAAATATATTAAGAGTTAATGGGGAAAAATGAAAAATAAGGACCCTTCACGTAACCGTCTTCTCTCTCTCTCTCTCTCTTTTTAAAAATACTCTCTCTTTTTTTTTTTTGTCTTTTTTGTATGAGTGGGTGCAGATATGAATACTTTTGTTGCCAACGAGAAGGAACAATGGTGCAGAATGCGCCACTGATTTTTTTGAAGGGGGGGACTGATTTTATTGGTGAAACATTAAAACCGGTTCTGTTCAACTTATACCACTTAATTAAAATGACTTCCTAATTCTTTTTTTTCTTCTCCTTTCTGAAAATATTTTAAATGTTTATATTTTAATGTTTAAGCATTACATTTCATTTTGTCGACATTTGTAACAGTAAATATGTCAATGTAAAATTGTAATAATCAGTATAATAATCCTTAAGGCCGTGGTAGCCTAGTAGTTAGAGCGTCAGACTTCCACGTGGAAGGGCGCGCGTTCGATACCCGCTGAAGGTCCACCATGTACACTTGGGGATCGTGCATGTAAAGTTCGTGGACCCCCCTACCTCGCCCCGTGCACACGCAATCCTAAGTCCTCGGCTAACAGGTAGGGGTCTGGTGGGGAAAAGTATAATAATCCTTAACTGAAGAGTTTGAAATAAATAGTGACATTTCCGACGTGGTTTTGTATAGGGAACATACTTGCTACACACAAACACACATTTTTTAAAACTTACATATATTTGAAAGTAATTAATTTTAAAGCATATGCTTAAAAAGTTAGTGAAAACATTACATCTTTTACAGGTGATTGAATCGTCACATCTTCTACTCGAGTCCTGAGTTTTACAGGTACTGAAACTGTTTTCTTTAATACTTACTGCATGTTTTTAAATTTTATTTATTAGGTATATTTTACTATATATGTTGTACTAGAGCTTCACTTACCTCTAGCTGTTGCGTGCATTTTTGCACTGTTTTTAATGAAAAATGTTATTCCAAAAAGAGGAACATATAATACAGTAGCCTCTTTCTTCTTTCTCTCAGGCCCCATACTCACATACGTTGATAACTATTTCACACAGATTGCAACATTAATTTTAAGAAAATTAAGGTTCCTTTTAACTTTTAAGCAAATCGCTCTTTGATAATGTCTCTGAATTCGTCTAATAAACAGACCTTTTCATTTGATCTGTAATTGATTGCGAAATGGAAGGACTCGAAATGTTTGTTTAGGGTGTACCTGCACAGAAATAAGTTTATCTTTTATATTAACAGAAATAAACTTATTTATTTTTGATTGTGTTTACCGACTATGACCGTACCACCCATAAAAGCTTAGCTGTTCACACGTTGGCCGTCGTCCACAACTTGAGTGAAAATAACTAAACAGTCTAACATCGTAGAAAAGGACTAAAAAAGAGCTAAACTTCCATCAAAAGTAGAAGATGTTTTAGAGAAAAAAAATGCAGTGTTTAATATGTTTTTTTAATTTTATGAATATGCACAAACATTTTGTTAAATGACAACAAATATCTAATCACAACAGAACCTGTCTTAAGCCATTTCGACCAATGGGGCCGGTCTGCTCCCATAGAGCTCCTAAAGGGGCCCTGCCCTGCCTTCTGATTTCACCAAAATTACTCCCAATGGGGCCCCGCAAGTCTTCAGGCCGGCTCTGATCACAACCATGCCACGATAAAAAGAAATTAAGACTTGACTGGCGAAACGAGCACAAATAAATCCTTAATAAATTATGCAATCTCTCCAGCAACAAATTTTTATGAAGAACTTTCCGCTGTTAGAAAATTGCAAGGTATGCATGTCATTGGAATGGGATATTTAGTCAGGGTATTCCTGCTGCATAGATTATATCGCCACGGAATCGAGAGGAATCGCCAAGAGCTGCAAACCCATTTTAATTTATAAAATCTTTCGATTTTGTTATTTTTTCACACGCAGACAAGTAAGAAAAATAAGTTGAGCCTTTGAATAAATTTTGTTAAAAACTACTTCTCCAAGCGCTCTAGTTACCATCAAGACTGCGAACAGACTCCAAAAAATGCAGTTTTTTATCCACTCATATCACCTCATTCGCAAAGCTGCGGTGAAGCTTACCGCGTCTTTTCGAATGTCTTGGGGCTTTAAAATTAAAATACAAATGGATTGCAACTTTTTAACTTTCGAAAACCCCCGCCGACAAACATTCTCGTACATCCAAAGTACATACACACCAAATTTGGTGGAAATCTGACACAAACTGGTTTTGGAAAGGAACCCAGCCACATACATACACGTACATACACACATTCACTCTTCTTTAATTTTGTAGATTAATAATTACCCAAAATGGTAATGATAGAAACTCGAGATGTACACGGTATGTGTTTTAGTTATTTTTTTATACTGCGCTATAAACATTTCAGTGTGTGAGACGATATTTCATAGCCCCAAATGTAGGTGCTAGGGGGTTTCAGAGCAATGTAGTCCAAAATGAGAAGGACCTGGGATTAAAAAACAAAACAAATCGAAAAAAGATTTTAACTTTATATATGTATAATTTCTAAGCTTGAAATAGAAGGGATCATATAGTATGATCAGGCACGAGACGGGGAAGGGGGCGTTATAAATGCAGAGTCCATGATACAATATATATTTTATCGTAATGTTGTTAGAACCCAAAATAGTTTATAATAGTTATGAAAATTAGTTTAAGTTCATCCAAAAAATGACAATCCAGTTAGCAATTCATCAAGCAACAAAGACTTCGACCAGTCAAGCTGCGCAAGTGAGAGAAGCTTAAATCAAAACTTCAGTGTGGAAAACTGAAAACATGTGTGATCTCTCGAACAAAAAATGGCTTCCGTTCGGATCGAACCTCAAAAGTTATTTGGAGGGAAGGGAAAAGCAAACGGAAAGACCGAACAACAAACAGACCGACAGACAGTACCCCATCTCATCATCGTACTTTCAAATTTTTTTTTCAATATCTATTGAACTATTTTATTTTTTTATGTGTTTTAAGCAATACTTTTGCAAGACATTAAGCCGTATTTCGCGTTTTTATTTTACTTGCAAGTTTACTTGTAAATTTTACTTGCAAGTAAGCTAAAAAAAGTGTGTATGAAGAAATTATTTCCCCCTTTTCTGTAAATTCTTCTTCATCCTATTTATTTTTTTTTTCCCCTGTTTTTTTTTTTTTTTTTTTGGAAATATTACGAATTATTATTTTTAAAATCAGTTGTACAACAGGTACCCAAAAAAAAAAAAAAAATCATTTTATTTTTCTTTGGAATGTGCGTACTACATTGAGACAACAATGGACTTTGCATTTCAATTCCCTCCCCCTTTTTCATAAAGTTTACTATTATAAAACTTTTTCTTTGCTGAATCAAGGTGCTTTCTAACTGGCATGCAAAAATTTTATGTAAAATTTAAAAATATATCACTTTATCACGATCTTAAATTAAAATTCTTTTTGCAATTTTTGGTGAAACCCTTCAGCTTTTCTAGCAGTTTGAACACCTTAACAAACTTCACACCGTTTTTCAGGAACTGCAGTTTTTTGCTTTCTACTTTATAAAAACTCGACGAAAAAAATAAAATATTACAAAATTAAATTATAATCAGGGCCGTATTTTAGAAAAGGCGTCACATGTGTCACTTACGTTGAATAGCAATATGACACCAGTAGTGTATATGTTGAATAGAAATAATACTTTAAATGTGTGTTTGGAAACAAATGTTGTTGATTAACACAATTCATTCAAATTTATCATTAATTAAAAATGTATGGCATTGATTTCGCTATTATTTTTTATATCCAGGGTGCCTGGTAAATGCGTGAATACTTTAGAAAGAAAGAAAACATGGGACCAAAGCCCCTATTACGCAACAAATAAAAAGTGTGACCCACCGGTGGGTCACACCAACTTGGAACGTGTTAAGCAATCATAAGATAAAAATCATCATCGCGATGATGTCATTTCGCAGCGGTTAATGATTTAAATAATTTTTTGAAATTTCTGTTTTTGCCCCAGCAATGTGGAAATTCTAACGGAAAAGGAAAAGACAAAAAAGTTGCTTGAGTGAAAAGTTTGTTTGTTTGAAAGTCAATAGAGATAAAAGATATTTTTGTTATATATTCAGGGTTCGCGCTAGGCCGCGCGATCGCGCGATTCCCGCAATATTTTTTGAAATCCCACTCAAGAAATTTTTTTTTGTGGCTTAAACGTTAAAAATCCCACTTAAAATTTTGGGCAAGGAGGAAAATCCCACCTTGTATTTTCCCCCAGTGTGAACCCTGATATTTCAACCTCATTCTTGTACTCGGTACATGTGATGCTTTCTTGCCGCACGTTGGTGAGGGGGGGGGGGGGGTTCTGTTTCCAAAGAATTTGAAGTTGGATCTCTATAAATGTGCGGACAGGCGAAATAAGTTACGTATAAGGGAAAAAAAGGCACAAAACCATGGGAAAATAATAATAATTTGTTTCACACGGTGGAACTGTAATTTTCGATTCTATTGTTCGACATTCATTTGGCCATTTTACCATCTAAGTGTCCGTCATGGATGAAGCCAATGATTGATCGATCGAAAAAAATCCCTGATACCAGTTTTGTCTTGAAACTGGACTTTTGCACACAACTTGCTATCCCCTAGTCTTCATACAAAAGAAATAATAGCCTTTTCTCTCTTTTTTTTTTTTTTTTTGTGAACTAAAAACAAAACCACAAAGTAAATCTCGAATTCAGAAGAGGGGGAAAAAATTCAAAAAGAAAAATTTAAATGATTCGGAGAATATCAAGGTGTTGAGTCTAGGTGACTGTCCCTTTTGCTTGCTTTATTCAATCCCTCCCACCGTCTGAATGCTTGCAAATAATCATCAGTGCATAAAAAAGAAAGTTTCGCATGTAAAGAAAGTTTCGCTATCACCTAAAATGAAAGGGCAACACTTCAATTTAAAAGCTAATTTAATTCTAAAATTATTTTCCAAAGTTTGCATTTGGGACCAACTAACAGCTAATTTTATCCGGCTTTGTTTGTCATTAACTTGCGCATGGAACGCTTTGAAATTGAATGAAAATGATAGGGTAGAGTGGAAATTCAACAGCGGTTTAGGCGAAATGTATCATTGATACAATAATCAAAGTTCGATTTTTTGAGTTTTTCTCAGGATAAAATCTACACTTTTGTGTAATGATGTGAAATGTAGATTTTCACATGCGCTGTATCGGCAGAAAAAATGAGCTGGCCAATTAAAGTGTTTTTCAGTACATTAAAGACAGAAAGCTATTATTTCGAGTATTGCATGGTAAGACAGGATTTAAAGTTTGGAGTAACTATTCGAGTAGCTTTAATTATGATACCGATCGTAATAACAGCACTATTTTAATAGAAATTCGTAGTGGAAGTGCAGGTTGTATGAACGAAATAACAGCGTCGGTAAATTTCAAAAACAATAGGTGGCCGAAAGAAAATTAAAATTTTCGGTATGTTTCTAAAATAACATCGAACCTTGCCTTTGATGCCGATCAACTTTTGGTCACTTCGTTTTGAAAGGATTCTAATTCCACAACCTTTTGGAACTGGCATACAGATTATGACGGATTTTTATTATCCTTTGTTAATGTTGCTGTGAAGCTACCTTACATATATAATTTCGTAATATAAGATCTTTTTTATCAATTGAGCCAGACTTTGCAGAGCGTTACAGCCAGAGACTGATCCCCCTCCCCCCTTCATTTTCAAAAACACTTCTAATTTTATTATATTTAATTCTTGTAAATTCTTAGACCACAATTCATCAACAAGCTGCAGCCGTAAAAGCAAATATCGAATCTCTATTTTACAGTTATGTTGAAAGATATTTCAAGCTATAATTTTAATGAGATATTTTCTCACTTCAGAAATTTATTTTTACATTCTGTATATAGATAAATACATTTAATGTGAAATTAATCAACTATCTAATTTATTTAAAAGAGGTTTTTAAGATTCTTTGACTTTCTTGAATCAGTGTCCAACCAGTACCAAAATTTTGTGTCAAAAAACTTGGACGGAACCTGCACCGAGAGTGTTAAAAGTTAGCATTTTTGACGTAGCTTCATACTCACCACCTATTCGAAGGAGCCGCGTTTTTATAGAATACTAATATTTAATTTTAATATTAATGAAATCCTACACTGTAAGCATCAATTATAAAACTTTGAGTTACAAGGAACCTGCTCCGAGTGCGCGGAATACGTAGCTCCATTATTTTACCCTGACGAGGAATGTCTTTCCAGCTCCAGACAACACGAATACGCAACTTTCACTGCAAAATTGTGTCTTCATTCTTAAATTCCTTTAATTGAAGTTGGCGCTGAGGCAATGTATTTGCATTGTTATAAAATATTGTCATGTAACAAAGGCAAACGGAACTAAATTTTTCACAATATTTTTAATAGCACCCCCAACATTTGTAGTATGGTTTGTATCCTTGGAATTAGAGGCTCCTAGGAAGAGAAGGCTCCCGCGTTGTGGTCCAGGTTTGAATCCTAGCGAGAACATTGGTATAGCATTTCTTTCACTTACATCCTAGTGGCTCGAATCAGTTTTAAGCTTCAGGTCCCTAGAGATCCACAAAATCAGTTCGTAATGGTTCTGTTAGCTAAATATAAGTGCACAAGATGGTCGGACGTTTAGGCTAAGATCAAAATACTAAGTATTTAACTGAAATCAGTTTTCGAACATTTATCGAAATTTATTTTTCGGAAAGTCAATGAAACGAAATCCAGTTGATCCTGATTTTTTACTCTCTAAAAGCTACTTTTTTTATCAAGTTAAAATAACTACTTTCACCTTGCTGTGTCACAGTTCGATGCGCTTGGCTAACCATGATTAAACTGCGCCGATAATTTCTTATAAAAATTCAGTTAAGTTCAATAGCATTTTCGGGAGTGTTATTTATAATTTCTATTGTTTACAATTCTTATCGTTCTTCATCTTTTCGGGTAGCAAAATTCGACCATTTATTGCAAAAGCATCGCTTCTAAACTTATTCCGCAGCGTCATTTACCGTATTTATTGGAAGTGGAGGCTTTGAACCTTTTGTTAACGAGAAATATTTTACCTCAGTATTGCTATGGGCACACGCTACTGACCTCAATGTGAATAAATTCATAAGATTTACTTTTTAAGCAATAAACTTTATAATAGAATAAAAATACTCCGCTTAAATGATATTTTCATGTGATCATTTTGTATAAAAGATAAGAACTAATTATGCATTTGAATATTCATTAAAGTTTTTTTATACAATAATGTGTTTCATCTCCAGGGAAATAGAGTCAAAAGTGTCAAAAAGAGAAAGAAAGAGAAAAAGAAAGAAAGAAAATGGGTTTTAAATTCAGAATTAAACATGTTTTACTGACTTTTTCTTCATGTACTAACTAACGACGGCGTGTTATTTTCAGCACTTATTAAGTTATTCGACACAATTCAAATAATAGCTGGAACCGAATTATCAGATTATTCCATAATTATTGCAAAAATTTGGATAGTTAAAAACAATAATACTCATGCAAGATTGTAGCGATCCAAAACGTTATTTAAGTTCAGATGCAAATGGATTAGAAAGAAAATCAGATTTTAAAACTGAAATTTTCCAATGCCTTTTCTGGAATTTTGGTAGTTTGAGTTGAGCTCTTTTACAGTGAAGGTGCGGTGTTTACTAAGTTTTGTCACCCCCGCCCCTCTCCACCGTGCCTCTACACAAAAAATGCTGTTACCCCACAAAGAGAGGGGAAAAATTAATGAACAAAATGGCTTGAAAAATGATTAATCCACGCATAACCAAAAAAAGTTACTTCAACTTTAAATGATGATCATGCATTAAAGGAAAGTCAATGAGTTACCGAAGAATAAATAGCATTGCAAGGTTTGCTTTGTATTACACTGATTCGCGTATAATTTCTCTGTTTATCACTCTTTAACAGAGATTTGGAACAGGAAAACGGGGCCGTAGTTAGTAAGTTTTTACTCGGAACCTTTTTTATTAGAACTTCATAAAAATTTTCAAAATGACTTTTCCGCATTAAAGTTAGTTTTGAGCGAATAATGACAAAAAATAAAAGATAAGTTTTTATGAAATTTTATTCTAAAGAACCGAAGATGAAGATGAATAAATATAAAGCACATTTTCCCCTTCTTTATAAAAACAACATAAATAAAATTAGCAAATTAAATAAATAAGCAATGTGATTCCTATTAAAACTGCTCAGATCCAAGAACGGAACAGGAGTAAAGCTGGAATAAATATTTAGAAGTCAGAGTTTAGTTAGAAAGAATCATTAAAATGACCTGCACTTTTTTTTTTTTTTTTTGTGATTTATTGAGTGATCAATTATCTTAGATCTAATACCAGACTTGCGCATTGACGGGGCCACAGAAAAAAAGTTATGAAATTGTAACCGGTTGCGGTTGTAAATCTTGTAAGAGAAATTTTTGCAAGGGACTATATATTATTTTATAGGTGCAAAAGTTGACATGAAGAACGAGATAAATTGATGGAGGAACGTGCTGCAGCTGCATCAAACATTGCGCAGACATTTCGGGTCAACTCATTGTTTAAAAAGTTATTTTAGTTGAAGGTTAGCTAAATGATTCCATAAATAGATCAAACGGGAAATTAGGGATTTTTAAAATTATTATTTTAGAGCTAATGATGATTTCTTTAGCACCATTTGTACTTGAAAATTGATTGTTCTAACTATTCCCACAATTTGGTGGTAAAAGAACTGCCAGAAAGTTAATTTTAGTTCCCTTTTTGGCATAAGAGTTTTTTTTTTTTTTTTTGTCTGCCCCATCATTTCTAATATTATATATACCCCAAAGGGCTAGAGTTCCAAGAAACGCTGTATTAGGCGCAAATGAACCCGTAATGTGCACTTGCTTTTCATAATAGTCTTGGCTCACTATGGTTTACAACAGAAATTCAATACACCATCTTATTTAACGCAGCATTAACTTTTTTTGAATCCAGTTAATATCACACATTATCTCAATCTTCTTCTTTCTTGTTAGCAACCAGTTAGAATTTATACCTTCCCGAGAAATATTTGAAATTTAGCATTATTTGTTTATTTATTTTCAAAAGTGAATGTAAGGAGCTCGAAAGCCTTGAAGTATTCACGATTGAGTTAGATTGGGTAGTATATTCTTTTGAATCAATTCGATGAGATTAAATGAGAGGTTTGCGGTAGCAGTATTCCGAGAAATAGGTTACAAGGCAAAAACAAACTTTTTGACCCTCTTTCCAAGAAGCAGTTTCATTTTGTATTGTCTGAAGAAAAGTTGACTGGTCCGTTAGACGAACCAAAAATGCTGGAGCTCGCCAATACTGTGCGTTTGAATGTAAATATATTATAATATTGCCTGAATTATCTATTTGATTTTTTAAGTTAACTCCTCACTCCTTGTTTAAGATTCTTTACTGTTAGTTCCTCGAAAACATAGTCTGTAATCTTTAGGGCAGCTTTGGGGTTGTGTGTATGTATGTGTGTTTGGTCTTAGTAGGTTGTTTTATTCACGAATAAAATCTTATTTTTCTGCAACATACAGGTTTCCAAAATACGCGTAGCGTGCCTATAAGTGCAAGGCACTATTGGCGCAAAGTAAAGACATAAAATGAAAATTTGATAAAACGCGGAAATTAATTATAGTTTGATGGTAATGACTTTCATGACTGAGGTGAAATACAATTCCTAAGAGAAGTTTAAAGACTAAGAGAAAAACCCTAATGACTAAGTAAAAGATATTAATTTTTCATTGAACTAATGAATCAATGAAAAATGAAATAGGGAAAAATTACGAAAATTTTCCAAATCCTGATGAGCAAGTGAACTAATCTAGCATAGCTAAGAGAGGAGCTCTAATGACTAAGGTAAAAGCTAAAACCAATCTTCTAAGGGCAAAGAAAAACTCTTACGACTAAGGGAAAGAATTCTAATAATTAAAGGGAAAATACTATTGAATAAAGAACAAAAGCCCTCACTCAATTAAAAGTGAATAGCAAATTAAATGAAGTAGGGCAATGTCTAAAGCTTGCTGTGTATGAGTCGATAAGCCTAAAAAGTTGAAATTTAGAAAAAATATTTGATTTTCAAAACTTTACTTTTCATCGCAATAGATGATCCATCAACTTCCGGAATAATTTACCAAGTCTCCTTAGCAAAGTTCCCCATTGTGTTATTTTCACTTTCTTTAAACGTAGTCTAACGAAACGACTTAAAGTGCATAAAAATATTCAAGGCAATAACTATCGCATATATGCATGAGAAAAATAAAAAAGTCATATGGTTCACAACTTTGAATTTTGCTGTTGTGTGTCTAATAGAGCGTTTTCGCATTGATGAAAAGAGCTCCATTGTAGATTCTTTGACCCCCCCCCCCCCCCAATCCGTGCTTTCAATACATTTATTATTCATTTTATTCGCCTTTTTACTAAATTTTATGGAAGAACTCTTAATATATTTTTATATGTAACTTGTATAAATATGTTGTTTTATCATTACATTTATCTTTTTTTAAGTTATATTCTTTTTTTTTTTTTTTTTCCATTGTTGATATTACTTATCCTCAAGAAAAATGTGGCATAAATGTTTAGTGTGCTCCCGCTCCCACTAAAAAATCAAATGACCCTATTTTTTCTATTTTTTGCGTGTGTGTGTGTATTTGGCTTTAAATTACATATTCAGTTGATTTCCATACATAGTTTGCTGATAATAAGAGTGAAGAATGGCGCCCTTGGGGTTTTGCAAAGATGCTGCTTCTTTTCATCTGTAACATAAAACTCAAATTTTTGGATATTGATATAAAGTCTGGTACATTTGTTACTGGTTTCAAAGCTCTCTCTTTTCTATAGCCTTTTAAGGACTTTGGCCTCCTCAACTCAACTTGGAATTTATGTGCCTCAATGATTCGCATTTCAGATTAAAGCATAAATTTATTATTCTGTATGCCTTACAAGATAGAAATTTTTATTCCTTCGCGAAGAATTCCAGTTGTGTGTCGTAGTTTGTTTACGATGAAGGGGTATTTAATAAATGTTTTCTCAAGTTTAGTTTTCACGTTAGGTCATTACTGGATTACTGAAAAGTTTTCAGTAATCCAGTAATGAACTAACTTTACTCAAAAACAATTTTCATAAATTTATATTTTGAAATCGAGTTGTGATGTTTATGATATCTGAGGACAGATTAAATCAGATTTTGGAAAAGCTGATTGATATGCGTCTCTGCAAATGGTGAGCATTTTATCAGAAATCAGGTTGTTTGTTTTTCAAATTTTTTTTCGAGTTCATACATTGTTAATTGTAATATGGTTCTTGTTGACCATTTTAAAACGAAAGTAGCAATATGTAACGAATTTGTCCTCTAAAACTCATGTGCCTAGCTCCTAATGCTTGAAACTACCGCAATTATTATGATTGTTTTCTTCAAGGGAAATTGACTAAAAATCTGCTCGATTTTTATTCTGTTAATTTAGCTTAGTAAAAACTCGATGTCCGGCGAAAATTTGCGAACACTGATAATTAAAACAGTACATTTGAAATTAGTACAGATAAGAGACCAGCTTTTATTAAAATACTACTGAGTACTAAAAGTTTCATAAATTCTCTTTGGATGACACATTGTCTTTGAACTCCTACACTGGTCATGTTTGGAACAACCGGATACTTTTCGTTTTGGAAACTGATGCAAAAACTTACTTTTGGGTAAGAGAGGGAGAGAGAGACAAAAGACAGAAAGAAATATAACTGTAACCTTGTAACAAATACTCATAATTTACGATGCTGTAAAGCTCGGTAACAACTGTAAGAGTAGTATGAGTATATGTTATCAACTTTAGTAAAACCCTTGGTGATCCTTATTGCAAGGAAGTGGTGCAGCGGATATGAGCACCGTTCGAAATCCCCATCCTCCTTATTATCGGCTGGAGAAATATGAGTCGCCGGAGCCAATGACGTGGCGCGGTGGAGTTGAATAAAATAGTCTCCTTTCCTCTGTCGGCCTTGCACCGCATGTGGGATTTTCGATCGTTTGGCTTGTTTTTGTTTCCCCTGGTGGAGAAAATTTCGCCTCTGGGTTCAAATGGAGGGGACCATTCTCTTTTCAGGGGGCAGAGAAGTTTTTCTTTCTTTAGTTCTGACAAAACATATGAAAAGTTTCGGTAAGTTTAGGAAGATGAAAAATAATTGGTTGAATTTTGATTGCTTGCTTGTTAGCTACCCACTCACCTTTGTTTGCTACACTTTCCTTGACTTACGATTCTTCCCTTCTTCTTCTTCTTATTATTATTATTACTATTATTATTATTATTCGCTTTATGGCTTTTCTTTTTTTATAATTACTTTTATGCGTTACACTTGATTTAATAAGAAAATGTCAAGTTTCAGAATTCGCATTATTTTTTCATTATTGTTTCTCCGACTAAATTAAATAAGTGTTGCTAAATGATAAAGTGTTATATGTTCAATGTTAATATTATAAGTGTTACAAGATTCGAAATTGGTTTTAACGATATCAAACATTTGCTACACAAAAAACAAGAAAAGAAGTTCTAGTTGGAATATTGTGTTAGTGTAAGACATAGATTATGAATTAAATGGCCACAGGGTGGAAAAATTACTTTAATTACTATTTTTTTTCTTCTTCTTTTTGGCTGCGCATGCTTGAGAAATACGTCATAACAGTATTGCTACGGAAACTAGAGCGACAGATTTTTAGAAGTAAACCTTTTTTTTTTTTGCCAGTATCAAATAATCAGTGCGCCTGCTTTTTTTAACTGTGCTCATTATGCCGTTCTTGCACTGTTGCAACACATTTCAAAGACCTTGAGTTAAAACTTGTTAAATTATTTAAATTCTACAAAGAATAATTTTTTATCATTACATAATTCATCATTATTTGTAATGGAATTACGAATCTCTTACAAAATATGGCTTTCAACATGAAGTGTCGAAATAATTCGAGTGGTTCTTGCATGATTACTTATAAATCATGTAACCATGAGTAAAATTATTGAATAATTATATGTATGTATAATTTTCAAATACATCACATACATTTTCATTTGTGTGATCATTGTCATAACCGTGAATGCGCACATAATTCTTTGTTGACGATTGTTATTTGGAATATTTTTCAACTCTATAATGATCACTTTTGTCATGAAGACCGTTTTTACTTAGAAAACTTTTACTTATTTATGTTTCAATAATCCCTAAAGTATGATCTGCAGCGAAGATGACTATGGGGATTTTTTAACATTTAACCATGAACAATTTATTGTGCAATGTCATGAGTTATCAGTCGTTCTTGCAAGCCTACAAGCATGTTCAGTCGCCCAGTGATATAAGCGGTAAAGCAAAAGGCTCCCTAGCGAAGGAACTAGGTTTGAACCTCGACAATAGATTTTATTGATCGATATGGAACTTGTACCGATCGATCCTAACGGAGTGATTCGGATCCTACTTTCACGGTAGGTCACGCATCGATCCATAGAGGCGCCACTTGGCTTGTTTAGCCAAATTTTAGTGCAGAAGTTGAGTCGTTCGAGTTACAACCAAGCGTGCCAAACTACAGTTCCACCGTCAACCAAAGCGATCTGCCTAGCAGAGTGCCAATAAAAATCCATTCATATGTTCAGGGGAGGAACTACTGGTATAAGGGAAGTGCCATTTGTGTTCTCTTTGTGGTTCGTTTAGCATACCTGATTGCTTCCGAACTGATGCTATTATAATATATATACCAGTTTATAAATTTAGTAGCTTTCAACAAACAGAGAAGTAAACATTCCGATTTGCGTACTAAAACCGCACCTGCAATACGAACTTCCCTAAAGCTCGAATGGATTCGTTCTTTTCTGCCATGCGCAGAAGCGTCCAAATGCCAAGATTCCATGGTAGAACTGTACTAGTGTTCCCTGAAATCATTTCGTTGTTAATGTCATCCGGTTTTTAGTTTGTTTCACGCGTTCATTGCGCTGATAAATCAAATATTCATGGACATCTCAAGGCAAAAAAGTGGGAGTCCTGTTCATCACCACATTCCATTTTCCGATCTCATCATAAAATTTTTGCAAATTTCAACTCATAACATATGATCTCAACAAATATCATTTAAGGAATTCATATAAGTACCATTTGATGGATTTTCACAACATTCAGTTCAATCATAATTTTTTTCAAATATTCATAAAGAAAAGTAAATATGCAATTAATGTGGGAATTCAAAGTACAATTATTTGTAAATTGTATTTTTGTTCATTTTGTGCATTCCAATTAGTTTCGTTATTTTAATTTCAGACGAGAACGACAATATTATTTTTATTAAGTTTGAAAATGCCTTTCCCTACCATGTTTTACAAGTTTCACAAGTATGTAAGAATTCATTAAAAAATTAAGTTCACGTAGAAATTATGAATTTAAGAAATATAACTTCAACACTCGGACATGAGTGCATACACCCTTTTTTAATGCTAAAAAGTACACAATTTTAATAGGCGTACAAGGAAGTTATGTGGTTCATACATCGGATCTTTTCATTACAAAGCCAACGAGATAAAAGTTATATAAATAAATATAATCGTTCGTGGTATTAATTCTTGTTTGCATCTTTGAAGATCTTGATGTGTTCATCGTATTTCTGTTGCTCTTTGTATAATGATTTCATTTTTTTATTATGATCTTTCAGCATTTAATTTTCGTTTGATTACATTTTCATTTATGTTTTAAAGCAGGTCACTTCTTTTTTCTTTTATTGTTCTGAATAAATCAACCTTATTCGCATTCCTTTGACTGATTCTTATGTTTTTCACGTTTATTTTATCTCTCTCTTCTATGGGAGTGTAATGTTATAAAAAAAATAATAAAAGAAGAAGTTAGTAATATATAATATTAATAATAATAATAAATTCAAAAGAAAATTTAAGGAAGTGAATAAAAATATGTTGATCCCTTGTTAAAGGATATTGTTATTCTTGACTCCAGAATTAATTACTAGTTATAATACTACAGAATTTATCAAAAAATAAAAATTGAAAATAAGAATGTCAGAAATCATTGTAAACTCTCTTGAACACGAGAGTTCAGAGAGAAATCGTCATGGCACAGCTGTTAAAAATTTTTATTTTTTGCTTAACACTTAGCTGTGTATGTGTTAACGATAGTTTTTCTACGTGACGTTTTCACTCTGCACGTATTGTTCCTGAAATACAACATATATTGTCTTAGAAAGATCCAAAACTCTTTGTATTAAAATAATTTGTGCCTTACTAGCATGTATAATAACCCAACTTAGAGTAATCTGTTGACTGTCATGTCTGAAACATGTCCTTGATGAAATACAACATATGCAGTGTTTAGTGTTTTCAGATGAAAATTCAACGCATGCTGATATTCGACAATTTCGAATTTTCGCGTGAATTCAATGTCATTTTTTTTACAGGCAGGGAATGGAATTTTCTTTTTGCTTGTTATTTTTAAAGTACAGACAGCAGAAGCGGCTTTTTGTCCCCCGGATAATATATTAAATTCGTCTTTACTTCAATGATCCTTTAACGCAGACATTAAAGTAAACTGACACTTCCCGACCACCAGTCTTCCATCCACTTTCGGGAGAGGGGAAAAAAAATGTTGGGGGGAACTGCAATGACGGGGTGCTGCTCTGCTTTATCCTTGGAAGGACGGCTGTTGCTTCCTCCAAGATTCAAGGTCACTTTTATTATTAGCAGAGAGGGGTAAAGGGATAAAAGGGGCACTGAACTTCCGACCTCCCCTACTTTCTTTTCTTCTTCCTTTTCCCTATCTTTTACCCGTTTCGCCCCGACGGGGAGTGGGGAGAGTCCACTAGACGAGAGAGGTGGGGATGGTTGGGAAACGATTCCTCTGGAAAGCAAAAACAAATGGGACGTTTCGAAGGTAAGTGGTTTTTCTCCTTTTTTGTTTTATTTTTCTTTTCCCTTTTTGTTGTTTTGAGCGTAAACGGTCGTTCGTTCTCTGTTCAATCTTGGCATTAGGAATTTCTTTATTTTGAATAAAAATCCTAAATTTAGAAGCCTTCATTTTTATTGTAAGACATGAGCGATTTTAGAGAATAACGAATACTTCACAAATTGATTCATATTTAATCTTGCACATATTTAAAGTTTGGAAAATAACTAAAATACGTTTTTTTAATTGTGTAATTTGTATCACCAGGTTGTGTAATTAAAACGTTGCAGGTATTTACAATAATAACAAGTAACAACAAATAATTAGTTTTAGGCCGTACAGTTTCAGTATTTATGCTAGAAATAAATAAATACAATCGTAAATAAGAATTATGTGTATTTAAAAATTACTTGTCAACAATAGTTTTTGCGTGTTTACGGGAACGTAACCAACCTTAAATTATATAAAATTACTGAAGATATTTTTAGAACAAAATCCCCCCGCCCGAGATGTTTGTGCTGCAATGTATTTTTATTTATTTTTTTTTTCAGCTTGCACTACTCTAGCATTTGATTTAAATGTCCCGTAGAATTTCTCTTGCCTAATTTGGAATCCTACGTTAATGAGTTTTTTCTGTACTGTCATAAATATCGAAAGAAAGTGGAAGCAATATGATTTGATCCTGAAATTAATAGGAAATACACATTTTAGAGCACCTTAAATGTATACGTTTTCTTTTTTTTTTTCATTTTTATCATAATTTGTATGATGTTATGCTTTTAAGTAATCTCTAATTAAACTTCGTAATAATTACAACATGTTAACGAAAAGCTTCACTCTGTTGACTTCATTCAGAAGCTCTCACTTTTATGCATTGACAAATAGATTCATTGTAACTCCAAAACACTTGCACACAATTTTACTGGTTTGTCCATCTATTACATCAAATTTCTTCCTTATTATCCTCAACAATAGGGGTATTTTTCAAATTTACTAATATTTACAACATGTTAACAGAAAGCTTTACTCTATTGACTTCATTCTGAAGCTCTCACTTTAATGCATAGACAAAAAGATTCATTCATCATTGTAACTCCAAAACAGTTGCACACTATCTTTTCCTTTTGACCATTTATCACATAAATTTTCTTCCTTATTATACTTATCAACAGTGGTATTTTTAAAGTTTACATGTGCGATATTTCCTTTGAAATCACAGCCACGAAAATTTTAAAACTGTACTACAAAACATCTAATTTTATTGATAGCATTGTTTTTAACATTTCAAAGTGGTTTTACACTGGTGTTAACAATTTATCAATTTATTACATTTTAAAAATGAAGTTCAAAATGTCCTTTCCCTGGTATACCACAAACAATGTTTGCAATAATTACTAGATTAAAAACGCATTATACCTTTTTAGCCTACTTTCCCGTAAAAGTAAAAAAAAATAATAATAAAGCATGAAAGAAGGCTTAATGTATCGTGAAAATATCGTTAAAAATCAAGAAAAGTCAAAAATAAGTGAAGTAATTAAATAAAGATTGAAAAATAAAAAAATTGAAAGTAGGCTATTGAGATCGGGAAAAAGTGTGTCTGTCGGTCTGTCGGTCTGTCTGTCTGTCGGTCTGTCTGTCGGTCTGTCTGTCGGTCGGTCTGTCGGTCTGTCTGTCGGTCTGTCTGTCGGTCTGTCCCCCCCTAATAACTTTTGAACGAACTGTCCGATTGGAAAAATTCTTTTTGCATTCGAAAGATCTCGGCGAGGACATCTCATTTCTATATTTCACTTTTTGATTTGAACAATTTTTTGTTCAATTTTGAACAGTTCAAAAAATTTTAACATTAGCGCCTATGGACAAAATTGAAGCAAATTCTGTAAACTCTGGGCACAAGAGCCAAGTTCCTATTGAAAGCTTATTGAAAGGAGTTCTCGGCGTGAAATATTGATTTGAACAGTTTTTGTTCATTTTTGAACAGTTCAAAAAATTAACACAGAGCTTACGGGGAAATTTCAACCCTATATAAATCCTGATCTAACGGACCGATTTGCTTGGAACAAACTTTATCGGAAAGCTCTTATAACGTAGAACATGTAGAAATAGAAAGTTTATCCAGAACGTACGAGCCTATTTTGCTATGAAATTTTTTGATCGGGATTTTCAAGGATATTTCTCAGTGACTCAATGAGTGAAATAATGAATGAATGAATAAATGAAAGAGTGAAAGAATAAATCAATGAATAAATGAATGAGGAAAAGAATGAATGAATAAATTATTGAATAAATGAAAATATAAATAAATGAGTGAATAAATACATGAATGCGTAAATGAATGAATAAACACTTGAATGAGGTAACGAATGAATGAATAAATGCATGGCTGAATAAATGAAAGAATGAATGAGTGAGTGAATGAATATGTATTATCCGTTGAAAAAGGTATATTTTCAATAATTAGAACTAAAGATAAATAATAAAGAGAGAGAAAGAGATAGCTAGATTATAAATTTGAATTTGGTGTATACGGGAAAGTAGGCTCGTATAGTTCTAGACGGAACTTCTTGTTTCTACTTATTTTGTTGTATCTAAATGATGAAAGAGCTTCTGGAGAAGCGTCAGATGGGGTAATTGTAAATATGAGGTAAGTAAACAAGCTTCATAACTACACTTGTGGTTGTTTTGAAATCTTAGCTGCAGAGGAGTGACGAAGTGGCAATATAGGAATGACATTGAAACAGTTTCGTATATATCGGAAGAATTGTGGAGGCTTCAACTTTGTTTAAAAGTGACACGGTGAAAAAAAAGTTGTTTAACAAAATATAGTGATCTTTCTTACATGTTCCTTCTCCAGCTCACCTATAAACGTGAAGTAAACGATTTCAACCATTTTTATTAGCCTACTTTCCCGTAAAAGTAAAAAAAAAAATAATAAAGCATGAAGGAAGGCTTAATGTATCGTGAAAATATCGTTAAAAATCAAGAAAAGTCAAAAATAAGTTAAGTAATTAAATAAAGATTGAAAAATAAAAAATTTGAAAGTGGTTTTGAGATGGGGGGAAAAAATGTGTCTGTCGGTCTGTCTGTCTGTCGGTCTGTCCCCCCCTAATAACTTTTGAACGAATTGTCCGATTGGAAAAATTCTTTTTGCATTCGAAAGATCTCGGCGAGGACATCTCATTTCTATATTTTACTTTTTGATTTGAACAATTTTTTGTTCAATTTTGAACAGTTCAAAAAATTTTAACATCAGCGCCTATGGACAAAATTGAAGCAAATTATGTAAACTCTGGGCACAAGAGCCAAGTTCCTATTGCAAGCTTATTGAAAGGAGTTCTCGGCGTGAAATATTGATTTGAACAGTTTTTGCTCATTTTTGAACAGTTCAAAAAATTAACACAGAGCTTACGGGGAAATTTCAATCCTATATAAATCCTGATCTAACGGACCGATTTGCTTGGAACAAACTTTATCGGAAAGCTCTTATAACGTAGAACATGTAGAAATAGAAAGTTTATCCAGAACTTACGAGCCTATTTTGCTGTGAAATTTTTTGATCGGGATTTTCAAGGATATTTCTCAGTGACGCAATGAGTGAAATAATGAATGAATGAATAAATGAAAGAGTGAAAGAATAAATCAATGAATAAATGAATGAGGAAAAGAATGAATGAATTAATTATTGAATAAATGAAAATATAAATAAATGAGTGAATAAATACATGAATGCGTAAATGAATGAATAAACACTTGAATGAGGTAACGAATGAATGAATAAATGCATGGCTGAATAAATGAAAGAATGAATGAGCGAGTGAATGAATATGTATTATCCGCTGAAAAAGGTATATTTTCAATAATTAGAACTAAAGATAAATAAGAAAGAGAGAGAAAGAGATAGCTAGATTATAAATTTGAATTTGGTGTATACGGGAAAGTATTCTCGTATAGTTCTAGACGGAACTTCTTGTTTGTCATGTGAAATGTTGCAAAAAGCATTTAGTTATGAATTTCTTCCTGCTGTTATTTTCTCCTGTTTATTTGTGCAAGTTTAGTGTTTACAATTACCCCATATATTTTATGCTTAGGATATACAATAAATTTAAGTGTTTACAATTACCCCAATCTTTTGGGAAGACAATAAATAATATACTTGTATGTAAATTTGACTTTTGGGTCTATTTTACATAAATGTTGTTGTTGCTTATACCACTTGGAAATCCAAACTCCTCTCGCTTGGGCAACCAGGAATTAATGCAGACAAGGGAGCGCTTTCCTTTTATGAATGAGCTTCGTTAGGGTGAGGTACAATTTGGCGCAGAGGGGGACCTTTTCTGAACCAGCTCCCAAATGAGCGATCGCCAGTTAAGTTGGCAGCCCCAGAGGTATTATTCCAAACTTCGAGGACATTTGGAGCCACGACGGGTTTTACGTGCACCAGCTCCCATTAGCGTACACGGTCCCGGAGTAATCAGTCGCGAAAGGTGGTCACATTCCCAAGCATTGACCACGGCGAGTGCTCCTTCACTTTCGGTCCTCTGTGAGGATTGAGCTTAACCGACTAATCCACTGCGGGACACATTTTACATTAATTTACCACATTACTTGATTTTTAAAAAGATATTTCTCCTGAAATGATCTCAGCGGACTCAAAAATAACTCAGTTGACCACTATGCCCGTGGGCCGCAGATTGAGGACCATTGCTCCAGGACTTCCAAGCACACTGTGTATGCCACGGTTTTCTATTTGCATCAACCACGTGGGTAAATAAATCCCTGATTACTTTTACCCCGGAGACTCTGGGGTAAACGTAAACACACTGGAGTAAACACTGGAGTTCATTCGCTAAAAAATATTCATAAAGTAAAAATGTTTGTACACATTTACTCACGAGGAGTATAGTATTGTCTACAATGCTCACAATTTTATCTCTCAATTTATTTAAGAGGTAAGGAAGGATCAAAAGTTAAAACACAGAAAAAGCGTTTACAATTACCCCAACTGATACTGTATGCAAAAGGCATAATTTAAATTATTTTTTAAAGTACGTTTTTATGTCAATCATTTGTATGTCACGAAAAATTTTATTTTTATGGTAAATTCTTTTTGTTTCTCTAACATTTACTTTTTATTGTATATTTAATTGTTCAGCTGTAATATCTAATAATGTACTTTCGGCTCTAAAATTAATGACTTCAACTTCAAACTAAAAACGAAAATTATACCAACTTCATTTTCAGTTGTAAATATGCACTGTTAAAATCAATATGTTTGTATTTATATTTTACTTTTTTAATTAGTTGAGTATTTTTCTCGTCATATACACAGATAAAGAAAAGCATTTTTTAGCTTTACTTTAGCTTTTTCTGACGAAAATTACAAATCTACGTTAATCCTTCACTATTAAAACTTAGCTAATTTAAATTCTTATGTTTATTTTCACAATGTAATGTCATTTACAATTACTCAGCTATCTTACCTCAACAATCAGCCTTGACTTAGTATAAAAAGTATTACAGTTTGGATGTTATAGACTACCCACAAATCTTGCCCTGAGGCTACTATTTTGTGTTTTCCAACACCAGTTAGGAAGATTCTCGAGGGCAAATTCATTTCAGCTATACTTCTCTTAAATTAAATTTCACCAGACATTAGAGAAAAAGCAAGAATAGCTTGATCTAAGCAGTAATTGCGCGCAAGCAGTATTCGTAGAATTGTTGATTTGAGATGCAGTCACAGCCACCTCTTTCGTGAGCCCTAACAGCTCCATCTTCAGTAAATATAAATTATGTGGAATTCACATACTACGTATATTTTTTCTCCACACGCATCGGGATCACAGAAGATTGCGCGAGCTTTACAGACCTCTTTATTAAAAAAAACTTTATGATATTTTAAAAGCTACTTTATAATAATTATAAAATATAATAAAATAATCTCTTAATAAGCGTGCATGTATAATAGCAAGTTTTAACTTTTTTGTGTGTCACAGCTGTTTAGTTTTAAACGCGAGTAAATCCGGAATTATTACGGACGTGTGTCATTGGATACAAATGAGTTTTGTTACGAATAAACTGCTTTCAAAATGCAAAAGCTTTATGGGAGGGCGCAAAAATAAGAAATCCGAATCCCCAAAAGTAACCCGATGTAAATAAACTCATTTAGGTAGCTTTTGTTTGCAGTTAAATTTAAATGTACATAACCAACTTTAATTATTTTATACTTTATTAAAATTTCAAACAAATTAATAATTATAAAATATTTAATGTGGCCGTATATAGATTTTGGATAGCTTTATAACGGTTGTTAAACAAAAGTGCTTTTTAAATTTATAATGCAAACTGAAACGAGCAGAATCGTACATTTCTTTTTTATGCTTCGCTAATAAAAATATGTTTACATAAAAATGCTTTTGCTATTGTTACAAATTATCTGAATTTCTGTGATTTTTTTTTACTGAAATTATAATATTGAAAACCGTACGAAAGCCACTTTGTTTTTTCACATTCCTTCCGAATCTTCATCTTGGACGAAAAAACTCGCCAAATGCAATTTTTTAACAAAATTCCTAGAATTAAAACAAAAATTAGAGACAATGACCAATGAGGAAAGACTTTTCGAAAGAAGACAAAATCCAAGTAAATTTTATGAATAACAAATTATACTTTAATATATAACAAAACATCCAGTATAGCTGCACAGTATAGAGTTAGTCCTGCGGGCGAATTTGGAATAAGACCAAAACTGGTTTTCATTGAGTAACTTGAAACGATGACTTGAGTTTCTAAAAATAAGTTCATATAATGCTTACGGAATAACATGCAGATTATAGATAAAACTCAATTTTTTAATCATTTTAATGCTTTTACCCTTAAAAAATCAATAAGTAAAAAGCTAGCCAGTTTCTATTTAATTTAAGAAAGTTAGTCTATCATCTTGAAGACAATTTGGTCAATATCTCATGTTGAAGACACATTTAATGTGTTTTTTATGTTGAAAAAAAAATTCCAATGTGTCTGTCAATCTGAAAAGTTTGCCAGTATGGATCTCATACTAATGTATGTTAGCAAGTATATATCTCATGCTTAGTAATTAGCCAGTATATGACTCATGCTTAGCATGAATTAGCCACTAGCCAGAGTATATTGCATTCTTAAAATAACAGTATAAAAGTGTTATACCCTCCTGGCATCCAATAAAATGGATGTTTTGCTTTTTCTCCCTGTTGTGACAGATTTTATTTTAGCAAGCAAGACCTGGGACCCTACCACGAAGGTCTCGGAAACCTGCCGGAAACAAAGTCGCTAGGCGAAAAACCAGTTCTTCTCCCCGCGTGACGTCACATTCCGGGATCCGCAAGTAAACGCTACTACGAAGCTCACGGGAAGGGTCTGGCTGCCGACTAGTGCTCCCGAAAACTTGTCGCCTGGGTAGGAGCGGGTGAGTTCGCATTGTCGGCAGCGAGTAGTTTTGCTATTTACGCGATTTTTGAATTTTGCTGCGGAAAATTGAATCTTGAAGGCGCGGAAAAACTGATTATTGCCTTATACAAGAAGTGATAGCGTAATATAGATCTAAGTATCGAAATTGATTTACTAGTAAGAATTTTGTACTTTGAAATTAAAAGATTTATTTATATGCAACAACGAAAAAAATGAGCTGTGGTGTGTATTCTATGCACACCACAGCTCATTTTGATTGATCAGTCGATGATTTGATTTTAATATTTCCTATATTTTACAAAAAAAAAAAACTCGCATTCGCCGTACTGAAATTCATCAAAAATACCAAATTTGATTAGTTTCCAACATTTATATTCATTCACTAATTTATGTCTATATCGTTTAAGGTGTTTTCTGCTTTAAGTAATACTTTTCGTTCAATTTTTAATAGAATCAAGTAGTATCGGTGTACGTGCTATGTTATGAAAAATCTTAATAGATAAATTGAATTTATAAAAATAAATTGGTAACTTTAGGATCGTAAAAACCTCCCTCTTTCCCACTTCGATATTAAAATCTTTGCTCAAACTAGCTTGGAACTTTTAAACTTTTTAATATTTTTATATTACAATAGAAGTGCATTTTCATAATCCCTTCCAAATGTTCTAACACTTTATAAATAGTTTTCAAATCACCCGCCGCACAATTTGAGTGGGGGGGGGGGGGGGGGGCGAGTACACGCTTTCATTTTGAAACTGCTTATTCAGCTTCAATGTTAAACGATTTTGATTTTTTCTATATCGCATATAAAGTACACTTTTATGACCCGTTTTATATATTCTAATTTGAAAACTTTCTATTGTTTTCAAAATATGTGCCTCGCATCGACGGGAGGAGGGGGGGGGGGGGGGCGGTTATTCAGTTTTAGAAATTTAGTTCTCCCCGTATTTCTTCTAGGAAAAAGAAACTGATATAATGTGGAGTAATACAATTAGAATGAAATATATAATTAAGATAATTAAATACCTTTTTGTCGGATTAACAACGTACCGAGTTGATAAGAGTTTTATGCTCCGTGCTAGCTCTAAAATTTTGAGTTTAAAAAGTCATAGCTAATTTATAGCATGAAATGTTATTTTTAGAATCAGGAGTGCCCCCCCCCCCCCCCGGGCTGTGTTCAGACTTGCTTATGGCAACTTTCGATCTTCAAATATCAAAATTATTACATTATTTTTTTATTATCTGCTGCAAATGTTCTAATTTTAAAAATTTCTATTGTTTCCAAATCATGAGTTTCCTCATGGGGGGGGGGGGGGTATCCCTCTTGAAATTCAGTTTTTCGATGCTCCTTCAAGGGAAAAAAATAATGACTCATGTAGCAAAGCACAGCAAAATATTTAAAACAAATTATGAATAATGTAATTATAATAAGCTTCTTGCATCACTAACAGCAGCTAGATGATGCGGTTTGTTTAATGTGCGAATTAGAAATGAATTAGATCACAGCCGTTACAAACAATTTCCCAGATTAATTTTCCCCCCTTATTCGATACAAATTTAAATATTTAATATCAATTTACTTTAGGCTGTTATGAATATTTCTGCAGTCAGATGGCAAAATGTGATCTGAGTTTTTGCTAATTTCAGAGGCGAACAATTTCAAAGTTCTCTTCACGATGTAAAATCGGGTAATTTATTTACGTTACGGCTACCTTATAGTATATTATACCCTATATTATACTTTGCTACCTTATAAATTTTATTAAAATGTCCCCAAGAAACCAAGTACATAATTATATCATTTGTGCTAATAAAGTGAGTATTGCATTTTTGCTATCTGACTACAGATTGAACATAATTCATTAACAAATTTTTCTTTCTGCTGCTTTTAGACCTGTTGTTACCTAATTTTGAGTCTTTTTACGCCTTTTTAATCGCCCCAAATTGTAAATTTTCCGTGGTATTAAGACTTGATAAAAACATTTTTGCAATCTTTGACGCACTCTAATTGATAATTTATGCAAATAAAATGCTATCTTTAGATATATCAGAGATCGTTCGCAGGCTTGCTCTCCATTTCATCTAAAATAATTAAAAATTAGTATTTTCTCCTTGATATAAAAGCGGAGCAGCGAGGGAGCGCGCACGTACAAATGCTTCCGAAAAGGCAAGCGAAAACACCGTTGACGGAGCTATCATTTGATTGGTCAACCGCTTTTCACTTCCTAGACGCGAGAGCAAGGGAGAAAATGGTCACTCGAGACCGTCGTGGTGGGGTCGAATGGAGTCAACCGACTATTTTCTCGGCGTATCTCGGATTCCGTGAGGGAGAACTAGACGTCACGAGTAGTTGACGGGACCTTCGTGGTAGGGTCCCTGGACTGGAATTATAAAAGAGGAATAGGAAATCACTTTTTAACTTTGAGAATTCGGAAACGGTAGTTTATTTGTTTATAATATGGCAAAGAACACGAGTCAAGTTGGAATTCGGCGCTCTCGTGGTTGTTTTGATTTTCACATTATTTTTCTCTCTTTTAATATTGTTCTAGGATTTTTATACAAGTTAGATCTCTGTTCTTATGTTATAAGTAATGAATAAATTTTTTGTTAATCTATTTTTGTGTAAGTCTCGCATAGTTCTACTGTAGTTATGACCTCAACATACATTCAAGTGGATGTGCCTCCCAGAAAAATTTAAAAATTCAAGTTTACTAATTTTTCGAAAAACATCACTTTTAATGCCCAAATGTTCAGAAAAACTAATAGTTGAGAGAATATGTGTTTTATTTTGCTCGGGTCTCAGGGGGATACAGTTGAAAGTTACCCAATATGTATATCAGATTGCAATTAGGAAACTTTATCACATGGGGAGGGGGGGGGGGTATTCGCCAACACATTACCTGACGGTAAGCTAAAATTAAATACTACGTGCATTAAATGCTGAGTGTTGTCGATATTATGTGCTGCTTACAAGTTTTTATATTCTAAACGAAATTCTGGCTCTTAAGTTTCCCTTGACGCTATTCCTACAAAAAATTCTTGGTCATTGTGAATCATAATGCAATCACGCTGATTTTACTGGTAATTAAAGTTATATCTTTTATGAAGGTATTAATTCGTAATTAATACTTCCATTTCCGACAATTTAATTAATTTAAAAATACAAAGATTTTTTTTTTTCAAACTTACAGTGATTTCTGAATGGTCACTCAAATTATCATGAAAGTCTTTACAGTGAACAAATGCAGGAGACGTTTATTACTCTATTTCCTTTGTATATGAATACACAACTATTAAAATATTTTCTTTTTTGCCTAACTCTTCTTTTTTTTATATTAAATTAAAATAAAATACCTAGTATGTGTTTTTAACCTAGCACTTATTACACCAGTGATTCTTATCCTTTGTTTTGCCGCGGCACACTTTTAAACGATTTCAAAATTTGGCGGCACACAAAGGAAAACATAAGCTTAAAAGTAGTTTACTTACCTATAATACACTGTGTAAAATAGTTTACGATAGTATTTTTGAATGTAAAATAAAATAATATAGTATGGTACTAAAAAAACAGCAGCACGTTCATTAAGGGATTAATTACAAGGAAATAATAAGAATGCTTTTAATGAGAAATTTGATCTGGATGTTTCTGGATAATCTCATTTATATTTGGTCCGAAAAAGTGACATTGCTACTCTCATATTGTCTTCTACATTAAAAAGTCTCGATCGTTTTTTCGTTTCTATATTGGTAAATATTGAAAATTCGAATTCGCACAAATAAGATGTAGAAGATTGTAATAATATTTTAAAGCTTTTTTTGGCTGTTATGGAATAATAGCATCTAATGTTAATCCAAAATGAATAATCAATTCATCCGATAATTTTTACTGTATACATTTCTAAAATTGGGCGGCACACAAAAAGTACCGCGGCACAGTGGTTGAAAATCACTGTATTACACTGTTGAGATCCAGAAGAAAATAAAAAAAGCTTTTAACAGATGACACATTTTATGGTCAAGATATGTGATTCAGGCTTCGAGTTTTCTAACCATTTCAAAACGAGTGTTGAGTAGTTGTAAGTTTTTACACGTCGGATGGTGCTCTTGAATTTTACAGAACATTTTCGCATGCTGAACGATGTTTGCGAATTTCTGTATTTTCAATGAAGCGTTTGAATTTCAAATTGCATTTCCAGGCGTCGGTTATTTGCATTAGGTTGTTAAATATTCCTATTGACCGGAGACGTGTTCAAAAATATTGGGAGACGTTTCTTCAAATTCGGAATACATTTTTAGGCGTCGGAAGTTTCTTTTAAATTCCAGATTATATTTTCGGCTTATGGTGCAAATCATTAAAAATTTATTTATGCTGTAGTCAACAATAATAATGATATGCCATATATATATATATATGTATGTATGTGTGTGGGTGGAGAAAGAGAGGGAGGGATAATAAAGATTGATTCTGCATAAAATTCGGTAGAACAAAATGAAAAAGCAATCTTTCATTATTCCGATAGGTAGAGGTAATAAATCAATGAAATTAAAAAAGTAATAATAAACCATTTTATTATTATAGTAATATAAGAAACACAGTTAAGTATTTTCCCTGATAACCATGACTTATTATTTGTAAAAGTTGAAACGATTAAAATCAATAATTAAGTTTTTTGCAATGGTTAGATGATATTAGAAGAAATAAATGTTTCATTAACTCCTTACTGTCCTGTTTTCTTCGGAAGCAAAAGTTTTCGACACTGAGGTTCATGGTTCATACAACGAAAATACGTGCAGTTGTACTTTCGATGCTTCAACAGTTCTTAAAGGAGACAAGACAACAAAATGTTTTTTCACACGTCATAATTTTGCCTAACAATTCTTCATAAAATTTCTAGTTCTGCTTTTATTTCTGAACGTTAATATAGATTTTCAAAACGAAAACGACAATGACATTTGTGCCCAATCATACAGATACAGTGGTGTTTAAAAAAAACTGCATCAGCTTCACTGTTCTAGTCTCAGTGAAAGATGAACAGGAATTAACGTCTCAGAATGTTTAACAGAAACTATGGCCGAAGTTATAAAAAGCAATATAGGGTCAGTTGGGGTAATTGTAAACGATTTTTCAATGTTTCAACTTTTGATCCTTCCCTACCTCTTGAATGAATTCAGAGATAAAATTGTGAGCATTGTAGCTACTACTGTACTTCTTGTGAGTAAATGTGTACAAACATTTTGATTTTATGACTATTTGTTAGCGAATGAGCTCGTGTTTACAATTACCCCAGAGATCTGGGGTAATTGTAAACAGTGATTTATTTTCAAATAAGGTTGATGCAAATGGGAAATTGTTTCATACACAGTCTGCTTGAAGGCTTAAGAAGTTCCGGAGCAATGGTTCTCAATCTGCGGCCCGTTGAGTTATGTTAAGATCATTTAACGAGAAATATGTTGCAAAAAATCAAGTAATGCGACAAATTTATGTAAAATTTGTCCCGCAGTGGATCAGTCGGTTAAGCTTGGATCCCACAGAGCACCGAATGTGAAGCACAACTGGTCGTGGTCAACGCTTGGGAGGGTGACCACCTCCCGCGACTGATTACTCTGAGACTGAGTGCGCTAAAGGGAGCTGTGCACGTAAAATAAATCGTCGCTTCAAGTGTCCACCAAGTTAGAAATAATTTCCGCTGAGGGACCATCCTAGGTGACGACCTCTCACCTGGGAGTTGGTTCAAAATCATTAAGCCCCTCTGAGCCAAGTGTACTTCCATTCTAGCGGAGCTCTTTAATAATCAGTAGGAGTTACCTTAATTCATGGTCGCCCTGCAAGGGGGTGCTTGGATTTCCAAGTGGCATTAGCAACAATAACAAGAATTATGTAAAATAGACACAGAAGTTTAATTTACATCAAAATATAATACTTATTGTCGCCCCAAAATATTGGAAATAGGATAAATTTAAGTGTTTACAATTACCCCAGAGTACGAAATATATGGGGTAATTGTAAACACCTAATTTGCACATGAAAAATAACAGGGAGGGTTAAATTCATAACTAAATGTGTTTAGCAGCTTTCCATATGACAAATAAAAATGGTTGAAACCGCTTGCATCGCTTTTGTAGATGAGCTGGAGAGGAAAATGTAAGAGCACTAAATTTTGTTAAGCAACTTTTTTCACTGTGCCATTTTCAAACAATAGTGACGCCTCCACGTTGTTTCGAAACTTACGAAAATCTTTCAATGTCTTCCCTATGCTGCCAGTTTATCACTCACATGCAGTTAAGTTTTCAAAACCACCACAAGTGTAGTTATGAAGCTTGTTTACAATTACCCCAACTGACCCTACGAATCAGTGGCTTCTGAAGCTGTTAATTAATTTTGGCTTATTTTTCACGACTTTCTATGCCCATCTTATGCAAACAACTTCGAATACGACTCAAGTCCGGAATACTGTTCTGTGCCCATCTTATACAAACAGCTTCGGATAGGACTCAAGTCCGGAATACTGTTCTGTGCCCATCTTATAGAAACAGCCTCGGATAGGAATCAAATCCGGAATACTGTTCTATGACCATCTTATGTCAACACCTTCAAATAGGAATCAAATCCGGAATACTGATTTTATGTCAAGTTAAGCACTTACTCCATTGGAATTTTTCTATTTCGTTACCTATATGCAGTTTTAAAAACAAAATACAGTTAAATTAAAATTTAGTGCTTAGTGACGTATACTAGGGCCGGCCCGACGGTATCCGGCGCCCTTGGGCTTTATAAAAATAGTTGCCCCTAGCCCTCTTTCATCTTACAAATTAAAATACTATAAATTCAAATTATGTAAAATTTATTGCGTTTTCAATTATCTTATAAACTTTAATAATTACATACATGAAGCAACTCTGTTTTTTCTTTCTAATGGGCTGCTGTTGGCTTCCGGTAATTGCAAACCTAGTACGTTTCACAGGGATTGGTACCATCTAACCATCTCTATCAAGCACCATACAGTGGGTACCATCGCCACAAGTGAATTTTGACGCTAAGTTCTTTCACTTAAAAGCTAGAGTGTCAGGGAGGAGTCACTATCATTTGGTCTGCTTAGGTTAAGGAACTAGAATTGTTGAATTAATTTTGTGAAACACGGATTATTGTTTTGTTTTCTTTGCTCTGACGCTGAGGCGCCCCCAAAATGCTGGCGCCCTTGTACTTTGCACATTGATAGGGTCGGCCCTGCTTATACTATTATATTACTTGTCGGGTTGGCTTTATCCCACGGTCCGGATTCATCCTGGAACATGTACTTGAAAACTAACTGAAAGTGATAGAAGATAAACTCATATCCAAAATGTCAGTATACATTTGAGCGTTGGCTACGATGTATAAGGCTAACTCCACATGCTGAAATACAGCTCCTAATCGTTTGGGAAACAGGATGCTATTAATCCGAGATCAATTTTGCCCAACTTCCAACTGAATATTCCTGGTTGATTCTGCTCCGTGTTATAGAACTAAGCCTGTAAGTAATGTTACTAAAGACACTTCTCTTAGCATTAAACTTCAATTAAAGTGAAAAAGGTGTATTTATTTATTTTTGGAACTGCATACAAGATGAAAACGTTTCCACAGATTCATGTATTTGACCGCGCACAAAAAAAATACGCACAAAAAAAAAAAAAAAAACATTCCATAGAAATTTCCACTTTTTTCTTTTCCTCTGTGATAAAATCCCAATAATTCGCTCTTTATATTCAAGCATTAAAATTTAAAATATTTCTTAGAAACATTTTTACGCACCAAAAAATAAAAATAAAAACAGGGCAGCTTTCAAGCTGCGAATAGCAACGTTTTAGCATTTCAGTTTTTATTCACGATTACGCGTCGCTTGGGAAATGATGCTGCAGTTGACTAAAATTAATAATCTCTTTTTCTTCTTAAATAAAATGCGTCTTAATCATATTACTCAGACAAATTAAATTTTTATTTTATTTAGAAGATTTTATAACGTTTTAATGGTTTTCCAAATAACTATTGTTTGTTCGCATTAAATGAACATTTTAGTTTCTGATTATATACTGTCGACGTACTGTAAATGTCAGTAAGATCACGAAGAAACAAATGTGGTTTATTGCAGTGAATTAGCACTTACCATTTTTCGCAACGATTCAAAAGTTTAAATTGGCAACACCTCAATATTGGAGTTACGGCATAGTGACTTTTACCTCAACCACTACAATATTTTATGCTTTAAAAATGACCCATTGGTAATTTGCCTTAGCGTCACTGCACCGAGCATCATTGATTTCATCATAACATTAACGTAAGTAAATTATTAGAAAAATTGAGAAATCGGTAAAACGCAGTAGTGAAATAAGTACGAACTGATGCTGGAATAATCAAAATATTCTTCAAATCTAACTGTTAATTGTAAAAGATGTAATTGGTGGAGGAACTCCATAATGGTTGAGCATAACTTTGATCTACTATGAATGCTTTTAATATTTTGTGTAAAAAATGAAAGTCATTGGTTGTTTATACATTTCTCGGCAGAAGCAATCCGAATTTTTTCTTGAAACGAAAATAATTTACATAAAGTAAAGAGCTATGTATTCGTATTACCTTCGATCGAATTAATCTAAACCGTCAAGATCGAATTATTTGTTCTTAAAATATGTAAACATTAGCTAATGCATTGAAATGTGTTGATCGATATTTTCTCTTTAATGTGGACTTTATAAAAAAAATACCTCACATATACTAGCTATAGCTTTTGCTATAAAAAGTACAAAAGCATCCTACATGAGAAAAATCAATAAAATTGATCAGGTTGTTTTTTTCGCAAATTCAATTCAGATGAAAGCTATAGTTTTTTTTTCTAGGAAAATTTCCGCAATATCCTTTGTTTTGTTTAATAAGTTTAAACTTCTAAAATTCGAATAAAAACGCAAGACCTTCTCAAACTTTATCCTTTAAAATCCGCTTCATGATCGACACAAACTTTCTGTCAGGTTCTTTAGTTATGAAATAATAAATAACTAAAAGGGAGAAAATATAGAAATTAAGAATGTCCATTTCGTTTAACTGATGAATAGAAAAAAGAAAATAATAAAGAACCGAACGTTTGAGATAATGTTGATTCGCTGGAAAATATGGCTTGGATGAACTGCTTGCTTCGATTTATTTTCAGTTGTACCGCTTAGTATTAGGCTAGATAGAAATATGTTTTTATTGTAAAATTAAGAGTAAAAACAAAATTATTACGCATTACTTATCGTTTCTTTACATGTAAAACAGTTTTTTCCCTTGAATTAGATGCGCTCATGTAAAAAGACATTTATGTCACATTTTTAACTACTTACCAAAAATTTGCAGTTTTCTCTTATAAAATAAATTACAGTATGGAACCGCTTGTCCGGAAACCTGTTAACCGGAATTTTTGGTCGGCCAAGTGATAAATCTTAGCAGAGAAAGGGCCAGTAGTTTTAGTGTTTAGTTACATTTATGGATTTTTTTTCCTTAAATATAATATTTTTTTAAAGCATAAAATATGTATTTCATTCTGTATAAAATTAAAATATTTGCTTGAAATGTTTTCACGCTTCTTAACGCTAATGCTGCAATGGCTACGATGTGGGTAAATAAACAAAGTGAAACTGATTCCAGTATTTTTTATTGATTGCACTTATAAAGTTCTGGTTGATAAGAATTTGAAGCATGTTTTGGTTTCTTTTTGGATATTATTTCATTTTAGTAAGTGGAATTTCCTTAATTGCTTCCAGTTGTACTGAATAACCTTTGATTTTTTATAAATATAGAACTTGTAACAAATAAAGATTGATTTTTTTATAATTTAATAGTAATAATTTATTTTGGAGCATAAAGATGAAAGCAAATATGTTATCAGTCTGATAAGAAGGTGTTGCGTCAATTCCAAAAACCAGTTATCCAGAATAAGTCTGTAAGAGCCATTTAAAAGTGCAAAAAGTAGCATATTTAACTATATAGAGTAAAAATGAAGTAACAAATATCCATTAAAACTCTAACAGTGAACTTGTAAGAATGCTATACAGAAATGATATTCAATATTGCTAACTTGTAATTGAGACAAAATTATAAAAATATAGAATTATTTATATAATTTTATTGAGAAATATAAATTTAGAAAGAAATCCTAAAGTAGAAAATGTCTTCCGAGCTTCATATTTATATCTCTTGGTGGACCATTGCCATTTTTGCTAATTTGAAATAAATATAATAATAACAACGTATTAACGCACAAGCAGGAAAACTAAATTGCAGGCATGTATTTCGCTGGTTACAACGAACCTTTTTTTTTAAATGTAACAAATATACTTTATGTGCAAAGGGGGTACATTTCAACCCCGAAATACGTGTCTGCAGTTCAATTTGCATGTTTGTGCGTTATAAGGATGTTATTGCTATATTCAATTACCGCAAAAAAGGAATAAAATGTTATATAGGAATGTTTCATATAGGAATAAAATGTTCACCTTTAAAAGGTGAACATTTTATTCCTATATGAAATTAATTTTATGATAATTAATTTGCGCGAAGTACGTTTTGCAACCTATGAGTTTCGTTTTTCAAGTTTTGTACTTTTACCTAAAGATCTATATAAACGGTGTTTTTTTAGCAAGAAATTTATTCTTATTATTTATTTCTCAATTATGTTAATTCCTTCTCGTATATTTTATTCTGTAAGTAAGATTTAATCGATAAATAACAAAATATTAAATACATGTGCCAAAGACCTGTTATAACTAAGTAACGGCACTAAATCATATCGGCGTATGGCAGGGGCGGCAAACTGCGGCTCCTTGGCTACTTGAATGCGGTTCTTCAGAATAGTGCAGGGCTCGAAAAATCTTTAAAATTTTACACGCCCTGTCGGACAGGTTTGTCTAAAAAATACATGCCCGAACAAAATTTTTACATGCCCAGAACCCAGAAGTTGTTTTAATGTATATTAATAAAAACATTTGTGAATTTGTCGTAAGAATTAATCAGACAAAAAATTAAATTAACAGCCTTATATCTGAATCAAGAGTTATTTTAACGTAAATATAAATCATCAAAAATTGCATTACAAATAAGTATTACATAATAAGTCGTTACAAATCAAAATTTGCAAAATTTAAATTGTATTACCCATTTTATTGTTGGGTAGAATTTAAATTGCATTACCCATTTTATTGTTCAAAATTTGCATATCCCTCAACATGTAAATTTTAAGCTCTGGTAAGGATGCGGTGATTTTTCAATAAAATACGAATTAAAGTTTTAGAAAGAAATATTTGATTAAAAAATTACATGCCCCGCCAGGCATGTAGGGTAGAAAATTCATGCCCGATCGGAATTTTTACATGCCCCGGGCATGTCGGGCAATATAATTTTCGAGCCCTGGAATAGTGTATTATTTACATTAAAAAAACGTGTATTGATTATTCAAGTTATATTTAAAAAGTTTGCTGAACTATAACTATGGCTCTCACAAAAATATTCCCCGAATAATTTTTAGGATTGGCTCTTTAGCTTCTAAAGTTTGCCTACCACTTTGCGTACTAGAAAGTTTGTTCGCATAGTTTTGAATGAACTTCTTTCTGCTTATTTCAACTATTAGGTTTCAGAAACCATTGAAAATGTTCTGTTACTATTATATTAAAGAGAACATTAATTAAATATCGTTCATCAATTATTCTGTAAAAGTGCTCTTTCTGTCATCTTAGATGCATTCATGAAAAATTGCGCGAAGGATAAACGAAATCTATAAAAATATATCTTGAAATGTAGTTATATTTTGTGTCTCTACAGTTTATTTGCTGTGGCGTCTCATTTCGTTTACTTATTACTTATTTATTTATTTTTCGGTGAAGGGGAACTACATAACGTTTGAATTACACAAACTTGTACGTTTGAGTACACAAACTTGTACGTTTGAGTAACACAAACTTGTACGTTTGAGTAACACAAACTTGTACGTTTGAGTAACACAAACTTGTACGTTTGAGTAACACAAACTTGTACGTTTGAGTTACACAAACTTGTACGTTTGAGTTACACAAACTTGTACGTTTGAGTTACACAAACTTGTACGTTTGAGTTACACAAACTTGTACGTTTGAGTTACACAAACTTGTACGTTTGAGTTACACAAACTTGTACCGTTTGAGTTACACAAACTTGTACGTTTGAGTTACACAAACTTGTACGTTTGAACTTTCACAAACTTGTACGTTTGAATTACACAAATTTGTACGTTTGAGTAACACGTTTTACTTTAATTTACGTTTTGGAAACTACGAGGTGCCGTTTTACAAATTTTATATACTTGCATTAGAAAATTATATAAAGAAGAAGATAGGGCGCAATGGGACAAAGGCTATCATTACACTACTGATACAAACATAATATTTGTTTGTAACTAATTCCAAATGATTTGTTTAAACCTGTTTTTTATGAGCTTAGGCAAGTTAGTTTTGTGTTGACTAAGTGGTATTTCTTACCTAATGATCTGTATAGCAGAAACAAATGTTTTTACTCGAGCTTTGAGCAACAGTCTATTCTTTTAAAGCATAAGCGTTCCTTTCCAATGTAAATAATAATCCTACGTGTTTTTGATTATCAAGTTTAGTCATTTCTGCACACACAACTGAAGTTTTATAGGGTTACGACGGTACAGAACCGGTAGGAAATAATGAAGATATCAAAAGAGAATTACACATATTTAGCCTCTGTGACTTTTTCACATTTTGATGAGCAATGTTTTAAGACACGAATTAACAACATAAGTTTATATTTACGAAAATCGGGATTGTGATTATTTGTTGTTAATTCCAGAAATGTTTATATAATGCATTTTATATTTTTTAGTTTGTACTTTCCCTGACTTGTACTATGTTTTGATTAGATTACTAAGGAGTTTTCAAAAACGTTCAAACTCAAAAACTCACCTTGAGACCCCACAAACAATTTTGACTCAATTTTTTGGTTCTGTGATTTAAAAACGATCACAAAACAAAATAGCTTTTTAAAGTTTTTTAAATTTTAATTAATAATTAGTTAAAAGAGTATTAATCCCCAATTTCCATGTTTTCCATGCTTATAACGAAGTAAACTACCTGTTGGTTAATTTAAAAAACAATTGGGTGTTTTAGATATGAAATTGCACAAACAGTAGTTAATAAACAGTATTTTAAAATGTACGCAATTGGGTAACGAAAGTCGCAAGAGGTTAAAACTTATTTTCGATTAAAATAATAAGAATTTAAAAAAAAAAAAAAAAATCGGTTTTTCCATTTTCTAAAGGGAAGGGATGGTATTTTAGTGGTAAATATTATCCATGCCCTTTTCGAAACTTGATGCTTCGCCTTTTTTTTTTCTCAACACAAGACTGATATAAAACAAGGGGTAAAGTGTTCTTGGGTCCGTTTACTTCCATATTACATTCTACTTGAGCTGGCTGGCAAATGTCGTCAATTTCCATTGTTCATGTATAATTTATAAACCTGATTGCTTCATTACTCATAAAATGCCTCAAGAGAGCGGAAGGCCAAAACTTGGCTTTGCTTAGAGCAATAAAGCGAATGGGCATTGGCTAATCTTTTTTGTTAGTAGAAAAGTGCTTTTTTTCCGACTTCGTTCATAAGGCTAGTAAAGATCACGAAAAGTTGTTCTAAGCGCCGGAGGTAAAATATAACCACAGGTGTACATTAACTTAATCGCCTATTTGTTTCCTTTTTAAAAATATAATAATTGAAACAATAGTAGATTATTTTGATGAAATTTACCAACTTTTTATTCATTTATAGGTAAGTTGACCACTTGCGGTGCAACACTTTAGTGGTCAACATAGACAGGTGGTCAACTTATAGAGGGTGGAGATTTTCTTTTTTGTCATTTCTTACACTGTGCGTTTATTCATTCGTGACATATTAAAATATAACTTCATTTAACAACGTTACTAAAATTAGTAATTAGCTATCTTTTTCACAATTATCTAAAATATCATTAGATAAATTTAATCGGAATGACTTACAAGTTGAACTGAATGACTTTAAAGTTGCATCCTATGCAACTTTAAAATTAAAACACTTAGTTAAAATACAGATAATATATTATTTTACTTATTTGATGGTAAGGATTCCCTAAAAATACATATTTTTTTAAAAATGGCTAGATCAATTAGAAGAAGAAGAGGAAACTTATTTAAAGAACAAAAGAGTGCTCATAGTAGTTTTCCCGTATGCTTAACTTACACAGAGGTTTAGGCAAACTGTTTTATTGATGTTTCATCCATTCAGACAAATACTGGTCTAACATTATAGCATAAAAAATATCCTTTAGAAGTTATTTAAGTTTTTATATCTTTGCAAAAACAAACAACAAATAATTACAAATGAACAAATAAATACAGTATGAACAAATGAACAAATAAATACAGTAATAGTTAGGCGGTCAACTTGCAAAGGGTTTTTATTAGTACTCCCACCCAAATTTGGCTCACATAAGGGGTCAATATAGACAGGTGGTCACGTTACAAAGGTTTCTCTACGTTATAAAATATAGGGCTCATTCCGTTCCTGATAAAAGTGGTCAACTTAGATAGGTGGCCAACTTACAAAGGTGGTCAACTTTACAGTTTTACTGTATATGTTTTTTATCTAGCAAACAAAAGTTTTCTACTAATTAAAATTTATAAAACTTGATCATAAAATAGAAAAGTAATTAACAAAAATATGTTTTACGTATCTGTAATTTGTTATTTTTAATGTACAGTAAAACCTGTAAAGTTGACCACCTTTGTAACTTGGCCACGTGCCTAATGACCACTTTTGTCAGGAACGGAATTAGCCCTTCATCCGCTACCTCACCCTCTATAAGTTGACTACCTGTCTAAGTCGACTACTAAAGGGCTGCACCGCAAGCGGTCAACTTGCACAGGTTTCACTGTACTACTATACAGTTTAATTTAAGAAACTGTAATGTTTTGCAGACATAGTAAAATTTAAGAAACAGCATGCTTTCTTCTACTCGGTTATTATGGTTTAGGAAGACATTGGTGCTGTTTTTTAAAAATAAATTGCGAATCTCCGCTATCAATCAAAAGTTCTTACAACTTATAGTTTCTTAAATGTCATTAGCTCTAGTAGGCGATAAAACTAAGAGGAAATAAAGAAAAAGAAGAAAAGAAAAAAGGAAGAAAAGGAAAGGTGGTGGAGGGAGGGCCCTTTAAAATATTTAAATTATAAAAACTAGATCAAGCCTTTAATTTTCCTACAAAGAATCTTAACCCGTTATTTCTTGTTTTTTAGTTTTTATCCGTGTTCGGTTTGTACTTTCGAAAACTGACGAAACATCGAAGTTCTGTTCCAGTAAATAAAGACTTAAAATTTACTTCAAAAGTGGAATTTCTTGAAAATGCGGATTCAGATAAGTCAAAGCAAAACGATTTTTTCTTTACTCCTCCCCCTCTTTCTTTGACAAAAATATATATTTTTTTTTTTTTTTTTGTAATGAAATATTGTTTATGAAGGTCCATGTTTTATAACAGCTGCGTCGGGACATGTTCGTTCCACATTTTATGCTTGCAAGTCACTTTTGGTTTCAGAAGTTTTTTTCCTTACTCATTATAATAAGCGGCTTTTATTACATTTGTTCCACTTAGTTTTCACGTTTTCAGGCGTTGAACCATAGTCATTAAGATTTTCCCGTCAGTCATTTAAAAAATTTTGCTAACTTCTTGGGAATTTTCCAATAATTTTTGATTTAAGTCATAATTCAGGGGCCCCTCCTCCCACCCCACACTTTAACTGGACTGATCCCGCTGATTTTCAAAACCGGGTGTTACTTGTGACTGGACTTATTCTTTTGTCACTAGAACGTATTCCATTGTAAACAGTAATTGTTTAAACGTTTGAATTTTTTGAACTGACGCTCCTGAAGAAATGCAGAAAATTAGAACGCAATGTGTATTTATTTGAATAATTTCATCATAAAGCGTACTGTTTCCACACAAAATTTCAAAAATGTAAAAATAATGATGAAAAATGTACGCAACATTTGTTATAATTTCTGTTGAATGATGCTTAAAAAATGAAAACCACACAGTTGGGTCAAAGAAGGGAAAATATTTACACATTTTTTCCAAAAACAAGTCCCTTTTAACACGTGATTACATTCCAGCTTCTTTATTCATCACTAGAAATTTCAAAACTATTAATTTTTCTGAAAATAAGGCAATTTTTGTATTGCATCACGTTGCTAATTAGTTGCATTAAATATATATAGTCTGAGCGAAATGCGCAACTCGAATGAAGATTTTTATTATTATTAATATTATTATTACATATTGAAAAATAATATTACGCTACGTTTAGTTAGAGTTAATTACACTATATGAGCAATTCCCTTTCTTTAAATAAAAAGAAAGATAAAAAATACTATAGGTAGCGCTATTTGTGATCAATTTAACGAGTACGTTTCATTTTCGCTTTGTGATTTAATTTACCACTAAACTTTAGATTCATCAAGGTGGACTCATTTTCTCTACAGATTTATTACTTATACCGATTTCCCGTTTTTTAGTCCATAAATTATGTACTAATTGGAACCAGAATCTGATTGGATCAGAAAGATTTTCAATCATTAGGATTTTGTCGAAATAAAACTATAAAGTAAAACGAGGAAATGTGTGAGATTCTATTGAAACACTTGTTAAGTGGCCTCACATGCAAAAGTTTTTAGTTTTCTCGTAAGAAATAAGATAATTTTTTAAACGGCACGTAATGAAATTGTTTTTGAGTATTTTGAAGATTAAAGTTTCTTTCTTTTTAAATTGTACCATCTAAAATATGATTGTAGGAACTAATTTCTTGTTAATTTTTGATATAAACAGTTCATTTGATTTTTTAGATTAAAATTATAACTAAAGGTAATTTATTTTTCCTTAGAATTTCACGTTAGATTTTTTTTTCATTCAAATTAGTATCACTTCCTGGTGCAAAATTGAAAAAAGTATTCAACTTAAAGAATATAAACAAATTTGTTAAAAAGTGCAGGCCATGTTTGCAGCTTTCAATGTACAATCACCCCCCCCCCCCCTTTCATAAAACCTATTTATTTACTTAATCTTATACTATTACTGTTACGAACTAGTGGATTGATTATCTGCAAATTTCAACTGTAAAATAGATATAGGGCCTTCAAGTAGAGTATTGATGTACTCTTAGCATCATATTCGTGCAATTAAAAAAAGGGGGACTGTTAAGATTAAAATTTGCAGGTTTCTGATGTATTTAGAGTTATATTGAGTGTTCTTTTGCCTTTCATTTTAAATCAAAAGTAGCACATTTTATCCTCAATTTTTCGCTGGTTTAGCTTGCGTTGAAATGGATTTTATAACATGGCATTGAATGCAATCGGATTACCTTATTTTCTTTGTAAATTACACCAATCTATGCCTGCTCATATACAATAGTTTGCTGCATGAAATACATACCGTGGTTAACTATTGATGATTGTTTATTCATTGTAATACTACAGTTTAATTTCTTAGTAAATTGCTTGCTTTAATCAAAACTTGCAATTTTACCCAGTATAAAAGTAGCAGCGATAGAATAAAATATCTGAAGTTGAGCTTAGAGTTTTTCTTTTGAAACACTGCTGTACTGAAAATACCATATAAGTTATGCTGTTACACTATATCGTTGTTATTTTAAAGTTGATTTAATAAAGTGTTATAGACTGTATTTGTGTTTCACAAAATATTTTGTTTAACAAAGATGCTTTCCTTCATGTGCGTATAGTGAATTTTTACAATTTCATCATGTCTTTTCACATATCTTCTTATAGAAGAAAAAAAAGTCCTCCATTCTAACTTTTTATCTATCAAAACGGTTACATAACGTATTGTGATGCATTTTCTTTTTCTTTCTTTCTTTTTCTGTGTGTGTAAATGTATAAATTTTACTTTGACCTTACGATAAAACTATTGTGAATGTTGACACAATCTATTTATTTTGTAAATATCCTGACAAATATTTCATTGCTATTACACTTTATTTTTTGCACTGCAACGTGTCCATTGAAAAATGTTACCTTATTTGGCCGTGGCCACAATTAACAAAGTACCTATAAAAAAGGTTTCGAAGCACAAAATAATACTTTTGATATGATTATGGTAAACAAGTTGAAAGCAACTACTAGGTACTACTTTGTACTGAAAGTTGTAGTCATGTTTTTCGTTAAAAATTAGCCACTTTTTTTTTTTGGTATAAATGTACAATGCAAATATGTGCCTTTAATTGTTGTTCCTTTTATGAAGTTGATTAAGGTTAGGCGTTTAAATTTTAAATGATTTTAAAAGTAAAAATAATTTTTCACTGTTTACACACGATGCAATCTGCAAACTGCACCCAGAATATTCTCAAGCAATCAAGTTTCGAGTCCATTCTTTTTTTCTCATTGCTTTATTAAAATTGCGTCATTTGTAACATAATCTCTTTCGAAAGTTTAAATTTTTCTGTTTTCGAATAACTAGGGGAACCAGTTGTACCTTGGATACATTTTTTATTTTTAATTATTTACTCAAAAACTACTATAGTGAGATGCATTTTACGTATTACATAATGTTTTGTGGTCATTTATGAACAAAAGGGCTATTTTTAAAGTAAGGTAGAAAAATAAATCATATGTCATTTAGCCTTTTGAAAAAAAAAAAAAAAAAGAATTAGGACCAAGGTACAACACCCCTGTTGTACCATGGACCTATATATGTTGTACTATGGACCTACTATTATTATTTTTGAGAAAAACATTATTTATATTACAAATCTTTATTAAATCTTGTATTAAAGTTAACATTTATTAATAAAACAAATTAAACAGCATAACAATTTACTTAGCAATTAATAGACATTATATTAATTAACATTCATAATTCTATGAGATATTTGATCACTTTAACGTGTTATTGTTCAATAATTATCTTTGGAATATTATTATTATCTCATCCTCTTTCGGCACTTGTCATGACCCCGACTTGCTTTGATCCCAAAGGGGCGAACACTTTCGGGGGTTTGTGCACTGTAGAAATTCCAGTTTCACCACAATTCCATATTTGGGTTTCTTTGATATTAGGACACTTTTCGAAAGCTTTTTTTACATTCGCAAATGTAAGTGCTACATTGTGCTTATTAAAAGCTGTTGAACGAGCCAAACTAGTTGACTCCGGTTTCCTAAGAGAACTTTCTTGCTTGTATTTCTTCCTAAATAACCTCATCCAATAGACACCCGCCATTTTGTCTCGATCCCAAGTTTCAGGATATTTAATATTGTTTGACTTGGCAAATTTATACGCCAATTTCATCAAATTTCTTAGTGTCAAGCCGTATTGTAGTTGAGAAGCTTTTTTAATATAATCTAGTAACAAGAGTTCTTCATTACCTGAAAACACTTTGTGACTTGAAAGTTTCGATTTTAACTTAAATAGCTGAGTAGGATAATTTTCTTTTTTCAAGTGACGTGTCAGCGTAGTTTTTGATAAACCATAAGTCTTAGCTGCACTGTAAACTGTTAATTTATTCTCTTTAATAAGCTCTACAGCCTCCATTATTTTATCATAATTTGGCGATGGCCTCGTAATTCCCGTTTTACTTCGAGGCATTTTTGTATGTGAGAAGTATCAACAATCTGTTAAAAAAATAAACTATTTTATTACACTGTAAATACGTAACATTTTAAAATATTTTAAATATAACAAGGTAAATACAGTCCACGGTTCAAAGTATTGTACCATGGACCTATCCATGGTATAACTGCTTATTTTGAGTAATAGGTTAGGAATTGAAAATGATTTAACGCGCAATTACACGGCCAAATAAGCTGTGAAACATAAACAAAAAAGATTACTAAACTTTTTAACAAAGGAAACAAGTTATTTACAAAAGGAAGAAAAAGCTAAAAAAAATTACTTTTAGAGTCACAAATTCTTTTTGGTCTCCTACTTCCAGATCTCGTTCGAGTCCAACTATCAAAATTAGTTATAAATGACAGCTAACAGATAGCACATGAACCAGTGTTATCATATTGCAAAATGAATGCGTGAAATATTTTTTTTATTATTAGGACCACAGTACAACAGGGTCCATAGTGCAACAGGTTTCCCTATATGTTATTGTTGAAGATTATTCCAAAAAGTAAAATAATAATAATAATCAACTGCAGTTTATATTTCTTCAACTTACTTTTTTCTCTTGCAGCTGTCAAGTTTTGAAATTAATCTCTTGAAATTACGCCTCACTGGAGCTTCGTTGCAGAAATTAGAGTGAACTTTGTAAGTAAAAGAACAATATTTTCTATATCTACTTTCAAAACTTAATTATAAATATAATAAAAAATAAATTTTAAATTTTTGAATAACCTTTTTTAACAAATTTTGCAATTTAATAAGTCATTTTAGTTTGAATAATCTAAAATAAGGAAATTGAGCTCTCTGGAAATTCCAGACTTTATTTCCACCAAAAATTAGACAATTTTTGCATCATATTATTTAGTAAACTAATTTTATGAACTGTGCTTTGTCAGTCAGTAACATTGCATAATATGTGTCATCTCGTCAGTAATCTAAAAATATGCAAAAAAAAAAAAAAAAGAAAGAAATAGAGAAAAAAAACTAGTAATATTTTTAAAATCGCTGTTTCAGTATTTTCTCTTGTTTGAATGGTTAACAATAAGATGCCAAGAAAAGAATGAATGTTTTAATTTTTGATCAAAAAACAAATTCAAGGGTTTCACTGTAAGCACTTGAGCTTGATTTTCATCTAAAATAATTGTGTCACATAGGACATTGCCCAGGTTTGTAATTTGCATTGTGTGATTTTGTTAAGTGAATGTTTTTTACAGTAGCTAGTCTTTTTTACAGTAGGTAATATCATTCAACCAATGTGTATAGGTGATTTTTTTCGATATTCACCCATTTCTTTTTTTTTTTTGCTTTCACTCTTACCTTTAAATAAGTAATACATTTTTCGGAATTCAAGTTTGTGTTACTTAACGAAAAAATTAAATTTATATGAAAGTGAAACAAGATTTTGAAGTCGCATTAAATGTGTAAATTGCAATTTGAAGTCTGTATTTGAAATTGCAATATTTCAAATATAGATTTGAAATCGCAATATTTTCAAATATAGATTTGAAATTGCAAGGTTTTCAAATGTAGATTTAAAATTACAATATTTCCAAATATAGACTGGAAATTGCAATATTTTCAAATATAGATTGGAAATTTTTGATTTTATTGTTTTAGATGACCATCAACTTCGCATTAAAATAATAATTTGCAATACAATTTAAAATAGCAATAGATGTTATTCTTAATCAATAATTTCTATTTGACTAATGATTTGAAGTAAAATCTAGCGAATTTTTGGGGCTTAGTAGTCATATGTGGTTTTTATTTAGATTTCGTTCACATTGTCATAGGAGTTAAACGTATTTGAAATATTTTAATATTTATAATTCCTAATTTTTATAAAAAAAATAGAAGAAATTTGTGATTCAATTGTACCACTTTTAAATCAATTCAGTTAACTTTTATGTATGTTTGTCCAACATTTCAACTACTTAAAATTATTAATTTTAACTTGTATTAAAATGTCTTATAAATAACATTCAATGAATGTTATGCTTGAGAGATTTGATTGCGCATTTGCGTTAATCGCTACTTTGGTGTGCACTACTTGAATTTGAAATCGCGAGAATTCTAATGACATTTAAAAAAAAAAAAAAAAAAAAACGGGACGATTTTGTGTCCCGTATGCTGTTTCGTTAATATGATTGATGCGAGAGATGATGTTTGAGTAGAACTCTCTTTCCGATATCGAATCCATCAGATTAGAATCCGGAGAGTTGTCCTGGGCTTTTCCGTGGAATTGAATTCTTTCATTTGAATTGAGTTTCGACTTTCTGATGGAAACAACGAAGCCGATGAAAAATTTCTTTCGTATCAGACGTTAAGAAAATCGAGAGAAGAGGAAGGGCTTCTGAGCAACCATCCTATAACAGAACCCAATGTCATTTGATTAAAAGTAATAAATGAAATATAGGGGATCGAGTAGGGGGGCGAAAGTCGTATTTCAAACACGGATTGCACCCCCGCCTCCCATTTTAGGGCAAAAGGCCCACGTTTTCCCTATTGTGATGTGCATCCGCACGGGGTTGCGGGGCGTGGTTTCTGCAAACCGCGAGAGATTCGCCATTGGCTGGAGACAATTTGATAGGGTTTTAATCAGCCAATGAGAGGTTCGCCTTTAATGAATGATGATGTTTCCTGGATCCGATGATACGCGGCACGGTAAAGGACAAGTTGAGTTGGGCTGTATGCGGATGCCGCAGCAAAATTTTGTAATGATGTGTAAATATTCATGGCTGCCATTCCAACTTAGCGGAGAGGAACGGACGAATACCTAAATTATTGCTACATTTCTTCGTTTCGGTAATAAAATCGCGAAGTATTACTCTTTATTGCTCTTAGGTGGTAAGGTATGTCTCAGGTAGGGGTAAGAAAAAAAATAACATTTTACAGCACATTGCTTTGTGCTGTGTGTCTCACCATTATTGCTAATCCCCGCCTGCCCTAATGGTTAGAGTTCAAAGGAACTTTTGACTTTGGGGGCACACTACCCATTTGTCGATACTGTGGCGGTGATTTCCTAATATCCCAGACCCAGAAGAGTTGTATTATTTAATATGCGGAGCACGAGCACCAATAAGCAAACATGATCGAAATGTACGGCTGGAAAAACAGCATAAACTGAACACCAAACTTTTACAAATTCAGTAGATCAGTGTACGAAAGTACTATATATACTCTCCTTTTCTCAACTTTTAGTTACAAATCCCAACCCTGAGCAACTTTTTTTTTTTTGAACGTTATGGGAATCTTCTGAAGTTGCCCAGGAGCAGAGGGGGTCCTCAACAGGTGGTTGCGACTTATACGAGGGATCTGCGGTTGGTTTTCTATTATGAGGTCCTTTCTTGATTAGTATTTTCAATGTTTAAGTTGCATTAAACAGTGACGAAATGGAAGACTTATTCGAGTATTTCTTAGGAATAAATGTTTTTTTTTTTTACTTTTATGCTTTGCTATGCAAAAATAAAACAACCCCTAAAATAATAAAAAATTGAAAGCACGAATTCAAGTTCAATAAAAAAAAAATGTTGTAGGAATCCACTCCTCCCGTCCCACACTAGAGATGAGTTCGGGCTCACTTTTGCAGGCCCGAGCCCGAAGATTTGAAGTCCGAGCCCGAGTGATACAGTTCTGTGCCAAAGCCCGAGCCCGAAATGATTTTATAAAGTGGTTTTAATAGATGTGGTGCTACATCGATTAAATGTAGGCTTTTTTTACCATCGCAGTCAGTTCTAATGATCTTTCTTTTAATTTAAAATAAAGAATACATATATTTTTAAACAATCATGAAATGCTCCAGTTGAGATTAAATTCTGCTGAGCTAAAATGCATGAAAAATCTTCGGTTTGGGAGCATTTTCGGAAAGTTCTTGATTCGCAGTCGAATTTAAAACTGGAATATATTCAGTGCAACTATTGCAGTTAGGAGATCGAATAAGATGGGTCTCTAGTCTGGAGCAAATTGAAAATGAAAGTGGACATAAGACTAGCAAAAAACCATTAGTCCGCACTGTAGGTTGATGCATGAATATTTTACCATGAGCCCGAGCCCGCCCGAGCCCGAGAGTAACTTTAAAATGTAGAGCCCGAGCCCCGGGCTCGTTCTCGGGCTTTCGGGCTCGGGCTGAGCCCGTCTCATCTCTATCCCACACCCCTCTTTTTTCTCTTTTGTTTTGTTAGTTGAAATCTTAACGTTTAGTTTGGTGATCTGATAAATCTTTCCAAATCTCCCCCCTAAAAAAAACATGCAATAATCAGTTACATTATATTTTGAAAAGCTGCTGTTGTAAACCAGAGATAAGGACAAATTATGAAAGAAATTTCAGTTAATCCAATAAAAATGTTTGTATCAAACGAAATATTTTAACACTTAAAATCTTACTTATTTAACTGAAAAAAAAATTTGTTTCTCCATATGATAGAACTTATCTTCTTTTGCATAAAGTTTCAAATAAATATTCATCTGAAATTCAAAGAAAATTATACATAAATAATGATTTCATTTGCGTTTTTAATGAAGCGATCACTTGAATATTTTGAAAACAAAAACCTCCATAATGAACCCTTTCTTACCCAAAATATAAATTTTCAGAGGAAATGTTTAGCAAATAAACTATTAAAATTGTGTATTTTATTTGGTAACTGCAAGAAGAAAAAAAGCACAATATCGCATGAGAATAAAAATGTGGAGTGTGCAGAGGTAGGAAAGTTTTTCTTGATCCGGAAGTTCCTGGCTATTCAAATAGTGGAGAGGACATAATTTGCGTAGAAAGGTGAAACCCACACGCGCGCAAATTCCGCCCAGCTGCAAGTCTGCTTTTTCCCTTACTTTCAAAGGTAAGGGGGAAAAAAGGATTCCTGCCAAGGTTGACTTCCGCTGCGGTTCAATGTCTTTGGCCTTTTTTTTTTTAAATATACGTATATTGTTGGGTTTGTTCTTAACCTAAACCGTTGCTTCTTTCAAGTTATTTTTGAATACTTTGCTGATTTCTCTGGGTATTTTGTCTTAGTTATATTGATTTTGTAATACATAACAGAATTGAATATACCAGACTTTTCAACCTAGAAATTCAAAAGCCTGATTTTTTGTCGACGACATATCATAATAATATTAGAAACAAAAAAAAAATAATAATAGAGCAGAAAATAGGGGTCATTCATAAATGACAACAAGCTTCGAAAGTGGGGGGGGGGGGGGGAGTTCGATAAATTGGGACAAGGGGAGGGGTAACAAGAAGTGTGACATTACATTTTGGTTTCTATAAAAACATTTAAAATCAGCAAATTAAGTTTATTTTTTAAAGTTTTTTTTCCTAATTTAATTTTAAAAGTTTCATTGATCATTTTGTATCGTAAACACCGATGCTGATTAACGCTTAAATTTACTTCTTGTTAAAAGTTTAAAAGGAAATTTTCTTACACATTTACACTTTTAAGATAAAATTGCATGGGTCATTTTTTCAGAATTCGAACACTAATATATTTTACTATTCTTATCTTTTGTGTTGAAACCTTAACCTCATTTTATACAAATTAAGAACAGATGTAATCACTATTATTATTATGCTCACAAATGTCATTAAAAGTTCAAAATAAAATTCGAAACGTGATCTATAACGCAGTGCTTTGTGAAGCTTTCTGAACTGTAATATAGCGTGACGTATGACAAAGGGGGTAGGGGGTATAATGAAGTGTGACATTTTGTGACAAAGGGGGAGGGGGGATCAAATATATTGAAAAAAGTGTGACTGTTATGAACGGTCCCATATAAGATATGTGAGTACTATGAAATAAGTGTGCATGTCAGTGAGAATATGTGAGTTAATTTTATTGGATTTTTTTTGTTGCGTATAACAATTAAACTAGTTATTTTATATTGCGATTTTTAAAAAGAAATTTAACTGATATTATGGAAAATTTTCCTGCCCCTTAGAAAATTTCTGCCAGGGGAAATGGTCCCTGGCGCCCGTGCGATAGTCAGGGATGATGATACGACGTATTGTTGAGAACGATCTGTCTGTTCGACTTCCTGCAGGTTGTTGTCTGACGTATTGATTGTATATAGTATTTACATAGGTATCTGGTATGTATCATCATCAATGCACTAGTAAGCGGATCAGGGTTCGAAATTAGGATGTAAAAGTTAGGTGTCATTGGCACCTAGCTGTTTTGTTTTAGTTGCCTAAATCGTTCTGCTAGGCGTCATTTTAAAATAATTCAAATTGCTTGGGCATAAATAACAACTGATAACTATGAAGACAGTTGTGCAATTGTTAAAAAATATCGCAAAAAATCACAACTGAGAAAATTATTGATAAGTAATAGAAAAAATTAAAAAATTAATTTCTATTCGTAACTTTTGAGAAGTTGGTAATTTTACTTAAGTTTATGAATCAATGTAAACGTTTATTTTAATCAGTGCCTAATAAAATAAAATTTGAGTTGATTGGCTTAAATATTTTTGCAAGTGCTATTTACAGTCGAGTGTTACTCACAAAACTTCATTTGTAAGTAAAAATGCACGATTCAAAAAATTTTGAAGGTCAAGAAATTACGAAATGTTTATAGGTATCGTAAAAACTCAAAGTACAGAAGATTAGATAAAAAATATATATATATATACAAATATAATTGTGCAAATTTCAACCAGATGAGTTATAATTGGTTTAACTAGTTTTTCAAGCGTTATTTATAATCTAGTGTTACTTACAAAGCTTCATTTGTAAGTAAAAATTCCCAAATCAAAAATTTGAAGGTTAAGAAGTTACTATATAGTCTTCATTGGTATCGTAAAAACTCAAAATACAGAAGATTAGATGAAATATGTGCATAAAAATATAATTGTACAAAGTTATACCAGGTTAAAATAAATAAATATAAAATGACGACTTGGTGAAAAGTTGTGGTTGTCAGACTCGAAGTTTATGAAAGGTTAGGCGTCAAAAGTGACGACTGGATGTGAAACCACGGTCGGAATTTTTAGTTGCGACTAACGATCGCCAATTTCGAACTCTGGGAACTCTTCTCCAATGTTTTTAAAATGCTACGATGTAAATCTTTTGATCTCCAATTAACTGTAGCGCAGCAACTCCTTCGTTCGTAGGACCACGCTGACTGCATTAAAAATTTTGCATTTAGTTGCCACCATTTTTGGTGTTACTCAGCACCATTTTAGTATTCAGTTGGCGTAAAGTTGAAAACTATTCATTTTTTTAATACATTTAAAAATTTTTTAAAGTGCCTATCTAAGAAAATGCAGACACATAATCTTTTTTTAGCATATGTGAAGTTCACTAATTCATTTACGCAACAAAAGTTCATTACGATTGCTCATTTATCCTGTTTTCATAGAATAATCAATCGTAATAAAATTTTTATACATAACTGAGTTGACAATTTTTATTAAGAATCGTTATAATGTCTGTAGTTTTTTAGATAGAAAAATTTTAAAAAAATTTAAATACTACATCAAAAATGAATAATTTTCAACTTTACACCAACTGAACACCAAGAATGGTGTTCAGTATCACCAGAAATGGTGTTCAGTAACACCAGAAATGTTGTTCAGTAACCCCAAAAATGGGGCTCAGTAACCCCAAAAATGGTGTTCAGTATCACCAGAAATGGTGTTCAGTAACACCAGAAATGGTGTTCAGTAACACCAGAAATGGTGTTCAGTATCACGCCAGAAATGTTGTTCAGTAACCCCAAAAATGGGGCTCAGTAACCCCAAAAATGGGGCTCAGTAACCCCAAAAATGGTGTTCAGTATCACCAGAAATGGTGTTCAGTATCACCAGAAATGGTGTTCAGTAGCACCAAAAATGGTGTTCAGTAACACCAAAAATGGTGTTCAGTAACACCAGAAATGGTGATCAGTAACACCAGAAATGGTGATCAGTAACACCAGAAATGGTGTTCAGTAACACCAAAAATGGTGTTCAGTAACGTCAAAAATGGTGGTTACTAAGCGCAAAATTTTTACAGTGTACGTATAATTTTCCAGAACGTTTCAAGCCCAGATGATGCTTATGTAAGACACGTTAGAGTTCCACTTTTACTTGTTTTTTCGAGTTCTATACAGCCGATTTAACACCATTTATAAATTTAACGCTTTACTGTTAAAGGTTCAAGTTTTTTCCCCAGACGTACGTGCTGATAAATGTTATCAGAAACAATTTTCATTCAAAGTGAGACATTGCTCCATAATACTATAAAAGAAATGCAGTTGTAAAATTCAAAATTAATAATAATTAGAGATGCATTTTGTGCTCATTTAAAAGCACAAAATATGTAAAAAAATGCGTAAATCATTTTATGTAGTGTATTTACGTTTCCTAAGAAGTGACTGTAAAACTATTTTTTCCTTCATATTTGTTACCTTCACATAAAGCTAACATACAAGAAGGCTCCTGTTCGTCTTTATCGAAACTTAGTTTTCGGTGTCAAAGTATAAAAGGATGTGTATCTTCATTATATTTTAAACAACTCACATTTTTAAGAATCTTTAGGGATCGGCGCAAGATGGTTTTTTTGTGGTTTAACGACGTTTCAGAAGAAATGAAAATAAATTCTGCAATACTTTTTTTTTTCAATTCAAAAAAGTTTCACTTCAAAGAATATCTTATCTCCAAATTAAACAATAGCTGTACTCGTCTTTTAACTTGGAATTTACGTTTTCCTTCCGAAATTTAAATAAAACATTTATTTACATATTTACCTTTCTTAAGAATTACATTTCACAATGCAAATTAAAATCTACTGTCAAGAAGTAATCAAGGTCGAAAAAAAAAAAAATCCTTACTTTTGTTTGTTTTTATGCACTTGACGACTACGCCACGTAGAGGCCACTTATCTGCTTTAGAGAAAAGAACAAAGAAAAAGAAAACATGCAAATTTGTGAACATACTTTACGAGATGAAAGAAAACTAGTTAGTTAAAAAGGAATATGAATGTGTGGTGTGTGGCAGAATGAAAAAAGTGAAATTAACCGATCCTAAAAATTCACCTCCCTAGGCAAATCTGCTTACTACTCTGCCTAGTTAGAAATTCGGCCCTGTTCTTCATACACCTAATAACTAGTAATAATTTAAAGGTATAACAAAACACATAGTGTGCATCTCAGGGTTTGATTTCTGCCGGAAAAAGTGCGGGAGCCACATAGTCTTCAGGACGTATTTTAATGCGCAAATACTCCGTCTAACATGTGAAAATTCGCATAAAATTGAAAAGAAGTGCAGGGGCTGAGACACCGTGAGCCAGGGTCAGTGATTTTTTTTTAAATAAAAAAAATCGGATTTTTTAAAATTTAAATCAGATTTTTTTTATTTAAATCATGTATTTTTTTTATTTAAATCGGGGGGTTTTTATTTTCTTAAAAGACCTTAAATATTGTGGATATTTATTATGCTACATTCATAGAAACAATATGGAATCTTAATCAATATGCAAAAACACAATTTAAGCTATTTTCACAGCAATAAATATTTTTTAATAATAATAATGATAAACAAATTTTGATACAAATGCATGACTCAAATGAAACTTAATCCTACCAGGAATAATAGTACACTCATAAGTACAGAGAAAATGAACAAATTTAATCTGAATTATTTTACTTTTGAAAGTTGAAAGCTGCAAAAAGTAACAATTGTGTGTACTTAATTTTTACATCGAGTGTACTTTAAGCATTTTTCTATTTTATAAATGAAAAAGCCTGAAATATTTTTACCCATTTAGAAAAATCATATGCACTAAAAACTGAAACTTTTTGCTTTAATCAAATATCTTTATCGAAAACTTCTCTGATATAAAAATATTTTAGAAGGAAAAAAAGCTTAAGCTATCGATGGATCGAGCACAGATCGATGGACCTACGAAGTTTTGTTTGAAACAGTGGTTGTAATTGCAACATATTTCATTTTTACAACACTTTTTAACATTATAAAATCAATGATTTTTTTTTTTTTTTTGAAAAAAATCCCTTGATTTAAATTGAGGATTTTTTTAAAAAAGTCACTTGCTTTAAATCGCGATTTAAATCATGATTTGAATCAAGCTGATTTAAATCAACGAACCCTGCCGTGAGCTAGGTTGCAAATTAAGCTCCGGTGCTGCTTTTCGTTTGTTTTTAAATTTGTACAAAGCTTTAACCCATTCCCCTTTACTTGGGGGTAGGAGGATGCTTTCTATATTTGTTTTCACACTTATTTGCTTCGCAAATTTTCTGAGATGTTATTCGAACGAATAATGTAGAAACGTGCTTCACAACATAAGATTTCCACAGCAACTTTAAAAGCTCGTTGTTTCCTAGATCTACTTGCATTAAACGTATTTAATGGGTATATTAAACAAAGCATGGCCTTATTTCTTCCTAAAGAGCTCTCTATGTAATAATAACAACAGCAGCAGCAGCAAAAGCAACAACAACAATAATAAAAACATGGTAATAAACTTCTCCTGTATGAAGGTTTTCTCCAACTTTTTTTCAAAGATTTCTGTGTATTGCTTTTTCGTGCCCTGAAAACTTATGTTCTATTGTACACAATGTGTGTTACCTATGAAAGGATTTGTCCTTTCTAAAGTGATTGTCTTCCTTACAAGCCCATTCCATCCTCCTAAGACATATCTTTAAAAAGTTAAATATTGTTAGAATCACTTTTGGGATCATTTGTTTTGCACCTCTTGATTTTTTTGTCATAGTAATTCATATTTATCTTCGTATTTATCTAATTTTAGCATGTTTATGTAAATTATCAGCAGCCCCGATTAAAGCAAGTTTTGGCTACAGGATTTTTTTTTTATCTTCAGTAATAAATACCATCCCATTATAAAAACCACTTTATTTACACAACGATAATTTAGTAACAAGTCCAAAATCTAATAATAGGAACACAGTCATTGTTGCCAATTTTGATAAAAAAAGTCCTGTAGCCAAAACTTACCTTAATATATTACAGTTTATATCTACAAGGGGGCCAGGAACGAAAAAGTATCTTCGATGGTATTTGCCACAAATACCGGCAGGGGTATTTTGCGTGGTTCACCCTTTACATGGTAAACTAAATAATGACTCAGAGGTTTGAGAAAAATGTTTCAAGAAAAACTGAGACAAGCGTTTCTTGTTTAGATGGGCAGCAATTGTTCCTCAACATTTTAGGTAGAGAAAGCAAAATGCATTTTCTGAGAAATATTAAACTAACTTTCACTTAAACGAGTCGCGTATTTATAAATGGGCTGAAACTAAAAGAGCATTCATTATTCACTTTTCCATCTCCCAGTATTTTTCGGCTTCGAATTTCCTTTGCGACCAACTCACGTGTCGTTTTTCCCTTTCAGTGCTTTGCGCAATGTTGAAAAAGCTACGGAAATAACAGCATGAAAGGAAATAAGTTTCGAATTCCCAATTAAAATCGCGGAATAAAATCTCTGGTATGGGATATCAACCGATTCCATATAATGAGCAGCGAGTTCTACTGCAAGCAGAAAGAAAAATGGCGCTTATGAGATCTGAACTGAAAATCTTGAGTTTCAATTCTGCCGATTGTTCAGAGACAACTTCCAGCTTTGCATGACATGTGTCTAATGAATTTATTTGCATGTGTGCAAGAGTTAGAGCGCCAGAAGCTTTTCTGTATCTGTGACAGTTTTAAAAATTTGTTTAATAATTCCGCTCATTTAACGTTTTGATTTTAACCAAAAAATTGCATTCAGTTCAGATTATTTGTATAAAATATTGAAAAATTCTTATTGTTTTCATTTGAAAACGCAATAAGAACATCAAAATACAATCTATTTTAACAATAAACGGATTTATATGAACTGTGTGCAGTAATCTCCGCTTCTTTTCAAAAGTTTTTATTTGTTTATATGCGTGAATTTAAAAGAGCTAGAGCAGTATAACATTAGCATTTAACTTCTGACCTTATTGAATTTTTGACCTTAACATTTCAGCATTCTATAAACTGTGCGTTTTCATTGAAATTCAAAAGTTGTTGAAGTTTCAAATGCATTGCACTTTTGCTCAGAAATAATTGAACTAAATTATTTTTCGTAGAGCTCACAAAAACTTGTTTACAATCTGACGACAAGCACACAGAGAGACAAGTTGTACAAAAAATAGAGTGGATTTAACACCCCTTAAAACATGTAAATCCGTCAAAGCTTGAAAATTGGAAAAAACCAGGAATTCATTACTTTTATCTTTAAACTTTAGGTATAAAAGAAGGTAAAAAAATGCTGGCAGGAATACCAATCGGGCGATTTCTTTCTCACCAACTTCGAATTCGGAGTAGTTCCTAACTTTTACAGAAACATTTATTCTCTATTTCTCATATAACGAAGTGTTAGGGTAATCCCATCAATGAATGAACAGTTTGGAATATTTTTTCGAAAATAGGGTTTCAAAAGATTTTTTTTTCTAGAATGGACAATGGTAAGTTCTTACCGTATAATTCCAAGCAATCTGACACCTGAATAAATTAGAATAAAGTCACTTGAGTAGCATTAGAATAACAATCTTACATTGAATGGAAAATGTCGTGTTCATTCCCTAGCCATTTACCACTTTTTTTTCCATACCCAAAAACACCTAAAGCAGTGCCATTCAAAGCTCCCCAATTTTTTTGGCAATATATTTACAACTATCAATAAAAATGCTTTTAGTGTGATGTATCAAATACTACATATTAAGAAAATATTATGATATTTTAGCAAGAAGTTCCGTCTAGAACTATACGAGCCTACTTTCCCATATAAACCAACTTCAAATTTATAACCTAGCCATTTCTGTCTCTCTCTCTTTCTCATTTTCCTTAGTGCTTAATTACTTTAAATGTACATTTTCCAACGGTTAATACATATTCATTTATTCATTCATTCATTCATTAACTCATTTATTCCTTCATCCTTACACTCATTCACTGAAAAAGATTTTTAAAAATCAGGATCAAAAAATTTCATAGGAAAATAGGCTGGTTTAGTTCTTTTTGAACTTCGTATCTGTACTTGCTCCAAGTCATAACATCTTTCCGATAACGTTTGTTCCCAGCAAATCCGTCTGTTAGATCGGGATTTACATAGGTTTGTAACTTTCCCGGAGGCGCTACGTTAATTTTTTTTTTTTTTGAATTCTTAAAAAATGAACAAAAATTGTTCAAATCAAAAAATATTTCATGCCGAGAGCTTCTTCGAATAACCTTCCTCATAGGAACTTGGATCTTATGCCCAGAGGTTACATAATTTGCTTCATTTTTGCCTATAGGCGTTAATGTTAAGATTTGTTGAACTGCTCAAAATTGAACGAAAAATTGTTTGAATCAAAACGTAAAATATGGAAATGAGATGTCGTTGCCGCTTGCCGAGATCTTTCGAGTGCAAAAAAAAATCTTTCGAATCGTGTAATTTCTTGAAAAGTTATTAGGGGGGGGGGGGGGCAGACAGACATTTTCCTCATCTCAAAACCCTACTTTCAATTTTTTTATTTTTTCAGTCTTTATTTAATTACTTCACTTATTTTTGACTTCTTTATTTCAAACGATATATTTACTTATTCCTTCCCTCAAGCCTTCTTTCACGCTTTATTATTATTATTTTTTTTTTACTTTTACGGAAAAGTAGGCTAAAAATGGAATTGCGCTTAAGCGTTCTTGCACTGGTTCAGATTAAGTAATGATAATTGTGTTTGAGTTGTTGTTGTCGTTCGCAAATATTTCTTGGTTTTTTTCTAGTTTGGAAAATTGCATTCCTAGTATGCCTTAAAGTTTTGTGGTTATTAACACATAAAAATAAATTGTTTTGTTTTCCCGATTTTTTCCCCTGAAATTTTTAGTTATTTCAGAAACTTTGTTGCTATATTTTTATCTTTTTATTTTGGTGATTTTGCGCCTTTCGGTTTTTCATACTCCGTGCCTAAGCACGGAAAAAAATAGTATTAGTCCGGCCCTGCGCTTATGTTATTTTCCTGCATCAAATGTAATGTTTCATCCTTACAAAAAGTTCTGAGATTTTCCTATAAATTTTAGAGAAAATGTGTTTGTTGTACTTATTATATATGCATGCAAATCCTGTTTATAATGTTATCCTAATAAGTCCTGTTCTGATGGTGACTCCAAGTTTTTCACGTTGCTAAGCCACCTTCTGTCCCTGATCTGTCTCTGTTCGTTGTAGTTATTATATACATACAAGTCCTGTTGATAATGTTGTCCTGATAAGTCCCGTTTATAATGTTGTCCTGATAAGTCCCGTTTATAATGTTGTCCTGATAAGTCCCGTTTATAATGTTGTCTTGATAAGTCCCGTTTATAATGTTGTCTTGATAAGTCCTGTTTATAATGTTATCTTGATAAGTCCTGTTCTAATAGATACACACAGTTGATGTGCGCTTAACCGTTATCCTTCCAAAGTTTTCCATGTTGCTAAGCCACCTTCTATCCATGATTTGTCTTTGTTGTTTGTTGTAGTTATTATATACATACAAGTCCTGTTTATAATGTTTTCCTGATAAGTCCTGCTCTAATGGTTACACAGTTGATGTGAGCTTAACCTTTGTCTTTCTAAAATTTTTCATTTTGCTAAGCCTTGTACCTTCTGTCCCTGATCTATCTCTGTAAAGTCAAGAAAGTAGATAAAACATTCATAGTAATGAGAATTGAGGAAAAAGAAAGAATTAAAAAGACTTGAATATATTTACTGCTAAATGTCGAAAATTTCTATAGTTTATGTGTAAATTTAACTAAAATTTAAATGAGAAATTTATCTGTGATGTTGATATTTTCGTTCAGTTTAAATTTGTTTAATTAAATTTATTTTGTGTGAAGAAACAGGAAGGAACGGTTTAATTGATATAGAAATTGGATATTTTTCCAAAAATTCGTTCGACCAACATTTTTTAACAGGATTTACATATTCTATTGATGTCACAGCATAATCAACAATTCATGGTTCTCGGGTTAAAGTAATTTTTAATGCTGGAAAAAATGACCAATAAATAAGAAATTTGCAACAAGATGCAACGTATTACAATTAAATTACATAAAACCAATGACGTGCGCAATAACTCTGGCTAAACAGGCTGATCGATAGGCAAACTTTTTAGGTTTATACGATGCCCTAACAAGAAAATAACTGCCTTAGTTACAGTTATGTAAAAAATAAAAAATGTAGAAATGAAATAAATGGTGAAGTTATAGTTTATTGTAATTCTCTTCTCTTGTAGCAGTTTACTTCTCCATTCTTTCATATCCTACTTTTAAAATATGAGAAAAGTTTTGTCATCGTTTGATAGAAAAATGAAGTCTTTTTCGTTTTTACCGGATATACTATGATTCTGAAGATAGTTATTGATTTTAATGAATATGTGTTATCTAACACTGGAAGAGTTCAAGTACTGGGGAGCAGCTTGATTCGAATATTTCCATTATTTTGCGATCCATCTACCATTTGCTAATCAAACATTCACAGGTAACTTTGAAAATCCGTAATTGAAGTTGTTATAATCTACCATCTGCTGATCTTAATTAGAGAATTCCAGTTGAACTAGTTTCGCGGGCTTTAATGGCTCCAACGTGCCCTCTAAAAACTGCCTCTGGGGGGGACCGGAAAGAACCCTCTGAATTCGAAAACGTCACCAAACGCAGGATGTTGTAGAAAGAAGAGTCGGATTGCAAATCGTGCTCCCGCATATTTTTGCATGAGAGCCATGTTCGGAAGAATAGAACATGATTTTTCGAAAATATTCGCTCCACGAGTTAAATCGATGACTGAAGGAAATGTAGCCCGAGGGGTCAAGAAAAGACGACCGCGTTTTGCCAGAGATCACGTACCCGTTGATTAATGTACTACTCGCCTAAAAGCAATTTTGAGGATTAATATAGGAAGAAAAAATATTTTTGCGTGAGCTCCTGATGTGGGATCTTGATACTCTTTGCTTGCAATTCTTGTTCAGAAGTACATATAGAAGTACAGCGTGTATAGAAGTATAGTGAAGTTCTGTGTTCGTAACATTTGTGGCAGCCCCAATCACTGATTAAAATATAATTACTAAACAATTAAAATTTTAAGCAACTTGAAAAAGTTCTAATAACGATTAATTTACTTTGGTGTAATAGAAGTGTCTTTACTTTATCGTCTTTGAAGCTACTTTATGTCCATATGTTCACCCAGAAAAATTCTCCAGAGCACTCTTACTATTCGGAATAGACACTAGAAAACATACTCAATTTTTTAAAAAACAATCCTGATTAGACGGAGAATATCTTATTAAATCTTATAAACATTTCTGCTCAAATTAAAATCATAACCAACGCTACCAGCATTATTAAAATAGTAATACCAATTGCAGACATGAAGACATGTGCTGCCGGATTTTCTATCTTTCTCTCTCTCTCTCTCCGAGTTTCCTATTAACAATACCAACTAGGTTTAGTTACTTTTTTCGTTCATAGCTTTGAAATGTATTCTAAGAGATCCGCAGATCTTGTAAACAATCCGGAAGAGACTGTATAGTCATTTTCCATCCACAGTATAACTTATAAACAACCTTGAATAAGCTCTCTACATATTTATTTAAACCAATAAATGATGTAAGGTAGTACAATCGACTCGCGTTATGATGACCCTGTGTTATAACGGCACAAGGGCGTTATTTAATGAGTTATTCCATACATAATATACATGAAAAACACACCTTTTTGTTTTGTTTCAGGAACTAAACGTTAAAATATCTAAAGAAATGTTTCTCTGCTAAAATCTTCATGCCTACCTTTAAAATAGTAGCGGGCAGGGTGGCGTAGTGGTAAGGCACTGGCCTCGTACGCCCAAGTTCGCAAGATCAAACCTGGAACAAGTCGGTGGATTTTCACGATACAGAAAATCGTCAGCGCCCATGTCGTATGATTATGCGGCATGTTAAAGATCCCTTGAGTATCCGTTTGGCGTGTATAATCTCGGCTAAATTAAATTCCCAGAGCAGTTTCGCATCAATTATAGCTCAGGTGCCGCCATCTAGAGGGAAACTGAGAGACGAAATTCTCAAGTGGTAATGCTACTTGACAGAATTTTTGCCGGTTTCCGGGGAATGCACTAGATCTGCAAAGGCTAGTGACCATACGCAGTCCCATTAGAAAGAAAAAAAAAAAAGCCCTTAAAACAGTGGAAAAAGTCTTGAAATCAAGTTTTGAATTTTTGTATAAAAACATATCTTGAAAGCCATGTCCAACTTTCGTCATGTCTGTAACGGTATGATTTTACATATTAATTCAAAATATTTATCTCCTAGACTAAAATTCTTCCACTATTTGTAAAGTATGTATGCATATGTGTAAGCGCCCCAACATGTATTAGGTTTTTTTAAATACTTAGAGCTTGAAATGAAAAGTGAGAAAAAATATGCCAAAATGCATATGGAAATTAACTACTTTTGAAAACGAATCGCTTGACTTTCATTTCAGAACGTTATTTTACTTTCGATATAACGATCGTGAATCTCCTAAGACTCGCATAAAGTCTGGCGCAAAGCAAAGAAAACATATTGACCTCCATTAAATAAAATAAAAATATTTAAAGAAAAACAAAACCCACTGTTTAAAATATGGAATATTCTCTTTATTCGTTGCCATGCTGCGTCCCTCTATGCATAAAAGTATTCTTGATTTTTATACAATACTTACGAAAATCGTTAATATCCTTTCTTTTCTATTTCATACATGAACTCTTATTGTATAATTTGTAATTTACAGGATAGTTCAACATTTTCAAATCGGCACACAAAATCATAATTTTCATCAAATTCTATAAAGTATGTCCTTTCTCATTAGTTATTACTTTTAATTGGTTTAGTTTCAAAACTTTTTATTTCACATAAAAAAATTATACTAAATGTTTATTGTGCCGCTCAAAAGCAATGTTTTAATCAAACATAAAAGGATAATTTTTGCCTTATTATTGTTTCATTTAATGCTGCAAATAACTGATATAACGACCCAAATAGGATGTTCGGATGGGGTCGTTATAGCGCAAGTCTAATGTGTTCCAAAAGTTGTCCAATGTCACCATAGATAACATTGGGCTTTTAGAATTCTTAATGGTTTTAAAAATTATGTGAAATCTTCTAAAAACGTTTGCATAGTCACGAAAAATGCATGATTTTGTTATGAAGAGCATTAGTTTTCTTTTCCCCTTTGTGAAAAAACAGCCTTGAAGAAAATTAATTAATTTGGAACTGCTGTAGTCGTTTTGGATCAGTTAAATAGAAACAAAAATATTTTTCATTTTATTTTCAATCGTTTCAAAATAATTGTTTCAATTCTGACTAGTTATGATCAAATGGAATTCCCACGTTTTGCAAGTTAAACGTTAACGTATTGAAATATTTTTCCAGTCATTTATTAAAAAAATAATTTTTTCTGTTTTTTTTTGCCTCAAAACAAATTTTATCTTTTCGAAAAGCACAAAATGGCAAATTCTGTTGTAGAGAGAAAAAAAAAAGCAAAATGTCCTGTAAAGAAATCACATTATTTCTCCGCTCGGACCTGGATGTTATGATTGCCTGTAGCTTCTTTACATTATGCTCCCAACGCAGCTTGAATGAGAAATGGTTGCAGGTCATCGTTTTGTAAGCGGCCGCCTCCTTGCTTGACTTAATTTACAGAAACGTTCCAAGTTACGAAACCAGAAGATGAGAAATAATGGATAAACGGCCGTTTAATATCAATATGAAAAGTACTTAATAGCAGATGATTCGATGCTTTCCGTTCCACAGTAGCACCCATTACCTACCTACTTTAGCGAGATAAAAGGACTTTTTTTCCAAGCCGCCCATTCGAAAGATTGAACCAATTGGCATGATGGAATAAATGGAATTGTCCTAAGTAGGTCCATGGCGTGGAAGATGAGTCGTTAGGCTATCTTAATGGCTTTATTTTAGATAAATTCTATGGATCCAGCAATGATTTAGATGACAGTGAAATATTTATGTTGATGAAGATTTCGGACACGGATGGAGGCATTGTTGCACAAGCCATAAGAAAAGAAGCGAATGTTGTCGAATCTGAATGGCCAAAGTGCTGAATGAATGTGATAAAAAGGTATAGAAAGTATCACACGAGTGAGATTTGTAAAGAGCACTCTGGGGGGGGAGGGGGTGCATAAAACGGAAGTTATAAAGATTTAATGATTATTGGCAATATTAAATAAAGACAGAAGATGCAGCAGTTTCCTTTAATTTTAGTCTTACGTTTATCGTACTCGTACCTGTTACGTTAGTTCTTATGAAACCCTTTCCCTTATTATTGATACAATTGTCGCCATAAATAAATTTTAAAAAATTCACATAAGCATCTAAGAGAGAAAAAAAGAGCCCCAACCATGAAACTCGGAATGCACAGAGAGACAAATATATATATATTATTGACTATAGTAAAAGGTTATTTTCACTTGGTTGTAAGGCCACTTCAAAGCACACGTTTAGTGTCTTAATTATAAGTTTTTGCAATATAAATTTCAAATAAAGAGTCGGGCATTAATTACTACACACGATTCTTGTATCTATATAGTATTTTTATTAATAACCATGTCACTGTTTAAGATGACGAAGTTTAGAAACTGTAATTTTTTATTAGTTTATAAAAACGTAGTTAAGCCAACATCGAATCGATTTGTCTTACTGGATGAAAAGTAATTGCACATCACAGCACTCTGATTTAATGCATACAAAGTTTTTATTATTATTTTCGAAAAGTTTTAGCTTGGATTTTGTAACTAAACATTAAACCAGTATCATTTTCAACAAATTTATAAATAAATGTACAGTTTTAAAGAGCGAAATGTATAATTTTGATACAGGATCATTTGATAAAACGTAGCTGGAAATTTTCCATAAAGTATTTTTACGAATATACAAATATTTCGTTTCGCTAATTAATGGCCGATAACAATTTCAGATTATTACGATTTTTTATGTTAACAAAAGGGATTCCCTTCGTTATTGAATTCTGCCATTTTTGTTTCCGTTCAACTTTTACTGTGACTAGGGTTCGAATTAATCTGTTTTAATGTGTCATATTTCAATCTAGGGAAACTAACGTTCCGCAATATTTAGTACTAGCTGATCTCTCGCAGAACATCTGCGGATCGCAAATTGCGCATTATTTTTAAATCGTAAAAAACGCTTTATAATAACGCTTTATAAAGGGGGGGGGGGAGAATAAAAGAAAAAAATTGTAAAAAAACCTTTTTTTTATTGCTTTTGAGCACCAATTTAATAATTGCCACTTTACAGTGTGGATACATTATAGTCTTTCAACCAATCAGAATCAAGAACTCATTTACAATCATTCAATAGGTGCACAAAATAATTCTCACTAAATTACCCAAATAATCTATTACCCAAGTAATAGATAAAATCTTGGTGCGCAAGCGTAAAAATTGGTCGTACAATATGACATACCAACGTACATACACCTCACAAGAAGGAGAAGCCAAAAAAAAAAAAAAGTGGTTTCGCAGGAAAGCTGACTAAGTTCTTGCATGTGATATGAACTTAACGGGGCATTGACTAGCAAACAAACTAAGTAGAAACAAAACCCACAGTTGAGGCACTCAGAAGCAAAGGGATGTAAGTGACAAAATTGAAAATTTGGAACTAATTGTGCAAATGATAAGGTAAGCACAATTCTATATTGTGACAAGAAATGTTAGTGATAGCTCTAACAGGTGTTCCGCCCCAAAGTGATCTAGGAAAAAAATTAACGTTACAGGTCCAATAAGATCCAAACTTTGAAAGCGTTTTTCTCAGGATCGTTTTTTTTTTTTTGGTTACTTACATCCCTTTTGCTTCTCATTGCTTCAATTAGCAACTCGGACTGTAGAAGCTTGACTGGCGACCAACAAACTGTTTCAATAAACTGAGATCATCATGAAGCAAAAAGTAAGGAAGATTCAGTCTATATCGATTTTGCATCTTATGACACTAATTTTAACTTTTCGAATGAGTGATTTCAATAAAAATGCAAAAACGACATTTACTTCAGAAATTTGTAAAAAAAAACTTTGATAATGATTTTTAATATTTTGAAAAATACCGATTGTAGTCAATGCATTTACTCGCATTAGACTTGACTTGCATTTACAAAATCCCATTAACTTCAGCTAAGAGGCCAGCGTTAAATGAACATTAATTTCTAATGAAGGGCACCCAGGAAACAACCCCAGGAATGCCAACCGCATAAATCTCTGTTACTTCTCTCCGCGCATTCCTTCGCGAGGACGATCAACTTCAAATATTTCGAAAGTCTCTCGAAGCTCCCAATTTCATATTATTACATTCTCTAGCACGCCGAAATTCCGGCGCAAGTTACGGTCATCAAGCGGGAATATTTTTGCATTCTGTCTCCCAGGAATTAAGAATTGAAGTGAGGTCATCTGAATTGGCAGAGCTGAGCACAATCAGTCTGTCTTCCATTTTCTTCCTAGAGCTGGGTACACATATTTTCTTGGATTGTTCAGCAAGAACAGCCGATTGTTTAAGAGTTATGTTATGCGAAATTTGTGATCATTTATTCCTATGTTAGGTAGATGGACGGGAAGTTCCTTTTTAAAATACAGTGAAACCTGTGTAAGTGGACCACTTGCGAAGCAGCACTTTACTGGTCATCTTAGATGGTAAAAGTATAGAGGGTGGAGATTTTTTTTTTTTTTTTTTGTTATTTCATTTTACACTATGCATTTATTCATCTATAGCTAATTAAAATATAGCTTCATGTAATGACGTTATTTTAAAATAGTGATTAGCTTTTTTTTCATAATCATCTAAAATATCATTATAGAAATTTAACCCGAATGACTTACAATGTCTCCTGTACAACTTCAAAAGTAACGTACCAAGTTAAAATTAAGATAAATATGACATTAATGATGTCAGTTATATGATGCTAAAGATTTCCAAAAAAATGTACATTTTTCAAAATGGCTATATCAGATCAAAGAAAAAAGAAGAAACTTATTTAAAGAATAAAAGAGTGCTCATAGTCGTTAGCCCATTAGGTTAACTTACACAGAGGTTTAGGCAAACTTTATATTGATGTTTCATCCATCCAGACAAAAACTGGTCTAACATTATAGCATAAAAAACGTCCTGGAGAAACTATTTAAATTTTTTTTATCTTTTCAAAACAGATAAAGAAATAAATGTAGTGATAATTAGGCGGTCAACTTACAAAGGGTTTTTTATAATGCTCCCAACCAAATTTGGCGTACATAAGTGGTCAACATAGACACGTGGTTAACATAGGTGGTCAAGTTACAAAGGTTTCGCTACGTTACATAATATAGGGCTAATTCCGTTCCTGACAAAAGTGGTCAACTTAGGCAGGTGGCCAGCTTACAAAGGTGGTCAACTTTACAGGTTTTACTGTATTTGATATCTTAAGCATAATTATCTTCTTCTAGGTAATTATCCTTATTTTAGCCTACTATATCGTTACCATAAAAAAAAAGTAAAAAGTATGCAAAATTGCTTTATTTCTCATAAAAATATCACTAAGAACAAAAATAAGTCAGTAAAATAAATAAGTTAGTAATGTTCTTTAAAACTAAGAATTTAAAAAACGGCTTCTGTAATGAGTCTGACCCCCCCCCCCCCCCTCCCATTAGCTCTATGGGGAAAATTTGTTGGATCTTATGGATGTTGATTTAGCGAGCGGATTCGCTTCCGACAGACATTGTCAGAAAAGAGATTTGAGAAAAAAGATCTGCATATTCCACCCTCCTTAAAATCCGTTTAAACATTATTTATTTATTGATTTTATTTATTTAATTATTCAAATATCTATATTTGATTATTATTATTGTTATTATTATTACTATTTTTTTTTTTTTTTTTTTTTTTTTTTTTAACAGTTCAATGTGTAACATCTATGAGAGAAATTTAAACCCTTTTATTCAAGAAATCAATAACTGTCTTCAATGAATAGAAAAAATATTTCAATAAAGAACTCGAAAACAAATTCTCCATAAACTTAACGTTTAAAAATTGATAATTACATGAACAGTTGATTGACAGAGAATGATCTGATTCAATTTGAGGATTCTAAAAATTTTAAACGCTTTGTTTTCACGATTAAAAAAAAAAAAAAAAAAATGCCGCAAACGGTTTTATTTTTAATACATTTATTATATAATTATTGGATGTTTATCATTTATATCAGTCTTGATTTTTAACGCAATTTTTATTTTGTCTTGCTTGACAGCAAACAATTTGTCTCTTGTGGAAGAGAAGGATGGAATTTTATTTATTATTTTTTCTAAATCAAGTGCTTATGTTGTATAAAAATTCTTAGCATTAATAAAAACATGGGCATTTATTACAATCATCGATAACTCTCGAAGACATTTAATTTCCTTTGATTTCTTTTTGCAAACATTTTCAGTTTGAAAAAACAAATATATAAATAACCTGCTAAATACTGGATACATTAGTTAGTATTATATAATTTGTACCACAGTTATGCGTCACTAATAAATGATAAAATTCCATTTAAGTAGGTGCAACGAGTGTGTTATTACGTGAAAGTTGATAATATATTTGAAAATTTTACTTCTTTACACAATTTTTATTTGTCAATATTCTTACCTGTTCAATTTTTGAAATTATAATTTGGATTCATTTCTGTTGTAATTTATATTTTATTTTTCTAATGTTTCTACGCTTATGCTTTGTACATATTAAAACATTCTGCTTGAATTCAAAGTTTTTTAACTTTAAACCTCAATTTTGTGTTTAAGACAAATAATAAAAGCAAAACTTGTTTTTATTTATTTAAAAATTCAGATGCTAAAGATGTCAAAATAGGTTACAACTCATCTTCGCCAAACTCTGACATTGGCACTTCTTTTATAGTGCACAACTCTTCCTACATCCAAAATGAAAATAATTACCTTTCGTTACTGTAATTGTTACGTTGATCTCCGTGGAATAAGACATTTTACATTAAGATAAATGTTTCTTTGATGAATGATACGTTTCATATTTCAAGTAATTAGTTGAAAAGTTAGATGCATAATGCTTCATAAATAAATAGTTATATATATATATATATATATTGTTTAGTCTTAAAATTTATTCGAAATATAACTAAATATGTACCTAAAATTTTTAACAGGTGTATGGAAGCAAAGCCGAACAAACCAGTGAACAGATAAATTAATAAAGAGAAAGGAAGTAACATTACTATACATGTAGGTAAGTAAATAGATTATTCTTTTGACATTTATTTCAAAAAAAAAATATTTAAAAATAGGTATCTCTCTCACTAAAGAATGAGACACATAAAGACGGTTCAATTTATTTACAAAAATGACTGGAGACTATATAAAGTTTTGGGAAAAAATTAAGAAAAAAAGATTTATTGAAGATACCGATAAAAAAACTTTTAAAATGTTCAAAATACGATTCTTGAGCGTTGGTACACTCTTTTACGCTGCTAAGTTTCTTGATTGTCAGATTTCAGAATGTTCTTCGAAGCACGCTTGTAAAGCCTCTTTGTGGGCATCTAAGGGCTCATAGTGTCGTTCTTTAGGGGATGGGTCAGTTGCACTCAAGATAACGCAAAAGGGTCGAGTTGCCCTCACCGCCCAAATTCTAAGCGACCGAGTTGCCCTCAATCCCCCTCTGGGACCGATATCTAGGAATATGGGATACCTGCGTAATGAATGACAGGTTATTGCTGGGATTTAAAACGAGAATGCTTTAAGGTACATTTAAGAATGTCACATGAAAAAGTAACCGAAGTATTCAGTGAGTACCTTGATTAATTGATGATTTTTTTCTCCTGTTTGTATATAATAATATTTGTATAATAATAATAAAACTCCCATGTTTAGTTGTTCATTTAATCCATTGGAATAGTATAATGTATAGTACACCAACATGTTACATCTGAAGAACTAGAGCTGCTAGGGTAAACGTAATGCCATATTTGAATTCAGGGCATTAAGTTCATACAAAATCAGCTCCAAAATTCTTGGAACCAAAATCCATTTTGACGAGTGTTATTTTTCTTCCGTTTATTAGAGTACTTTAAAATAATAATTATTATTACAAGTAAAACGGGTATTTAAAGGCATTATAAAGAGGTTTAACAACCCCATTTGTACGTCAGAGAAAGAGTCCCTCTTATAGGTATGATAAAGAAATTAGCTTCCCTCCACCCCACCCCCTCCCCACGTGAGAGGTGGAGTGGTGAGTGCAACTGACCCTCGCCAGTTTACTGATAAGAAATACTTTGAGGGCAACTGACCCTTTTGCTTTGATTGACAGGTGAGTGGGGAGTGCAACTGACCCTCGCCCGTTCTTTAAGTATGCTTTTTAGAGCTTTTTAGGGGGGGGGGGGAGGTAAAAGTCCGATGATACAAAGTCCGAACTGTATGGAGGTTGGAATACCGTTGTGATACCGTTTTTGGTAAAGTAGTCGATCTGGAAAATAAGAATGACTTAGTACATTGTTGTGATGCAGTTTCCCAATCGGCGGCATTAGCTGGTCTTTGTTGACCCTTCTTTCCAACCTTTTCAGAACTTCCACAGAAAATAACCATTGATTGTTTGCCCACGCGGTAAGAGACTTGCACGTGTACTCTGAAGAACATTCCGGAGCTATCAGACGACGCACATGATCCCCCCCCCCCCCCCGGTGGCACCCCTACAAATGCCAAGACAAGTTATATTGGAAATAAGAATGCCTTTCTTTCTTCAAATCGCTAGGCGAGGCAGGTGCCCAGTTGATTCCTAAATAAAGCCGTGATCATTAAAATAATAATAGTAATAACTTTAAAGAATGATGTTAAAATACGAATTAAGGAAAATAGTTTCATTCTATCCCCATGTTAATTAAAAATCATTTTGTTAGCTATTTTAAGAGATGAACTCAGAATAAATAATATTAAAAAGAAAAGGCATAAGATAAAATTAATGCATTAGTTTTTTTATTTTTTATTTTTTTAATCAACTATGCAATTGTACTCAATATAATAAAACGAGATGAGCTTATAACCATATGAATCTGGTTTAAGTATAAAGAAAAGGTTCAAGATTTTTATGTTTTGTTAATTCCCGCTTCACAAAGTCGGCGAACACAAAAGGATCAACATAAAAACTTTTCTGGCACCATGCCGTTGATTCACATCCTCGCTTTTGTGGATCTGTTCTTTGGCTTCCGCTCCATCCCTCTATTCAAACGAACACCTGTTTCTCGTGAACCCACTGCACTTCACTGAGGAAAGAGAAAAAAAAGCTCATTTGGTTAAAATGTAATATAATAATAATGAAAAAATTTGAATTCAAAACAACTTTTACTATGATTGAAAAGTTTGTTTTTAATGCGGGCGGGTCTTCAAAAATTACCGCTTACACTACTACCACACCTCAATTTAAATGGTTTTTGTTTGACGTTAGCGTATAAAGCTTAATTATAACCCACTGACGTTGAAAAAGTGATTTGTTAAGTGATAATGATTCGTCAGTGACAATACAGTATGACGTTTTTATTTTAACTGCAAAACTGCATTTAAAATAAAAAATTAATATCCAAGTATGCGGCGTAAATGGTACGAGTCGAATATATTTTTTACATGGAAACTCTGTTTTAAGTGTTCGAGAAATGGTGACAGTTTGAGACAAAAGGAGGGGGTAACAAGAAGAGTGACATTACACATTTTCGTTTCTATAAAAACATTTAAAATCAGCAAGTTAAATTTATTTTTAAAGTTTTTTTTTTATTTACATAATTTGATTGTAAAGGTTTCGTTGATCATTTTGCATCGTAAACACCGATGCTGATTAAAGCTTAAATTTACTTCTTGTTAAAAGTTTAGAAAGAAATTTTCTTAGGCATTGACACTCTTAAGATAAAATTGCGTGGGTCATTTTTTCAGAATTCAAACAACTAATATGTTTTACTATTCTATACGAATTATCTTTTGTGCTGTAAACCTTAACGTCATTTTATACAAATTAAGCACACATGTAATCACTATTATTATTATGCTCACAAATGTCATTAAAAGTTCAAAAATGAAATTAGAAACGTGATCTGTAACACAGTGCTTTGTTTCTGAACTGCAACTACATATGCTTATGTAATAGAGTGTGACAGATGACAAAGGGAGGGAAGGGGTCACATATATTGAACAAAAGTGCGACATCATTTATGAACGGTCCCTGTTTGAAACAAATTAATGAATAAATAAATAAAGGAATACAAATTATGAACAAGAAGTTCCGTCTAGAACTATACGAGCCTATTTTCCCGTATACACCCAACTTCAAATTTATAATCCAGCTACCTCTCTCTCTCTCTCTTTCTCATTTAGCTTTAGTTCTTAATTACTTCAAATATAAAGTAAAGCTAGGATAGATTGCGCGGTCGGAGAGATTGCGCACCTACGAGTTCGGGAGGAAGAAGTAGAGTGCACGCGACCAAACGCCATGCATTTGTACAACGATAATAGTGGAATGTCCACTTGAAAGTACAAGTTGATTGATATGAACGTCTGTGATTAAGCATCGATATTCTATATTATTTTCACAAGGTAAGTGATTGAATTTTCATAATGCGTTCTTTGAAATTCTATAGAGTAGCAGTAGTACAAAATATTTTAAACTTAAGCGACTTTTCGTAAGCTACTAAGCTGGGAAGGCCAGCATTTCTTTCTAGAAGCAGCCGTGTTTAAGTAAAATTCCGCGCAATCTGTCCTACCGAAATAGGATAGTTTGCGCGTTTTGTACTTAGGAGAGATTGCGCGTTTCTCCAGTTAGTTTTCATGCTAGGAGAGATTGCGCATTATATTATTACCCATAGCTTATTGGGAATGCAGCATAAATTGCAAATTACATGTTAAACTTATGAATCGATTAAATTCGCTGCATTAATGGATTAAAAGGGGCGTTCTGAATTTTTACTAAAACATAAAATGTAGAATACTTATGCCCTCTCAACACATTTTTAAGACTTGAATATTTTAAAACTTTAAATTGATTTTTGAAGTTATTTCTTTACATAAAAAATTCACGAATGTCTCTTTAACAGGCATTAATTAAATATTTTGACTATAGTTCTATATCGGGAGGTAAAGTTGTGACTTTATAACTTGTGTTTTCAAGGGACTGTGGTTTTTTATGACCCGCACATATATTCGAGAGAAAAATTAAGAAAGAAGCAGCTACAAAAAGAAGCAAACGTCTGAAGATAAGATGCTTCCAGAAAAAGCGGGAACCAAAAACTTGCAGGATAGAAAACAAAACAAAATGTTTGAATTTTGAAACATCTTCGTCATCAGCCACCTCAGAAGAAAATAATGTCAAAACACTGAATCTTTGGGACCATGTCAGACAGGACAACGAGGATGAGTGCACTGAATGTCTGAAACTGTACCAGGAGACAACTTCGACCAGTGACATTAATGCCTACCGTTCCTTTGTAGGGACAGTCTGAAAAGTACGTCCGAAACACCCAAAAATAAGTATTTCAACAAAAAATGTTTTAATGTATTCCTAAACTTACAATAACCCGTTAGGAATGCATTAAAACAATTTTTTGTTGAAATGTTTATTTTTGGGTGCTTCAGACGTACTTTTCAAACTGTCCCTAAAAAGGGACGGTAGGCATTAATGGGTTAAGTGTGCTATTTGTAGCAGATGGGTGCACTACTTACAACAATAAGTATACCGATTATGGACGACAACAACTTCGGTTAACAAACAAAAGACATTGAAACTGAAAATGAAAAAGATTAATTATAATTTAAACCCTCTTTTCTTCTTTATTTTGTTTCTTCAATTAAAACACTGTTTTTTCCGATTCTGTAATCATTGAGTCAAAATTTTGAAATTGTATGTGTTTATACAAACCCTACAACAACATAGTTTTAGTGCAAATATTATTGCTAACAATTTAATTGCAGTTTTTATGAATAACAATCTCTCCTACCCATGTGCGCAATCACACCTACTCTGTAAGGACAGATTGCTCAAATTAGTCTTCTTGGTTCTTTTACAGCTGTTGCATTAAATTAAGGCAAAACAACGAAATATCAATGGAAATACATAAAAAACAAATGAAGTCACAGTTATTCATCTACAGTTTAACAAAATAGTCATACTTCGATTTTTTACAATTATTTTTCCAACTGTGCGCAGACTCTCCTAGCTTTACCTTACCTTTTTTCAACGATTAACACATATTCATATTCACTCACTCATTCATTCTTTCATTCATTTACTCATTCATGTATTTATTCACTCATTTATTTTATCATCTATTCCCTCCTTTATAGATTTTATTATTTATTCACTCATTTATTTATTCATTCCTTCACTCATTCATTTAATCACTCATTCATTCGAAAATATCTTTAAAAATCCCGATCAAAACATTTCATAGGAAAATAGGCTCGTTTAGTTCTGTTTGAACTTCATATCTGTACATGTTCTGCGTCATAAGAGCTTTCTGATGAAGTTTGTTCCAAGAAAATCCGTCTGTTAGATCAGAATTTATATAGGGTTGAAATTTCCTCGTAGGCGCTAATGTTATTTTTTTTTGTTTGTTTTGAACTGTTCAAAAATGAACAAAAATTGTTCAAATCAAAAAATATTTTTCACCTAGAGCTTCTTCCAATAAGCTTGTTCATAGGAACTCGGATCTTGCTCTCAGAGTATATATAATTTGCCTATACGCTCTAATGTTAAGATTTTTTGAACTGTTCAAAATTGAACAAAAAAATTGTTCAAATCAAAAAGTAAAACGAATGCAAAAAAAAAAATATTTTGGAATCGGACATTTCGTTCAAAAGTTATTAGAGGGGGACAGACTGACCGACCGACCATGCGACCGACAGACACACATTTTCCCCCGTTTCAAAACCCTACTTTCAAATTTTTTATTTTTCAATCTCTATTTAATTACTTTACTTTTCTTTTTTACTTTTCTCTCTTTTTAGCGAAATTTTTCGATACATTAAACCTTCTTTCATGCTTTATTATTATTCTTTTTACTTTTACGGGAAAGTAGGCTAAAAAGAAAAAAAAAATTAAAGGATAAAGTGATTCATCAGAAAAGAACTGTATGCACTGCTTACAATACCTAGTGATTAGATTTTCTTCTGCCAAAAAGCGTGAACTTGAATTCAAAAAATGACCTAATAACTGAAATTCAATTTATAATTCATTATAATAAGGTTTATTTTTACAATTAAGGTTTAAGTTAACGACTTGGTAAAGGTTCCCCCAAAATAAGAGGACGTAATCCGGACCGCGGTCCATCATTTTATGACCCTAGCTATAGATCAACGGTCTCAAAAAACGCAGACAATCTTTCTTTATGTTACTGCTGTTGCACATTTCTTTATAAGGAAGAACATTTTATTTATTTTGAAGTGATAGTCTTCATATACTATGTATTGATAGAGTAAATACTTAACATATTCTCCTCATCAGATAGAGTCACTTCTAGATTGTATTATTTTGTGCTACCGTTTATAACTTTCGTTTGGTTATCAACGAATTGAAATAAAATAATGTATTGTTCACCAGTCGAACAAAAATTGATTTCCATTCTTCAATGAAGAAATGTACCTAGTATTTCTAAAAAAATCTTCGTAAAGCAAAAGCAACAAAAATTTTCTACTTTGAACCCAACCCCTTTTTTCTGAAATTAAGTTCAATAATGTAGAAACTTTCTTACGCAAATTGGTACACAATTTCTCAAAACACTGATAGTTGACATTGCTCCCAAAAGAAGGCTTTTTCTCTTCACGCAGATTTTCTACAATACAGGAAGGGTGGATTTCCCCAGCTAGTTCAACACCTTTTTCTTTTTGGAGCAAAACCACCCACTCTACCTGGACGTAAAAGTTAGGATGGTTAAAAAAACGGGGGAGTGTGATTCGAGGCAAAAACCAAGGCTCTAATGAAGGCCTCCGTTTTTTCCCACGCCTCCTGATGGCTGTCTTAATGTCGCACGACATTAGTGCCGTGTGGAACTCATCCGGGCCTCTAATGGACGCCCATGGGTGGTATCTAGCAGTCAACCCCATTTCATGGATGCTTTTTTTTCTCTCTCCCTGATGCCATGGACGATCATTTTGTTTTCTTCTCTGATGATATCTTGCTAGACATCAGGGGGTTCAAGCAAATGGAAAGGTTTCCCATAGCGCCTCAGATGCATAGATATTTTTGTGATCTACGTTTTGTTCGTGATGAAAAACACAGAAGTGTCAAAGATGTTTTCTGCTGAAAGCAAAACCTGATAGTAGTTAATCTATCTTGTTCAATTTTAAGTTCTACTTAATTGAGAATTATTGTAGATTATTAATACCCTTTTTTTAATACTTTTAAAGTCACCAGTTTTAAAGAAACTATCTAGTCAGTTAAAATGTGGGTCTAAAATATAGCTCTTAACAAAACTTTCAACGTGCACATTGTACAGGGTGGGGCAAAAGTAATGAGCCGGTTTTGAAGGGTTATAAAAATACTAATACAGTTTGAGACTCAAAACTTTTTATATCTTTATCTGTATTTAATACCATTTTTTTACATTAAGTTTTGAATACCACTTCAGCAATATGGTGGCCATCAGCAGCAATACACTGATGCAGTCTATTTCTGAAGTTTTGAGAAACGTTTCAGCACATTTCAAGGGGTATGGCGGATAATTCCTCGATAATTCGGTCCTTCCGCTCTTCTAAAGTATGCGGGTGATGTTTCCAAACTTTCTCTTTCAAATAACCCCACAAAAAAAAAGCTTAGAGACCGTAACATTACTCTGGATATTGAAATGCACACAAAGAAGAAGTAATGAACTGGTTTTGACGGGCATTAAAAAATAACTAATGCAATTTGAGACTTAAAACTTTTTAAATTTTGATCTGCATATAATCTCATTTTTTTACATTAAGTTTTGAATACCACTTCAGCAAGAGGGCGGCCTTCAGCACCAATACACTGATGCAGTCCATTTCTGAAGTTTTGGGAAACATTTCTGCACATTTCAAGGGGTATGGCGGATACTTCCTCTACAATTCGGTCCTTCTGCTCTTCTAAAGTATGGGAAACTTTCTCCTTCAAATAACCCCACAAAGAAAAAGCTTAGGGACCGTAACATTACGAGGGATATTGAAATGCACACAAAGATGCTGTTTATTCTTTCTACGTAGAAAAATAGACTGCATCATTGTATTGCTGCTGATGGCCGCCGTATTGCTGAAGTGATATTCAAAACTTAATGTAAAAAAAGGTATTAAATACGAACAAAATAAAACAAGTTTTAAGTCTCACGCTGTATTAGTGTTTTTTAAATAACATTACAAAACCGGGTCATTACTCTTACCCCACCCTGTACTTCAACAAAAGTAATTTTCACACGATGTTAAAACCTTTATCAAAATTTTAATATCGTATCAAAACTATGCTCATGACTTTGGAACTCATGACGCTTCACTCTAAAACAGCGAGTTTCATTTTGAAGCAGTTAAATGAAAATGAGTTCAAGATCCAAACTAAGAACAAACATTTTCAGGTTTAACATGCCGAAATGTATGTTTCCAAACCGTATTAGAAAGCAATTATTCGCGAAATAATTTACAAACAAAACACTTAGCGATTTTTCTATTAGTAATAATAAATTATTATCTAACCATAAATATTTATTGATAGTGTGTTGAAGGCATGCTACAGTCAAATCTTTATCACATTTCTTTGGGAAATTAAACTGAAACGTTCCAGTAGAGAGTCCTTTGTACAGCATGAATTTTCCAGGGGTGTCAATTCAAGTGCCACCTATGACGACGCCCATGCCTGGCGATGTTTTATTCTGTAAATACTGGTGTATAATTGAACATCTTTTTAAACGGCTATAATTTTATAGAACGGAACTTGCCTCCATAGATATTGTCTTGGATTTAGCGACAATCTTCCTATTCGTTTCGAAACGACAATGTTTTACTCTTGGAAAAAAAAAACGAAAATGGACAGGCTAAGTTAGCCCAATGTATAGTGGTTTCTGATGAGAAAAGAAGCAAAAATGCAACCATTTCCAGAAAACTGCTCAACGTATTTAGCCACTTAATATACCTGCCATCTGGCTGAAGATGGATTGCAAAGGAATTACTCTCGCATTCTAACTGGTTCCTAGGAAGCCAACCGCTCCTCAATTCAGGCGGCGAAACTATGTTACCAAACTTCACGTTGCAGAAAGCAATCAGTAATAATTTTCTGTCCTTTAAAAGTAGAGATTAAAATCAACACCAATCATTCACTGTCCTCCTAAGATGCAGGAAAATATTCGCAACCCCTCCCTCGAATCCTCTGCATAATTTCAACTATTCTCGGCTTACCCCTTAATTTTCAGTAAGATGGTGGGCTCGCCTCTCTGTCACGAAAACCGTAAGAAGCTTTCTCATCAGATATTGGGTTCTCCCCCACCCCCCTCGCTCGATTTTAATATAAAAAAAACGTACCTACAGATGATTACCGTGAAGCAACGTATCACGTGTGCGAACGAAATATTACGTTTCTTCAGACAGTTGTGTAGAAAATGATTGGGTTAAGTGGAATGATAAAAATAGGGTCCAGCAGTTCTGGAAATAATAGAAAGAGAAGTCCTTGATGGAGGAAATGGGAATAAGCATGTCATAGTTCTAATTTGCTTTTAAATAAAGCAGGTATTTCCTGAACTGATTGAGGTATACTTTTGCGCAACTGATTTTAGATCCGCATCGGTAAACGTGAAATAAAAAAATATTTTTGCAGTAGCATTACATAGTGGATTATCAAAAAGCATACGATTGTGCACGGACATAAACTAGCGCTATAAACAATCTGCATATATTTTGCATCTAAACATCGGAGATGCGTGTTGGCCAATTTTCATTCGGAAAACAAAAGCTGTGAAGAGAACCTCATTTCATAGCAGGGCATTCGGACCAAATGTCTACCCGTATCTCCCCTAATTCAAGGGCTCAAAAAAAATTCATTATCACTAAAGAATAATGCCAAACCTATACTTCAAAATATGTTGTCAAATAATCTTAACAAGAAATTAAAAAAGTGCCATGTAACCCGAAATATACATCTAAGCGCATTTCGAGACCTTCAAAATAGTGAAAAAGTCACCTCTAACTCCAAAAAAGTGACCGTTAAAATGTAAACATTGGCTTGTTATTCCACTAAAACAAAACAGAACATACAACTTAACAAGAAGTTCCATCTAGAACTATACGAGCCTACTTTCCCATATACACCAACATCAAATTTATTATCTAGCTACCTCTCTTTCTCATTTAGCTTTAGTTCTTAATTACTTCAAAACCTTTTTCAAAGTTTAATGCATAGGGGAGGATGTGGTAAAATGAGCCATGAGGTAAAATGGGTCACTCTATAAAAAAACCCAAAATAATAGAACTTGAAATTGAAATTTTTAATCCAATATTTTTAATGTTATTTTTCAATGTGTTGGCAACATTTTTCATTCTCAAAAAAGTTGGGTTCTTAAATATGGAACCGCAAGAATTTTTTTTTTGTAAACTTTGGATGATAGTGTGCTCAACACATGGTTTTCCAACTTCTGAAAAGCTCTATAGTTTTTCAAATATCTAGCCCAAATTTGAAGGATTTCCTCACTAAGAAACATCGGAGAACAATTCCAGCTGAGCATGTAACAAAAAATATTGTTTTCTTGAATGGGGTAAAATGGGTCATGGTTAGGCTTAAGTAATTCTATTCTGTTCTTTTTTTTAGCCTACTTTCCCATAAAAGTAAAAAAAAAATAATAATAAAGCATGAAAGAAGGCTTAATGTATCGTGAAAATATCGTTAAAAATCAAGAAAAGTCAAAAATAAGTTAAGTAATTAAATAAAGATTGAAAAATAAAATATTTGAAAGTAGGGTTTTGAGATGGGGAAAAGTGTGTCTGTCGGTCTGTCTGTCTGTCGGTGTGTCTGTCTGTCGGTCTGTCTGTCGGTGTGTCTGTCTGTCGGTCTGCCCCCCCCTAATAACTTTTGAACGAATTGTCCGATTCGAAAAATTCTTTTTGCATTCGAAAGATCTCGGCGAGGACATCTAATTTCCATATTTTACTTTTTGATTTGAACAATTTTTTGTTCAATTTTGAACAGTTCAAAAAATTTTAACATTAGCACCTATGGGCGAAAATGAAGCAAATTATGTAAAATTTGGGTACAAGATCCAAGTTCCCATGAACAAGCTAACTGGAAGAAGTTCTTGGCGTGAAATATTGATTTGAACAATTTTTTATCATTTTTAAACAGTTCAAAAAAAATTAGCATACCGCCTACGGGGAAATTACAATCCTATATAATTCCTGATCTAACGGACCGATTTGCTTGGAACAAACTTTATCGGAAAGCTCTTATGACGTAGAACATGTGCAAATAGAAAGTACATCCAGAACTAAGGACACTATTTTCCTATGAAATTTTTTGATCGGGATTTTCAAGAATATTTTTGAATCAATGAATGATTAAATGAATAAGCAAAAGAATGAATGAATAAATGAGTGACTAAATACATGAATGACTTAATAAATGAATGATTGAATGTCTATTAACCGTTGAAAAAGGTATATTTGAACCAATTAAGAACTAAAACTAAACGAGAAAGACAGAGAGAGAGAGATAGCTAGATTATAAATTTGAATTCGGTGTATACGGGAAAGTAGGCTCGTATAGTTCTGGACGGAACTTCTTGTTAAATTTACTCCGTTGTACCTCACTGCAGCAAGTTCCTAAATTTAACCCTTTAACTACGGGTAACGTCAATAGACGATTTGGCGAAACTTTCCTGTGGTACGGGTAACGTCAATAAGCGATTTGATGAATTATTGCTAAAAATGTAGGTTTCAAAATAAAAAGCTGAACAAATGGAAATGAATTCGTTCTTTACATTGTAAGTAATAATTTAATCAATTGAAAATGACAAAATTAGAGGTGCAGAAGGGGATAGTGACCACTCGCTTTTGATACAGTGTGCCGCCGATTTGCAAGCAAAAAAAGCTACATCTCCATAGGAATTTTGATTTTGAACAAAAAATTTCCAATTAACATTACCAAACAAAATATATAACAAAACAAAATCTAACAAAACAAAATATAACCAAACCAACTGTGACAAAACAAAGCCAATAACAAAATTTTCTATGGCGAAGGCGTTTTTTTCTCAAAAAATCAGAATAGGTCGAAAATGGGGAGTCTACGACTAATGTTAATTAGAACTGTCCAGTTTTGGCCTTTTCATATAAGAAACTCATGACATAAACGCAAGAAACAGATGTATCGCCATTTATGCAATTTTTGAATATTTTTTTTTTTTTTTTGGCGTTCAGGCAAACAGTTTTGTGAATATATTCCCTTAGTTAAAGGGTTAAACAATGTATGTTGTTTATTTTACTGAAATTAAATTATTATTTTTTTTTTATGTTTTCCCTAAAAAAGATCATGTTGATGTGATAGAGAGAAGTGATGTTGTTGAAGTGTTATGTGAACCAATACGTAGCAATCTTGAGCAATATTATTTTAACATTTCAATGTAATCATAATTCAAAATCTTGCAAATTATGTTACTTAAATTTTTTTTTTTCAATTTCAAAGTAATAAATAACTGTTTGCAGCATTATTTTGCATTATGACCCATTTTACCTTACGATGGGGTAAAATAGGTCACAACTTTATAAGCTCAGTTAAACTATTTCATAATTAAAAAATAAATATTAAAATTACATAAAATTGATCTAAAAGAGTTCAATATTAAGATGCAATTGAAAAGAAATGGAAAATGTTTCTGGTTTTGTTGCTATGAAACTTTAAATATGAAAATAGCTACAAAGTGACCCATTTTCCTCCACTTGACCCTATTCATTTACCCATTCATTCACTCATTCATGTGTTCGTTCATTCGTTTATTTATTTATTCATTCATTCACTCATTTATTCATTAATTTATTAACTCCTTTATTCATTAATTAATTCAGAAATATCCTTAAAAACCCAAAAATTTCATCGAAAAATCGGCTCGTTTAGTTCCGGATGAACTTCGTATCTGTACATGTTTTATGTCCAAGCAAATCCATCTGTTGGATCAAAATTTATATGGGATTGAAATTTCTCCAAAGGCGCTAATGTTAAAATTTTTTTAACTGTTCAAAATTCAACAAAAATTGTTCAATTCAAAATATTTCAAGCCGAGAGCTGTTTTAATAAGCTTGTCTGGAGGAACTTGGATCGTAATTCCAGGGTTTATATATTTAGCTCCGTACCATAGGCGCTAATGTTAAGATTTTTTGAACTGTTCAAAATATTGAACGGAAAATTGCTCCAATCAAAAAGTAAAAATAAATATGGAACTGAGCTGTCCTCGCAAGATCTTTCGAATACAAAAAAAAAAAAAAAAAACAGAAAAAATCTTTTAAATTGGGGGTGGGGGTAATCACTTTTGAAGGAATGACAGACTGACAGACACACATTTTTCCCCCATCTCAAAACTCCACTTCCAAATTTTTTATTTTCATTCTTTATTTAATTACGTCACTTATTTTCGACTCATGTTTAACGATATTTTTACGATACATTAAGCCTTTTTTCATACTTTTATAGAAAAAGACTTACGGAAAGTAGGCTAAAAAAGCGAGTTCCATCATCTTTTGAAAAGAGAAACTGAATGAATTAAATGTACTTTTTTTTTCCATTTTTAAAGAAATAATTCATAACCCATTCAAAAGATAAGAATTAGGATACCTATAATGCCTTTTACATAAACTTTAAATGGCTAAAAAAGTGTGACAGGACCAACAAACTACATTTATTTAAAATCACATTTCCCACTGGGCTTATTTTCTTTTATCAAAATTATTTTATTATTGCTTTTATTCAAGCAAATTTTTATTCAAATCGGTTTGAATTTTAACTTTTAACAAACGCATTCTAAACTTCATCATTAAATAAAATATCCTAAATGTTACTTTTTGAATCTTTTTCCCCTAGAATATAATAATAGTTCCATGATTAACCGTCACTATCAAAGCAACAAAAAAGTTTTGATTAAGATGAAGTTAAATTTGCTGCTTTATCATAGTATTCATAGTGAAATGTTTCTAAATAAAAGATACTCCTTGACATTATAATCCTAAATACAAACTTATGAAAAAGTCTTAGGTTTATTTTTGAACTTTCAAATTATATTTTACACTTTTAGCAAGGCAAAATTAATTTTCTATTTAAGAATTTAATATTCTTTTCAATCTGCCTAAATATCTGATTTTTTTTCAACTAAATACAATATCCATGGAATATTATATTTAGTTGACAATATTATGTATATGTATTATGTATGATTGAGAATATGTAATCCATGGAATATTACAATTTTAAATTAAATTATAATTCTCAAGTCTAAATTTTGCCTTTATAACAATTCTCAATCGCTTAACCTTGTTCATCCGTCAAAAGTTCATGATTCATTCGTCGTAGGTTTGTAAATCTGATTTTTCTCAACATTATAATTAAAGAATGCAGTGAGCTTTTGCATCAATTTCGTAATTTATTAGTCCTATAAAGGACGATTTTACAAAAAAATGTTTTTTTTTTTTTTTTGCCAGTAGTTCGTTAATCGATGCAGTGTGCTCTTGCATCAATTTCGTAATTTATTTTTCCTATAAATGATCATTTTACAGAAAATGCTTTTATTTTTTTCATGAGATACCTTACTAATGAATACATTTTCCTCCATTAACGTATAAACTACAATCGAGGACTAGTTCGGAAGACGTATAATATTTTTCGCTGTGTCTTAGGTTTTTTCTTTCCCATACCTAGCGTAGATTATCAAAAATTTTAACGAAACTTCGTTCAATTTTAAGATTTTAAGTCGAAATATAACTTTTTAAGCAAAACTTTTACTAGAAGGCCTATTTCCAAACTACTCTAAGAATTGAAGGTAATGTTAAGTGCCTAATATGGGAATAAATCGTTTGACACTCATTTCAGTGTTTTACGAACTGAAATGCCAAGACTCATATTGGAATAGATCGTCATACTAAGCCGCGGCCATTTTTTCTCATTATATTTTACTGACCCCAGCCTAGGCCCAGCCCCAGCCTTTCTCAAAAATTGGTACTATCATTAGCTCTCCGCAGGGCGCCCTGGCACTTCCTTTGATTTTCAGCAGGGAGTCCTGGAGGTATAACAAGTGCATTTTACAATCCTTTCCACAATGAGCGCAAAGGGGGGGGGGGGGGGGGGCCCGCGTCACACACGCACAGGATATTGGCAGGAGGGACACACGCCACGAAAAGAATAATGAAGCATTACATGTGCCATCGCATCACACACCTTCAATTTCCGGTCTTCCCGCCTGGAAGAAGACTGGCAAGTGGCTGCTAAAGAAAAATACGCTTTCAATGAATGGACGCGGAGGCTATCGCCTTAATATCTTTAAGCCTTTCACTCCCTAGATGTGCCTGGACGCAATGCCACTCTTCCTCTTCTCTTATTCTTTCGACTCCCTTTTCAAGACCTGTCAGGTGGTTTCCATTCCTGTGCCTTGTTTATTTGGTTCTTGTAGCTGAAGCCTTTTTAAAGCTTTCACTCTAGGCCACAAAAGAAAACCAGCTCGACACTGTCAGAGGGCTCCTTTAAAAAAAAAAAGAGAAAACTACATAATGCCCCGTCGATTAAGAAGCTGTCTCGGCAAATGCGTAGGCCTTGGGCTGCTGAAGGGAGACTTGGTTTGTGTAGTAGATGTATATTTACTATCGATTCATGCCTCGTAATATACGTTCCTTTTGTGTTAACCAAAAGGAGTTCTCCGTTGTCCAAATAACGGAGCCCATTTAAGAGTCTTCCATTTGACTCGAACGAACGTGCATCTGTATTTTCTTAATAAAAGACATCCGTTCAGAATTAAGCTTCAGCTCTCATTGGAATTGTAGAAAGAGAAACAAATGACTCATTGTCATTGGTTTCTTATTCTACGAATTCATTAGCTTCGTTGAGAGAATAGTAGCCACATGACAGGTGAATAGTTTATTGCATTTTGCTTACATTCAAATACATAAATTATATTTATGATAACGACGTACCTATTAATGCACATTGAAGTAGTTATGCCTTAAAATAATAAATAAAGCCAAGAGCTTTTATTTATTTCCATTTAAACAAAAGTTAGCAAACACCAAATACTTATGTGGACAATTTTTCCGTTTGATTCTCAAATCCATGTACAATACGATTAAAAATGAAAACAATTCATAAATAATCGATAATGAAACATTAAATTAAAGGGGATCGGCGGATTTTTGAAGTTGATTTATTTATGAGTTACTTTGCCCATTATATTTAGAAATATAGACAAATTAGCAGTCAAAATAGCATTATTGCATCTAATCATCAATAAAAATAAAGCAGAAGTGTGTTAGAGTGTGTGTGTCGGTCGCCTCCTGGCGAGATGAAAAGTACGAAATTTCGGTTAGTGGTTACAGTCCTTATTTTGCTGAGGATCTTGAGATGAACTGTTCACAATACTTAATAACTAATGCCTGTAAGCTGATAAGAATATATAATGAGGATTTTAAAGATTCTAATGCATATTTTCAAGGACTGTTGCTGATCTTCTAATCGGAATTTAACTAAATTTCCTCTTACTTATTTACGGGCCGAATGTTAGACATGTGTCACACGATTATTTTCTTCGCTATAGAATGATGCAGTGTTTCGAGATAAACCCGCGCGACGCTGGGCACGTCAGGTAGTATTCAATATAACTACACTATAAACCAGGGATGCACAAACTATGGCCCACGGGCCAAAATTGGCCCGCCGAGCCTTTTGAATTGGCCCGCTAATACTGTTGATAAAAAAGAATAATTATAATAAAATAAAAAGAAAATACGAAAGAAAAAATAATTGTAAAAAAAAGCTTACGAAAAATCGCAGTAAAAAAATACGATCGCAACGCCGCTACTGAATTTTGGTCGCAATTTTCGGAACTAATCGCCATGTTCAATTTTATTTTATTGGAAATACTTCAGAAACTCGTCAAATCATGATGAAAGTGATAGAATATTGCATTGTCATCTGGTTCTGAGCTATATGTAAAGTTTCAGAACAATAGCTTATCATTAGGGAAATGGTCGAAAATTCGATTGCTGGATTTTTCGAACAGCCATAAGGTGCGTTACTTCGTCTATAAAAGAATTTTGTCCCATTTCTGCTATGATTTCTTTAGTTAATTCAAAGCAACGATCGTTAGACAAAGCAGGCAAAATGTCATTATTTTCGTCTTCATCGCTATCTTGCTCTTTTTCATCGTTCGGGTGCAGCATCATTTGGATGCTTTCCGAATCAGACATCTTATTTATCGAATTATTAATTTCGTAAAATCTGATCATCAATGATTTTTACAGTAATAAATGATTTCAAAGAGGAGAAAAACGAAATGTGAGAAGCATGTTTACATGCAGAAACGCGCAAATTTCATACTTGTGCAAAACGACTTCGCTTTTGCGAACTCGATTTTAATAAAGAATTCATTTTCACAGTTGCAATTTTTGTTGCCTTGATATCAATTTTAAATTCTTATTACCTTATTTCAGCTCTTAAATAAATAAAAAAGTATATAAAACAAAAATAAACGAGGTTTACTTCTCACATGATCAGCTATTGCGGAAAATTCGCAAATCTGCCGTATTGGAAATTTTCCGAACGTTCGTTAGTCCGACTTTTATTGCAATCCGTCTTCGAATACTGACGAGACAATTAAATAAATGTATAAGAATCTAATTACTTATTTCTTTCATGTTTAATTATTGAAATAAAATAGATAAAAGGTCTGATTTTTCTCAAGTATCGTTGGAAATTGTTTTTTTCTAATTTTCATCTGCAAGCAAGTTGACGCAGGGGAGCAATTCAGGGGACCCCCTCCCCTAAAAACATAGTTTTTAGACTAAATTGTTCGACTTATAAACACTGAATAAGTTACTTGTAACAGAAAAATGCGTATTTTTAAAGGCATTTAAAAAAAATCGTATTTTTACAAAATGGGCAAAAAAACGAGACCTTTTCAAAAATGGCGGGAAATTCACGAAAAAATTAACGGTTTTCTGGTTCCCGGATAAGAGGTTCTGTACTGTATAAGTATTACTATGCCAATTTAACTAATAATATTTTGTAAATGGTTAGTTAAAAGAACAATTCTACTAGCCAAATTAAGTAGTAGTAATGAATGAATAAAACTTTATTAATTAAACATTAATCTTCAGAATTAATAATATCAATATGAATAATTATTTTACTTTATAAAGTGTAATTTATAATCAAAATTTAAAAATTTTATTGTTGATATATATTTAGGAAAATTTTATTGTTGATATGAATTTAGGAAATGAATAAATAAATAACGATTTTTTACATTAATTCTCAAAGATCAATTTCTAATCTGCAGGAAAACTAGTGATTAAAGGATTAAAATTTAACTCTATGCCATGGAACAAAATAATGATATGTTGATTTTTGATAAAGGAATCAGTTAAACTTTTTTTTTTATTGTCCATGTAGCAATGTATAAATTTAATATTACTATGCCAATTTAACTAATAAGATTTTGTAAATGGTTAGTTAAAAAAAAATTCTACCCGCCAAATTGACTAGTAGTAATTCTGAATCGCAAGGGTTTAACGTGATGTACAGACTCACAGCATTTGGATTTTGCTATTTAACATATGTGCGTTTATTTCTTCTGTATTTATATTCGCACTTTTAATTAATTCCTCATTTTAACTCTTAATATATATTTTAAATTTTACATTATAAAATGTCAAAGAAAAATTATCTAAATTATAAAGAAAGTTATAATTTAGAGAATAATGCTGTGTTTTTCTAAGTTTAAATTACCTTTTTATTTTCCATTTGTTTCATTTTCATAATTTGCACACATTTTTGTAAAAAAATTTAGTATTCCTCTTTTTTGCCATTTGACCAATCACTTCATTGATATATATAAATGTTGTGCAATTAATTGTTTAGAAATCTTATACCTCATTTTGTTTGAATTCACTTACATTATTTTTTAAAAACTTTTTATTTAATAATCTGTTCCCGAGTACAGTAATTTGTACATATTACCTCTAAATAAAAACTGAAATATACAACTGAAAATTTTTATGAATAAAACATTACGTTACTTTGGCCCCCAACCTGATACTTTCTAATTTTTTGGCCCTTCATCCAAAAAAGTTTGTGCATCCCTGCTATAAACTTATATTACAATTTACACATCCGTTGAAAACACTGAAAAATGTTATTGTACTTACAAACGGACAAAAAACACCGTACTAACGTCATAGAGCGATAGAGCATTAATGCCAGCCACGCTCCTTTTTTCGGTTTTTAAAAGTTAACTAAAAGTTAATTTTTCAATTTTTATGCAGTTAAAAAAATATTCTCTATTATAAATTAAAATATGCCGAAACATCGAAGTCAGATTGTGGTTGACTGTACTTACCAATGTACAAAAATCAAACATCTATTTGAAAAAAAATTTTCCCCAATATCATTAATGATTTTTTTTTTTTTTTTAATGAAGGGAAGCATACTAAAAGTAGAAGCCCCACAGTGAATCATAGGAGGGGAAAACAATATATCTCGCCAAAAAATTGGATTTAAGAAGACTGATTTGATTAGGCAAATCCTTTTAGTCCTAAAGAAAATAAATACATTGGTAAAAATGTTTAAACCGAAAATTCAAATTACTCAACCCTTTCAGGACCAGCGATTGCAATTGTAAGTTTTTTTTTTTTTTTCTAATTTTTTGCAGCACCCCTAAATCTAAACATATTTCTAATATAAAATGAAGATCATTAATTTCTTCGCAATATTCCCTTTTAAAAAATACATTTTATTCGTGTATGGATTTTTGGAGCTAGGGAAAAAAAACTGAGGGTAAGGTGAATTTGCAGGAAATCTCGCAGAAAAATTTCTGTGAGTGCTGAATTAGATTTGCACGAAAGGAATTTATAAAGATACCGAAGCGTGCTTTCGGATAGCAGGCGATCCCTCAATTGTGATAATGTAAAAAAAAAACATTAACTGTAATTCAGATTCTCGCATTTAAGATATTAAAGTTTTTAAAATGCATATTTACCAGTTAATGGTTGTATTAATTTTTTAAGAAAGTCATTTGATGAAGTGGTTTTATAAGAAAAAAAAAAAAACACAAAAATTTAAACTGCTTAACTAGAATTTTGACCTTAAGTGCATTTTTGGTGTATTTTTAGAACACTTTTAGGAATCTTAATGTCATAAAGTAAAAGGGTCCTGATAATTATGTTTTCTCTCTAAACCGCAGATTTAATTTTTCTTCAAGATAACTAGCCACTGATAATAAAAATGTTAGGGGCATGATCTTTTCAACCGGCGAAGTTAAAACGACAGAGTTCCAATGATAATAATAATGAAACATCAAATAGCATTTCGAACATAGATATAGTTAAGAAATAATGATGTAGACTGTGAATTTTTTTTGGAAGCCAGTGGCTACTAAACCAAAAAACTTTGGTAGCCACTTCAAATTTTTGGTAGCCACAACATTAATTTACTGGTTTAATGCGGTTTTTTGGATTTTATCTAAAATAACGGGAAATGCAAAGAAAAACAATTTTAGTTTTCCAATCACATACATTAATATAAGTAAAATTAACTTGGTTCATTTAATTTTAATGTTTTATCACAATTTGAAATTTAATGTCTTTATTTTTCAATTCTCTTAAAAATCACTATTAAAAATATGTATGGCCAAGGAATTTTTTTATCATGCTTTGCTAATAATGAATAAATACAATAGTATTTTAAGACATTAATCATATCAACAAAAGTTTTCAAGTACTTATGAGAAAAAAAGAATTTTCTTAAATATAAAATTTCAATTGCAGAATATTCTCATTCTCAGGGAATATTTCCTAATCACATCAAGTGCATTTTTGATCAGGATTTTTCTTTGGTTGGCTAAACTAAAACTAAAATATTAGGTAGCAACAAGATTAAATTCGTAAATTATCTTGCCACCTGTGCACAAAGCTATATAGCAATAGAAACACAACTTCACGCCAGTTCAAAGCACAAATGAGCATTAAAACGCAGACATATGTTTCGGAATTGCTTGGAATCCCTTTAGTGCGTTCCCGAGAGGTACCATCTCTTTCAGTGGCACCACAATAAGTGGTACAATCGCCGCATGATAATTTTGACGTCCGATTTCTCCACCGAAAAGGGCGAGCACCCGGACTCTGCTGATGCGAAATGGCACTAGGAATTTAATTTATCCGAGAGCATCCAAGTCAAATGTCTACTCAAGGAATCTTTTACACGCCGCATAATCATACGACATGGGCGCAGATGTTTATCTGCATCTTGAAAATCCACCGACTCAGGCAGGTTTAGGCTGCAACCTTGAGCTACAAATTTCTAATTGATACCTGCCATCACGAGTTTATAGCATTTATGAGATCAACCATTAAATTCCATTTTGCTTTTAGTTTTTAATTCAAGATTTTTTTTTTAATTATTTGAAGTAATATACTACATATTTACTCCTGTCTCAACTTTTGCACTGTAGTATTAAAATTTTAAGCTTCTAGGAGGGTACCCCTGTTAATACCAAAATTAAGTCAAAATATAAAAAAGGTATATCTATTACAACATTCAACAATTAAATGCTTATTTTGCATTTAAATTTTTGTATGGCAAATATCAGTGTTAAACTTTGAGGCAAAAATGTTTTTAAAATTAAGATTATTGGAAATGCAGGGCATTTAATATTACAAAAGCAGTCAAAGGAATCTAAAATTTAGTGAAAAAATAAGAGCAACAAGAATTTGTTTTAAAAGTTAAAAATTTGAGTACATTTGAAGAATATTAAACAAAAATCTCGTTCATTCAGGCTGCAAAATCTTTGCATCTTGAGCCACCAGATATCAAGTTTTAATTGACAGCTGCTACTGGCACTATGAGTTTATAGTATTAGTGAAATACTAGCTATTTTTTGACCATTAAATTTAATTCTATCTTGCATCAAGTTTGTGTAATTCGTTTTTAAAAGAAATATAATTTTATTAAAAGAAATATTTTTTTAATATATGTTTACTCCTGTATTGACTTTAGCAAATATTAAAGTCAAGGCAAAATATGGGGGGTTGGGAAGAATCTTGTTTAATTATGCAATTAAGTGCTAATTCATTTAAAACTTAGTGCTTTCCCAAAAATAAATACTACAGGTCAAAAATAAAATAATCAGTATCAAGTTTTCAAAGTAAATTGAATAAAAAAAATTTCTGCTTTTGAATACCGTGACTTAAAATCACTTACAACCTTGCAATGTAATATTTTTCTTCTGAATGTGATAATTGGTTTGGAATCAATTACTGTCTTGAGGATCGGGGAAAATTATTAAAGGCGCCATTTTGCGGATTTTGATATTTCTCACATTTTCAATGCTAAAAGCAATTCTTTTAATTTAAATGACAAAAATAATTTGCATTTACCTTTTCTATGTTGAAAACATTGTATTTTTTGCTTAGTTTTATGTTTCTTCGATCGCCATGTGTCACGCGCGATATTAGCGTTTTGCAGTAATTGTGCTGCAATCCTTTTGCATCTGTTTCCAATTTTAGATATTTCTTATTATTTTCTCCTTAGTTCATAAGTTAAAGTGTATTAATCAAAAACATTAAGCTATTTTTTTAGAATAAATATAATATTTGGTACAAATATAGCGATCTGTTGCAACCTGGTCGCCAACGTTGCGATCGGCAATGAAATTTTTGGTCGCCATTTAAAACGTTTTGGTAGCCAGTTGGCGAGTGGCGACCGCTAATCTGAACCATTATTAAGAAATAATCCAATTAGTATTTCTACAAGTTTGCATAACATTTTAAATGTATATTTAGTATTAAAATATTTTTATTGCTTACTTTTAGATAGTTCGTTGATGGGTGCTGCAGTTCTACCGTCATCCAGAGCAAGCTGCCTGGCAGGGTGCCAAGAAGAATCCATTCATGTTCAAGGGAGGAACTGCCCTGGTATATGAAAAGTTCCGTTTTTGTTCTCGCTGTAGTTCGTTTAGAATACTTGATTTCTTCTGAACTGATGCTATGCGCCAGTTTTTAAATTTAGTAGCTTTCAACAAACAGCGAAGCAAACATTCTGATTCAAGTACAAAACTAAGTTCCCTAAAACTCGAATGGATTCGTTCTCTTCTGCCATGCGCAGAAACGTCCAAATGTCTAAAGTTTGTGGTCGAACTGTATTCCACTTGGCTCTTTCAACAAAAAACCGCTGCATAGAAGAACTCGAGAATCCAGGCAAAACGAATGAAGGAAATAAAAACACTCCAAGCGCCATGCCCTACTCTCGAGCGAATTTTTGTAAGAGCTTTTTCGAAGGTCACGAACTGCTCAAATAGAATAAATATTACCAACAGCCTTTGTGATCATTTCAGAGGGGATTTTTGTGCCCCTGAATGCCATAGTGGGCAAGAATCCACAAGGTAAGATAAGATGACAAGCATGTGTTTGCAGACGCAGTCCATCCAGCAACATGAATTTTGGTTTCCCTCAGACAGACTATGAACACTTGCTTGATTCTTTTGTAAGTATTTTCGACCATCTTCTTCATGCAGCAAAATCAAATCTCACTGTAACTGCAAGAGTAAATTAAATAAACAAATACATACATAGCATTGTTGACATCTTATTTTTGTTAAGTGGATACAATTAGAAACATTTTCAGCAACTGAAAAACGCGCCTACTTAATGCATGGAACAAAAATTATATTAAGTACATAAACAAATACACACATAGCTTTGTGGACATTTTGTTTTTATGATGTGGATACAATTAGAAATATTTTCAGCAACTGAAATTCGCGCCTACTTAATGAATTTAACAAAAATTATATTAAGTACAAACTTTGCCATACGGGTAAATCTTATAATAATAATAATAATAAACTTCTATAATAATAATACATACACTATATAGCAAAAGTCAAGAGAAATATTCATTTAAGACATTTTTTTCAAGCTTCTAGAGAAATACATTACAAAATGTTCTGGAGTTTTGGTCATATAAAACGCATGCTTCACTTAACATTTTACAGCAAAAATTTGATCACACACGCAGTTAGGAGACCAAGAAATTGGAGAAAAGGGAAGATGTTTTCCATCATCTTGCCTCGTTAAAATGTTTGAAAAAAAGCTTTAAATTTCACAGAAGAATTTACTTGCTATGTACAATATTTCTACCCATTTTCATAAAACACATATTCACGAAGTTATAATTCTTTCCGAAATGACAATTTCCCCATCATATTTTTGGCCTAGAACAAGCAGAATTTTTCACGGAATCTCACCAAATTTACAGAAAAGTTGAGAACACACAACAGAAGCATCATACTGAAAATTAAAAGTTATAAATTATGAGCATTTGAAGGAAATAATTTTTTACTGCGCATGCGCGAAAGATAGCAATTTTCAACTTCATACTCAAATGCATAAGGAAACTCAAAAAATGTTCAGCCTAATATCATGAACATTCAAAGATATCGATAATTTAGTGATTTGTATTTTAATGTGATTTGTAAAGAGAAGAATTGAACGGGGGTTTTGCACAAATCACTCGCATGTGTTTGTAATCATTCAGTGCATCTATGTTGTGATTTGTGATAAGAATTAAGCATATGTGAGCAAAACCCTAGCTATCCATGATTTGCTAAAGATGGTAAGGGATTCGTCATCCAAGGAATTTGGCGCCCGGGTCGCAGCCCCCCCCCCCCCCCTAGTTACGTCCAAGATTAGAAAATAAGCATAATCTAATGAAACACGTGCATATAAGAAAGATCAAGCAAAAACCTTCCATCGTATTCAAACAGTTTTTCTTTTTTTGTTTTTTTGAAGTAAAAATTATCTATTTATCAAAACCTCCTGATCATTTCCTAAATGACTTTCCAAGACAAAATTTTCGCATTAAAAGAACAAGTACTTTTTAATCCTTTTCACTCCTTTTATGCCAAAAATAAAATCGAATACACATGAAAGATTGCATCTCATTCAGGCAAAATGAATTTAGCAGTTTTTTATGTTGGCCCAGCGCCAAAAAATTGCAAGCATTTCGTAAATTTGGAGCGAAAAAGTTTGGCGACAATGTAAAAAAAAAAAAAAAGCCAACAATTCTTCATTGAGACAGTATAATAATAGTATTACATACCGATGCTATAGAAGTCCTCAAAAAGAAAAAAAAAAACTGTTGCCGCTCTAGATAGTTAACTACAAAATTTATTTAAACAAAGCAAAAGGTAGAAAGAAATGCGTTACCAAAGCGTTGCTACTCAAGATAAAAGATAATTAACTGCAAAAGTTTAAACAAAACAGGCTGAAGAAAAGCCTAAACAAATGTTTGCCAAATCTTATATCTAAATTAAGACTGATTTTGGGCGTTACACCAGGAAATTAATAAAGAGAAGATATTTACTCAGACTGAATGAATTTAATTTTTGTTCCCAGAGAAGCCTTCACTCGAACTCTTAAATTGCTTTTAATATCACTGCTTAATGGCAGCAAACTCTTTTTCAAGAATGAGTTTTGTATTTATTACCTAATAATTTACTCAACAATGAAATGTCAAGTCCAAGCCTTTTCAATTAAAAGAAACATACTTAATTTTCACCCATAACGAGTTTCTAAAAGAACAACTGTAGTCAAATCGATGTACGATATTTAACTTAGACGACCCTATATCGTTTAAAAAGCATTAAAATCGGTGTATTTAAACAAAAGTTATAAATGAAAAAAAGAAATACTATTTCTGCCTATAACTTTTTCTTCTAATTATCGAACATGGTCAAACTAAAGTACGGGATCTATGGGGGGGGGGGGGGGGGGGGCAATCCTTGATCGATTTTTAAAAAAAAGAATCATCAAAATCAGTTCAGTCAGTAAGAAGTTATCGATGAACAAACAAAGAAAAAAATATATACAAACGGTATTCCTCCTTTGGGCAGTCGGTTTAAATAATCTCTAATCTATTTAGCTTTGCAGTAATACAATATAATCTTATTGAAATAAATTTATTCAATTCCCAGCAGTTTGGGCTCATATTACATGCTTTCCTTTCCCTCGATATCTGACAAAAAAGAAAAATTAGAACGACCGGATCATTCCTTTAAAGTTCAGGTCGTTTTCTTCAATTTCATTGCAATTTATAAAGGCAGTTTGATTTCGTTAAGTTATAAACAAAACAAAAAATAAAAAGAAAGAAAAAAAGAAAAAGGCCACAACTATTTTTGCATAGTCAAAAATAATGATATTCCACCAAATATCCAATGTCAAAACTCTCTTCGTCACATATTTTTGTTGTTCCATGCTTTAGTTCACATCCGATGCAGTGCTCTTAAATTTCCACCTCTGTATTTATATCTCGTGAGGATAATTGCACACTAATTTTCAAAATTAATAGTTCCGTGTTTGAGTAATCCTTGATTCTGCGCATAAAAAGATAATTTTGGTCATGAATCCATGAATGTACATCAACGACTGAGCAATTACTGCTAGATAAAAGAAATGTTGACATGAACAATTCCTTTAATAGGCACTTACTGAACTAACTATACTAATGAACACACATTCATTAAAATGTTTGAAATACCTGCCGGCAGCTAACTCATTCAGAATAACGGTAAGTAACTGTTTTTATAAGATCGTTAAAACTGGTTTCGTGAATGAGAGAAAGAAAAAAAAAGTTCCTCTTAAATTGAAAAGCAAGTCTCGGAAAAATATCAAAATATATACATATTTACACGACTTAATAATCTCTATATTTTTTTCTCATCGTCAATGTCTTTCCAGAGAAACTATTACCCCGGCTTTAATAAAGTCGAGACAATGTCATAGAGAGACTCCGTTGCCCATTAAACTCTGGGAAATTCTTGCTAAAATGACAAGTTATGTTCAATTACCTGCAAACAGCTGACACAGCGACTTTTGAATGTAGCCTAAACAATGCGGCAGTTTGCTTCTACAAACATTTCAACTTTCGACAATCTCGGCGCTCTAAATATGGCTTGAATGATAGTCATTTGCAAAGCCTCTGCCCAATTTGTTCTTCGTAAACGGTACATAACAGCATTACGTTGCAATAAGAACAGTTTCTCCGTAAAAGGCACGCAACTCCTGAAGTTCAGAGTTATCATTATTTATATTTTCAAGAAAGCATCCGTTGATGAAAGATTCCACAGAAAGATTCACAATGGATTCATTACTCAACAGTTCTTGTTGGAAAATACACAAATACCTGCCCTAGAAATCTATTATTATGAAAATAACCCAACTCTTTTTTTAATGTTATAAAATTCATGATGCTTATGATAAGTTATTTGCAATTATTTCACTTCAAAAGAAAACTACTTACTGTTGGTAAAGTACCAATAGGAATATACCGAAGAGAATACATGCAAGATGTTTCTATGGAATCGATTGATTTAAAATGAACGATTTTGTTTGCTGCTTTTAGAATTTCATTTTTTTTTTCAATTTAAATTCATTTTAACTAAATGCATTTCAATGGGCTTAATTTTTTCAAAGTTATGTTTTAATGTATAATTGACAAAGTAAATAAAATGCCGAGCAATCAATAGATCGACTTTAAATGCTCAAAAAAAAAAAAGTATAAACTTTTATACAAACTTTAACACACATTGTTATAATACTTTTCAGTATTATCACATCATTTTAAAAGCTTGCTAAATATTTAATAGCTTGATTAGGAAAGAATTGCGTTTACTATCCAGAATAGTATACTCAATTTAAAGGGAACTGAGGAAGACTAAAAACCACTTTCGAAGTATGATTTTTTTTTCTTTTTGCAGTCCCTCGAATTATTGCGCAGCGAGTCACTCCTTCCAACTTTTTCAGGCCCAAGAAGCTCCGAGACTTCGAACTCTTTTTTTTGCCTCATTATAGTTATTAGCGAAGAATCGTCCAGAAGGAGATGCTCAAAAGAGCCTCTTAATGGATAAATAATTTCTGAAAGTTCGTAAAGTGGGAAATAATAATGACGATAGATGGCGCAGCGAAAAAGAAACAACGTGAGAAGTGGTGGGACGTGTTTCGCCCAAAGGTTCGACCTAATGGTGCAGAATTACGAATATGGCGAAACTTCAGCTTTTGCGTACGATATTAAAATTGCGCGGAGAGGGGCTTACACCACGCTATACTCTTGAATGCAATAATAAGGCAGCGGAATATTATCGGTTCAAGAAATTCGACGACTTTTTTGCTATGATGGGCAGTACTTTTCTAACTTCCCATATGAAGGGTCTCTCTCTTTCCTTGCGCACATTCGATTGCATTTTCTCCTGGACTGTCGAGTGTGGAACATTATACTCATTTTAAAGAACATAAGTTTCGTCATTTCTGGATAAGTATCTTCAGTTTGGCGACAGACGAATCGCATTTAAAAGCTTTTAATCCGATGCAAACACATACGCAGTTATTTATTTCGAAATGAATTCTAATAGCCTGGAAGCGTATTATTATAAACATTCGTAGCTGTTCAAAGTCATTTGTCAACACTATTTTTAAATGAAATCTTGAGATATTTTTTACTACTCTCATATAGATCATAAGATACATCTTTGAACAAGTTAATTTATAAAGACGAACTTCCAGGATGCGATTCTGGGACTTTTTGAAGGCAAAAAAGTGTGTGATTTAGAGAGAAAAAGACTTACAAAAGTCTTAAATAAAATAACTATTTAAAACTTTTTCTCCTTAGTTAAAATATTAGCAAATTTCACATCTATCACACACACCGACATATGTGTGTGATAGATGTGAAAAGAAGAATTGCCACTTCATGATACATTTTAGTTGGTTACTTTTAACGCATTATTAATAATCTATCAACAATTTTGCTCTTCTAGAGAATATACTGAACGTCAGAACAGAACTCGTAGCATCCCAAAACCTTCATCAACTTAAATTTCAAAGCAATCCTTACTCCAGGTAGTTTTGTAGATACATTTTTAGATGCCGTTTCTCAAAGTTTTCATTTTCAATAATTACAAATTCCTGCAAGAAATGGGGGGAAGGGTGGAAAGGGGGGGGGGGGACGCTTGCCTCGGGTTGCAGTTTGCTGGGATAGCAGATTCCGTATCACTGAATTAACATTAAGGAGACTTCAGGAGATCTCATACTAAGTGCTTTTTAAAATTTTATTTTGAAGTTAAGAAAGTTTTTTTTAAGCACATAAAAAAAATTGTTCTGTTTCAGAGAGTGTCTATAGAGTTTCATTTATTTCCATTCTTTTTAGACTGTTGTCAGTGTCATATCTGTTTAACACAGTGGCCAGATTCGAATTTCTAAATAGGAATCCAAATCTACAGCATCCGTAATTTCAAAGGAAAATGTTTTTTACAGATTTTCTGCGTTAGGTCCTATTGCAGTGGTTATTTATTTATTTATGCCTCTGGCTACATTATACTGTTCCTAGCCAGAGGCATAAATAAATAACCACTGCAATAGGACCTAACACAGAAAATCTGTAAAAAAAAAAAAACATTTTTCTTTGAAATTAAGGATGCTGTAGATTTGGATGCCTATTTAGAAATTCGAATCTGGCCACTGTGTTAAACAGATATGACATTGTTTGCATCTAGAAGCTCCCTGTCGCATTGAAAAAGGGATTCCAAGCAATCCCGAAACATATGTCTGCATTTTAATGCTTATTTGTGCTTTCTTAACGTGAAATTATTTTTTATTACAGATTACATGCACAAAGTTAAATTATTATTATAAGATATGACATTGACAACGCGGTTTTTCATCCAGATCCAGGCGTGATTTCTTCATTTTTTATTATAGAAATACGCTGTAAAAATCCTTAAAAATGCTCGAAAACAGGGAAAAACTCGAAAAATACATTATCATTTACTTTAGGGACCTGGTTATAAACTTCAACGAAAAATTCAACGTGATAATGAGATTTGCAGTGAAAACTCCATACACGTGCTACCAAGATACGAGGTGCGAAGGGAAATGCGAAAAAAATAGCAAACATTATTTCTATTTTTTTCCCTCTTAGTACCCATTTCTCTGAACTACAAAACCCATACAACATAATTTTCAGTGTAATTCTGGGCTTTTTATCACGATGGATATTTTCGAATTGCTAAACTTGAAAATCAATTTTGAATAATGATTAACTAAAGTTTCTGTCAGCTCGAAGACAAGAATTATAGGTGTAAAAACGATGCATTAAAAACAATACACTCTGTACAAATTGAGAAGAACTAAGGAATTAATAGAATTATCAGCTTTAAGTCGTAATTAGAACCCACACATAGCTATTTATAAAAATGTTATAAATATTCTCTTTTGTAGTTAATAAAATCGAAAAATATGTCTTTTTTACTTGAATATTATACATGATGGGATGACAAGCTTGGAAACATTTGGTAATTCTCGAATAATTGCAAATTAATATGTAACATTCATTTATTTCTTTTTTAACTGGGCTGCAGATGTGATTACTATTATTAATATAATATTTTTATGACTCTTAGTTTTCCCAATCACATACATATTCGAATTTGTCTATGTAATCCTAATTGTTACTATTTAAAGACTTGGAAAACTTAAAAGATATTGAATTGCTTACATTATGGTACATTTAAATAAGAGAAATACTTCAACAAAATTAGTTAAGAGCCATTTTCCACTCGCGTTAGCTCTACTGAAGGAACATTTTCAGATCAATTTTTGCCGCATAACAAATAATAATAAGAATTCTAAAACAAAAATGAACAAATTCTGATTTTTCGGAAATTGCACGATTTTCAAGGACCTAAAACCACTTCCCCTGAAAAATAAAGACATTTAAAGACAGAACGAACCTTGTTATCATTTGCCAAGTGTCCCGTTTTACAATGACTAGACTATCACTACACTTGAAGAACAATAAACAATGAATGACAACCACATTTCCTCACTGAAATGATGGTCTTTGAAGAGAAGGCCAGGCGTAACTGTATATCCCATCTCTGCCACGGTGCATACCACACACATGTGAACCACGTGTGCACAACTCCGAGTGAGGGCACAGATGTTGTTTACCGTCTCTCAGCAGGGGGTTTCGGTCCAAGGAGGGGGCAACTTCTCCCACAGAAGGGCTTTCTTCATTTTTTTCCACCCTTCATAATTATTCCGCGTTTGCAGAGTGGTCGTGGAATATCCATCAGAAACCGGATATTGACCATGAATGAATGATGGCCATCTCTGAAGATTTAGGTTCGGTATCTGCTAATGGAATATCCTGATGGCTGCCTGAGAACACGAAAAGATTAGTCTCCAAACTAAAAAGCGTTTTTCGATATGCTTTTAGTTGAATGTTTGCCTTGTGCAGTATTTAAGCCCATGAACGGAAATGATCTAATTGCTACGAGTGAAAGCCAAAGAAGAATAAGTGTACCATAAATAATCTCAAATGTGCTGTAACCCCAGGTAACGAATGCCAATTAGCTGGGAAAATATTCTTAAAAGCGAGGCATTTGTTAAAAGTAGAATTCGTCATTAAGTGCACACGAGGGATGAACTTATTTTTCTAAGATTTATAACAAGAAAAACTAAATGATAATAGTAATACAAGAAAGCAATTACACTAACCAGGAGTCGATACAGCATTTTTTGGTCCGTTTTATTGTGAATTTTAAGGAGATTTTTGTGAAAAATCAAATAATTTTGTGAAAATTTAAACATATAGTGACGAAAAATTTTATTATTACTTACCGTTTTGATAATTAATAATGTGTGAAAAATACGATTTGGAAGGTTGGAATTTTGTGAAGGGACGTTTTCGGACCCTTCCCGGAATTTCCTCTGGCGCGACACTTGCTAACGAACAAGAAGTTCCGTCTACAGCTATACCAGCCTACATTCCCATATACAACAACATCAAGTTGATTATCTAGCTATCTCTCTCTCTTTCATGTTCAGCTTTATTTCTTATTAGTTCAAATATACCTTTTTCAGTTGAATATACTTTTTTCAGTTGTTAATACACATTTATTTACTCATTTATTCATAAATAAATATTCACAAAAATCCAGATCAAAAATTTTCATCGGAAAATAGGCTCATTTAGTTCTGGATAACTTCGTCTCTGTACATGTTCTACGCAATAAACTCCGTTAAATAAAGTTTGTTTCAAGCAAATCCGGCTTTTCGAACAGGACTTATATAGGATTTAAATTTCCTTGTAGGCGCTGATGTTAATTTTTTTTTTAAACTGTTCAAATCAAAAATACTTCAAGTCAGGAGCCCCTTTAATAAACTTGTGTGAAGGAACTTGGATTTTAAGTCAGGGTCTATATACTTTGCTTCATATTTACCCATAGGCGCTAATGTTAAAATAGTTTTTGAACTGTTCAAAATTGAACGAAAAAATGTTCAAATCAAAAAGTAAAATATGGAAATCAGATGTCCTCGCTGAGATCTTTCGAATGCGAAAAAAAAGAAATTTTTCGAATCGGACGATTTCCTCAAGATAGAGGAACCGACAGACACACATTTTCCCCCCACCTCAAAACTCTACTTTCAAATTATTTGTCTTTCATTCTTTATTTAATTACTTCTCTTATTTTTAACGATATTTTTACGATACAGTAAGCCTTTTTCTCACATTTCCTTTTTTACTTTTACGGAAAAGTAAGCCAAAAAAATTTTTTTTCGGGTGGGAGGGGGTTAAAACGGTTGATTATTTTTTGTCCTAGAATGAAATTTTTTCCCATAACATTCGCGGAAGAAATCCTAATGAATAAAGAAAGTTCATGACTTAACAGAATTATCCTAACTAACATGTGAAAAAACCCTTTTCAAGGAAAACGTTTTAATGGTTCAGGAACAAGTTCTAATGATCAAGTAAAACTAAACGCAAAATTCCCAAAGATTAAAAAAAAAACAATCGTAGTGACTGAGAGGAAAAATCTTTATGACTGAAAAAAAATTCTCATGACTGAAAGTTTTAAGGAATGAATGAGAAATCCTTACGTATAAGTTAAAATCTTGATGAGTGATAGATCACTAGGTTGTGGGGGGAAGGGGGATACTAATCACTAAGAAAAAAAAGTAAAGTGGTCAAAGTATTAAGGACCGAAAAAAAAAATTAATAGCCGAGGGAGAAAATCGTAATGACTGAAAGAAAAGGAACAGGTAAGGTAAAAATCTTATGACCGAGGAAAAATGTGGAAGGATTGATCACCAAATCTTGAGGCTGCCTGAAAAATGATCAGTGCTACGGACGAGGTCAATTAAAGAAAAAATCATCGGAAAAAGATATTCTAAGAAATAATTTAAAAAAAAAAGAAAAACAACTATCGAATGTAAAATCCAATAAATGAGAATACATAAAAAATTATTAATTTTAAAAAATCCTTCCCAACAACAAAGCTTGCTTGTAACTTCATGGAGGGGAGATTTCTGCCCCCCCCCCCCCCCCAGGGCACTGCTATTATAAAACCCGGCCTACACAACGATTCATATTCGGAACGGCTGACAATAAAGCAGGACGAAAAAAAGTTCCCTTTTCGACACAGAATCAGCCGCTTTAATTAAAACCTCTCCTGATTGACATTAACTTTAGTTCTCACCTTTAAATACAAAACGAGTAACGAATCGACGACACGCGAATTCGTCACTTTTTGAGCTTTCATTTCCATCCACTAATGGGGTAATAGACTTTTAAAAATTCACGATTCCCTCTATTATCCATGCGAAAACGAAGACTCCCAGTTTTGTCCAGCGGCTAGAACATGGCGCGTCTGTAAATGAGATTCGTTTATTTGTTTGTCCACGCAGTTCTAAAAATGCATGTATTCATGCATTTTTTAAAAAATGCCGTTTGAAACGACTGTTTCCAGTAAGGCCTGAGTGCGCAATCGGAAAAAGTGCATAATCAGTACAAAGGTAATGTATACATTCTCGAATCAGTTTGGAAGATAATTAGCATCAAGTTAAAATATAATCTCAAAAGTTAATGTGAAAAATGCATTGATTTCTTTGCCAGAAATTTCACAGCTCCAATTTAACAGATGTTAATGTTCATGGATGGATCTCGGGTTGAGAAAAAACCTCTTGACGACATTTGCAAAGTTACGTTAAAAAATTATTTAAATACATAAGGTAAATTCCATTTAAAGAGATTTGTGTGCGTGTCGCATGTGTAAACATCATCCTATTATTGCTACCGTAAAATTTTACAAAATTTTACAGTCAGTATAACACATTTTCACGCACGTAAAGTGCTGACGTACATGTTTTCGCGCATAAACATTTGAATGAGATTTAAATGATTATTAAATAAAGCGGAAAAACAATAACAATCTTCAAAGTTTGAAGCATTCAGAAGTTGTGAAGTATTGTAGTTCTGTCCATTTTATATTCTTGTATAACTTTTTTTCTGGTAAGATGGTTTCCCCTGGCAAATTGATTCGTTAAAATGAAGCTACTAGCCGTTCTACAATTTTCTTTCATTCACTTTGAAAGTTGATTCGATCTAAAATGAAGTTTTATTTAAAAGTGTCTCACTCATTGCTCTTACGCCTTTTTACTAGCGCATCTTTTTTATTCTCGTCGGTTGTAAGCGAGAGAGAATGTATATTCAGAGTATTATTTATTGATTTATTTATTTGTTTAAGGAATTGGGTATCGTTTACAGTGCAATAAGAGCAAGTAGTTTTATGATATTGATCATCTAGCAATTCAGTGGTATTTCTTAAGCAAAATTCACGAGACGGATGAATGATTTAAAAAAAAAAAAAAAATTGAATTTAAATTAGAAATGTAAGATATATATATGATAGTACGAAAAACATAAAAATTTGGTGAAGTTTCAAATTCTCGCCAATGGTTACACATTCAAAATTTAATAGTAAAATATTATTTATTTGAAGAAAAATAAAGAGTTTCTCAAAGAAAAGTAGGTAAAAATAAAGTTTTTAAAAGTTTTACTTTATTCCCTACATTTTTAGTGGCGAATGGACCATCGAAACAGGTTGGACTGGATGGAACATCATAATTAAGAGCTATGGGATGGAGTTATTGCTCAAAGATTCGGCATAAATGCAAGTGTATCCATCATCGCTTCCAGATTGCAAAATCTCGGATATATATTGTATTTAATGAGTATCTCTGCACAAGTTTCAACACATAGTACTGTCCCAGACATTTTAGAATTGTTTTCCAGAACAAGTACTTATAAGCAAAGCTATAATTTTCCAGTTTTAAGAAATAAATTCAAAATTGTGAAATATATCAACAAATTATGGTCTTATCAAATTCATTGTATACAATGCATGGCTGAAAATATCTGCATTTTATCGCGCTAGCATTGCGAAAAACATAAGATAAATTCATGAATTCATTTTGTATTCTTATTGAATTGAGGAGATTGTTGCATGTACAAAGGTTAAATTGAAAGTCTCATCTTCATATTTTAAAAATAAGCAAGTTTTTGAAAGTCATCGCAACATCCACATAAGCAAGTTTTGCCACGGCAGTGTTGATGGGATCTGAAAGAGTACGTGCCATTTGTAGATAACAACTGAAAAATCCTTTTCGTTCTACTGATGTGGTTCATCGTTCATGTTTTTCGACTTTCACAATTCGTTAATTACGTAAAGAATGAACAATTAGGAAATGGGTGACGCATCCACTGCGTGACAACTAGAAATATTTCATTCCAGAAAAATCGTTTCTTGTCCTGAAGAGTGTCAGAAACTCCAGGCTTTTTTTTTATTCTCTCCCTTCTCCTTCATACTATTCTAAAACCGGCCGATCACATATCAACGGTGTGCCGCTAAAATACGTGTTGAGTGCAGCAGAAAAAAAGGAGAGAGAGAGAAAGAAAAAAAAAAAAGATAAGAACAAAAGCAGGCGGCGCTGGCGAATCAGACTTTTCAATCGATGATGCCCAAGATCGATTGGCGAGCGAGAGATGGCGCCAAGCATTTCTTCAGAAATAAGTCGTGGGGTGGCAGAACGGAAAGAGACGCGGCCGAATGCGTCAGAACTTAGGGCGGAAAGAAATCTCCGACGATCGCGCGGCCGCAGCGGAATAACGCGGCGGTCATTTGCCGACAAGAGCTTCATCGACACGCATACTTTCGCATCGCGTTCTATCGAGTTTCCGTGAACGTAGTTCAGGGATTCAGGAGCTGTTTCTCTGTGTCCTGGAATCTCGGTGATTCCCAGATAATATAATGAAACTACTGGTTACTTCGTTTTAAGTAACAAATTATTGTGCTTACATGAAGCAGACAATCGTGACATCCAGCAAATAAAATGTGTACCGGATTCAGGAACCGTTTCTCGGGTCGTAGGATATTCCTGGTGTTTCCTACTACACCCAGACAAAGTAATGAGCGATTAAAGTTTTTTTAAGTAAATAAATTATTGCGCTAACAAAATTCAAATCATCGTGACATCCGTCAAGCTTAAAGGAATTAGTTCAAGTTTCTTTCAGAATGTAGTACTATTTGCTCGAGTACGATTAGGAAAAAAGGTCAAGGTCAGCTTCTGAAAAGTTAATAAGCCAATTGTGTCGCATATTCATAAATATTATTTCTGTCTGTCAACGTACGAAACAATAATTAGAATTTCTGCTGAATATGTATTAATATACCATTTATATTACTTCAATTTCTTTTACAATACCAATGAATGACTACCCCAGCCCTGCCATAAAATATTAATGTCTCACTTTTTGCAGTCACTATAATAAGCTCTACTTTTTCGTTATCTCCGTATAAATTTTTAATACAAAATTAGTAAGCTGAAGTTTTTCAATATTTTTGCCCTTGATTTTTATTGTTTACAGCTGTAAAAGCTCCGACTCAACGCTGTTTTTTCCGTGTTTCCATATCTCATAAATTTCAAATACTGTATGTGACTCATCGATTTGCCAAAATAAAAAAAAAAATTCCCAGTAAAGAGTATCTAGTTTAACCACAATAAAAACAAAAAACTAAAAATTTATGATAATATAACTACAAAACACGGGCTCATGCATTTTTTTTTCAATTTCCAGACAAATTTCGAATTTTTTCAATTCTAAATGGTATATACTAATTACTTAAGAATAGTTAGTTTTTTTACGGCATAATTTGTAAGTTTTAACATTTTTTAAACATTGGCGGCTCCGCCCCCTATTCACTGTGCGCAGTGCTTTTAGAGGCACTTCATTTTAAAGTACAGCATAATTACTGCGTTCGTTTCGATAAGAAACAGCCTGGTTTAATTTTTAATCGCAACCAAACATGTAAACAAATATGACATCAATTGCGGCGTACTTCTTTCACATGAAATTAATTGTCATAAAGATTACTATCATACCTAAAGCAAGGCTTAATACACAAAATGACGCTAATATTTATTCATAAGAGAAGCCGTTTTTAAAACGGATTTTGACATGAAAGACAGACATTTTTCGTTGCTTGTTGCCACTGGAAATAAACCAATGTCGGAAACTGTTAAAGAGCATTATAATCATACCACATTAACAACGTTTGAATTATCAAGAATTTTTGTGAAGCTAATCTGGGAATTCGCATTATCAGTTTCAAGTCTTTGGAGATTTGTTTTTCACTCCGACCTTTTTGCTATTTTATGAAACAAAAAACCTTTGACCATAAGCTTTTCCAACAACTTTTACTTTCCCTAATGCAAAAAATTTATTTTTAACGTCACTGGTTTTCGAAATATGAAGATTTAAAATTTGCCGCAATTATTAATGCTAACATTTTTTAGGTGTTCAGATATTAACTTTAAAATAATCTAGTAAAAAGAAAAATCATTAATACGCACATTCGACGTCAAAAGTTACTTTCGAAAAAGTTTGTCCGAAGTAAATTCCGGATTTGATCAGAGAATTATAAAAGATTCATTTTTCCCGTTGAGCCTACTGTTTTTTGAATTATTCAAAATTGCGAAAGAGAAAGGTTAAAATGAAAAAACGAAACATGGGGTTGTAGTTAACTGCAGGAGCGTTTTTTTAAAATACCTAATTAGGTGATTCCCCTAAGACCCCATTTTTAAAGAGGAAGGAGGGATTGGACTTTTAAGTTCACCCCTTTGCTGAATATTACAGCAACGTTAATACGGTAAGTTTTCATAACAACAGGTTATTCTAACCGATTCCACATTGACCATAGCACACACACAAGGATACATACATTGTGTATTCTATATATATGTATATATACATATATATAAAATAAAGTAAGTGAACCATTCAAAGGGGGCAGACAAAATTGGAAGTGCCCTGGACATGAAAGTTGCTAGTCGGGCTCCCAGCTTATAAGTCCACAAAAAGGCGATATGTCTGTTTCAGAATCGCTGGCTATTCTACACCTAAAAAACAGTGGATTTCTATGTTTTTTACAAGCTCGTCAGAAGTGCAGCTCACGCAAGCAAAACAACGAAAAGTTTTTCGTAGACAAAACTTCCCAACAACGCTCTTTTTCTTTTTTCTGTTTTTAAGTTCCATTAAACAAAAAGGAGAAACAGCAAATCCTTCTTATACAGAGCAAAGCCTACTTAATGGGTTCCTGTTATGCAAATTTTCACAAAATTCGATTTCGGAGCCGCGGTCGATAACAATAACGCTCCGGATTGGTGGATCGGTTCGAACGACAACTCCCTCTCTTCGAGGACGTCTCAACCCCCCAAGCAGTCGATCTCGCTTCAGACACACCTATTCCCTTCCGAACATTAAAATTATAAGTAGCGAACTTATATAGAGTTCAGGAGATAAAAACAGAGCTCTCGGTGTTCCTGGGAGGAACGTCTCAATGTTCTTCTAGAAATAGAATTATTTATTTTCCTTTACGAGAGCCGAAAAGTATTCTAGGAATGCAGAAGCGAAGTTTTCTCGAATGTATTGAGATGAGTCTGGCATTAATTTATTATACACTAATAACTTTTCGATTATATTTCAAATAAGGTAGAATTTTCTATTTCTCTCCAATAGCTATTACTAATTCTTCTTAATAATGGTGAAGTAACTATGTATATGGCAATAACAAGGATGATGCAACAATTATTTTGCTCCCCTCAGATCTACTGCTAATTCTCTTAAATATGATGGTACTCAAAAACACTGCAGTATTTATTTACACTAAATTAACTGCTATGAAAACGTTCTCTAATTCCCCCCCCCCCCTGATCCACTACTAGTTCATTTTGATATGATGCAACTGCCATTACTAATAAAATGAGTGTCGTAGTAACTTGGTGCTGTTTTTTTTTATATTTCTCCCACAAGTACTGCTGTTAATTATTATTATCATCAATGGTGCGACCGATGTAATTCAAATATCAATTCGGTATTAATTTATACAATAGTTACTTTTTCTTTTTTTTTTTTAGACTAGCAGTAAGATAATTTGTAAACAAGAAGTAAATGCGGCGATAGTTCGGACAGCAGTTTCTGTCAGTCAGGGTACTTCTCTCTCCCTCGTAGATTTATAACATTTATAACAGTTAGTTCTTTTGAATAAATTCTTACTTGACAAAAAGTTTAAAGTTTGCGTGTAAAGGCTTCAGTTGGATGTTTTTCATCTAGAAGCTCACTTCTTTTATAATGAAAAAGGGGTTCTTTACAACCTTTAAAAACGTGTCTGCAATTTTTGCAAAATTTGAGGGCATTTAAAATTTTTAATTTGTAGCACAAGGGTTAAAAGTTATTTCAACATGAAGGTCCTTTAAAAACTTAGGGGTTTTCCATATTTTGTCGCAAATTATTCATCATCGCAGTGCTAATCTAAAGAAATATTTACATGTTTTCTTTTAAATTTCTTTATGGCAAATTCTTTCCTATAATGAGGGAGAAAATTTTGAGCAGATATTGATTTAAGTTGTATCATAAAATTGGGGGGGGGGGGGGGGGGGAATGACCTAAAGCCTCCCAATAGAAAACGTTTTCCCGAAATATTTTCCTCCCCTTACGAGTAGCAGATCAAAATCGACATCTGCTTCGTAACGTCCAAAAGTCTCTCCAAATCGAGTTCCCCAGCAGTTCGTGAGCACCATTTTCGAGCGAGCGTCACAGCGGCTACATCAAAAAGAATGCAAAACGCTGACGTCCCGTTTGGTCTGGGATGAAAATTTGTCGAGGGCATCACAACGCCATTTTAGCTCCGTTAGCAAAAACCCAGCCGGGAATTCAAGACTGCACTATGTGCGTATGACATTCAAGAACTGAACTGAGTGACTTTTCTCTAAAATAAAGCATGTTTCTAATTGCAACCTAATTTATCAGAGATGAACTATATTAAGAGTGGCTATAACTGAACCTTAGTTTATTACGTTTGAAATTTCGCAACATAAAAACAAAAAATTGAAAAATTTTAGGTTGAAAAAAGAAAAAAGTTGTACTTTAAATACCAGAGTTTTTCAGGGTGGTAAAAATACTTATTTTCATGAACAATATAGTTTGAACAAGGCACAACTAGTACTTGATTGACAAGTTTGGATAAGAGCATTTTAAGTATAGCGGATCGTAAGGTGAAGAAAGCGGATACAAGTTAGTATATTTTACTACAACGGATAGCGTAACGGTGCTTTCACACGAAAAGCGACAAAAATAAAAACTTGTTTTCTTCTCTGCGCAACCGCAGAGCATATATTTGAAGACAAAAATATGTTTTGCGCATGCGTAGATGAGAAAAAGACAGGGATATTGTCTTTGCCGCCTTTGGCGTGAAAGTACCCTAATAAGGGGAAGAAAATTGTGATTTCTAAAATTATTGTCCGAGTTTTTTCCCTCTCCTTTTTCTTTCTTTTCTTTACCTCCAATTTTGCTGTGGCGGTAAAAATAGAAGGAGTTGAGAGAATGATGTAATTCTGGATAGTTGCGAAAGGTAGAAAGAACATTGGCGTTGTTTAGATGAAAAACAAAAAGGCATTCTAATATTGACCAGTAGTTATAATGTTACAAAAATAATATATACAATTTAATCGATGCTCTACATTGAATTTCGTCTTTTCTTTCTATGTACTCTTGATTACGCAACTACTTGGATCAGTGTGTCCGTTGTGAAATCTAAAATTTACCTCCGACCATCCAAACTTTTTGCTTAAGTTTCTTCAAAAACGTGGCATTCTTAATGTAATTTAACAGCCAATTATCGTGTGCCTTAGAATGTGTTCCTCGTATTAGCCCTGATATTGCATTAATCAATGCTCGCAATAAGCAATTTTAAATGTATTTCCAATAAGAAATACACTTAATAGAAATATACTTGAATATAATAACAATTTTAACTGTAATAAGTACTTGCAGCTAAAATCAAAGTGGAGTTTCGTCAACATTGAGGAGCTGTGTCAACATACAGTGCTACCTCGAGATACGAGTGCTCTGACATACCGAGTTATTTGACATACGAGCGCTGTCGAGCAGCGAAGTTTTGTTTTGAAATACGAGCGATATTTGAGACACGAGGAACCGCTAGCTGCGAAGCTGCGCACGGCCCACCCAGTTCACTGCGCCTTTTTGTGTTACATTTTCTTTTATTATGTTTTTATACATTATTTGTTATTTATAAATATATTTTTCTTATTCAAAAACACGGATTAACATAATGGAATTTCAATTAATTTCAATGGGGAAAATTGCTTTGAGATACGATCAAATTGACATACGAGCAAGGTTACGGAACGAATTAAACTCGTATCTCGAAGTATCACTATAGTTGCAAAGTAGAAGATTTTAAAACTGAAAGCAAAATATATTTTTCCTGTTTATACATTGCAAGTCTGAAACTATCAAAAGGCGCTAGCCTCAATTCATTGAATTGATCCTAAGACATTTTCACTAAAAATTAAAGGTTTTTCTTTCTTTGGAAGAAGTTGTTCAGGGTAAACTTTGAACAACGTTATATTTTTTAGTACATTTGATATGAAAAAAGAAACTAGAGGGTCCAGTACTGCACTCAGCTGGATAGATTATAAAATCAGTCAAATATACTATAAAAAATGACGTGGTTCAAAGTTAACCCCCATGGTTCAATGTTACCTTGAATGACTGTACTTAATCTTAAGTAGTTTAGATTTAATAACATTAAATCTGTTTTGAGAAATAAATGCGAGTTTTCTCCCCCCCCCCCCCGAGTATAGACATCCTACGCACTTGCAGGTATTTATCACCGAATTTTGATGAAAGTTCCGGTGAGTAAATTAACGATTATTTCCTCTTCATTCGATTCCGCACACGATATATCTCTCTGCGTTTCAATTTCCCGCTCATCCCCTCGCTGGCCACCTCTCATGCATTCGCGCCGACCATCGAAACCACCAGAAATCAATACGTGTCCCACATGGACCTCTCCAAGACGGTCCATTTCTGCCGCTTGACCACTGATTATCAAGGCAAGGAGTGCCTGCCCAAACAAACCGAACCAATCGAAGCATGCTGCTCACGTCGGGAAAATCTAGAATGATCGAAATTCTAATTTCGTAGACGTTCGGCAGAGACCTTTTCCCAATTACATATAATTGCACCTATAAGGAACATGGTCATGGATAATGGAACGAAAATGAGGAGCTGCGGCGGCAAAATAGAATAAGCCTGCGTATCGGGGAATAAGTAGACGTAACAAGGATTCCAGTGCTCTGTAGTTTTATTTTGCATGTTTGCAAGTAATATGCCGACCTGCTAACAAATGAATGACACGCAATGTGTTGTCTCTGTTCATACGAAATCTATTGCTTTCGTTAAGATAAACTCATGGAAATTGCGAGTTATTTCATCTTCGACAGACCAGTAAAAATGAAATTCTGTCGAATTAAATAACTACACACGGAATGTCTGATTCTTCAAAATTGTTCCGCCTTATTGTTACTTTTAACAAACTATCCTTTTCATCTATCGAGATAAGAATTCATTAATATCAAACCGATTCGAAAGGGAACATGATTAGGATTGATAAAATAATGTTTTACAGCACTTCTTCAGAAATGCAGCCAATAATTAATACACTGAATACAATGTTTTTACGAAATGCATTCCATCCTATTCTCTTAATTCTATTTCAGTTAAAATGTTGTCGTTCATAAAAATTTCATGCTCTAAATACATATCGGTTCTTCATCGATTTCTGCGTCTTCTTTCGTGTTTTTCTACTTTGTAGCAAACGCATTGAAGAACAGTTCTGTGTTGCATGGTTAAATCTATTTTAGCACAAGTTTTAGACAAGACGTTTAGCTAGTTGAGATAGTTCTCTGGAAAAAATATCATCTGCAAAGCCCAAATATTGCTGAGAAATTCACCATTTACAGTACCCGAATTCAAAATTTCAAATATTTCTCCAAAAATTTACACGAACCAGGACAACCAGAAGATTTTACAGCATTCTAGTTTAGCTGTTACTTTGATACATGAAATTTAGAATTCACATATTTTCAGCGTAAGTTTTTTCTTTGAAAAAAAAAAAAAAAAATTTTCCCGATGTCCATTATAATTAAATCAATAAAAATATCTGTAGACACTTGAGTTTCCCATCGAGCAATTTAGTTAAAATTATTCTAATGATTAAAGCAAAAAGGATCTGGATCCATTAAGAACAAAGTTGCTTGCCGAGTAGAAGTGCACAAATATTTTGGTTCACCTATTCACGAGTCATTAAGTTAACATCAGTTTCGATCCACGTTCAAAAACACACACCGAGACGAGTTCGGAAGTAATTAATCGAACCGAGGAAAGGGCCATCAGAATGCGTTTTGACCTCGTTCTCTGGACATCATTTTGTACTTAATTCCAAAAGAATGCCAAGTGGATCGATTTTTAATGAAGTCTCATGCCCAAAGATAAATGAGATTTTCATTTTAGCATTTCATCAAAAACTTTTTGCAGTAAATACATGAGGCAGACTGGCAGGTTTCAGATTAACGGAACAGCCGGATTATCGGGAGTTCACATGTAAAACATAGCTTAAGAAACGTTTGGAGAAAACTCTACTCCAAAACGTGAATTTAACTCTTTTCAAGTCAAGATAATTCAGCTTTGCTTACTAACAATATTTCATGCGAAAAATATAAATAGGGGAAAGGGGAGAACGAGATCTCTCCTTTCCCCTAGTTCTATTTTCCCCCCTTTCCCCGAATCTCCCAGGCCATCGATATCCCACAGAATTTTAAACATCCTGAATCCGAAATCCAGCCACTGCACAAGATCTGGTTACAAGGCATATCAACTTTGATTTTTCAGATGTAATCAATTAGCATGTTTTGAAAATATATGTGAATAAAAAACATTATGTTTGGAAGCTGTGGGATATTTAAAATTATGAATAGATTTTACAGGTTTCAAACCATCAGTGCCGGACACCCGGCATGAATACGTCAAACAACGGACACCCGATATCCGACATCTGGCAAAATCAATATTCGATGAATCTCTAATCCTGACTCCCCCCCCCCCCCCCCCACACACATCCCAGCAAAATCCTGGGTGCGCTACTGCATACGAAGAAATGATAAATGAGATTATATTTCAGTGCAAATATAATCTCAATTTTGGATACATACCAATAACAATAGTAATAGTTTGCACACTTTACTCAGGTTCATTCTCCACGTCCAATGTTCGTTTGTGGATGCTTACTTTCAACTACAATCTTGAAGGAGTATCTGTAAAAACATAAAAAGAGTTACTGAAACTGAAAAAATATTTTATTTTGCTCAAATAAAAACTTACATTTTGTAAAACAAACGTTTTACGTAACAAGAAAAGTATTACACATAATATGCTGAGTAGCACACTTGATGAACAAATATTTTGAATAAACATTGCCTGATTACCGCAAAGGCTCCCAGAAAGGACTGTCTTAATCGGGCCCTGTGAATACATACACATATTTGAGAATGTAGAAAGAACGCAACTTCAAAGCAAAGCAGAAACATTCATTGGATTTACTGGGATAGATTCTATACTTTTGGAATAGAACGGCAGAGACTCGCAACAATATATACATATCTCGTCTGCTAACCTTCCTGGCATACGTTTAATCATACTATCAGATATCACTGATGACACGAACATGCCTCGTAGTAGCCACGCTTGAACAATTTTAAAAAATCATCCAATGCCATATTAGGACTTTTTCAACCTTTCTGAGCTATATTTTTCATGGTTCTGCTTCTTTGTTTCCTCCATTTCGTCACATTTTGTCCGACAAATGCATATAAATATTTGGAAATATCTCATTTAATATGCTGAAATTATTAATGATATCATTGCTCTGCCTATTCAGAAATTCTGCTCTGACTGTAATAACTCTTTGAAATTCATGTTAATAGATACTTACAACTTTGGAGAATCTCTGAAAAATAATTTGCCAAAAATGGAGTAATTAGAATACTCTATTTTTATCTATTTAGAGAATATTTAACTTTTCCTCGGCTCCCCTTCCTGACAACCCCCAACATTTCCCCGGTGGTTCGGTTGAAAATCCCCAGATCTAGAGCAAAATATGACCCGGAAAAAGAGAAAAAAATTGCTAGAGATAGAATAAAGAATTAACACTATTTTTGCTTGGAAAACAGCAGATAGTGTGCGCAACCATGTGAAGCTGACATTCTTGAAAAGTACTTTTTCAGTCTTAAAGCGCTGTCGAAAACAAAGACGGAAAAGTAGGGCTTCTGCCTGTCAATACGCGTGTTATGAAAGAAATGTCTTCCTCAGAACATTCGTCCAGCTTCTGTGAAAAGGTAATCCTATTTTCTTATTTTATCTCGCACAAACGGACGCACAAGAGAGGAGGAGGACAGACAAACAAAAAGTAACAGATCTTTCAGTTCCATCAAGAGTTTCAAAAGATACGGGTAAAATCTCATCCATCCCAGTTCTGAAACACGGAAACCGAAGGTCAGTTCAGATACACCTTGAAACTCATTCAAGTTGCTTTCATGTCGCGGAGGGTTTTCCACGTCCAGTCGCACACAACAGAACCCATCAAGATTTCCAAAAGATAGGATAATGAATAGGTTTGAGGATAAGTTCCAGCAACAGCAGAACCTGTTCACTTGAAGCTGAAAAGACTTCACCGAGTGGAAAAAGGAAAGACAGAGGGGACCAGAGGTGTCTTTCCCTGTAGAAACCACACCGGAATTTAAAGATGCGACTCGGACCGTCAAAGTTTCCACCGTTTTATCGCGGAAGCTACAAAATGTAGTACAAATATTTAAATCAATAAATTATTGCTACTAATTAGCATACAGTAACATCTATTACACCCAGCGTGGTGACGCTGTTTAAATGAGCATCTAAAAATTTTCCAAGTTCTGAGTTCTCTTGGTAAATAAATTTAATTTTTCATGCTACGTACAGTATTACATATACAATTTATTTGTATGAACCAGAGAAAAACCACCTAATTACTTCTGGTACCAGTTCTGAAATAATTACCAACAAGCACTAAAACGCATTAAAACGAGAACTTCCGTCTAGAACTGTACGAACCTACTTTCCCTTATACACTAACATCAAATTTATAATCTAGCTATTTTTCTCTCTTTCTCATTTAGCTTTAGTTCTTAATTACTTAAAATATACCTTTTTCAAAGGTTAATACACATTCATTCATTCACTCATTAATTTATTCATTCATTCAGAAATATCCTTTAAAATCCAGTTCAAAAAAATTTCATGAGAAAAGAGGCTCGTTTAGTTTTGGATCAAATTCGTATCTAAATGTTCTACGTCATAAAGTCCTCCCGATAAAGTTAAAGTTCCCAGCAAATCTGTCTGTTAGATCAGAATTTATATGGGATTAAAATTCACCCGTAGGCGATAATGTTCTTTCCTTTATATACCTTTGAACAAAAATTGTGCAAGTCAAAAAATATTTCATGTCCAGGGCTTCTTCCAATAAGCTTGTTCAAAGGAACTTGGATCATACGTAACGGGTTTATTTAAATTTAATTTGCTTCATATCTCCCCATAGGCGCTAATGTTAAAGTTTTATCAACTGAAAAGTTGATCACATCAAAAAATAATATATGGAAATGAGATGTCGAGATCTTTTGGATACCAAAAAAAAAAATCTTTCGAATTGGACAGTTAGTTCAAAAGTTATTGGCGGGGGGGGGGGGGGGGTGCAAATAGACAGACCGAAAAACATTTTCCCCCATCTCAAAACCCTACTTTCAGATTTTTTATATTTATTCCTTAGTTATTTACTTCACTTTTTGGAAAACTTTTCTCTATTTGTGACGATATTTTCTCGATACATTAAGCCTTCTTTCATGCTTTTTTTTTTTTAACTTTTAAGGGAAAGTTGATTACAGAAATATACAAAACCTTTGAAACATTATTCGCTTTTCACAAAATAAAAATTAAAAACCAAGAAATATATGGGCTAAAGCGACCAAAGGCAAAGTTTTTGACATTGGAACAAAACTAGAGTGGAAATTCTACCAAACCACAAATTGAGCATTAGAATACAAAGTTAGAAATCTTCACCCACAACTCAATTCTGCATTTAAAAAGACGAAATGTATTACTTAGTGGCATACTGAAAATTTAAACCCAATTCGCAGTTTCTTAAAAGTTTACATACGTTAAAGTAGTTTTCGAAACAAATATTTACTTTGCTGATTTAGAGGAGAAAAATGCGCAGTTTAAGTGCTTAATACTTACAGTCAGATGCTGCGAAATTACTAGATTCGACTTACTGAATGTATCACGCAGAAGCAGCATCAGAAGTCAGTTAATTTCTTTATTTCATTTAAGAGCTTCATTAGAAGTTAAATGGCGAACAGATTAATGGAAAGAATGCTGCAGTGTTGCCATTTTAGTTCTCGCAATATATGTAAAGAGGTTCGACAGTATTGCTACATTTAACTTGAGATGGATGAATGTCGATTTCGTCCGGAATAAAAACAAAATTGATAATTTTAAAAATTAAAAAATGCAAATTTCAAATTTGTAATTTTGAGACCCGTAAAATCAGCGATTAGAAAATTGACCTTAATGTTTAGATTTGGATTATAATTTTGAAATTTTGAATATCACACAAGATTTATATACTTCTCAAATATACAGAAATTCATTTTAAAAAAGTGCTCAAAAACTTTTTGGTGCCAACACAGGGGTCGGCAAAGCGTGGTTCGCGAGCGGTATGTGGCTGTTTGGCTTCTTGAATGCGACTCTTTACAACTATATGACTGAAATCAGATTTGTTTTTACTATAAGTAATTTTCCATCCTGCAAGTAGTCTAGAATAAGGTTTTTAATTTATGGTGTTAAAATACCAAACAAATTCGACAACATTCAAACCACTATGTTCCCTTTCCTTCCTATTTTCAATTTATGAGCAATAAAGCAGCCCTAATTAAAAGCCCAAAACAACCTGCAAAATTAAATTCTTAAACGCCAAAAAATCAAAGATATTTCTTGCCCCCTCCCCCGTCGCTTTAAAATTATGAAACCATGAATAGCTCCATCAACGAAACAAAAAGGTCGAAGAGCAGAGAAAGCGTCGAAGTGCTGGAAGCGCATGCGCAAAATCAAGAAAGTAGGTCAGGATGAGAACGGGATTTTTTACGCCTTTGAGAACTAGTTCAGAATTGGAAGCGATTTCTCCCTTCGGTCTAGCTGCCGCCTCCTCCATATGGGGGATTTTATTTATTAAATTCATTTTTTTTCACACTTGATGGTAGTTATTGAACAACATGGGGAGGAATAACCCCTTTAAAGAGCGAAAGAGCAGATTACTGCTGTTATTGGCCCTCGTTTCCAGTTCATCGACTTGGATGTTCTCGCTTTGGAATAATTTATTTTACTTTTTCATTATTATTTAAAAAATATTTTTATTTACCGACTTGAAACGATTCATTTCAGAGATTCATCAGAGATCAACTGACACGTTTCTAAATATTGGAAGACGCGAGAAATGTGAAGGCACGCCAAAAATGATACTTTTGTCGAGTTTTAACTTCAGCTTAGCGGTTCTAAACTATTTTTTCTTTAACATAATATTAAAACTGTTTCCTAAAATCTTTCCACTGCAAATTCTAAAATTGCACTACATTTTCATGCATATAATTGAAATGAATATCGAATTGGGCACAATAAATTAAAGCAAAAATTCAAAATACCATTATCAGGTCATAATCACACGTGATCAACTCATACAATAAAAATGAAAAATTTCCGTCTCTATTACGAAACAAAATGAGGATGAGGAAATTGTTTCTCATATTATAACCATTTGTATGCAGATGTAACCTAACAGCGCAATCGAACACTAACCAATGTTAATAGTACATTGTCATCGTTCTGGTATCAATCACAAATTCAAAAAAAAAAAAAAGAGAGAGAGAGAGATGGACTACACCAGTGTGCGATTTTACGATTGCTTATTTTAAGATATAAATCAACTGTACAACATGAAAGTTTCAGAGTAAACTTACGGTAGGCTTTAAAATGATGTTTACTCTTTCTTGCAACGATTCGAAAGTTAAAATTGGCAACACTTCAAAACTGGAATTTTGTAACGTCAGACTTAATGTCTAGAGCTTGAACAAGTGACGTCAGGGAAGCACGTGTCGTTGATATAGAGCGTGAGGTTCGATTAGTAACTAAGCCTTTAGTGACTTTCACTTGAACACCGACGATTTCTTACAATAGCAAATAAAAAATAACCATTGTAAAAAAAAAAAAAAGCGAAAGTATGCTATATGTCATATAGTACAGCCTAACTTTTTTTGTGCGATTTCATGCAAAAACAAACATTCATTACAGAGAAAATCCGTGTTAAATAATAACTTTTTTTTTTTTTTTTCTATTGGTCCGCTGTTGGATTCTGCCAATTGGAGACCCAGTACGTTCCCGAGAGATTGGTACCATCTCTTTCAGTGGCACCACAATGAGTATGGTACCATCTTTGCATGATAATTTTGACGTCCAGTTTCTCCACCTGAAAGGGCGAGAACACAGACTCTGTTGATGCGAAATTGCTCAGTGAATTTAATTTAGCCGAGAGCATCAAAGCCAAATGTCTGCTTAAGGGATCTTTTACATGCCGCATAACCATACGACATGGGCGCAGACGATTTTCTGCATCTTGAAAATCCACCGACACTGCCAGGCTCGATCCTCTGACCTACTGGGGAATACGAGTCCCGCGCCTTATCACGGCGTCGGTTTACATCTTAATTTAAGTAAATTTGAATTTCACAAAAACTTTGAGTTTGTGCTCTAGGTGTAGAAATTCATAGAAGAACCCGTCAAGAATTGTTTCGTGAATAGTTGAATGGTATGAACGAAAATGATCTCTGAGATCATGGAACGAACAGGAAATCCTATTCAGCCGAGCTTTACACCATGCTGCGCATTGTTCCACAGTGTGGAAAATACTTGTGGTTTCTGCGGTTTCCGTTCCGCAGCCTTAATAATAGCAAATGCAGCAAGTAAAATTATGTGATTTAAAAAAAAACTAGTGAATAAAAAGAAAAAGGCTTAGATCCTGAAAGTAGTCAGTAGAGCTGTCAAGAGACATTCCTCACAAAGTAGCTACAAAGGCTGAAATTAGCACAGCGTTACTTATAACAAAGAAATAAAAATATGTGGTCCAATCATTTTAACTTACATACGATAACTCATAACAGAACGCATACATAATAATAAGTTAATATATTTTTACATGAATAGATATTTTCTTATAACTAAAAAATTTAGTGATTTAGAAATATTACTCTATATACATCTCTGTCATATAATAACTAAGGAAAAGCTTTTTATTTTCCAAAAGCTAAAATTTGAACATTTTAGCTTAGTTCACCTCACAATGCCAAAATGGTTTCCAGCTCCAATCCCACAACTTAACAAGTGCATTGTTGCATCGCTGATAATAGCTTTACATTTTTGTAAAAGGTCACTTTATACGTTCAGCTAAAAAAATTCTTCAATAACCAAAAAATGTTACAAAAATATTATTTTTCCCGAACTATCAATTTTGCAAGAGAAAAGTAAAATTGTTACATTGAAATAGTTTTTGGATGTAAGAATGAGTTAGAAACATCGTAAAGTAGTATATTAAATTAGTGAGATCTTTTTAATCATAAAAACTAAAATACCTTCACAGCCAAATAAGAATTTTCATTAAACTTTGGAGATATCCAAAGTTAACTTTTAAAAACAAAGGATATTTAGGACCACAAGCAAACCGGATTCTGCAATTCTATAGCTGCAAGAGCGAAATTAATTTACTTCGTAAAACAGCAAGTTGATATGCTATTGGTTGACAAGATTTATTCGAAACTCCAGCTTACTACCATTCAAAGTTTATTATTTATTGACACAGTTCAAAACTGCAATACTTAAAAAATTAGGCTAATTAAAACGATAAATTTATCAACCAAAAGCAGTACGACAACAACAAGTGAATTTATTATAACACTCATTTGAAGGGCATTACATACTTCAATGGGGAAAAAATATTATCTAAAGAAAGGAAAGTCATCCAAGAACAAAATTAATTTAAATAATCATTCTCTAGTTGTTGACCATCAATCAAAGATTTTAATTAGAAAATGCAACGCGGCGTAATGAAAATTAAGGCAAATCCTTAATTAATCACCAATCATTAATGAACGAGAACGCAATACATTGGCGTCATCCAAATACTATACAGTTATTAATCAAGGAAACACGAAAAATATAAAATGCCAGTTGTAGGAAGTAGTCACGACATTTAAAAAAAAAGTACTACGTTAATCGTATTTTGAAGTCCAGGCTCGCTTTCTAAATACGTTATAGAACAATTTTATTAATATATATGTAACATCAAATACCTAACTTTAAAGAGATAATTATTTAACACAAAGTAAAGATTCCGTCAAAAAAATGACATTTTTCCATTAGTCAAGAATTAGCGTTTATGATCTTAGGATCTTACACTAGTTTAATTTGGTTAAGCATTTATTTGTGCACTTTCTCCGACAGCATACGTGTTTATTTTCTATTTCTAATTTGTGTTTTAAATATCTAAAAAATTAATTTTGGCAACGAAGAAACATCATACCAACATTCAGAGGAATCAAGCGTTTTCATTTCATCTATAATCTGAGATAAGGATTCCCAATCGTATTTTATGTAGAGAACGAAGAATTAAAAAAAAAAGTAAAGTTTCGCATGCCTGCCTGAGGCAAATGCATGCCACACCGATAAGAACACATAATAAAAAGACAGAACTCTAAATTGCTTTTTTTTTTTTTTTTGGTATTTTATTGCATAATTATGCTGAGAATATATAAATCCTTTCTGTATCAAACAAAAACTTTTTCCCTCTTTTAAATGTAAGACAGTACATACAACAACAGTAAGACCCCTTGTTTGAACCTGACATAACCTTTTCACTCCAATCAAGTATGGCAAATTCCTTTTAAATTCTACCCCCCCCCCCCCCCCAACTGATCTTCACATAAATCCACTTTTTTAGAGAAATAATTAATGTATGCTTCATTACACTGCTATTTTTAAAAATTATAATCGCCTTACATTTGAAACATATTTTGAAGCCCATTGATTCAATAAGTTAATTGTAAGATATTTTAATTTGGCTTATTTCTAGCTTTTTTTGAAAATGAGCTCATCAAAAAAAAAATATTGGAATTATTAATTCAACACACATTAAAGAGCAAAAAATCAGACCCCGTCTAACGGAAACCCCTCTTAACTTAAGACGGACATTTTTTAGTTCCTCGGTAACAGGCATTGAGCCTTAAAAAAAGAAAGAAAACCCTGTTTTGTGATCAACTCTCTATTAGGGACAAATATTTTTGTCCCGATGGTGTCCGCTATAGAGGGGTTTTACTGTTGTACAACTATAAAAGATTTCCTAAAAGGCAGCTACATCCTTTTTGCAGCAGACTTTTCAATTTTAGCCTGCTATAGTAGTACATGAATCACACGTTGTAAAAACTGTTGCAACAGCTTTCTTTTGTCCAAGAACTGATACAATCGCCAAAGGCTAAAAGTAGTAACAAAAGTCTGTTGCCTTTCCTTAGCCTAGCAATTTGGTGCACAAACCCGGAATTTATTATGATTAAATGATAATATATGAGCAGGTGCAGAGTGCGCCACTAAATTACACTATTAGGTCTCGTGTAGTGGTGGCAAAGGGCGAAACCCCGAGTTACTAGCGGTAAATATTTGCCAATCTTATGGGAAAAGAGCGTCCGAAAAAGGACCCATCGCAATTAAATGTGCTTACCGAAGTGGGATCGCAATTAAATTATCTCCAAGGATCTCTCGGCCCCTGCCTCCCCCAGTTTAATGAGAAACTGGGATTTATTATATTAGGTAAATTTTAAGTAAACGGCCGGGCCAAAGGAAAATCTCTTCGCAAATGTTCCATGCCACAAAGCGGAGGCGACACTTAAATCACTCTCGCATTTCTCTCCAAATTTGAGAGCCAACATATTGCTCCATAATGGTGGGAAAATCGTATTAGCTGAACAGGTGGGACAAAGGTGGGGATGAACCTGCTTTTATTGACGGCCTTTTAGCTTTATCTTGACCAGATGGGGTTGGACCTGTCCGCTACAAAGTTGGGGTCAAATTTAGAGTGGTTTGAGCTCGCGATAAGTGGACAAACAGTTACGCCATTAAAAAGAATTCCCGCTCTTTGCATTAGGCGCAAGTTTAGTTTTAACAAATAAAAAATGAAATGGTTCCAGTAAAACTCGGAACATCATTAAAAGGAGAAAATAATCTGAAACTCCTATACAAAAAAGATATCAAATTTCAAAATGTATCCTTCTCTTCTTAATACGCTAGAAACTAGAGTGGACAACAGGGGGCGGGAGGCAATGGGGGCGATTGTCAATCCTCCCTAAGAGTCAAGTATAATTAAAAATAATGTGAATAATGAACTGAAATTTAATTTCTCCCCTTTGGAAACAAAATTCCGGGGGACAGGTAAAATCACAGGGGGGAAAAGCCCCACCCCCCTTCAGCAAATTCTGTGTCCGCACTTATGTAGAAAGTTCTTTTGGTCACGATGTGAAAAGGGTTGAAAAAACTAAACATTTAATAAAATTAGAAATATCGACGAAGACACACATGATTACGATATACAGCAGAGCCTCGATTTTCCGAGGTAATCTGGATCGCGGGTACCTCGGATAATCAAAAACTCGGATAACACGGACCCTGTCGAAATCAAGAGGGAAACATGGGTTGAAATAAATGAAAATGTTGTGAAATATGTAACAAAAAAGGCATTTACTGTACATATTATGAAGTGAAAAAATGACGTTACATACATACAAATACCTAATTTTACATGTACACATCAGTAGAGTACATGTTACAGTTAGAGTTGTTTCTTGAAGTATATCTATACTATGTTGTTTTCTGTTCAACGGAGCTCGCTCGCTTTTTCACTGCCATTTTATGCAAATTTTTTAGCCGTAAAAGGTCTGTTGAAGTTGTCTCTGACTGTTGTTCTAGGTCTTTATATCACCAGAAAATAAAATTAAAAGCAATTTATGACATTGGAGGACTGACATAAGTCAGCGACGCCTCCGTCGGCCGCAAAAAAATAAATAAATAAATAAATTCAAGGGCAAATGTACCTCGGTTAACTCGAAACTCGGTTAGTCGGGGCTCGGATAACCGAGGCGCTACTGTAATTGCAAATATAAAGTGGTGTAGTCCTGGAAAAAAAAGTTGAGGGGACGCTTATAGTAGGAGCAGAAGTTATTGAAATCAAAAAGTGGTGGAAAGCTTGTGTTGAAAATTTAAAAAGCGGCGAACGCTCGTGGTGTAAAAAAATTTGAAAAGCAATGAAAAGCAAGGTGATTCCTCTGCATCCCCTTCCCCCAACTACACCACTGAAAATATAACACATGACATGTAGGCAGTAACATCACTGGGGGGGGGGGGGGCGTCCGACGTGGTCCCACGTTTGGGGGGGGGGGGGGTGACAGCCAAAATGGATTTAAAAGCTTGAAAAAAATATATGTACTGCAATTGCATTTCCCCCATAATATTTTAAACATATTTAATCTATTGGATTTGTACTTCTGCTTAAAAATTACTAAAACTTCGTTTTTTCTTTTACTTCTTTTTGTTATGTTTCTTATTCGTTTAGAATTAAACTTTTTTTTTTTTTTGCGGGGAGGGTGTAACAACACAAATTTCGGTACCGGTGACAACCGTGTTAGGAATGCCACAGCATGTAAGAGTAAAAAGCATAAATAATAGATATATTGCAAACATAAAAACTTTCAAAATCATCTCTTTAAACTGAGCAGCAGTAGTCAGCAAGATAAACTGTCGGTTTTTGAAAAAGCAACAAAAAAGGTTTTTAACTCCCCCTTTCCCACTGAAATACCATTACGATTTCTGCGAAAATCTATCAGACGATTGCCAATTTGAAAATCGTTAACATTCAATTCATTCTTTAAAAATGTACACAGTTAGTTGGTCATATCCTTTTAAAGTTTGTAAGTAAATATGACAGTTTACGATTGTATCAGAGGAAGAAATTCTGAATAAATATGTACAACGTTCTTTCCTGTGTCATTTATAGACATATAAACTAGGAAATGATTAGTGACCATCGGTTCATAAATGTTCGGAAAGGTGTTCTTGCTACTTTCTGTACATCTAAAACTAGAGAACATAAGAAATCTAATTACGATTTCGAAAGAAAATTAATTTTATTGGCTGATATTGTTTCAAATTGTACAGAAAAACTGAAAATATAGTACTCAAACAATTTCGTACAGCAAGTATTTTGTTTCAATAGGGTTGTAGGCAGTTGGAATAGGTTACCGAAAGCGACTGTTACTTGCAGTGGGGTCAAGAAGGCTCTTGATGTTCGTTGGGGATTGTTAAATTGACTAGGCCTAGCCTAGTCAAGCTGTGTCCCGTGCCTGCTCGTCACTTTTGTATTTGTATTTAAATGAAATTTGTTGCCTTTGGTTGCTGTCACATGATGACTTCGTTGCAGCTCTAACAAGTCAAGGATTCCACAATTTATTTCATTTTTGCATATCATAAATTGGATGTGAAAAATGGTAGAACAGTTAACATTATTCCGAAAGTGAATTCAAAAATTTTAAAAACTAAAAGTAGCTTTAGTAAAAAATAAAAAAGAAATCATCATCGGGCATTCAAATGTATTTAGGAAAAAGGAATAAACTAGCAAATAAGTATACCCTATCACAGCGCTCTAAAATTATATTGCCCGACATGCCCAGGAGATGTAAAAATTCCGATCGGGCATGAATTTTCTACCCTTACACGGCCAGAAGGGCGTGTAATTTTTTAAGCAAATATTTCTTGCTAAAACTTTATTATTTCGTATTTTATTGAAAAATCACCGCATCCTTTACCGGAGCTCAAAAATGCACCTGTTGACAGACATGCATGTCAACAATAAAATTAGTAATACAATTTAAATTTTGCAAATTTTGACTTGTAACGACTTATTATGTAATATTTGTAGTGTAAGTTTTTAATGATTTAGATTACCGTTAAAATAATTCTTGATTCAGATACAAGGCTGTTAATTTGATTTTATTTGACTGATCAATGCTATACGACAAATTCAAATGTTTTTATTAATATGCAATAAATCAACTTCTGGACATGTAAATTTTTCGAGCTCTGTCCTATCAATAAACTAGCCTGTTGTAGCCATCACGGAACTTTCCTCTATTAGTAATATCCATATGAATATCACTGCGTGCCAAATATTCCTATTATGGTACAAATAATTATTAGACAAAAATTAAATTGTATAAAAAGACTAATTTTAAGCCAAGGAAAACTAATTAAAAGGTTTGTGCTATCAGTGAAGCCTCAAAATGCTCATTCACTGTTTGTTTAAAGTCTGAGGAGAAAATTAGTTTTTTGCCTGAAGTAATGACGTAAACTGAATATGGATTATTCCGAAAAATATCACATGGTCAGATAAACAACATTAGCAGTTCATAATGAAGTTACAACGAAACTTTGACAATCAAAAATTGTATTATACGAATCGATTTCTGCTCGATATGCAATAGCTCTCGCACTTGACCATTTTTTTTTCCTTTATGCCATAGTCACGAAAATTGAACTATAAAAAATAATAACGATTTATTCCTTTACGCTTTTCCCTTTTCCAAATAACCACAAACCATTAAGCTAAGTTAGCATTCAACACGTTTTTCGCGAGCGAATACATTTCTCTGCGTACTGAGAACCGGTGCAGGAAAAACAGTTTTACAGAGATTATTCCTTGAAATCTCGAAAATAATAATTAACATGGTGGTTCTGGGGGAATCTTGCCAAACAGACATTGGATTGAGGATCTCATTTTCAGCAACAACCTGGCGATATATCGCGAAGTTCTGACGTCAATTTTATTGGAATTCCGTTTTAAGTTACAATTAGTGTTTGCAATACCTGACCAAAAATATAATACCGGTATTAGACATTTTTCGAAAAAGGAGCCGAAACACACCGTTTCGTTTCATTTCATATTTCGTAACTTCATACAAAAAATGCATAAGGTAAAATAATATACACAATTTCGTTATAAATTAAAAAAATATCTAAATGTTCAAACTCTTAAAACAATGACGTACGGTAGCGTCTAATTAAACGCATGATTACACATCACAAAATCATGACTATATGCCAAATAGTACAGTATTTGCAACAAAAAATGTTTATAATGGTTGCCACTGTTTAGGAAAAAACCCACTTGGCGGATGGCGAGAGACTTGAAGGCAATTTACAGTTGTAATAATCAAAAGTGCTAAGACAAAAATTCAGAAATAAACGATATATTAATTAGCCAAGAATAGGGCTAAACAGCGCGATAGGGCAACAAATCAATATCAGCAACAAATTACCACTTGGTGTACTAACAGAAAAATTTAGGTTCCTCGAAACCCAATATAAACAAGATTTTAAAAAATAATAATATAAAGAAATGCGGCAATTAACGGTTAAAATATTATTCAACGAAAAAATGCATTTGTGGGATACTTGCAATGAACTTTAATAAAGCGGCAAGTGAGATAGCCTAAATAAAATCATGGTGTACATAAACGCACGATAATGTGATGATTCATCACGCCGTCTAGTGATAAAAATATATTTTTGTGTTCTTTTATTCAATGATACACATGGCAATTTATGCTTTTCAAAAGCTAACATTTTCTTTAAATGATTGGTTTTAAAATAACAATAGTTATCTAGTAATAAGTTTACTGAAAATCTCTTTAATTGAAAAAAAATATTTATTATTCATGACTAACAACGAAAATACCGGTATTTTAATTAGCAAATACCGGTTTTTCGAAATTGCAAAATAACACGAAATACAGGTATTCGGTATACCGGAATTGCAAACACTAGTTAAAAATTTTCTTCTATCACTCCAAATGTAATAGTACTTCAAAAGTTTTAGAATATGAATGAGACAATGGTCAAGAGAGTTTTCAAAGCAAGAAAAAAAAAAAAAAAAAAAAAGGTTACATACTAACATAAAATTATGGTACCAATGGTTAGTTGACAGTCATAACTTTCCCCAAGACCGGTAAAGGAAAACAAATAAATCCCTAGAAATGGGGGAAATAAAATGCATGAGAAATATTACACTGCTACAAGAATTAACAATTCAAAGCAAAATAGCAACAAACATTAAAAATTTTTTTTAAAGACAGGTTGGTTTTTGCAAAATATATTAGCAACAAGCAGCTCCGTCTCGAACTATACGAGCCTACTTTTCCGTATATACCAACATCAAATTTTGAAATCATCAAAAATTCATATTTTCAAGTGGAGGGGAGACACTTCTTCAAGCTTTATATTTACTCGGAGGGGATTGTAATTTATTGGAAGGGATTTAAAAAAAAAAAAAAATTCTTATAATAATAATGCATCACATTTGCGCAATATTCTTAAAGTGTGTCGTGCGGCCAACCGCTGGTACCATTGATAAGCGATGTCAATTTCAGTCGGATCAACCTTAATAGCAACGATCTATCTTTATATATTACTTCTGTAGCCTGTTTTTTGTAGCTACGCGATATCTTCCTTATTCCTTTATCAAATTCCATGATTTACCCCTCGCTTTAAAGCTTATCGTGCCGGCTAATGACGAAAAATAGACGCACGGTCTAAAAATGTACCGCTGCTCTTAAATTTGAAATTTAAAATCATCTTAGAAGAGGTTCTTTAATGGATGCCAAATTGCTATTGTGCATTCTGGTTAGAGCCCAAGTCTGGTATACCCAACACCCGTGGTTCGAGTCCCGCGTTTCGTTAACGTTTTCTCTAATTGATTTGCCGTTTATTTTTGATAAAATAAATATAAAAAAGGCTCTTTTATATTTTATTTGGTGTTTTTATTTTCATGCAGTAAGTTAAAAATAGTAGAAAATATTCTATTAAAATTAATTATTAAATTAAATATTCATTGCATAAAATAACTTTTTGGAATGAATTCATCGAACGTACTCTATTATTATTGATTTATTACTGCTAAATTTAAAACATTTTATGTGAAAACAAGATATTCTTTCTGAATATTCGTACCTGACCAGCATTCCTGCCCCAGCAGTGCCCTCCTGGATATATATATATATATTCACATTTATATACCCTCATATTAGCTTATTGTCTTACCAACTTTTAAGCCTTTAAAAATTATTTATTTATTATTTATATTTGCAATTTAAGGGCGGCATTTTTTGTTCCACCTGTGTCCTGGACCCAGAAAAAAAAGACCGATTTAAATAGAAATTATTTTACTTATTTAATTATTATTTTTAATTTATCTATATGTATTATTTCTCTAGCCTGTTTTTCTGTCGCTCCCCGAGATCTTCCTTATCCCTTTATCAAATTCAACGATTTACCCCTCATTTTAAAGCAAATCGTGCCGGCTAATGACGAAAAATAGACCGACGGTCTAAAAATGTACCGCTCTCTACCCACTTAAATTTAACACTTAAAATCATCTGCGAAGACGTCCTTTAATAGATGCCAAATTGGTGTTGTGTACGCTGGCGCTCTCTGGTATCAAATAAACAAACAAGAAACTCCTCTGTTTTTATTGTGTAGAAAATTGGACCGTTTTAGCTGCGTCTGTGTATTAAACTTATACAATCGCTACTACACGTTCATTTATATTATGAATGCGTAGAGCCTAATCAATCAACAGTAACTATATTTTAAGTAATGGAACTTTTTCGTTAGTGTATTTTTATGCAATTAGTACTACTTATAAAAATAATAATAATTATTATTGTGATTATTATATTATTTTTAATATCTAAATAATAGTGGGGGAAAATTGTAACAGCTATTTGTACTGATGTGTTCAATTACATATCTTCTTTTGTACCAACGCCCTTTTGCTTTTTTCTATTCTTTATAATGTCCTTTCTCCCAAATTAGTGCGGAATTCCGCACGGGTCGACTAATCCTATATTTATTTGAAACGACTCCTTCGCTATATACTAACTTGGAACCTATTTAGATGTAGTTAAATGGCTGCCATTATAACAGACACTTTTCACCATTTAAGAGAAATTGAGAAATTCCACTACTACGTCTCTCTTAAATGCACAATATGACCGAGTAAAAAAAAAAAAAAAAAAAAACCAGTTCAGACGGTGTTTTAAAAATCAAGACTTTAAATTCATACCAGTCTGGCTTACTAAGAAAAAAAAAACGCACAGCTACCAGGCCGAAACATTTGCATAAGAAAGCTCTTTGCAAGATACAAAAATATATGATATTGGCTATCCGCGCGGCACAAATCGTATTTCTGAGTTACAGCACAGCAAATAAACTTTTCTACTCAAAATGCGTACAAAGGAATGACGAGAACAGACAACGGAAAAGTGGGGGGAAAATAAATAAATGAGGGGGCTGGTGTGATAATTTCTCGCACTAGACTGGAAACTCACGGAAAAACAGAATTCATGGGTCTAGGATTGCATTTCCTGTCCGTGCGCACTGGCAGAGGTGGGAAAGCATGCGCGTTGCATGTAAATGAGTTCCGTGGAACGTCGCTAAGCCTAACCGGAATCCTGCAGTCAACAGGTTGGCTGAGAATAGGATATAATTCAGTTTTAGGTTCAAGTCGGACCCATTATTTATTATTATTAATTGTCGGGAAGCACGTGAGACAGAAATGAAAGAAAGGTAATTTAAAACACGGATTACAACGCCTCCTGCCGACGAACGTGGCTAATGTGTGTAAGTCTTTCAGGATGGAATGAGGTTAATTCAATACATTTGTTAAGCCTTTCGGTTTGCCAGTGGGCAGCTCTTTTTTACCGTCATTTCGGAAAGGAATGGCCACAGGTGGTTTCTCCTTAAAAAAACGTGGCTTTAGTAACCGTCGGTTAATTCACATCGGTGCACGATTTCGATCCAAAAACGCATATGAATGCAGTTACTTTGCGTCTCTTTGACGACTGAAGAAGGTAAAACGTTATTTTACTTTGACGGAATTTAAAACAAGGATGTAAGGTTCTGAGCATCACATTTGTGGCTAACTTCCTGTGATGCACTGCGCTGGATGTTTTTATTTATTGGATTTGAAACCACGCCATGACGTTCTATGCATGATCGCTTTGTTAAGCAACAAACAGACCAACCGTTTAAGCGTGCGCAAGTCCCTTCCGGCGCATGCGCAGTCGGCTTCTGCCCATAAAACGCAAGATAGCCAACGAATTGGCAAAAAGCGTCGTTAAGGTTTCAACATTTCTTGCGTTCGGTTACTGACGTCAGCCGTTTAATCTGCGTGCAGATATATGACTAGAGTTCCTAGAAAATCAGAGTAACGACACAGTAATTGCCGACGATTCTCTTTGCTGGAGTCGCGAGCCACAGCTTTCGTCTCAATTAAGGCATGTAAGTTCCTTGGTTGGATCAATCTGGACCAGGCCCGACATTTGGGCGATCGAGGAGGAGTCAATTGGACCCCCTCACTTTTAGAAATACAATGTATTTATACATGTGTTTATATACTTTGTTTTTTAGCTATAGCATGCATTGAATATATACCCTTTGCCCAGCCTCCCCACCCCCTGGAAAATTTTGAAATGATGGGCCTGCAAAGAAACTTTAATCTTACATGCAAAATTTTGCCTATGAAATGAGAGATCTTTTAATAATGCACAAGAGATTAATCAGAGCGGTTTGAAAATCTTTCGATAGATTCCTGTCAGTGTGTCTTTAACATTGCCGAGTCCGGCCAAATCCGAAATGGAATCTACCGTTTGAAACAATTTACCATTTCAAATATTTTAATTGAAAAATACTAAAAATGTGAGACGTCAGAGAAAACAAGATACATTTTTAAAAACAAACAACAAGTACTTTTTGAAGCATGCGTTCATCACTGTCAATTTGCTGAAAAACAGTCACGATGAAGAAAAATGTCTCGTTGGACACATTGATTGTAAAATCCAACAGCAACGACTGCATGTAGCGACGGCGTCAGCTCACTGGAAGACCCTTGCGGTTAACTTTAATAAAAGTGAGGACTGCAGGTGGAAATAAGAGATATCCGCAAAATGATAGGGCGCTCCAACAAATGTCAAGTTTTTGCAGAACTTCCCACTCATATTTTTCTGAAAGATAAGATTACAGTTTACGAGCCTCTTGCGAAGCATGTATCAAGAGGAAGTGATAACGGCGACCATTTGTGACAGTAAGTAGACTGCAGGGGATCATCAAGGATTAATTGCAATTTTCCGCACTTGTGCGAGTGGCGAGCCCGACTTGTTTTCGAGTGAAACAACAACTTCTTTTATTCACAAAGCGAGATCTAGTTTCTTGTTATAATTTAGAACAACATTTCAAAAAATCCTTTTCAGGCAACGACATTTTCAGAAAAACTGAACTTTGCAGGTTGAACTAAACTTAAGCACGGGCCTTAGGAACTGAACATCTCCATTCTCACATTTTAATAACAAATTATCGTCATTCATTTGAGAAAGAAATCTTTCTTTTTCTCAAGTTTATAACAGTAAAAAAATTAATTTAGCTGGAGGAGAGGGAGGGGGGGGGGGGACATTCAAATTATTCCTGTGCGTTGCAAAAATATTTTTAAATTTTTTCTGTTCAGAAGTGAACCTGCTCTCCCATTTCTAACAACTAAATGTAGTCATCGCTTCAATTGAAATCGACAATTTCCTTACTGGCTTGCCTAAAAAAGATTGCTGTCTGCTCTAAAAGACTAAACTTTGTTGCCATTTAAAAATAAAATTTCATTATGATCCATTTCAAAAATATATTTAAAAAAAAAAAAATCTTTCTTATAAGGACTCAAGCGATAAAAGTCGAGTAGTAAGAAATTTTGCTGTATAAAATTGGGCAAAATGAAATAACATCATTGATGTTACTTTTGGCACGTTGCTTGATTGACCCTGTTACGAATCTAGACTCCATAATGAAGTAATAATTCCAATGTAACAATAGAATGACGATGAGAAGAAAGCAAAACTAGTAAAAAGCAACCCGAAGTCTACAATGAAACCTGAAGTGTGACGTCAGGGACCGACTCGTTAGCTCCACCCCGTTATTGGTGGGCGAGATTTTTAAAAATTAATTAAAAATCAATAATTGGTTTTCTGAGTATGGCGTTGCTGAATTTTCAGAATGTATTTCCTGTCTTGACCATATTTAGCTGTCAAAATAAGAATACGTAATGGGTCGATACTTTGTTATTTCTTCTCCGAAAACATTTCAAAAGAAATAACGTTCTTATCCTTTCAGCAGTAATAAAGCCTTAATACATCATCTGCAGCAAGAACTCGCACTAAAACATCCTCACTCGTTTCTAGAGTTGTTAATGTACGAAAGAAATCGACACAAAAACACAAAAATATTATCTTTATGCATAATATGCACTTGTGATAAAGATATGAAAGTTATGCTTTTGAACAGAGAAACATAATCTAAAAAAATTAATAAAATTTAATAACACAAAATTTTTGCGAAATAATCGTCTTTCCGAAACAGAGTTTTGTAAGCAGTCCGTTGTAAAGTGTTCTCGACTCAGCTTCTTAAACGGTTTCACTAGGGCGGTAACTTTTGTTGCTCAATGCCACACATGGAACTTAAAAATTAAATTTCGTAAATACATAAAAGATACCACTACTCTATTATAATAAAGCTTGACCCAATTGTACGTCGGTCTGCCTGTTTTACGTGACTGTAAGTAATACCACATCAGTTTGAGCACAAGCAAAGTAGAGTGTTTGCGTTTATTAGTTCCTCCAATCATTTTTTTAGAAATGGTTATTGATAAATGAAAGAATGCCTGCAATTTTACCTAAAACTAGATGATTGCTATGTCCTATGCTCGGTGAAGTAAAAAAATGAAATTTTGATTGTGAAGACGTAAGGAAACATTATTTATGGGTTCAGTTTAATATAAAATCCCATAAACGCGGAATCAGAAACCCTTTGAGCATACTAGCCAGACAATTAAAAGAAACAGTTGTACTGTAGTTACATTAGAAATTTTAAACGACCCAGCAGCGCAATCGGTATACAGCTTGCCCATTCGTGAGGCCGCCAACAATGGCCTTTTAGACCAGCGATACTCAGTGGACCACAGAATTTTCGAGTGGAGCCCAGTAAAGGCAATCAAAAACATTGATGAACCATGATATACACTTCTTTCGCCGCATTTTAACCCACATAGAAACTTTTCTCTCTTTTCTCAAACCCAGTAGCTTATTATATGCCGTAGTGTATTCATTTATGCCGTAGTACATATATGCAGTAGTTTTATTTTTAAATTTATGTCCCTACTAATCCCATTTCTTTCGGGGAACCATATAACCCTTCAAATGATATACCTCAAGTATCGGGTATCAAGGAGAGCCAGGTTCCCACAGCAAGAGGTAGTTAGACTGGGCCGGCACGATTACGGGCCAACCGTAGACAATCGACGGTTACTAACTCGGCGCTTTGGCACGCCTAGGCTTCGGCTAACAGGTGGGGGTCTGGTGGTTCATGAAAAGGACCGTTTGTTACATGAATTCAACCACGTTACCAAAGAAACACACATTAATTTTCCCTAATTTTATATTGCCCGCCGTGTGAAATAGTTGGAATGCACATGCAGCCCGAGAGAGAAAAAAAAAAAGGGCTGAAACGCATTACTGCAACCAGAATTTTCTCTTGGGAAGAGCTTTTGTCCTTATATCTATATACATTAACATATTAGGATTGGCAGTATGGCTCAAATTAAGGATTCCTAAGGGGTAGATCCCACAACCCCCTTCTGGTAGTGTCCCTGTTTAGGGAATAACAATCGTACGAAGTCTCATTTCGAAATCAGTTTTCGAAGTCGTACCTTTCCCTTGTGAGGCAGCCTGCGAATATCATTTAAAGTGAAGCGAACTAATCATTTCAAGTGCAAGTGCTACACATCGTAAAGGGCTTCCGGTTCGAGAAAATATTCGTAGCATTAGGTGTTAAGAATATGAAACAGAAAATTGTAAAAAAAAATGTTTGGTTCTGCTAAGAAAAAATATCAACAAATAAAAGTAATACTCATTGCAAGTGGAGGCACCACATTCTGTAAAATCCCTACGGAATGCCGCAGCAATTACGAGTAAGTCCACATGATTGTGTTGCTTAAAATACTTCGGGCTCTAAGAATCGGTTTAATTGCAAATTTGGACGAAAGGAAAATTCCATAAGATCGGGGGGTAAAAAGAAAAGCAAACAAAAAAGTAATGGCAATTATGAAACCTTAATGATCTTGAAAGCGTTTGGCAGCAGAGTGCAAATTAACTGTGTTAAACCAAATGGGGAGGATTTTAAATTACGGAGAACAATAATTACTATTTTTTCTTCCTCTTTTTATATGAGTCAGAACATTGCACTTCAGTTGTACTTTAATTATCTTAACTAAAAACTAAAGTGAAATAGAACAGAGGAATGCAATTTGCACAGAAGGCAACAGTTGTTCAAAGATCGCCTACTATTACATGATTAAGGAAAAGTATAACCACAAACATGCATTCTTTTTTGCATATTTTTTAAGGACATTTCTTCATAGAACGCAAAAACCGCGGCGGAAATGAATATTTATAAGATCGTTAACTCCTTTTGCAAACAATAACATTACAAAATTCGGCCAATTACCGATTTCTTTTCTGCCTACAAAAACATTCCAATGTTCGGAAAAATAAATGATTTTGTGAAAAACAAACACAATGTCATTTAAAATGTGTTTCTAAATACTTAAACACTTCTCTGAGATTTGTGCTCTTGGGGGGGGGGGGGGGGGAATTGGTATTCTAAGAGCAAAACTCAAAAATGGAGAAAAAATACTACTGAAATATTTCACGGGTAACTTATGAAAATTTTTAACAAGAATGATGAGTTTTCATTCGGTCTTACAATAAAACTTTACATCAGTAGCCATCAGAACCGCTTTTAATCACGTGTAATTAGGAATATAAAAAAAATTTGTACACAAAGAGGCGCATACCATCTAAATTTCCAGTTGTGTTCTTGAGTGTTTCTAAAAGCTTGGTTTTCAAGAGAACGTCATACTCCTTCCAAGGCAGTCGTGACATCATGACGATATATCTGCGTGTATTAGAGATTGTGACTTAACGACGGTGTGACCTTTATTTTTTTATTGTAGGTTATTAGGAAATTTTCCTCGTCCTTTTCCCATTCATAGTACTGCACTTAAGTACTAAATTCAAAAAATTGGAATTTATTTGCCACATCCGAGAGACCCGTTTATAAGTTCCGCAGAAACGATATTAAGCTTTTTATAAAAGTTGCTTAAATGCATTTGGTGGATCCAGATGGCGTTTTCTAAAATACAGAAAATCAAACAACAGGATTTATTGATATTCTAATTCTAATGCAACTTCGGGACAAATATATGGGCGGGTTCTTACACGGAGATCACCCTCTTCCCAACACTATTGAATTTTATGGCCTCAAATCATTTCATTTTGCCACGTTTTACAAATTCAAAGTACATGAAATTCACATGGAATAAATTAGAAACTCCTACTATGAAACAAAATTTCCACACATTTTACAATAATATATGTTCGTGTGTGAGTGTGGCTAAAGCTATATAAATAAAACAGAGAGTTTGTGTATGTGTGTGTGTATCGCTCGCCTCTTGCCGAGATGGAACGGTCTAGAAGTACGAAATTTTGGTTACAGGTACCTTGGGTTAGGTCCTCGTGCACCTCGAATTTTTCGAATTTGTTATTATTTTATTCCATTTTAAGCAAAACTGTTAATTTTATTAATATCTCATCGAAGAGACGTCACATCTTTTCAACTTCTGCAGCATATGGATGCCCGTAAAAAACTGCACAAGATGATCTCTTTCTGACGTTCGTAGAACAAATAGAACACGCGCAATAGTCATTTGAAGTAGTTTTCGGACTTTAAAGCAAGGCTTTACCTCGGAATTTATCTGCTCAATTTGCGTGTTTTCGCCAAAATTAATAGTACCTTTGTCGCCAACTAGATGGTTTCTGTTAACGTGAGATTGAAAAAATGCCATTTTATGAGCGAAACAAATTCTAAAAATACATTTCATTTTTTTGCAGATTTTGTGGATTATTACCAGCAGACGATTTTTAATTAATTTATCTTCAGGATGATTTTCTTTCTTTTTTGGCGATTTATATTTATTTCTTGGATAAAAACTAGGTTAGAATGCTTTCTGTATCAGGATTTATTTTTGATGAAATTTAAAATTTCGCCAAGTGTTGATTCTTTTTTTTCGCCCACCATCCAGTAAATTGTTCTCAGTATACTATTTTGTTATTTCCAAACCGCTCCAATAATCCTTATTAGTAATATTGTTCTCATTTAATTCAATACGTGATTTACACTATAGGATCATGGCGCATTTGCGTTAAGCTTCCATTACTGCAGTGCAATTAATTTGGCGATCATCTGCTTCATTTTAATTTTTGACGTAGCGGTTTTTATTGATTTCATATTTTACTCAAGTTATTTATTTTATAACATTTATTTAATTTTTTTACTGTCTATTTGGCGTCATTTGGACAGAATTTAGTTATTTCTTTCTATCAACCTTACTTTCACACGTCAGCATTGGTTCAGTACAAAATATTTTCTAATTTAAATGTACATTTGCCTTTGAAAATAATGCTTTTCTTTCTTTCGTTTTTATCCAAATTTTATAAAACTGCTATATTTAATTGAATTTTCAGGAAATGTTTTGACGATTTTGCAAGTGGGATTTTTAGGAACTGTTGTCCTTATTTTGATGGGGAATTTAAAGGGATCGGTTGGTAGTTTTAGGAACAGCAGCTCTAAAAGTCTGTAGTTTAATGGGTTCTTTTAATCACTAAACGTCTTTATTCTAATGGGGATGTTTGCAGACTAATGTCCTTATTCTATTAACGATGTTTAGGAATAGTTGTCTTTATTCAAATGGGAGGCTTTAAGGAATGTTTTCTTTATTGTAGCAGAAATATTCAGGGATCGTTGTCTTTCATCTGATGGACTTTTTTTAAAGATAATACTGCTTTTATTCTGATGGAAATTTTTAGATGTGATGCTGTCTACATTGCAACCGCGATTTTCAAGGACTCTTGATATCATTTTTGCACAATTATCCCGCTGCATATATGCATTTTAGTTACTGTTGCCCTTACTCTAATAGCAATTTTTATGAACTGTGTTTTTTGGTCTCAAAGGAACTTTTCTATGATGTTCTTTTCAATGCAATAGTGGTTTTTAATGGCTTTTACTATTTAAATAGGATTCTGAAGGACTGTTGCAAATCTGCTACTTGGATTTTTTTTGCGAAAATTTTACCTTATATATTTTAACAGCATTTTGGACGTGCGTCACTTGGCCTGCGAATGATGCAATGTTACCCGCGCAACGCCGGGCATTTCACCTAGTGTAAAATAAGTACAAGAGAGAGAAAAAAATATTTGTAAGATAAAATTCGGGTTAGAAAGGGATTAAATACCAGTTCTCAAAAGAAAATTATATTGTTCATAAGAACAGAAATATTAGATTTGAAAAATAACGATAACTTATTGAGATAAAGAGAACTCTGACTGAGATTAAAAAAAAAAAGCAAGTTTTGAATAATATATAAGGCAGTGAGAAGTAAAGGGATTTAAGTGACCAAAATACGAGACATACGTGCTAAAAGTTTGGATCTTATGGGACCTTTAATGCAATTTTTTTTCTAAATCATGTTAGGGGCAGCACTTGTTAGGGCTACCTCTAACATCTCTTGCCACAATATAGAATAGTGATAGGTCATTTGCGCTATTTATCCCCAAATTTTTAATTTTGTCACTTACACTTCCTTTGCTTCTATGTGCCGCATATTGTCTATCTCAAAATAAGCTGTTTCATAAACAAAATTGTCTATGTTAAAATAAGCTGTTTCATAAACAAAAGAAAGTGCGCACAATCAGAAAGAAAAAAAAACAGCTTTGACGCAGAAATGGCCTCTACGTAACTGAAAATATTCCTCTAGTATACTGAAATTTAAAATGTACCTAATATGAGGAATGGTATAACATTTCTCCTAAACCATTTCAGAAGAATAAAAAAAATAAAATAACTGCAAATATCTTTAACCGGACTGTTGTTTGGCAACTATAATGCAACCAGGCGCTTATCATCGCATAGACAAGTCAGGCATTGTCCCTAGGTCACCAAAACTGTCTTTCTTCCAATTAGATATTCCTTTTTTTTTTTTTTTTTTTGGGGGGGGGGGGTGTGAAAATCCAGTGAATTTGTAATTTTTTCAACTTTACCATGGTGTATGATACCTTATTTATTATTTGCATTCATTTTCTTATCTTCAAATGCTCACTGTTCACATTCTGATTTTTACGGTATTTTATTGATTGAAAAGTACAGGGTGATTCAAAAAGAAGAATACACTATACAACAAAAACAATGTAAAATATTACATGTTAACTGCGACAGAATTGTATGGGATTACTTTAAGTTTTGTTAAAGACAATCACATATCGCTCTGTTATTTGCCAACTGTTGCATTTGCAAAACTACAGTTTTTCAGGAGAGTGGTTTAAAGTTTTTTTATACAGTTTTTATTTTTTACCATTTGTCCCGTTGCATCGACAATGTTTTTTTGTCCATATAAAAATCCTGACTATCCTTCCCTTAAATATGGTTATAATAAATAATATGTGTGCCTCTAAGTTCTCCTGTAATTAATTTTTTAACGCAGTTACAACAGTTGGACCTAAAAATATAAGTGCGCTTTACTGTTTTATAAGGCAATTTTACTATTTGACCCTCAAATAGGGTCGGTAACTTGATTGTTTTATGGACCAATATAACTTTTTTCTACGTAAAAAGGACAACTAATTGGTCGATTTGGGCGACATTAACACAAGAAAAGAATCAAAATTGCATACAAAAGGAATATATTTTTATTTTAAATCACAAATAATTAAATTTAAATCGCAAGTAATAATTATTGCACTAGGCTTGGTAACAAAAGTTATATAAATTAAACATAAGTAAGTAAATTAAACACAAAGTAAGTAAATAAAACACTCCCCACTTTGGAGACGACCTTTAGACACCCTGGTAAAACGATGCATAACATTTAGGGATGAGGCCTTTCTTCAAAAGACTCAGTAGTCCCGCTTTCTTTTTATCTGCAACTGACAGTGGGTTTAGATAGGCAGGCATTGATTTTCCTGCACTCCTTTTTGGTGGTTTCTTCATTGTCTCCCTTTCTACGTCTTCATTATCCATACTACTTGCTTCTTTTTCATCGTCCAGAAACTCTTTCTTGTTATTCTTGCAAGAATTAGATCGTTGCTGTGCATCATTTTCAACCGTTTCGTTCTGTACCTTCTTCCTTTTCTGCTCATCAGGAAGAATTACCTCGAACTCTGACTCCGTAGGTGTTTTTCCACTTCAAGACGTACGGCTCTTTCTTCTCCACGAGCATTACATGTCGATCTTGTAACTTTACTTTAGGTCCCTTCTTGAGATCTCTAATGGTTAGGAAATCCATCAGCAAAGATAACTTTCTGAATATTGACGTTAAAAGGTTACATGTGACATTACAGCTCTCCGCTGAAAGTTTCATTCAGCAACGATAGGTACAGAATTTATTGCCAATGGTTACATTGGCGCATGGGAAGGACCTAGTATAAAGATACAACGGTTCACTTACAAATTTTTGCGATCCTTCCTCTTTGGATGTCAAACTAAAACTGAAACATTGACCATAGCGCCTGTCTTCTGCTACATCCCGCGCATTTTTCCCGCTCAAATCCAACAGTCACAGTGAATTCTAGCGGGAATTCAGATGTAACACTTGTACGTAAAAATAGAGAGAAAAAAAAGAAATTTTTGATGTAAAAATATTTTTTTTTTTTTTTTTTTTTTGGAGATGCAACACTTGGCAAATAACAGAACGATATGTTCTACATGTAACCCCTTAGTCACACGACACACATCAAGACGATATGCATTTCCGCCCAAACGTATCGATTAAGTATCGATACCATCAATTGCAGTTCATCGATAATGGCTAGGATACGATGCTTCAGCTCTGCTAAATCAATAGGAAGGGGAGCAACGAATGTCCTTTATGTACCACCACAGGAGGAAATCACAAGTTATTAGGTCAGAACTTATGGGTGGCCATTGGATAAGTAGTATCAAAAAACAGTATGTTGATTATAGCCCTTGGCTCGTCCAATCCGTCGTGTGACTAAGGGATAGAATGTCTGTGACTGCCTCTAACAAAAATTAAGATAATCCCATACAATTTTATCGCAGGGAACATGTAATATCTTATAGGAAGTTCGGCTTTCACGGCCGATGTCCATACCAAACATAATATTTTCCTGGCTAACAGGCCATGGTCCAACCAAGATATTTCTGGGTGACGTTTCGCCTGGCATATTTCAGACTTTTTCAGAGTGAGAATGAAGTCAAAGCAGAGGTTCTTATATATCAAGCAAAGGTGAATTCATTCTCACTCTGAAGAAGCCTGAAACATGTCAGGTGAAACATCCGCCAGAAATATCTTGGTTGGACCATGGCCTGTTAGCCCGGAAAATTTTGTAATTGTTATGTAATATCTTACATTGTTCTTGATTTATATTGCATTGAAGTTCGCTGTATACTTCTTTTTGAATCACCCTGTAAATTTCTACTGAAAATATATAGACTAATATTATTGCTTTTGAATTTCTATACAATTAAGACACAATATATAAGTATACATAATAAGTTTTGAGCGCTTATTATGCAATGCATTATTTTTAGAATAAAATCTGAAATAATTTCAATATATATTACTATTATAAACGAAACAAAAGGGACCAAATAAGATAAGTTAGAAACATATTTTTTGGGGAATCAATGAGCAAGAGTTGAATTTCAGTGTTCGAATTCTGTAGCTGAGCACAGAAAGAGAGAAGACCCTCAGTCTCCGGGCATTTTGTCATGATCGGGACCTGAAAGCAACTTTAATTCTTTGGCAAGAAGAGTAATATTTTTCCTGCTTCGTCATAATAAAGGCTTGCTGAGAAGAGGTGAAATTCACGTCCAGAAAAGCTGATAAACTGTCATCACATTTTTGTTTGGTCAGTTTCTGGGCCCACTTGCATAACAGTCTCATCATCATTTCGCAAGTTCTCTTCAGACACATACTTCTGATTCGCCAGTAAGGTTTAGGGACTTTTTTTTTTTTTTTGAAAATGTTGGCACGTAGAAAGCGTGCGATTAGTATACAAAATATTTCATTTTTAATACTTTAGTCTGTAATAATTAGCATTTAAAACGAAAATATCAAAGCACTGAAGGATCAAATTCTTTTTCCTTCAAATGAAAACAGATTCACTAATAAAAAATGCCTCCATGATTCACTGCGTTAACTGCCTAGACTTCCTGTAGATCGTGAGAGGTTAATTGAAAGGTCAAAAGCATAAATTTAAAAAAAGGAGTTGGGAAAACTTCCTTTAAGATATTCTGAAAACGTATTTTTTTTTAATTGATTAAGTCCTTGGGTTATAATGTGGATCAGAACAGCGCCAAGTTCTCAAGAAAAGGATTTTAAAGTAAATACTATTATTTGAACAGCTTGTAACACGAGGAGTCGATCAAGAATTTTTAACAGGGTCCTCTTTTTGCGAATTTTAAAAAGATTTTTGGAAAAAAAAAAAAAAAAAAAATCAAAAAATTTGTGAAAATTCAAAATTTTAAACATATAGTAATTACTTCAATATAATTTGAATTTGTTTGCCGATCATTTGATAAATTTTGTGAAAGGTCCCATTTGGTAGCTCAGAATTTTATGAAGGGTTCCAAAACAGAGCGGAATTTACCCTGGCGCGACCTATGAATAAGAAGTGCATTTGTTGGTATTGTAAAAACACATGTCAAAATTTTTAACAAAATTAAGGTGAAACTTATTTTTTCAAATTCAGTTTTCTGAAAAATATTAAACAAATTCATTCTAAATTACGATTTATAAACGCGTATTTTCTTATTCAATTATTTTGTTATATTTTTTTATACATATATAGTACATAAATTACTAGGAATGATAAAAACATTTGTTTCCATTAGCGATTAATTTCCATATTGATTCCCATTCGGAACAATATTACTACACGGACATTAGGGTATTTGTTGTCTCAAAAGGGTTCTTTTTCTACAAGAGGCAAACAAAAAATTTGTTGTTGCAGTTGGTGAATGTTTTTAAACATTCATCAACTGTCCCCCAACAACAAAATTTCTTTCATTTGGATTGAGGAGAGCGTGCCTCCTACGGGGGGGGGGGGGGGGGGAGAGTGTTAAAAAATATATTTTGTATTTTTTTCCAAAGCAAACCGAAATTTGTGTCTCAAAAAAGCGTCTTTCAAATGTATTCAAGAACTTAAGGATGATCGTTTCACTGAACTGTGTTATTATTAAATACAAGTTTGAATCATGATACCAAGAAAAATAAGTGACAAATTTCTCAAATGATAAGTAATGATTTTTACCAAATTAATGGGACTTTTACCGAAGGAATGAACAAGGACATTCAGTGACACGCCAGGAATTCCTTTGGTCATTGCTTCCATTGAATGATGTCCTCATGTCGGATTCAATTTAAGGCTTCATTAATTTTCCTCTTACGAAACCACATCTCGGTTTTAAGTACGAGAATCATTTCCTATCAATGAATAATGCCGATTTTAATTTCGAGTACTCTCTTTTCTAGTAACCCTTATTACGGCTTCCCATCTTCCCATTAGTAGTAAATCATTCGATTCTAGACATCAGTCAAACTCACAGTAAACTGGCATTTTATCCCATCGCTTTCATGATTCATGCTGAAATTCATAAATTATTTGCGAATGATCTTTACAAATCAAATTTTAAATACGTCATTGAAGAAAAGAATTGGCATATATTCCACTTATTTTACGCTTTTGCTTTTAAATTGCAAATAATTAGGTATCAAAAAAGAAAATTTATGCAAGGATTATTACAGTTACTGTAACATTTGATGAACACTAATCTGAATAATCACAAGGCTACGGATTAACTTGTAGAAGATTCTTTTTCTTAAAAGAGAAGAACTATAAAATATTTATAAAAAAATCGCAATACGAACTGCCGACAAGCATTTGAAGTTAATGTGAGTTTTACCCTGAGGTTCGTAAATTAGAATCACAATAAAAAAATAGCGGATCTAAGACTTCCATTCTTAAACAGCGACTAGGACTTTTAAGGGCACGAACTTATTTTGTGCAGGCCCGTGCCAAGCCTGTTTTTTGTCCAAAAAGCCCAATCTAATGTTTTTTTGGTTTTTATTGGGGATTTTTTTTTTTGTTTTGTTTTTCTTAAAGGCGCCTTTTGATTCTGCGGTCCGGTGCCTTTTTCACACATGCACCGTAGGAGCTTGCACATATGGACGGCGCGGGACTGATTTTGTGTCCCTCCCTTGCGTATTATACTATATAGTATATAGTGGAGTAATAAAATTTTTTAGCGTTTATGCAATATCTCAGGCCAAATTTTGTGACATCTTACTTTATACAAAAACATAATACATCTTATTGTACATTATATTATGAGAGGAATAATATAAGCAGGTGAGATTACCACCTGACATTTTCATTTTTAGACATTTTAAAAAAATTGTATAGAAATGCAAGACAAAATGTTCTGTAAGTTGAAGAAAACAGAATTGACTTTCTATGTACAATAACTCTACAGATTTTTGTAAAACTAGCGGGCTCATTCACGAAGCACTAAACATTTCTTTCCAAAATGCCAATTTCCCCTTCGCATGTTTTTGGCATTTCTCCCCTGTCCCCTAAGTACGAATTTGTGAACAAACACTTCATTCATATTTTTGCTAAGAATGGTAAGGGATTCTTCACAAATACTCAATTACTATCACAATTCACAGCATAGATACAACACCTTTCAATCCATCTCGTTTTTTACAAGAGTCATTGAAATTCAACAACATTTCTATATCTTTCCAAATTATAAAGATTTTCAACTGATTTTTTTTCTGAGTCGCCCTGTGTACGTGGGGTTTGAAGCTACCGAAGTTTGTTATCGTCTGCAGTAAAAATTGAATTACTTTAAATGTTCACAATTTATCCAATATTCAGTTTTTTTTTATTTGCAATCTAAGTATAATGCTTTTCTTGTATATTATCCACTTTTTCAGAAAGTTGGGTACAATTTCGTGCAAAATTCTGAGTGCTAGAGGCCAAAACATGCGACAAAACTAGCATTTTGGAAAGAAATTCCTATAGTTTCGTGAATATCGGTTTAGTTTTTCGAAAATGTTCAGAGATTTATTGTACATAACAAATACTCTTGTATAACTTTGGTTTATTTGAAATATTTGACGATACAAGATGATCGAAAATAGCTTATCTTTTCTTCAATTTGTTGTTAGTCCCCTAAATTTAAGCAGGAGGAAATTATTACTGAGTGGTGAGGAGGAATTATTATTAGTGAGAGGTGAAACATGCCTGTTATATGACCGAAGCCTTTTGTCATGTATTTCTCTAGAAATTTGCAAAAAATATCTGTGTCCGATGACTTTTGGATATTATAGCGTACATTGCAATATAAAATGCCGTCAAATTTTGCCTGATAGGGGGGGGGGGGGGAACCGTGAGTAGGCCAGTAAAAAAAATTTTAAAACAGCCAGTTTTTGCAAAGTCGGTTAGTTATTTTTCTTTATAGATAGCTTTGCACCTTCAAAATGTATTTTTCTGATGTATATTTGATCAAGTAAATTACAGTACACTGTGGGAAATTCATTATATTCATTTTCATGTAGTAAAGGTTCTATGACTTCATAAGGTATATTTCCTTTGTTTAACGGTATATTTGGGCAATTTGTTCTCTGTTGCATTCTCAAGCAAACAATACATACAAGTACAGTACTGTATTTTCTGAGGAAATACTCGTACTTATTCTTTTTTTAACCCCATTTCCGATAAGTAGGCATTTTCAAAAACTCAGCCACATCATGCCGAGCTTTTGGACTCTTAGAGCAGTGATACGCAAACTATTTTTATTGGCGACCCACTATTTTGTGTAAAATTTTGTCGCGACCCCTGGATAGACAGCAGACGTTTTATTTAATCGTCAACGAAGTTACATCGAAATTCTTTCTGGGATTTGCTCTTACAGGGTGTTTTCAAAGAGTCGTGACGTCATTAATTGAAATAACGCCTTCTAAGAACAGTGCACCAAACTTATAAACCATCATAAAAATGTTATAAACGTTGTAATAATTGTAAATTTTGCATAAATTTGAATTTCTTCGAATTTGGTGACCCCCCCAAAATTTTCTCACTACCCCTCCGGGGGTCGCGACCCCCAGTTTGCGCACCGCTGTCTTAGAGTATGTAAAAAATATTTGCACCTAATTACAGCACAAATGAGCATTGAAATGCAGACATATGTTTCGGGATTGCTTGGAATTCCTTTTTTCATTGCAATAGTGGATCTTCTAGATGCAAAAACATCCAAATGAAGCCAAAATTTATTACTCTAATTTATTACTTTTACTAATTTATTACTCTTCGGACTGACGCCTTGAATTGAATTATTTTTATTTAGATTTATTTAGTGTTCATGGAAGGGATGTAGTCGGATCTCATAATAAGGGTCAATGTGAAAAAAAAGTTACAATCACCATTACTCACTGATGGAAAAAGATTTTTTAGTACTGACAATCGAGTAACTTAAGATGAATGTGCGAAAGAAAAATTAGTTACATCATTTAAAGAAAGCAACGACTGGAGGATTTTTCTCAGTGGATGTTGTCCTGGAGCATTTTCCAAGTAAAAATTCTAGCAATTTGATTAATTGTGTTGATTAAGGATATTGTTATAACTCGCAGGTCTGGCTATATATATATTAAAACTTGGTTTCCACAGAATACCAAAAGAGAATTCGCACTGGCCGCGGTCAGTGATTGGGAAGGTGACCACGTCTCGCTACTGGTTGCTCTGGGACCGTGTACGCTAATGGGAGCTAGTACACGTAAAATCCGAAGTGACTCCAACTATTTCCAAGTGAAATGATATCCCTGCAAACCTAGGTGACGGTCGCACATCTGGGAACTGCAAAATGATGAGAACCATCAGCCATTGCTATCATCCGGTTAGGCTAGAAAGGACAAGTACGGTAGGGTATCGGAAGGATAAAATAAAAAACGGATTGAAGCATTTTATAAGCTCACAATATTTTCACATATAATCTGCTAGACCTTTTCATTCATTTGAAGGTCCGTCGCAGATGCAAAACACTACAAAACTTCTGCTGTGGGGGAAGATTTCATAATAATTTAGAAATTACAATATTTTTTCACATAAAAAACCCTTTGTTATGACTTGTGTAAAAATATGATAGCTTTATATACTCCCCTCCCTCATGGCAATACAAATATATAAAAAGCAAATAACTCACCAAGAAATCTGAATGAAGGCTGGAAATCAATAAGCATCTAAAACAAAAGATCATCATCATGAGTGCACATTGTTAATTATACAAGATTATCGCACACGCACACAATATCCGAAAAAATACAAACAATTCTAAGCAAATTTCTAAATTTCACAAGCACATACATACACCATATTAGAAGAAAACATTGTATACATTTAGAATGACTCTCACTAAACGCATTAGCGCTTTTTCTTTTTAATTCCAAAGACATTTTACTTGCTATTGATCAGATGCGTGTATGCATGTCTGCAGCAAAAGCGATGTAATGACCTCCTCAAAAGCAATAAAGCACCTACCCCTCAAAAACAAGAAAACACCCAATGACCGCTTAGAAACCCTTCCCCCATCGGTACATCTCGGGTCAAAGAGGGAAATTTGACCCCTCGTTTCCCCTTAAAAATTCCCTCATGGAAAGGGTAGTTTACACGAGTAATTTCTATATATATAAATACATATATATATATATAAAGAAGTGTAAGAAAGATGCCACCCAACTTTACAAATTAACAAATAATGTTAACTTGGAAATTTTATTTCGGTAAAAGAAAAATACTTTTGTAAAAGCAGGTCAAATTTCCCCATTCTTTCAATTTCCTTAGTATTCAAAGTAATAATCAACAGCTTTCAAAACGACTTTAAAATATTATTTCAGTAATATAAAGTTAGAAACAATTTCGGACAAGGAAGAAATAATGGACAGGATGTAAATTTGCTTTTAGTCAGCGTTTTACGCTGCAATTAAGAGTGAAACAAATTCGCTGCGAGTTTCCTGCTCAGCAGCTATTGTGAGAATTTTCCCACACGGTTCTAAATTTGCCTTTTACATGAATCAAGGCTTACATGCAGAGATTCAGCAGAATAATAAACAATGGAACGCACAAGTTGCATACAATTTTCAATTTAATTCACTTCTCGCGCATTTTCATCAATGCCGAAAGAAAAAAAATCATTGCTCGGTCCCTTCCCTTTTTCTTGACCAATTAAAAAGGTAAGAGGTAACATCATGCACACGAATTCTTTGTTCGGCAAGTTTTCATTAAAAAGGGGAAAAAATAGCTTCAGATATTTCAGACTACATTGAACTTTGTAAACTAAGGCATTCTGCGGATATTTAAAGAAACATTTTCTTATGTATTCCTTCAACCGGTCATGAACTAGCTTTAACATTTGTTTAAAAGTAAAAAAATAAGTTCCTTCTTTTTTAAACTTGCAACGAAGAATAACACTAGTTGCTTACAGAAACACTAACAACAGTTTCTGCCTAAAAGCTTTTGCTTCGCATCACAATAAATACAAAGAGTTATTTTGAAATGTAAAACTCTTTTTTTAAATATTTGTTTATTTTCGTAAAAGATCCATTGTTAAATGAAACATTTCTCTTAAATTCTACACAAAATTTGGTGTTTTTGAACTTGGAACAAGTTTTTTTTAAAAACTATGTTTATGTGTCCAATACTAAACTTATAACAGAAACGTTAAATTGAATAAAAGCAACATTTTTGTAATTTTTACCACAAAACTGAACACAAAAAATAATAACAGCTCAATACATAAATATTACTAGCTCAAATGTTTCCAAGCAATGTATGTTATAAACAATTTAAAGCATTCGTCACCATTATTATGCAGAATTTTCTAATAGTCTTAGTGTCTAACATACAGCTAATTATTGTAGTATCATTTTATAAACATATCTTTTTTTTGAAACACATAGTATTTAATCTTACAATCAAACAATTTTGTCCTGATGTTTCAACACCAACTGTTTTATTGATATTAACTACTTTAAACATTTTACCTTAACAGTTTATTTCTATTCTGTCTAAAATAGCAATCAAAATAAACGATTTAAGGGCATTAATAAAAAAAGAATATACACAATGCATAAACTATGAGCAAAATTGCAAACAAAAAGCTGATCAATTGCTGTACTGCCGTGCAAAGCACAAAACTCGTATCTGCACTTTTTGGCGAAATTGAATTATTGCCACCAGGTGCTTCTTTGTCACTTATTTTACCTAAAATACAATGTTTTCTGGTCATATGAGAATGGGAGTTGTTTAAAAATTCCGATAAAGTGGTATCTGAATAAAGTAAATGGAGGTGCAAGACTTTAATAGCCAATATCTCATTTTGAGCTCAACTGCAGATACGATGTTCGTGCTTATAGCACGCCAGTATAGGTGGCGACCAACGGGATCGAGCATTCATAAATGATGTCGCGTTTCGAGGGGAATGTTCGTGAAATTGTGACAAGGGGAGGGGGTAACAAGAAGTGTGACACCATGCTTATGGAACATAGCGTGGCATGTAACAAAGGGGGTGTGTTGAAGTGTCACATTTTGTGACATAGGGGGGAGGGTGGGGCAAATATATGGGAAAAAAGCGTGACATCATTTATGGACGGTCCTCAACATGGGCGATATATTATTCAATCTTTCAGTTACCTTCAACACTGTATATCCAGGGGCGGACTGGGACGAAAATTCGGCCCGGGCATATTTCAAACAGAACCTGCCCTTGGAAGGGCAGGTATTTTGCAGATTACAGGAACTAAAAATATTATCAGTAAATATGTCGATATGTATTAAAATATTAAATGTTCACGCGACAGTTATTTTTCTTATTCAGCATTTAAGTGTAATGATACGTAATACTGTATAGGACCCCAAATTCGGAATCTCAAAAGGCCCAAAATCTGGAACTTCTTCAAAATAATCAGGAAATATTTTGCGCCGTGTTTCTTTCTTTTTTTTTTTTTTTTTTGGAAATATGTCATTTTAAAAAGAAGGAAAATAAAATGCAATGAACACATTTAAGATCGGAAATGTGCAGTTTCTAAAAAAGTTATTTCTTGATTCTCTAAAAAGGGTGCGTTTTTTGCGATTAGAATTAGAGTGTTATTAATTGTTGCTTTACTTGTGAGATAAAAAAAAAGCAAAATTTAATGATATTATTTCTTGTTGTTTTATTACATTTATTTTTTTAAAATGAGCCCTAATTTTCTCGCGATACAGAACATTCGCGAAATTGAAATTCGGCGCTTCTCGCATTTTCTCGATCGTCTGATCTTTTACTGCAATTAAGTAACTAGAGAACATAAAATTATATCAGAAATTACCGGAATTCTTTTCTTTTATTGTTTAGAGATTAAAATAATATCGGGAAAAGTCTAGGTTTTTCGATGTTTTGCCTTTGAATGTAAGCCAACTCCAACTTTGTTTTTTTTTTGTGATAACTTCATGACTTATAGGCAAGTGTATACGATAACCAAAAACAGTGGCGTAGCTAGAACCCAATTTCGGGGGGGGGGGGGGGGGGGTCTTCTGGAGGATGGTCGATTTCTCGCAGTTAATTTTACAAAAACAATTGGTCGAATTGATGATTAAAAAATTATTAAAAATGGAGTTTCTAACTTGACTCATTTTAATGTGAAAATGGAAAAAACATATTTATCAATTTAAAAGCAATCTGATTTACGTTTTTATATAATTTTCGCTTCAGACAGAATTTAACTAGAACTGAAGCTGTTTCAGGGGAAAATACAAGAGAAAAATACAGTATTATGTTAAAAATTAAATATTGATCAAGTTTGAGTGTCTTGGGAAGGAAGGTGATTTAACGAGCAAGACAATTTCTGAATCTCCAGTCTGAGTGAATACAATGAAAAGAATAAAACTGTTAAGTTAATCCAAATGTTTTAAAAAATTGCTAATACAGAAAGTTAAATATGCAATAAAACAATAATACCTTTAACAAAAAACAAAAATAATAATAATAATAATAAAATAAATAAAAATAAAACTTACCAAACTTAACGAATTTATAGGAATAAAATTTTTCGTCTCATAGAACATAGGACTATTTTTAAGCTCAACTGATAACTTTTTTCCCATTATCATTTTTAGCCTACTTTCCCGTCAAAGTTTTAAACAAAATTAATAAAGCAAGAAAGACAGTTAAATGTATCGTGAAAATATCGTTAAAAATAAAGAAAAACTTAAAATAAGTGAAGTAATTAAATAAAGACTGAAAAATTTGAAAGTAGGCTTTTGAGAAGAAGAAAATGTGTGTCTGTCGGTCTGTCTGCCCCCCCCCCTCCCCCCCCCCCCCAATAACTTTTGAAGGATTTGTCCGATTCGAAATATTTTATTTTTGAATCGAAAGGATATCGGCGTGGGCATCTCATTTCTACATTTGACTTTTTGATTTGCACATTTTTTCGCTTAATTTTGATTAGTTCAAAAAATCTTAACATTAGCGCCTATGGACAAATTATGTGAACTATGGGCGTAGGATCCAAGCTCCTATGAAGAAGCTTACTGGAAGAATCTCTCAACGTGAAAGATTTTTTGATTTGAACAACCTTTATTCATTTTCGAACAGTTAAAAAAAATAATAATAACGTAACCCCTTCGGGGAATTTTCAATCATATATAAATCATGATATAACAGACGGATTTGCTTGGAACAAACTTCATCGGAAAGATTTTATGACTTAGAATATGAACAAATACGAAGTTCAATCGGAACTAAGGGAGCCTATTTTCATATGAATTTTTTTCATCCGGATTTCTAAGGATATTTTTGAATGAATAAATGAGTGAATAAATTCTAAAGTAAATAAATGATTGAACGAATGGAAAACTAAATAAATGAGTGAATAAATGCATGAGTGGAGTAAATGAATGAATGAATATGTATTAACCGTTGAAAAAGGTATTTGAAGTAATTAGAACTAAAGCTAAATGAGAAAGAGAGATAGCTGGATTATAAGTTTGAAGTTCGTTTTTAACAGAAAGGTGTGTATAATTCTGGACGGAACTTCTTGTTAAATAATGCAATAGTACTAAAAGTGGCAAAAATAAAATTACCTTCAGGAAGTGTCTAGTGAAACTAATTCTGATTCAGCAGATTGTACTTCTTCAGCGGACATCAACTTTCTCTTTTTATAACAATCATCATTAACTTTCTCTTTCGAATTAAAAAAAGCTTGTAATAGGTTTATGCTCGCTTCAATATTGCCTCTCATTCAATGCACTTCCCTAAATATATTGGGTTGGAATTCTGGAAAAAAAAATGCGCAGGACAGACAGACCCACAGATGCATAAGGGGTGGAGGTGGTGGATACAGCTTTCACGAGAGGAAAGCGGGTGGGCTCGAGCTCATGGTAAAATATTGATACAACAACCTAGAGACAAAGTAAACGACCATTCGGGAAAAAACCCATTTAAATTAGAATAGTTTATGCTTAAAGAACGTGAGAAAATAGCCTTTTACCATTTGTTAGGGGAGAGGAGAGATTGACAAAGAAACTCGATCATTTTATCTCCCACTATCTCCCATCTTCGTTTTCTGCGCATCTGTTTCTGTATATGCAGCTCAGGCGTTATTATTGAATGGTCAGTAGTGATTGGGCTTTAAGTTGAAAGTGTAGAGCAGGGATGCACAAACTATGGCCCGCGGGCCAAAATTGGCCCGCCGAGCCTTTTGAATTGGCCCGCTAATATAGTTGATAAAAAAGAATAATTATAATAAAATTTTTTAAAAAAAAAGAAAGAAAAAATAATTGTAAAAAAAGCTTACGAAAAATCATAGTAAAAAAATACGATCGCAACGCCGCTACTGAATTTTAGTCGCAATTTTCGGAACTAATCGCCATATATAATCTTATTTTATTGGAAATACTTCAGAAACTAATCAAATCATGATAAAAGTGGTAGAATATTGCATTGTCATCTGGTTCTGAGCTATATGTTGAGTTTCAGAACAATAGCTTATCGGGAAATGGTCGAAAATTCGATTGCTGGATTTTTCGAACAACCATTATGTGCGTTATTTCGTCTATAAAAGAATTTTGTCCCATTCCTGCTATGATTTCTTTAGTTAATTCAAAGCAACGATCGTTAGACATGGCAGGCAAAATGTCATTAATTTCGTCTTCATCGCTATCTTGCTCTTTGTTATCGTTCGGGTGTAGCACCTTGGATGCTTTCCGAATCGGACATCTTGTTTATCAAATTATTAATTTCGTAAAATCCGTTCATCAATCATTTTTACAGTAATAAATGATTTCAAAAAGGAGGAAAACGAAATGTAAGAAGCATGTTTACATGGCAGAAACGCGCAAATTTCATACTTGTGTAAAACGACTTCGCTTTTGCGAACTCTATTTTAATAAAGAATTCATTTTCACAGTTGCAATTTTTGTTGCCTTAAAATCAATTTAAAATTATTATTACCTTATTTCAGCTCTTAAATAAATAAAAAATTATATAAAAGTAAATAAACGAGGTTTAATTTTCACACGATCAGCTATTGCGGAAAATTCGCGAATCTGCTGTATTAGAAATTTTCCGAACTTTCGTATAGTCCTACTTTTGTTGCAATTCGTCTTCGAATACTGACGAGACAATTAAATAAATGTATAAGAATCTAATTACTTATTTCTTTCATGTTTAATTATTGAAATAAAATAGAGAAAAGGTATGATTTTTCTCAAGTATCGTTGGAGATGTTTTTTTCTAATTTTCATCTACAAGTAAGTTGACATCTTCCTCCCCTAAAAAAACATCGTTTGTAGACTAAATTGTTCGATTTATAAACACTGAATATGTTACTTGTAACGGAAAAAAGCGTATTTTTAAAAAATCGTATTTTTACTAAATGGGCAAAAAAACGCGAACTTTTCAAAAATGGCGGGAAATTCACGAAACGATTCCCGGTTTTCTGGTTTCCGGATAAGAGGTTCTGTACTGTATTACTATGCCGATTTAAATAATTAGATTTTGTAAAGTGTTAGCTAAAGAAACAATTCTACTAGCCAAATTGACCAGTAGTAATGAATGCATAAAAATTCATTAATTAAACATTAATTTTCAGAATTAATAATATCAATATGAATAATTATTTTACTTTCTAAAGTGTAATTTATCATCAAAATTTAAAAATTTTATTGTTGATATATATTTAGGAAAATTTTATTGTTATGTATTTAGGAAATGAATAAATAAAGAACGATTTTTTACATTAATTCACAAAGATCAATTTCTAATCTTCAGGAAAACTAGTGATTAAAGGATTTAATGCAATTATATGCCATGGAATAAAATAATGATATGTTGATTTTTGATAAAGGAATCAGTTAAACTTTTTTTTTAATTTTCCGTGTAGCAAAGCAATGTATAAATTTAACATTACTATGCCAATTTAACAAATAAGATTTTGTAAATAGTTAGTTAAAAAAACAATTCTACCAGCCAAATTGACTAGTAGTAATTCTGTATTGCAAGGGTTTAACGTGATGTGGACTCACAGCATTTGGATTTTGCTATTTAATATATGTGTGTTTATTTCTTCTATATTTATATTCACTTTTAATTAATTTCTCATTTTAACTCTTAATATATATTTTTTAAATTTCACGTTATAAAATGTCTAAGAAAAATTATTTAAATTATAAAGAAAGTTATAATTTAGAGAATAATGCTGTGTTTTTCTAAGTTTAAATTACCTTTTTATTTTCCATTTGTTTCATTTTCATAATTTGCACACAATTTTGTAAAAAATTTTATCATTCATCTTTTTTGCCATGTGACCAATCACTTTATTGATATATCAGGGTTTGCGCTAGGCCGCGCGATTCCCGCAATATTTTTTGAAATCCCACTCAAAAAAAAATTTTTTTGGGCTTAAACTTTAAAAATCCCACTTAAAATTTTAGTCAAGGAGGATAATCCCACCTTGTATTTTCCCCCAGTGGGAACCCTGTATATATATAAATGTTGTGCAATTAATTGTTTAGAAATCTTATACCTCATTTTGTTTGAATTCATTTACATTAATTTTTTTAAACTTTTATTTAATAATTGTTCCCAAGTACAGTAATTATTAATACATGTAATTTACATATTACCTCTAAATAAAAACTGAAATACACCCTGTATTTTTATGAATAAAACATTACGTTACTTTGGCCCCCAACCTGATACTTTCTAATTTTTTGGCCCTTCACCGAAAAAAGTTTGTGCATCCCTGGTGTAGAGCAATTAACGCAATCCCCTGCTTGAAAGCACCTTTTTAAAAGGAAGAAGTCATAAAAGGGTCTTTCTTCCGCTCTGGGCACGAAACGTAGTAAGGGGCTGCTGATAAAATTGTTACATTGTGAACAGTTATAGGAAAGATTCTAGTTTAGATAAATTTATTGTTAAAAGTTCAGATTGCTGGCATTTGAAAGCTATTTCCAGCTTCCGTTTTTTATTCTAATAATGTTTTTTTGCTAGTCTTGCTGTCCACTTTCATTTTCAATTTTCTCCAGACTAGAGACCCATATCTAATATTAGTAGGTCTCATAACTGCAAGAGTTGCACTGAATGTATTTTAGTTTTAAATTCGACTGCGAATCAAAACCTTCCCGAAAATGCTGCCAAGCCAAAGATTTTTCAACATTTTTCATGCATTTTAGCTCACCAGAATTTAATCTCAACTGAAGCATTTCATGATAGTTTTAAAATATATGTATTCATTACTTAAAATTAAAAGAAAATCAGTAGAACCAATTGCGACAGCAACAAAAAGCCTACATTTAATCGATGAATCGATGTACTATATAAAATTATTTCGGGTTTGGGCGGGCTCGGGCTTGCGAGGTATTTAGGGGAGAAACTGCTAGGAAAGTGGGACGATTAGGAGTGCAAGTTTGTCACTCCATGAATTCCCTCGATTTTTAAAGCTTTTTCCTAAAATCTGCGATTTTTTAAAAAATACCACGATTTGTGCGCAAATTGTTTAAAATTTGAGACTTATTTTTACTTACACTTTAACGGCTATTTATACTGTTCTGAAGTTTTAAAATGTATAACAGATGTACCAAACTTTTAGAAGAATTCATCAATAGAAAAATAACTATAAAACTAGTTATAGATAATTCCACTCATGTTTAGAGGAAGTCTTTGATCCAAATCAATACCTACAAATATTTAAATGTTTTTAACGAAGTTGATCGTTGTTCCGTTGTTAACAATAACTCTGATACCCTCCTCCCCCAATGAGTTACGCGTTCAAGGAGGGCAATTCAATTCTAGAAATTCAAGAGAGAAAGTTTTCCCAACCTGTCCAAAGTGGCAATCCGATGTTTGTCAGTTCCGAAGAATAGCGCAGATGCTGAACGGTCCTTTTCTACATATAAAAACGTGTTAAGTAATAACGACGAAACATTAAAGAAAATAATTTAATTATGTACAATATTTTGTACCAAAATTCTGTCCATTTAATTAAATACCTAAATATTTCATAAAATTGTAAGAAATAAAATTATTCCTTTTTTATTTAAAAAAATTAATTTAATTGCAGATATTCTAGTTTTTATTACATTATATTTGTATTCTCGTGAACATTTCGCGCAATTTGCCGCGAATTTCCGGCTCTTTTTTTCTGCCACAAACTTGAAACACTAGGTGCGACCTAGTACGACCCTATAACCCAAAGGCCCCAAAATTGCCTTTTTTTTGCATTTTATCGCCCCTCTTTTTTTTTTTTTTTTGGCAGCGTTAAATCTATTCAATTGTTATTAAAAAAACATATTTTTAGAAAAGTATAAAGCGTAAAGAGAGTCTCAAAAAAGTTTTCGGACACCAACATTTCGGTGGGGTCCCTCTAAGTATCGAATTTAAAATTACGGGGGGGGGGGGGTGTCCTCCCCCCTTATCTACGCCAGTGACCAAAAATACTATAAATGAGCAAAATGCTAATAAAAACTTCCAGAGCAAATTATATGAACTCTGATGTTACTTACTAATTTTTTTGAATGAGAACCCAAAATCCGGAAAATTCCGAAATCTGGAAAGATGGCGGCCCTGAGAGTTCCGATTTTGAGGTCCCATACTGTATATAAATTAGCTGTTAACAGCCGCCGCACTTTAGGGCGTTGCGCAGTGGGACAATCGGCTGAGACAAGGCCGGAGAGAAATTCTCTGGGGCCGCCCCTGAGAATTTGCATCATCTGGATTGAGAAATTCTCAGGGCCGTATTTTGTAGCTTGTAGGGATTAAAAATATTGTCAATAAGTATGTAGGGATATGTATTTGAATAATAATAAGTGTCTACAAGATAGATTAATTTTTCTTATTCACCATAGAAGGGCAATGATACGTAATATGTTAATTAGTTGTTAATAGCTGCAGTCCTTTAGAGCGTTGCGCCGTGAGGCAATCGCCTCGCCGCCTTGCCTCTTCCTCCTGCAATGTTCAAAATTTAAAACATCCATTTTGCCGCTCTCAAAAGTTTGCATAACAGACGGCCGCCTAGGTTTTCTATATGGACGAGCCGGCCCTGAGAATTTCTCAAGCCAGCCCCGAGAGCTTGTCCATATAGACGACTTAGGTGGTAGCCTAAGCGCAAAACTGATGTATTTTATTTATTTATTTTCAAAATTTAAAAATAAAACATAATCATTTTTGCTCCTCAGGCGGCCGTTTAGGTTGTCTATAAGGGACCAGCCAGCCCTGAAAAATTCTGCCTCCCCCCCCCCCTTGTGGCCCAACGGCCAGGCCCTAGAGATTTTGCCCCATTGCTGCATTGCACTCTCTGAAGCCTAGGTTACGGCATACTTTTGGTCAACGTGTTTTTATGAACATTGTAAAAGCTGTATACTTTATAAAAAAAAAAGATAGATATTTTGCGACAGTCCCAGGTTGGACCGGCCCACCGGGCATTTGCCCGAATGCCCGCATAGCCAGTCCACCACTGTGTATATCAAACTATGAGTTAAATTGACAACTGCTTATTAAATTGGCACTGAAGTTAGTAAATACTGCTTAAAGCAAAACAATTAGGATTTCGCTAAAAACGAAAAAACAAAAGGGGAGGGAGAGAAAGAAATGTATTTTAAGTGCTTCTGATCTACTAAAAGTTGCCTAGCGATCGACTGCGATCCACATATTAATCATTTAGAACATAAAAATACAGGAACGACTTTTTTTAGTAATCTGTATCATTTATTTCTTATTAATACGTATATACTGGGCTAAACGCAGTTATTCCAAGAGAAAATCAACTACCTATGTCAATTATTCGTAAGCTAAAACGATAGAATGCAAAAGATAAACCATTTTCTAAAATATATTTTTTTATACATATAACAAATGCATCTAGTTTGATTGAAGTTTACAGCGACAAAAGTAGTTGCTGCTTCCAATTATTCAAACTCGAGCGGGACAAATATACAAAATTTGAGTTTCAAGAGAAATTTTATACTTCAAAAAGAAGTTCCGACTAGAACTATATGAACCTACTTTCTCATATACACTAGCATCAAATTTATTATCTTGCTATTCTCTCGCTTTCTTAATTACCTCAAATATACCTTTCTCAACCGGTTAACACATATTCATTTCCTCATTTATTCATTCCTTCATTCACGTTTTCATTCATTCATTTATTTATTTATTCATTTTGTCACTCATTTATTCATTAATTCATTCAGAAATTTCCTTAAAAATGCAGATAAAAACTTTTATCGGAAAATTGGCTCGTTTAGTTCTGGAGGAACTTCGTATTTGCACATGTTCTAAGTCAAAGAGCCTTCCGATAAAATTTGTTCAAAGCCAATCCATATATTAGATCAGGATTTATATAGGATTAAAATTTCCACGTACGCGCAAATGCTAAAATTTTTTGAACTGTTCAAAATGGAACATAAGTTCAGGGTTTATATACTTTGCTTCATGGGATGTCCTCGCCAAGATTTTTCGAATGCAAAAAAAAAAAAAGCCCTTCCGAATCGGACAACTCCCTAAAAAGTTATTAGGGTTCCCTTAAGACAGATAGAACGACATACGCACATTATCCCCATCTCTAAACCCTACTTCAAAATTTTATTTTTCATTCTTTACTTCAGTTCAGTCTTTTCTCAGTTATTTTTGACTTTCTTTATTTTTAAAGATACATTAAGCCTTTTCTCATACTTTATTTTTTCGACATTTATGAGAAAGTAGGTTAAAAAAAGACAATAGGAAATTTCTGATCAATCCTTTAGCATCTCAGTAGTAAAATGATGCTTAAAACATTTCATCTTTCTAAAAATAAAGAGAAATAATTAACACCTGCCAAAGCAAGAAATCTTCATGGGCACTTCACAAAAAACGTTTGCAAAACTTAAAGAAATTCATTATTGGTAAACAAAAAAACAGGGGGGGGGGGATGACATGTGAACAGTAATATGCTTACAAAAACTTTATGTAATTAATTACACATAAAAATGTTATCTACTTGAATAAATTATAAGAACATTGAGAGGCGCTAATGCATATTAATTGGCGATCAATCAACTCAGATAGCGCAATTATGAATTTGCTTAGATTTTCTGCAAGAGAAAATGATAGATACTTTTATATGATTTATCTCTTGCGACTGAGATAAATATATATAATAACTGACTCTCAGAACAAGAGCTACAACTTAATGTTACATAGTAGATATTTCCAATGTTTCAATAATTCCACTTTTTGTTAAACTGATAACTGTAAGAGTTACCACTTTTACTGTAACAAATTTTAGAACTAACAGAGTTTTTTTTATATAACTTCGGCACTAGCACATTTCAAGTTCGTAAAGATCTAGACCGGAGTTTGGTAAAAAGGTAAAATGCAGGAGTTACACGAATTGGTTCCAGACCGATGTTATGTACAAAAGGTTTCGCATGCATAGGAAATAATTTCAAAAAGTTAACACACGATTCCAGGATTTAAATGAAGAGTACCTAATCAGATTTCACTGCTGCAAGCTTGTAATTCAACTTCTGCGCATCATCACATTCAAGAGATAAGCTCCCAACAACTTAAAGGAAAAGATTTCAAAGCCATCGCAACTGTCCGTGCTTTATCTACTGTTGTGGATTGCACAGTGCAGGTATAGAGCCACTAGAAGAAGACACTACAATCACATTAGCTTAATCGCTCTAGTACATTGAGTGCGCTGACAAAGTAGGTTAAATGAACCACAAAATGGCGAACGTGGGCCATTTTCTAATAAAATTCCAAGAATAAGATAATCCAAAATCAGATTTTGTGCATTTTCACACATGAAAATCATAGTAAATCGGCACGCTTCCTCATTACCAGATTCAAACTGCTGTTGTTTGGTGAGGAGTCAACCCAACCCACTTGATCTAGATTAATTTTAAGAAACGATACTTCAAACTTGCATGACATTTATTTGAACTAAGGTATCAAACTGATAGAGGTTAAAGAGGGAGAGATCTTAAGAAGAGGAAGACATTTTTGAACATTACCCCCAGGGGAACATCCCCCCCCCCCCCCCCACAACTTTTACCAAAAATTGTTAATTGAAACTATGACCGAAATGATAAAATTACGTAAAAGCAATCGATTTGTTCTGTAAACAGTAAAATTCGTAGGGCAGCGGTAAATTTTGCGGACAGTGCTTAAAAGCATAGTAAAGAAAAGAGCATTGGATCCACATTCATCCAATTTTGTTCATTATATTTCTTTGAATTATTGTTTTACCTTTCATGTTTGTATTTTCTTCAGTTATTGCTCAGTTTTCAATAAAAGATCATATCTCTCAGAATTGCGTGCGATCTCTAATTTGCATTATATTTCTACAGTTGTGTTTGAGGCAATGTGTACTTTCATCGCCAGTTATGATTTCTGAACTTAAGTGCAACAGATCTTTCAGGCGATGTGGGATATTCGGGCAATATCAGTGTTTCCCACCTACCCTGGAACAGAACCCGTTTTTAGTATTACGTGACTACTAGTGTACAGATCCTCTATCTTTTTGTGCCTTATTGATCGTCACGATCGAGAAAACAATGGAAAATTTAGGGTTAATAAAATCCAGGGAATAATGCAATGATAATTTCAGCTTGCAATATTACTGCACTTTCGGCAATATTGCCTTCCGATTTTAGTTTTTCATCCCAATTATTTACAAGTAACGTTCTAGAAAAAAATCAGTTCTATTCTTCCAAGTATTTATGGACTTCAAAATAAAAAACTGAGATTATTCGGATTTAACAACACTGTAAACTAACGATTTATATAGCAGCTTTCCTTTCTCAGTCCTTCACATTTGTTTAGTGAAAAGGAGATCAAAATAAATAAGCAAGCATCAGCAAATATGATTGCTGTGGAATTCCATAAAAACATTTAAATCATTCGAGCGTGCGCAACCGTGTTTTTATTATCTCACCTCAATTTTTAAATACTATTGAAAACAACCTCCAGAATGCCAACTTGTAAGAACTATTTCACCATCAATCAACATGGCAAGATGGGCATATCTAAATACTACTCGATGAATCACTTCACAAACACAAAATCATAAGACGATGACGACCACGTTTACAATTTTGGCGATTTCGACCTGCATCATTAAATGTTCATCAATATATAACGAGCACAATGTATGATCATTATAATCTATTAGCAACAGAAAACTAAACAAATACTAAACAGCAAATGAGATACTGTCATAATCTAAACGTTCAAAAAACACAATCACGCATAATTAGTTAGAATCCTCAAAAAAAATAATAATAATAATATTATTGTATTTTTAAAGATTCTGCTGGCAAATGAGTCAGAACCGATTGTTTTTTTCATGAACGGTTATACTTTCATTCGAATGTGAAGGGCTTTGTGCAAGCCAGGAGAGCTCTTATATGGCATTATTTATCGTTAAGATAACACGAAGAGCTGGTTTATATCTTTTACAGCACCACGAGGCTAGGCTGACTTGGATAATAACTTCTTAGATATAAAATTTTTTATAGGCACTCCAGACATGTTGCCCATAGAATACACAGACATTCCCTATAAAATTTATAATCAATCGAGCATCATACTGTAAATAATTACTTTTACTCTTACTGGCTGAATAATGCTAACGCGATAAACCTCAGAGTTTGCACTGAAAATTGCACACACATTTCGTACGTGTGAGCAATTTTCAATGTAAACCTTCATTGACTCTACAAAGATTTCCTCATGGAATATCAACTCTTAACTGATTGTTTCTCTGAACAATACAGAGTAGCCTTTTTTTTGTACACAATAGATATCATCTAGTATCAAGAATAAAGTTAATTGAAGTACCTGTTGGAATGCATAATAAATTCTAATCCATTTGTGTCTACCATCCCAAAAATAGGACGATCTTAAAATGGCTGTAATTTTTACAATTATGGGTTTATTTATTTATTTTATTTTGTGGTAAGCTATTCCAGGTTCCCACTTTTTTCTCAAAACAAAAATGAAGGACTTTAAGAAAAAGAATTAAGAACCTGAAAAATAGCAGAAGATCTTGACGCACACCTAAGGGAAGGATGCTAATCAAATGCTAAAAGTGTAAGTAAAGAAAATTACGCAGCAAAGAGTTAAGATCATCTTAAGCATGATGTGGGAAGAAGATCAGCAGAATCGCAAATTGGTGCAGTTATTGCGCAATTCAGAGAAAATGGTATTATTTGCATAATATGGTGTTGGAAATACATTTGAGTAAAAATTGAAGAGCACTCTGATGAAAGCGAGAGTTCGACCAGCCATGGTTCGACTAACAAATTCTGACACTTCGTCTCTTCTGCGCATGGCAGAAAAGGAAGAATCCATTCGAGTTCTAGGGATGTTCGTTTTGCACGTGCATTTATTAGCGTGAGAATCAGAATGTTTGCTCCTGTTTGTTGAAAGCAACCAAAATTATAAATTGGCAAGTGGCATCAGTTCCGAAGAAATCAAGTTCACTGAACGAACTAAACCGATTACAAAATACGGGACATTCCTTATACAAGCGGTTTCTCCTTTGAGCACGAATGGATTTTTCTTGGCACTTTTCGGAGCTCTTTTTCATTCTTTTTTTTTTCTGCGGTAGTAGTGTACGGTTGTTAGAATAGGCTGGTGACTGTGGAAATTAAGGACTTTTAAGAACTTAGAACTAAAATTAAGTGCTTACATAGTTTTTAAGGACTGTGGGAACCCCGTAATTCCTAACAGATTTTCCTTTAAATATGAAATGACAAGTGGAAGCGCATTAGTAACGTAGTGCATGATTTAAACAAAAGCATCACTTACTACTTCACTTAAAGTATCACTAATTATATTTCGAGATGTTCAGGAAGAAAAAGGTAGGCAATGATTTTTTTTTCATGCTGTATCTCTGAATAACTTTTCTGAGACACGCAGGGCAAGTGCGCAAAAAGTGGACCCCTTGCCTAAAGCGGACCTCTTTTGAATTAAATTGTGTAAGTGCTGAAACCTAGGGACATAAACAGCGTTGCACTAACAAGAGGCGATAGGGGGCGAACTAACGTTAGGTTATGATAAGGCAGTAGAGTTTTATACAGCTTTTAAGCCAGTGGTTCCCAACCTTTTTTGTGCCATGCCCCACCTTAGCCTGAATGAAATTCTTATGCCCCTCCCCCTATGTAGCATGCATAATTTATAATATATTTAAAAATTTAATTGTGTACTTAAGAAACTTTAATGATAGGTTTTAGGAAGAAATCACTTGGAAATTGCTAACGAAACGCAGTATGTAAATTTTCAAAATATATAATGAAAAACTGAAATTCAAATTTCAAATAATATTTTAAATGATTTTTTTATATTAATTTATTATTTTAATTTTATGCCGTCTGCCGCAGCGAAGTTTACTTGACGACGCCAAACACCCAGTTGGTATTGTGGTTTCGTCCAGCGAAATTATACCTAATAATTATTTAAAGCAATTATTTAAGAATTTGCTTTTTTCATTGAATTTGGCACCGAAATCTAGCACTGCATTTAAATGGCTCGGAGCGAAAGGGTTAAACTCGTGTCGATTCCATTTTCGAATTGCCCCCCTTAACAATCAAGTTGCCTCCTGTGGGGCGTGGGCCCCACGTTGGGAAACACTGTTTTAAGCGGCCTTCAAAGTTATTTGTTGCGTGTTTATGTGTCACAATAGACATAGGCTTAGTGAATTTGCAAATAGTTATCCGTTTCTAAGCAGTTAGAATTATGAAGTTATAAGAAAAACGTTTTGTGCCTAAAGTGGATCCTTTTATGTCTTAAAGTGGACTCACCCCCTCTCCTACGCCACTGCCTCTCATGCTTACCTTCCCATGTTTGGAACGTTCAGATTTTTTGAAATATTTTTTAAAAAATTGAGTTTATTATTATTATTTTCCCCTTTTATTTATCACCGTTTCAAACAATTACAGATTAGAGTGAACGAAAGATCGGACATTAATGAGATAAGAGGTGCCACGACAACACGGCTAAATGAATAATACGTGTTTCAAGACAAACATACTCAATTATACTCGATTTATAACACAAGAATGCGACGATGGGTATTAAGCATAAACACATTGAGAGGCAACCGCTTCTAAACAATTCAAACGTGTTAAACTTTTATAAAACAATAAAACCTACAAAAAAGTATCCAAAAACAAAAAGGGGCCCCGCCCCCATTTTGGAACATAATTTCTTATTCTAACCACAGAAATAAAATTTCGAACCAAATAAGCAGTTTCTTGGCGGATGCGGTCGAGACAATGAAATTCCAAGTAAGAAAATTATAATGAAAAGTTCTGGAGAAGCTTCCATAAAAATTTTAAACTTCCGAATACAAAGAACACCTATTTAAATTTTACAGTCTACCTGTCAAGCGCGTCCTTCATACGACCAACATCTGCCGAATGCCATGATTTAGCCACCTGTTGAAAGTCTCCTTACCATTTATTTTTACGGACGCATCTAGGTGTGATGGATCATGAAAGTATTTAAAAACAACTGCTAGATTTCCAGATCTCTAAATTGCACGTGCGAGTGTGAGTACAGAGGTAAGCGGAACATTTCCAGTTCTATATTCTACTAGACGGGGAGAATATAGGACCCGAGTGTCGAAGATCGGTAAAATCGGAGAGAAATTGTAGCTTCCGACTCAGCATTTTTTTTTTTTTTTTTTGAGAAGGGGGCAACAATTTCTTTGTGATGTTACCTACCTACGGGCAGGGCCAGCGCGAGGTAATTTTGCGCCCTAAGTAAAGTTGATTATTGCTCCCCCTTCCTTACAAACTTATATTTTTTTAATTAAAAAAAACAGTAATAAACAAATATTTAGTATTTTATATTTTAATTAAACATTCTTCAAAATTAACACATTTATCCCAAAATTTTGGCCACTTTGTCCAGCACTTCATTCAGTTGTGTGCTTCTTTCTTCCCATAGAGAGTGTAGAAGGCTCCCGGTGCTGGTTTTGTGTCCCGAGATGCATTGGAAATTAGAGAATTTTAAACAATGGACCCTTCACCTCGGGGTCGGGAGGAGGAAGTGATCAACTACACATACCGAATCACATCTTTACATTTTTTAAAAATTATATAATTAACAACAGAGTTGCTTTAAAAAGGTGGTTGGATTTTGCGCCCCTCAAGGTTTGCGCCTTAGGCAGCTGCCTAATTTGTCTTAATGGTAGCTCCGGCCCTGCCTACGGGAAAACTTACTCCGAAAAGGAAAAATCATAAAATTGGTGATTATGCGTATGATTACTTGATAGCCAAACTAGTGGTACCATGCTTAGTTAAGTATGGCATCATCACTAGTATCAATTCTAAGTTTGTGTAGCTCTAACAAACAACACAATTATAGAATTAAAACACTATTTATTTTTTACAAAGTGCAATTTGAACGAAAAATGAGAGAGGCATATTTTAAGTGCTAATAGTGCAGTGATTCGTATACATGGCGATAATTATAAATCTAATATGTCCAAGAAAGCAACTTCTTTAAAATTTCATGCTTTCGAAAGGAATCTTACACCAGCGTCTACATTGATTTTCAGTTTTAGAAGTTCTCATCAAATGTACTCCATAAAGTAAATCATTTCAAACTGTCAAAATTTATCCCAGTATAAATGAGGACATAAAACGTGATCCTATGATTGAGAGGAAACAGTATTTTATATTTGAAAACCAGAACTATAACAACTATGTATCGGGAAATAATGCACTTCAAAGAAAAAAATCAGTTTAAGGAACATTTCAAAAAATCATATACAGTTGAGTAGCGTTTATACGACGCCAAAGGGACTATCGAAAATCGTCGTATAAACGATAACGTCGAAAAATCAGTTTACCCTTCTGGCTAAATCAAAGAACTGGGGCCACGCTAAAACGTCGTATAAGTGTCAACGTCGTATAAACGGTACTCTCATAAAACGGCAAAGAAGCCTTTATCGAACTTTAGAGGTAATGAAACATTTCAAAATTTAGTAGGGACAATTGCCTATGAGTTATGTTAAAATACACCATACAACTGCAATAAAAAAAGAATAATCTCCATATCTCTAGTGTTATTTAATACAAATTATCTATTAAATTCAAAGGAACTCCAAAAAGGACCATGTCAGCAGACGACAGACCTACTCGGTAGTTTTTTTTTTTTTTAATCAACGAATTTGGTATTTGCAACTCGGTATAATATTTTCTGAAGATTGCTACTTAAACCCTGGTGCAATATTTGCGAGGGAGTTTATGAAAATTGCATTCAATAACAACTCTCACCAGTTACCAAGCGCACTGGACGAGCGGAGGTTGAGCGGCGGCTTAGCAGTGCGCTTGGGCAGCGGCTTCTCCGAACTGGTGCACGGTCGCGTTGCTGTGCGTTCAGGCTTGTACGCTCAGAGGTCTTAACAGTTATATAAAAAGAAAAAATACTAGCAAAATTACCCGGCGCTGCCCGCTACAATAATAGCATTAAGAAAATAAATCAGCATCATACATCTTAAACAAGAAACCCTGTCGTAGAAAACTGACAATTAAGTATTTTTATATACATATAGCCAGCGTTAAAGATTGCAAAATACTTCATAATAAATGAATCAAAGCAAACTTTCCAAAACTCTACATGAACTAACAAAATGCCTAATCTCTATTTCATGCATTCATTACTGCACTTCTGCTGCATTTTGACAGATTTATTAATTTCTAAATAGCGTTTATCACTATTTGAAGGTTAAAAAAAAAACTAGTATCATAATTTCTTTTTAACTCCTTATATCTTTTCTTTTCATTTCTTTCTTTTCTTTTATTCGCTGTGAATTTTTATTTCAGCCCCTCACCCCCTAATAATATTTTATTCAAAAAACCTAATTACACCTAAAAATTTTTAAAAAAAACATCTCCGAGAAGTTAATTTTCCCCGAACCACGAAATGATGACCACTTTCTGCTTAACTAATTTACATTTCTTTTTTTTTCTCATTAAAACATTTATTTCGTTTATTAAAAGAAGTATATCCTTTGCTAAACTAGATTTTATTTCTCTAAATTTTAAAACATAATATTTATACTTTTACAGTATTAAACAAATTCGTGTTAAAAATATTTGAGAAGACTACGACCACCAGTCAGTCGTATGGAGCAATAACAAAATATATTCTCGGGAACACGTACATTTATGCAAAAAAAAAATTAAATTGCATAAATTAACACTAATAGTATTTTGGTTATTTATACGACAAGTTACTCCCCAGATTCATCCGTTTTTCCTCCTTCTTATATTGATTTAAGAAAACTTTCTTTAGTAGTGTATTCAACTGTAACAGAAACTTACTAGTAAAAAAAATAACTGAAAAAAAGATCTTTAAAAGAGATTAACCAAAAACAAGGCAACTCTTAAACTTTAAAACAAAATTCGCGAAGCGTTTTCTAATAGTCCACCACGAATATTTGAATTCATAATTTAAAATAATTTCATAATTAGCACATTAACTTCAAAATCATACTTAAACAGCAACTTACAGTGAATTATCTGTCACTCGTAGTCCATTAATTGTGTGAGCAAATTTTTCTAAACTATTACAACAAAGCAAGGGCTAAAACATTAAGAAGTGTAGTCTTTTTGTAATCTTTCGTAGTTACCGTTACATGCAGACATAATTGCATACAGTGAATGCCATTTAATGCAAAACATTCAGAATAATTGTTTTATTTACGTATATTTATCTATTCATCTTTTATTTATTTATTCATTTTGATTGGTCGTAGACAATTTTATTATCAAAAAACATTGGCATTTCCCTAAAGTAAACGGAGAAAGGATTTCTATGTGTATTTTTTTAAACTGTCTCTTACACCATGCATCAAACTTTAATTCGTACATTTTTGGAACAGTGCGATAAAAAGGTCAAATGTGGAACGTCTTCAAGAAGTCCTTGTTAGTTTAACTGGGGAACAATTTTTTTTCCCACCTTTTCCCCCTTACATATCAACGTGAAAAACAAAGTTTTCACACAAATTAAAGCAGATGAACACAAAGAAGATAAACAAATGTAGATGTATATGTTTGTGTATATATATACGTATTAATAAGAAGTATATCGAATTTTTATGCAACTAGGAAAATAAAATTTTGACAAAAAAAAAAAAAAGAGTTTTCATTGCCCTCTTCTAATTCGATTCACAGATTCCTCAATATCGCTTCCCCAGTGTTTTCGCATCTGTGATTCTCGATTAATTTCAAAAATTGTTAATAGTTAATATTATAAATAAAATATAAAAAAAACTGACTTGCTGAAAATTGCTTTTAAAATTACTACGTAACTACAAATGCTGTTCCTACGTAATAAAACATAAATTACCTTCACAACAAAATTAGAAAGTGGTTGACAATTGTGGAATTTAATAAACTTAAAATCCGTTTTCAAAATGAAGGACGTTACAAATGAATAGATTACTAATGTAGTAGAACGTAGGACATAGGAATGTGCCTGTTGAAAACATAATAAACACCTCCACGACGTGAACGCAGCTGCGGCCGAAGAGTAGCGGCACCTACACCGGCACCTGTCGGCAGAGAAACCACCAGCTGCGGTCACCCCGACCTTCAAGCCGACCGCTACTTAGGGTGATCGCAGACCCACTTTCATTCTAAAATAGAACAAAAGAGAAAGGTGAAAGGGGGGGGGGGGAGAAATGTAAATACACGAAAGCCATCTGCCGTTCTCAGCACGAGAATGAATTCGGAAAAAGGCAAACCCTTTTCTTCGCCGTTAATTGAGGGAAAAAAACCCGTTTGATATAAAACGCGGCATAACCGGTGACAATTTGGAGACAGAGACGCCTTTCTTTTTTTGTCTCTTGTTCCGGAGAACAGCAGGTAGGAAACGGAAAGAGGTTTTTCAAAAGGTGACGCGAGCCTAACTGTTCCCGACACGCATTCCAATTAAAAATGTGAGCTGATAAAAATAAATAAACGATTCCCCGAAACTAAACATTTGACAACTGGGAAATATTTTTCATAATCACGTAATTCTTGTTAAGCCGCAGAATGGAAATTCTGGTTAGTTCAATACATTATAATCAGACATTTTCCATTTGATGCCCCTTTTAAATTAATGTGTGCACACATACACTTTTAGAGAGTGCGACTAACAAGAGTTGATGAAATTAACGATGTAAAGAACAATTTGGAAAATCTCACATAAATTCCAAAATTATATGGAACTTTGTATTGAAAAAAATAATAATTTAAAAAAAGAGCTATGCCATAAAAGGAGCCAAAATGAATCGTTTCGCAATTTTTCTCATTGTGTTCCATTTGTGGAAGCTTCAGGAAGTAAATGAAATGACTGATTTCTCTTTCACATTAATGTACGAAAATTAGCTATAATATTCGAAACATCAAATAATAATTATAAATGAAAAAAGCATGGCTAGTTCAATGAAATACAATTCTTATGAATAGCCAGCAAAATAAATACTGCTATACATATCGCAACTGATAAAATAAATTTTCCAACTGAACTTTAAAAAGCAGGTGGAGAATGTATTATAACTTTTCTTGCTTTACACAGAATAATTAGACTATTAATTAGTGTTAGAGATCCTTTAAAAAAGGCTCCTTGAACAAAAGGCTCCTTTGTGCATTTAAAATATTTTTATACAAGTTTTCTTTGCATATTTGTGGATACATATTTTGACATAAGACATGTATATCATTCAATGAACTTGTTTGTTCTGAAACTGACAAATATTTTTAATCCCATTTTATGTGCGCACGTCTATGAAACCTGAGACCACACACACAAACACATAAATAAATAAGTTAATATACATGTATGCATATACGAGGGGACCACCAAAAGATTCGGTACCTATAAGGGGCCACAAGCCAAAAAAGATTGAAAAACCCTGGTATAGACCAAATTGACCCAGGTACTATTTTGTTCTTTAGTCACTGAATTGCAATGACACCACCAATGCAAAAAAGCCATTTAAAAAAAAAAGTGAAAATGGCAGTCAATTCCGAATAAGGCGTTTTGCTACGTTCTTCGTGTGCTAAGGACATACTTTTGCTTGCATTACTTTTTAAGTTATTCGAGATAATTCAAACAATAACTGCATCTGAAATAATTAAATGATAATTGCATAAAATTACAGATTACATAATTCAAAATTTTATTTAGCCTCGTAGATAAATGCTAGCTAAACTAAATTTCGAAAATATGGTTAAATTTTTCAAACGCCTGTCATAAGAAATTATTAGTTAATTTTCAAATGCGGTCCTGTTGCAGTGGAAGTGCGATGACTTTTAACATATAAAATTCCTTGGACACATAAAATAATCCCAACTTATGGTTATTTCTTGCAAATGATTCGATGCCCAGCAAAACCGCCTTCACAGCAACAAATTACCTAACAATATGGTCTGACTTTACACAGCAATTGTTAACTTGTGAACGACGCATAAATACATAATCAATTTTTCAAGTTTTGTAAAAACCTATTTTTTTTTTGTTTGCTTTCATCGGAAATGAAAGCAAAAATCAACTTTAAAACATGTTTTTCTAAAGAAAGCAGAAACACAAAGAATTTAATCTCGCTTAAGCCGCGTACAGACTAGAGCACTAATGGGCGAATGAGCATTTTCGGAGTCATTAACGACTAGTGTGGACGGCGTCCGAACGGGAACTCCCCACTGTGGCGAGAACGTCCCCCATGCTCGCTCGGAGAGCGGTTTTTGGACGAAACCTTTAAAACTATGGTTTCCAAGAGAGCGTTTTCGTCGCTCTGCTGTGCGTCAGTGGGGAGGAGAGCGTCTTGCAGCGGAAAGGGTGGTTTCCTAGAAGACGCTTCATCGCGCGCGAAAAACTGACCAAACCGTTTCCTTCGGAGCAGAAGCGCGGCAGATAGTGGGCATTTTTAAAGTGATTGATAAAAAAAGCGAACATGGATTTTAAAGCTCTTGTATTAACAGCAATGCTGCTTGAAGAGGAAGAAAACGATGAAATGCTTCAATTTTGTGAGTTTCTTCCGCGGGAAGAAACGAACCCCATTATAAAAAGTAGAAAGGAAGAAGGGGCATTTAATTTGCTCATAAACAGACATCTATCCAAAGACAGTCGGAAATTTAGGGAGTATTTTCGACTGACTCCAGAATTCTATAAATTTGTCTTGGGCCAAATTTCCGATGAAATTTCAAGTGCTTCCTCCAATCGACATAAAAGACCGATTTCTCCACACGAGAAGCTGTCCTTAACTCCAGTAGCGTAGCTAGACCCAGATTTCAGGGGGGGGGGGGCTTTCTTCGGGAAAAGTGAGCTAATTTCTTGGTTTTACAAGAAAAATTGGCAAAATTCCAGACAATCTTCACTATTTCAGGGGGCGTTTTATCCCCAAAACTACCCCCTTATCTACGCCAGTGCTTAACCCTCAGGTAAGCATTTCTCTTTTTATCATAAATTCAAGTAATCATGGGTGATTTCCAATTAAAAAATCTGAACTTCTCACACAATTTCCAGAAAACATATAAACTACGAATTTTAAATAAATAATAAATAATTAGATACCCGCCCCCATTCCAGCCATACTTAAGTATGAATATAAGCAAAAAAAAATTTAAAATAAAAAAATGAAATTTGATATTGGATTTTTTTTTCCTGCAACAGCAGTCTTTTAAACTATTAAATATTTTATTCATCACAAAGTAGAAAGTAAAGCAGATCTTCATTCATCAAAGAAATCTCAAGACTAATAAATTAAAATATTTTTTTAAAGCCGACTTTTTTTTCTTTATTTTCTTTCATAAAAGTTTATGAATCAGAATAAAGTAATATACATTTTGCCACCTTCTTCTCAAAAACAGCAATTCTTGTATGTACATTATAACAGAGCAAAAATGGAGACACGTTGCAGAAAACGACGACGCACGACGCAGGAATCAAACTAGCCTGGATCGGCTCCGCAGCGGACGGAAGGCACTGCGTTTTGAAGCCGCGCATGCGCAGTTCCCTCTTCTCCAACGAAAAACGGTAACGCAAGCGTCGCCGCTCTCTTGGAAACCACTACTTAAGCTAGTTTGGACGGTTTTGAACGCATTCCGGCGAACAGTGCAGAGATGGAAGACTGGAATCAAGCCGACATTTTTGGCCTCATTGAGAAATACAGAGAGTTCTAAATACTTTGAAACCTTCAAGATTCTATTTACGTCAACCAATACAAAAAAGAGGATGCATGGAATGAAATATCTAAGCAATTAAATAGTAGCAATGAAAATTGTGAAAAAAAAGTAGGAAAGTCATTTCAATTTTAAAATTAAAGTCTTGCCCCAAGTTTCACCCCAAAGTGAAACTGAAAGATATTTGTTGATTAAATTCAAATTTGGGTTCCATATCTATCACACTTTCTCCCATAAATAAAAGCATTATATACACGTAGCGTAACTGTTGCCTTTGTACTTTGAAAGAGAAGAGAAAAGTAATAACAAACCATTAAATACAGTAGTATTAAAGCATTGGAAGTTAAAATAATTAAACAACGTACGTTTTAAATGTTAACTAATTGCAGACTATAATTAATAAATAGAAAATATTAGGTAAATATAAAACGAAATATGCAACAATTTAAACTGAAGCTTTTGGTTTAAAAGCATATTTTGAGCTTAAAATATTGTGATACGTTTTTATTTTCAAAAACCTTAATTTTTATTAGTTATTCATAGGTAATGGAATGACACAAATGGATGTCATTCTGTTACTATGCGATTTCAATAACTTTAATTCCATAATCGAACATTTTATTTTCATGTGAAATGTTGAAAATAACTAGAAAAATGTTTTGTAATAAAATGCAACTTAATGCAGCTTTTTTCTGGCATTAGTTAGCGGATTAATTTTTGCATTATTATTGTTATTAAACATAGTTGCAGTTGCAAGCCACGTAATAACCACGAAAGGGCTGAGTTTGAAATGTAATTTTAAATTGAAATTTTGATTAATTTTATGTATTATTTAAAATTCATTGAGAAGTTCATAGTTTGAACTTGATTTTTTAATTCGAAATGTACGCGCAAGAAAGAAGTGTTTCCTAGTGACCCAACATGGCGGGCGGTTTGCACGGAAAGAAGCAAATTGGACTAACTCAAAGCCCTTAATAGATCCGCGAAAGAGGGGCTTAACGGGGACTACAAACCCCCATCATCAACCCCCCACTGAGCTAATCTTGCTCGTTCGCCCATTTGTGCTCTAGTCTGTACGCGGCTTTACATGGAAATAAATAATTGTTGTCTTGAAGACACAAAACAGCAAAACAGTCGACTGTCCTGAAGGACAAAAAAGACTAATTTCTGTATCATCTATCACAACAGACAAATGGAAAGCTGTGAGAACTAGATGCACATTAAAGCCCACGACTTAAATAAAGAATCTTGTTCCTGAGAAGAGGGCAGTAAAGTAATAATTTGAAACTCACAGAAGGGACAGAGAGAGCTTTTTATGCGGAACAAAAGAAGGCGCCACCTTCATGTACAATAGCGGTACTAAGTAAAGCCCAGAGCTATCTCTGAGGGCTCTTCAACACGAGAAGACCACCCATGATCTAGCTAAGAATGATCGTTATTCAAAAGCCATTGATTTTATTGCAGTGTGAATGGGGTGGCAATAAAAGCATTAGCGATTTCATTTGTGGCAGATCATTCCTGCAAGGCTGCTGGACACCATTAAACAGTTGCCACGAGGGCCATCATAAAATTTAGATATGCGGGCGACTTCAAAAAGATCCCTCGATGACTTCGGAAGTGACAGGGTTATAGAAGCATGGTTTATATGTTTAGTTGCATCAAACGACTAAGTCAATGCATAAATGAAATTACAACTGGCCCAGTGTAATAAACATTAATATATGAACAGGAGTCTATACAGCATTTTTAACAGGGTCCTACTTTTGTGTAGAACTAATGCTTTGAAAATTCAAAATTTTAAGCATATTGCGATCGAAATTTTTTGTTATTATTTGCCGCTTATTTAATAAATAAGCTGATTCGATAGCTCAATATATTGTCACGTTTCCACTCTTTCGAAGTTTATTACGTTCTTTTTAATGTTGTAAACGAAATATTTTACCTCTCAATGTTATTATAAGAAGAGAAAATCTTAATACTTTTCCTTTAAAAATAATGAATGATTCGCCCCCCCCCCCCCCCAGTATAGTCCTTCAGTTATTAATTCTTCAAAACGAAAGAGACATAACATATTATGAACCAATCAAATTTATATGTCATTTGGAATATAATATACATACTCCAAATAAATTTCTATCGTCTTTTGTCTGGAAATTTGTCAATTGCCAAGTACTGATAATGCTGTGCCTCCAGGAGAGGCTTACTACTTGATCACTGAAGAAAAAGTATGTTTTCCTTTGGATTGTCAATATTAATCTCTAATATAAAAGCAAAAATAGAAATTTTACTGTTTTCGTTATGTAAATTTCGTTTAAGAGCTTGTGCAGTACCGAACTCATTTATCACTTTATATGAAAACCTATCATTTCCCAAAATAGAAAAGTAATTGAATCGTTTATTTCGAAAAGTTAACTTTTTAAAACCAATTTTCTTTTCAGGAGATAGAAAAAAATGGCTTATGTAAAGTTCGAAAACTTTACGGGTCTGATCTTTTGCTATTTTATTTTAGTCGGTAATAGCAATGCGATATTGGTAAATTTATATGATTTTTGATTAATTATGCCATAAAATGAATAAATTAATACTGAGAGTTCTTTTTTTTTTAAACGGAGATGTTACCATTTCGAAATAAATGATTCAATTACCGTAATTATCGGTAAATAGCCCGCATCGTTGTATAGTCCGCAGGAAAAATTCATTCTAAAAAAATTAAGTTCGGTGTATAACTCGCATCGTTGTATAACCCGCACCCCAGAAAAAAACATGGGATACAACCCTAGAAAACAATGCATTCGCCTGTAGCACCCGAGTCCCAATCTGCTTTGGACAATTGTTTCGGAAGCTAAGATTTCTTTCTCTGCATTTTGTTTTGCAAGAAAATGGATTTCGATATTTTTGAACGGTAGTTGTCCTCTTTTAATAATACTTCTTTTTTTTTTTAAATTTCATGTATTGCCCACATCGTTATATTGCCCGCAGGTAGTAAAAAAAAAATAGTTTTTTTCAGGGTTCGTTGATTTAAATCAGCTTGATTTAAATCATGATTTAAATCAAGTGATTTTTTTTTCAAAAAAATCTTTGATTTTACCATGCTAAGAAGCGTTGTAAAAATGAAATATGTTGCAATTACAGCTACTGTTTCAAACAACACTTCCTAGGTGCATCTGTTTGTGTGCATACCATTTTCATAAGGTTAGAATTAATTACTATTCTTTTAATTTGACAATATTTTTTTAAATTTTACAATATCCTTCAAGCATCTGAACAGCAAAGTATAATTCATTCAATCATTCAAATTACAATTCATAACACATAATCATGAACCATACTGTGTTTCTTACCTTAAAAATAGTATTTTAGATCAGTTTAATCAATGGGTAAAAATATTTCAGGCTTTTTTATTTATAAAATTGAAAAATGATCAAAGTACATTCAATGGAAAACTTAAGTAAACGCAATTGGTACTTTTTTAGCCTACTTTCCCGTAAAAGTAAAAATAATAAGAATAAAGCATGAAAGAAGGCTTAATGTATCGTGAAAATATCGTTCAAAATAAAGAAAAGTCAAGAAAAACTAAAGTAATTAAATAAATATTGAAAAATAAAAAATTTGAAAGCAGGGTTTTGAGATGGGGAAAATGTGTGTCGGTCGGTCTGTCTGTATGTCCCCCCCTAATAACTTTTGAACGAATTGTCCGATTCGAAAAATTCTTCTTGCATTCGAAAGGTCTCGGCGAGGACATCTCATTTTCATATTTTACTTTTAGATCTGAACAATTTTTCGTTCAATTTTGAACAGTTCAAAAAAATTTAACATTAGCGCCTACGGGCGAAAATGAAGAAAATGATTCAAACTCTAGGTACAAGACCCAAGTTCCAATGAACAAGCTTGCTGGAGGAAGCTCTTGGCGTGAAATATTAATTTGAACAGTTTTTGTTCATTTTTGAACAGTTCAAAAAATTAACACAGAGCTTACGGGGAAATTTCAACCCTATATAAATCCTGGTCTAACGGACCGATTTGCTTGGAACAAACTTTATCGGAAAGCTCTTATTACGTAGAACATGTAGAAATAGAAAGTTCATCCAGAATTTACGAGCCTATTTTGATATGAAATTTTTTGATCGGGATTTTCAAGGATATTTCTCAATGACTCAATGATTGAAATAATGAATGAATAAATTAGTGGATAAATGAAAATATAAATAAATGAGTGAATAAATACATGAATGCATAAATGAATGAATAAACACTTGAATGAGGTAACGAATGAATGAATAAATGAATGGCTGAATAAATGAAAGAATGAATGAGTGAGTGAATGAATATGTATTATCCGTTGAAAAAGGTATATTTGAAATAATTAACTAAAGATAAATAAGAAAGAGAGAGAAAGAGATAGCTAGATTATAAATTTGAATTTGGTGTATACGGGAAAGTAGGCTCGTATAGTTCTAGACGGAACTTCTTGTTTAGCTTTCAACAGCAAAATAATTCAGATTAAATTTGTTCATTTTCTCTGTACTTATGAGTGTATTATTATTCCTGGTAGGGTGAAGTTTCAATTGAGTCATGCATTAGTATTAATATTTGTTTTTCATTCTATTTAAACTACTATTAAAAAATATTTTTTGCTGTGAAAATAGCTTAAAGTGTGTTTTTACATATTGATTAAGATGCCATATTGTTTCTATGAATGTAATGTAATAAATATCCAAAATATTTAGGGTCTTTTTTAAAAAAAATAAAAAAAATCCGATTTAAATAAAAAAAAATCTGATTTAAATCAAAAAAATCACGAACCCTGTTTTTTTTTGTAGATAGCCAGCGGGCTATACACAGATAATTACAGTACGTTTTTTTATTTCGTAATATTAATAGGATTACAAATATTCAAAACATAAAAAGGAAAAATTTCAATCTTGGGCTCTATGAAGAAACGGAAGAAATAGACTTTTTTGAGTCCTGAAAATTTACTTTAATATCCATGACTGGCTTTCCAACTTCTAAAATCCCGTCACGTCTTAAATCTCTTTAAATTGGTAATACTTTAAATGTTTTTTTTATTTGAGAGTGTCAGCTTTAGGAACCTTTTTTGTGTGTCAGTACTAGTCCAAAACACTCCTTCTGACTTGCAAAAACAAGTTTGTTTTCAACCTTGTTTTCTGCTTGTTAACGCCATGCCTAGCTGTTATTACGTGAGAAGTCCTGACAATTATATTCCTCATTACAACGTATTCTAATGGCCGATTTTGGACTAGTACTGTTTTTTTCCACTCACCAATTGAATTACACAAATTATCCACCAATACATGTATAGTAAAAAGGATGTAGTGAAAGAAAGGTATAAAATTGAGTTTAAAACAGTTTTACAAATGCTAATGTAAAAGTGACGACCAGCTAGGCTCAATTTATCAATTTTCAGTGGAGATCAACAGCTCGTCATTGGAAATTGATAAATTGACTAGGAGTTCTTTTTTCAGCCTACTTTCTAGTAAAAGTTTTTAAAAAAATAATAATAATAAAACATGAAAGAAGGCTCAATGTATCGGGGAAATATCGTTAGAAATCAAGAAAAGTCAAAAATAAGTTAAGTAATTAAATAAAGATTGAAAAATAAAAAATTTGAAAGTACGGTTTTGAGATGGGAAAAAGTGTGTCCGTCGAGCTGTCCCCCCCCCCCCCCCAATAACTTTTGAACGAATTGTCCGATTCGAAAAATTCTTTTTGCATTCGAAAGATTTCGGCGAGGACAACTCATTTCCATATTTTACTTTTTGATTTGAACACTTTTTCGTTCAATTTTGAACAATTAAAAAAAAATTAACATTAGCGCCTATGGCAAAAGTGACGCAAATTATGTAAACTCTGGGCACAAGATCCAAGTTCCTATGAGCAAGCTTATTGGAAGAAGCTCCCGGCGTGAAATATTGATTTGAACAATTTTTGTTCATTTTCGAACAGTTCAAAAAAAAAAAAAAAAATAGCGTCATTTTTCCATTATCTCGGCGCAGGCGATAAATTCGCCAATAATGATGCAGCCAACGCCAAACGGAATATCGCCGCTGGCAACCTTTTTCGTGTGCTGTCACCAAAAGTTTGCTTGGCGAGATTAGCGCCGTGATAATGGAAAGGTACCAAATTAACACTAGCGCCTACGGGAAATTTCAATCCCATATGAATCCGGATTTAACCGACGGATTTGCTTGCAACAAACTTTATCGGAAAGATATTACGCTGTAGAACATGTACAGATACGAAGTTCAACAAGAACTGAACGAGTCTATTTTCCTATGGATTTTTTTGATCGGGATTTTAAAGGATATTTCTCAATGAATAAATGAATGAGTGAAAGAATGGATGAATGAATAAATGAAAGAGTAAAAGAATGAATGCATGAATAAATGAATGAGTGAAAGAAAAAATGAATGAATAAATGATAAAATAAATAAATGAGTGAATGAATGAATACATGAATTAGTGAATGAATGAATGAATAAACGAATGACTGAATAAATGAAAAAAAAATGAATGAGTAAGTGAATGAATATGTATCATTCGTTGAAAAGGGTATATTTGAAGTAATTAAGAACTAAATCTAAATGAGAAAGAGATAGCTAGAAAAAAATTTGAATTTGGTGTATACGGGAAAGTAGGCTCGTATCGTTCTAGACGGAACTTCTTGTTTTTTTTTTAAGTCCCTGTTTCTGGGCATCCCTTTCAGAGAGCTTATGCATAGAAAAGAAGATGATATGAATTTAGTATAATTAAGGTCTTGGGGAACCAAAAAAATCAAAACAGAATTTTTATAACAATAATGAAATTAATAAAATTTTTATCATTCTTTAGCTCTGAGGTAATTATTTTTTGTCTTTCTCGATCTTGAACATTGACAATTTGAGAAGTACATTTTTTCCCCACTAACATGTGTCAACTTTTACAGATTCCAAATTTTTTGAAAAATTCTTCGACTTATACACGGCATTTACGAATAATCCAATGCTTGGCTGCTGTGAAATGCAAATTATTGGGACAGGTTTACCTATTTCCCAGCAAGTATGACACAGAATGCCAAAATGACACGATGGGACAAGGGGCGGGCGATAAGCAATGATCCTAGCCACAGAATCGCTTCATCAGCATTAAAGAGAAGCACCAACAAAAGAAATCACTTGTCTATGGTCAATAAATCTCTCCAAATGGTGGACGACCCTTTGATTCACATGGAAGAAAGTCGTCAGGAAGAAAAACAAAAACCAGGACAGTATATTAGGGGGTCATCCACACATTGCTGAACGAAATGACTAATAGGGTTGGGTACAAATACAACTTGTTTGTATGCTTCCAATCGTCTACGCATCTGCGTTTCCAGACAACTACCCTTAATTCTGCTTTTACACTAATTGAAAATAAATATTTCCTTCTCTTCTACGCGAGTCATTTTGTTTTAACACGAACTGTCCAATCCATTCCAAATTTTGCTTTTCTTTTTGAAAAATGTAGTTTTATTAGTGACGAAATAAATTAACTTTAATTTCTTCATATGTTGCCTGCATCGCCCATGAAAATATTGTATAAAACAGCAAATGCAGGGATCAACAAATATAATGTCCCAAGTCGCTTAGATTTACAGCGCACCTAAAATACGAGGATTCAATTCAATAATTCAACTCCATAATATGAGCGGGCTCCCTACGTTTTTGACTGGCGTCTAGATTTTTAAATAATTTGCCGCAAATTTTGTCTGGATATATATTTTGACTATCGAATAGATTTGATGCGAATTTACCGTATTTGTGCATTTGGAAAACATAGACTTGCCCCATTTCAAAGTGAAAAAACCTACACAGCGAATTTTGTGCACAAATAAATTGATAACTTTTTCCAAAAGTGAACAAATTTGAAGTGTCGAAATTTTTCATCCCTTTATTTAGTATTTTAATTTGGGATATTTTTCTGTAGCCTTTTAATAAGTTCCATAATTAGTCGATAACAAAAAGAAAAAGGAAAGTTATTTATTTGGAGCTTAAATTTCAAATTTTAGATCGTGTTGAAAAGAACATAGTGTTTTGATTTCTTAGATCCGGAACCAATCTTCTTTTCTTGCATAGATATTGTTCTTTTTCACACGTATTCTTCGGGAATTTATGTGTCGTGAAAAAAGAGAATGAGGTGCACATGATTAAGAATCTTAAAGCACTTCCGCAATAAGTAATCTACGCAAAATGGTTTTCGCTAAACAATAATACATTTCCGATTTTTATAGAGACAAGTAGCATGCGTTATGCGTGACTCACACTACAACTGAAATTTATAACGGTATCAAAAAAATTTTCGAACCGTTAACTTATTTGAATCCGCAATTAATTGCCTTTGCACTTTCATAGGAAGATAACTCTTTTATACTATAGATTCCACTTGATTCATCATTCATGTTATCCCATCAACATGTTCTACAACATACCAACATAGCGTGGCGCACACAACATTGAAATGGAAGTTAAATTTTATGCCATATATCGATATGTGAATTCTTCCTTTTATACATCTTTAAAAATATTTTATTAGGTAACGATGGTTCTTGAATAATCAAATCTTCGGTCCAAGCTGAAAAAACATTAAAAAATATTTTTTTAACAATCGGGAAAACAATTATTAATGTGACTCACATTGCAGGCCAAATGCGACGCGACTACCACTACAACTCACACTTTCGGTTAAAAAAGCACTTTCCGCTGTGTATTTTTGTTTCATTTTCCATTATTTGATTTTGAAAAGTAAGACAACACCTTTGAGATAAGATTTTTTTAGGAAAAATTCCGTCTATATTAATTTCTCAAAGCAAAACAATACATATAATAAAAACAGCGTTTAAAGCACCCAGTAGACATAAAAAATTTCAGACATGTTTTGCGGTGACAAGAAAACTTTTTTAGGTGGGAAGAAAGATATAAGATGAAGGAACAAAAGACATTCGACAATTTTGATTTTCTGAGTTTCTCGAAAATTCCCTCTGGTACATTTTTGCATGGAAGGAACCTTCAATAATATATAAAGTAATCATAGACATGAATTACATAAAATTTCGTAAAATATAATGCGTAACTGTTTATAATGCAACTATATATTTTTTCATCGACTTTATGACTCTCCCCCCCCCCCCCGCCTCCCTTAACATGATCAATATTTGAAATATTACAAGTCTAAAAAACTGGTGAAATGCCTCCGCATCTTAAGGTTATTTTCAGTGCTTTAGCACAAATTCGGACTTAGAATAAATTGTCTAAAAAACGTTCGGCTAAAAAGTAACGCCAAACATTTTGATAAAATGAAATAAATTTTCGAATGCAAAAAATATTAATAGTGCCCAAGAATGGAACAAATAATAAAGCCAATTTTTTTTTTCTACAATTTATTTTCGTTTTCCTATAGATTGAAATAGTAATTTGTCTCCATAGTCAGTCTTCTCCGATACGTTTATATGAAATATTGCCTAAAATTAAATTTCGTAACAGAAATCTTAGTTTCGAATCCATTCAAAAGACAACAATTGCATGCAAGAAGGAAATATTTTTCTCTTTTGAAATGCAGAATTTCCACTTCTCCAATCTTTTATTGAACGAACGTTTAGAATTTCGAAACCTATTTCGAGCGTAAAACAATTTATTTATTTCAATTTTCGTTACTACGATAAAGTCAGTTGCTTAATGAAAAAAAAAAGGGACTTTAGGTATGCGATTTCTAAGCTAGTTGGTTTAATGGAAGGTTATGAAATTACTGCTGAAAGCTCTCAAGTATCGCGAAAAGTTCAAAATATATAATTCTTTTTGAACTCGTATTTATTCCAATTCTACGCAGAAGGAAAAGCCCCAACCATCATCAACATTTCAGAAAAATACGGCGATGGAAGAACTGAACCTCGCAAACCGCCGATTCAAAAGCATGCCCAGTGCAATGGACTACTTAACAAATGGAAAAAGTGCTCGTCGTAAACATTGACTGGCAAGCCATCTAGAGAACACAAAAGGGCCCGAACGGCCCCTAGGATGGCCTCTCTACCTGTTGGAGAGAGGGTAAAGAATGTACATAGCCCTATAAACGCCACCCTCCACAGAAAAAAGGAAAGAATCTGGATAGAGGGTTTTTGAAGCTTTGGTTAGAACGGCTCTCTAATCTAGAGCTCTTTGTCAGTGACCCTAACGATGAGGAATTATACCTGCTTGTAAAGACGAAAGGTCGGAACGGGGTCAGGGTCGCTCTGGAACATTTTCTGGAAGCTTGGATTCGGAGCATCAGTGAACCTGGAAAAGGAAGATAAATTAATATATATAGAGAGGCAATATTATGAAAAGAAAAAGGTAAATGCTGATTTAAAATGCAATGGATTTTCTATTTTTGACAAAATCCAGCTACATCTGTATTGTACAAGGGGTATCTAGGGCAGGGCGCAAGTAAAGGGAAATTCCCTATAAGTTGTGTTTTTTTCTGGAGGGGGGGGGGGGGCAAAAAATTTTGTAACGCGTTGAAATAGATTTAATGCAGCATACCTAGTAATTATCGTAACAGAAATAATCAGAGAATTTTCTTTGAAAAAATGAAAATCATACTACTTTGAAACACTTACGACTAGAGATGGGAATAGTCGGAAAAAAAACCGGAAATTTTGGGGAAAAAAACCAGTTTTTTTCGGTTTTTTTTCCGAAGGGGTTTTTTCCACCCGGAAAAATGGAAAACTTTGAAATTTCTAGTATAAAATAAAGCATTCAGAAATTTAAATTGGTTACATTCCAATTTTTTTTCTTTAAATATTTTGTATTTTTAAATATTATTTTCTCTAAATATTTTGTATATTTAAATATTACATAACACAAAGTTTCCCTTTTGTACGAGAAAAATGGACAGAGATATTTAATTTCAAAGCTTGGAATTCTTCCTCATTTTCTCGGACTTTATTAAGGGGTCGGTTAAAAAATCCGAATGAAGTATTCATTGAACAATGAATAGAATGAATACTTCATTGAAAAATTTTAACCAACCCCTTAATGCAGGCCAAAAAATCGTGAAAAAATCCCAAACATTGAAACTAAATATCTCTGTTTATTTTTGTCATACAGAAGGGAAACATTTTGTGTTATGTTCGTTAGGATGGGCGGGCGTCAACTTTTATTAAAATATGACTATAAAGACTAAGGGACTGTATAAAAAGTTAGTTTCTGTAATTTTCACAAAATTCATTTTTTTTTATTTAAAAATGTTATCATAAATGCTTACAATTTTTAAAAATTTTTATAACTGGAAGTATATGTTTGTGACCAACGGTTGCTGAGATAAAAGTCTCCTAAGGACTTTTATTTGCACCCTGTACATATAAATGCATGTAACAAACTTTGGAGAGAAAAAAACTAAACAACTTTGTAAAAAAATTTATTTGATAATTTACAAAAGTTACATATGCTAAAATCTACTTGCTTTATAACCATTACTTCTGTTCTGAGTTAATTACTTTTACATTAAAATTAATGATAAATCAATGAAAAAATGTTGCTTTAAAATTTATAATTAACTTTGGATTCAAATTTAATTTTATTTTTGTGATTAACTTTAATCCAAATCAGTATCTGAATTTATTGAAGCAACGCTGCTGGAAGATGAACATTCACATTCCATTGCAATACTGGACTTGGACTCTTCATTAAAAAATCCTAAATTCCAGCGAATAGCAACCAATTTTATGTGAACTAAACAGTATTTTAAGTTTTGCTTCAGCTTTAAAATTCTAAACGTAAACCAATACAAATACAGTTTTGGTTTGGGTTTAGATTAGAAAGCTTAACAGAAACTAATTTAGTTCTGGTTTGTATTTAGACTGGAAAATAAATTAAAACTAAATAAAATCTTTTTACAGACAAAAAAAATATTTTGCAAGAATTTTTTTTTTTTCAAAACAAACTTTTAAACAATGAAAGATTTGATATGGACAATATTTATAATGACAGCCACATTTTCTTTCTTTAAATTGGCAGCATTTATCTTGTTAAAAGGAATGATGGTGTAAATGGATTATGGAATGTACATTACAATTAAATATTTCTTTCAAATTATAGTAATATTGTTATTTTTCTATTTTTGAAAGAAAAAATTAAAAAAAAAAGCTTTAATGGCAGTTTAAAATAGAAAATGTTATTGTAATGATTATACAAAAGGGCTAGGGCAGGATCAGTAAGGTTACAAATATATAATGAAAAAAACATTTACACATTTTTTTTCAATAAAAACACCCCCAATCCCAAAAACTATTAAAAAAAATCCACTTCACTTGCAAAAAATCAATTTTTCCATTTTTTCAAATTTTTCCAGAAAAAAAAACCCAGAAAAAAACTGGTTTTTTTCCACCACTTCAAAATTTCCGGAAATTTTACATCCTTACTTACGACTTTATTTAACCGGCGGAAGTTTTTACCTCCTCTTATGATGCAATATTTTACAGTAGTCAACCATACATAAGCGTTTTAGATATAACATGTGAAAATACTGAAGATTTTTCCTAATAGTGATATTATGAGTAGGGACACAAAAGTTATGCAAAGATGCGAAAGATCAGGAAACTCGAACAATCCGCATAATTTTTATTTTTCAGAAAAACTGCAGTTTTCTAAAAGTATGTCTGTAATTTTCCTAAGAATCAAATTTATAAACTGCAATAAAACTCCTTTATAGAGGACACCACCAAGACAAAAATATTTGTAATAAAGAGGTGTCCGCAAAAAGGTTGTTTTTTTTTTTAGACACAATGCCTCGCAGGCAGGGAATTAAAAACTGTCCTCTGAGGGGTGTCCGTTAGGAGGAGTTTTACTGTATTTTTTATTGATGGAACTATTTCCATTATAAACTAAACTTCTTCCTTATGTTCCTTATAAATTGTATGTAATTAGAGTCAGAAGTGTACATATTTATCGTAAAGAAAATTGAAACAGCCTAAGTTTACAGTTTAGATGGCAGAAGCAACAATACAAGTAGTAACACATTCCCTCGCCTAAGGCCTCGGCTAATAGCTGTTTGGGTGTCTGGTGGAGTAACACAATCCCAATAAAAGAGTCAATAAAACAATGCATTTGTTGCAACCGCAGCTCGTATGTCGATCCATGATCAAAGTATTCGATGTGTTGTCTAAATTGCAGTAATTTAATCTGAATATGAGGCATTGCATTCTTGGAAAGTAATTCGTAATTTATTTTTGTAAGAAGTAAGTCATAAAACCGTACCGAAATTGAAAATCTACTAGTGACTATAACTAGATGTCTTCAAGAAAAAAAAACGAAGAAGCCCGCTTTGAACTATAAAAACTGCTAGTGTTTGACCCAGACCAAACGGCAAACTTGAATATGGATGGCGATGTATTCGTAGCACTCTAGGAATAGGTAATCAACCAATAAGACTTGAGTATGTCGCTGTTACATCTACAAGGGGGAAAAAAAAAAAGACTTTAAATCCATTTAAGCAAATTCTAGGCTTAACTATTTGTCTTCTTTGCCCAACAAGACAACATTGTCTAAGTTGGAAGTTGGTATAAAACGTAAAATCTATTGAAAGACATTGAGATGCCATGCCAATTTTCACACTCTGTGTTTTTAAAATTATTTTAGGAAACTTTTTTCCATTTTTTTAATGTGACTGTCTTTGATGTTCTTATTATAATTAAAGGTGGAGAGGGATCTTAAAAGAGCGTTCCCTCTTACTTCAAAATTCTTTTACTTCAAGTTGCAAGAAAATATATTTTAAACAGCAATGGAAAAAAAAATCTACAAACATAACTACGTTACATCTATATATAAATTACATTTTTAATCTAAATGCATTACTATTACGTTTAAAATAAGGATTTTGTGAAACATATTTTTTTAAACAGTTATGCTAAAAATAAGGATTTTATAAAACATTCTTGTGAACAGGCATGCTAAAACTAGGATTTGTATCTTTTAACAACAAGCAAAACCAAAGAAACAACTGGATAGCATTCTTGCAAACGATACAAGTTACCCATTCTACATGAATGAACGTTCCGTTGAATAAATGCCTCATCATAATTTTCCTGTTTTAAAACATTATTACATTTGCGACCAACCATTACGAATAAATTTTAAGCGATGGGATATTTTGGCATCTCGATCTAAAGAATAATTAATTATTCTAAATAGGTGAAGGAATCGATATCGCTCTGAGGAAACATTAGTTCGGACAGTAATGTACATATTCTTCGTTTCTCCGGAAGCTGCAGAAGGAAAAATCAATGAAGTCTGCCGCTTATGTCTGGAAGCACTATTTGATTCCGAAAATAGGTTGCTGGCAAGGTCAAGTTGGGATAAATTCGAGTCTCATTAAAGTCTTTTCCTTTTTGATCTACTTAGAGCGTTTGCATGCATAATGATGCGAAGCTCAATTACTGCCGAGACTGAATGAAGACCCTATGGGAATTATATTTAGTACGCGGGCAATATTACTGTGATTCTCTTGACCAACACATACAGTCTGAAAACCGACATATGGAAGGTTGTTTGCCCCAACAGTAATTTTGGGAAGAGGGCGAGGGAGGGGGGGGGGGGGGCCTTAAATAATGTTCAACTTTTCTTCCCCAGTTACATTGAAATTCTTTTCGCCGATTTTTATACCCCCTATTTATTTTTCAACCAACCAAATAATCTATATCAATACACTTTGATCCAACGTAATTTACGTATATGTCTAATTTCTTTCATTTTTTTATACATTTATAGATTTCCATTACATAGATTTCCTGGAAGACTATTTGGGAAACAGACAATCACAACTAATGTACCAAACAAATACAGATTTTCCATAAATGCGTCTTAAGAAAGATTCATTTATTTATTTATTTATTCTTCTTCTTGACACTTTTTGTTATTGGTGATACATTTTGGGATTTCCCTAAATATTATTGCAAGAGGAGATATTTAATTGTTCCTATCAAAAATCAGACTCTAAATATTTATTTATCGGAGGCAAAAATTCAGGCGGAATGACGGCACTCCTGCGCAAATTTCTCATATCTTTTCCTATAGGTGGAAGCCTTCTACCCACAGACATTCGAAATATTTCAGAGAAAACGCGAAAAGCTGCGTTTTTCCCTCCGCATAAATCTATACAGTAGAAGAGAAATCCATAATAAAATATGGATTTTTTTTTTCTTCCGTCGAGGGGAAGGGCATGAGAGTAAATATGAAAAAAAAAATTCTAGTTTGTCAAACAGATTATAAAGATCCTTCTCCAAACTCTTGTCCTTTATGAGTTTCACAGAAAATTTCCATGTCTTCGGGAAGCTTGTTTAAAAGTTAACTGAACTTTTTTAGAATGTTTATTAAACAAAGTAAGGTAAAGTGTATTTTAAATTGCACTTTATTCTTTAATACAAGCGAGGTTATTTTTATTATTACTACTATAACTACGAGTTATCCACTTATTCACAACTTATAGTAACCTATGCATTTATTGAATCTTGCTAAAAAGTTACTTGTAGAGCCCGAGTGAAAATATGTTTCTAACAATGAAACCAACTTCAAGGCTAGTGAGGAGTTACGCTATGGTGATATATTTCACATGAAGTTTTCCGGCTATGGTAGACTGAAGTATATACAGAGTTTATTAATATACATTAGAAAAAAGTGAGCCCAATTTATAAGAAAGAAGATATGATCTTGGGATCGTATCTCATCCTGTTATCAGAGTTCACCTTACAAATAAGCGAGATGTGTATGACAGTGTGACAGGATACTCTGAAGTGCAGATGAGTCACCAATTCTTCCCTCCAGTCATTGTTCCGTTGTCCGATTTCGTTTCCAAGCCGGGATGACGACCTCGTCACAGATTAACGGTAATCGGTCATCTATAATCGACCGGCGCGCACTGACCGTTAATCCAAGAGGGGGTGGGGGAAGAATCAAAATTCTGCAAGAATGATACTTTTGGTTGGTGTATTCATTTCTAAGGCATCTAAAGCAAACATTCTAAGTGAAAGCAAAGGTAGCCTAATGCATGAGTTTTCAACCTATTTTTGTATGAGCCCCCTTTACAAGCAAATTTCTGTGGCAATCATGTGATAGGTATAGGTACATAAGAAAGAAATAACGTAAGTACATTGTTGACCTGGAGCCCATGAAATGTTTTATTTACTGGTTACTAGTATAATAATCAAGTTACTTTTAACTTTACTTAACTTCGAAATAAACAGAGAAATAGATTACTATTTGGTAGCAAAATATCTCAGTCATAATTAGATAAGCGCTTCAGCATATTTTGTAAAGTACATAAAATAATTGCTTTTAAATATCGAAAGTTACCCTGCATAGAAAGGATAGGTGTAAAAAAGCTCAATTTACAGGCAAGATGTTCCGGGTAACAAACTAATCCTTTACATAGTATAAACCTTTTGAAAACTTTCTCTGCGTAGAGAGTATCCAGGTAAAAAAGATCAATTTACAGGTAGCATGTTAAGGTAAAAAACAATATTTTTTGCATAGCACACAATAATAATTTACAAAAAAAAAAAAAAAAAAATAACTTCGATGAAAATCCCGTGGCATAGAAAATATGCAACGGAATGATAATCGATTAAGAAACATTTTAAACCAATGACGTCATGCTTTCTATGATATTTTAATGCACAACATATTATCCATTATTATTATTATCAAATCGTTATTTACAGGTACAGTCGACGCTCGTTATAACGACCACGCATTATAAAGACCATTCCATTATAACGACCAGTGATAAAAGCCCCAACTTTCTTCCTATGAACTCTATGTTAATTTGCTTTCGGTATAACGACCGTTCTGTATCGCCCAATCCAATACAGCGACCGCATTCAACGGACACTATTTCCGGTATTTTTCCAAAAAGAACATGTTTCTAAATTTGTAACTTGAAATGACCTTGATTATAGTTTACTGACAAGCTGCATGCAGCCTTCAGTGTTCAGTCAGTCCAACTTTGACAGGGGGAGGGGATTACCACTCACCATAGTATGGAAAGAATAGAGAGGGGGAGAGAGCACGTAGACTTTACGGATTTTAGGAAAAGGGGTTGACAGATGTATTGGTAGTTTTTGTCATTTGAATCACGTGTTTTCCCAAGGGTCGATTCTCCGAAATACGAGGAGTCTTGCTGTCCGTGACTGGTGGTGTCATGTCAGCTCAGAAGTTCTGCTTCCAGAAATGTGAATGAGAGGGTTCGAGAAAAATTAACCTGCTCTTCAACCTGAATGTTGACAGGTTCCAGGTCACGTGCCTTGGATTAGTTATCCTCTGGGGGAAGGAGCGAAAAAAGAATAAGGTTCTTCAGTGAAATGCATACTGCAAACAGGAGTTGCATTTTCGCTATTGAACGAGATGGCAGGTTCAAACAAGCGCAATGCGATATGTCTACATACTAAAATAAAATTAAAATCTTAAATGAAGTTGATAAAAAAGTTTTAAAAAAATGCGAAATTGCTAGAGTTTTCAAAATTCCCAAAAGCACCTTATATGGCATCATTAACAACCGGGACTCAATTTTAAGAAAAGAAGAAATTGGAGTCAAATCTTCTAGAAATCGGTCCCGTGAAGGGAAATTTCAGAAGATCGAAGAAGGTTTATATGAATGGTTGAAAATAATGCGATCAAAAAATGTCCCAATAGATGGAAATTTGCTGAAGTCAAAAGCTCTAACTTTTGCTCAAAAAATGGACATTGACGAAACTGTGTTCAAAGCTTCGGACGGATGGTTGCAAAAATTTAAAACCAGACATGGTCTTTCATTCCGGAAGCTTTGTGGCGAAAGTGGTTCTGTGAATGAAGAAGCAGTGGACACATGGAAAAAAGAAAAGCTGGAAGAAATTATCAAAAATTATACTCCAGAGGATATTTTTAACGCAGACGAGACTGGACTGTTTTTCATGATGAAACCTGATAAATCTTTCGTTTTAAAAAACGAAACTGCGAGTGGAGGGAAAGAAGCCAAGCAAAGACTAACAGTTCTCTTATGCTCAAATATGTCTGGTACTGAAAAACTTCCACTCTTAGTGATCGGAAAATCAAAAAAGCCGAGATGTTTTAAAGGACTCAAAACCTTACCTGTCACGTACAAAAACAACTCCAAATCGTGGATGACATCTGTCATTTTTGAGGAATGGCTACGTTGCTTGGATAAGCAAATGACAATTCAAGGTAGAAAAATTATTCTTGTAATTGATAACTGCACGGCTCATCCCAAACTAAATGGGTTGAAATCAATCACCGTGGAATATTTTCCACCTAATGTCACATCTGTTCTTCAGCCACTAGACCAAGGGGTCATTATGAGTTTTAAACGCAATTATAGGAAGTTACTACTGCGAAGAGTTGTTTCTGCACTCGACGAAGATCAAGATTACAAAGTTGATGTCCTAACAGCTTTGCATCTCTCTAAAGCAGCATGGAATGACGTCTCAGAAAAAACCATCAAGAATTGCTTCCATCATGCTGGTTTTAAAAAGCAAGAGGAAAGGGAATCTACTGCTGAAATAATTAGTCCGGCAATCGAAGATGAAAATTTCGTTGAAGAAGAGGAAATGCTGCAAGAAATTTCTCAGAAAATGAACATGGATGCAACGTTGAACTTTGACGATTACGCTAAAATCGATAATGACTTGGAATGTGTCGAGCATCTGTCAGAAGATGAACTAATTTCCCGTTATTGTGGACAGGAAGAAATTGATGCATCATCATCAGATGAAGAAGAGGAAGAAATTGTAACAAAAACTCCTAGCATAAAAAATGTGTCTAATGCTATCGAGACTTTAAAATGTTTTTTTGAAAGGCAAGAAAATACAGAACACTATTTGTCATCAATAACTGAAATGGAAAATTATGTTTTGCAAAAATCACATGTGCTAAAAAGGCAAACAACCATTTCTGATTTTTTCTTCCGAAAATGAATGATTTGCAAGTATGTAATTTTTTCCTTATATTTTCTACTTTAAAATCTGTTTAACATTTTATTATAACATATTGCACTGATAATTTTTTTTAAATTCCAATGATAAAATATAATTTGAGCATTTTGTTGGAATCTTTGAAAAATTGGCAATTTTAATGGAATTACTATACTGCATGATGCATGCATATACATTTTTAAATTCTACCTCTTATAGCGACCACCCGTTATAAGGACCTTTTTTTGTGGAACGGAGATGGTCGTTATATCGAGCGTCGACTGCATTACACAAGTAACAGCTAACGTGTTAGATTTTTATGAATTAGCCAAGTTTAACAGTACATTGTTCTATATTAGATATACTAATAAATATTTGTAAAAAGAGGTTTCGTTAATAGAGATTTCTTTATGTGTGAAAGCATGTATAGAAAAGCACAACATGTTTGAAGAAATGCAGAATAAAACTTGCTTAATTCTGAAAGCCCTATGAAATTTCCTGATTTGTTATTTTCCGTGCTTAAAGTTTTATGAATTTAGAAAAATAAAAACCGTTGATTCCATAAAGACTACCTTTAGGAAAAAAAGTGTAAGTATTTAAGTTTTGCATTTCCTTACACAACGCAGTTACTTTCATTAAACAGTGATGAAACTCGGAACGAACATGTAGGAAAAGTTAACGGCGCAACCACATTTTTTCCCTCTTGCCTAGCAGAGCCTAACCCACACACATACACACATACATCAACCTATCGCAGATAAAAGTCGATAGTCTTCTCGTCAGCAACAAAGGATCACTTAATAATGTAATTCCGGGTAATGATACATTTATCTTTCTTTTCATTAAAAAAATGGAAAGGAGGGAGAAAAAAAGAGCGGCCTTTTAAAATAGGTCCCGATAATGCAGAAGCTACGGGAGAAAGAAAAGCTAGAGAGAGAAAGAAAAAAAAATGATTCTGGGAAAGAGCATTAAAAACTGAAAAGACAGCAGCTATAAAAATAAATGACTCGAACCGATGCAATGAATAATAGAGGGGTGTGGAGATTTCTGAAAAGAATATTCACTCTTTGAAAATCCTTGGCCAGTTCCGAATGGAGTCGAAAATGATTTATCTAATGGTAAAGCATGCTGCGGAGGATGGCGGCTAAGTTTTAAAATGGAACACCAGAGTTTCAACTAAACAAGAATCAGACTAACCTGTGTTGCCGCCTTTAATAGATTTGAATCGTAGGCTCGTTGCCGATGAAACAAACGATCTCAAAAACGATCATTAAGATGTTCAACCTTACATTTAATGTGCCACCTTTGGCTTCAGTTTTGCAAACGGAACTTGCCAAAAAGCTTAAGCTTAATACATATTTTCTTAATGCATAGTGTTGATCAAAAGAAAGAGAATACAACGGTTGCTATACAAATCATAGTGGAAAATTAGCTTCCCCAGTCATTGGTAGAAAACTGTAAATATATCGACTAAAAACTGAAAGTATAGAAACTACTATTTCAACAAAACAGGTTACACAACAATGCTGTAAGCGCAATTCTTCATACACTTAGTGGATTAGGAGCATAAAAGGAGAAAATATCAAGTATAAACAATATATTACAAAAGACGGCAAAAATACCCCCTATAAAAATATACCTTTAAGAAACTTCAGTCAAACAAAACTGAAGGGAGATACCAGAAACAGCCCCTTCACAGTATTTTTACTAGACGAAATGAACCCCTACCTGAAATACTCCAAAACTTGCCTTTTCCAGAAAAACCCATTCGACACAATGCACCCTTTAAAAAATTCCTATTCACAAAATGGGCACTTCCCGAATTAGATTCGCTAAACTGGACTGTCAAAATTAATTGTATTTCTGTCCCATTGTCAAAATGGGACAATTAATATAAAATAATTATTCATTTATAAATTGCTTAATAAAGTAAAATTCCTAAGAAGACTGCGATTTTTTTTTTAAAAATCACAGTAACTTTCTCAAAACTAATTTTTTAAAAAGTAATTAAGAATTAAGTCAGACACTAGAAACACTTGCTGCACAGATGTCTTGAGTATTTTTTGCCGGAAAAATGTTTTCCTTCTAGTGTAACACAATTGAATTAAGTGTGTCATTGACATCAAATTTATAGAAGGATGGATAATTCAAGTGGAATTCTGGATAGCTTGTGTGGTAGATAGGGTTGGAACAACATCCTGACGGCCCAGCCGCAGAGAAATGATAAGAGGTAAACAACAGATAAGGGAAATACATTTGAACTTGGGACCTCCTAGATGAGAGGGCCAAAGTTCTGCGCCGTCATCTTGATTTGGCACTCAGCTGGATGACCAGAAAAACTTGAGGCACAGGCCATCTGGTCACTTGTTGCAAAGTATGGCAGGAAACAATATATAATGACATCCTGTCGTCACATCAGCTGGGAGCCAATGGGTTTTCACCCCTCGCAATTTAAAGATCATCAACTAGATGGGCGATTTAGGGGGCAGGCGAGGAGAAAGAAATCCTTGAAATGAAATGGGATAAATCTCTCTCTCTCACCGATTTTGCAATAAATATTAAGATCAGGTTCGGATGCAGTGGTGGCAGTTTTTGCCTCTTTAGATGCGAACGAAGACAAAGAATAATGGCAATGAAAGCACTTTCCAGACTTTCCAAGGACAACAACAATCCATTACAAGGAATAAATACTCTCACTAAAGTTGTTCTGCAATCAAACTCGGCATCACGAATGTTTGTAACGATAGTGCGACTACTGGCTCTATTCAAGAAATACTTCGGTAAAAAAGAAAATTAAAGTCCGAAAAGAAGGATTCATAATTATTGTTTACAGTGAAAATCAATAGATAACACTGCTTTGATTTTGCAGATCTTATTTTCGACCACTCCCCTCATTACGCAGCAGCATTCACGCTAAAATATCATTGAGTGACTATCTGCTAACTTTTACAATCACTTGCGAAAAATATTGACTGAACAACTAAAAACTATCATGTAAGCGAATATTAATCACCACATTCAAAACTAACACAGCACAACATCCTCCCGAAAAAGTTAATAAATTATAAAACTTTAGGAATAAGAATACCATGGACTGGGAAAATGAAGTTTATAAAAACTTTTCGTTTAATTCATGGTGGACCTGCAGTATTTTAGGGTGCTAATACTGAAAATAAAATTAGTTTTCTTTCATCATCCAGTTTTTTTTTACCATACTAGAGGCACATTGTATGCTAGATTTCAAGAGGGAGATGAAATCAAATATACAGGGTTATAGCAAATATCAATTATGCTATATTTATTAATACAAAAAAATTACGAACTAAATTAAACAGAAAGTGTTACGCATTAGTTTAATTCAGTAGTTCAGTATTTTCTTTCAGTCATTCAGTATTATCTCTCTTGGTAAAGACGCGTACGATGCTCATTCTCGCTTGATCATTTTCTCTGCATTCACGTAACACTAACAAGCAGTAATCGCCTACTATATTAATATTACATCGACCCTGGTATCTCTTTTTCATTTATTTAAAATAGTTGTTTGTTGAAAATGCTCTTTACTAACAGCCGCGAGATTTTCAGGGGGGATCTTAATTTAGCCAATTCATTGAGCACGATTTCAACTACATTAGAGTAGTGAGAATCCTTATTACTATTACCAAGAAACTTGGCAATTAGAACTTGAAGACATCCAAGCTTCTTTTTCAAATGGACTCATGGTAGACAAAAAATTTCTATCAAACATTAGAAGTCTTATAATATAAGACCTATAAAAACTCCTTTTTAAAAAAAACTTAGGGAAATTTCTCGAATAAATACATTAAACATTGCCTGGAGTGAGAGGGTGAGAGTGAAATATTTCTTAGTATGTTCTGAAAAATTTTCCGGCTCTTTTAAAAAATGCCCAAAAGTTTTAAAGAGACATCGCCGTTCTTGTCTAATTACTTTCCTTTTTTAGCTAACTTTCCCATAAAAGTGAAATATATATATATGAAAGAAGGCTTTAATGCATCGCAAAATATCGTTAAAAATAACGAAAGTCTAAAATAAGTGAAGTAATTAAATAAATATAGAAAAATAAATCTTAAAGCAGGGCTTTGAGATGGGGAAAATGTGTGTGTGTCGTTCTGCTTGCCCCCCCCCCCCCCCCCCCCAATAACTTTTAAGGAAATTGTCCTACTCGATAGAAACAAAATTGCATCCGAAAAATCTCGGCGAGGACATCAAATTTCTATATTTTATTTTTTAGATTTGAGCAACTTTTCGTTCACTTTTGAAGAGTTCAAAAAATCTTAACATTAGCGCTATTTGGGAAAGGTAAAGCAAATTATATAAGCCAATTACATAAGACCCCAGTTTCCTTGAATAAGCTTATTCGAAGGAGCTCTCGAAGTAAAATATTTTTTTGATTTCAGCATTTTTTGTTCGATTTTGAGCAGTTGAAAAAAATAACATTAGCACCTACGAGGAAATTTCAATCCTATATAAATCGAGACCTAACACACGGATTTACTTAGAACAAACTTTATCGGAAAGCTCTTATGGCATATAAAACATTTACAGATACGAAAGTTCATCCAGAACTAAACAAGCCTATTTTCCGAATCTGGATTTTTAAGGATATTTCTGAATGAATTAATGAGTGAGGGAACGAATTAATGACTGTACCACGCTCAAATCCTCTGATTTCTTCTTTAAAGTCGTACAAATATAGAAAAAGTATGTTTTGTTATGTATCGTTGATGGATATACATGACAAGGGTAAAATGAACAATTTTAAATCTTCCGTGAGTGCCAAGACCTGGAAAAGTTTGGGAATCCCTTTCTTAAAACATTCGTAATTGTTCCTTTAAGAATGAAAGAAAAGTTAAATTGCGATTCCAATTCGAGTGTTCCAGTGTTTTGATAATCGTCCAGTGAAAGTCCGCCTAGCGACTGTTTTGTATGAGGTAAAATAACACTTTGTTGTTACAATTATATTCGTTGTAAAATAGGTGTAACATCTCTTTTCATGTCTTTCAGTAAATTTATAAAACTTAATTTTTGTTCGGCATTTACGTAAATTCACGGAACTGTTTTTCCGTCTTTCTCAACTGAAGAAGAAAAGTTGTTCAATTTGCTTACGTATTGAGCAGTACTGATTTCAGTAATAATCTGACTGTGCAGTGGTTGTTCACTGGCTCTCTAAAATTTTGATCGCGAGTAATTAATTGCACGTAAGTGCGTGGTGCTGAAAAATGCCAGGTAGGGATGTCTTTTAAGTTAACTGTGAAAATATGATTTTAGATTTTATTTGGATAAATGTTTTAACTGAGTTCAAAGTTACTCATGTTATTCAAGATTTACAGTACTTAGAAACGGTCACTTCTAAAAGTCACGTTTTCACATGATAAATGCTGTCAACTCTGCTATGAAATTTCACACAATATTGAATACTAGCGGTACCCGCAACGGCGTTGCACGTGCAAAGGGCTAAAATAGCGGCGCCTGCGGCGAAACTTTTTTTTTCTCAAGCAAAATGCCGAAGGCGACCTTTTAAGTCAGTTTTGAGCTGATAAAAAACTTATTTCAGACTATGTCTTTTTCCATAAATGTATACCTACCTTGACTTAGGTATAAAATTATTTCAATCTATCACTAATAACCTATATTTACTGATCTATATTTATATCCTGTGGCATATTTATCTTTATCACATCATCAAATCTATTACATAACTTTTTTTTACTCTGATAGATAGCAGTACATTCTTTCTGAGGCTGAATTTTAAAATATAAATATTATTTCATAAAGGTTTATTTAAACCAATCAAAAGAGTACATTGTGATACAAAAAGTAAAAAATAAAGTGTATTATTAGCTTTATACATAAACATACATTTTGAAATCAAATAGGAGAAATGAACTTATTTCAAAATATGAAATTTTAGCTGTCACAAATTAAAGTAATCTGGGGAGATTGATAAATTGATCAGAAAATGTGGAATTGATAAATTGATCAGACAAAGTTTAGTAAAGATTGTCTGAAAAATCTAAGAGTTACTGATCATCTTTAGCCTATTCAAGAAAAGCAAAAGCTGCGGCAAAGAGATGCTGGACTATATGTAATCAATTTGATGAAGTATAAAAAAAACCAATGGCGTAGCTAGCATGTGTAACACCCGGGGCGGGTAGTAATAGTGTCACCCCACGGAAAAGATTACGCTCTCCCCATCCAAAAAAAAAATAATGTAAGCACTGAAGTATGCGTTTTAATGAAATATAATGATTTTTTTTTTTTTTTAAACTGCAGCATTGAAAAAGAAGAACACCATTTGCATCAAATATTTAAAGTATTTCTTGAGGGCAATGGTTATGATTAGTGGTTAAAAAACATTGTGAATATATTTTGTAAAGGAAACACTTTGCTCAGATCAAAATAGAAGTTAAATTGGATATTTTTTTCTCTCATTTTTAAGTATTTTTTATTCTATGGAGCTTTTAAAGGTTCATTCTTTTTCTCCGTCGTGGCTGGGTGTCACCCCTATATGGGTGACAACCGGGGCGGACCGCCCCCATTCAGCTACGCCACTGATGGAATAAAGAACAGTGGACAAATAGACATTTCTTTGGTAGCGGATAATGGAATATCCTGCTTGTAAGATACCACATTATATATGCCCACCTTCTAAAACTAAAAATTTTCCCACAGACACTCTTCACTCCCCGTTTGATAATAGAATAGCCCATATTCTGAACATGCGCAACGAAAGGAAATTCCGCAAACGAAACTCAAGAGACTTGCCGGTTTGGATATTGAAAACTATAATTTTCCCTGATATTTCAGAAAACTTTAAATATCCCCTAATATTTTCCAGAATATAAATTTCTGATTTCCTGGTTGTGCTTCCACGCTGTGTAATTCTTGAAAATGTGTGACTTTTATTTGTAAATTGATTTCAGTCGTTACAGATTTTCCGTGCAGCAAAGATGAAAATTTTATGTTATTCTTAAAAATGTAGAATATTCATTTGTAAATCGATTTTTTGTGTCACCCATTTTCTGTGCTACAGAGATTAAGATTTTGAGTAATTCTTGCAAATGTAAGACATTGTAAATTGCTCTTTGTGCATTATGCACTTTTTCTGTGCAGTGAGGATGAAGATTTAATGTAATTCTTTGAAATTGCCAGAATGTTTTTTCAAATTTGCTTTTGGAGTATCACGCCAATTTCTGATATAAATCGCTTAAGAGATATCTTGACAAAAGCAAATTCGAAAGTGCATGTGAATTCTGAAAAGGGAAATTTTATGGTTCAAAGCTGAAAAAGAATGTGTTACTAAATTAATACGCTAAAAATGCAAGGAAAATTCAATTCTTATCGCGGAATCCTACCTACAGTTCCTAATGTGAATGGGATGGATAGGATTCTTAGTTCTGAGCATAACGCGGAATATTGCTTTTTTTACAGCATTCAATGCCACAAAAATGGTAATTGGGGTGATGTTCTGACTCAAACATACGTTTTTTTCCTGAAAAGATTCTCCTACACTCAAGTTGTATTTGTTTTTCTAGTGGTGTCTCTCAGCTAATTCAGTGGTGAAAGTTTTCTCACTGGCTCTGATTTCGACTCTGTAAACAACACCTCCTTATAGGTGGGCGAGGCATTTTCAATGGAACTGTAGCAATTTAATTGTTACAAATTATGAATTCTTGAAATTGTCGTCAACATTATCCTTTTATGTAACAAATGATGAATGACAGATTTGAACTCTTAAAAAGTATAATATCTATATTTTCGAAAAGAAAATTATATACCATTTTAACGCATTTAATTACGAATCCGAGCATTTAGTTTGAAAATAATCCATAACAGTGGATTGTTTTTTAGGCATGGAGTTCAAAGTGAATGCTGCATCTTCAGGATTGAAATACATAGTAAGCGTTTTCCCTAGCCCTTATGGGAAAGAAAATAGCTTTCCACTATTTGTAAAATGTCCACTATAAGTATGCTGTTCTGTCCAATAAGAGTACAGTGTAGCACATAATAGTGACTGCTAACAAAATATTTTTTAGACTCAAAGTGTTGGAGCTTTGTTGGTTTATAAAATGGCAAAAAGAACAAACTTCTCTAGTTCAATACTGGAAACAAACTTTCTCATGCCTTGATAAACTCGAATAGCCCCTTTTTGAAAATTCTCGAAAACAAAAACAATCCTTGATCATAATTTGTTTTGTGAGAGAGTAATAATTAACCTTTAGCAATATGCATAAAGCTTTTAAAAAAAAGCACAAAAGGAAAAATATGGCTAATTTTAGAACACTTTTTTCTTTTTTCATTTTCGAGGGAAAACATAAAATACGGGGAATTCGAAAAATAACAAACTTTGAATCCGGGATATTTTAACATCAATTAGGATACAGAAAAACTGGGACCTGATAATAAAAACGTAACATGCGGGAAAACGTAGATTAATGGGATGTTAAATCGGGGTTTCACTGTAGATATGAAAACTTTTCACATATAATATGATAGACTAACAATAAATTATGAATGGCGAATTCTTAAAAATTATGTGAACGATGCACCTTTATTTAAGTGAGTGAGTAAATTTAGAAATAATAATGAATATTTAAGTAATCACAAAATATTAAGCAAACATTACAAATTTACATAGTTAAAATGCCTGAAGTATTTTTTAAATTCTTTATTTAAAAACAACATACTTATTTTATTTTGAACATGAATATCATGGGAAGTTGCAACCAACCGCCCCCGATAAATTCGTCACTGAAGCAATGCCCCGTCAACATGTTCAAAAGGAAATAAAATTCTTCATCGATTGAGTGAAAGTTGTTGAGTAGTACTTATTTTTTGTAGTTAATGAATATTAATTTTATGAATAGATACTATGTTACTAATAAGTTTAATAATCTGTTAACAGCTTAAATTTTTTGCCCAGTTGTAAACTGTTTGGGCGAGTCACTTAATTGCATAATAACAGTTGAAATCAATATATATTGTATACGTAGACCCAGCAGCGTTCTAAAAAAGAAAATCAAATTTTTCACCTCTCCACTAAACCATGGGTGATTCTAAGCAAAAAAAAAGAAGTTGGTTTATAAAATGGCAAAAAGAACGAACTTCTCCAGTTCAATACTGGAAGCAAACGAACTTTCTCGCAACCTTGATAAACTCGAATAGCTCCTTTTTAAAAACTCTTGAAAACAAAAACAATCCTTGATTGTAATTTATTTTGTGAGAGAGTAATAATTAACTTTTAACAATATGCATAAAGCTTTAAAAAAAGCACAAAAGGAAAAATATGGCTAATTTTAGAACTTTTTTCTTTTTTCATTTTCGAGGGAAAACATAAAACACGTGGAATTCGATAAATATAAAACTTAGAATTCGGGATATTTTAACATCAATTAGGATACAGAAAAACTGGACCCTGATGAAAAAAAACGTAAAATGCAGGTAAAACGTAGATTGGTGGGATGTTACATCGTGGTTTTACTTTAGATATGAAAACTTTTCACATATAATATGCTAGAATAACGATAAATGATGAATTCTTGAAATTGTTATACTTTTTGAATACAAATAATGAAAGGCGAAGTCTTAAAAATTAAGTGAACGCTGCATATTTATTCAAGTGAGTGAGTATATTTGGAAATAATAATGAATATTTAAGTAATCACAAAACATTAAGCAAACATTACAAATTTACATAATGCCTCAACTATTTTTAAAATTCTTTATTCAAAAACAATGTACTTATTTTATTTTGAATGTGTGTATCATGGGAGGTTGCAACCCTCCGTCCCTATAAATTCATCACTGAAGCAATGCCCGTCAACATGTTCAAAAGGAAAATTAAATTCTTCATCAATCGAGTGAAAGTTGTTTGCTAATTGTTTTTTGTATTTAATGAATATTATTTTTATGAATAGATACTATGATACTAATAAGTTCGATAATCTGTTAATATATTAAATTTTTTAGCCTAGTTGAATTAAACTGGTTGGGCGAGTCACTTAATTGAATAATAACAGTTGAAATCGATATATAGTTTAAGTAGGCCCAACAACTATTCTAAGAAAGGAAATCACCTCTCAAAAAGAAATTTTTCGCCTCTCCAGTAAACCATGGGTAAAAGCATGGGGCTAAGCAAAAAAAAAAATCGGAACTTCAGACAAAATTTTGGGAAAAAGTATGCACCATCAATTTAAAACAAAGTATATAGGTTAATAATCCCCTCCCCTCTCAACACAACAGTACATATGCATATATATATATATAAGCTCAAAAATAATTCTTCAAGTAATTAAATGAAAAGTCAGTTCCAAAAGCTTTTTTTTTTTTCTGGAAAAAATTGTATTGAAATTTTTTAAAAGTAGTACAAACTATTTTGCTTGTCTGAAGGTAGAAAGAAAAGCAGATATTAATTGTAAAAGAAATCTTAAGATTAATACATTAAAATTGTTTCGGAAAACCGTTATTCACCCGAATTTCGGATCAGAATCACCCATGGACTGCATGGATGCCAGTAATCATTATTTGCTACTGATGGAAACCTTTGGTAACTGCAATTTTTAATGGATTGTACTATTCATCATTAAAAAATAAATTTCATTAAAATAATTGATCAAATCTCAAAATACTTTTCAAAAACGGGTCAGTTAAAACACTGATTTTCGTTACATGCAGGGCACTCGCCCTCGCCTCATGGCTCAAACGATGTTTACATTCAACCGCGGAATTTCTAATTCATTTCACTTCAATTCTTCGAACAACTCGTAAGGAGTGAAGAAAATACTGGAAGATTAACAGTTTAATTATTAAATTTAAAAATATTAGGTCGAATTTAAAAAAAAAAACGGCTTCGTCTTGCAAAGCGTCAGGCTATAATAGAATTTTGTGCAAATTTTTGTAATTGTACGTTGCGTAGATTTTGCTGTAGAGCGCGCAGCCACAACGTCAAAAGTTCATTTTATATGTATAGATTGTTGTAGAGAGTACATGATACAACTCAACTCAACTCGTTCTTGTAGTATTATCATCAATGTCTAAATAAATGTTTATTGTTTGCTTTATACTTAGCTCTGAGATTGTGTACTATTTACTGATATTTACATCAGGTTATGGGGCCCAGCATGCTTTATTTTGTGCAAAATTAGTACATGCCTCTTTAGAAATTAGGTGAAAAACGATTTGATCACAAATTGGAACTGATTCTTGGAATTGAAAGTTCGTTAGGCCTAAGTGTCATGTCGGATCTGAAGATTCAGATTAAAAGCTAAGTGGTTCTCAGAACTGGAGCTGAAATGGCAAATGCTGATGCAGTTTGAACAATATGAACTGACAGCGATAGTTGATGGAAGTTTAAAATGTCCCGGAACATCAGAAGCAGAAGTGAAGAAGCTGAGTGAATGGCGCCGAGACAACGCGAAAGCGGCATCGTTGATTGCTTGTTCTTTGAGTTCTGCTGTGGCTGATCTTGTAATTAACCATTCAAGTGCCAAAGAGATATGGGATAAACTTGTTAGTGTGTACGAGCAGAGCAGCATTCAGAGACTGAATCTTCTTATGACACAATTCTTCCAAGTCTGTAAAGATGAAGATGATAATGTTGCGACGCACGCCGCCAAGGTCGAAAGAATTTATACTGACATGAATAATGAATTAAAACGCATTGGTTCTGGATCAATTCCGGTTGAACTGTTACATGGTAAAATTCTACTTACTGTCGGCCCTGAATATCAAGAATTCAATAATGTGTGGGAATCGCTAGATGCTGAAAAACGTACAACGAATAATCTTGTTGAAAAGCTGTGCACAATAGAACAGCGTGTCAAATCTTCTGCAACAGTGGACTATGGTGCATTTTCAGCTCGAGCTCCTGTTGAGAAAAACGAAGCTAGTCGTGGTGCTTTTCCAAAAAGTAATGTCAGTCATTCAAAAAGTAATTTTGGAGCTGATGGAACGAAGAATAAGATAAAGTGCTTCAAATGTGGTGGTGGACATTTGTGTAAAGATTGTCCAAAGAAGAAGAAGTTTCCAAATAAGTATGTTTCTTCAAGAAACAACAAGGGAGCATTTACAGCATCTGTCGAAGGTACTCAGCCAGACATCTGGATCTGCGACTCGGGGGCTTCTCATCACATGACAGCAAACAAGCAGTACTTTGTAACTTATGAGCATTTTCCTGTACCAGTGGAGATTTCTCTTGCTGACAAGAACAAGATCTATGCATATGGGTCAGGCAGAATAAACATCAAAGTATGTATCCATGGAAAATGGTATGAAGCTCATATGGAAAATGTTTGGTATGTTCCAGATGTACGAAGACATCTTTTCTCTGTTCAACAAGCATCGAAGCACAATGTTGAAGTGAAAATGAATGACAGAAGTGTAGAGTTTCATCGAAATGGAGAACTTGTTGCAGTCGGCTCTTGGAAGGAGGGCACATACATTATGGCTATGCGTGTAGTAGTACCTGCATGTCCAGCTGAAATAAGTGTGGCAACAGCTTCTGAAACTTTACAACTGTGGCACGAGCGTTTGGGTCATCAGAACAAACGTCATGTTCGAAAAATATTGGATAAAATGGACATTCATGTGCCTTATGCTTCAACAAATGAGTTTTGTGATGGATGTGCTCTTGGTAAATCTCACAGAAAGCCTTTCAAACCACGACCCTACAGAGCTGAATCGGTGGGTGAAATAATTAATGCTGATGTTAATGGGCCCATGTCAACTGAGTCTTTGAATGGTGCAAAATATTTTGTGTGTTTTAAAGATGACTATAGCAAATTTCGTAAAATTTTCTTTCTTAAACATAAGAGTGAAGTCAGCTCTTGTCTGCGCATGTTTCTCAATGAAGCTGCTAATCTTGGCCATGTTGTGAAAGCATTGCGTTGTGATGGTGGAAGGGAATTTGACTGTGCTGAAGTTCGTCAAATTCTTGCTGATAAAGGTATTGCTCTAACGTTAAGTATTCCATATACACCGGAACAGAATGGTTCTGCGGAAAGGGAAAATAGAACGATTGTAGAACTTGCACGTTCTATGCTTGCAGTGTCTGAGCTCCCTCCATCATTGTGGGCTCATGCCTGTGAAACAGCAGTCTATCTGCTTAACCGAACTGGTGTATCTTCAGTAGAAAGTAAAAGTCCACATGAGCTCTGGACTGGCAAAGTAGTTCCTAGGTTGAATAACCTGCGAGTGTTTGGAACGGAGTGTTATGCACATATACCCAAGATCTTCAGACGTAAATTTGACAACAAAAGTGTCCCAGGTCATTTTGTGGGCTATGTAAATGATAAGGATGGTCATCAAACTTATGTGCCTTCTATGAATAAGATAATAAAATCTCGAGATGTGGATTTCAAGCCAGAAAGACTCTGTATAACTTCCATTTCAGTGGAGGAAATCTCTGAAGGATCACCTCAAGTGGAGGAAGACTTGGACACAGAAATGGAAAATTCAGTAGAAGACAGATCTTCAGATGTTCAAAGAGATGAGACAACAGTTCGACAGTCTGAAAGAAAGCGAGATGTGCCAGCTTGGATGAAAACAGGAGAATTTCTTTTTGCGAGTGCTGCAACAATAGATGAATCGGAAAACCCAACTACATACTCGGAAGCTGTTTCCTCTGACGAAAAGAACTTGTGGCTAGCTGCCATGAAAGAAGAAATAGATGCTCTACATGAGAATGAAACTTGGGAACTGGTCGACAAACCAATTGGTTCTAAAGTCATTAATTGCAGGTGGGTACTGCGAAAAAAATTTAAACCTGATGGAACTGTTGATCGATATCGTGCACGTCTGGTAGCTAAAGGCTATGCACAGAAAGCTGGTTTTGACTACGATGAAACATTCAGCCCTGTAGCACGATATGATACAGTAAGATCTGTTCTGTCTATAACTGCAAGAGAGCAATTGCATCTACAGCAGTTTGATGTAAAAACTGCATTTTTATATGGAACTCTTCAGGAGGAAGTGTTTATGCTGCAACCAGAGGGATTTGAAGACAATAGTGGGAAAGTTTGTAGGCTTCGAAAGAGCTTATACGGTCTTAAACAGGCTCCTCGCTGCTGGAACATGTGTTTTGTGGATTTCATGAAGAAACAGGGACTGAAAGCTAGTGATGCTGATCCATGTTTGTTTGTGAGACAACACGAAGGAGCAAAACTAATAGTTGTCATCTACGTCGATGATGGACTAGTTGTTGGGACTGATGAAGTTGAAGTGGAGGAATTTATGTGTAAACTTTGTCAGTCATTCAAAATCACCACAGGCTCCATAAGTCAATTTCTCGGTATGAACATAACCAGACTGTCTGATGGTTCGGTTTTTGTGAATCAAAGTACCTATGCAAAAAAGGTGCTTTCAAAATTCAACATGGATACCTGCAATGCTGTATCAACACCGTCTGACAAAAGCTACATGTGTAGTGACAAAAATGATCCGGTGATAGGAGATGAAGTTCCTTATCGTCAAGCCGTGGGCAGCCTAATGTATTTGGCTATCGTAACAAGACCAGACTTGGCCTATGCTGTTAGCGCTGTGCCAGAGAGTCTGGAAAATCCTAAGTCTTCAGATTGGTGTGCCGTCAAGAGGATTTTAAAGTACATAAAAGGAACTCTTGAATTTGGATTGCTCTATCAGGGAAATGAGCAGTCGGAGGATTTGAAAGCATATAGTGATGCAGACTTTGCTGGGGATATTAAGAAAAGACGTTCAAGATCAGGAGTAGTGACTAAGTTTTCAGGTGCTGCTATAAGTTGGTTGAGCCAAAAGCAACGAAGTGTAGTTCTATCAACCACAGAAGCAGAATACATTACTGCGAGTGAAGCTGCAAAAGAAGCGATTTGGCTAAAGCGACTTTTTAGGGACATAGTTGACATCAAGGACTGTCCTTCTCTTTTCGTTGACAATGCTAGTGCAGTGAAGTTAGCTCGAAATCCTGAGTTTCACAAGAGATCGAAACACATCGAGGTCCGTTACCATTTTGTTCGAGAAAAGGTTCTCGAAGGTGAACTTAACATCGTTCATGTCCCAGGAGAAGACCAAATAGCAGATATCATGACTAAACCCTTGCCTGTTGCAAGGTTTACTAAACTAAGAAAAATGTTGGGATTGACTTCTATATCTTAATGTGTTTTTCTATGTTCTAATGATGTGTGAGTTGTGACATGTGGAGGAAGTGTTGTAGAGAGTACATGATACAACTCAACTCAACTCGTTCTTGTAGTATTATCATCAATGTCTAAATAAATGTTTATTGTTTGCTTTATACTTAGCTCTGAGATTGTGTACTATTTACCGATATTTACATCATAGATAAAAATTCGGAGTAGAACGTTTGAATCAGTTATTTGAGAAACCCCATAAGTCACACTTCAGCAACTTTTGGAAAATTGAGAAAAACTGAATAAAAGTTGATAATCACAGGTGTTTTCCTGTCTTAATCGTTAGTACTAGGTCAAATACACTGTCCATATTCTTCATTAATCTGGATTACATATACATGAACTTATATATTTAAATTTCATTGACTTATGGGGTTTCTCAAATTAACATAAAAAGGTGCGATAAAAACATTTTTTTTTTTTTGCAAAATATGGTATAATTGGATGCTAAGTGCATGAATTATCTTAAAATAAATGATATAAATATAATTGGGGCAAAAAGTAAAACATTATGATCTATGATGTAATACAAAATTGAGTAAAACGCGGCCATCTACGGAAACCTTAACTGCGCATGCGGGAAATTGAGTTCATTATTCCTTCAGACTGCTTTATACAGCCAGGACTGACGTGATTTCTCTATCAAACGATGAGTCTCCCTCATAGCAATCAATTTTTTACAAAAACTCATTTTCGCCAAAAATGTGACTTATGGGGTTTCTTAAATAGCTGATTCGTTTATTCTTTGCAGTGAAATATGAACACCGGAAGGTAGTTAGCATAGGCAGCCATTTGAAGGGTCTCCAAGCAGAAATAATTTTTTAAAACTAAAATTTCTTTCACAAAAAAAAAAAAGAAAAGAGAGAGAGAAAGAAAATTAAAGTGTAAATCAATGAAGTATGATTTTCACCCCATATTAATGTTTACTAGGTCGCTTTCATTATGCCGATACATAACAGCTCTCCCGTATTTTTTAAAAATAAAAAACTCAAAACCGGAACAGAATTCAAAACCTACGTTTTGTTCAACTTAATCGAGTAACAAAATCGCCTGTGTGATGACAGAAAAAACAAATAAAAAAAAAAGAACCGAATTGTCACAGATGATCATTAACGGCCAGCAAGCGCGGCGCATCGCATGATCGCAACGCTGTTTGTGTGCAACACGAAAACTCGGGATCATCCGTGGGGTGGTGGGGTTCACCTTCACGTGCTCCACTGAGCCGGGACGATTCTACAGCGTTGCAATTAATCGAGGCAATGCCGTTCCTGAAACCACTGCCTCCGAGACACCTTCTCGTTAACGAAAAATTGCATTTAGAATGAGTAAACGATTCGTTCTGGATAAATCATTTCTGGTTTATTTCAAGGACCGAATGAGTTACGCCATTCGAAATCTTCTGCAGGTGTTTCCCATTCTTAAAAGGGTCGCAAAACGAATCTCCAGCAATACATTATGTATCTCTACTTACTTTCAAGTCACGGGACAACAGGCTACCGCTAATGCAGATTGTGCAAAAAGTCCTTTTTAATGCTTTTTTTTTACATTATCAATGCAAACACAGCGAGAATGTCTAAAACCACTTCTTGAATTATTGGTCGTGGGGTTGATGGGAAGTCCCTTGAAATGTGGAATACCTTTAGAATTAAGGATAAAAGAACTTTGGAATTTATGAATATATTGCGACTGAGTTTCACCAAGACAGTGAGAGTAATTAGTTTATGAATTTATGAGACTTTCAAAACATTAAACAGGGAAACAAATTCCACGCTGTTGACTGAAACTCAAGTTAAAAATGGTACACAAGTGCTTTGAGGGACTTTGGATCAGCCGCCTCAAAGATAACTAATAAAACATTTCAGTCAAACACTGAGTTATATTAGCTAAACATATTACCAAAGCATTCTATTCAAGTTGAATCAGTAGAAAAAATATAATAAGGAAATTGGAAAAGGAGATTGATTTTTAACTGATACATAGAAAATCGGCTATTGAGAGAGAGAGAGAGAGAGAACGAGGCAGCTATTTAGTGGAGATCTAGATACTATAGAAACATAGACAAGAATTGGCATATAAAACAGAATAAACAAAGAACACAGACAACAAAGAACCCCCCCCCCCCCCGGTACTTTTAAAGAAATTCAAATAAGTACATACTTCTATCTTTAAAGCTTCTTATTTGCATTTCACAAAAATAGGTAGGAGTTGATATCTGGTAAAAAGTTTGTGCGTGTTTGGAAGTGTAATCCAGTTACAAAAGTAGAAACCTCATCTAAAATATAAAAAAAATACGATTCATTAACGATATAGAAGTTGCCAGTACATTCGGTTCATCATACAATAATTTGTTTTTACAATAGCCAAAAATGTGCATTTTATCAATTGGTTTAAAATGAATTAAAGCGATTTTCTCGATGGTTCATAACTGAGTAGAATCCTAGAATTCAATCTTTTCACAATTTTCACGAAACTGAAAACCCGTTCCAAAAAGACATAGAACCGTGGCACATAATTTTGCTCCAGAAATAATGAGTTTTTAACACTAGATGTACCAGGCCGTTTTCAACCATTTCTAAACTTTCATTTTACACCAAGCTGCTACTAATTATAGTAAAACTTTCAGTCACATTCACTTGTCCTACTTACCGTGGTTTAGGAAAAGCCAATGCAATTGAAAGTTGCATTATAATTAGCAACACATTATCCAAAATGGAAGCTTCGAAACAGTCAAAATGACTGGTCTGGTAAATCTAGTGTTAAAATCAAATGTTTAAACATGAAGAAATATAATCCAGAAAAAAAAAAGCACCGCAGACCTGTATTGAATCCCTGGTAAGCATTTAAAAACGGCAACGTCAAATTAACTTCTGAAGCAACGTTGGGAATTAAATGTTTTACATACGAGAGGATAACAAAGCGAAAGAAAATCAAAAAAATTCCAGCGGATCAAGTTCCTCAGCTCAAATTCGATGAGGCTATAGCAACATGCTATCTAGACTTGGTACCGCAGAACAGTATGCAATATATCACTCGTTTCTGTTTACATGAAGTTGAGCGCTATAATCCCTTACCCCAAAGATGGCCTCTCAAGAAGCGAGAAATTATACACCGAGAAATTTACGATGAAAAAGCATGCAGAAAGATAGACAAACTGGAAACTCTGAAACAGCAACAGAAAGCCACACCTAAAACTTGGCTTTTTTCCTATTATTTATTTTTAAATATTATATATTTAAACGAGCAATTCTTGTATACATATATATTTATATATATTTTGAGTTCTCGAAAACGGCTGTAACGATTTGGATCAAATTTGGTGTTTAGGTCAGGTTTTGTTTTTTAAGTTTACTTATGTAGGTGTCTTCCCCGAAAAAACGCTATTTTACACAAAAAAAAAACATTTTTTTAATAACGCAATTGTGGTACTTGTAACAGTTGACAAACGTCATTTGACATAGATATTTTACTTCAATTGAGATTGCAACACACAGAGTGGCAACATTTAAATTTTGATTTGCCTAGGAAACCCATTGAAAAAAAAAGTTTTAATAATCCTACGCGTAATTTGAATGCATCAGAAGGTCTATGAAATGGTGTAAGACTTATTGTGACAAGTTTAAGTAATAACATGATGAAGGCAAGAATCGTTATGGTAAACAATCTGGAAAGGAAGTGCATATGCATGTACGTGTATTCACTTCTTGGGTACAACTTTAGTGTAGGAGCCTGTTAGCGACATTTTTGGTTGGAGAAGAAATTTTCGGTTGCAATTGCAATGAGTTGTTTTGTGTTTGATGTGTGGAACTTTAGTTTGTTATATATTTGGTAAGTTCTGGACATATCACACTTTTCGCGGGATCTTTCGTCGCCAACCAAAATAAATTGCCAACCGGTCCCTACACTAAGCTGTTCCTTTGCGTTAACAGTTAACTAACTGGATCAAGTTCAGCCTTGGCAGTACACACATCTCAAAGTCAAACTTACGAATCTGTTCAGATCATCGGCTTTTATCCGTGGCATATTGTTTGTAGAATTTTATGAACTTAAATGGAAGTTTAAAGTTCATATGTAGGTAGGATTGCAAAATATTCATATTCAATAGATGTAATGCAAAGTGCATTGTCTAAATGGGTATCTAACCTGATACCGATTGATCGGAATAGGAAGAATCATAGGTAAATTGTTCCTATTCATATCACTTCGCAAAATATTAAACTTTAATTGGCTCGTAAATAAATATTTATATGCAAGCCCCTCAGAGTCGCCTCAGGTGAATGGCTATGGGGGAGGCCTGTGTCTAGCAGTAGACGTCTTGCGGCTGAAATCAGGATAATTCTGTTGAAACATATGAATCTATTCTATACATGTCTCGTATATCGGAAACAGGTCTAATAATCGGCATGAAAATTTATATTTAGTAAACACTTTAATTTTCCAAATTTGAATAAGTATCTTCATCGTAAAAATATTTATGTATATAATAATTAAAAAAAAATTCTCCGAGCAAAGCTCGGTCACCCAGGTACTGAGTATTAATACAGACAGAGCACATATGAAATTCAATAAAACTTATATTTTTAGTTCACTTTCACTTCCCGACACCTATAATGTGTAGTAAATACAGAGAATGGCACTTTCAGAATTAAAGGAATTTAATGTTCTTATTGGCGTGAGAAATCTGAAATTAAAACAACAGTAGGCAACTGAACGAAATCTAAAAAGAAAACCGTAAGAGTGCCTCTTAGGTTGAGAAGAGCATTTTAAACACTTAAAACTTAAACCCACTTGTTGTTGAGAACCGATAGAGGAAAGAGTTTTATAAGATCCTAATTTGTGCAAATGCTTTAACATGGGAGTTCTATGGAAAGTCGCCAGATGTCGCAAAAATTGCCAAACTGATACCGGATTTAGCTTCTCTATTTTGGCGCCAAATTTGGTGAATTATTCGCAAGTTGTCCTCAAATGGGCGCGCTAATTTATGGAGTTGGTTACAGGAATACTTTTGGAAAAATATCTTGGGTTATGAACAAGAAGTTTCGTCTTGAACTATAGAGCCTTCTTTCCCGTATACAAACATCAAATTTGTAAATCAATCTCTCTCGCTCTTTTAGCTTAAGTTCGCAAATATTTCAAAGATAGCTTTTTAACAGTTAATTATTGAAGCATAATAAATTTCTTTTAATTTAAAAAATATATATGATATATATAAAATTTATATGATATGTATCAAATTTATTTTCACACTCTTGGGAATCATATATTTTAGTAATTTCCTATTTAACTAACAATATTTTTATAGCAGAATCTTTAAAACAAAACATAAATTTTCAATGTGTAGCATATTGTAGAAATGAATTTCAGACCCCCCCCCCCCCCAAAAAAAAAAAAAAAAAAAATCTTTCCAACATAAAAATCCGCACTTTCTGCATAGGTAAAATACAAAAAATTCATGAGAAACAAGAAGTTCCGTACAGAACTATACTTCCTCATATTTATCAAGCAAATATCAAATAAATTAAACTAGCTATACATCTCTCTTTCTTTCTCATTTAGCTTTAGTAGGCAGTTACTTCAAATATACCTTTTTCCTTTCCTTTTATACACATTCATTTACTCATTTATTCATTCATTCATTCGGAAATATTCTATAAAATCTAGATCAAATTCTTCCAAAAGTTTCTTAGGAAAATAGGCTCGTGCAGTTCTGAATGAACTTCGTTCCTGTACATGTTCTACGTCTAAGATTTTCCCGGTAAAGTTTGTTCCAAGAAAATCCGTCTGTTTGAACAGGATAAATATAGGATTGAAATTTCTCCTTAGGAGCTAATATTAATTTTTTTTTTGAACTGCCCAAAATTGAACGAAAAATTGTTCAAAAACAATTGTTCGAATGCAAAAAAAAAAATTCTTTCGAATCGAACAATTCCTTCAAAAGTTATTGGGGAGGAGACACTCAAAACCCTACTTTTTACCCTAAATTTTTATTTTGCAATATTTATTTAACTACTTAACTTGTTTTTGACTTTTTCTTATTTTCAACAATATTTTTACAATACATGAAGCCCTTTTCCATTTTTTTATTTTACTTTTGGGGGAAAGTAGGTTGAAAACGATTGGAAATTTGCATGCAGTTGACACAAAATCGCATAAAACATCCCCTTTTGGAACATCCGATTACAACCAAAAAGGGAGGTGCACAACTAGACTGTGCTGGTCCTACAGATGAAATGTCAACCTCCTGCTACTAAATTTTATGAGTAATGCCTGATACATTCGCATACAGACGTCACGACAAAACTCATCAAAATGGACACTTCGGTGGTCCATACGCACGTACATACGTCCAGACTGACATTGAAAAAACCAATCAAAATACATTAATTGGTTCATTAAAATTGAAATTTAGGCTGAAGTTTTTTGTGCATAAATCAAACGTAGGTTTTGTTTGTGAGTGATTCTATGCATACATTTTAAAATTCAGGCATAAAATCATTAAAGGAACAATAATTAACTTTTTTCAATTTTGCTTTAGAAGGACTATCAAATACTTCCGGCTTGCTTGAACCTCCTTCTACTTTTCGTTTTAAATGTTAAAGATTAAACTAAAAAATTACATATATACAATAAAGTCGAAAACTTGTGTTGAAACATAATGTGACATGCGATACCATACAAATTCAAACACATATGATACATACTAAAAAACTGAGAATGAAACGTGAACGTAGTTTCATTAACTTTTAAGAAATTTTGTAGCCTTGAAGCACGTTTTGTATGTGACACTCATTCCTATCGTTGAACTACACTCACGTTAAATAATAAACCAAAATTATTACTATTACTAGCGGTACCCGCACGGCTATGACCGTGTTAAAAAATGAAAAGACCAGTCGGTTCACTGTCGTGTATATAATGATAACTATTCTATTGTATGTGTAAAGTATGTTGTTTTATTAAAATTTATAGCATTTCACGTAATTAAAAATTAGTCACCCACGGCAATCTATCAGCGATCCTACACATTTAAGCATTCTTTTTACAAAACACACACAATAAAAAGGGAGAAAAGAAAAAAAGAAACGAAAGAAACTGAACAAGCAAATATTTAAAAGAAAACGCATTTTGTATGTACAATTCATGTACCCACACAAAAAGGACGATTATAAGGCATTAGAATAGTTTTAATTAATACATTTTTAGTATAATTAATTTTTATTTATTATTCATCGACAGTAAAACAGAGAGACAAAAGTTTGTAGCTTGCAGAAACGAACAGCAGCAAGCAAAGCGTTGAAAGCGGAAAAAAAGGAGCTCAAATAGAAAAGTAACATATGTGCCAATTCGCTTGAGAAAAGAATAAAAGAAATAAAAACATAAACAGTAATAATAAGTTGCAATAACGAAAATCGCTGTAAAGGATAACATTTCTTTTAAAAAAAAACCTGTGAAGTAGGGAAAATGGTACCGTAAAATACATGTCAAAATAAGGAAATCAAAATAAAGCTATCAATCGCCTGTGAGCCGCAAGGAATACATTTTAATTCGTTTTAAAAAAATAATAATCAAAATCTTAAAAAAAAATTAATTAATTAATTAAAAATCGGCTGCTCCTCAAAATGCTAAAAACCGCAAGAAATAAATTTTAATTCGTTAAAAAAAAAAAAAAAGGACCAGTCGCAGTCGGCACGGAAACAATTCAAATAAAACAAGAAGTTCCGTCTAGAACTATACGAGCCTACCTTTCACTGTATACACCACCTTCAAATTTATAATCTTTCTCTTTCTCGTTTAGCTTTAGTTCTTAATTGCTTCAAATATACCTTTTTCAACCGGTTAAAACATATTCATTCATTAATTCATTTATTCAGTCATTCATGTATCCAGTCATACACTCATTCATGTATTTATTCACTAATTTACTTATTTTTTCATTCATTCGCTTATTTATTTTTTTATCATTATCCACTCATTAATCATTCATTCATTCTAAAATATTCTTGGAAGTCCAGATCAAAAAATTTCATAGGAAAATAGGTTCGTTAGTTCTGGATGAACTTTCTATCTGTACAATATTCTACGTTATAAGAGCTTTCCGTTAAAGTTTGTTCCAAGAAAATCGGTCCGTTATATCAGGATTTATATAGGATTGAAATTTCCCGTAGGCGCTATGTTAATTTTTTTTAAATTGTTCAAAAATGAACAAAAATTGTTCAAATTAATATTTCACACCAAGAGCTTCTTCCAGTGAGCTTGTTCATTGGAGCTGGAATCTTGTAGGCAGAGTTTACATAAATTGCTTCATTTTCGCCCATAGGCGCTAATGTAATTTTTTTTTGAACTGTACAAAATTGAACGAAAAATTGTAAAAGATGGAAATGAGATGTCCTCGCCGAGATCTTTCGAATGCAAAAAGAATTTTTCGAATAGGACATTTCGTTCAAAAGTTATTAGGGGGGACAGACAGACCAACACACAAATCCCCCCCCCCCCCCCCCATCTCAAAACCCTACTTTCAAATTTTTTATTTTTCAATCTTTATTCAATTACTTAACTTATTTTCGACTTTTCTTGATTTCTAACGACATTTTTACGATACAGTAAGCCATCTTTCATGCTTCATTAATTTTTTTTAACTTTTACGGGAAAGTAGGCTAATCAAAAGCAAGCGCTTTATCAATCGTCTGGAAAAAATAAAACTAAAGTTAATTACCGTGAAAAAATAATTTCAAAGTGCGGAGAAAAACGCTTATAACTTCTTTTCTAGTTAATTTAGAGGCTTCGAATTTTAGCACGTAGAGCAAAACTCTTCCTAGGGTGGCTTTTTACCGGCTTTTCAATAGTATCAATTTCGAAACGATGCGACAATTTTTTGGTATAGAAAAGAACCCTTTTACGTAATTTTCGGCTATAAATTTCAATAAAAAAGAACAAATTCGAATTTTAGGAAAAACTCTTCGAGGAGCACGAGGACGTGATCCAAGGTACCTGTAGCCAAAATTTCGTACTTCTGGACCCTTCCACCTCGCCGGAGGCAAACGATACACAAACAAACAAACTGAGACACAAGCTCTGTTTTATTTATATAGATTACCACATTGAAGTGAACATGTGTTTTACTATCAGTTTGTAACAAGCATTACGGCTATTCTTTTTTCCCCGCTTTATTTTCTTCTTTAAACGAAATTCCCGGTATTCTTACTTTACATGGGACTATTCCTAATGTAAATCTAATTGTAATCGTACGTTCTACTTTAATTAAAACTTTACGATTAAAGAACACTTCAGAATTTAAAACAACAAAAACTTCAAACAATTGCTGGGTTTTGTTTTTTTTTTCAGACACTACAGCAACTAAACAATCTATCTTTACGGGATTTTTTTCCCTCAAAAGCACTCTCTAACTCAAGCTCTTTCAGGTCAAATTGCATAGGCTTCCACGATAAAAGATGTTACATTAGAAAATAATCCCACAGAACCAAAAAAAAAAAGCTATTTTTTTTTCCTTAATGTTAAATCTACTCTACGTTAAAAAAGCAGATCAAGCACGTAAAAGGGGGGAAAAAATGAAGAATGCTACACCAGAATCAAGAAAGGAAAAAGAAAAAGGTCAAGCGAAAGATTTTCTTCCAGTTGTTTAAATCAAATTTACAAAACGATGTTTTGTATCAAATACTTTCTTGCTACATTTGGCGACGCACAAATATTCGGAGAAAGGTTCAGAAAAAAAAATTCTTTAAGCGATCTAGTTTCGTTTCAATCTCGATTTCTTCTATTCACTTTTCGGAGAAAATAAGCAAAAGAAAAAGCAAGGTTAGTCTAGCACTGAGCGTTTTTGACATTTGTTATTATCTGACGACTGCAAATCGATTCTTGAGAGTTTCTGCAAAATGGCCAACACACATTGCCTGGTAACCCACCTAATGGTATGTTCCGAAGCGTCAGAACTGCGATGGCGAAACAGCATTATAAAAGTATTTATTCACGCTACGATAAGAAAAGATGCAGCTCCTCTTGAAGGATGCACACTTCAAAAAGAAGAAAAACTATTTTAGACTTTTATACACTAGTCAAAATAAAACTCACAGCTTATAGGAATAAACTCTTTTGTTCAGAGAAAAGTCGCATGACTACTTCATGTTCCCCACTTACCAAGGTATGTGCGTTGGATGAAAAAAGACGAATGCTATCAAAATCCCGTCAAAGTATCTCAATCGGGTAAAGACAAATAACTTTTTTTTTTATTATTATTATTATTATTATAAGAAAACAATGAAAAAATTCCTGCATTCTGTTTCAAATTACAACATCGAATCTAGGCATGCAGGCCGACACAAGTACTGAGTTTACAAATTCTCAAGTTGGGGGCTGGACACACAAATAATAATGCCGATACGAGAAGCTGATTATGTTTCTCTATCGAACACGTTTTTCAAAGCTTTATTTTCTCGCTTTCCTTGAATATTAAGTCATTTAAAAGTACTTTTTATCTATAAGTTGGTAGGAGAAAAAGGATATTTAAACCAAAAAATCTCAACATATTTCCCCTATTTTGTTGAAATCAGAACTGAATCTCTTCTTGATCTCAAAAATTAAAATTTTGGGGGGAACACCAGTCAAAGCAATTGTTTGTAGTGCAACAGACATCCAGAATTTTTTTAATCATCCAGAAGTAAAAGTTTGGTAAAATTTTGATTCGAAAGACTTGGCAATCTCGATAAAAATAAAATAATAGATTATTTTGACATTATTGGTTTCTAATTTTCTTCGTACGAGATCATAAATAAAATGTACGCTATTTGTATCATTCAAATTTTGAAAAGGGAAGAGAAATATGGGAAATTCATTCGATGGCTAGAGAAGGAAAAACGCGAATAGAAAAATCTGCAGCAAAAAGGATGCGTAACTTCAATTTAAGAAATTTTTGATTTTGCACTGTTTTGTATTTTTTAAAGCATTTTTGCTTTATACAGAAACAGGGTTCGCTGATTTAAATCAGCTTGATTCAAAGAAAAAGATTTTTTTTTTTTTAAATCATAGATTTAAACCAAAATAACCATTGAATTTGAATTTTTTTCTTAAAAATTGATTTTAGTGTTAGAAATTGTTGGTCTAAACATAAAATATGTTGCATATTTACAACCTCTATTTCAAGAAAAACTTCATAGGTTCCTCTGTCTCTGTATATAAGTATTTCATAACTTTAGAACTTATTATTTTTATTTTAATTTTACAATATATTCTTCTTCTTTAAAGCAACTTAACAAAAGGCACAGTAAAAAATTTCAGCTTAAATTTGTTCATTTTACTTAGAATGTACTACTAATCCTGGTTGGATTAAATTTCATTTCAATCATGCATTTGTATTAAAAATTTGTTTATCTTTATTATTAAATATCTCCTGCTGCGAAAATAGCTTAAAATGTGTTTGTTCATAATGTTTAACATGTCAATTATTTTTATAAGTGTAACATAATAAATATCGAAAGTCTCTGAGGTCTGTTTAAAACAAAAAATCCGATTGAAATAAAAAAATCCGATTTAAATTTTAAAAATCCGAGCTATCTTTGAGCTATTTAAAAAAAGTACAAAGACAGTAAAACAGAGATAATATACTTTTATGTACCCATTTAAAAGTTGTAACATTTCTTCCCCACCTCCCTCATGTGAGGGAGGTTCAGAAAATGAAACACAGGATTTCAGAAAATTAAAATCAACGAATATTGTATTTTAACAAGGCAAAATTGTATTAAAAATATGATTGGGCTCGGCTGAAACCACCAGTTAGTTGTGGTTGGGGCAGTTTCATTATGGTCTCATTTTTCTCTACTACAAATTCATTAAAAGTTAAAGTCTTTTTCCACAAGAAAAATTTTCCTTTTCGCCCTTTCTAATAAACTGAACATAAGACTCCGCATCCGTCTATATCCCCAACTCTGTGAGTATAATAAATTATTGTCGCTTTCATCAAAACCTTAACAATCATAAAGTCATTCACGCCTATTTTTGGATCTTTCGTCAACCAATTAATTTCCGGTGGCAACTCACTATCAACACGAGTAGGATATATATAAATCAAAAGACCCTTCATCACCACAGTGTCGTGAAAAGGAAACACCAATTGATGTTTCTCATCAGTTTGAAGTTTTCCATCAATTGATTCATCATCAGATAATTCATTCACTTTTTTCTGTTTTTTCTTCTTCTCAACTGCAACGTTGTTTTCACTTTATTAGCTGTTAACAGTAATATCGAGTTGTTGGCACATTTAGCTGAGTAAAAAAAAGGGGGGGGGGAGGGGGAATAAAAAAAAAAGAACAAGATCAATTAGGGAGGAATAATAAACATCCCATCTCTCCCGAAAACATGCTGTCCCATTTCTCCCACTCCAGAACATTCTTTTAAAATGCCTATCACATAAAACATGCTGGATATGGGCTTAATTTGAACTGTTAGTTTGCAAACACTATATCTTTGAGTTTATTATACATTTAAAATATTTTTATTTTAGTAACGAGATTGAAAAAAATCATTGAACCTATTTACTCCTCCAGCAAAAAAAACAAGGTTTTCTGAGTTTAAACACAGGGAATACTGTAGCTTGTTAACAATTAAAATCATGCAAGATGGTATAACTGTTCCATCTAGTAGAGCAACTAGAAATCAATTCTAGTGTTATATTTAGACGCAAATGCAACTGTCCCATTCCTCCCAACGCTCCCCTACTCGCAAAATTCTAAGAGATTTGGATATACACATGCAATTAAAGATAGGGCAAAGAGAAAAAACGTGAGAGTTAGATTTTGAAAACGAGCGAGAAATTGTGAAATATGCATGTAAAAAAAGTGATTATGAAATAGTGTGAGAGTTGCAATGCTTTTATTAGAAATTATAAAAATAGTGATAACAATAGAATACAACTTTTAACCACCATAGTCAAAATGTGGTTGGTATGAAAATAATTCATTTTATTGTTTCAAGAGTCTTTATTACATAAAAAATGGAAATAAAGACTTTCGATAAAAAAAAAAAAAAGCGTCAGACAACAGTTTAAAATGGTTTTGCGTTGTGTAACATGAGTATCATCATTGGACAACTTAATGCAACCAAACCGATCTATTACAAAGCCATCAGAAAAGATCCTCAAAATTGCGAAGTAAAACCATTCTTTCTTGAACGTTCAACGCAGACATTATACCACGAGGAAATACAAACCAACGAGGAATCTTCTCAATGGTTTGCGAGTAGAAAGAGTATCAGTAAATGCGGAATAATTAGATGCTAATCGATCAGATAACTTCCGGAGCAGCATATCCTTTTTAAAAATTGAGCCCGTTAATAATGTCTCCTTATTTTCTCGCATCACGTTTCGTTGCAATGGATGGAAAAATAATTCGCCCTTATCAATCACTTCTTACGTCAGAGGGACATAGATCATAACACCTGAGGCTATTCTCACTTCAGCGGACACAGCCTATGCGCGGGAACCAAGCCACCCTGAAGACAAAAACAACTATCCTAGAACTCATGATTACAAGTACTTTTCGCAACAACCTGAAATTATCAATTGCTAAATAGGTTTATGGTATCCGAATGCAAAATACTCATTTAAAACTTGAGAGAAGGAGATCTGGTTCTTAATCCGCATACATTTAGAAGTTCATAAAAACAATTAATTGATTCCAGAAGTTTTGACTCTAGTTTGAAAAGTAAGATACAAAATTTGTAATCATTATTTAAAGCACAATTTAAACTGTCCCAAAAGTTCCATATCATCTTTTTTCGAAGGAAAATTCCATATCAATTAGTGTGTATCTCGAGGAAAAAAGGAAAAAAAACTGAAGCCTACAACTTAATACGTACTGTCTAGAAAATAAGAGATCGTCAACAAAGTTTGTCAAACATGTTGAATTTCGAACTGAAAAAGGAGGATCTGAAGAAGATTTTAGAGGAATCGGGAGTGGAAAATCAAAAATTCGGTTTTGTATCAGTAAAAATACCAATTTCATATCAGAATTATCGGTTTTGTATCAACTTATAAGTTTTCTATCGCAACTCTCAGTTTTGTATTAGTACAATGATAATTTTGTATCAGAACTGAACTAGAAATAAAGAACAAAGTAAAAAAAAAAAAGCTCGTAGACCAGACGGTAGCTAAAAGTACTGACAATAGGATTAACAAGCAAAACTTGTCTGAAAATAAACGTTATAGGAATTCGGAAAACTTTGTTCTGTGCTGAATTACAGCTGTCGTTCAACCTTTACTATTCCCTTTCTATTTAGTCAAAAAAAAAAAAAAGAAAGAATTTTTGTAGCTATCTGGAAAACTATTTGCGTGGATATTTTTTTAGTTCAAACTTTTTTTAGAACCATCCATAATTAATTATTGGCTTCTTTTATTGATCATGTTTATATTGCGTTGCTATTGTTCTGTACTTGTTCAAACCATATCAGTTAATCTTGGGGAATTCACCATTTTTTATTTTTTTTTTTATTTCCAAAAACGAAAACTTTCTTCGCAAATTTATAGCAAAGGTTTCGCATTTGGGAGATAACCCCAAAGAAAAAATAGTACATTTCTTTTATACACATAAAAAAAGAAATACAGGTTTACAAACCACAAAAATATTTTAACTGGAAATAATGAAGGAATCACACTATTGTAACAGTTCGAAAACGCATAACATCACATCTGAAAAAAAAAAAAAAAAGCGAAATCACTCTTAAATTCCAATTATTGTCATCAGAGCTTGCAGTTCAACGTGTTTGAGTGGAGAATGTACAGGAGAAAACTGGGAAATGTGGTTAGTAGCCAGTGACCGATAGGCTCAGTTTTGTTAGTAGCCACTTTTAAAAATTGCTAATAAGAATTGAAAACTAACTCTAAAATCGTTCAGAAAATAAATTATTCAAATAAAACAAGAAACATGCAGATTTGAAGTAGCACATGCTAAAATGTTTTAGACTTTTAAAGTGATTTAAATACACAGGATGCTGAAGGATTGAAACTTGAACTGCGGCGTGAAATTTTCGGCGAAGCACGTGTTCAATATTGGCATGTTTCGAAGAGAAAAACAACAAGAAGTTCCGTCTAGAACTATACGAGCCTACTTCCCCGTATACACCGAATTCAAATTTATAATCTAGCTATCTCTCTCTCTCTGTTTTTCTCGTTTAATTTTAGTTCTTAATTGGTTCAAATATACCTTTTTCAACGGTTAATAGACATTCAAACATTCATTTATTAAGTCATTCATGTATTTAGTCACTCATTTATTCATTCATTATTTTGCTTATTCATTTAATCATTCATTGATTCAAAAATATTCTTGAAAATCCCGATCAAAAAATTTCATAGGAAAATAGGCTCCTTAGTTCTGGATGTACTTTCTATTTGTACATGTTCTACGTCATAAGAGCTTTCCGATAAAGTTTGTTCCAAGCAAATCGGTCCGTTAGATCAGGAATTATATAGGATTGAAATTTCCCCGTAGGCGGTATGTTAATTTTTTTTGAACTGTTCAAAAATGAACAAAAATTGTTCAAATCAATATTTCACGCCAAGAACTTCTTCCAGTGAGCTTGTTCATGGGAACTTGGATCTTGTACCCAAATTTTACATAATTTGCTTCATTTTCGCCCATAGGCGCTAATGTTAAAATTTTTTGAACTGTTCAAAATTGAACAAAAAATTGTTCAAATCAAAAAGTAAAATATGGAAATTAGATGTCCTCGCCGAGATCTTTTTGAATCGGACATTTCGTTCAAAAGTTATTAGGGGGGGACAGACCGACAGACAGACAGACAGACCGACAGACAGACAGACCGACAGACCGACAGACCGACAGACACACTTTTTCCCCATCTCAAAACCCTACTTTCAAATTTTTTATTTTTCAATCTTTATTTAATTACTTCACTTATTTTTGACTTTTCTTGATTTTTAACGATATTTTCACGATACATTAAGCCTTCTTTCATGCTTTATTATTATTTTTTTTTACTTTTACGGGAAAGTAGGCTAAAAAAGGTGATTTGCCCACAAAAAAAAGGGGGGGGGGAGGGGATTTTCAGTAGAATGTGCTGCGAAGTGACCGTGCAGGAGTGGCGATCGTTAACACATTTTTTAATCTCCACTTTTACTACTTAAATCGCTATGTGGCGAGTGGCGACCGCTAATTTTCACCCATGAGAGAAAGTACAAAGCTAGCTTTATGTGGCAAAATATTATATTAATTTTCTCATGTAGGCGGACGTACGTTTTATTCGATAAGTCCAAAAGTTTCGTATTCATCATTTTCGAGATGTGCCCCTATTGTCGATGATGCATACGAGTCTCGATAAATAAATAACAGCAATGTCAAAATAAATTAAAGTCGCACGCGAAATTCCCCAACTGCTAATCAGAAATATGTGTCCATTACATATTTTCAATGCAAAAATAATTGATGGAATACTGATGTACTTTTCACGCTATCGCTGAAAATTTCAACTAAGATTGCAACCATTAATTTTCAGACATGACCATACGTGTTTACTCTTTTCTCAGCAAATTAATAAGAATTTTTTAAAGAACTACTAAATATGCTTTTATTCTTAATATTTAACGAAAACAAGGTTGGAAGTTCGAAAAGGAGATTAGAAGAAAAACCCAACGAGTTACTAGATCTTTCTTACGGAAAGGAATGAAAACATACATAACTCATTTTTGTTGGGGGAAAAAGAGGTTGTGGTCAGTTTACTAATTCAGAACTGTTTAGCATTCCAGTCCTATGGTCGTTGTCACAATATAAATATGAAATGATAGCAGTAAATCCTTGCTTAAGATGTAGAGAGATTAGTTTTATTGAGAAGTTCTGAACCATTAGTATTAGTCGCTAAAATGGCCAAAAAAATAGCTAGTTTCATTGATGTTTAAAATAGGAAACTTAATTTTCGTTCAGTCGAAGCAGAATATCTCGGACAGTACATGGACGGGGGACCCCCTAAATGACGGGCCCGGAATTTACTACATTTAACAAACTTAATAACATGTGAAAATGATTTTCGCACTTTTATAAACATGCAAACACAATGAGAAAAATAAGACCTTTTTCATAAATAAAACATATCTTAACCAAGTAAGAGAATTTCTAGAAGTTATAAAACTTTTTGTTTGTGTTCGTTACTTAAGGTTCTGGAACTTTAGTATGGTCAAACAAAGAAAAACATTGTGAAACTTTAAAAAGAATATAACGGCTGGGACTGGACCCCTCCTTTCTGAGGGCCCGTAGAGGAGTAAAAAATAGATTTAAGAACAAAACTCACAATAGTAGCTATTACTTTAAACTACCTTTCAAATGTCAAATCACAGTTATATTCGCGAAATCACCGTTATATTCATTTTCGCGAAAATTACGGCACGCGAAAATAAGGGCCTTTAGAGTAGTCGATGAAAATGCAACTGTTCGAAGTCATGATTTTATTGATTAGGATAGGGAATCTCATCGTGTTGGAGACGTTACCATTTGCAAGTGTCCGAGACGGAGATCTATACCTACAAAAAATAACTTTCGCAAGTTGCGGCCCGCAATATACATAACGCTGATCCTGAAATGAGAATTCTCATTCCATACATAAAGAAAGCCTAATATCAAGTATATCTGCTATAATTAAAAACAGTACCCACTCAGCTTACTAAAATTTTTCCTGCTAAAATCTTGTTTGAATATGTCATTTAAATTTTTAAGAATTTTTTGTTTAACCTAACGTTTGAAATTACTTCTTAACCCCTTAACTGGTTTGCCCGTACAGCGTACGGGCATTGATATTTCCGCCTTTTTTGTTTTGATTTGCCTGTATTTTCAATAGATTGAAAGAGAGTCTTTAGTGTTGGAATATTTCAATAGATCGTGAGATCTGTAATACAGTTTTCACCGTATATACTCTGTGATTGCAAAAAGCCAATATTTAGGGACATTTGTGTTTCAAAGTTATAAAATAGAAAAATGCTTAAATTCATTATTTATGGAAATTTTTAAAAAATTCTTTCATTTTCCTTTTATACCAAGTTAGGACTTTAATTATATGCGATGAAAAAATATGCTTTTTTTAGGAGTATTTGTGGTAAAAATATTGATCAGTAAATATCATTTAAAAAGCCAATAAATATCATATGAACCAAACTACCATTTCTATGGCGTATTATCCATTTCCCTGACGTAGCATTAATACCATACTATTGCAGAAAGCAGGGGTTCCACGAAATCATTCAGTCTTAAAAAGGGTTCCACTTTCCACTCATCAACAAATTAAGAAACGCTGTTCTAGGTCATGAACAGCGGTGAACTAAAATAGCGCCATCGCCAATAAAAAGTACCCCATTGTCAACCTTCGAATGTAACTGCACCGATATTGATAGTGGTTTTAAATCTATATAAATAAAACAGAAAGTTTGAGTGTATGTATGTGTATCGCTCGCCTTCTGGCGAGATGGAAGGGTCAAGAAATACGAAACTTTTGTTACAGGTACCTTGAGACAGGTCCTCGTGCACCTCGAAGAGTTTTTCCCAAAATTCGAATTTGTTCTTTTTTTATTCCAATTTTAAGCAATTACATGAATTTTTTGATTTTAAGGCGAAGAAATGCTTGCACATTTACACGATTTATGTCATTCGAAAGGGTGGAATTTTTTGCATTTTATGAACTTTGTTCAATGCTTCTAAGTTTATTAGGGCAGAAGTTCGTTGTTATAACTGTTTTAGAACAGCACATACGATTGAAAAAATGCTGTTTTATCTTTATTAATACCGTTTTATTAGCGAAACAAATTCTAAAATTTCATTTCATTTTTATGCATAGTTTGTAGATTATTTTATTAACTGCAGACGATTTTCAATTACCTTATCTTGAATTTCCTTCTTCTTTCTTTTTTGACGGTTTAATATTTATTTCTTCGATAAAATCGCTACTTTAATTTGATTTTTAGAACAATCATGTTATAATGAAGTTTACCAAATCTGTTGTCCGTAATCGAAGGGGTATTTCTAGACGAACTTCTGCCCTCATTTTAAATTTTATTTTTAGAGAATGTTGCGTTATTCAAAACTCGATTATATGGGACTGTTGACGTTATATAAGAACTGTACGATAAGGACAATTTTAAATTACTAATATCTTGATCATAATGGGGATGTTTACGGATTGTTTTCCTTATGTTTATAGAAATTTTTGAAGATTATGGTTCTTAATTTGATTCGGAGTTTTAGAACTAATGTTGACGTTATTTAGAAACTGTTATTCTTATTCTGATAGGAATTTTAAGGACTGATGTCCTGATTTTAATGGTAATTTTTAAAGACTGTTTTTCTTATTCAAATGGGAATTTCAAGAACCTTTTATTTCAGAACTATTGCTTTTGAACAGACGGAATTTTTAGACTGCTAACCTTATTCTAATGATAATTTTTGAAGATTGTTGACGTTCTTTAGAAAAAGTTGTCCATTCGAATGGATTATCATAAATGGGGAGTTTAAAATAATTTTTTCCATTTTTTGGGAGAGAATGTTGCATATCTGACACGTGATTTCCCTTATCTTCTCCGCCACAGTGAGTTATGCAGTACTCGGGGTAACCCGTGCAAGGCCGGGCACGTCAGCTAGTTTTAAATATAAAGTAGAGAAAAGGAAGATAATTTTATTGTTTGAATGTAACATGCTCGAACATCAAGGACATTAAAATAGCGAAGCAGTAAGCAGCCAAAACTTTTTTTTATGCTTCCACACGTTATTCTAATTCAATATGCTTTATTTGGCACCAAGGACTATAAGATTACAAGGGAATTGTTGAATGACTCAAAAATTATAAGAAAAACACGAAATATTAAGTTCACTACTTATTTGGAGAAATCATAATAAGTTCATCGTCCCTTGCGGTAGAAAAAGTCTTAATTGAAGAAACAAGTTATATTTTAAACAATAGCGTTGATCCCCCCCTCTCACATTTGCATTGACGTTGGGTCACTCCACCAATTTGTAGATTTCATAAAAGAGACATTTTCAAAACTGCAAACAAATAACAACAAGTGAAATGTGAAAAACAATTTCGTTCAACTCACAGTAGAAAATTAACAGAATTCTTTATTTATTAGCAAGGAATTAGAGGTTTATTTCAACTTTTGAGCTGCTATTGCAACATAAAAATTTAATGGTTTAACAAGAAACCAAAGAAAAAATATGTAACAAAACCCCAGATACTAAGGAATTGACTAAAACAATTTTTTTTTATTTAACAGTACCAGGTTAAAGCACAGAATTTCGTCTCAAAAAAGTGAAAGAATTTTATTTCACTTCGAGGAGATCACAACATGAGATGAAAGAAAGCTTCTTTTCTAATCTCGAATAACAAACATTACTTAACATTTGATAGCTCCCTTCATGAAACAGATTCATCCTTTGGCTTCGCTACAGAATCAAATAGCGGAAATAATACATCAAACTGCTAACCTGTTATTGATTAGTCTACAGGCAGAGTCCGAAATTCCGCGTCATTTCGCCTTTCGGCTACTATGTCCAGATATTAGACCAACTCCCATGTCTAGACAGACTAAATGTGCAGAGTGTATAACGTTGAAACATTTCTCCATGACATTATGCAATTAGACTATGTTGTAGCAGCCTCCGAACATTTGAGTACCTCAACACAACAAACGTTCGGTATACGCAGGGATGCACAAACTATGGCCCGCGGGCCAAAATTGGCCCGCCGACCCTTTTGAATTGGCCCGCTAATATAGTTGATAAAAAAGAATAATTATAATAAAATAAAATAAAATACTAAAGAAAAAAATAATTCTAAAAAAAAGCTTACGAAAAATCGTTGTAAAAAAATACTATCGCAACTCCGCTACTGAATTTTGGTCGCAATTTTCGGAACTAATCGCCATATTTCATTGCATTTTATTGGAAATACTTCAGAAACTACTCAAATCACGATAAAAGTGGTAGAATATTGCATTGTCATCTGGTTCTGAGCTCTATGTAAAGTTTCAGAACAATATAGCTTATCGGGAAATGGTCAAAAATTCAATTGCTGGATTTTTCGAACAGCCATTATGTGCGTTTTTTCGTCTATAAAAGAGTTTTGTCCCATTCCTGCTACGATTTCTTTAGTTAATTCAAAGCAACGATCGTTAGACATAGCAGGCAAAATGTCATTATTTGCGTCTTCATCGCTATCTTGCTCTTTGTCATCGCTCGGGTGTAGCACCATTTGGATGCTTTCCGAACCGGACATCTTGTTTATCAAATTATTAATTTCGTAAAATCCGATCATCAATCATTTTTACAGTAATAAATGATTTCAAAAAGGACGAAAACGAAATGTAAGAAGCATATTTAAATGGCAGAAACGCGCAAATTTCATACTTGTGTAAAACGACTTCGCTTTTGCGAACTCGATTTTAATAAATAATTCATTTTCACAGTTGCAATTTTTGTTGCCTTAATATCAATTTTAAATTCTTATCACCTTATTTCAGCTCTTAATTAAATAAAAAAATATAAAAAACAAAAATAAGCGAGGTTTAATTATCACACGATCAGCTATTGCGGAAAATTCGCGAATCTGCCGTATTAGAAATTTTCCGAACTTTCGTCTAGTCCGACTTTTGTTGCAATTCGTCTTCGAATACTGACGAGACAAATAAATGTATAAGAATCTAATTACTTATTTCTTTCATGTTTAATTATTGAAATTATATAGAGAAAAGGTCTGATTTTTCTCAAGTATTGTTGGATATTTTTTCTTAATTCTAATTTTCATCTGCAAGTAAGTTGACGCCCCCTCCCCTAAAAAAACATCGCTTTTAGACTAAATTGTTCGACCTATAAACACTGAATATGTTACTTGTAAAGGAAAAATGCGTATTTTTAAAGGCATTTAAAAAAAATCGTATTTTTACTAAATGGGCAAAAAAAACGCGAACTTTTCAAAAATGGCGGGAAAATTCACGAAAAAATTCCCGGTTTCCTGGTTTCCAGATAAGAGGTTCTGTACTGTATTACTATGCCAATTTAACTAATAAGATTTTGTAAATGTTTAGTTAAAAAACAATTTCTACTAGCCAAATTGACTAGTAGTAATGAATGAATAAAAATTTATTAACTAAACATTAATTTTCAGAATTAATAATATCAATTTAAATAATTATTTTACTTTATAAAGTGTAATTTATCATCAAATTGTAAAAATTTTATTGTTGATATATATTTAGGAACATTTATTGTTGATATGTATTTAGGAAATGAATAAATAAATAACGATTTTTTACATTAATTCACAAAGATCAATTTCTAATCTGCAGGAAAACTAGTATTTAAATTTAATTATATGCCATGGAACGAAATACGTTGATTTTTGATAAAGGAATCAGTTTAACTTTTTTTTTTAATTGTCCATGTAGCAATGTATAAATTTAATATTACTGTGCCCATTTAACTAATAAGATTTTGTAAATGGTTGTTAAAAAACAATTCTAGCAGCCAAATTGACTAGTAGTAATTCTGAATTGCAAGGGTTTAACGTCATGTGCAGACTCACGGCATTTGGATTTTGCTATTTAATATATGTGTTTATTTCTTCTGTATTTATATTGGCACTTTTAATTAATTTCTCATTTTAACTCTTAATATATTATATTTTAAATTTTACATTATAAAATGTCAAAGAAAAATGATCTAAAGTATAAAGAAAGTTATAATTTATAGAATAATGCTGTGTTTTTCTAAGTTTAAATTACCTTTTTATTTTCCATTTGTTTCATTTTCATAATTTGCACACATTTTTATAAAACATTTTAGTATTCCTCTTTTTTGCCATTTGACCAATCACTTCATTGATTATCAAAAACATAAATGTTGTGCAATTAATTGTTTAGAAATCTCACACCTCATTTTGTTTGAACTCATTTACACTATTTTTTTAAAACTTTCATTTAATAATCTGTTCCCGAGTACAGTAATTATTAATACATGTAATTTGTACATATTACCTCTAAATAAAAACTGAAATACACCCTGTATTTTTATGAACAAAACATTACGTTACTTTGGCCCCCAACCTGATACTTTCTAATTTTTTGGTCCTTCACCCAAAAAAGTTTGTGCATCCCTGGGTATAGAGTCCTGTCCTCTCTATACAATCAAAGCCACATAACTTTTGTTTCCTGAACATTTTATCGCCGTAATTATAAAACATAGCAAATTCAAGTAGCCTAAATTCCTATTGAACAGGGAAACAAAATGACGTTTGGTATTGAGTTTGTGCTTTTCCATTAACCATTTCTTATTCCGAGATATTTTCTTTGAAAGAAATTCAGTTTTGAAGCATCAAGCATACAATCTAAATCTTTATTCTGGGATCGATCCAGCATTTTTAACAGGGTCCTATTTTGGGGGATTTTGAAAAGATTATTGTGAAAAATCAAATAATTTTTTGAAAATTCAAAATTTAAACATTTTAGTGATAAAAACTATTGTTATTATTTACCGCTGATTTAAAAAAATAATTATGTGAAAAGTACTATTTGGTAGCTCGGAATTTTGTGAAGGGTCGTTTTGACTTTTCTCCACCAGACCCCTACCTTTTAGCCGAAGCCTAAAGCGGTTATCACACGACAGGAATTTTCAAGCAAACGTAACTTCCACCTCGTTCTATCGGCAACCACGAGAGCAAATTTTCGATCCGAAGTTTCCTACAGGGTTGCCCCGGTTTCTCGTACGGTTGCTCATAACGAGCTACCACTTTCTAATCTGTTTCCAATTTAAAGTATCTTTCTTACAGAGAAAGAGTATTGTAATCAATTTGAAATTTTTTACTTACAAGAAAACAAACGAATCTTTAACTGCACTTGTTGTCCGAACTGATCCTGTTGTCATTTCATCCGCCTGTGAGGGGAGGAGAAACTAACTTATCTATCGGGGGGGGGGGGGGGGGATTTTAGTGGCTGCCACCTCTAAACGGATAATTCCTCCGTTTTCTTTTCAAAAATTTTATAGAGTAGTTCAAGGTGTGGGAAAACATTATTTGTAACCCGTCACTTTTTCATTGTTACTTTTACTTGATTAATTCCGGACAGTTTGCACCGAACGAATACGGAGAAAACATACACAAACACACAGTGGAGCCAGGGCCTTATTTACCATTAGGCCTGTGAGGCCGGGCCAAGGACCCCCACTTTAAGGGGCCCTAATTTTGGTTATATATATATATATATATATTTTAAATTTAAAATTTTGTAGAAAAATATTTAAAAATAGTATCTTTCAAAAACAAACTGTTAGTGTTCTGTTGCTTTACAGAAAATTTGTATCATTAAATTATTTTGAAACCACAAGGAATTTTCACTTTGGGGGCCCCCAAATTTTGGTTTGACAATTTGAAAAACAAAATCGATTTCGGAGGCCCCCAGATTTTATTCAAATATTTTGTAATTTAAAAGCGGCCCCCAGATTTTATTCAAATATTTTGTAATTTAAAAACAATCATTTTGCACGTTGGGAGCTCCCAAGTGTTGGTCTGCCTCCAAACATGAGTTGTGCCTATAGTGATTCAAAATATAAATCAGGACCTGAATGGAGCTACTCTAAACTTTCCAACAACGGAACGAAACTTTCTACAATACGGATTTGTTTTGGGGCGGTCATCTTGATTAGTTTTATATATCATAATTCTTTCCAATAATCATACAATTTATTCGTTTATTTAATTTCATACAATGCATGACATTGTCCTTTTATCCTAAATATTTGCAATCACGTTTTTTTGTACACCTTTTTTGAAGAATCAAGGAAACTCTCCTATACTTCAAGTAAATATAGCTTACAACAAAAATTGAAATACTATGTACTTGCATTGAAGACTTCTAGCTTTGAAACGCATACATTTAATTAGAATTGCAAATTTGCACTTTACTTACAAATGTTTTAATCAAATTAAGAACTATATTTTAGTGTACATGTACATTCACATCACTTTATGTAGATACATGACGCGTATTAAATAATAAAAACAAAATATAGTAACAAATCACAATTTCATTTTTTATCAAATAAAAAAACAAAGCTAAAAAAATAGGATTGCAAAATCAGTTATGCATGTACATATACTAGACTACAATAATATCAATTCCTTGCTGAAAACATAACATATTTATTACATAAAAATCAATAACACCGATGCAAACTTAAGCGGCTCGAAGAACTGTTTCAGTCAACCACGATAAACATATCCCTATTCCCACTATTCCGGATACTATTTCATCCACTAAAATTTGTTCGAAGACTTTTAATTCCGATCTAGCATGTTTACAATTGTTCAGCCATATTATTGCTACTAATCCAAATATTCAGCACTGCAATTAAATGCTCGTTACATAACTACTTAACTTGAAATAACAAATAAATCATATGCTACTCTTGGATGCAGTAATACCGCGACCTAAGCTAAGAGGAAAATGAGGGATTTAATGCAAAGCAGCAAAGTACAATTTTTAAAATGTAAAAAGCTGCCATATCCCCAAAATTACCACAACTGTTTTTTTTTCCTTAAAATACCAGCTTTTCACACTGATTTATATCCATCTCTTCAATTTCGTTGTTTATATAAGTGCAAAACTGAGCTACTGCAAACAACGCCGGATTTTATTTCAAACACTGATTACATTTTACATTATGCCAAACATTAGCTCGTTAGCTAGAACGGTATTTTTCCAAGTATAATATGAATTGTTTTCATAATAAGGTACATGTTTGGATACACACTCAATGAATCCCCCCCCCCCTCTCCCTCAAAATGGCACTGCATAAGAAACTAGAGCAAGTCTAGTTGGAAAGAAAGATAACTTCCTTCCGAGCACTTTTTCCCTAAATTTCAAAATGTGATATTTCATCAACAGGCGAATTTTTAAAACAGCAGAACGCAAAAAGATGTTCAAAACAAAGCTGCTGCAAAGTTATCGAAATCAAAATTAAATATAAAATAAACCAATGAATAAAAATTCAAGAATTGATGATGAAGAGCTGAATAAGCAACTTGTCCACCAAGCAGTTTATACTATATTGCTACCTAACAAAGGAATGAATCTAATTGAATAAAAAGAGTTGAAATAAGATTAATTTTTCCCTAGATATTTATTAGTATAAAAATGATTTAGAACCATAAGGGATCATTCATAAATGATGTCACGCTTCGAGGGGGGAGGAGGTCCGTGAAATTGTGACAAAGTGTGGCAAGGGGAGGGGGTAACAAAAAGTGTGACATCAGGCTTATACAACATAGCGTCACATGTGACAAAAGGGGGGAGGGAGTCGAATATATCGAAAAAAAGCGTGACATCATTTATGAACGGTCCCTAATAGGAAGACAGTTACGGAAAATGTGTTTTAAAATGAAGCCTAGTGAAACAATATTTTGTTGACACAGAAAATCTCATAAAGAACTGATACATAAATCAGACTATTTAGAGCAATGGGGCACGTTTATATTTCCTTAAGAGTTTCTGCAATCTGTATACAACGACTCAGCCCTTTATACTGCAGTGGGAAATAATTTCCCATCAATTACGACAAATTTAAGTGCCTAAAGTAATCTTTTTTTGCCATTTCCGATTAGTTTATTCATTGGAAAGTAAAGTAAAGGGGAAAGGCAAAATGAATAGTAAAGATTATTTTGAATAATAAAGAACCAGTTAAGGCTCGGGATAATTCATTGCAGTCCTTAAGTCGGTTAAATATTACTATTCAGTCAGAAATCTTACCAACGGAAATAAGTTCGGTTTTCTCCTAATCTGTAAGTCCGAAAATCCCAAATCGCGATTTTTTAAAAAGCAAGGGGAAACCGTCAACCTCGCCGAGTTGCCTAATAAGTTTTCCTGATTTTCTTCCCGCCAGTACTGCAAAAAAAGAAGCAGTCGCGATTAGAAGGTTTCATGAAAAGCAGCCTTAAGGTGCCTTTATGAAAAAATACAATGAAACCATTACATTTGTATATGAACTTGGGTTGGCGACAATGTCTATAGCACTCATTAACCTGTGCTGCTCTCTAACAGAACCCATAAGAACCATCTTGATCAATCAAATGTGAGAATTGTTAACATAAAATGCAACACTGAAACATTACTATGTTAAAGAAATATTTGTCATGCTTCAAAATTGTGTATCAGGCATTTATTGCTGCTTTTGAAAATTTTGTCGAATGGGATAATCGATAATCCTGAACATCATTCGCACTTCCCATCCGCCCTTCCAAAATATAAAAAGTTATTGGCCAGCGAATCTAAATCAAGATTGACTTTACCGTAATAGTGGTCCGAGTGCACATCAATTCAGCTCGTTTTACTAGAATTTTGTAGCACCTTGGCCTCCCATAGCTCTGTCATGTTTATAAGTGTTAGTGGAACTTCACAATTAGGGGTAGCACTGTGTAACTGTGCCGATGGGATTTAGGAGTTTAGTTTATGCCCAGATAGGGTTTCCAGATGCTCCCCCTCGAAAGTTTTGAATAAAAACTTTTAAGCCTCTGCGGTGCATGTAGAATCAGTCAATCAGTGAATATAAAACCCAAAACTTTGGTCGATTTCGTGCTAGCGTTCGTCTTAATGTGCTAATGGGGAACCACCATAAGCGTGCACATAGAGGGCACCAGAAGTACCGTTCTACCCCCAATTAACACATAAAAACGAACGCTAAGACGAAAGCCGCAAACTTTTTGGGTTTTAGACTCACTAATTCCACAATTCATAGGAGCTTAGAAATCACTTAACTCATCAAAAGTTTCCATGGAGGTACATCAGGGACCGGGGACCCTCCTCTTATCTTGAAATTACGGCACATTGGTTCCCCATTTCTGAAGCTCTGCGAACGCTTATAGGTACTACGGTACCTCTGTACGCATGCCTCCTATGGGCATGTTTAGTTTATCACGTTTATTACTTATCCCGCATTTCATTTGTTATAAAGCAGAATTCTCCATCTATGTTATCATATAGAGATGAGAAAATGGTAGCGACGCCTTTCACATTATATTGTAACTTTTGTGACATTTTAAATTGTAATGTCACAGACAATTTGGCTGAATTCGACGATACTATGACGGAATTCGCCTATGTGATCCCCCTACTTTTGATCTGCAGAGTTTGACCGTCCGATTAAAAAGAGTGCTATTAAAATTTCGGTCAATTTGACCAAGCTGGAGCGAAGTACGCCTGTCCACAAATAAGCAGCTGGAAGGAACAGCGGCTTTGGAAAATGATAAACGTTTTGAATTGAAGTGACATAATACATTGGTACATCTGTTCGATTAACTATTTTTGTCAGTGTCAAATATGTTACAATTTTACCAGCAACAACGGTAACTTGTAAAAATCCATAGTTTAATAAATTATGCTAATTTTACTATTAGCAAAAACTTAATTCGGTTAAGGCAATATAATAGGCTCTGACGAAGATTTTAATAGAATTTACTGTCTTCTTAACGCACTATTTCGCAATAGACTTAAAAGATTTTGTCCTTGAGACGTTCATCAATATACATAACATGAGCAGAAAAATTATGGGTAAATACTGGGATCAAGGAGCGAGGCCACAGCGAAAAATCTCGATAAATTATTTATGATGGATTTTTAATCGACTTACACTAACTGTCAGATAACTATTCAGCAGTGAAGGATACATTAAGCGCAATTACGTAGTTCGTATTCAACCAGTGACGAGTGGCCTATATGGGGTGAACACAGCCGGATGATGAAGAACGCTAAGTCTTTTACCCGATAATTTGAAGACGGGTCAATCGACGTTTAAAGGTGGCCTCGTGGAACTGAGGTAGCGAAAATTGGATCCAGAGTGCCACAGGCGTTCGATTAGCGAGTGATTCACATACATCAACGACCAAATAAGGTACTCCAGTGCATAAATTGCAAACAAATGACGAAATAAGAGTTTTCTTTCCTCGTGGCAGAGATAAAACCTGCAATCGAAAACAGCAATTTCCCTCGAATGAGACCAGCTGCTATTTGCATACCGAATGAATGAAATATGAAAAATGAAGATAGCAGGAGATATGCAATGATTTATTTTAAATTTTAAGATTTATGCTAAACAACATCGGAAACGTTAAAGATAGGAAATCCTTAGAACATGTGAAAAATCCCTTTAAATAATGTTGAAGAGATTATGGTAAACCTACAAAGAGGTAGCAATTCACAACAATGAAAGGTTCTATAGAACTCGCGGTTGATTGTTTAGCAAATAAGGTTTGTAGGGGCTGACCATTATCAGATGACATTTCTAGGACTTTTATTACGCCCCCCCCCCCCCATTTTTTAACGATATTTACACATATCAATAAAAATGTTTCCACTGTCAAATGCTTCATACCATTTTATGATTTTTTTAAAAATAAAGTGCGCTTAATTGTTCAGACACTGGTCAGAAATGTTCACTACAGATTAATACATCATCAAATAGACTAATTTACATTAGCTACCCCCTCCCCCTCTGTAGACGAAATGATTCCATAATAAAAACATTGCCAACTTTTCCTTTAACGTTCTGCAGACTTTTTTTCGTACAATTTCTATATTATTAATATCATGAAAGGATTTCGAACTTGAATATATCTGCACTAATTTCAATGACCATTCGACGGATTATTTTTAAGAAATTTTTTTTAGCCTTTTCCTACATTTCTAAATATGGTTAAAAAATAAGTCTCCTAAAGGGACGTTTTACACTATTTGTATGATAACCAGGGGGAGCTCACGGGAGCTCGGCACGCGGCACCTGTACTTCTTTTCGATTTCATGCAAATTCTGACTATATTAGACGAAATTTAGGCTGTTTACACACGAAAATAAGATCCTAAGATTTAGGGCTCTCGCACTTTTTTATGAGAAAGTAACCCCAGGTGATAACTCAATATTAAAATATTGCATCCTTAGAAGTTATACCGTAAAAATAACTATCAGTAAGTTCCACAGAAAAATAACGATAATTTATCCCTGGACATAGGAAAAGAGGGCATTTCATGGAAATATGCTACTGAAAAATAATCAGGTTTGCAGATGTTAGGGATCCTTTAGCATCGGAATCGAGAATGACTAAATTTCCCACATGACAAATCAATTATTAATGCGGAAATAAATGTAATCATTTTCAGACAATTGCCATTCATTGCGACACCTGTCAAGTAACAAAAAAAATGGAAAGAAACCTTTTTTTCATAAAAATAAATAAGTTTCCTTGATTTCTACATCACAACTAATATATGACAAATTCTTTTGCAATGCAAAAGCTTTTTATATTTTTATTAAAAAAAAATTTTTTAAATAATTTTAGGCTTACGACTGTCTTTTTTCACTGTGCAACACGAAAAATGCCCTTTGGATGAAAATGTCTGTTTCTTATGCATTATTGGCTGAAAATTACGAATCTGCAATTATTTTTTGCCTATCACGTACCATTTTCCCAAAATTCCACATTTTAGCTTTTTACGTATTTGCTGGATAAATGGGGATATTTTCGTAATTTATTGACTTAATTTATTATAAATTTTATCTTTCTCATTGACAGTGAGATCGTTGCCCTTCTAGAGATCTTTTTAATGAACTTGGGTTACTTTAGTGACATTTTTGGCAACAAAAGCTTTATCTACTTCTCGAAGTTTTGAGTCTTTTACAAGACGACAAAGGCATTTTGTAGACTATTTTGCGGATAAAAAAAATAGTATACTGCTGTGATGTGAATGTACTATTTCAAGCATTAGGTCATTAGGACATGAGCACAATTTAGCAGTGTGATGCTTGTTTATCAGTGCTCCTCCATCTAAGTATTTTTTTCCTATTCATTCCTGTAGCATATTCTGCAAACACAAAGGAAATTTAAAAATTATGAGAGGCAAAAACATATCAAATGAGCCACTTGTAAATGTACAATGTGCCTTTTTTCTACAATTGCACATTAAACTTGGGTTATCGAAATATTTGTAAAAGCTCTGTACAGAGAAGGAGTGGCTTTCTTGCATCTCAGGAACAAATTCAAAAATTTAAGTGAGGCAAAAGTAAAAGAAAGGATTTTCATTCGCCCACAACCTAAGGAAGTCCTTTCATGATGAAAAGTATGAAAACAAACAATCAAAAGCCGAAAAATCCGCCTGGCTGGCCTTCAAATCTGTGTGCTCACGTTTCCTTGGAAATGAGAAAGCGTAAAACTACTAAAAATCTTGTTGGTGACATGATAAAATGCTTTTGTATTATTAGGTTGCTATATTTCATTTAAACTACACTTTTTGGAATCCCATATGGACTTCTTTGCTCAAAATTTTGTGCAATTAATGATGATCATGGGGAAAGTTTATATCAGGACATTTCTGTGTTTAAAAAGCGTTTCAGCGGTTGATAGAATGGAATTATGCGAATTGAATACTGCTAATCTGTTATCAGGGCACACCAACAGATGCCCACAAGATGAAACGGCCCAAAAAATCATTTTAGTGTTTGTGTTTTTAATAAGTAAGCCTCAGTTACATTCTTCTATAACCAAATTGCATAAATATGAGAAGTGGGTCTCCAGCGAAAACGGTACGTGATGGACCATTTTGGTTTGGATATTTGAATCAAGCACCTTTTGTTTATATAGAATCACATAGTTTCATCTAAAGGACGAAAAAAAAAAGTTAAGATTTGTTGCACAGTGTTATTAGAATCGTTGGTTTACCGATTTCTCGTGTTAAGTCACTAACGATGTTCCAATTTCAATTTTTTGTAAATAGTGTTGGAAGGAATAATAAAAATATAATTACACGTAAATTTAAAGCACAAATGAGCAATAAAATGCAGACATATGTTTCGGGATTGCTTGGAATCCCTTTTTCAATGCAACAGGGAGCTTCTAGAATGCAAAACATCCAAATGAAGGGATTATTAAGAAATTATTTTTAAGTGTTGTAAGGATTTGATTTACTTCTAGATCTTTTCAAACAGCAGATATTTAAAGCCTAGTACAATATACGAAAAAAATTCCAGGAAATCAAATTTTAAACTGAATGGTTTGCTTTTGAGAACAACTTTGAATGGCACATGTTTGCAAGTAAGTAAATATTAGAATAAAATGTTTTCATTGTGACATTGGTCGAACTAATTTGTCTAAGTACACGAGTTTACTACGTTCAAAACTTCAAGCAGACATAGGGCGCACACGCCTGCTTTTATGTTTTTAGGGAGAAAGGGTAAGAGGATGACAATGATTTTATCAGCACCATTGAAATGCAATCGCGTCTTTTTAAAGCTGTGGTAACCGTACACTTAAAAATATGTAACCCTGCTAAATACAGATTGAATATTCCAGAAAGACATGGCAAAAATGTTATAATAACGATAGAAACTAGCTATACGAGAAATGCTACTATATACTCTTCCAAACTTATTTCCACAGGTAAACAGCCTGGTTTCTGTCCAATGTATTAATATTTACTCAAAACTGAAAGATAATACAGAGTTGATCTAAAATATTATTAGTAAAATTAGAAATACAAAAAGTGGATGATTATTTATTACTATGAATTGCAATATAAATGATTGAACGAATTATGCTTTGCTGTTAAGATGTCTGAAAAATAAAAATATTATTGTGAAATTAAAAAATAATGATAATAATTCGTTCTAAATCTAAAGTTATTAAATAGATTATATACACACGCAGACAGAGGGATCTATGAAGTTTTGTTTGAAATAGAGATTTCTAACGCAACACATTTTTTGTTTAGAGCAACATTTTCTGGCACTAAAACAAACTTAAAAGAAAAAATTTCAAAAATGATTTAAATCAATGATTTTTTTAATTAAATTACTCGATCGATTTAAATCAATGGACCCCAATTGCAAACACTAATAAAGTGAAATATAATTGCCGTATAGCCATTCCTTTTAATTATTCACAACGGTTATCTGTTTTCCATTTCAAATATACCCAATAATTAATCTATTCATTATATTCACTTAGTTTTATGCTACGTAAACGTTATACGATCCTAAATATTTGAAAATACTTCCCCCTCCAAGAATTGTAATTAAACATAGAAATTTAAATTGTGTTCCTATCTCTCTCACCAATTGCAGAACATTTTTTACATGTGTAGAAACTAAATGTAGGGAGGACGGAAACAATGCAATGCAGATTCCTGTGAAAAGTAAGGACTCTCTGGATTTGCCTATTATAAGGATTTGCCTTATGTATTAAACGGCTCGGTTCACCGTTGCATAAAAATTACTGCTACGACCTACCGACTTTTTTTTTGTGTAGCATACTTGTTTTTTTTTCCTCTCGTACAATTATGTATTTAAGCAACTATTTTTACATACGCATATCTTTTATAGCAAAATATATAATTTACAATACCACCAAACTTAAAAATGAACCATTTGCTGTTGTTGCATAACATATTTTGCTCACTCCTCAAAATCATATCTGTACCCGAGAGCCATAGTATCTTACGTCCATTTTTCGAGTTTTAGCGATGAAGTTAAAAAATAAACATTTTTAGCACTATAAAACAAGACTTCTCCGTGCGAACCTTAGGATAAAGATGACCGATGGGAGCTTTAAAAGTTCGGAACCCTCATGTAGCTAGGTGGCTTTGTCGTGGGTACTCAGAATGTCCCCTCCAGTCAGTGTAAACTCTAAAAAACTCGGAAAATGGACTTAAGTTACTATGGCTCCTCGAATACAGATATATTAACAGCTCTTACTTCAACTACGTCATAGATGACGGAAAACAACGATTTTTGTGCGTAATTTAGAACAATTACTTTAAAAATAATTTCTTTTGAATAGCTTCTTTACCCCCAGCAATTTTCAAAAGGATAACAGCTTTCTTGTTGTAAATAAGTACAAATACGCAAATAACGAATATCTTTCTATTTCAACGAGAAAGTAATCGAAAAATATCTCTTACAATTAGTACTTTTGTTTGATTATTTTCAGTAAGATGAATTAGAGCGATCGTTATTTTATGTATAACTAATGTCGAAAATAGAATGTTTAACTATTGCAACCAAGCAGGGCCGGCGCGAGGTAATTTTGTGCCCTAGGCAAAGTTAATTGGCACGCTCCTTCCTTACAAAATTATATTTTTTTAATTTAAAAAACAGTAATAAACAAATCACGGTCGTAATGAAGCTAGTTTGGGCGCTTTGTCCAGCACTTCTTTCAGTTGTTCTTCTTTCTTCCCATACATAGTGCAGAAGGCTCCCGGAGCTGGTTTTGTCTCTCGAGATCCATTGGAAATTAGATAATTTTGAACAATGACCCCTTCACCCCGGGGTGGGTGGGCGGCATAATTCTAAGTAACTATAGAGAAAGAAGGCACATGCCTTTGGAGTTCGAATGTTTGATAGTTTTGTCACGGGAAGGGAGTGATCAACCGCACAACCGAATCACATCTTTACATTTTTTTAAATTGTATAATTAACAACCAAATTACCTTTAAAACGTGGTTGGATTTTTGCACCCCCTCAAGGTTTGCGCCCTAGGCAGCTGCCTAGTTTCCCTTAATGGGAACTCCGGCCCTGCAACCAAGTGTTATAGCGTTTGCTATTTTTTGTAAGTAATGAAACTGAATACTATTTTACTGCTCTTTTTAATGACTCGGCCGACTGTTCGTTACATTGAGAAACTTTAAATGAAATGTTTACCTCTAACTGAACTTTTTAGAAGCAGAATTAGGGCTAATCACAGAAATTATTAAACTTGCCTGCTCTAATTTTTCATTTTTGTTTGACCAGAATAAAAACTTTGGAACAACTTTGTGAGCTTTAACAGTTACGTTGAAAGTTTCGGCTCAGAATTTGAAAACATCATTATCTTACCGTTGCACGGGTTGGAGTATTCTAATTAATATTTTCCCAAAGGCAATAACAGCAACAAAGACCCTAAATAAGGCACGCTTCAACTGAGCCTCTAAGGTTTTAGAAATAAATACTTTTTCAAATCTAGGGGTCATTGGTATCTATCTGACTCCTGGTGCGAGTTTTTTAGGCGTCAAAATGAAAAATTTATCGTCTTAGTTTATACGTACACGAGGTTATGAGAAATAACCACAAAATAGAAATCATACGCAGAATAGCGAAAGATAATGTGTATTTTAAAAACGTCAAAATGAAACCAGTGTATTGCGTTAACCGTGGATCGGGATCGCTATGATTCGGAGAGTGATCCAAAATTTTAGGCGTCAGATTTTTCAATAAGGTTTGAAAAGATGGCCATCTAAAGGAAATACGTATCTGGTTGCGGAATGTACCTAACGAAAGCTTATTTCTAACACAGCCTTTAAATCACACATGATACATAAGTTCAGATACTCAATTACAAATTAGTCGATCTAAATAAATATAATGCTAATTTACAGTGATTAATTAGTGCTCTATTCAGCGTTTCCTAATCAGGATTTCGCAAAAGGGGGGGGGGGGACGAGTTTTGATTGTGCTAGTTCTATTGAGAAAATAAACTGTTGATAAATTTAACTGGAGTTAAAAATGTGTTGTTTTATTTTTAACATCATAACGGTATGCTTTCATATAAACGATAATTTTGGCAGTTCTTTACGCACATTTAAACAGTTTTCTATTAAATTGAAGCAGAAAAGAATAAAAATCTAATATTTTGCTGAATTTCAGCATCATAAAGCTGCTATCAAACTGTTTCACAAAAAGATTTTTTTATATTCCTCATCATTTCATAAATATGCCGTCTCTAAAAAAAAAATTTCCTCTCAGAAATACATTACCGAACGAAATTTAAGGTTCCTTGCTGGAACTTGAAAATAGTAAAAAAAAAAAAAGTTCCATTTGAGGGAAAGGTTGCTCCATAATATATACTATTTATTGAAATACAAACACAATAGCATTCACATCTGATGCGGCCCAATAGAAGGAATCTGCAAAACACTCAGAATCTGGACTTCACTTGTCCGTTCGGACAGAAATTTTCAGAACCCAAATTCCACAGAAATGTTACGTAAAATGGGCGGGGGTTTCAATTGAAATTTAGTGTTCCGATCAAATTTGCTATAAACAATTACAATATTTTTTTAGAAATGTCTTTGCCCTTTTAGAATACTTTCTTTTTTTAAAACTTATATTCAATTTTAACATCGATTCTTAAAGCAATTTTATTTTTAAATATTAGCACATTGACGTTACGGTTCTAAAACTACGTTCTTTAGCGATATTTCATTTAGTTCATAGGTAAGGAAGTTGGGCTTCATTTTTAAACAAATAGATCTTTAAAAGTATGTTAACAGGACGATCTTTCAGGCTTGAAAAGCAGATGAAAAAGGAAGCTGTTTTTCCGAAATTAAGGAAAAGATTTATAAAATAAATTAAAACAAATCGGAAAAACGAAATAAAAATGATATCAAAAAATAAAAACAAGTAATAAATTTAATTAAAAGTTCTCTCACCAATTATGTTCCACGTAATAAGAAAGTTTCTATTTTTGATCGTGGAAAAGTAAATGAGGTTCTGATCAAAATATATGATATCTAGTTCATTTTTACTCTCATTTAAACTACTGAACACTTATTACATAAAACCCACTTTGAAATACCGAACTCTGAAGTATCAGAAAACATAGTTTCCAAGTTATTCAAGTGCGAAAACAGGGGTCGTTCATTAAGGCCCCCCCCCCCCCCCACCTTACGATTAAAAACGCACCCTCCGCAAATTTAAAGGCATTTACTAGCAAAAAAGAAAGCTCCCAATTTAATTGTTTTTATATAGCTTAAGTTCACACTTGAGGAGTATTTCCCCGATATTTACGATTTCATAATTTTTCTATCAATTTTTTTTCAATTTAAAAAAGGGTAATTTCGCAAACTTTGCTTTTTTCACAAAAGTACAAAAGTCTCCAAAAGGAATCCTTGTAAATTATCATTAACATGATGTGCTTTAGTAGTGCTAAAAATAAACACACCTGTTTTTATCTATTTTCCCCGTTAGAAATGCAGCTTTTAAAATTTCAAAGAACGCATAAAAAAAAGATATGAACTTTAGATACAAGAACTGATATTAGCAAAAAGCACTCGCATATTATATTTTCCTCAACGTTAAAATACATTTAATCGGAATGTTCTAATTTTAATAAGTTCTCTCTCCCCCTATTGAGAAACTATATGTGATAAAAAGAAGCGAGGGATCTGCTGCTCCAGCAAGTTCTCGGTAGGAACGGAACTCCTCGTTTTGTGCGAGGCCTGGCAAGGCAGGAGGGGAGAAAACTTTCTCGGTTCTGCTAGCATTCAGCGAAGGAGCTTGCGTATGTGACGCAATAGGAGAAAATTCATTCACATTAAAAAAGTTACTGCTGTCAAACAAGATGAAGCGTTTTCCCAATAAAAATCAGCATCAAATTCATTCTTTCAAAATGTTTGACGTTATATTTAAGTAAATTCCAACTTATTTTTTTAATAAAAAAACTTTAAAGTCGAGTTATAGTAAGCTCCCAAACGTAAATGAAATTTTAGAACTGGATTACAAATAATATAATTTAGAATATGCAATAGGTAATAAAATTAATAAATAAAGTAAAAACGTTTTTGTAAAAACTTTATTAAGGCACCAAGTTTTAAGCAGATAGATCCAAAAAACACTTATTTTACTTTTAAATCGTGAGGCCATGGTAGCCTAGTGGTTAGGACGTCGTTCGAGTTCGGAACCCGACTCTCTGAAGACACACTTGGTATTGGGGAATATGTGCTTGTAAAATCCGTGGACCCTGAAGTCCTGATGCAGTCGTTCCAAGGGTACCGGCTGCCGAATAGAAAAATTCCCTCTCCTTCAATTTCAGGTCCAAAAAGGGCAGCGGCATCTGGTGTCATCCGACTACAGCGTGTTAGGGTTAATGCTGGCTACCTATCACGTGACCCTTCACAAACGGGAAACAATTCCCGTGGCTTTGAAAAGGGCGAATGCCGACAAGGCATTCGCCCCTTTATGTTGGGGGGAAAAAAGAAAACTTTTAAATCGTTGCCAAAGACATAACTGAACTAATAATTTAAAAAAAAAAATCAGAATGCAAAAAACAATAGCACATTTTAATAATCATTTGTTTAAAAAATAAAATTCTTTTTCTTTTACTGGAAATTATAAAGCTCGCATTTGCCTGCATCAATGTTAGGTTGGTTAGTTAGGTCTACAAAAATGTGCTTTTGTGTAGCTCGATTTATTATAATTACTTCTTTTCTTTTTCTCTTTTCCCCTCCCGGTTTTTGAAACAAAAAACTAAAAATATATGAAAAATTTCTAATTTTCAACACTTTGATTTCAAAAAGTTTCTTTTGTGTGTTTGTGGTTTTGTTAAAATATTTACCACTGTTAAAAATTTAATTATTGCTTCAAAAATAACCTTAAAACAATCAAATCATTTTTTTTTTCCTTCTGAATCTTTATTATTCTCTTAAAATTTATCAGAGGCTCTAACACTCAAGACATTCCTTTACCTCCATAACACTACTTCCAATTTTTTTTTCTCTTTAAATGGAATTATTTATTTTATTTAGTTGTTTACTTATTATTTTTTCAGGGTACAAAAGAGAAATACTTAATCAGATAATAAGCTTTCTGTAATATTTTTTTATTATTATTTTTTTTAAAAAATTGCGCAAACGCAAGTGTAAAAAAAAAATCCATTCTCAACTAAGATTTTGAGCGTATAATTTCTCCGTTAAATTTGCATATCTTTCGTCAAAATCGAAAACTACAGCACTGTTAGAACCAAAAAAAAAAATGAATGCATATTTAGCTGCAATTTTGAAATATCAAAAAATTCCTCTTTTTTTTTACATTTCATCTTTTCAGATTTCATAATAGTTGGGAAAATATACACCCAATAAATGCTAGTAACTACAAGTTCATAAGATTTATACTTTTCTTTAAATAAGTAAATAACACTATAAAAGTATTATAAAGTTTATAAATTATAGGTAAAATAATATTAAATCGCCAAAAATGTTTTAAGTTACATGGTTTTATTTAAATTCAAAACATCGTTGCATTATCCAAACAAAACTATTGTTGCCAAACGGCAAATTATAATGCTGATAATTTCCTCAGAGCCAAAATTATTATTTTTTTTTTCCTAATTAACGTTATAATAAATTATAAAATGGATGGATTATTGTATTGTCAGCGAAGATAAGCTTGTGTGCAAAATTTGAAGATAATTTATGCAGTAATAGTTGTCGAAAACCGCCTTAAAAAACTCCGCCACAAGTCAAGTTAAATAAAACCATGTAAATATCCTAAAAGGTAAACAAAGTGAAACATGCGTTCTAATTTAACGAAAACAACTAGCTTAGATTTATTATTTAATATTACTTAAAAATAAATTATTGGAAATGAAGCAAGAAGCAAAGTTTAACGGATAATTGCACTGAATAATTATCTGAAACATTACTCCAAAGCATTTCTTTCACTAAACCAAATTTAAACAACAAAAAAAAAAAAAAAAAAAAACTGATGCAAGTTTTTAACAACGTTTTGTGTGAGTAAAATGTTCTTAGCGATATTCCATCGACTTTCCTCACAGTCGTAAATTTTTCAATAAATCAAGGGTCCCCAAAAATATGAAATCAATGTGACATTTTGTTTTTTTATTTCATTTACATTGCGGTAAAGAAAGGTTTTTCTTTTTTTAATATAATCAATCGCTTTCCTATGATAAAGAAAATAAAGTTAAGCCCCTTGCACACATATTTTTAAACATCAGACATTTAAGAGCTTTCTCTAATCATACGCAATTTGAAACCTTACGTAACTGCCTGAGTACAACGTTAAAAAATCAGAAAAAATAATTCAAAAACTGAAAACAGCTATTAATATAATTAATTCAAAAACTTCCCACTTTGTCCGTGAACAACTCTTTTCTATTTTGGGGATTGCACATTATCTTTGATGAAGTTATTAACCAATAATAAAATTACGCTTTAAATAAAAACGAGTTTTTCGGAATAGAGCTCTGCGGCAAGGGAGATTATTTATGACGTAAATTATAACATTTTACGTATTCTGCAATGTGGGTACTCCATGATTAGTGATAACATGCCCGCATATGTTTTTATGAAGCCTAGGGCGTTATGGAACCCAGTTCGGGCGGAACCATAGGGAAGAATGGGCGGGCCGCCAATGACCTCAAGCGGCGACCTTTTCTAACAATTCCGGTAATTTAAATAAGAAAATGCCACAGGGGAAAGAAGTCTGAAACCGCGATCACAACAAATAATCGAGGCTGGCAATCGCGATGAGAGATCAAGTAAAACGGAGTGGTTTCTGACGTGCAAAAGATGAGACAGCGAGAAAGTAAAATATATAGCATTACTTACATTAACATCAAGTCTCCGTCGAATCGCAAGAAGCTCTTTTTTCAAAATGGCGGCCAGCACTAGTCCTTTGAGAGACGCCACAATGATCACGCATATAAACACACTCGTCAGATGTTACTGTAGACACACACATAATCATCTGATGAGACAACAGGTAGAAGGGTCCAAACGTCACACTGTCTATCCTTCAAGAGGTGCTATTTCAGGTGACCCTTGATCACAACCCTTTTTCCAGCGCGACGGAAAGAATAATTCATTTTCGGACACAATTCTTTAAAAGGGCAATTGTGCCTCGTGACTACGAAACGCGGCGAGCCAGATCCTTACGAGTTGGCACGGGGCCAAGAAACCGATCGGCTGAAATTGCTCATAGGGGCTGGCCGCTGCGGACCAATCAGAGGAGAGCAGGCGTACGCTGAAGTGTTCTGCTTTTCCCCCCAATCTCTTCCGAATTTTGACCCCCTTTGCACTTGTATTTCGCATGCCGCTCTGTATGTGAGTAGTTGGGTTTCGGACCATAGAGTCTTGTGTATGTGTGTGTTGTGTTTGGCTGTGGAATCTGAACGCCTTTACTCCTACTCACGGAATATTATTTTTTTATTCTCATGGAACTCAATACGGATCTTGGAAATTTTTTATATTAAAGGTTAGTTAATTTTTTTTCTTATTTTTGGACTAATTAAATTATTTTTACTATTCGAATGGAACTATTTTAGGGAGTATTACATTGAATGTTTAAAATATCTCATTAAATGTGTTTTCTGGTTTGGTTTATTTACTTTATCTATTTATTTGTTTATTAGTCATAAAATTTTCTCTGTTTGTATATTTGCTCTCATTTCATTTTCTAACCAGACTCGATAACAAAATATGATAATCTTTATAAAGTTAACAAAACATTTATATTTGAATTTCCTTTCCCTTGATTGTTCATTTTAATTTCCCTATTTGCCAAACACAATGCTTGCATTGCAATGTATAAATTGAATCTTGTAAGTTTTCAAAATTAGTATTTCTCTCCCAATCAGAAGTTGATTGTTTTTTATAATTCCACAAATCTGAAAAGTTTTTCCTTGTTGCAACTGGTCAAGATATTAACTTGGTATTATCTACTTATAACCAGAAATAGTGTTATGCTAAGGAGCTCGAGATTGGATGTGAAATTCCCCTTACTTTATAAAGCTTCTCAAACAAATTTTGTATTTGATGTTTAACATATAAGTATTCACTTCTGAGGTATGGTAAAACATTAAAATAAAACAGATAACACAGCTTCAAGTGGGATATTTTGTTTACCACAGCGTCCTTCGTACTAAAATAGGATATACAGCATCACATGAAACGGAGCCAGCTGACAAGAAAAAACGCGCGCTCTTCCCTTGCCGCTGTCTCGCTTGTTTCTCCCGCCTAGAATTCCGCGGTATGCGTTCGCTGAAGTAGTGGCTTATGTGGCAACGCGAGTTTGTTTTCGGCCATTCTTTCTTTTTATCAACATTGATTCAGCAGTCATTTTCGCTGATAATTATTTTCAAAAAGAGGAAAAGGATGTTTTTAGTCTTTAGAGAATTGTTTGCATTAAAATATATTTTGCTAGTTACGACCTATAACTAAACCATAATAAACGTGATTTGGTTGGTTGCCCCCCCCCCCCCCCCCTTGGCATTACTACAAATGCGTTGAATAATGAAGAAGCGCTTTTATAAGTTAGTGCGGTTTGACTCCGAATTTTACTAACTGAATCATTTATTGCGGTTTCTTTATTGGCTAAATATAGCCAATAAAGAAACCGCAATAAAAAAATAAAAATAAAACGCAATAAAAAGTTATTTTGTTCTCTAAAAGTATAAAGTTAGTTTTGTGTTTCATATTTATATGTTTCTTCCCTATGTTATATAGTTTATGTACGTGCTTCGAAAATATACATAATTTTTTTGTTAAATTTAAAAAAAGAAGATGCCAGAAATGAAAGTAAAATAATCATTTTTATTATGTATCTCTGCATTGTCGAGCGATCAAAATTCGTTTAAATTAGAATGGATAAGTAAAATTTCTGTAAATGATTTCATACTCCCTTTTTATTTATACAATTATGCCGTTCAGTTAAGTTCGTTTTGTAACCCAAATTACCAAAAGTAGTTCTTTTCTCCTTCTCTCCCCTCCCCTTTCCCCCCTTTTCTTTTTAATATCAGTATTACTCATACGTAAGATCGTTCCTTGAATAAATACTTCCTATTCCTTCGTTGTTTACATATATTATATAAAGTGGCGATGTGAAGTGTACTCTTCGGCACATTTTTGAAAAGCTGTTTTCGATTTCTTTTACAAACAAAAGAAGAGACTGTTTAGAAACTTATTTAAGTCCTTACTGACTACGGTCTGGTACAAATACAAATTTACATTGCTTCTGGGCCTTTCTTAAGAATATCATCTCGTTAACTTTTCATTTATTTATATATTATTTTTCATGCACTTTCAAATTCATTTAAGTGTTTCAAGTGCTTCGAAGTTTCATTTATTTTTTTCTCGTTCTTTTTTGTTTAAAAAAAATAAAAACCATTTCTCTTTAATAATTGTATATGTTAACATAAATTTATATTATGGAATCATTTTTCCTAATGTTATTTTCTTCTTTCCTTCAATATTGTCAAGGTCACATACAGGGGAGTTATGACCAACTTACCCCCCCCCCCCCTTCTACCTCCTCCAGAACCTTTCACTTTGTCCCACGATCGCATAGTCATGTTAGCAATAATTAAATACAAAACACTTAATTTGTTCGCTAAGTAAAACATAAATTTATAACCATATAAATTATTTTTGAACGAAAGCACTCGTTGCGTAATAGAATATCAAAACTGAAAGCTGAATTTCTTTTTTTCAACGTGCGGTTCCATGTACGGTCCCCACCCCCCCTTTTACAATTAGGATCAATTTTAATAGGTCGCGATTACCACGCGAATTGTGAGAAAAATGAACGTTTCAAGCATTGCATACGTCTTTATTTGTTATGTGAATTTAAAGTTCGGTTTTGCACATGCTTGAGATGCAGCCATGAATCCGTCGACGCTCTGTATTTTATAACGTTTTACGTGTGCAAATATGATTGAAACATGAATATAATTGCAACCTTACTAACTTTGCTTTGTATCGTACTCTGCAAATGTCCTGTGTGTTCTTCGGCATCGCACTGCACATCGTCGATTCGTAAATCGATTTTTAACGTACCGACTGCTGCCAAAAGACACTTGACAGGTCAAAGGACGTACATGTGCAATAGCGGTGACTATTCACAGAATGATTCTACAAAATGCATAGAACAACTACTCAACTCGCTCATATAGCATGTATTCCAAGGAGCAAACAAAAAGCATTCATATAGTGTACAATCAAATGCTAGTGAGTTTAGATGTTTTGTAAATGCCTCAATATTTATTTGAGCATGGGAGTTTGATAACAAATGAATCTTTTATAGCCGCCCTGAGGGTTTGAGGTGATTCTCAGGTAACCAAAACTTGAAATTTATTATTAGTTTATGAACAAAATATACATATGACTTTTTTTAAGGGAAATTGCACCCGAAAATAAAGAGTTTAAAGTTTACATCATTGCCTATGTAAACTTCGTTCATTTTCAACTTTTCTTGGTCACAATATTTTCAACTTACGAAAATATATTTTGAGTACTTTTTGACCTTGCGAATGTTGGAATTTTCATCTATTTCGTCAGTTAATTGGAGAGAAATTTTCAAGGAATTTCAAATTCAACAGAGTTGTTAATCACTTAGCCATGTTCGACTGAGCATGCAACGACTTGAATGCATCCTTTCTAAAAAAGGTCTTTTACAACCTCTCCAGTGGACATGCGGAACATAATTGCAGACAATTATGAAAAAGAATAACCCGAGTAAATAAATGATGAATGCCCTTCGGCGTTTTGAGTTGGAAATTTTCATTCTTTTCTCAAACGTGTCACTGACCTCGGCTCGACCAGAGAACGGCAAATCTTCCCGCCTTTCGCCGATAGGAACTACGGCACCCCCCGGTATCCCCAGACCAGTTTCCACGGCCGACGTGATGCAATGCCATGTTTAGTTGCAGTTTTTTGTTTTATTTTTTTTCTTCATTGCTCCCAATGACGTTTTTAGCTTTTTTTTTTTTTTTTCCTTTTTGCAATTTTTTTTTTTTTTTTGATTTCGTCTCTATTTTGTTTCATTCGATACATCCACCTGTTTATATACTGGGAGCGAGATCGCATTAAATAGTTGGCTGTTATGTCAAACAAACCTGCTTTAAAGAATCGTGGCTGTTATATTTTAGTATTTTTAGCTTGAATACCAGCTACAAAATGCTTCCAATTGTATTAATTGCATATAAGTCGATGTTTGTTCATCTAAATATCATCTTATGGTTTTGCAGTTCACAAATATGTTTATAGACACTTTTCTGTTAGTTTTGTGTTGAAGATTGATTTATGAATTGTGTTGAACTGTTAACAGCCAATAATAAACGGCGTCTAAAACAATATCACCCCCTGAAAAAATTTCTAGATTCCTACTGTATTATGAAAAATAAATTGTTGTCCCCACCAAATGAATTGCTTTACCATTTCTGGTAATTGAGCCAATATGAGTTCAAAGTCTGAAATTTAATATTTTTTTAGAGTAACTTTAGGCAACCAAATTAGTTTTGGTTGCCTAAAGTTTGTTTTCAATATTCTCCTGCACACAGAGGTAACCTGAATTTCAAGTTTTAGAGGTAAAATATAGGGGAAATATGTAAAAAGTAGATAATGCATTCTGGTAATTTTATTTTTACACTACTGCAGTTCAATTCTACTGCATTAGAAATAATAAAGATAAAAATAATGAGAGAAAATAGGGATAGATGATTCATGTTTATTTGATAACTCTAATCCGTTGAAACAAAAGAAAAATTAAATTCTTGACGATAGGGAAGACTATGCCCCCCCCCCCCCCCCCACTGAATGTTTACAATACTTTATGGACATTTGCGCAGCGGTTTTAATTTTTTGGAGTATAAAAATGTTTTTTACATGCTTTCAACAATCGTGATTAAAATTAAGTCATATTCTATTTCAGCTAAAGCGAAAGGTGAAAAATAATACTTGTGTAATACATTTTCAGAATTCGGAAACTTTTTTTATATTTTATGACAACTGCGACGATGTTTAAGCCGAAGGTTCTTTCTTATTTTACCGATTGCTTTTGGGTGACTCCGCGTACATTAATAAATGAAGCATTTGTCAATTACCTCTTAAAAGTAGAACAATATTTTTGGTTCCTAAATTTATTATTAAAGGGCCAATCTTCCACCGCTTGATGGAAGATATATTTATTTTACAGCAAAGCAATGTAACAAATTTTTAATGCTTTATAAATGCAAAATAAGTGAAAAATGCTGAAGCTCTACATTTTCTTTTAAAGAAAGTAATAATCACCATATTCGTTCCTACCCGGCTTTATCTTAATATTTATTCGTAATGTTTTGCGTTAGAATACAACTTATGTTTAAAATTATCAAAAGATGTTTATTCAACTAACTTCAAAAACATTATATCGCCGTTCCGGAAGAACAATGACGTAACTGCAAAAATGTGTCAATCAGAAACACATCACTTACACAGGGGAACATGGACATAACTGTAGAATGACAGTTTGTCTTTTAGAACAACGAACAATTTTTAGAGAAACAATGACGTAACTGCACTTAGGGGTTGAACTTAGAGTGATTAAATCCTAATCCCTGCTAAATGAAAGTAAAGTATATAATATCGTACAGAGTTACTCTCAATATACCATTATTTTCTGTCACTTACACCCTTTTCAATTATACGTTTTATAAAACTGCAAATCGTTTTTTTACTCTCCTGTAAAATTGAAGTTTTTGCATTTACGTCACTATTCTTCCGGAACGGCGATATTTTAAACAAATTCCGCTTAGATGTGTTAACACTTTTAGATTCTTCAATATTACTCGTCTTGCAATAAAATTTTATCTTCGAATTCATCAAACTCGTTTATGCGATTCTTTTTGTTTTATAGTTAAAATTAAAACTGTCGGATCAAGCGTCCCCATCGCAGTCGGTAACTAAAAAATCGATATCGATTCTTCCCCAACTTTTTGTTTAGAACAAGTTTGAAACCAGATTTCGTTTAGTTGTGGTGAGAAAAGATTTGATTGGTTTGACTGCTGCCACAATGTTGTCAAGAATTGGTCATGAACAATTATTGAATCAATTGAATATTTTGTACCTTGTATATCCGCAATGAGAAATATACGTTTAGCTAGAAGTATCATCATGTAAAGTTTTATTTGGTTATAGAATGTTTAGCATCTTGTTATTTTTCAGTTAACTCGTTAATAACATGATGAATTATACATTTCCTCCCACTCGATGTAAGTGAATTTAAAACATGCACACACAACACTGAAGTTTTTCCAGTAAATGTTTTCTTGCCAAGTTCTATTCGTAGAGTTCTGATTGCGTGAAACATAATATTCGAAAGAAATGTTACATAAAAGTTGGCCTTTCACTTTGATTTTCAAATGAAATGTTACGTATATGTGGTTTTACGTATGCTGTTTGAACATACTTTTTGCCATCAACTTGTTGGCGAAAGCTGTACAATGAGCATTGATGAATATTTAGAATAATTTTCTGTCCAAATTAATTTTTTCCAGTATAAACTAAAAAATTTGTTAGTTCATCGTTTCTTCCTGTGACACAGACAACTGAGTGCAAAATGGAAGTTTAAGTTAACTAAATTACTCGATTTCGTCAGCAAGGTGTAATTGTTGAAGAGCCGATAAAAATTGTATTTTTTTTTTCGTGAAAAGTTGTTTTTTTTTTTTTTTTTTTTTTTTTTGCAAACGGGACAGATCGCCAAACACTTAATATTAGTTATTCTGATTTTCACAGCATACCACGTTTTATCGTATATCGCTTTCAGTTTACAAATATTTTTCTAGAGCTTACTTGTTAAATTTCTGGTATTTTAGCGTTCTTCCTAAATACCTCGTTCACAAGACCTTAGGATAAGTCAAAATCGGAATTTTGTGCATCGTTGAATAGAAGTTGAATCGTCTGCATTAATTTTTTCAAAACTTTTACTGCTATTTCAAATTTTAAGAGTGAAATTGAAAACGTTATTCACTGCTATTTCGCACTTTCTTTTATTTTATAAAATTTCGCTTGACAACTAAATTCATGAACATTCGTAATTTTTTTATATAATAAGATGATGGGGAAAGAGTAGCTACGTAAAACCATTTCCTTGTTTCGTTCCCGCCTTTGTGCGGTGCGTGGGAATATATCTGGCAGTATTAAAATGCGATAGCGGAGGCAAGACTTGGCAAGCGTTTTAGAACTAGATTGTTCTATTGCAGCCGCAGAATTGCAAAGATCATTGAAATAGCTGCGGTTGTGAGAAGTCGTGGATGTCTTAGTGGTGCTTAAGAATCGTGTGAATGCTGCTGATGGGTGATGGGTTGCGTTCCCATTCGTAGACGGATGATGGAAACATCAAAAATATCTTACGCCTAAGGAAAATTAATAATCTACGAGCAGAAGTGAAATAAAATCATATTTTATTTAGTTAAAATATGTACATAAAACTATTCCTAAGGCGACGGAATGTATTTGAGCTTTAAAATATCATAAGCCCTCTCTATACATGTACGAAATTGATAAAAACATATACAATAATTTTATATACTTATTTTGGCTTACAAAAGGAAAACAAATTCTAAATTGGTTTTTGATGCTCATTTTAATTGTTTTAACATCGTTTTCAATTGTTTTAAGTTCGATTATTCCTTTAAACGCTCTTCACTGACGTGGTATAAATCAAGCAAAAAAAGTTTGAAATTTATATAAGCAGATACAAATGGATACTTAAGAGATTAGCCATTACAATCTCGTGAAATTACGCGTCATGCGTAAACTGAAAATTGCAGTAGCTTCGAATATTACACAGTAGTTGTATAACTAACTACAATTCAATAATCGAAATCTGCTGTTGAAAAATCCAAATTTGTTTCCGTCCATTAGGACGGAAGAATAAATTTTGAATGAATAAATTTTGGAATTCATGCGATATATAACTATTCAACATGCTCGTTGCACGTTCTTCTGCATTATGATTCAATTAAAAATTGGCTTCAAGTTGAAAAATATGGATGTGTCATTTTACCATTCCGGTTCTGTAAAATCAAATCAATCTTGACGAGAATTGCAATAACTTTGGTGTTATGCGATGTCCGACAGAGGGTCTCAATAGGAAATCATCAATATTTTTATATTGTGTTACAATGCACAGGATACAAGTACAGCAGGCAATTCATGATCAAATCAGTTCTCTTTTTCTGAAATTCCCGGTATCCTATGTGTTTGCTTGGCAACTACTTCAAAACATCTCCAACTCTCTAAAATGTGGAATTGTTGAGGCGCTTTTTTTTTAATGCTCTCACAAACAGGTTTTTCCAACGGTATCCAAAAAAGTCTCAGAAAATTAGTTTCACATTTTTCCAGTCTGGCGTCTGTGAGGGGAATGAAATGCAAGAAAGCAGCAATTGTCCATTGTTGTCATGGCCGCCATGTCGACGCTACAGTTCGGGCTACAAAAAAGCACCAGGCGGCTTCACCGAGCCTGTGTACCACCGCTATTCAGCTGGCATTTAAACTGACAGGTACCCCTTAATAAAAAGGAAAGCAATTTTGAGAAGGGGACGGAAAAGGAGCATGCTTCCCCTTGTTGACCGGGACATTCTCTGCTATCCCCCGCATAAATCCATTGTTTGCCGCATCATTCAAAGGTGGTATGGGATTTTGAATTAATGATCGATTTTTTTTTTCTTCCCCTCAGAAAGTGTGACAGACGAGTAATGTGCCATGGGTGTTGAAGTTGAATTTCTTCTTGGGAAGGGGAAATCTAATTTCGCATGCGCTTTGCCGCGGAATATGCGCAGAAGAGGAGCGGTTTTAAATGTTGACAATTTGATGGGCATTTTCAGTTTGCATTTTCCCTGCCTTCATCAAGTTCTCTCTCGTCCATCATCGAAACGTAAAAGATTGTTCTAAATATTAATCACTGGCCGTGTGAAATAGTTGCGAGCGGATGCATGCAATTTTTGAATAAGAAAATTATTCATTAGATGAAATTTTATTCTCGTTATAACGCAACTTTTAGCAAAGAATCAGTTTGGAACATCATATAGAATGACCGGAAAAGTAGAACCGTGTTTTGCTGACTATAAGACGCATTTTAATTTTAAGCAACTTTTCTTTAAAGTAACATTTTTATCATAAAATTGCAAAGCCAAACCAAATACATCTCGTTTTATTATGTTACAAAACGGAACTGGTTTTAAAACCCCCAGAAAATTACCACGTGAGAAATTTCTTCTTGTAAGTTAGCGATGGCGAACCTTCGGCATGTGTGCGACAGGTGTTCTGATGGCACGCCATAGGTTCGGTTCGTATTAAATTAGTTATTCATTTACATTCACTAAAAGCAAAAACAAAAAACTTCTCTACGACTTTCGGCCATCGAAGATGGATTCAGCAATGAGTACGAGCGATTATCACAGTCCCGAATTTCCATGGGTGACTAGTGCCTCCCTCCATAGAGGAAAATCTTCTGTAGGAGCGAGTGCAAACATTGCAACCAAATAAATAAGCTTTAAAATTCGGTTTTACATTTGATGCAAGTTTTGTGCTAAACAGAAAAAAATAGTAACATCCGATCCGTCGTGTTTTAAATCGTTTGCATTCATTTTGCTGTTGGACGTAAGCCAGTCTGTGCGCTGATACGTACTGTGCATGTGTTGTAAATGCATATCAACTGTGTTTCTCGGTTTCTTTCAGCTGATAGTTGGTTACGTTGGTGGTTAGTTGAATTATTTGTGAATTGAATTGTTGTTTGTGTTAGTATGGCTGTTGAAAGAACGTAAACAGTAGCATAATAACCGCCCGCAAAGGCGTCCCTAACGTGTATTTTTGGGAGGGAGAAAATTCTCAATTTACCTATTGCAACTCTTAATTGTACCGCATCATAAAATGCAAACACAGTTTAAACTATTTTATTATGTCAATTTAAAACGCTTGTAAAAATATGCATTTAGTGCTTATCTCATTCTCCTTTCACGTTGAACGTTTCAAAAACGAATATACTTTAAAGGATAAAAATAAAGCACTTTATCATGTTGAAATCTGCCAATGCATACTTTCTCCCTTATACACCATTATATTCAAACTTTGCTTAAACACAGTATAAATCGAATATAATCGAATAAACTACACTAAACAATGACTGTTGTAACTGTCGGTTTAAAAAGTTTTCCTCAACAGTCTTATCTCGATGTGAAATTTATTCACAAGGTATCCAAAGCCTATCAAAATTATCGAGGGGATATTCGGCTGAAAAAGAATGAAAACAGGATACCTCTAGGTGATTGTTGTTATATCTGAATTATCATCGACGCAATTAACACATCAATGGCAGGAAGAAGCTTCAGTATTTAGGTCGCTTCTCAACTCAATGTCCCCGATCGTTTTTATTAATCTGCGTGAGTTATTGTCGCAGGCACAAAGTTGAGGTCAGTGATGATTGATTGTATTGTTTAGTTATTTAATAGTAGAAGGTTACCTTTCGGACTTAAGAAAAACTATTTTGCTTTAATTGACGAAACATGCTGCCAGACTACTAGTGATGATGGTTGCTTCTTTTAATCATTCCACTTTTTTTTATTACACGGTTTTATTTAACTTGATTTGTCACGGAAGTTTGCTACGCTCGACCACTATTACTGCATAAATTATCTTCAAACTTTGCACACAAGCTTATCTTCTATGACAATACAATATTCCATTCATTTTATAATTTATTATAACGTTAATTAGGAAAGAAATAATAATTTTGGCTCGAGGAAATTATCAGAATTATTATTTGTCGAATGGCAACGATAGCTTTGTTTGGATAATGCAACGATGTTTTGAATTTTAAAATACTCAAATTATGGCGAAAAAAGAAACTGCGAAGCAGCGGAAGAGGCGCTTGGATGAATCAAACCGTGTAACTTAAAACATTTTTTATCTTTTACTATTCTCCTTGATTCTGTTAAGGAACATCATTTGAGTAAGGGAATAAGGTAATGTTAATACTTAACAACAGCACTAAAATTATGATGTGCGTCTAAGTTGTAAAGGTTTTGGTTTCGTGTATGGAATTTGCCTAGTGACTACACTTTTAAATTGGCATTACGAGTTTAAATATGCAGTTGGCAACCGTAACGTCAACCGTAAGTTTATTAATGCCATGGTAAAGAAAAATAATCATACGTTAATAATACGTTAATAATACGGGAAATGTACGAGAGAAAAGAGAAGCGTTTCACATGCGTTTCTCAAAATCGTGGTCAAAATATTTTCCTTGTGTGACAGTTTATCTTGATCAGATTTCAAACATTATTTTCATTAATTTCTGCTTATAAAATTTTATTTCTGTTATGCATTTTTAAGTTTTTTGGTTTTAGCACACTCATATGCTAAATGTTTTACCAGCATAATCCTTTTTCTGCGATCGTCGTATATTTTCTTGTTGTAACTCAAAATATTTTTTTTTTTAAATGTATGAGCTTCCAATTAAAATTTGTTAGTCTTTTTCCAGGATTTTATTCATTAAGAATATGCCTCCCACCCCCGTTTTTTTTCTACTGAAACCTACTTATGAAAATTCAATGAATTGATGTGCTTTTTAACCGACTTCACAAAGGAAGGAGGTTATACATTCATATTGTATGTATGTCGTTTTTACTTAAAATAACGTTGTTGTCAACGCGATTGTTTCTCGAGCGAACCAAAATTAGTAAGTCTTTATATGCCAAAAATTTGCCAATTCAATGAATACCTTATCCGCAAAAGCAGTCATTTGAAAAGTAAAAACATGGCGGATCCAGTTATATTAGAATATCAACCCCAATATTTTAACTTCTAATCGCTGTTAGTTATCGGATTTACATTCATTAGTCACTTAAATCTTGCCATTGTAAATATTTTATCTTAAATTGCCAATAAAATAGGACGTTTATATTATGAGGTGAAATCTTTGATGAAATTGGAAGGGTAGATGAATTTTTGTCAACTCGCCATTTTCATTTTCTCTTCTCTGAAGCGATCAGTTTCCATCGATTGCTATATAGTTTTACCCTGGAATCTAAATTTTAATTCCACAAAAATGTACCTATCTTCTATTAGTGTGTCTCGTTGCTGTATTTTAAACACCATACTACATTACTTAAGCAGATCGTCTAGTAGAAACGGAAATCTATTTTTCAAAATTATAAACATTTGAAAGGGGGTCAAGAGCGTCAATCGTCCAATAGCGCAACTTTGAGAATTATGAATGGTATGTTGGTCTTTTTAAATGGAACGCACAAGGCATTCCATTTGCCCTCCATGTATTTAACCAAGACAGGGTACATTCGAACCCGTGAAATGTAAAACAAAAATAAAAGAAGAGGACTACAGCCTGATCGTTGGTTGGCCATCGAAATTGGTTGGAACAGAATCTCCCTAACCTCGTGCTAGTTCCCTGGAAATTTGCGGGTAGAGCAGGGCATAGGATATTCATTGGGTACCCTTTGCCCTCCCTTTCCCTGGAAAAATTCGAAATGACTGGATTGATTTTAAATTGATATTGGTTCTTGCAAACTGACTATTTGTCCAAATGGAATTGTCAATTTGACCGGATTTTCGAAAGTAGAAAAAAAAATTGATATGCACTTTATAGAATTAACCTCAAGATGCTAATTTTCGTCGGGAAAGCTTTGGATCTATGTTTGAAAGGATAACGTTAATTCATGTACTTTTAATTAATGCATGTGCTTATTCGGAATAAAACAAATGCAATTAGATGCATGCACTAATAACAAAATGGCACATACAATGAGTAAAGGGGCACGTATTACTTACAAAATTGTCTTCTTAAGTTGTGTCGTTCTAAAAGGTAGGAAAGGAGAGAGAGAGAAATTCTTGCAAAATATCTAAATGTATAATTTAAATATCTTTTTTAGCCAATCGTGGGACAATGAAATTCTGCAACACTTGCAATTATTATTCATGAACATTTACTGTTTGAACTTTGGAAATTCGTTCGACATACGCGGCTGCATTTATTCCTGTGCATCCCCCCCCCCCCTGAAAACCCATTCCTGACCACCAAATATTCTTGTAACTTTCCGTACGTCGCGAGCTGAATCTTCCCCCAATATCTCAGCTGCAGTGTGGGAACTATTCAATTAGATTCCAACCGATAGGGTGAACGTTCTATGGATCGAGCTTACTTCTCATTTCTTCCACGTATTTTTTTCTTTCCTTCGTTTGTTTGGGTGGTCTACGTTTATCTACAAAAAACTGCGTTTTGCGTTGCTTATTACGTAGCGCCTTTTAGTGCCATGTCGTCATCTGGTTTATTTTTTTTCCTTGTAAACAGCTTTCCTCTCAGCTTACGGCTCGATCGATAAGACGTGTCAGGTCAAGCGTTGTGGAATTTTCCCGAGAAATTAGAGCAGAATTGCTTTGAGCATGAGTTAAAGTGAGTGTGCAGAAAACTGGACAGAACTTTTGTATAACTTAATTTAGTGATGAGTCTTTGTCCCAAAGCTTTGTTCTTTCAGAGAACTTGTTGTGGATCTGAAATGAGATCTTCTATATGAAGAGATTAGGATTAATTCAAATATATCTAAAATAAAAGTGCCAAAATATCGTTTATACAAACGAATATCAGAGGCAAGAAGTAAGAGAGCTTTGAAGCATATCTTATTAATTAATTTTATAAGTTTCATTTGATTAAATTAAAATTCACAGACTAACTAGAGGCTAACATGTAATTTACTTCTATTATGTTCTTGGGGGTTTTGCAATAACGATCTTTAGAGTACCGGAGCATGAAATTGCAACGTTAATTTGCATTAATCTTTTTTTAGTAACCGAACAAATTTTTAAAAAAAATCGGCAATTTTATCCTGGATTTCAGTAATGCGGCTCATTTTGTTGCAAAATTTTCTTTTTAGTATTTATTATTCCGGTTGATGTTGACTTTTGTTTTAAATATTACGCCGCATTGAAGAAAAAATACATAAGGTGAAAGGATATTTTGAGTGAATATAGACATCTTTCACTGGAATACAGAAGCCACCTGTGAGATATCGCGACTTTCTATTTTATTTCATTTTACTTCGATTTTGCGGCACGCAAAAAAAGTTAAAACAGCCGTTTGCACCACTGCATTGCAATACTCTATCGTTTAATTGTTTTTGAAATCCTTGGTACGTGGATTAGGTTTATACTCATCGGTAAGAATCTTCAATGGACTCATATACTGAAGTAAACAACGACGTAATTGCCTGTCGAAACAAGAATAAGGTAAATTAAGTCGGTGCCAGGTTAACTTTTTAATTTTCCTGATACCATTGTCCGCAGACTCCAGACCAGGCGTGATTTATAGGGTTTACCTCCTGCCCCCTTCCAAAACCCTTGATTTTAAGCCATGTTGCCAATATTAATATGTATGGTTAGTTAGATTTTGATAACGCGTAGAACTTGTTTCCTAATTGATGCGAGCAGACTATGGTCATTCGGAGTTCCGAAGACAAGTAATCCCCAAACTCTCCGCGTCAAAGACTAATAACACAACACGACGCATTGTAGGTAACTAACATCACAACGAACAGCTGTAGTTAGTAATTCCTATCTTCCTTATTAAAAAAAAAAATGGAATGCGTATGGTAAAAACCAAAAATATTTTGCATGAGAATACCATTAAAACCAGTGAGCTTAGAAAGTGAAAAATTCCTCGAGTCTTGTCATAACATTTTTCTTTTATCTCAAGTACTGAACATGAAAATATTTTAATACATTTTTGTTTAGTTGCACGCCTTCATGCTTACTTTAAAAATTATGGAAGTATTATAGTCTAAAATCCGAATATTTTGAATTATTATGGAAAAACATGTCGTGAAAGACAACAAAAACTGGACATATCAGTTTGAATTGTAATGTGAAAACCTAAATAAAATTCAAAAATTTTTTTAGAATAAAATTCTATTATTTCAAAAGTAGACATAATGCGCGTAATCGCACCAAAATTTATGAAGTTCTTTTAATATTTAATAGTGGAGTATCGATTATACGACGCTGAAGGGACTATCGAAAACGTCGTATAAAGGATAACGTCGCATAATCGCCTTCTATCCCTTTCATTAACCCTTCTGTCTAAATACAACTGGGACCATACTAAAGCATCGTATAAGTGTAAACGTCGTATAAACGGTACTCTACTGTACCTGAACTGAAGCATAATGTTGCGTTTTGTTGTATAGAACTAACCAAGTCAGGGAAAATTTCTCGAGTTCGAATATTGTGTCGAGGAAAAGCGCTGGTTTCCCTCCGTCTAAAATAAGAAGGAAACAAAAAATGATCGTCTAATTGCTCCACCTGATACATTTTATCAGAAAACTGCGAGGAAGTTTCAAACCGCGAGGTATTCCTCGCACCGCTGAATCACGGGAGAAAACCCATTACCACGAAGCGCGGCACGTCACGTTTTCCCGCCGAAGCCGCTCGCCAGAGAATTCGCGGAAAACAAAAGATTCCTATGATGCAATCGGCTGCCAAAGTCAGCTTGACCGCTCCTTCCGCGTGCTCTGACTCATACTCTTCGCATCCCCGGATCAATTTCCGACCCTACCTCCTCCGCCTCCGATGATGTCCGAGCGTCTGGCAGTCCGGCTAGCCGGACGCGCTGGGAAATTCGGTTCTCTTAATGAGCTGGAGACGGAGATTTCAGCGCAATTTTTGTTTTTAATTGTTTCTCCATTTCTCTTACATTATCTTCGTTTGACGATTATATAAAGCTTGGAGCGGGAAAGATGGGAGGATTTGTTATTTGAGCGACGATTTGCCGATGCGTTGAACAGCGTAAGTTGTTCTTAGCGTGGATATTTACCAAAAAGTGCTACGTTCCACCAATTTCGTATTGCAATGAATTTATATTATTAGATAACTTAGGTTTAGGTCGTACTGATCATAACTTATTAAGTGTAAAATAAAATTTTTATTTTAACGAGTAGAAAATAAAGCGATTTGCTTTAAGAATTACGTGTATTGAAGGTTTTGTTTTCGATCATTTTACATCAATGTTAATTGCGATTTATACTTGTTTCTATAGGATCTACATTGCATCTAACTATTGATACAATAGGGTTTAAACACTGTAAAATGAAAAACCCTTAATTCAGATAGTGAATCATGGTAAGTCATAACCATTTGTCATGCTTTCACTTGGATGTCCTTTATGTGTTTTTAAACAGGGGAAAATGATATTTGAGCTTATCCATCGATGTTAACACATGTTAATGCAATAAACTAGACACACATTTCAATAAATGTTATAAAAGTACCTTTCAATCTTTAACTTTTAAAATTATCTATAACGACTTTTTTAAACATTTTAAGTGAGCCAAAAACCACGAAAAGGTACACAGTTTTTCAAAATTACATAATATGATTGACAGCACACGCTCAAATAGAAGTGTATCCGTACTTGAATTTCTTCTTTGAGATTCTTTAGATTGTAACTTTAAAATACAAACTTGATTCCTCCTCCTATTAAAAAAAACCTTAAAATTCCCTTAAATTCAACCAAAATGAAACCAAAAATAATCAAAATAGGTTGATTCAAAAAAATGATTCAATTTATTGGAGATTCTAAAACAGACGGAAGAGTTTAAAAGGGCCGTAAATTACTCGTTAACGAGATGAAAAAGAATTGTATTCCGTATTACATCACTGCAAAGATCTGACAATGAAACCAAAACTGAAGCAGTTACTGGTTGAAAGTAGTCTAAGCCATTTAAGAAGTGGTGGAACAATGAAAGGATCGAGCCTTTTCTTCATTGTTTACTTTTGACATTTGATACAAAGAGTTCCAGTGACCCGTTTGCGCCCACGTACGAATTCGAAAACTGATGGTCACGCTTTCAATTTCTATGTCAATCTCGAAAGCCGTTATACCGTCAGGTATGCTATGTTGAACGTTCTTAGAATGCATTTGCTAATGTTCTCGCAAATTTGATTAAGTAGCCGAACAGAAAATATCGGGTAACATTAATGGAATTAAATAGACTTCTATAATTATATTTTTTCTGCTCGCAACTGAAATAATCTACTGTCTGAAAAACAATTCCTAATATTTCAAACAAGAGTTTTATTTGTTTATTTTTACGTTATCATGTGATCTAAATTAAAATTTCTAAGAGCTTGGAAAAAATGTTTTGAATATGTCACTCTTACTATTGATTGATGTCACCGTTTAACCTTGGAAAGGCACCATATTTTCTGAATATGTTGACCTTCTCACTTGTAAAGCGAAAAGTAGTCGAATACGATTTTTTTCTGAAAATAATTGTACAATTTCTGATTGATTCGTCGCTTATAAGCAAATGCATCTTCCCAGAACCTTTCTACTCGCCGCGATTCCGAAAATTTCAACTTAACTAAATTTTTCGCAATGGATCGTAAACAGTAGGACATTGTTATGACTCTCAGATATGGCCGCAGTTGTCGTGGTTGGTATTTGAAAATTCAAAACGAATAGTTAGCTACTTTCTGTAGTGTTGGCAACATATATAATTTTCCCATGTCATTCACTTAATGAGATGCTTGTGAATAGAAATGAACTACCGAATTCTTTCACTAAGAGTGGAGATGGTATTTTTGATAAAAGGGAAGAAGAAGGGAGGAACATTTATTCAATAACATGAATTACTGTATTAAAAGTAATAATACAACATATTGTTAAAATTGCCGACTGTCCCCAATACTATTTCATTTCCTCGCTCGGTACTGACAAAGGGGGCTGCTTGCCCTTGAAACCGGTGTGCCGTTTTTAATCTTTTTACGTGACTCATTTTGAATGTATGCGCAAATTGAATTTCTCTTTTAAAATTACCGATAGTTTTATTTTTTACTTTAGAAAGAATTAGTACATGACTAGATTTCTAATGGGAACTCTACAGTTTTTCGCTGAATCTTAAGGTTCCTAAGATCTTAAGAACTCTGGTTGAGGAACCCTCATATTACTTTAATGTTTGCATTGGTCATTATATACTTTTCTGGTTTAATTAATGCCCTCAAAATTTTAAAAGTTTGCATTAACCCCTTGAAGCACGAGTTTTTTTTTTTTTTTTTTGGGAAAACTGGTCAAAAATGATCGTGTTTTTTTTTTGACAGAAAATGAATATAGAGGTATAGTATAAATTGTTTTTTTGGCAATTTCAGTTGTAGGGTGTGACTAGAGAGGTGGGATGAGGTAAAAGTTATATAAGAAAGTTATTATATGAACAAAGTGCAGACGGATCTCAGACGGGCATTAGAAATACAAGATCGCCCGTGTGAGATACGGGCATGGGCAAATTTGCCGGTAACTTCCGCCCGTGTCGGACACGGGCAAATGCTTTAAGTGGTTAAACAAGCAAATTTCTCAATTTTTTAAATGGACTTAACTGTTTTGACTTCTGACCCACTCATGTCCGAGCTGAAAAATTACTGAGAATAGGCGGATACCCAGACTTTAATCAATTTCGATTCAAGGGCATGTGCAACAATCACTGAAATAATCAGTTGTTTTGCATATTAGTCACGTATTACTAGTGTGTTTCGAAAGGCTATTTTGTAGGTAGAGTGGTTAATGAATACAAATCCTGTTTTCTTGGAAGTGATTGTTATGCTAAGTACTATACTATCGGTTAAGTTAGTGATAGAATCGGCATCGCCTATCTTATCTTGGCATTCGTTCCTCCCCGCCATCTGAATGTGATATGATTGTCAGGATCTCAGAGTTTTGCATTTATCTGAATTTTAAATCGATTTTAGAAGAATGTGCTATTGTACCGAGCAAAAATATGCTGATTTATTTCTTCCTTTTGCTTGTTGTAGAGAAAAACAAAAGGGCTTAGAGATCGTTCATAAATGATGTCACGCTTTTTTCCCATATATTTGAACCCTTTCCCCCCTTTGTCACAATGTCACACTTCAAGATACACCCTCCCCCTTTGTCAGATACCACGCCATGTTGCATAAGCATGATGTCACACTTCTTGTTACCCCCGGTCACAATTTCACGAAACCCCCTCCCCCCTCGAAGCGTGACATCATTTATGAATGATCCCTTAAGAGAAAGAACGAAAAAGAAAACTTTATAAGAAATAAATAGAATTGTATGATATTAGTTCCGGAGACACACAAGATAGAAGATTCAACAAGTAGTGATTGCACGCAATCTCGCTCAAAATAGCCAATACTTGTTGAACTTTGTTTTCGAATCATGTGGCCAAATGTTAGGAAGGCAGCAATGGTCAAACGATCGGCAAACAAATTATCTCAAAAAATGTTGTAAAAATAAATAACATTTGGCCAATGATTCGTAAATAACCTGTGATTCAAATAAACATGTCAGATATGACTTAACGGGATCCATCATTAGCGGAGCAGAAACGTTGTTGATCAAGGGTCATTAATAAATCCTGTCGTAAAAGTTTAATCAGTAGTTCAAGAAAACAAGTAACAAAACTATCAGAATCCTTCACTGCTTGGACTTATCAATAGGTCGAATTTTCGAGTATACTTCGAATAAATTTAAGAAAATTGCGGCTTTGGTTGCCCCTTGTACAGTTTCATCTAATTAAAACTAGTTTTTCATTAAAAGCAGGCTCGTTATTTCAACATTTTCCAGGGGGCAAAGATTATAGACACAACGTATGTTGCATTAAAAAAGCAAAATGCATATACATATATGAATACATTATCTCTTAAGCCGTAGGGTAGAACAACTGCCCCTCTTGGCTACCATACATGGAGAACCTGATTAAAAGTATCCCCCGCCCCGCAATTTCGATATAGGGGTGTACATGAAACTATAGTAGCGTCTGTGCCAAAAAGCTATAGTTTTCTGCTCTACGAATCATGCACAGGATGGATTTCCAAAGTTACCTACCGGTACAACATTTCCGTCCTGTTTTCTGTGAAGATGTAAATAAAAATACGAACAGACAAAATAGACTACTCCCGTAAGAATATTTCGAGCATTTTATTCATCCTTTACGTATACAGCGTGCGTTCTTAATGATGGTCGACTACCGGTACAACATTTCCGTCCTGTTTTCTGTGAAGATGTAAATAAAAATACGAAAAGACAAAATAGACTACTCCCGTAAGAATATTTCGAGCATTTTATTCAACCTTTACGTATACAGCGTGCGTTCTTAATGATGGTCGACTTAAGAAAAGTGGTAATTCATCGACTTTCGTGTTTGTTTAATGAACAAATTCGTTGTTTATTTACTTAGGGTATTCAATATATTTTCTGCGAGCATTGCTTTTTAGGAAATATGTTTTGTCCTTATATAAAATGTTTGTGCTAATAAAATATAGTTCTATAAATAACTAGAGAGGCGTGGTAACAAATAATCATTTTTGTGATGCAAATAATTGTCATTTCCTTTCTTTTTTTAATATTTATGTTTGATTTTCAAATTTTACCTAAGGAAATATGTGCTTCACCTTTTGAGTAAAACATGATTCTTCATATAAATTTATTTCGAATTTGTTGCAAATTCCAAAATTTTTCATAGAATCGCACATTTTTCATCGAATTTTCTCGAAAACAATTGATTGCTTTAATCCGGACAGTTGTTTACGGGCCCAAATCATTTCGGCTCAGTCGCTCTACTTTTTTTAAAAAAATATATAATGTTGAATGTTTCGATTTGCGCCTTTATTACTATTTAAAGCTGAACATCACATATTACTCTAATGTCTCCAGTGGATTAAGGTAATGTGAACGAAAAATATAGTCTGTATCTTGTTAATATGTAAATATTTCGTTGTTCTAATTCTAATTATGCTTCAAACTGTTCTTTATTTATGTTATGCAGTTTTTTATGTAATTTTAAATCTTACGGTGTCGAGAAAGGCAAAAGAAATGTCGTTTTTCTGAATTCAGATTGGTCTACAAAATGTTGTGTACAACGTACTTCAATTTAGGGAGGCAGTAAGGAAAATCCCCCCCCCCCCTCCCCGGCTCTGAGAAATGTAATTTATTTATGTATATACTTCGTAGTTTTTTCATAATGTGTACATCAAGTACATATATCCCCCTCGCTAAAACAATTTGAAAGGATGGCCCTGTGTACAGTACGAACGCCAAAATCTAACCTTTTAAATGCTTGTAAATGTGACGCACAGATCAACTTTCATTGGAAGTGAAGAACACGTGAAAAGACTCGGAATTAAAATATTTATGAGAATACTGATTATATATTCGCTTTAGTGATGGATTCATGTGCGAAAATCCATAAAAATACGGTTTGAATTGCAGTTGGAACCTGAAATATCGTTAACCAAGCTCAGTTGGCGATAAAGTGCCTTGCATATGGTACACGGTATTATAAGGAGTATTTAGATTTCCTGTTATATCTCTTATCTCTGCCGTTTCCGTTGCTTTGTAAATTTCTGGAAAGCCGCACTGCATTATCATTGAGTACATAAAAGATCATGTGAAGAATAAACTATTCTAATGGAAAACGCGTGTGCAATTGCAGGAGGTTCAGAACAACCTGATTAATGATTGAGGGGGCTGCTCCAGAGCTGTGGCATTTTCACGTTATGTAGGCCATCGAAATTCATACAGATTTCTTTTCATTGTGGGCCGTTGATGAAGCAAATCAAGCACTTGTAACTTGTTAAAACTTATGTGTAGAATTAAATGTAGCTATAGTTGCGTTGAAGAAGTTGGAAAATTTTAAAATTATGTTAACGCCCAATGTAGGAAATATATAGTTGGACACATCCTGAGTGATTGCTAAGATACCTACGTAAGAAATGTTTTTTCTAATTTACAAAATTGCTTTTAGTTTATTCATTTATTTATTGGATTCAGAACGATATTTATACTTGTTACAGGAACTATAAATGTGTCTTTTACATCTTATAAAATTTGATGTTTGATAAATTTGAAAAGCATATTCTAAATTAAATTGTTGTTGGAAATTTCTTGGAACTTGTTTTATTTTCGCCATTTTCAAAAATTTTGTTCTTAAATGAATCCTGCATTTGATTCATAAATTATATAAGTTGAGATAAAATTGCTGATTATGTTGCGGTTTTTTTTCGTAAAAGAATGCAATAGGTTCCCTTAATATTTTAAAATATTTGTAACTTTAATAGTATTCTTATCTTAGTAGCCAGTTAGGTGATCTGGCGTTCACTTATTCCTAAAAGTCGCCAGGATAGAAATATAAAATGAATCCATATTTGGGATATTGAGAAATATAATCTCAATTTTTGGATTGATTTATTTCATTATTTTATATTTTCATTTTCGTAGAATTAAGACTACTGTAATTTCTTTTAAATAATAATTTTTAATTATCATCTATAACTGGTTTGTTATAAATTCATTGAAGGGAAACTCTTATTAAACTTTGTACTTAGAATTTATTATATTTATTTTTAAAGAAAACCTTCAGAAAAAAATCTTCTTTCTCAGTTAACATGAAGGATTTCGTCGAACAATATTAATTTGTGTTTCTATTAGCAATGATTAGTATTTTGTTTTAGAACGAAGTTTACGAAAAACAGAATGATAGTGAGCTTAAAATATTATGACTCTAAGCAGCTGATTATTTTGTTATTCGAAGAAGAGTCATTCACAACATTAATTTTCTGCGTCACAGTTATCTTGAGCTTACTGTTTCACTTCCTACTTTTCTTTTATTTGCTTGGACTTTCGGGGAATTTTTCAGAGCGTGTCAAGTGAGAAAGCTAAGTCTGAAACTTTATTTTCCTTCGATTTCCTCACTGCGATTCTAACAACAGTAATTAACGGCCGAAGGTTGGATAAAAACGCGAATAAGGTCAAGGGAAAGAGTCTCATAGGAATACAATAATTACGCGACTCATGTGCCGATGGTTCCGTCTTGCTTTACTGACTCATATTCAATATGATTTTTAAAACTGAATGCCTGACACCATAAAATGATTCGGTTTTTTGAACATGATTGATAGTTTGTGTCTAATTGTGCTTGGAAAAATTACTGATTTAGAGTAATAAAGTTGGTTTCCTTGCGCTTGTCTGACAGGAATTAAGCCATGAAAAATGTCATACTTATTGAAAAAATGGTGAAGCTTTTTTTCAATATGTATAAGCTTGTCACAAACGTATAAGAAAATTTAAACTAGTTACTGTTCAGAATTTGTAGTCTTTCATTCGAGAGGAGCGAGATTTGTTATGGTGTTCTCTTTTTTATAGTAATGTCTGCAAGGAATTCTCAATACAAAGTTTTTGCAATGTCTGGAAGGTGTCACATTGTCGATTTAAAAAGATAAGTTATCTGTTGATGCGAGAAAATCTTACACGTCATCCTCGCAGATGTTTATTTTTAAATAGAGCCTTATTTGGCGAACATCTTTGAACAAAGTTTTGTAAGTTTTTGAAAACCTATTTATTTCTAAATTGTTATTGTGTTTTGAAGTATTTCGCATATCATATTGATTGGCGTTCACGGATTTTTCTCGTCGAAAGAGAGAGGCGTAGTTCGCGTATGAATTGAATGTTCTATGTACTCAGTTTTAACCCCTTTGTAGAGCTGTGATTTTCAACGCTACCCACATAATTCGTGATATTTGTCCCCTAAAGACAAATTAAAATAATTCTGATGTGTTTAAAAAAAATTCTTGCCCTTCAAAGATTACCTTATAGTTCTTGTTTGAATAAACTATTTTTTTAAAGAATGTGAGGAGTACCACTACAAAATCCATGAACCTGATTCAAGTTCGCGTCATAATTTACGGATTAGAGAAGAATTTAAGTAACACGAAAAAGTTTTCAATATTAAGCATATTTCGAACTTTTCACAATATGCGTTGAAATTCTTCCCGTATCCGTGATGCGTTATAAGGCGGAGCTTGCTCTGTTACGTGAACTAGAGCATCACGGAATAACGTTACGCACTTGACTACAAGTAAAACATGTTTTTAAAGAAATACCTACCTGAAAAATACCTGCGCAGTAATTTTTCCGATTTGATAATTACGCAGATTAATTTTCTAGTTTTGCGGTAGAGTGGAGTAGTTAAACAAATAGATGTAAATTCATTGATACTTTTTGTTTTTCTGAATCGCGACGTAATTATTCTATAGATAAATGGAATGTTTTATTGTAAACTATTTAGAAGAAGAATGATAAATTTTTGCAAATGTTTAAAATGCTGAATGAAATGCTAAATCTTTGATATTTGAAGCTATTGTTTTATTTTACTGTTGTGTAGTGTCATCGGGAAGACAGAAATTTTCTTTTATATTTATTGAACTCCAATAATTTTGCATTTTTAGTTTTCATCCGTTTAAATTTCGCTGATGTAGAAAACTTAACTAAATCACTATTTTAAGAGAAGAAAAAGAAATCATAAAGCAGTTTTAAGAACTGAAATATCCGTTTGATTCTATGCAGATTCCCCAACCAGACGTTTACTTGTGGCCAATTTTTTCCAACGTCTAAAGTTTTCAAACATAATAAGTTATAGTTCTTCTAAGTTTTATTTAGGTCCTTTCAAAGTTTCAATGTTTTGAATATAAGTATTGCATTAAGTATTAAAATGTAGAGAAAGTATTATTATTCTTTCCCATTTCCTGAAGTATATTATTTTCTTGTGTGTGAAACAGGCCTTAATTTTCAAGGAGCTCAGCCTCTTCCCTTCTTTTCAATTTGGTGCGAATTTTTACATATTAGACGAAATTCAGTCGATTTACACAATAAAATAAGTTCCGAAGACTATAGGGCTCCCCATTTCTTTCATTAGAAATTAAGCCTTCATGTAAAACACCTGTTGTTAATGGAGGCAGAGTAATTTTGTATGTTATTCTAGTACCAATTCTCTCTTTCACCATTGTGAGCTTCTGATACATAACTGGTATGGTTTAGTGGTAAGGAATACTCACGTTATTTTTGAACACAGGAAACACTAAATTTTTGCAAGTAATTCGGTTATTTCTTTATCGAGTCTAAATGTGTTTGTCAATAAGATTTTTTTCATTTAATGTAAAATGTAATATTACTCCACTAGTGATGACATAAAATTTCATTGTATCATCCAAACTAAAATCTATTAAACTCAGAATATGATTGAAAATTTTCATATTTTTGGAAATATTCACGCATAATCAATCTTTTTTTGCTACGTTTTAAAAATACAAAAACAGGACTCGAAAGTTCAGCGAAAGAAATAATTTGCAACAACTAATGTGTGTACTTCTGAAAGCAGTTTTCTGTCAAAAATCATTTCAATGCCGTTTGGAAGTTGGTTTCAAAGAAGGGGTTCGTTTTAAAGAAGGTTGGTTTTAAAGTTGGTCCTTGAATTACAGTCATAGGGTTAATGCTTAATCTTTTGGGAGCTGCGTAGGTCTTCCTTTCAAGTTTTTGAAAAGCTCGATTATGAATGAGTATCAGCATCTTTCCTGTAACAGGTTTATGACGACGAACTTAAAATTATTCCAAAGCACATCGCAAGTCATCCGCATTACGTTTAAGCCTCGCGCGTTTGGAATCTGCTAACGTCACGCCAGTGAGCATACCTACCCCTTCCCAACGAAATAAATAAAATAAAATAATGCGTGCGAAATCTTCATAAAGTGCTAGATTATGCGATTGTCTTCGAAAATGTCCGCATACACCCGCCCATCCTTTATGCTCCCATTAAAAATTTTGCTCACGTGTAGAAACAGCATTGTCTCCGCTGCGGCTAATTGCAGAACGGAGCCGGATGTGACGCAACGAGGAAAAGTGTCCGATAAACACAGGAAGGAATGGGGCATGAAATATTTCATGTGGTTGTCCGTGTTCCATCATAAGACTGACTATTGATTATAATTTCTTGTTTTGCCGAATCTAGATGACCATCAACGATAACAGAAGAAAGCAATTATTGTACGTGTATCTGTAATGGAACCCATTCATTTCATTTCTTTTATTGTTGCTTAAGCCGGCGTGGATAGCGAGTACATCGTTATACCAATCTTGGTTTCAGTTCAAAGTCGGCTTCTGGACATGCAATAATATCCTTCAGTGCATTTCATAAGTAATTCACGAATGTTATTTGCTAAAAATATAATTTTGTATTGCAATAAAATGATAAATATATTTTGGATTTTTTAAGTTATATTCCAGCCTTAATTTGCACGGGAGCGAAGCTCAGCTTCTGTACTTCTTTTCCATTTGTAGCGAACTTTTGCGCATTAGATGGATTTCAGACTATTGAGCTACAGTAAAACCTGTAAAGTTGACCACCTCTGTAAGTTGTCCAGCTGTCTAAATTGACCATTTTTGTCAGGAACGGAATTATCCCTTCACCCTCTACCTCTCCCTCTATAAGTTGACCACCTGTCAAAGTTGACCACTAAAGTGCTGCACCGCAAGTGGTCAACTTACACAGGTTTCACTGTATTAAAATAAGCTCTGACAACTATAAGGTTCCCGAACTTCTGTTGTTAGAAAGTAAGCCCGGGTTTATATCATAAAAATATTAGCCTTTCTGACTTTATTTACGCGTCCAGAAGAATGATTGTAAATATATTCCTTTATAAATTTTTGAAAAACAATTTCATTACACTTTAAGAATACAATGATTTCCTAGGGTTGGAGTAAATTACTTACTTGAAGGCCGAATTTTCCCAGTGTAAAAACCTCTTCTGACTGTTCTACTGTTTGAATTAAGTGATTTTTTTAATACCAGAAAAGGCGTTTAATGGCTTTTTAAACAGGTGCGGCCGTATCAATTTCTTTTCTAAAATCTCGTCAAGTTCCGAACCTGATAATTATACTGTTAAGTTGATTAATTTACGAGAAAATGTGATATGAATTTAGATTCATGGGTGTGGGTGTCTCACTATCGCGTAAGTGAGGTTAACTTGACAAGATAATGTAAGAATTGGATATGCTTTATTCGTAATTCGCACGACTTGCTGTAGCCTAACAAGTCGGGCTTAAGTTTTAGTTTTCGTATTTTTCCAATTAAATTGAAAGATTCAATGTCCTTATATTAATGCTTCATTTTACACTAACTAAATTTTGACCTCATTGATTTACCTTGTTTTCGAAGGATGAACACTTCAATTTAATCAAAAGCTAAAACAAGGTCAACCAATGAGGCCAGAACTCATGTAGTGTAAAACGAAATATTAATATAAACTTGTCCATAGGATGCGAACCATATTTGTAAAATTCAAAATGATGGTTATTCTTAAATCAATTGTTCCATTCATAGTAAGTTTTCTTGTATTTTGTTTCTTTTGTTCCATATGTTTGTACAAGCAATTTTATTGACACTTACAAAAGCTCAATCGGCTATGCGCACCTTTCTTTTTGATGCATACAGGTTTATAGAGAGGGAAGCCTGATTCTCATAGAGTTTTTTCTTTTCTGCTCTGTTACAGTATTATTGTTCAATAGTATTCTAAAATATTGGGAAATATCATTGTATTTAAGCTCAAAGCAATGAAAATAATAGTTACGAAAAAAGTTCGGTAAATGACATCTTCAGAAATAAGCTCACACAGTGTTGACCTGTCTGGATCAACAGCGTGGCAGTCAACAGTGTAAAATTTTCCACAATGACTTTTTATCAAAAATTATCTTTTTTAGGAATAAATGAATCAGTGTTTATAGTCACTTATATCAATGATATAAATCAATGTTATAAAGATATTGTTGATCTTAGGACAGAATAATTAAAATGATTCATATTTATAATGAAATGTCAAGATCAATTATATAGTCTTAACAGGAAACAAAGTAAAATATGACTTTTTTACTGAGCATTATCGCATCCCTTATGTATCCTTTGTGGCTCTTTTACAAAAATGAATCCTTCAAAATTCTCCCTCAAAACTTTTATTAATTTAAAATGGAAACTCTAGAACTTATCGTATTTTTAATTTTTGATTGTACTGTAATTAATTTCTTGTAATTAATATGATCTCTGCATTTGAGTACACATATTTAGTAGAATTATTGAACTAAGATTGCTGTAAATCTTGTGCATTATTATTTTCTATAAAAGGTTTTTCACGAAGCGTCTTAGAAATTTTTGAATACACTTTGAACAGCTTTATTCTTGTGAATAGTTTTGACACAAAATAAAAAAGAAACCGTACTCAAATAGAGAGGACTTTTTGATGAATCGAGCCAAAATATCACTGTTTACAAAATCCACCAGATTAACCCTTCAAGTATTTCTGTACCAATTAAAGCGGTTCGTGCATCTTTACTTTACATTTATCATAGAGAAGCCTGATTTAAAAACACAGAAAAAAAGGTTAAAAGGTAATGCCATATCCCAAGGAGGAATTCCACATATCAAAATAACCATTTACCTCAACAACAAGCGCACTTTAATTATTTTTGCCAGTCACTAATTATCGCTGTTGCCAGTAAGTGCCTTTTTTTTATTAGCCTCAGTGGCAAAGGCAAGCGCTGGAGATGTTTTTTAGATGCTTGACGTGCTGGCTCCCCCTCTAGAACCCCACCTGTGATTTTTTTTTTTTCCCCTCTCTGCAGATCCCGTTGTATGTTTTCCCCCTTCCCACTCGTGAAGTGCTATTTATGTGAAGAACAGTTTTCTTCAAACATCTGCCTGCTTGTACTTAAAAAATAATTTAAGCTGTCATGATTAAAAAAAAAAAAAAAAAGAAAGAAAAAAAAAAAAAAAACCCCGCCTCCGAGTAGCCGAGGGAAAAAAAATCAAATATTTCATTTTAACACTCAATGTCAATACCTCATCTTTTTTGAATTTGGAAATATTTGTAATTTTAAAAGCAAGAAGAAATGATAAATAATTTCTATAGAATTTTGTTAATGGAAAGGAAACAAATGAAGACCATAAAACAACTCTTATGCATTTGCGCAATTTTTATTCTTGCAATTCTCCTAAAAATTAATTTTTTTATGAACCTTCATTAAAATAAATTCTCTGCTAAATAGATATCGGCCGAAAAATATTTCAGTCAAAAGTAATTTTCTGCTTTCTTTGTGTTAGTATTTACCCTACTGTAGGCAACATACAGTTCGATCGCTGTTGTTGTTTTCTTTATAAATTAAAAGGAAAAAGAAAGTGCGAAATCCAAAAAATTAAATGAAGTAAATAAATAAAAAAATGAAGAAAATGAATAAAAATAAATAAAATAAAATAAATATATTTTTAAAAAATGAATAAAATAATTAATTAATGAAAATTTTTTTTTTTTTTAAATCTGAGTTTATGAGAAAGGGATATAAAGTAAAATAACTGATGTTGTATTTTGCATATTTATGTATTTTACTTGGGGCATTGCTTACTGTAAGCTGTGCGTATATATCAGCAATTAATTGTAATCTCTTTATTGTAAGATTTTCAATAAATTTCATCTTGCACCACATTTTAAACTAAGTAGCTAAGAGCATTTCCTCAATTACGTAGAGGTGCAGTAATGCAATAAATACTTCTACAATCAAAATAAATAGCACTAAAATCGAATTTTTTTAACCATACTGATAGTTCTTTTAGAAGAAATATAGTTTGTGCCAAACATTGCTCAAATTCTCCTGAGGGTGTGGAAAAAATAATTTACAGACATCAATTCAATCATTAAATAGGGAGGTATCTCAATTTTTAATCAAGTGCTTCTACTTTGGTATTCAAAATGTCAATAAAAAGTTTATTTAGCTAATATTAAAAACGTTTTGTATGTATTTGTTCTGAAATTTATAATCTTAAAATATTTTTATTTTGACTATCCGATTTTTTGTTAACGCCTTTTTCGCTCAGGTTTTTTAAAATGCAAACTCGAAAAGATGGTAAAAATATGTGTGTCGTTTAATTAGAAGATAAGAAAAGAAAAAATTATTGGTATATAATTTGGAACAAGAAAAATTCACCAAAAATATATTTCTGGTTAGTTGAAAACGTTCATGTTACTTCCACTTTCAACAGTCCTCTTGTGCTCATTTCATAACAATGTATCGATTAAAATGTTTTCCCGCATAGTCCGGCACCATGTTGTTGAGTGAGAATGTTTTGAATAATTTCGCGAGTCATTTCCACGTAAGTAGTAGTCTTATATTAGTTTCTCTATAGACTTTCACGATATTAAATACAAAAATCTGAGCCAACAAAGCAAGCAATACCTGCTTTTATGTCGAATGTCTGCAATTGCTTTGCAATTATTGCGATCGGTTCAGAAGCATTTTTAAGAATATATTTGCAGCACAAAAAGCAGCGCAAAAGATTGGAAAGTTTATTTTCTACGTAATGGGGGAGAAAAGAAAATCTTTTTCTGAAGTGACCTTCGCGAAACCGCCCATTACGGTTGCAGATAACGTCTAGCCCAGGCTCCCTGGGTATCATTTTCTTGGAAATAGCTATGCACGCTGCATCTGAATTTTCACTGTAACGATCCATTAAAAACCAAAATAAACAAATTCACGAAGCCCATTTGAAAATGAGTTCGTATTGTAGTTAGGTATATCCAGTCGAATCTTTTAGTTCTTATTATCTTTAGTTTCTCAGTTCCCTCCTTTTTATATCAGTGCGAATTCTTATCCGGGCAATCTCATCAGTTTTGTTTCAGGATACTTGTCGTTAGCGTTAGCGCTAATCACTCTGGTGAGTGGTGATCGAGGGGAGGGCATGTGTTTTGCATATTAGAATCAATGAATTGACTCCTTTCTCACTGAAGTACGCTAATTCTGAAACTCCAACTGGGTGGTATTCTTCGCGGGGTTACTATCTACTATCACGATTATTTTTCTTGTTCGATTTCATGCGTTTTCTTCGAAAAACAATACTTGCATGCATACATGTTCGCTCGTTCTTCTTCTTTTTTTTGTAAAAGTAAAAAAAAAAAAAATGTAAAAACAAAAAAAAGTTAGATGAGATAATCGTTTCTTTTTCTTTTTGGAATAATTTGCGAATTAGTTACTTAAAACTGAATAATATATCAATTATACGTATTATTATTTGTCATTTGTTTGGGAGGTCATGGTATGGAATTTGCATAGGAGCAAATCTTTGAAGGAAAGTTTTGAGAAATGGAATTTTGATTCTCCCTCTTCTAGTAGATTTAAAGATGGTTTTTAGCTTGTTCAGACCCAAAACCACATAATTTATACCCAAAACCACATAATTTAACAATCAATCCTTGCATAGCTCCCTTTTACAATCCAATTATTTAATTTCTCTTCTTTACGAGTACAGCCTTAGGAGAACCATTATTTATTTATGTAGTTTTTCCCCACTCTTACTAAAGGTAAGATTTTTAGAGTATAAGTTCTAGCGCATTGCAGCGTTCCTTATGATAATGTACACTTGCTGTGAATTTCAGCATGCCGTTATAAAAGTTGAAGTTCTAGATGAACGCCCGTTCAAACACCATTCATTGTCAGGTAATCAATGGAGCAATCATATTTGGCTAGAAAATAATTCCATACCCCTTAGAATGCTCTAAAAAGCGCGTGTTCTTCACGTAATCACTTCGAATTTCTGCTCTGGGTATAATGATAAATTTTTGAGGAACAAACAAAATATGTTTTTACACTTGTTCTTAGCTACCTTATTGATAAAATTAAAACTAAAATATTTTCTTTCCTCTTTCCCCATTCAATGATTGCTTTCTTCAAAATATTCCTTCAATGAAACCTCTAAGCAATGAGATGACCTGCAATTATAAGCAAAGCTGTTAACGTTGCTTTTCCTTCTGGAACTTTGAATTGCGCGAGACGAGTGTCTAATTTTGCAGTTCCACTGGGTCGGAACTATCGGAACCATAACCGCAGGCCGCCGTAACTAACTCCACTGCTTATGTACGAAATGACGTCACGCAAAACGTGCGAAGAATAGCGTAAAATGTTTTTCTGCATTGCGCATGCTTAGAATAGTCAATGAACGTGCTGTTGAAAGTTTTAGTTATTATTTTTCCTTCTTTTTTCTTTCCCCTCAGGTATAATTGTAAGATTTTTTCTCCGTAGCTAGGCAACGTATCAAGTACTTTTGTAATTTTTTCCGTATTTAGGACAGGTTTCTAAACATACAATGAGATCATCAATCTGAATTTATCTTTTTCAATACAATGAGAAATATCTTAAGTTGAACTGAAACAGTAGTAAAATGTTTTTGATAAGCAACAAACACAATCAATACAAGTTTATTCTAACTACACTTTCTTCATACAAATAACTTAATTAACTTTGTGCATTCACCGAGTTAAAACAAAATTTAAATAACTAAAACTTTTGTCGCTGTGTAGTTTTTGCTACAAAAGAGAGAGAGAGAGAGAAATAAGGGAAAAAAGGGGGGAAAATACAAACGTTGTAATTTTTGTATAAATAGTATTTGTAATTCAGGCATAGAAATAATAATTGTTTTTGTTAAGCGGGCGGGCTAAATCTTTTGATTGATCTTGTTTCGGAATTGCTGGTTGGCGGTATTGTTCACTTTACCTGATTTACAATTACTGGTGAAGATACACGCATACTCTTAAGTAGTATTTCCTCCTTTATTCATAGATACTCTGCCAAAAATTCAAATGAGTGATTTTGAAATACCATTAGATATCGAATAAGTTAATTTAAAACCTCTTTAATTGAAAAATATGTATTATTCTTTAATAATATTGAAAATACCGGTATTTTAATTTAGCAAATTCCGGTTTTACGAAATTCCAAAATAACACGAAATACCGGTATTCGGTATACCGGTATCGCAATCACTAATTGTGACATTAATATAGTTATTTCCTTGCTGAACTTTCTAAAGCTATTTTATTTAAAATATTTTTTACCAATCAACATCGGTAAGTAATTTTAAATTAAGTTTTTAAATATATTTTTAGACAAAAATGTTTAAAAAAAATTGAAGATTTCTTCATGTTAAGCAGTAAAATCCAATTCTTCATTTTATTGCGTCAGTGATAAAATTGTATTCATTGCAATACGTTTATTTCGTAATTTTGATGTTAAAATCTTGTGCAATATTTCACAACATGTTAAAATCTTGTGCAATATTTCACAACATGTTAAAATCTTGTGTAATATTTCATTACATTTTAACATTACGAAATATCAAATATCATTGTGTTTTAAGTTGTTGGCAAATCTTTAATGGTCACCAGATTTAACTTTATTTTAAAAAAAAATTAAAAACACACACACACACACACAACAAGTGATGTTATAGTCTTAATAATTTTCATTAATGAACGTAGATAATGACAGCCTGTGTAGAAAGTAGTTTCTTATATACACATACAATTCTGAGCCAAAAAAAATGGTGTTCCATATTTAATGGAGAAAGTAGATTATGCAGTTGAAAGATCAAAACTAAAGACGTCGGAAAAGGTCAGTATTTGGTGTGTTTTTTTAAAAACTAAATCAAAACCCAAGAACAGAAGTAACATCAGCAAGACTGATAAGTCGTGATTAACTTGTGCTCATTTTGGTGTATTTGCTTTCTAATTTTGGCAATTCGCTATGCTTCTAAACAGGGCTTAATTCCTCATACAAAGAAGGCGAGAGTCGCATAGGCTTCAGAACTTATTCTAATACGTAAATAGTTTGAATTCCGTCTAATATGTAAAATCTCGCATGAAATGGAAAAATGAAGGGGAGCTCACAGTTCTCGTGAGCTCCCTTTAATTAACTCGGAGCAATAAAATTGATAGTTTGCTATAGGTGGTAGTAATATTGTAGGGGGCAGCATATGGACTAACCTTTTCTGGAATATTTTAAAAACCTTTTCTGGTTTTTAAGATGAGTTAACACCTCCTGACTAGGTCCTAGATAGCTCCCGTAGTCAACCGGAACTGGGAGTTTCCATGAGCATCAAACATGTAACCTTGAAATATCTGAAAGGTTCGAAGGAGCTAGCTTGGAATGTGTCCTTGGTAGCCCTAGGTAACAGTTTGCTAACGAGTAGAATGTTTAGATCAAATATGATGCAAAAATATGCGGCTTTTACCGTGCAGTTTGTTAGAACTTTGCTTGAGGTTTAATAAAGAAGCACATAATCCCTTTTCAAGCTCCTTGTTTCAAATAAAACACGTAGTATAGTCTTTTCAGTTTCAGAAATAAGCGGCTCAGTAGGCGTGTTTTTCAAAAACATTTCTGCAGATTTGATGTTTTGAAAATGTACATTACCGTATCCTGCATTATTCTATTATTTCTGTATAACGGAATTTTTTTTATAACCTCACATAATTCGATTTATTGAAAATGATGCCTAGATTTTTAATTTACCCCCTAGGAAACTTATGCCACTGTCATCGTGACGCCTAGATTTTAATTCTTATTTCTAATAATAATGTTTCCTTTTGGCTCCCCTTTCGAAAAAAATTGAAATGACGCTTCTGACTTAAAGTAAAAATTTCTAGTCTATCCATCTCATATTTGTATATCCGTCTATGTTTTCATATAACTTCGTTTTCATGCACTGAATTCAGGGGTGCCCATTCCTTTTAACGAGAGTGCACCCCTCCGCCATGAGCAATATCCCCCCCCCCCCGCCCCCGCAAAAAGAAAACCATTCCAAGACTCCTTGCAGGGGCCGATCAAGCATTCTTAAACAGGGGCCGTTCTTTTGTGTTTAAAGAGATTTTTGTGAAAAATCGATTAATTTTGTGAAAATTGGAAATTTAAACATATAGTAATGAAAATATTTATTATTTGCCGCTTTTATAAAAAATAATGGTGTGAAAAGTACGATTTGTACGCCTGGAGTTTTGTGAAGGATCCATTTTGAATAATTGGACTTTTGTGAAGGGGTCCGAAAAGGAACCCGAATTTCCTCTGGCGAGACCCCTGTCTTGAAAAAACAATGCTCCTAAAAAATTCATTTTGCTGCATGACGTAATTTGTGGGGACCGCTGTGATAGTGCTTTCTTAAAACTCCAAGCTCCTGTGTGTAATTTCTAATGTAAGCTTATGACAGAATACGTTTGTTTCTCAAGCAACATAAACTTCATATGCAAAGAACTTATTGGAATCTCTTGCCAGTGGTTCGGATCTACAGTTCCTTTGAACCCCAGGGTAACCATATTTCCAAGTTTCGTGTAGAACTTGACGAAACCACTCTGGGAAACCATGTTAGTGGAACAACAATAATTTAATCCAAACGAATGGTGCCGGCATGATATCTAATAGGACGCATTTGTCCAAGAGCGAAGAAATTCGCGGGAAAGACACTCGGCGAATCGAACTTATTGAAAAGGAAGTAGAGCACGTCTATGCAATTCTGTCATGTCTGCTTCATACCATTTTCGCTAAGCAACGTTCCGTATCCGAGAGCCCTTTAGGGTGCCCCTTCTTCCTGAGAAAGTTTAGCTCGGCTCCAAAAATTTAGTTACTTGCACGTTCTTCCATAATTCTTAGTAAATGGCCCAAACGACATGTAGAATGTTCGAAAAAGTCAATGTCGCTCTTTTAACGACTCCCTCCTCCCTCCCTTACATAACGCCCTTGAATTTTGTAGTTTTAGGTGTTTCGAGAGTTTTTTTTTTCACTGAAAATAACGGGACTCAAGCTTTAGAATTGTGATTAGAATTGAATTAGGTGAAACGATGACTAAGCTTAAAAAAATAAAATCTTTTGCTGCGTATTTGAAAGGTCGGCTTATCGTGTTCTCCTCGTTTTATTTCTCTAAATTTAAAATTGAGAAATGTACATTTATCTGTAATTCATTTGATAAGCCGTCATCACAATTTACATCCCTTCCCCCCCCCCCCTCCCCATTGAATGTAAGCCATTATTTTACTTGGCGTGTTTTGAATCTCTTTATAGTAAATATTATTTTCATTTTCTATAACATATCTGCTTAGATTACGTAGGTCAAAGTTTTTAAATTTCTTTTTCACTTTACCTGATTTACAAATACTGGTGAAGATGTTTGCGTATTAAATTTTATGAGCTATTGTAAGGAGCTCAGGAGATGCTTGTCAGTGAGGAAACCTAATAAGACTAAATACAGTGAAGTCAGAAACTTAACAATTGAAAATGTAGAATTTCCACTTTTAGTTAAACGTTTTCACACTATCAGAAGACCGAATTTATGTAACTTTATGGTAAATACGGGTCATTTATATTTAGAAGTTGATAACGTGATTCCATACTAAACAAAAAAAATTTTCGATTTAATATCATACTTTTACTGCAACACCGCAAGATATTTTCTTAATAATATTGTTCAGAATTTATCACCCGAAATTTCGGAAATGCATTTTTACTCTATGTTTTTGTACTATGAGCATTGTTTCAATATCATGTAGCAGTGAAATTCATTTTAAAAAATCTTGCAATTTTGAATATTTAACTATTAAAGTGAACTGTCAGTGCTACCATTTAATATTTACAAATTAGCATAAGTTCTTAAGAATCCTGTTCCTATTTTTTCCTCCACACTTCGCCGTAGACATGGAGGAAGATTACAGAGTTGCTGTGTTGTAAAATGTTAGTATTATGTTATAAAATGAAAAAAAAAAAGAGCTGTATCGTGAAAGATAATTTTAACGATTACACAAAAGTAAAACCACTGGATAATTTTCTTGCAACACGTCACTTAAAAAAAAAAGCCAAAGATAACTTTTAACTAAAAGAATAAAAACTGTTTATAATCTTCTAACTCATTTATATGGTCAAATTTAACTAAACATGCCACTACGAATTATAGGGGGGGGGGGGGATGTTTCTCTGTTTTAGAGAACTTTTTAAACTTCTTTTGTTAAAGACAACTTAACCAAAGTAAAAACTGTTCTTGGGATAACGCAGTGATCAAGATATATCACCAGCTTTTGAATCAATTTTTCAGTGCTAGAATTGTGAGACCTATACCACCTGAGCCAAGATGGCAGTGATCCAAGACTGTTTTTAGGGTGCAATACCAGTTGCTGCCTTACTACGTTTGAAATATCCGAGAAATTTATTTTGATACATAAAATTGGGAAAAACAAAATCGTTACAGCACTCATTTGATTGTATAGTATACACTCATTTCTAAACACTTCTACCTATAAAGCTTTCTGAAATAGTACTATCGAAGAAACTTTAATAAATTAGACCAACCTTTCCGTCGTATCCTTGTATTCCTTCTTCGAAATAATTTTCGTAGTCTTATTGTTTCCATTGTCTTTTAATCATGAAATTCATAGAAACATAGGAATATGTAATTTTAAATTGAAATATTATCTGTCAATGAACATGAACATCTGTACAGAACGTGGTAAATAAAGATTTGGATAGAGGAAAGCATTGAAAAATTGAAATAAAAACGCTTTTGAACTTGCTTTAATTTCCTATCTTGTGTAGAGAAACCAGGAGTTAAGATTGATACAGAATGCTAAGATGTGAAATAATTGTTTGCCTTTTTGTTAGGGATTTTATATGAAAATTCGACTAAAAGTTGGGAATATGTTAAAACAAAAAAACGAATTTCAAAAAAGTGCCTTGAAGGTGCACATCCTCAGCTTCCAAAGAACATCTGTACCGAACATTGTGATATAAGACCCAGATATAACAGGGTCTATAATAAACGAATTTAACTATTTTTGAATTTCCAGAAGGGTGGGGGTTGCCTTATTTAGAACCAGTACTGCCACCTTTGAAAACTACTGACGTGCACATTATTTTCGATAATCTTGCTGCCAATGCAAGAAAAAGTAAAGATTATTACAAAAGCATTGATCACGGGATACAAATAAGATAAAACAATAATGCATAGGAAAATGAATAATACAAGTAACTTGAATTCTTTAGTTACGCGCGCATGAATTCTTTATATTATTATGTTATGAAAGTTTGTTTTACAGATCATTGATGTATATATAAAGTTTAAGGAGGAGTCTTGATGTTTGAGTACATGCTCCCAACGTTTTTCGTTTTATAAGAATTAGAAACTCTGTAACCATAATGTAACCAATTTATTCAGCAATTCTGCCAGGCTCATAGGAATATTATTTTCTGCCTTTTAGTGCGCAAGATAAACTTTGTTTTTAAGAAATTGTTTTTATTTATTTAATATTATTTTCTTCTTTTTGGTTTTCGATGGGCGAAATTCCGCAATCGTAGAAATTTATTCAGAACCTCGATGTACAATGCAATTATCCTTACTACAAAAATTAGCTCTCGCGATTTAAAGACAAACCAGATATAAAATTTTATACAACATAAAGTGACCTATGAGACTTTTGTTTCAATTTTTTTCTGATATGGAAATTAAGCTAACCCGGAGTTGAGGAAACTGCTATTTATTTGGATCAAGGTAAGCCTTAAGAAATCGAACTAAAAAGCTCATAACTGGCGTTGGCGTTCTTAATGACTTAGAAACTTCGAACAAATTTCATCTTGTGCGGAAAAATCAGCGCTTTCGATCGATATATTATATTAATATGTGCAAGGTTTTTTTCACCCCCATATTGGAGAATTTATGTTTAAATTTGCGTAAAATTGGAATAATAAAAAGAGCTACCTGTCGGATTTTTTAGGCGTGGTAGAATATTGCATTGTCATCTGGTTCTGAGCTATATGTAAAGTTTCAGAACACTAGCTTATCGGGAAATGGTCGAAAATTCGATTGCAAACGGACCGACAACAAAGCGAGTTAAGAAAAAACGTTGTAAAAAGGAGCCAAAAAGAGTTAGAGGGGACATGATTTAGTTGGTTTAAATTCATTGAAATGGGAAATGTGATGGGCTACAGCTATATGCTGAAGGTAGAGCCAGAGGTCATTGTTTTAAGCTTTTCAAATCTCAGGCTAATCTTGAAATTACGAAAAATTATTTACTCCAGTAGGGTTGTAGGCAGTTGGAATAGTTTACCGGAAGCGACTGTTACTTGCAGCCTGGTTAAAAAATCTTTAAGAAAGCTGTTGATATTCCTTGGGGACTGTTAAATTGACTAGGACCAGCCTAGCTGGGCCCTGTGCCTGTTGCTAGTCGTCACTTTTGTATTTGTATTACATGAATGATTAAAAGTCTTATGATTTGTGAGGGAAAGCTTAGGGTAAGGCTGTACTGACACATTTTAATTAAGAAGTGATGAAATTGGGTTTTAATCATAATTTATCGTTAAAATTTTCTAAATTCGAACATGAAAAATCTTTTTAAACATGAGATTTTTTTATAATTTGAAGGGTACAGGGGAAAAAAGATCAGAGTCCATTTTTTGTGTGGTAATTTATATATAATATGTGTGGGTATAATTTGTCTGGTAATAATATTTTTTGTGTGGTAATTTATATTAATGTAGGTATTTTTAAATTAAGCCAGGCTTATTGTTTTGATAGAAAAAATCAGGTTGGTTATGTTATTTTATTGAATAACTAAAAAAGTTTAAAATGTGATTCTGATCATTTTTCCCCTGTACCCTTCATTTGTGTCTAAATAGAATATATTTGATTTTGTTTACATTTACTTCGCAACATATTAGATGACTTTATTCTATTTTTAGAATTATATGAATGATTGTTTTTTACAAAAGTTTTGATTGAAGTAAACTCCGTTTTAATAAAGCAAATTCATTTATCCGTGTTTGAACTAAAGTTGCAGTTGAAGGAAGACAGTAATTTTTAAAAGTTGCCAGCAAAGGTGGGCTATTTAACAAAACAGACCGTATATCATTTTTTATGGATGACAAGTGCAACACGTCATGTAATTTACTAGGTAATAAAAGCCACGTTACGGATCCCATTCAAATGCACGTTTCGAGCACCGCTTGACACGAGCCTATTCCAAACGCGATTCGAACAGTCGAAATACAACGTAATTCCACGAGTTCGTGGAATGGCATTCGCGATCGCTGGCGCGGAGAATCCAGATTTCGAATAGCGATTTGCCAAAGATCAATTCTATGTAAATAATTCCGCCTTGGGTTTGACCGTCTGCCGAATTTTCCACCAGCTGTCACCAACTGCTATTAGGGAACAGCTAATCGGCCACTGAGGGAACTTGAGTGCTCGCCAAATTGCCGTTTATGAAGTTTTAATACAGTATCGAACTGTCGAAACTCTTCGGCTACATTTTGGGGTAATTCTAATGGTTTTTTCATGTTCCATGTGCATTCCTTTGTAACTTCATCAACAAATTGATTCATTTTTGCGTTTAGTGTTTGGAACATTTCATGACTTGGCGGTTTCTCTGTATAAGGCAGCGGTTCTCAAATTTGTGATAGCATAGTATCATTGGTAGTAAACAGGAATTCTCAAGCAATTTGTTGTGTCGAAACTATTAACCTTTTCCCCCTCGCTTCCTTCAATGGAATGTCCAGACGTCGCGCACCAAAACGTTAAGAAAATTTTTTCCCTGAAAATTAATTTCTTTTCTTACATTATAGATAACAGTACCCAACACTTTATAGTATAATTTTTTTAATGATTTTGTGGAATTAAAAAGGCAAATATTTTTTTCTGATGCTTAAATAGGCTTTTTTAAGTTATTTTTAACAGATCTGATCCTTATCTGTGAGCCATCGACTACTCCAGTTGCGGTGTCTAGTTTCTTAGTGTCTTATGACTCATATCCATCCAGAGCTGTCCTCAATTTATGTGTGTATTACAATGCCAAAATGAAAGTTTTTCAAAATTGTTGCATGTACGATAAGAAATTTTTCGAATATGTTTTTATATACAAACACAGTTTGAGATTCGAGCTTTAATATGAATCTTTTCTAACACAGAAAACGTGTTAGAAAAATTTCAATCAAGAACTCAGCTATTCTTTTTTTTTTTTTTCTTATTCAGCTCAATTTTTAATTTACTTTTTTGATTACACCTGAGTTATGAGTAAATTACAGTTTTAATTTCAAAAAATTTGGGACCTGAAATTTCTTCCGTGCATGCATGCGTGAAGTTTTCAGATCAGAAAGGCCACACCACAGCAAATTTGATATGAATTCGCTTTCTAGTTTTATTAATTACGGCAGCCAGACGTAGAACTAATCCTTAAAAAGTAAAGTAATAAAAAATATACATAGAAACACTCTAGTGAATAAGAGAAAAAGAAACCCATGCTGTACACATGAAAGAGTAAGAGAAAAAAAAGACTAAATAGAAACGGGAGGGAGGGGGTGGCGTTGAGATCTATTCCCACGCCACCGCGACATTACTGCTTTGCGTAAATTAAATTTAATCGCGGGAGCTGTAATTAGCTTAATTTGCTGGAGTAAGCGCCAAGTCGTGGAAAGCGAACGGTAGAAAGCGCGGATGTTTTTTATTCCGCCTGCCTGAAAGCGCAGCGGCGGTCTGCACGTAAGATTCCATGTTTGGTCAGTTCCCAACTCCGAGAAATCGCTTCTGTTACAATCGATCACGGCTTTAAAAGTAATCGTATTTGAAGTTTCTTGTAATTGTAATTCTTGTATTTAAAAACATATTTCATTTTAACTGTAATAACCACTTTCACTATTTTTTTTAATGCACGCCATCATTATGATTACTGAAAAACATTGCGTAAATTTCTAAAAAAGTCATATAAGTAAAAAGCATGGTAACATTTGCTGATAGGGGAAGACCGCTTCTAAGATACTTATACATTCTAAAGCAATCTTAATCCATTATGAAAACAATTGCAACCACTGTTGAAACCTCTCATTTGTTATCTCTCTTATTAGTTGAAATTCTTTCATCATAAAAATGATTACAAAATTATTATAATCATCGCAAAACTGGTTAGTTATGTTAATAGTAAATGCTCTTTCATGGTAGACTTTATTCTTATAGATGCATGATCATTTAACAAAGCAAGTTTTAAAATATAAATTTATCCTTCCTTTTTATTATTAATTTTTAGAAAAGTCCAAAATCATAGTTATACTGAACAGAAAGTTTCCTTATTATCGACCATCACTGAAAATGATTGGATTAAACAGATCCAATTCATGGAATTGTACTTCTTATATTTCGCTATAAATAAATCGGTAATTGTAGACTGGACTAAAAAAAAAATTTATTAGTTCTGCTTTATTTTCGTCCCTATGTCCATCTTGAGTCTTCTGTAATTTGTTACTCCAATTTAGACCATGATGGGGGTATGTAGGGGAATGCGGAGTAAAGTGAAATAGTTAAGATAAATTAAATTTTTCAAAATGAACAAATTGGAATTTATTTTGAAAATAACACTACGTAAGGAGAGAAATAGGAATTTCATTAATAGAACTTGCATTGAAATATTATTTTTCAGTTTAGGCAGTAAATTTGTACGGTAAAGTAAAAGTGAAATTTGCACCATGTATGGGGCAAAGTGAAAAATTGAAATATTTTCGTGATGAAAAAGCTTTTTATGTGCTAATTATTAGCCCTTTGCGTACGTATATCGCTTTATAGTAGTCCAAAGAACATGTAATTATGCAAGATTTTATTTTCTATGCCATTAAAAGTAAAGAGTCTTACTGTTAAATCCAAATTTCAAATTAAAAATATGTGAAATATTGGTTTAAATAAGTGTAGAGCCCAATACTTAAAAATATAAAATTCACTTTTGAATATGACTCTATTACTGGAATTACATAATTGAGAATAATGATTCCTTAGTTTGCTAATCTGCTTCCCATTTTCTTATTTCTTCCTATAACATGTATCGAATGTTGTAAGAGGCGCATTCCTCTCGGAAAACTTCCAAATGACGGGCCTGATCAAATCAGAAATACAAAAAATTGAAATTGCCATTTATTTCCCAGCAATGAAGTTTAAACATGGCTGATCGTCCTGACTGGCATTTTACCATTTAACAAGTTCCGAACGTCACTACCGGTGATGAGGATACCGGAAGCTCCGTGACGTAACTTTCCTTCTGCTTGCTTTAAGATTAACTTATCTTTGTGCTCATCATTTCCCTTTTAGAAATGGAAACTAACGGTCAATGTGCACGCATCTGAAAAGTACAACCTTCATAATTTTGTAATTTTTAATGTTTTGTAAATGTCGAACACTAAGGATTGTCTCTCGAAGTTGCATAAATTTTCTAATCCTTGTATTCACTGCAATAAGAAAAAGAAATAAATTGCACTGAAAAATTGTTGCATGCTCAATATTATAACATTGTCGTGTTTTAATATTGTATATATATAAGGGGAAGTTGTAGAACAGTTATTTATAATGAACAAATTCATGTAGTTTTCAACTTAGATTCAAAAAACGTATTGTTTCCACTGTTTTAAAGTGTTAAACAATTATTTGTACGCTACAAAAACTAATTGAAATCCTCTAAAAAAAAGTCATTTGCTTGGTAAAAATCTTAAGAAATTCATTTTCTAATCATGGAATAGTTAAAATTGCAAATTATTATCACTTTTACAACAAATTCTTTGAAAACTATTTTCTCCTGAACTTTGGGGAATCGTTATAAATTGGCTTCCATCATTTTTCTCTCTCTCTTTTTTTTTTTTTTAACGACGTGGAATTCATGTTTTCTATTTGTGGTCAAAAGATTAAAGAGTTGAGAGATGTTAAATATTAGATTTAATTACCGATTTTACTACCAAGAGAACATGCCAAAGGTACATAAGTTCAAAGCATTTCGTTTTCTTTTCTTTTCTTTTTTTTAAATTTTCAACTGATTCAAATAGTAGATATTCAACGTTTTTCTATTTTTACTAAGAAGTCTGCTTTACAAAATATTGCACAGTAAATAATAACACAAAATCATCACAATATAAATTTAACTACATACAGAATTACGTATTTCATGGGATCTTTTGTTTTGTGCCTTGTCGGAGTGCGTTCTTTTCATAAACTTTTAAGACGTTCGGTTCCACAATAACGCGCCCCAAAAATTCTAAGTACATATAATATGGTAAAAAATCTTTATTGGAAAACCTTTAATAGATCAGTTTATAATTGAAATTTCAAAATGACGCAGGATTTAAATATATCAGGCACATTTTGAACCAATAAAGTACTTTAATTATTGCATTAATGTGCATGTCTAAAAAGAAAAAAATGATTTTTGCCATACGATGCGAAAATAATTAGATGCATCGAGTCGAAAGAAATAAACTTTCAACCATAGTTTATACTAATTAATCATAATATATATAATACATTATATATATATATATAATGTATAACTTTTCTTGCATCAGCAACAATTGATAATTTTTGATTAGTATTTATTGCTATTTAACCAATTAGCATTGTAAAATAAGTCCTTACATTTTCAAAAAGTGCTTTATTGTGTAAAGTTGCTCAAAAACCCGTAAAAAACCTTCATAAAATATGTAAGCAAAGAATTAGTTTTATATTTAGTGAATGCAGGATTTATACATTCACAGTAACTTGAGAAACTAAGCTTTGCTGATTGTTCGCATATGGCTCATTCGCAGCAATCGCGTTCGCGTCAAAAATCGGAAAATTACGAATTTTGAATTAATATTATGAGGGTGATTGCAATTACCCTGTGATTTTTACTCATATGAGTTAGGACTCTGTTTTAGCAAATGAGCGAGTGTGTTTTGGCTACATTGTGCTAAGAATTTGCATACATACATGCTTTGGTGATAACATCCAGCGAAAATCCACGGATTTATGCTCTTATAATGCAAATGGGTGGATCAAAATCCAGATTATGATGCTTTTTGTCATTTCAAGACAAAATAAATAAGGCAGCAATTTTACTAATCAATCGATAGTCTACTCGTATTCGATAGTCTTACGAAGGAGAAGTTATTATTGAAAACTTAACACTATGTAATCTTCCTTTTTTTCCACAACAACATCCCAAACAACATTTTAAGAATGATTTTTAAGATGTTGATTAGAATTATTTTCTCATATCCCAAATCCGTCTTCAAAGTCTCCCGTTTCCATGATTTTTCCTTCCGAGAATTTCGATTTCCGACGAAACCTCATGCGTACGATTTTCCAAAAATTAGTATTCATTATGTAATTTATTTCTCTTAGCCATAGCTTCGCTTGGATGAATTCTCATTAAGTTTGTCTCGCTCACACTGTTGTAATTTTTCCCCCATCATATTCTTGACTTGGAAAGGAATAAATGTAAATCGCCAGACCTTAATAGATAGACATACATGCGTTTGAAAAGCAAAATTATTTGTTTTCGAAGATTATTCACAATTTGTAAAAGATTTTTATTAATTTTATTTTGCTACAAGTCACTGCGGTTGTCAATGAGTCAAAAACCGTTCATAAAATGATGTAAAATTATTTAAAATTTTGTATGAAATTGTTTGAGCTTACCATTTGAAAAAAAGTGATCAAATGATCATCCGTGAAAAAAAAAAAAAAATCTCACATTTTAAAATTATTTTTCAAAGTTGGCTCATCAACTGTACCCATGAAAGTAATTAAAAATCCAAAGTTTTAGTGTTTTATCTTGCTTATTTTTTAATTTTCATATTTTTACTTTAATTTCTTTTTAAGAAGAAAAAAAGAAAATATGGCTGCTTGATTACAAAATAAACCATAACTTATCATGAAATAGAGCTAGAAAGGTCTGATAAAATGCTTTTAATTATTTATTTATTTTTACTGCTATTATATATGCATCATGAAAAGTTTATAACAATTTTAACTTGACCTTGAAATGCAAATTTTTAAATTTTCCTTAAAACGTAATTACATATGAACTGCAGAAGCGTAGCTAGGTGGGGGCAAGGAGGGACAGCTGTCCCCGGGCGCAACGTCAACGGCGCCAAATTAGTGTTAATTTATTTTATTTTTAAATGCGAAAAGAAAATTATTTGAACTGAAGAGGTGTGAATATGTTCGACAAAAAACGTGGGAGCACTGCAAACCATATCGGGAATGACCAACGTAGAACAGGAGTGCGTGGGAAAACAGACAAATAATTTTGCGAAGCCAGTGTCCCATTTTTCCTTTAGAAATGAATGGTCGCTAATAAAAATGAAAGTTAAAAGGGCTGCTATAGAGCTATTTATCATTTAGGAAGCATAAAAGTTTTTAAAATTCCCTTTGGGGGCGCCCCTAGGCCTCCCAGGGGCACGTGGGAAGCGCAAAATTTTCATCTGCCCCCGGGCGCTGAAAACCCTAGCTACGCCTCTGATGAACTGAAATTATTTTAAAACTTCTCGAATATTGCTCTCTGTTTTATCATATTTTGTATAGTTATTTGAATGTATTGCCAAACAACAAAAAATGAATGTTCTTGAAATTCAGTCTATTTCAAGATCGTTGTTTTTTTTTTTTTTTTTGGTGATATTTTAGTCAACCTTCTAAACATGTCTATGCATGAAATGTACAATCATCAAGTGAACTATTACGGTCATTACATCCCCAGATCGCAATTTTGTAGCAGTTTCGCAGTGATTCGGTCTATTTTGATTACTTGTGAAATCTAGTCTTATTTATCAGCTCTTACGCCTTCATACAATAGTGCAGAATTTATTGTATAACTGAGTGATATGTGAAGTGTGTTTTCAAAAACGTTTCTTAAAATAAGTCATAGATATTAGAAGTTTTAGAAAGAATTCGGTACTAAAAGAAGAGAAAGAAGTCTGTTAATGGGGGAGCTATTCGACTGTATGAACATGCCCTACCCACTTACTTGAGGATTATTATCATCAAAATTGTTCTTAACGAGTAGAAGTAATTTCATATTTCCATCAAAAATCGCTTATTAGCTGTCACAAAGCGTACTATTTTGACAATTACTTATAAGATGAGACATTTCTGACAAAATGAGGGACTCTTTAGATCGGTTCCCATTGCTCAGTGAAATGAGAACTGGTGCAGAGGATACTGGCCGACCAAGACCTTTTCCCGCCTTGACTATGATGAAGCGTCCTTGTCTCTTTATTTGTGGTTTCAACCTACGCAACCGGAAACATGTCTCGCCTCATGCCACCAACAAACTAGAAAGAAACCTTATTTGGCTGCGGCTTTTTCTGTATTTCATGCGTGAGGAAGACCTCAATAAATTCAAAATTGGATTATTATGTTGCCATATTTCAACATGAATAGTTAACTTTGATCTCTCACATGAATTACACGGACACACAATATTCTTTTTCAACAAATACTCCTTGGCATCCTTTGCTACATTCTAACAGAAACAAATGCAAGGTCATCTTCAGTATCTGATATTATAGAGATTTATAAGCAGTAACGTTTTCATTCATTTGCGTGGTTTTATCCAGATTGGCGTATTTTTATTTGCGCGTCAATATCTCTAGACTTATTCTAGGTTTTCCATTTTTTTATTGTGATTATTTTCGGTACTTAATATCGGCGTGAGTTCGAAGTTAATTGGCAGCACTCAATTGGTCTGGAAAGAATTGTTTAAAAGCGAAAAAAACTGTAGGAAAACTCAACTTAAGGTGGAAATTTCTTCCATTAAATTCCAAAAGCTAAACGCCTTAATTTCCAGGAATGAGGAGCAACTACTTTTCTGAGCTGATCAGCTCAGACTTCTAAATATTTGCTCCGACTCGGCTCGTACTCCGCTCCGTGCTCCAAGAAGTTTTAATAGGAATAATATTATTTATCTATTTAATTCCTAAATTTTACTTGCCCTATTTTTATTAGCATTTTCCTTACGGGGTTGGAACGACAGTAGTGTCAGATTGTCCCAGAGAAAGTTCCCTACTTGTTGTAGTGCTATTCAAATAAGATTTTTTTTTCTCTAGTACAATACCTACACAGAATACATTTTGTTTTCCAGTAAAAATATAGCACAAATTGCTTAACTATATATATAAAAGCAGAAATATGTGCTAAAAGTGCAAAAAATTCCTAAAGGTTCTCTCATGCTCAAAAAAGGAGTATATGTGTTTTATATTTATTCGTATACATCTTCTTTTGAATAAAATTAAAGATGAAAAATCATTATTTTCATTATTTACCCCGTTCTTCACGTGAAACTGATTCGAATGTAGAAAAAGTCGCAGAATTATGCTTCATAACTCTCCCACTATAAAATATAATTCATATATAATATACAAATTGCACATATAAATTATACAAAAAAAAAATCCTATATAAGACGTCAGAGTGATTCTAAGAGTTTGTTAAAAATCTAGGAAAGTTGAGTTGAGAAAAAAATTTTTAGCACTTCTGTCACGCACATCATTACTTCTGTCTCATACAATAATTTCAAGTTGTAATTATAATAATTCAGCATTAATAATTCTTCTTTGGAAGAATTGATGATGTGCTTCAGCTGCATTTCTGTTATTCAACTTGGCGAGCTCAGTTGCTATAACAAATCTCAAATTCCAACTTCTCGAGATCAACCGGCCGCCTACTCCGTCAAGTACGAGCCTGTGAGTTGTGTGGCGCGACGTTGGCCTGGCCATCGCACCTGCACAATGGCCGATAACGTAGTAGCTATTCGAGCCGGTCTGGTGGGCTCTGAGGCTTTTTTTAATGAGTTCCCAGCCGACTCGTTCAATCGAGTATTTCATCAAATTCATAAATTTTATCTATGATGGCGTTTACCTGCGTGCATGAACTATTTAATGAACTACCTAGTTATTGTTAAAAATTCTGAGGCAGAATTTCTCTACCTAAGTATTTTGGCTGCGGTTGGAAGACATTTCTGACTGAAACATTCCATTTTTCTTCTTGGAGCATTTACAAAATGTTGAGTAAAAGTCACAGCCATTGCAGCTATGTGTGCACTATGCTATCTTTTTAAGAAATTTATACTTCAATTCAATATGTCATCTGTGCAAGTCTATTTCATTTATATTAAACATAATTACTATACTCGTTCATATATTTTCAGGTTGATTATTGTTCTAAATTTTAAAAAATGTTTCTTAAATTACTGGTTACCAACTCGAGGTTTCTGGATCTGTATAGTTGCGCAAGAATTCGCTAAGGGGTCCTCGAATTGCCGTTAATTTAAACTTAATTGAACCTATAATATTTCTTCTATATCAGCGAAAAGGTTCAAGTTCGAATCTTCAGAACATAGAGTTCAATGTTAAGTTTTCTTCACAAATGTTCATGAAGAAAAAGGAATATGCAAATATCTGGGCCTTTCTATTATTAATTAAATTTCAATAAAATTTATTTTAATATACCTCTGTACTGTTTTTTAAACAATATATTTTATTCACGACATGCAACTTCTTCTAATGATGTAAAATATTATATGTATCTAGATTTTTAAATAAATACATTTTACATAACTTAAAAAGGACAATGGCTGATCCCCGAATCTTTAATTTCGTTTAGTCTTGACCTATTGAAATAATTCCTTTTTGTAACAATTTTTGCTGATTTTTTTTTTTTCCTTTTTGGAAGTGAAATTATTATTTACCAACGGCTTTATCTGTAATTTCCTCCAAGTGACCGTGAAACATTTAAGTTTTTCATTGACTTTGTCCATTTCTAAAATAAGAATCAGTGCGACAGTTAAAAAAGATTTAACATGACACAATTTACGTTTTTCAAATAACATCGAATTCATTTCTTAAACAAAAATAGCCACTAGACAGAAAGCGGCTTTTACGTTCATACAGTTTAATTTTCTTCAGTCTCCTTGCTTTCCAAAATTTTTCCCTTAGGTAACTTCGATATCATGTGATACTTTCGAATGTGTTCTAAACCATTGATCAGCTGATTTTAATGCTTTTGTTTGTTTTCGCGAACCAAAATTTTTTTCTCGTGTTTCATCAATTTCATGAAGTAATTACAGAGCAATGCATCCCAATTCATTTTAGTTACTCTGAGTAGTCAAAATGCAGTAAGCTGCAGGGATGTTCATTCTATTTTAATTCTTTCGCGAACCGAAGATCTCTTGGTGCATCAATTTTCTGGCATGTATAGTTACTTAACACTAGATTTACCAGACCAGTCATTTTGACTGTTTCGAAGCTTCCATTTTGAACAATTTGTTATTAATTATAGGGAAACTTTCAATTGCATTGGCTTTTTCTAACACATGGTAAGTAGGACAAGTGAATGTGACTGAAAGTTTTATTATAATTAGTAGCATCTTGGTGTAAAATGAAAGTTTAGACATGGTTGAAAACAGCCTAGAAAATCTATTGTTAACAATGCGTCTAAATTAATTTCAGTTACTCTCGGAGAAAATGCAGAAACATTAGCGTTCACTCGATTTCATTTTATTTTTTTTGGTACCCGGAGAAAGTTTCTTCTCATGACCAATGCACGGGATTCCTCAACTCTTTCGAGGCCTCTGCTAGAAAAAGGAAAAAGAAAAGAAACGGTGACCGATAAAAATGTCCTCGAGCTATAAATTTAAAGTGTTTATTATTATTATTCCTCCTTGACTCTTGGGAAAAAAAGAAGAAAAGTATATCACACATAGAGCATAGCAGCAAAAACAAGTGATATCAAGCCGGTGCCGCCTCCATATTCTAGCAGAAACAGGTTTTCGTATTCTTTACACCCCGACTATTACTGTGCACATCACGTGTGCCACTGTCAACTGCAAAGATTGCATAACACAGGAAATGAGCATCGTAAAATGAGAGGAAAAAATGCGTGTTCTCCACGACAGGCCGCAGCCCTCGAGCTCACAAAGGCCATTGGCCGTTCCATGGACCTCTTCCACCCTCAACAGTTTTTTTTACGCAAAATCGCGCCTGCCGAATTTTTTCCTACTTTGAAATAAAAAGTTTACGCTGCGTGTGGTTGTCATGCACGGTGTAGAATTAGCAACCCCCTCAAAGAGTTGCAAAAATAACCATATCAAATTAAGCCAGTCGGCAGCATCTTATTAAAGTTATTGGAAGAACATTTCGCGCATGTTCTTTTTTTGTCCCTAATTGCAATTTTTCTAGAGAAAAGATAAAAAAGCCACAGATTTATTTAACAATTGAATTTGAATTCGTTTTTTTTTCTTTTTTTTTTGTATAATTTCTACGCTTATGTAGCACTATAGGTAACTGGAAATGCTCAGAAGGGCATTGCTCACTATGAAAAAAATTCTATAAGACATTTCCCAAATTTTCACTTTTATTCATTTTAATTTGAAAAAGGTAAATCTGTTTTCTACATCTTAAACATTTTGTAACATAGTTTGCTTGAAAAAAATGTATATATTTCGCCTTCAACAGCCTTAACTAAATGGAAAAATTGCTTCATATTTGTAACACAGGTATGCTAAAATTCTTCTTAGCAACAAAATTTAACGCATCTAAAACGGTCCTTACTGTATTAAGAAAAACTATTGGAAAGTTTTTATTTTATTGCAGATGATAGCGTTATTTATCAGTATGATATTTAACTATGACGTCACGCCAAGTAATGTAAAATCAGTAGATGACTAAACCCGACCCAGAACGCAAACTACAATCAAACGAGCGCAAAATAAAACAAGAAGTTCCGTCTAGAACTATACGAGCCTACTTTCCCGTATACACCAAATTCAAATTTATAATCTAGCTATCTCTTTCTCTCTCTTTCTTATTTATCTTTAGCTCTAATTATTCAAAATATACCTTTTTCAACGGATAATACATATTCATTCACTCACTCATTCATTCTTTCATTTATTCAGCCATGCATTTATTCATTCATTCGTTACCTCATTCAAGTGTTTATTCATTCATTTACGCATTCATGTATTTATTCACTCATTTATTTATATTTTCATTTATTCAATAATTTATTCATTCATTCTTTTCCTCATTCATTTATTCATTGATTTATTCTTTCACTCTTTAATTTATTTATTCATTCATTATTTCACTCATTGAGTCACTGAGAAATATCCTTGAAAATCCCGATCAAAAAATTTCATAGCAAAATAGGCTCGTAAGTTCTGGATAAACTTTCTATTTCTACATGTTCTACGTTATAAGAGCTTTCCGATAAAGTTTGTTCCAAGCAAATCGGTCCGTTAGATCAGGATTTATATAGGGTTGAAATTTCCCCGTAAGCTCTGTGTTAATTTTTTGAACTGTTCAAATATGAACAAAAACTGTTCAAATCAATATTTCACGCTGAGAACTCCTTTCAATAAGCTTGCAATAGGAACTTGGCTCTTGTGCCCAGAGTTTACAGAATTTGCTTCAATTTTGTCCATAGGCGCTAATGTTAAAATTTTTTGAACTGTTCAAATTGAACAAAAAAATGTTCAAATCAGAAAGTAAAATATGAAATGAGATGTCCTCGCCAGATCTTTCAAAGCAAAAAGAATTTTTCCAACGGACAATTCGTTCAAAAGTTATTCGGGGGGGCGCGACAGACCGACAGACAGACAGACCGACAGGACAGACCGACAGACAGACCGACAGACAGACCGACAGACAGACCGACAGACAGACCGACAGACAGACCGACAGACGACCGACAGACGACCGACAGACAGACCGACAGACCGACCGACAGACAGACCGACAGACAGACCGACAGACAGACCGACAGACAGACCGACAGACAGACCGACAGACAGACCGACAGACAGACCGACAGACAGACCGACAGACAGACCGACAGACAGACCGACAGACAGACCGACAGACAGACCGACAGACAGACCGACAGACAGACCGACAGACAGACCGACAGACAGACCGACAGACAGACGACGACAGACAGACCGACAGACAGACCGACAGACAGACCGACAGACAGACCGACAGACAGACCGACAGACAGACCGACAGACAGACAGACAGACAGACCGACAGACAGACACACTTTTTCCCCATCTCAATACCCTACTTTCAAATTTTTTATTTTTCAATCTTTATTTAATTACTTCACTTATTTTTGACTTTTCTTGATTTTTAACGATATTTTCTCGATACATTAAGCCTTCTTTCATGTTTTATTATTATTTTTTTTTACTTTTACGGGAAAGTAGGCTAAAAAATAGATTTTGACATTATGTATTGAAGTTGAAATCAAGAATTACTTACTGGCAAACAAATCGTTTCCTCATTAACACGTGCAAAACGGCTCCATAAATTGAAATTTATTGTCCAGTTCTCCACCAGTAGCAAAAGCAAAAGTCAAACAGTTTCATGGTTGTAGGATTGAAACTTGCAAAAGGTGCCTAGTTTTTTGTCAATAGCAGCAACTTTGTGGAAGAGAAACCCCTATAGTACTGATAAATTGGGAAAAGTTAACTTTAGCAATTTTATCAGTTAAAACTTAAAGGATCAATTAACCTTATATTACAAGAGAAGGGTGAGGGGGGGGGGACCATGTAAACAATTAAAGAATAAATTCCGGACTCAAAAAAAGAAAAGAAAAGCTTCGATATAATGCCAAGGAAAAATTACACCTAAGTGCCATTCACTGCAGACGCGTGTGGAATATAGGAAATGCTTGAATGTTAGCAGTGTGACTGAACTAAAACTGTGTCTCATGTAATGTAATGGTTTGGCCCTCTGCCTTTCAAGCGAGCAGGTTGGGCTCAATTCTCGGCATGAGAAGAAACTTATTTCTCCCTGGATGCGGGAAAGCGTGGTAATCATGAGGTTTTATGCTAAAAAGTGCTAGACGTTGGAAGAAAAGCCACACATTAGTAATAAATCACGCAAACAAATCTTTCAATGTCCAGCGTTTCCCCCCTCCCCTATTGATATTTGTAACAAAGTTATTGCCATTTGTAATCAAGATGATCAGTTTGAATTCACCCTGAAATTAAGTGTTGTTTTTAGTTAATATTTCTGCAAAGAAAAAAAATTGGCCATTTTCATACTGCAAAATCTCATTTGCGTTGGGAAATGACGCTTACATATGAATAGTGAGCCACAGTCTAGCGTAGTGGTAAGACGTTGGCCATCATTACCAAATGGTAATGCTATCCACCGTTAGTGGTGCCAAATGATAGAATGGTTGACAGCCCCTGTAGGGGGATACTCTAGGTTAAGGTTTGCAAATAGTATGGTTCCAATCATTCCAATACGTTGTTACAAACCCAAACAAACCAATGCATAGCGAAATTCAAAGCTTCTCAATTGCATTTTCTTTCTTATTGAATGTTTATAATAATTGTCGTCGTGATTCCTTCTTCTGGAATATTTTGATATTCTGATGATTCAGTTTATAACTACATTATATCAAATATTTAAGGATCCGTATACACATTTTTTAACTTAAATAGTTTTAAAACAATTTTAAATTATAATGATTGAGATGTTTAGAACAAAAATTGTTTCAATGTAAACTGCATAAGACTTTCAGCACCTCCTTCAGTCAGGAGGTAGACCCAAGTGTAGTAATTTCACAGCAACACTCTCTCCTTAGCCCGGGCCAATTAAACCTTCGTCGACAAGTGAGAACTCTGCCTTTCGCCAACTAATTTACCCCTCAGAAAGTGACTGACATATCCTGCCCACCTGTGACAATTCTATACACATTTTTTAACTTAAATAGTTTTAAAACAATTTTAAATTATAATGATTGAGATGTTTAGAACAAAAATTGTTTCAATGTAAATTGCATAAGACTTTCAGCACCTCCTTCAGTCAGGAGGTAGACCCAAGTGTAGTAATTTCACAGCAACACTCTCTCCTTAGCCCGGGCCAATTAAACCTTCGTCGACAAGTGAGAACTCTGCCTCTCGCCAACTAATTTACCCCTCAGAAAGTGACTGACATATCCTGCCCACCTGTGACAATTCTCGTCATTTTTCTTGGCTGTAATTGTTTTTAAAATCAGGTCTTACTGTTGCGATCCTTCGGCATTTGCATATGTAAATTATTCCATTGTTTTAACCTGAAACCATTGGGGGGGGGGGGGGGAACAATGGCTGATGCCTGAATTTCACCTTTGCAGCTGTTGTTCTTTATGGCTTGGATCAAAGTCTTCAGTCTGGCTACGAAATTTGAGAGATTTTATAGGAGAGATAACATAGTAAGGTTTACAAAAATGATAATCAGAACATTTATCCCGATGTACTTAATTTAAAAAAAAAGAAAATAAATAAACTACGGAACTGTGCATCTAAAGGAAAGTTGTAATCAATAAGTTTTACCGAGGTTTGTTCATCAAATTCTTCAGATTTGTCCGAACATAAAAAGCATATTATCTAGGTTTGCTTTTACAGCTGTTTCCCCCTTGCCCTCAGCAAACGGTTCAAGTGGTATCAAATAATTTCTAATTATAGTGTACTTAAACCTTTTCCATGTACATGTATGTTTTTATGACCTGCATAGTATGTGAACAAAGATATTTTGTTGCACTCTTTTAGGTGCTTCTAATCTTAATAAAATTTGAAAGTTTGGATGTATGTTTGTTACTCAATCACGCCAGAACGACTGAACAGGTCCGGATGAAATTTGACGCAGAGATAGATTATAGTCTGGAATAACACTTAGGCTACTTTTTATCCCGAAAAAATGTACCGTTCCCGTGGGATATCTTTATATGAATATGGCGCATTCCGTAAGATGGACGGTGTGGCTCAGTAGTTGCAAATGAAATTGAAAGAAAAGCTGGGTCGGCCTGATAGCTTGAGTGGTAAAACACTCGACGCGTAACTAAGGGACCTGGGTTCGAATCCCAGTGCGGACTAATGGAATTTTACTCAATTAATAGCACATAGGCTACTTTTTATCACAGAAAAATTTGCGGTTCCCATGGTATAGAATTGTTTTCGTTTTAGACAGAGCAAGGAATAGACATGATTTTTGTTGCACCTTCTGAAGTATTGTAATTTCATATTGAAATGAAACAAACAAAATCTCAATTTGCAATTATCTGAGGGAAGGGCAGTTAGCTCTTTATGCTTTCAATTTACTTCCCTTTTAGAATAAGTAAATGCCTTAAGACTTTCAGAGTAGATTCAGCAACTTTGCAGTTTTTTTCCTTAACTATTTCTATGAAGTATTACATTTTTCGGCTAAGATGAGTTATATTTTAGCTTCGTAACATGTTTCTTCATACAAAAGTCATGGTTAGCTACCACATGCTTTTAGAGAATGCAATCGGCACCAGCCTTGTTGGGAGCATCATGCAAAACTCCCAGTGGAAGGGGATTAAAAGTACCGACTTCACAGCTTTGCGGCTCTTTGAACAATAGCCAAATCCATCTACTGAAGTTGCTCATTGGAAGCAGCGCCAGAGTTGCAGCAGCGTCTGGATGCTGAACTTTGGGAGTGAAGCGGCAATACAAAACAACTTCTACTCAACTGACAAGCTGCCGAAATGCGAAAATTTTTAAACCGCATCGTTCGCGAAAGTAGAGGACGTCGAAGTACGGTTGCGAGTAGGATTAGGACTTTTCTTCCTCTCTTCTCATCGCTTCTTTTTCGAGCCTCCCTCCCCCCTCCCGCCTTTCTCACATTCTTCAAGATCCTCCTTGCAATTTTGGAGGCCCCCATCCAAGTGGTATTCTGCCTTGGCAGGAAAGCCCAGAAACTCAAATTCTCCTCTTCCAGGCAGAGAAATCGGGACTGGAATACAGAGGAAGGGGGAGGACTTGGGGTTGTTTCGCGGCGTTAAGGGATTAGGGTGGAGCCCCGGCGCTGCAACTCGTGACTGGCCAATGAGGAAGCCGCTCTGTATCGGCTTATCTGCGTAGTGACAGGTGGAGCATGCTTAAAAAGACGGCTAAGGGGGGAGCGTAGATTCTGGAATGAAGGGGCTTAATGCAGGGGGGAAGAACTCTTTCTATATACCCCTCCCTCCATTTGCAGATGATGACGAACGATGGTCTGTAATCAAGTTGCCTGTCTATCCTAACATCCTCCTGCCCATCTTCTATCGGATGCTGGATGCACTATTGACTCTGGGATTGAGTTTCAGATGCATTAATGGCTCGGATCTTTAGCCGTTGGCGAAAATCCGCACGTGTAGATCACCGCCTTCCTCCATCGCGCAACCGCCCTCACAGAAATATGAAGCACATGGCAATGATCAACTGTCGAGTGATCGTGGTCGGCAGAACTGGGCCCCTCCCATATGTGTACCTGTCACCCCTCAGCCGGAAGTGGCCTGGTATGTCACCAGGATGACCACGAGGACGTCTCCATTCCCGCCGCTCAGACTTAGCGTGTTTTTGATCAGTCCCAAGGCTTATTGCTCAGCGATTATTTTAGAAGATATAATATGATCGCGCATTCCCGAAGATCATAAACGATGCCTTGCTAAAAAGTTATCCCGCCTGTAGCCGTTGTAATCATCACGCCTCATAAAATGCCACAGGCTAACGACTGCTTTTGAGCTTTTTCTTGGCTAATTATAAACCATAAACCATCATCAAAACATAATTTCGAAATCTCGTTGGAAATGCGAAAATCATGCACAATTCAAAAAGTGCGCTATGTAACTTCATAAAGATTTGTTTGAATTACGCAGTATTTCACATATATTCGTAAAGTTACTGCTGCTACAAATGAAGTTTATTCCCAGAGCCTGCCAACAGCATTTCCCCCAGTCTAAAATACTGGGGCCGTGGTAGCCTAGTGGTTAGCACGTCGGACTTCCACCTGGAAGGTCGCGCGTTCGATACCCACTGAAGACCACCATGTATACTTTGGGATATGTGCATGTAAAATCCGTAGACCCCACTACCTCTCCCCGTGCATAAGCAATCCTAAGGCCTCGGCTAACAGGTAGGGGTCTGGTGGAGAAAAGTCTAAAATACTAAAATGATGGTTAGTTGGTGTGGTATCCATGGGAAACTGGAGAATTACAGAGGGCTATGACATGGGAGTAGACAAAACGCAGCTATAGCTATCTCATTGATGTTAACCCTCTTATAACTCAACAACTCGGATTTCTTTGAGCTTTTGGATTCGAGACAATAACAACAAATAAAAAATTAAAATGCGCGTATATATTCTACTTATTCTTTGATTTTTGTTTTTAAAATCTTTTTTAAATTTTGATTGTAACCTGCTGTCACTTATAAACTCGGATTTTTTTATTTTTTGGATTCAAGATGATGACAAAAAAATAAAATAAATTTCATGAAATTTTCCATTATTTATGAAGGAAATTTCAAAAACAGCGATCGAACGGTATGTTGTCTATAGTCTACACCAAATTATATTGCCCGACATGCCCGGGGCATGTAAAAATTCCGATCGGGCATGAATCTTCTACCCTTACATGCCGGCCGGGCATGTAACTTTTTAATTAAATATCTTTGAAAAACATTATAATTTCGTATTTTATTGAAAAATCACCTTACCCGAACTCAAAATTAACATGTTGACGGACTTGTAATGACTTATTATGTAATGTAATCTTTTAATGATTTAGATTAACATTTAAAAAATTCTTGATTCTGATATAAAGTTGTTAATTTATTTTCTGTCTGATTAATGCTAAACGACAAACTCAAATGTTTTTATCAACGTGCAATAAAACAACTTCTGGGCGTGTAAAATTTTAAAGATATTTTGAGCCCTGATCTACACTGTGGTACAGAGGGTTAAATGATGTGAAAACGATTTTAAAAAAAGAGAAAGATTGTGGCAAGCTCCAATTTAGATGTTTGGTATTTATTTGTCTGCTTTGACAGGAGTTTAAGCAATTTAAAGTATTGATTAAGTAAATATTACATATTACTTCAAATTCCTAATCCTTCCTACTTTAATCTGCTATGATACCACGAAACTTCGTTGTTGTTTGAAACTCTGCAAAAAGAGATGCTAACTGTAAGACATGTGCTAAGTTTATAATCATCTAATGGTAAGGAATACTGACAGGAATCTGTGCTTCAGCATTTGTAAAACAAAATCTTCCTAACAATAGTTTTTCTTCCCCATTGTAGTGTTAAAAATCTACCATCCAGTGTAATTTGCACCCTTGCCTTCGTTTTTTTAAATAAAACTTATTCTAATTTCCTTATAAACTGAGTTACTGTTTCCAGTTATTGGTCGTGATTCGATTGCTCTCTATCTCTCTGTTTTGACATCCAATTGCCGTCTTGGATATTAATTTTTGAAAACAATAGACTGGTAAAAATTTCATGCCTTAAGAATGAAAATCCCAAGTTCTAAAGTTTTCTGAGTGGAGGTAGAAGACAATTTTTTTTTTTTCCGCCACAGAAAAATTCTGCGGTCAGAATTTATTTTTGAAAATAGAAGAGAGGCAAAAACTGCACCGAAATCCAAAGCTAGAAGAATTTTTGAAATGGAAATGGAGAACCAAAATCGCAAACACGGAAAAAAGTTAAGAAAGCGATGGTGTGTTTTCACCACAGGTATTGCCACCGTAAAAATTTATTAAAAAAAAATTCGACAGTCAAAAACTGCAAGCCGTAAAACACGTTGGAAAACCTGCGTCGTTCTCGCCACAGAAAATTACCGCTAGGCGGCCGCACTTGCGGAACAAAGACTCTCGCAAACGATTCCGTTATTATCCGGGGAAAGGCAGAGACTCGGCCGTCTCTTTTAGCGGTCATCAATGTTGCCCTGAGGGCGGACCTTCCCATTTCACTCGCCCGGGCAGTTCTGCGGAAGGGCCGCACTCTTTCGATCTAGTGGGCCTTCCTCTCTCCACCGCAACCGTGGAGCGGTTCACTGCGCACGGCATGGAGGGGTGGGAGTTGGGATAGGGCTAGATGATGGAAAAAAATGCCGTAAACTCGGGCAAACTATGATACCAGCAGTTAGTTGCGAGACTGTTTCAAGCTTTGTTTTAAAATATTTGAAGCAATTTTTTTAAAATTTAAACAGTTGTCAATATGTGACGTAATTGAACTCCTGGTTTTAAAGAAATATATGTATAACGTCAAATTCTACACTATTTCGAAACACATAAGATGTCTAACGAAATATTCGTAATGTCAGAAATGTTTAAACAAAATTGTCAAATGAGTTTTGTTTCGTAAATTCTTTTCCTTCTTTAAATATTACCTATTTCATTAATCATTTTTTCCTAGAAATAATTATAATAATAAATAAATAATAGTTTTTGTGTTCCTCTGTTATTCACTTGAAATTCTTGTTTCTAATTTCCGTTCATTACATTTTGCCTCTTAAGCAAATCTAAAATGTAATTTGATTTATTTCTATGCAATAAGCTTAGAATGATTGTACTTAAAATTTTAACAATATAAAGATGTACAAAAAGCAAGCATTTTACGTTGCTTTCTGAGTTTAATTTATGGCATAAAAGATAATCGTTTTATTATTATGTATTAGTTTAATTGCCTGCACTTTTTATGTATAACAGAATAATCTCGTCTTTAAATAACTCGTGCCATATTATTTCTTTCAGTTGAAACAAGAAGTTCCGTCTAGAACTATACGAGCCTACTTTCCCGTATACACCAAATTCAAATTTATAATCTAGCTATCTCTTTCTCATTTAGCTTTAGTTCTTAATTTTTTCAAATATACCTTTTTCAAGAGACAATACATATTCGTTCACGCATTCATTTTTTCCTTTATTCAGCCATTCATTTATGCATTCATTCGTTTACTGATTCAAATGTTTATTCATTCGTTTACTCATTCATGTATTTATTCCCTCATTTATTCATTCTTTTCCTCATTCATTTATTCATTGATTCATCCTTTCACTCATTCATTTATTCACTGAGAAATATCCTTAAAAATTCCGATAAAAAAATTTCATAGGAAAATAGGCTCGTTAGTTCTGGAAGAACTTTCTATTTGTACATGTTCTACGTTATAAGAGCTTTCCGATAAAGTTTGTTCCAAGAAAATCGGTCCGTTAGATCAGGATTTATATAGGATTGAAATTTCCCCGTAAGCGCTATGTTAATTTTTTGAACTGTTCAAAAATGAACAAAATCTGTTCAAATTGATATTTCACGATAAGCGCTTCTTCCAGTAAGCTTGTTCATTGGAATATGGATCTTGTACCCAGAGTTTACATAATTTGCCTCAATTTTCAGAAAGTAGCCTTATTGTGAGGTGACAAATTATTTCTATTTTCTTTGTGACAGCTTCTTACAGAACGTTATGTAACGTCCCAGGGCTAATAAAAGGACAAAAGCTCTAATGTTCAGATTTTTGTTTTTCATTCTGAATCGTTTGAGTTCCTTTTTAAAATATAAAAATTCTCATAAAATTAAAGACAAGTACAGAAACTGAGCTTTGTGACGCCTAACCAAAACACGAACACAACCGTAAAATAGCTCAATTCATTCGTAAAAATCGGTGAAACATCAGCACAGAAAAAGAAACTCGTGCTGAATGTGAAAATGAATTTAAAATGTGCGAAACAAGTTTTTGTTAATAAAGATTTTTTTAATATATTTTCACTACACATTAATTACATTTGTATTCTGTTGAAATAAAATAAGATTCAAACGAATCATTTCTTGTGCGTTAAAAATTTTTTTGAACTATTTTTTTAGATTTGGAACCATTTTCCTTTCTGCCTTAGACACAATATTTTTATACTTATTCTGCAAGAACGTCTCTTTGTCGTGAAAAAGACTTGGATGTTGTATATCTCATTAAAAAAAAAACTGTTTTGCAAAAGTGCTGATCGATAGCTTTTTGAGCTCTTTTTCAAAAGTTTAATTCCACAACGTGTTTTCGATCTGAAATTAAAAGTACTTCATTAGTTATAAAAGCGATATTCACACATAATCTTTTAGCATAATTTCCATTTTAAATAATACAAGCTTATGTAAATAATGCTTTGTTGCTGAAATGTATTGTGTATTTTGCTCATTCTAGGCAAATGATATTTTATCAGATACGATAAGCGCAACAATTGATTAAAAGTTCATGAGTAAAGCTTCTGAGGACAAAGTCTCCGAGATTGTAAATTTCATCAATGCTTTAACTTTATTGATTGTGTGTAATCGTAAGACACTTTGCTACGTCGATTTCACGGTTTTCGGAAATTGAAGAATAGTCGACCGAAATTTGTGAATTTTTTTTTTTTTGGTAAATATCGATTTAACTTCCTACTATTTTGAATTGCTGAAAACCTAAATTTTGGTAAATATCGAACTAACTTCCTACTATTTTGAATTGCTGAAAACCTAATTGCTTGTTCACCATATTAAACATGCAAATGGTTACTGATTTTATTTCTTATGCATTGCGTATGTTCTATTAATTGTAAAAGCTATTGAAATACTGTTTGCATTTTCATGAATTAAAGCTTTTCTTTTTGTTTCAAACTATCAATGTAAAGGCGATTCATTTTTTAATTAAGTGCGCCATAATATCGGAATTAATTTTTTTCCTAAACGCTACACTAAATTTCATCAAATTTCGCAAATCGTTTAACATACGTGCGATTTTTTTTTACTAATAATTATTGATGTTGCAAAAAGACTCAAGATATGTGCAAATTTACTGTTTGCATGTTTTTCACATTCAACCCAATTCTCATATTTCGCTGATCACAAGGTAGGGGGAGGGGGAAATCGCCGTTTACGTTTAAGCCTAACTCCGGCAGTTTGTCCTAAAAGCGCGATAGATACTGCCACCGGAGAAAAGTGGTTGAACTCCGCCACTTCATTCTATTCCTGCAGTATGAAGTTATTTCTTACCAGCATTGACGTGACACTTCATTTGTATTACAGTTTATTTAGTGGGTATATTTTTGGGAAGGGGGTAGTAATTTGCAGTTTTTATTATGTTTCTTGAAAGTAAAAATATATTTCAGGAAGAGAAAACAGTTATTAACATTGAATTTCAATTTGAGAAGAGTGAATATTATACACAAAAGTTGAAGTTTCGGAAATATTAAACGTTCATCTAATATATTTAAAAAAAATTTATAAGCTTGAATGCCAATTTCATAATTATTTTGTTTTGTCCAAATATGTTTTTTTCTTTCTCCTATTATTTTACTATCATCATTAATATTAGCCTTGCATAAAACCAAAAGAAAAGGTAAAACACTAGTTAATTATTTTTTAATGAAAAGAAAAACAATCACGTAAAAAAGTATTATATATATGCATATATATTTAAAGACTAAATTTGCTTTAGTATATTTAGTGTTTCTAATAAGAATAAAATTGTTCTCAGGATTGCTAACAAAATCTTTGACAATTACATTATTTTAAGAACTGTGCGATTTGCATAACTACATTTAATCTACAGTCACAATTTATGCAGATGTCGCTTTCTTCGGGTACAATAGTGCCGAGAAATTAAAAAATATAGTCACTAATAATATCACTATAGTTTCAGATTACTGCCCGTGGTCCGGTCTCTTATTTTTTCTATTCTTCTTATAAGATTACATATGACACGATCTTACCTCTTCCAGAAAAAAGGTTTCTTTTTTTGGCGTCCCGTTGCTATGTTCGGGGACTACGGGACAGGCTATCTTTAAACGGTTTGTCCCGTTCAAAATAGGACGTGTGGTCGGTCACCTTCACAACGCAAATGTAGTGATGAAAATGTCTTGTTCATTATCCACTGAGCCTTAGTCTATGAATTGTCTATTATAAACGACAATGAAATTCGCTCTTTAAAAATTTGGTTAAATTATTCAAAATTTTCTTCAGCAACAGTAATGTGCTTAAGACCTTTTTTCCATTGTAAAATACAATGAAGTACCCAATTCAGAAGGAATATTTTCGCTTGAAATTCAAGAAAGACGAATTGTATTTGTTGCGTGATGTGCTTACCAGTGAGTACAGTCTTCCTTTATCTATGAACTTTCTTTTTTTTCCAGAGTAATACTATCTGCGATACGAAAAAAGTCGACTGAAACTCGCAACTCTGGCAGGAATGTACGGATCCTTTGGACGAACCGCCCTTCTCGAGTCTGCCGCATCGTTCCCACAACCGTTCTCCACCGCCACCATTTTCCCGGTTCCCGCCGTTGCTCCGGCGACATGAACGGCCGGGTCTTCGCCGTCAACCGGTCGCCTGTTCTCGCCTGGAATGTCGAACCGCCGCTTCAAGTGCCGTACCCGGACATGCCCGCCGCCGCCGCAGCCGCCATTTCGCCCGTCGTTCCCGCAGCCTCCGACCCTTACGGCCGATGCTGGCAGAACCAAGTCGATGCTGGTAAGTTTTACCGTTCGTTGCCTGTAAAACAAGCCTGTCATTTCAGTTTACCGGGCGGGCCCCGAAGGCATGACACATAAAAAACAAAATACACAAAAAAACTAAATACAAATTCATTTTATTCTAAAAACCAAGGGACTCCATTGCCTCCTAATGGCATTCCTAAGTGAATAGTCAGGACGTTCCTGGTAGAAAATATAAATTTCTTAATAGTGTCCTATAATTCCGTAAAACTATTGACAAAATAAAAATTTAAAAAAAAAAATCAAGTAACAGTAGGAATATAATTTAATCTCTTTGCTGATGCATAGCTAGAAGGTTTATGAGAAATTTCTTGGGTATGGACTGTTTGTAAAATTACTTCCCTCATTCTTGAAGCAGCTGTTTTTCATTTGCACAATATTTCTCTTTATTATGCTACAAAACATTTTTTTTTAATTATCCTCGGATATTGTGAATGGAATTTTCATCATTGACTCCCCTTGCCTTTCAGAAATAAATTGAATTTATACATGTCACACCTTAATTTATACATTTGGTTTAAACTTACTTAGCTGCAAACACAACTTCAATGTAATCATGGTAAATTTCAAATTAAGCGAAAATTAAGTTTTGAAAATGCACTTTAAGTTTCATTCTTGTAACATAAAATAATTATGCACAAGAAGTTTTCATAGCAATATTGCTGGATATGCAGATTTCATTTCTCTATTAACAAATCTGCAATTGTAAATTTCCTGACGAATTTACCTACATTTTCTATACTAGTTAGCTTTTGTTCTATGCATAAATTTATATTTAGTTTCCCATTAAATGCAAAGCATACATATAACTTGTTCTCTAATAATTATCAATTTCTGTGTTTTACATGGGTATTTAAATGGATATCTAGAATCACGAATTATTTAAAAAAATTTCTAGTGTTGAAAACTTTATCAACATCAACGTAAAAATTTCATTTTTCTTAAACTGCTTTTGATATTGAGGTAAGCCTAATAAAAAGGGGGCGGGGTTTTAAAAAGAAGGAAAAAATAGAACTTGTTCAATATTGGGACTAGCGTCTATGCATTGCGCGCTCTCTATCGGTAGAAACTGCAATGATTAAAGAAATTTGGGGCAAAAATATTGGGAAAGTTAAAGTTCAAGTGAGTACAATTTTACTTTATTCCGAAAAGAATTTTCATATTTGCACGTGCATAATTTTTGTTTTCATGAAAATTATCTGCATTATTTAAAATTATAAATAAAAGCATTAAATGCTAAACCATACTTTTATGCAAAGTGCTGATTTTTTTTTCAATAAATCAAATTTGTTATTAAACAGCAGTTTCAAAAATTTTTTAAAAAGTTTTCTCCAAGTATTCTAACAAAATAAAAACCCACTTTTTGAAGAAATAGAATCTGTAGATTTACTTTCGTTTTTCAGAATTGCTACATGTATGTATCCAGGTTTCTTTCCTTTTTTTTGTTTTTGTTTTTCGAGTTTTTCCAGGAAGGAATCCCTCCTGCCTGGAAAAACTCGAAAAACAAAAACAAAAAAAAGGAAAGAAAGACAAAAGATTGAATATCCTACAAGATACTCTTTGTGTATTGAAAAAACAACAAATAATCAGGAAAGGCAATTGACAACCCCCATGGCTATGGAAATGCCATGTATTTTTTTTTTGGTGTGTGTATGTATTTTGTTTTATTAATATAGCACACAAAATGAATTTGTACTCTTTGCCCCCCCCCCCCCCCCGCCTTTTGGAAAGATGTGCAATGATGGTCCTGTGCCATTTTCATCGGGAAATTCCTATATGGCAGGCATATCAATTGTCCTTGAAATATTCAATTAGGGTTTCAAAATAAACATAATGCTTATAATGTACTCAGGGTTGCCCACCGTAAGAGAGGGGTAGATAGATCGTAAGATCGTTTTCCCTTCCCGTATTCTAAAAAGGTTGAGGGCTTGTTCTTGTTTTAGAAGGCTTTTTTTTAATTCTCAATTTTATTGCAAAGTAAAAAATTAATGATCTAGAGTTTCACATGCTATAATCAACTGTAGTCTAGTTGTTTGCAATTTAAAAGGGGATTAATTTCAAAGATTAAAGAATAATAATACAGAAAATGTTAGCATACAGTTTCTATGCTAATGTTTCATTAGCCCTCATTTATTATTGTAGAAAAAAGCACCTATTATTACAATATTTTAGCTTCTATCATTCTATCAAGTATTTCACATCAAAAGAATACCTGAAGTATATTTTCATGAGGTTTGTTGTGAAATTCAATCCACTTTCTGACCCCTCCCCCATTTTCAAAACTCGGCAATAGAATGTTAAAAATTAGTTTCAGTAACATTCATAAATAATGCTTTTAAGTTTTTCCTACTTTTCAGGTTCCATTCCACTATTTACAATAATTTAATTGTTTGTTTTAAACGAAATGTTTCCCTTTTGTTTAAATCGAAATTCAATAAATGAGTCAAGCTCCCACGTTTCCTTTGATTAACGTATTTCAGTGACTGGCAGCACGTTGCGTTGTCGGAAAAGATAATGTAAACTCGCTGTTTGTGTTGTGTAATTTTGCTTATATACTTTCGAAACAACGGCAAGGAACCATTATTTCATCATTGATTTAAACTTAGAATATGAAATTATTACTCTAGCCCTATAAAAAATTTTGCCTATTGTTTAATTTTTGTCTCCACCTCGGCAAATTTGAATTTTCATTTCCTAAAGCATCTGGTAAGATTTCTTTTTAAGTATCTAACAGATGTGTTTAGAAACTTTTCAATAAACATAACATTCGATTTAATTAGGGAAGTTTCATTGAAGCTATTTTCGTAACCATACTCTTTTAACTTCCTATCCCCCTTACAGTTATCTTTATTTTTGTTTTGAAACTTCATTGCTTGCGATGCGAGCGACGAGTCCGTGATTAAGTACGAAAGGTCAGTGTCACAATTTGTTCTGTTCACCGATTCTGTAATTTGCATTGATATTTTCGTGCCTAGGCTGTTTTGTTGTGAAATTTGGTAAAACATTTTTCAGCTTCACATTTATTGTATTAAACTTTCTTAAGTGTACACAGAAATTCAATATAAAATAAATAGTATCATAATAATCTTCGATGTTTGACTTGACACATATGTATCCTAACCTTCCTTTTTTTCTTTGGTGAAATATTTATGATATTTACATACCGGCAGGTAAGGACCCTGCTTATCCCCTGTTGTGTATCTGCATGAAGGGAAAGTTGCAGATTCTCTTGCTTTCTGATTTAAAAATTGACTTTTAAATGCTTAATTTTTTATCAAGAATTTGTGTCTTTTCCCACCAGTAAGAATACTAATCATCCTCCATGTGTTTTTTTTCTTTTTTAAACAAATTTATAACAAAAGAAAAAAAAAATCTTATCTTTTGTTATTTTTTTAGAGCTGCCAATGTATTTATCTATGTTTTGTGTGTCTACACAAAAGTATTATTCATGTATATGTATTATTCAGTTTATATGTATTATTCATGTTTCTATTATGTACCTATTTATTATAAATTAATAGTAAAAACTTTTAATGAATTTGTGTAAAATGTATACCTTAGTGGGGTAAATGAATATATGGTAATAACCAGAGTCCGACAAAAATGCGAAAATCTTAGGAGCCAGGAAAATTTTTCAGGAGCCAGCTGTAATATTTTCATTTGCGAACATAGTCGCCACCTGAAAAACTAGTCGCCAAGGCATTTTTTTAGTCGTCCGGGCGACCTGGCGCCCGGGATTTGTCGGACCCTGGTAATAACAATGTTATGTTCTTGCAATGCATAATGTGCATTGTGTACATTTGTGCATTATAACATTTTTAGGTACTTCTGAATTGCAGTAGCCCCAGTCATTCAGGCGACTTAATGAGATACATATATAGCACCAAGATTGTGATCTCTCTAAAGCGGGAAACATGCAACTGCCAGTTATTATATTATTTTAGTTTTGCACAAGCTGGGTGAAGATGTAAATACAGGGCCGTCAAGAAGGGGTGTCAGGCATGGCTGATTTTGAGGCATGGCCTTCGAAAGGGGGCCCGGCTCCACGTTGCAGTAGTGCAGAGGCTGTTCAATGGCTAAGAGTAATGGGGGGGGGGGGGGAAACAGACAGGGGCCCGCCTTAGCTCTTGACAGCCCTGCAGAAATACCTATTATTACAAGAGCTTAATTTGCATGAGAGCTGCTGTATTTTTTTCAATTTTATGTGAATTTTGTCGACAGGGTGGCGTAGTGGTAAGGTGCAGGCCTCATACGCCCAAGATCGCAGGTTCAAACCTGGCCCAAGTTGGTGGATTTTCAAGATGCAGAAAATCGGCTGCGCCTATGTCGTATGATTATGCGGCATGTTGAAGATCCCTTGAGTATCCATTTGGCATGGATACTCTCTGCTAAATAAAATTCCTACTGCTGTTTGCATCAACGAGAGCTAGGGTGCCGCCATCTAGGGAGAAACTGAGCGTCAAAAAAATGTGGCAATGGTACCACACTCATTGTGGTGCCGCTGAAAGAGTTGGTACCAATCTCTGGGGATGTACTAGGTCTGCAATGGTTGAGGACCAATATTGCAGCCCCATTAGAAAGAAAAAAAAAATTGTGAATTTTTACGGAAAAGATAAAATCAGACTATTTAGACAATAAAATAAATTCTGAAGACTGAAGGACTTTCCCACTTTGATTAGAAATTAAAAGTCCAGGGTATTGCCACATTGAAAATGAATTTGGCATTTAAGTTTTCTGAAATGATTTCTTAAAAAGGTGTAAAGTACAAAAACTTAGCATCTCTTTTGTCCATGCTGATTATTATATGTAGGTATAGTGTATAAATTGCGGGCTTTTTGTTATATATATAACTAAATAGCTTACTAAAATTCTTTTTCAGGTACAAGCTATCCATATTTTGGATTGTACAACAATTCTTTACCTCCAACTCCTTATCGCCTACAGCCAGGATGCATGGCGAATCTTGGTCAATTCTGGCCTCCTACGCCACCTCCTGATGGTAAGTCTTTCTTAAATATGGTAATATTAAAAACGAACAAAAGATTTCTGGGTTGCGCTTCTGAAATTACTTGTTTAAAAAATTTTTTTTTGACCTTGTTTATTTTTTAAAAAAAAGGTACTTATCGGTTAGCCTGATTCCATGCGAAGCTAGACAAGACAAATCAATTTCTGTATTTTAATGTGTATTTAACTCCCACATAAGGTACCTTCAATCTCTAAAGTCATGTTGCCGACAATTCAGAAAACTGTCTTTGATATAAGCCCCTTTTTTAACCAATAAATGTCAAAATATAAGATGAATGACAAGGAGAAAAAACTATTTTAAGGCTTCAGATCTTAGCTGAGGAATTTCAGAGGAAATGAAAAAATTTGATCAAAATCTGTACTCTTTCCTTTATTTATAGTTTAGTTGTAATTTTATATGATCAGTCTAATTTTTATTTTGATATCAGGAAAGTTAAAGTTTTCAGTTAAGTTAAAAATTATCAATGTGTCTTTTTTGTAGAGTTATTAGTCATTTAATGTGCATAAAGTTTACTTATGAAGTTTTAAAGGTTTTTTTGAATGAAATACATTTTACCACTGCACACCTTCAAATATAATTTTTACGCTGCAAATAATGTGTAAGTTTATGCATAGTTTACAAGGATGTAATAGCTCACCTCTGAAATTTTTCTTGAATCATTGGTTTAAATGCAGGAGTTTTTATCTAGATTTTCTCCCCTCACCATTACTAGTTTCGAGCATCAATTTCAACTTCCTGAAATTCAAATGCTTTTAATTGCAATGATTCTTGAAAATAATGTATTTCAATTCCCTTATAGGTTGTGGTAGGTTTGATGGAAGCAATCTTTACTTCGGAGCTCCTGTGTTGCGTCATGGAGAAAATATTCCACCAAATATTCGAAATTCTTTTCAAAGCCTTGGACACTATTCTCATCTTGTTGAAACACAGAAAGGTATGTTTTTCATATTATTTATTGACATTGGTGAGTAGTTTTTAAAATGAGCTTTTTATACAAGAAGGAATCTTTATTAAATGAAAAATAAATAAAATTAGCTGCACAGCACAAATGAATAATAAAACTGACAACTTGTTTTGTACTAACATGAAACTCCAAAACATGTCTGAAGTTGTATTGCTTATTTGTGCATTTTATTTAGTTGACTTTCTATTTTATTGTTTCTACACCGGAGTAAACCTTTTACATGTTTAGCTTCCTTATACCTCTTGATCACTTCATGAATATCATTAAAGTTTTTTAACCTCGGAAATTGCAATATCTTTGCTAAAAAAGGTGCGAGTTTTTATTTTTATGTATGTTTTTTGTTGATATTATAATTGTACAATTTTTGTGCAAGTCAGTTGTGTAAACGTACAAACCTAATTCATCAGGCTGATAATACTGAAGACTGGTAAGTCACATGGCCACCGTAGTTTAAAAAATAGAATAATTACAACTAATGGACTTACAAAATAGCTCAAAAGGATTTTTCTTTATATGTACTAGCTGCAACGCCCGGCGTTGCACGGTTTATCTTAAATTATATTTTGCAAATACAGCGATACCTCATCAAAATGCTAGAAACATTGCTTTTTTTTTTTTTATTTGTTTAACAATGGCAACTGCATTGATTTGTTTGTTCACACAGCAACTGTAGCAATTGTTGAAATGATGCAACAATGCAAATAAAATAAAACGGTCATCATCTGGGTGAAATAAAATTAAAGTTGGATCTTAGGCGAGCCCACCCCATTGGCGTGGTTGGCGATAAGTACGCAATCTTGGTGACCCAGATTCGATAGACCCAGCTTCTATGGTTCTGCGAAATGGACGCCAAATTGGCGATTTTAAAAAGCGATGGGCTCTCCTAGGAGTTTACCTAAAATTAAAGTTAATTACCATGAAAAAATAATTTCAAACTGCAGAGAAAAGCGCTTATAACTTCTTTTCTAGTTAATTTAGAGGCTTCCAATTTTAGCACGAAGGACAAAACTCTTTCTAGGATAGTTTTTACGGGCTTTTCAATGGTATCAAGCTTCAAAGGATGCAATTATTTCTTCCAATAGAAAAGGACTATTTTATGCAATTTTCGGAGCTCCGCTCCAATTGGTCTTAGCGTGATGATATATAGCCTATAAGCCTTCCTCAATAAATGGGCTATCTAACACTGAAACAATTTTTAAAATCGGACCAGTAGCTCCTGAGATTAGCACGTTCAAGCAAACAAACTCTACAGCTTTATAATATTAGTATAGATATAAATCTTTTTTTTCTCAATTTAGCTTCAACATTTTCAAGTTTAGCATTGAATTGGACATTTTCACATGTATAAACACTCATTTTTAAATGGTCACTGTTTTAAAAGTATTTATCCAATTAAATTTTTTTAAATAAAGAATTAAAAAATCATGTTTCATTCAAGCAAAATTTTTGCACATGAATTAGCAAAAAACATACATCTTAATAAAAATAGATGTTTTAGTAAGAAGTGCCTGTAAATAAGGGACCGTCCATAAATGATGTCGCGCTTTTTTCCCATATATTTCACCCCCTACCCCTTTGTCACAAATTGTCACTTCACCGAACCCCCTATCCCCCTTAGTCACACATCATGCTATGTTGCATAAGCATGATGTCACACTTCTTCCCTTGGAGGGGAGGAGCCCCACCGACCCCTTGTCACAATTTCACGAATCCCTCGTTGAAGCATGACATCATTTATGACTGATCCCTAAGTAGAAGTGTTAAACAGTAGCAAAAAGATCTTAACTGTTTTGTAATGACAAATTATTGACTAATCTGAATTAAGAATTTTTTTTAAGTTGGATTATAAACTCCACCTTTGGGAAAAGGAAGGTTTTTAGTATTTATTTTTCTTTCAATTTGCTTAAAGAACTTATAAATTTAATATATTGAGGCATAAATTCTACCCAGAAGGAAATTTTTGCAAATATAATTTCATGCTTGAAAAACATATCCTGTACATCTACGATATTTTTGAAAAGTCACGAAAAAGTTGTTAAATTTCACTTTTGAAATTCTGAAGACACCATGTTTAAAGTTCTTGTATGAAAATTTCATACTACCTGAACTAATTTAAAATTTTATTCATTCTTTTACAGAGCCTATCCAGCGTGTATTCAAACGAGAAACGCCTCTTTCTCCTACAGTGAATTCTAATATATCCATGAGCTCGCCTGTTACCAAGTCTGATAATTTAAGTACTTATTGTGTTGTTGAGAACAAGCTGAAAACTCAAGTTTCTCATTCAAGTAGTTTATCCAAGCAAGAAAATCAGCCTGGTAAATTTTTAAAGTTTTGAATCTGAAAAGAATTTGAGAGCCCCTTTTTATGCCTTAATGCAAGAATTCCCTATTATTCTGAAATGAGTGTTACGTCTTTTCATAGCAGATTTGTACCTAGAAATACTATTCTTCGCAGAACGTGTTAAATTTCATGTAGAGAAAGTCTCCAAAAGTAGAAAATGTATTGAGCCAAAAGAGCTATTTAAGTTATTTATAATAAGCTGAAAAGCTATTTTTTTCTCAGGGAAACCTGAATTTTCCTCTGTCCCCTTTTTTCTGAGTTATTTGAGTAGAATTATTATATGGTGGAGTATTGCTTATGCGACAGCAAAGGAACTATTGGAAAATGTCGTATAAACAATAACTTTATATAATCGATTAACCTTTCTAGCTAAATAGAAGAATTGGGACTACACTAAAACTCTGTGTAAGTTATAAATGTAAATGTCGTATAAAGGATACTCTACTATATTTTTTTTCCTCCTTACACATTAGTTTAACCTCTTACTCCTTCAGAAGTATTTTAATCAATTTTAAACTATGGAATGCACCTCTGCCTAACTAATCCTTTTTTCTTCTTTAAGTAATAAATGGCAATGTTAAACATAGTTTTTTTCAGATAAAATCAAATTGTGCCATTTCCTTTGTTTTTCACCACATCTGGTTACAGAAACCAGATGTAGTGACCTTACTACAAAGTAATGAGTTTGTCACAAAGACTTAAGTGCTAATATTGATTCCCTAACTGCTGTTTCTGCCAGGCAGTAGTATAATAGGGACAGTTGATCGTATCAATCCTCCTTTTTTACTTGTTTCAATACATATCTAATTTTACACTAACATGCTCCAAGACAATTATTTGCTACATGAAAATTAGTGATGGCACGAAGCACAGTTTGGCCAATGCGCTGAATAACCAAAGCTTTGGCCAACTAATTTACCAATAAGGTTACACTAATTGGCCAACCAATTTTACCAAGAATTTATTACTAATTAATCAACTAACTTACCAAAGGTTTGGTTGCTGTAGATGTTAAGATTTAACATTGAAAGGCAAATAAATGTGTATAATATCATATTATACTCCATATGTTTTAATATTCTTAGTTTCGTGGTATACCAACTATTAACCTAGAAAAGATTTTATAATGCAACAATTACTGACCTAGAATACATTTTATGAATGTAATTATCTTGAATAAACATTCAGAATTTAGATTTATGGTGGATGTGCAAGTAATGGGCACTCTCCGGATAGTTTGATTTGTAAATGAATAAATAAAACAATTTTTTTATATTTTTTGATAATTCTCTGTATGTTTAATACAGAGTTATATTATTTAGAATTATATGTTTATATATATACCCAGAATTATATGTTTATAATTCTGGGTTATTAATGATACTCTTAATCAATGACTATAAAATTGATAAAATTTTGTTGACAGATTAATGTACTACAAAAAAAAAAAAAAAACCTCCTATAACTATTAAAAAAATTTTTTTTTAAAGAAATTCCTTAAGGGTGTTCATACTGGCACATCTGCCCTTAGATAAAAATACCATTAATGTTTTCATGCTTAAAAATTAAAAATGTTTCAAGTATATTTCATGCAATATTTTAATAACTTCATTTTAAAACAACTAAAGTAGTTGTTCATATGATTCGAATCTAAACATAATGCAATGTCACATATTAATATTTATTTATTAGCTTCTTTCAAATTAAATATAATGCATTAGTAATTACTGAATGAGTTCTTGTTTCAAGGGTTCAATATATACAAATTTTGAATTAAATGTAAATTTCTTCTATGTTTTATTATAAGGTGCAATTGTGAATAGCTTAAAAGAAAATACTTTAAATATTAATAATTGTGAAAAAAATATTTACAACATAAATTGTTATGGGCCAAATTGGGGGAATCATAGCTCAATATTCGTTCCATCTCTAATGAAAATATAATACATAACATGCTCCTATATTTTAATTCACGCCAAAAATGATCTTTTAAGCTGCATTTTTACATGATGCATTTCGTACAGAATAAACTTATCATTTTTTTTCATTGTTATTGCTTAAAATTTTGAATGAGTCATTTAAGATCTGGAAATGTGGAATGAAAGTTTAATATATTTACCAAGGTTTTTCTGCTTTATATGGGATCAGATACATTTAAGCAAAACTAAAATTTAATAGAAATATTCCTCTTTCCCTCTTGTTGGTACCACCTTCTCATGTGACGTAATTTGTTTTTAAAACAGAAGTCATTTACATTTTATAGAAGTCATACTTTAACCAGCCCTCCCCCTTTCCTATACTGTAAATTACAATTCTTTGTTGAAGTCATTTAATTATAATAGTTTGGTCTACTTGAGCAATTGTATATCTTAAGCCACTTTTTTTTCACAATTTTGCTTGTTTGTAAATTATTTGTACTGATTTGCCAATTATATTTGTGAAAGGTATAATAGATTGAGGAAATGAATGTTTGATTTTTTCCCCCTCCAGTATCTTCATTACATGAATCATATGCATTTGCTACTGATGCCAGAAATAGCTCAAATTTTCATCCATCCGCTGAAAAATCATGTTTTTCTCCTTCATATACTTTGAGGAACATAACTTATCATAATTCATCTCAGGATAATAGTGCACCAAAAGCAAATTCAATCTCTGGGACCCAAGAAAACAACAGCAATGCCTCACCATTGAAGAATGTGTATTTTTCTCATTTCGAAAGCGAGAATGTAAATTCTGTGCTCAGTAAAAACTTTAGTAAAGCCAGTGATGGACAGTATCGTTATGAACAGAAGAACAATTCATTGGATGTAAATAAGTCAAAACTGCAACAACAACCTTTAAATGGTTTCATTCTTCACAACACTTATCCACCGAAAAAGCATAATTACCAGGGATCTCCGGAAATGTGTAGTGCAACTGCAAACAGCATGTTAAAGGCAGACAGGCAAAGTGATAGAATGATGATTGTTTCAGAAAAAATGAAGCCTAGGAACAGCACGTGTTCCGTAAAGAATGAAAAGAGCAGCAGTAATTCGGATTGTAAGTACCAGAAATCCATGTCGAAAGTGCCCCAAGTTCGGGAGTTCAAGAGCACTGAAGATTCATTCAACATCCCTACCTCAGTCATTCAACCGAAAATTGAGCCAAATGATAAATATTTTTTAACTACCTGTTCTTCTACTACGCCAAGTTGCATGGCTAACTCTTATGCTAATTCAGGTTCTTATCTTATGTCTAAGGATTTTGCTGCTGATCTCAGGACTAGTTCTGGATATCGTACTGCATATACAAACTCATGTTCTCTTAGCAAACCTTGGTCATGTACTGAATTGTCCCTTGTAAGCCCAGATAATTACTTCAAAATGCCAGAAGCAGCAAAACCTCCAATTCAAGGTACTCCTCAAACACATTCACCTCTTCATGATAGTGTGATATCTGTTGCTCAAACTGCTCCTCAAAATATAGAATCCTTTAGAGACAGTAAATTGCACCCAAAAAGTTATGCTTCCAGCCTTCTAAAAAGAAATTCATGTGTACCAGATGTTGATGATGAAGTTCAAATAATTGGAATGCAGACTAAACAATCTTCTTGTAAGTACACACCTGTTATAATAATCTGTATTATAATGATTGTTCTTTTATAATTACTTGCCAATTAATCAATTTATTTTATTAATACAAAATTTGCAATAACATATTATATGCACCAGATGTGTCTTATTAGGTTGTTTATATGATTACGCACATATTTGAAACAAAATAGTGTTCTGCTCACAGTAATAACTGACACTTGTTATTTATTATATGATTCAACCAGCATGTATCCATGGGTGGGGGGGACGACAATCCCCTCCAACAAATATGATCTCCACAAATGATATCCACTAAACAAATACAAATGAGAAATTAATAAAAAAGAATACGTGTGCAAAAAACAAAGAAAACTAAATCTTTCCTTAAAATCTGCCCTCGAACACAAATTTTATCATTCCACGACAGGGGAACTGAAAATTTTAAACTAGAGTGATTGAAAAACCAGCAGGCTAGAAGGCAGAGCGGGCTAATTTTTTGTGTTGTTTTATTAAGAATTGTGAAGAGATTTTGAGAGATTGAAGAGATTGGCAGATTATCATCACATATCACAAAATCCTATTCTTAGATTAAAAAAATTTTTGCTCTAAGGGCCCCTGACCTCTGTGCCCCTCATTTGCAATGATTAACTTTTGGATTTCTAATTTCTTTATTTTAGTCTGTTATTCATATCGATATGAGTACTTTCATTAAATTTTTATTTTACAATTTGAATCTGAATTGCTTACTTTATTGATAATTTCCTCCGATATGACACCGAAATAATGTCATGTTGGAATGACATTTGCTTTCCACTCCTTTACGGTATGGCAAGCAAACATTGAAACAAAAGAGAAAATTGTGCATTTTATTTTCTTTATTTATAAATTACAATTAAACCGATTAGAAATTGGAATTCACAACGAAATAGCTTCTACACTAGTACACTAATAAACTCAAATCACAATGCATTATAAAAACAGCAAAATAAATATATACAGGCCCAGTGGCCAGACCCTAATTTGGGGGGGGGGGGGGTCTTAGGGGGAAGTGAGCCAATTTCATTGTTTCACAGGAAAAATTAGTCAAATTCTAGACAATCTTCAGCATTTCAGGGGGGGGGGGGTATCCTCAAAACACCCCTTATCTTCGCGAGTGCATAGGCCTTAATATACCTCTTGAACTCGGGAGGAGTGGCAACTGCCTCCTCCTGGCCCCTTCAAATGACGGGCCTGGGATCACCCCTCCCAAATCAAGTCTTTTGATCTGCCACTGGATTCAACTATTATTATTGCTACATTAACATTTAATGTAGCAAAACTTGTGCCTCTGTTCTTATCAAAACTAGTCAAGTGGTCCCCAATATGGAAGATAATAGCATGTAGGTCACCAGTTTTTTCTTTTGGGGGAGAAGAGTCGAATTTGAATTTCCAATTGTTCCAATATAATTTAAGACATAAAATTTTAATGGTTAGTTAGTAGATTCAAGTAATCAATCAATCGATGATTAAGTAAGGACCTGTATCATATGTCATTGTTCTATGATCAGTGGATTACTATGTTCTGATTATATGCTGGGTGAACAAACAAAAGGTTAAGGCTTATTAAAGTTTCTTAAACATGAATCATGTGTTAACCTGTTTAAATTTTGTAACTAAAAATAATTGTGTTCTATTAGAAAACCTAGTAAGGGAGGAATTAGCAGAGCAGCTTACTTTTATATTTTTATTTTTCTATAAGTTTTTTATTCTTGATTTGTTTTTTTTATTTATTGACTAACATTTAAAAGTTATGAGGGAAAGTCATTTTTTTGTATTTTATGAATTTCATATTCCATATTTAAAATTGTGGTAAAGGAGACATAGGTAATAGGTATAAAAAGAAAGTTAAAAGCTTTTTCTGTTGATGATAAAATGAAAAAATATATATATTTTTTTGAGATGTTCATTGATAGAGATATTCATGGGTGTCATTGGTGGTGAGCACAAGGAGACAAGTCACCCTCAATATTTCGAGAATAGTGAAACGTCCCCTGCTCCTTATGCTTTAGTTTTGTACGTTGCAACACCTAATGTAGATGTTGAACAGAACTTTTTCATCTTAAAAAGAAATTGTGTAAAAATTTAACACAACTAAAACCTTGAAATGGAACAGCTTAATGTGCAAAATATAAATTTTTTTTTGTATCCTTGAGCTTCTAATAAGCAGAAAACCTTGCCACATCATTAATAATGGCACTGCTACAGCAATCATTCCCCTCAATAATCTGGAGCCAGCAATGCCTATGGAGAGATTATTCTCTCTCCCCCTATAAAGATGTGCTTAAACTTGTTTTTGTCTATGAAACTGCTAAAATAAGCAAAATGGTTAATTACAGTAAACAGTACAGTAATATCTTAAATGATATTGACCCTTTCACTTTATATCCTGCAATATCCACAGGCAACTTACAAACCCACAATTTCATGCATTTTTCTGTCTATTCAACTGCGTAATTTGCTCTTTTCACATTCTCTTTTCACACATTTATCATACTAAACTTCATTTCTGATAAATATTTTGTAAATATTTTGCATATTTTCATTAGTATATTGGTTTTACCTTTGTATTTCACAAAATAAATCATAATTTAGAGATGATTTTTTAAAAAAAAATTGCTTTTATAAGATTAGTATTCTTCAATTTTGCAACAACCTTTTTCTGATCAAATTCCAACAACCTTTTTTCTGATCAAATTCCAACAACCTTTTTTCTGATCAAATTCCAACAACCTTTTTTCTGATCAAATTCCAAAAACCTTTTTTCTGATCAAATTCCATATTGAGAAGAACTCTTTATAAAAAAATTTTTGGTTATTTTAACTCTGAAATTTATAGAGATTCAAAATATGTAATAAAAAAATGCAATTTTTGGACTAATTTTGATTTAAAAAATTATGCACCGAAAGGATTAAGGCATTGAACTTTAGAATTATAATTTAAAATTTCAATTAAACTCTTTGACTTCTGTTTAAGTTGTCCATTTTTTAAACTTAGTCCAAACCTCCTTATCTGGATTTTCCCCCCTTTCCTGTGAAATTCGAGAAAGAGATGGATACTACTGCGTTGTATTTTAAAATAATCTGTGTTTTAAAGTAATGGTAAATTTGAAGAATCGTGTTCTGTGCATCAGTATCTAAGTAATTAGTTTATATATATTTATTTCTTTCAGTTAAAAATAATATAAGAAATGCACAACAGCAGTGTAAGGTAGTGGAACCCTTATGTTTAAAGGTAAGTTTAGTGCTTTTATTGCCTCCTTTGAAATTAGGTTCATTCGACGCTTGAAATACATATTGATAAAAAATATTATTCTTATATCACTTTAAATTAAGCTTTGCTTGGTTTTCTTATTAAAGTATACTCTAAAAAAATCAACACTTAGAAGTGTGATACATGACATACATTAAAATGTTGTGAAATATGTCATATTAAAATTCTAATCAATTTAATTTTTCTGGGAATATAAATTTAAACTTATATGTGAAATTAAAAGGCTCAACTTAAAGTCATCTGCTTGCTATGAGTTAATATGTAGTTCTTACCAAAGACATGCACATGTATTGAAGGATTTCAAAAAGGTCCATTCCCAATTAAAACCCCTGAGCAAAAATGGGGATTAAAGCAACTTTTTAAAATTATCATTGATTTACATTATTGTCCTTGTATTTAGAGTAAAAGATAGCATGAGGGCACATCTACAAAATTTTTAACATCTAGGCTATTATTAAGACCTCTATTACTATTGCAATAAAGTTCTAAACGAATAGAACAGTTTGCCTCTTCTGAATATTTTAGTTTCTATTATGTAATCAGCTTCATAAAATCCAGTACAGTAGAGCCTTGTTTATCGGAGGTAATGTGGACCGAGGGTACCTCAGATAATCGAAAACTCGGATAACACAGACTCTGTCCAAAGCGAGAGGGAAACGGGGATAAGCGGGTGAAATATGAATGTAAACGTCGACAAAGATGTGAAAAAAGGCATTTACTGTACGTGTTATGAAATGATGATTTTCTCGCACCTAAATCTAAAGTCACTTCTTTAATTGTCTCTCCTTTATCAAGTCTGTTAATGGCTTGTAATTTAGTCTCCAAGTACGAAACAGTTTGTTTTCGTTTAGTACTCATCACGTTACAAATACAGTACAGCTCAAAAGAAAAAAACTGTAAACAAACTGTTCACTAGCAAAATAAAAAAGCAACTGACGTCGATGACGTCGCATCGACAGTAGCGCTAAAGGAGATTTTTTTTTTCCATGGACTAAATGTGCCTCGGTTAACCAGGAACTCGGATAATCGCGGCTTTACTGTATTTCCATTTTTAGGATGTATATGCATATGCAGTCAGTAAGTAGATTATTTGGACACATACTGGCTAAATGATTCTATTTTAAATTTATCATATTAACAAAATCTAAAAATGGTTTTTAGTGCCTTAGTATTTAAAATCTATTTAACCATTAATTTTGTTTCTGGACATTTTTGAAGTTATTTTAGTTTTTGAAGCTATTTCGCTATGATACCATGATTTTTTGTTAATTTCTTATCTGTGTTGTCTAAACTCAGTTTGAACATTTACAATATCATTATCACTGACATATGTAACTATAATTATGTTACAAAAATGTTCACTAGTATTTTTGTTTTTAGACTGAAAAGGAATGGGGAAAAACTGAAGTTGTTCAATCTACCTCTTCATCCAACCAAATCACGTATGAAACTAAAATTGAAAGCAAAAAGTGTACAAAGGAAGTAAATCATGTACCTGAAATTAAAATAGAAGATGATGCTCTGAACCTAGATCAGGCTGTGAGTGATAATTTGAGTCGGCCTTTTACTGATACTATTGAATGCAGTATGATCTCAATAAAAGAAGAAACTTCTGAAGATCTTGGGTTTTCTGTTAATGAGTCTCATCATCTACCACCAATTTCAGTTAGTGACAAAAAAGTAAAAAAAAATTTGGAAGAAATTAATTTAGATGAAGTATCTGGCAAGATTTGGGATATCAAAAGTGATTGTAAGAGTCCCTCTAAAGAAGTTTCTCTTGCTTATAATGAAGATAATCATGGTTTAAATTTATTATTGAATACAATAGAAAAAGTTACTTACTTAGAATCATCAAGTACTAATATTCAGCAACCTGCCGTTATTAAAACTGAGTCGGCTGATGAGGCAGAAAGCTTTGATAATAAATGTTTTCAAGTCTTTCCAGCAACTCGAGGTTTAGATTTATTGTCTGTCATTGCTGGGCAGCGCTTGGTTGCTGAATTTGAAGATGCTAACCAAGAGTTGCAAAAAGATGCTGCTATCAAATCTAATTATCCTGAAATCAAAAAGGAAAAATTTTTTGATGAGGATTCACATAAATTTAATGATCTCCAAGTGAATTCTACAAAATCATCTGTTTGTGAAATGCAGGATAGACTTGTAGAACTACAAAAGAAGTACAAACAGAAGCAAAAGGAACTTTCTCGTTTAAAGCCAAAAAAGAGGTTTGTTTATTTTATATGGTTTTTGTTTGAGTTATTACCAACCTGCATCAAAGCATAGATTAAAATTTTGTCTCAATACTATGGCATTAGACCCTTTATATGGTGCACTTAAAATGAACAAATCTGCACAATTCTTTTGGTTTCTTGTATTTTTGTTTGAAACAAATGGAAATTTGCATGAATCATATGTAATATTATAGTGTTATGGGGAAGGGTATTCAAAATACCTTCCACTTCAGAATTTATATTTTTATGGAATGCCACTTTAAATCTTTCCTTTATTTTGCTTCATATATTGTTTTCATTGAGTACTTAATTATAGCATGTTTACCCATCTTTTTAAAGTTTTATTTTTGGTTCTTAATTTCTCCTTTTTTATATTATCATTTCCAGCATACTGGAGATCCTATGTTTTGTATTTGAGTGAGTAAAATTTGAATTGGTTCAGGGTCCTGTCAGAGTTTTTGTAAAGTAGAACTTTTGTCCATCATTTAAAAAAATACTTAACAGAAATATGCAGTGTTGGGATGATAGTATATAAAATGTACATTTAAAAAATATATATTTTGGACATTTCTGCTTAAACTGGATATAGTAACTGAACTTATACTGATAAATGAAAATTAGAAAAAGAATGAGAGAAGGAAATAGCAGCAATCTGTTGCATTTTTATATTACTGTAACTTAAACTTATTTATTATTTTTTGGATTTACATAAATAATACTTATTGTGTATCTGAACAAAACTGTTGTTGCAAAAAAATAAAAGTTGCATAAATATGTAGGATTGCTGGTTGATTGCCGTGAGCGACTAATTTTGAATTCCTACTATGCATCTTAGTGGAATAACGTAATATATACATATTTTTTAAAAAAACCAGAGTGTATGTATATAATGGGACAAACTGGCTGGTCTTTTTGCTTTTAAACACTGGTATGGCCATGCTGATACTACTAGTCTTGATATATGCTAGTTACTAAAAACTTTCTAAAAACTAGTTTGTTTGTTTTTTAAATCTTGCATTGATAAAATGCTAGATTTTTCTACTTTTCTTTAAAACAGAAGTTTGATTCGTTATTGCCATTATAAATAAAGACACTTGTTTGAAATGTCTTGTGTGTGAATTGAATATAAAACTTGATATTAGAATGTACGTAATAATTAAGAGGGTTAAATTTTATAAAAGGGGGTTTTTAGGTTAATGCAATGTAGTTGTGAGAAGCCTTTGAATATGTGATTTCTAAATTATCTTGACGGAGACCAAAATTTAACAAATTTGATATGCTTATTTGCATTGATGATTGGAGTTATGACCTAACAATAACCTAAAACTGACATTTAGTAATTCCAAATAAATTTTTAGGTATTTAAAATAAATTCAAATAATGGGAAAGAATATGTGTCTTGTGTTTTTCCTAATGCTCTTATATATTTGGAACTTGAAGAAAGACTTCATTGCTTTATGTTAGTTTTGTCAGTCATCATAGCATTGTAGTTTCATTCCTATACTTTTGTATATTTAGGCTGGCTAATACATACTTGAAAAGGCATCTCAACTTAGTTAAGGATGAAAGTGATCAGTGTTCTTCCTCAAATAATGAATCTGCTTCAGATATACATGGTTCAACTAATTCTGAAGTACAGAGTCAAGATTCAAATGCAGATAAAGAACAAAATGAAGGGAATTGTAGAGTATCAATTAAGGTACTTTCAACTTTGCTTATCTTCCACACTGTGTGTTATGATTGGCTTGTTAATTCATGTATGATTATTATTTAATAATGCTTTTTTATGTCAATTGAGTGCCATATGTCTATAATCAATAGTTTTAAATGAGCTATCATTATATTAGTAGCTTTGATTTCATGCTTAAAGCTGCCTTCATATAGGTTTAGTTTTAGATTTTCTGTTGCTTGATTTATTTGACAATGTATTGCTGGTAATAATAATTATTAAGAACTTGTTAAAGTGTTTATTTATATATTTAACTAACGAACTTGACCATGAAAGACATCAGTCTGAAATACACTAAACTTTTGTGTGCATATTCATTGCACAAAAAAAAAAAGAGAAGATTTAGTGCCATTTCAAGTTTGTTATGTTACATTCGTAATCTTGTGACCAAATGATCTAGTTGTTCAAAGTTTTCTCTTCTCCCGTATTTATATGCTGGGCTTAATTTTTCATATAATTTTTGGTTTAAAATCATTTACAGTTGAAAATAAATGTGCTTTTCTTGGTTTTGTGCAACAATTTGAGTTTTAAGATTGGGTTTTCTTATATAGATAACAGTTTTCTTTACTTTCAAAATTCAGCATGATACTGAAATAAAATCTTTGAGGTCTGTAAAATAGCATCATATATAAATTCATGCAATTGTATTGTCATTCAGAAAACTATATTTAAAAGAAAAGCCTATTACAAAAGCTATGATAGTAGTTTTGCAGTATATATTTTTGAATTTATTAACAAGCAGGGTTCTTGATTTTTTTTATGTTAAAAAAAATATGTAAACAATTTGATTTTTTTTTTTAAATTTAAATAGATTTTTTTAAAAATAGACCTTAAATATTATGGATATTTATTATGTTAAATTCATAGTAATATTGTATCATTCACAATATGCACAAACATACTTTAACCCTTTGTCTACTGACGGTACTTATAAGTACCATTCTCTATAAATTCCATCCAGAAACCATTTCTACCAATATTCTGATGGTATTTTGCAGGAACACTCTTTGAATTCCACTTTTTCAGGATACATATCAGCAAGGGCTCCATAAAGAGTATTTTAGCAAGGAAAGGAAGATAGTTTTTAAACCGATGCTGTGTTTTAAAGTGCCATTTTGTTCAATTTGCTCCTTTTTTAGAGTTTCGTTCCATAAAAGTAGTATAATTTAAGAAATAACTCACTGATTCTTTTTTAATGTGTTAGCTGAGAACTAATAAAACTATTTGATGAAATATTTTGATTAAAAAGTGTATGTAATTAATTTCACAGTTAAAATACTCTGTTGCATTTATTAGCTGAAAAAGAAATAAATTCTTACCGACTGAACATTTTATTTATGCAAATCTCTTAATTTTCAGTGTAAATACCCAGACAAACTATTTATGTAATAAACATTACTGCAGATTATAATGCAGTAGATAAAGGGTAAAGCTATTTTCACAGCAATATATTTTAATAATAATAATGATAAACAAATTTTAATACAAATGCATGACTCAAAATGAAACTTAACCGTACCAGAAATAATAGTACACTCACATAAGTACAGAGAAAATTAACAAATTTAATCATAATTATTTTGCTGTGGAAAGCTGGAAAAAAAAATTAACAATTGTGTGTACTTCATTTTTACATTGAGCGTACTTTAATCATTTTTCTATTTTATCTATGAAATAACCTGAAATATTTTTACATATTTAGTAAAATTATATGCTCACACCATTATTAAAAACTGAAACTTTTTGGTTTAATCAAATATTTTTATTGAAAATTTATAAGATGAAATAGTATTTTAGAAGGAAAAAAACAACCCTTAAGCTGTTGTGGGACATGGATGAAACTTTAAGGATACATATTCTAAATTCTAAACATTGTTGTTTTAAACACTATCATTCTGAATTATTTCTTATGTGGTATGCTTTATTGATTTAAAATACCATTTTTAAAATAAAAACCCAGAATGATGCAATATGAATTGTTAAATGACAGTGGCATAGCTAGACCCGGATTTCAGGGGGGGGGGGGGGTTGCTTCGGGAAAAGTCGGCCAATTTCATTGTTTTCCAAGAAAAATTGGTCAAATTCTAGACAATCTTTATTACCATTTCAGGGGGGGGGGGTTATCCCCAAAACCACCCCCTTATCTATGCCAGTGTTAAATGAATTATGCTTTGTTGTTAAGATGCCCAAAGAAATAAAAGTAATATTGTAAAATTAAAAAATAGTAATTAGTTCTAAACTTACAAAATATGTTATGCACATACACAAGGACAGATGGACCTAGGAAGTTTTGTTTGAAACAATGGTTGTAAATGCAACATATTTCAGTTTTGCAACACTTTCCGACGTTGTAAAATCAAGGTTTTTTTTTTAATCACTTGATTTAAATCAACAAACCCTTTTTACAAGTGCTTCATTTTAAGCAAATTATAATTTCAGATTGAAACAAAGTCTGATGTTGAACTGAATAAAATGCATAAGCGGAAACTGCCTTTGAGAAAAGTCATAGCTGGTGAAGCAAAATCTGAACATACTCCAAAAAGAAATACAAGGCAAACTCATTCAGGGAAGCGCCTCAAATGTCAAAGTGTTAATGGCAGTCCTAGGTCTACTAGGTCTATGAGGAAGATAACAAGGAATTCCAAAAGCAAGATTTACAAGTTGAGGAATGGAAAAGACTCTAGTTCAACAGTTGAGCAAGAAGACGTTATAGAAATTTGTTCTAAAGCTGAGAATTTAGAGCTCAAAGCAACACCTTCTGACAGTGATAAGTCTACCAGAGTGTATGCTTTACGCCATTCTTCAAGTTCTAGTAAGAAAGGGAAATCATCTGATTTCAGGACTGATGCAGGTAAAATATATTAATCAAGTATAGAAGTATCAATATTAGGTAATTTTAACGTTTAAAAAAGAAAGAAATCAAAATAGTATAAGAACTGAACTATAATTCCTTGATATCAAATCTGCTTCCAATATGTACATATTCAAATCTTAAAACTAGCATATCAAGCATAAAATTAATAATTAAGATGTCTAGAATGCTTTGCTGCTGGTTGCTTTACGTTAGTTAGCTTCAATTTGTACAATACTTCAAATATTTTAGAATAAAAAACTTCAAAATCCATATTTTAAGTGCCCCGCAACACTGAAGGTGTCCTTTTTTATACACAACCACTTTGCCCTCTTTTATTTTTAGGAAAAGCTCTGAAATATCAATTATATTAATCAATTAATAAATTAACTTTTATTTAATTATTTATTTATTTTTTTGTAGCTGTGAATTTATTAATCTGAAACTTGATTCTAGGTTCAAGTATAAAATCAATTTCAAGCAAGAGGAAATCAGACAATCCAAAAAAATTTATGCCATCCAAGCAGAGTAAATTAAGTGGTAATGTTCTTTTTAATATTTTTACATGTTTAAAGGCTTTATTTTATTTTAAAATTGTTGCAGATACCTAAAAGATATTTTTTAAATATAAGGCAACTCATTTTGACTGTTTCTAATGCCATAATTTTCTGTGCATTATCCACATTTTATCTTTTAAAAAGTAAAAAATTTTGAAATGGGCTCTAATTTACTTAAAAATTGTGGCAGACACGTAAAAGATTGTTTAAATATGAAGCAAATCTTTTGACTTTCTTATGCTATAATTTTCTGTGCATTATTCAGTTTATCCTTTAACCCACTGGCGGTTTAGGCCGTGATGTCACAGCATGAGAAATCTTTCTCGAAATGGTCGAAGCCATGATATTACGATACGCTTTGTTCGCGTCAAGATGGTCTGGAGCTTATATTTGCGAGATTCTTTCCCCGTTTCCAAAACAGGCTCCCTGGTGCGTCGGAGGCGTCTTTTCTGCACATTCCTCATGCCGTGATATCACGGCCTAAAGCACCAGTGAGTTAAAAAGTGAAAACTTTCAAATGTCACTAATATCATACAAGCTTTTACTTGTCCTTCCAAAAATATAGAGCAATAACATAAAAACTGTTGCTGATAGTTAACACGACTTCGCTGTGAGCTTTGTCTCAGTGAGTGTTGGTAAAAACAGCGTCGGGTTTACTTGCTGCTCAATGGCAAATTTGGATGACATGCTATTTTGTGAGCTTATATTTCCTAGTGTTTGTTAGGGCACGTACCTCAAATAGTGAATTCTCTTTTAATCAATGAAGAGACTAGTGTTAAAATGTTTCATCTTTAATGTCTTATGAATAAATATTCATTTGACCCAAAATTAATCTTTTAAAATAGTTTCTACCATATTTTAAGCTCATCCATTATAATCTTATTGGAAAGCTTGTGTGAGCAAACATAACTTGCGTTCAGTAGCATAGCACAGCTTTCTGCTGCTCGCGACGGGTGCAGAATGTGCTGCCCCTGAGCAGTTGCCTACTGGGGGGCCAGGTGTTGCATGCTGAAGTTTTAGTTTCTGCTGAAACCGAGTATCTTTTAGATATTTTTTTAATATTTTCTGTTAAATTATTTGCATATTTGATGCAATTTTTTTTTTCATGTAATTAAGTGTTTTGATTTTGAGGACTGAAATTTATTTTACTTTTTTTGGGGGGTGTTTTCAGTTTTTTCTGTTAAGCCTAGCCATGCGGTGATTGTTTACATTTTGTAAGTCTTAGCATAGTTTTGTTGTTAATTGTGTTTGAAAGCAAGTTATTTGCTTTTTTCTATGTGTGCTTTTATTCAGTTTAGTGTCTGAAATTTGTTGAGTTGTGGATTATATTTCCCCCCCCCCCCCAAATGCTTAGTAATTAATAGCAAATGTTATATTTTCTTCATACATGACATTGAAGGATTTTAGTTTTGGGATATAAGTTAGGGCTGCATATGTATTTATGTATGTGCATATATTTATATATACGTATGTTATGTTTGATACTGCTTTTCTTATTACATTAATTTTTTTCTTAATTTAAAACTACTATTGTAAGATTAATTTCTAATAAAATATTTAGATGCAGAATTTAATTTTTATTCAGAATGTTCGTACTTATCTAAAGATGTTCAGGAAGATTAATTAATTAATTTTATTTTTAGAAACAATAATTGCAAAGCATTTGAGGAACAGAATTTTGTTTGATACATCTGGCTCAATATCTGATGATGACACAATAAAGGTAAATTGGATTCATTTCACAAAAATAGAACTTTATATATAAATAAGCACTTGTACTTCATTCTAATATATTTGACTGTTACATATTAGAGTTGTGGTTGAGTAACAGAATGCTTAGTATAGATTAACTTTTTTGACCAAAATCTACCAGATGCATCAGTCAAATTATAAAATATTTCCAGTGCATAGAAGTTTAGTTTAAAACAAAATCAGCAACACTGTCTAGAAAAACATGCTTGTTTTATTCATTGAGTTAATCGTTCACTACTGTCATCCCAAAGGAAATTCCCTTTTTGCTGTAATGCTATTAGTATAAATATGGTATTGAAAGAAGATTTTTCCCCCATAGTACGGCACCTATATTGGTATAAAGTTTGTTTTACAGTAAAAAAATAGCACAAATGTTGATTAACTATTATATAATAGCAGAAACATGTGCAAAAAATTCATTAATTTTTTTTTGAAGTCTCCAACAGACAAAAGGATTAAGGTAAAGTATTATTGCAATAGCAAAACTTATTCCTACAAACCCCTAGAGAAAATGCACATTTTAATCATTTAATGGAAATCAAACAATCATGCCACTTTGTTAACTTCTCCCTCCCCTCCCCCAACTATTGTAAAGGACTGTTCTGGAGTGAAATTTTGGCAGTAGTTATATATATATATCGGTTTGATCCAATATTTTTTCACAGGTCCTATTTCTGTGAATTATAAAGAGTTTTGTGAAAATCAAATAATTTTGAGAATATTATTTGACGTATCAATAGGAATGCAAATTTTTGTAGTTCAGTGTTTGTATTGTCCATTTTGATTGTTTGGATTTTTGTAAAAGGTCCATCCCCCCCCTCGATTGACTGGAACTTTGTGAAGGGATATTTCCCCTGTACCGTAAAATCCCGAAAGTAGCCCCCCCCCCCCATCGAGTGTAGCCCCCCCCCCCCTTTCGCGCCGAAAGTGGAATCAGGGGCGGACTGGGAAGAAAATTCGGCCCGGGCATATTTCAAACAGACCGGCCCTTGGGAGGGCAGGTATTTTGCAGATTGCAGAAACTAAAAATATTGTCAGTAAATATGTCGATATGTATTAAAATATTAAATGTTTACGCGACAGTTATTTTACTTATTCAGCATGGAAGTGTAATGATACGTAATACAGTATAGGACCATAAATTCGGAATCCCAAAAGACCCAAAATCCGGAACTTCTTCAAAAAAAAAAAAAAAATCAGGAAATATTTTGAGCCGTGTTTTTCTTTCTGGAAATATGTCGTTTTAAGAAGAAGGAAAATAAATGCAATGAACATGTTTAAGATCGGAAATGTGCAGCTCGAATTTATTTCTCGATTTTCTGAAAAGGGTTTGTTTTGCGATTAGAACTAGAGTGTTATTAATTGTTGCTTTAATTGCGAGTTAATATCATTAAATTTTGCTTTTTTTATTTCTTGTTGTTTTATTACATTTTCATTTATTTTTTTTTAAATGAGCTCTAATTTTCTCGCGATACAGAACATTCGCAAAATTGAAATTCGGCGCTCCTCGCATTTTCCCGATCGTCTGATCTTTTACTGCAATGAAGCAACTAGAGAATATAAAATCATATCAGAAATTACCGGAATTTTCTTCTTTTATTGTTAAGAGATTAAAATATTATCGGGAAAAGTCTAGGTTTTTCGATGTTTTGCCTTCGAATGTAAGCCAACTCCAACTTCGTTTTTTGTGATAATTTCATGGTATACGATAACCAAAAACAGTGGCATAGCTAGACCCCAATTTCGGGGGGAGGGGGAAGGTCGATTTCTCGCAGTTAATTTTACGAAAACAATTGGTCAAATTGATGATTAAAAAAATTATTATAAATGGAGTTTCTAACCAGACTCATTTTAATGTGAAAATTGAAGGGAAAAAACATATTTATCAACTTAAAAACAATCTGATTTACGTTTTTATATAATTTTCGCTTCACACAGAACTTAACTAGAACGGGAGCTGCTTTAGGGGAAAATACAAGAAAAAAATACAATATTATGTTAAAAATTAAACACTGATCAAGTTTACGTGCCTTGGAAAGGATGGTGATTAACGAACAAGACAATTTCTGAATCTCCAGTCTGAGTGAATACAATGGAAAGAATAAAACTGTTAAGTCAATCCAAATGTTTTAAAAAATTGCTAATACAGAAAGTTAAATATGCAATAAAACAAGAATACCTTTAACAAAAAACAAAAAAATAAAATAAAAATAAAACTTACCAAACTTAACGAATTTACAGGAATAAAAATTTGTGTCACATAGAACATAGAACTATTTTTAATATCGACTGATAACTTTTTTCCCATTATCATTTTTAGCCTACTTTCCCGTCAAAGTTTTAAGCAAAACTAATAAAGCATGAAAGAATGCTAAATGTATCGTGAAAAATAAAGAAAAAGTTAAAATAAGTGAAGTAATAAAAATAGACTGAGAAATGAAAAATTTGAAAGTATGCTTTTGGGAAGGAGAAAATGTGTGTCTGTCGGTCTGTCTGCCCCCCCCCCCCCCCTCCCAATAACTTTGAAGGATTTGTCCGATTCGAAATATTTTATTTTTGAATCGAAAGATCTTGGCGTGGGCATCTCATTTTTACATTTGACTTTTTGATTTGCCCATTTTTTCGCTTAATTTTGAATAGTTCAAAAATCTCAACATTAGCGCCATGCGCAAATTATGTGAACTCTGGGCGTAAGATCCAAGCTCCTATGAACAAGCTTATTGGAAGAAGCTCTCAGAGTAAAAGATTTTTTGATTTGAGCAACCTTTATTCATTTTCGAACAGCTCAAAAAAGAAAAAAAAATTAACATAACCCCTACGGGGAATTTTCAATCTTATATAAATCATGATCTAACAGACGGATTTGCTTGGAACAAACTTCATCGGAAAGATTTTATGACGTAGAACATGTACAAATACGAAGTTCAATCGGAACTAAGGGGGCCTATTTTCATATGAAATTTTTTCATCGGGATTTCTAAGGATATTTTTGAATGAATAAATGAGTGAATAAATTCTAAAATAAATAAATGAGTGAACGAATGGAAAAATAAATAAATGAGTGAATAAATACATTAATGAGTAACTGAATGACTGAATAAATGAAAGAATGAATGATGAGTGAATGAATATGTATTAACCGTTGAAAAAGGTATTTGAAGTAATAAGAACTAAAGCTAAATGGGAAAGAGAGATAGCTGGATTATAAGTTTGAAGTTGGTTTTTAACGGAAAGTAGGCTCGTATAGTTCTGGACGGAACTTCTTGTTAGATAATGCATTAGTACTAAAAGCGGAAAAAATAAAATTACCTTCAGGAAGTGTCTAGTGAAACGAATTCTGATTCGGCAGATTGTACTTCTTCAGAGGACATCAACTTTCTCTTTTTATAACAATTATCATCAATTTTCTCTTTCGAATTAAAAAAGCTTGTAATAGGTTTATGCTCGCTTCAATATTGAGTCTCATTCAATTCCCTTCTCTAAATATATTGAGTTGGAATTTTGAAAAAAAAAAAAAAAATGCGCAGGACAGACCGACCCACCGATGCATAAGGGGTGGAGGTGGTGGATACAGCTTTCACGAGAGGAAAGTGGGTGGGCTCCAGCTCATGGTGAAATATTCATATATTCATACAACAACCTACAGGCAAAGTAAACGACCATTGGGGGGGGGGACCATTTAAATTAGAATAGTTTTTGCTTAAAGAACGTGAGAAAATAGCCTTTTTATGGCTACAGTACCATTTGTTAGGGGAGAGGAGAGATTGAGAAAGAAACTATCATTTTATCTCCCACTATCTCCCCATCTTCCTGTTCTACGCATCTGTTTCTGTATATGCAGCTGAGGTGTTATTATTGAATGGTCAGTAGGGTTTAGTTGAAAGTGGAGAGCAATTAACGCAATCCCCTGTGGTGCTTGTAAAAGGAAGAAGTCATAAAAGGGTCTTGCTTCTGCTCTGGGCATGAAACGTAGTAAGGGACTGTTGATAAAATTGTTAAACGAAGGAGCCTTGAGAACAGTCCTGGGAAAGATTCTAGTTTAGATAAATTTATTGTTATAAGTTCAGATTGCTTGCATTTGAAAGCTATTTCCAGCTTCCTTTTTTTTAATTCTAATAATGTTAGTTGTCCCCCCCCCCCTTATCTACGCCATTGACCAAAAATACTATAAATGAGCAAAATGCTAATAAAAACTTCGAGAGCAAATTATATGAGCTCTGATGCTACTTACTACATTTTTTGAATGAGAACCCAAAATCCGGAAAATTCCGAAATCTGGAAAGATGGCAGCCCCGAGAGTTCCGATTTTGAGGTCCCATACTGTATATAAATTAGCTGTTAACAGTCGCCTCACTTTAGGGCGTTGCGCAGTGAGACAATCGGCTGAGACAACTGGCCGGAGAGAAATTCTCTGGGGCTGCCCCTGAGAATTTGCCTCACCTGGATTGAGAAATTCTCAGGGCCGTATTTTGTAACTTGTAGGGATTTAAAATATTGTCAGTAAGTATGTAGATATGTATTTGAATAATATTAAGTGTTTACAAGATAGATTAATTTTTCTTATTCACCATAGAGGGCCAATAATACGTAAAGCTGTTAATAGCTGCCGTCCTTTAGGGTGTTGCGCCGTGAGGCAATCGCCTCGCCGCCTTAGCCCCCCCCCCCCCCCCCCCGCCTGCACTGCTCATAATTAAAAACATCAATTTTGCGGCTCTCAAAAGTTAGCATAACAGACGGCCGCCCAGGTTTTCTATATGGACGAGCCGGCCCTGAGAATTTCTCGAGCCAGCCTCGAGAGCTCGTACATATAGACGCCTTGGGCGGTAGCCTAAAGCGCAAAACTGATGTATTTTATTTATTTATTTTCAAAATTTAAAAATAAAACATAATCATTTTTGCTCCACGGGCAGCCGTTTAGGTTGTCTAAAAGGGACCAGCTGGCCCAGAGAAATTCTGCCCCCTCTCCCTTGTGGCCTAACGGCCAGACCCTAGAGATTTTGCTCCATTGCTGCATTGCACTCTCTGAAGAAGCCCGGGCTACGGCAAAGTATTGGTCCCCGTTTTTTTATGAACATTGTAAAAGCTGTATACTTTATTAAAAAAAGATAGATATTTTGCGACCGGCCCACCGGGCATTTGCCCGAATGCCCGCATAGCCAGTCCGCCGCTGAGTGGAATCATTCCATATTCCTTCATGTAACCCCCCTCCACAAATGGCTGACGATTTTAATACAAATTTGGTATTATTTTCTTATGATAAAGATTAAATATGCCCAATTTCTTTTTGTATTTTGTGTTTTATTTTATTTGTTCATTTATTCATAAATATTCAAGGTCTATATGCTTAAAAATAAATTTCATGTACTCGGCGTTAATTCGTTCATTAGCCGCCATCTTTGATCTTGTGAGTCCGCCGTTTTTGGTCTTGTTTTGAAATTCTACGCATTACGAAATACCGATATAGCGCTGGCCTTGAACATGCCAAATTTGCGTTTATGAGTTTTAAATTAAAATTATAGGGATTTCTGCTAACTTAAGTGCTAAATTCTTTCTTCGCGTTGATTCGTTCATTAGCCGCCATCTTTGATCGTGTAAGTCCGCCATTTTTGGTCGTGCTTTGAAACTCGGCATATTACGAAATACCGATGTAGCGCTGATCCCGAACATGCCAAATTTGCGTTTTATGAGTTTTAAATTTAAATTATAGGGATTTCTGCTAACTTAAGTGCTAAATTCTTTCTTCAGTCAAAGATGGCATTCCCATGCGATCAATTTTCTATTAGAAAATTATAAGACAGATTTTTTTTTTTTTTTTTTTTAATCTTGTTTTATATTATTTAAAATAATTTTAAATGGGTTATACTTATTATTTATCTTCAGTAGATGCTCTTAATTAATACTAAAAACATTTTTTTTTAAATAATTTTTTTCGAAAATCTCGATAACCCCCCTATCTGAAATTTGCCAGTTTGGTTTTTAAAAAGAGGAGGGTTACTTTCGGGATTTTACGGTATATATATGGGCCAAAGCAACTGGTCCTAAGGCATTAGAAAAATAAACATGCTTCAAACATGAAAAAATTATATACTTAGATTCTATACATTCTGAAGTTACTGAAAAATGTGAACAAAAAGATTACTTTGTTTTTAAACACCTTTAATTTAGATTTAAATTTGTATTTTGAGTAAAAAGACAGACATTGCAAAAATGAACAAATTAAAAACTTTTATTTAAGGGAGAAATGTATTTCAAACATTTTTCTTTCAGCAAGGTTACATCTCCACATTTTTGTGACCTAATTAAACATTTTAGATCTTAAATCAGGGGGGGGGGGGATGATGTTTTGAGGCAAAAATGAAATTTTTGTTGGACTATTATCATTCAGCCGATTTTTCATGAAATTTGGCATAGAATTAATTTGCAACATAAGGGTGTTTGTTCATCTTGAAAAGTTTTTCAAAATTTCGAATTTGTTCTTTTTCTTATTCCAAGTTAAAACCGAAAATTTAATTAAATGGCTCTTTTGCATAGGAAGACATTATCTTATCGTTTTGAAATTAGTACTGTTGGAAATTCGAAATTTATACTCGAATTGGTACTACCGGCAAAATACTTAACCAAAAAGTTTTTTTTTTTTCATGCCAGAACTCAAAGCCTCTGAATTAACTAGAAAACAAGTTATAAGTATTTTTTGCTGTAGTTCAAAATTATTTTTTCACGGTATTCATGAATTTGAGGAAAAAAAGGAAGGTAACAATTAAAAATCTCTTCAACGCAAATGAAAAAAAAATCAAATTCAAATGAAACGGTGGATTTTCTGATGATTAAAATTTATTTTACAAATCATAAAGCATAAGACAGTTTTTGTGTTGCTTAAAGTGACTTTATTAAAAAAGTAGAAAAGTTTTCTTTTTTAGAAAAAGAAGACAATATTAGATGAGCTTTTTTTAAAATCAAATCTTTGTTGACAGAACCATTATTTCAACAAAGATAATTAAACTACACATTGACTCCTTTGACACATGTGCTTAACATCATAATCACAGTGTTTAGTTTGCAAGATGATTAAACTATACATTGACCCCCCCACCCCCACCCCAGACACATATGCTTAACATCATAATTGCAGTGTTTGGTTTTCAAAATTCAACTTGATTTAGTGATTGCAGGCAGGAATGAATTAAATTTGTACTTAAGGATAACGTGAAATACGCCAATTGTTTAATTTGATAATTGAAATGATTGAATTCCAACTGCTAAAAAATATTCATAATGAATAAATTCTTAATTTTAATTAAAACTCTCTGTTTAACTAAAACTAACTCTGTAACACAATGCTAATTTTTCTTCAATTTTTTTTTCACAAAGAAATTATTTTATTCAAATGCAATTTTTTTGCTGCAATGAAGCAGAATAGTGACATTTTACTGTAAAAAAAAATAATAATTTCAACACTTTTCATGATAAAGTGGATACAAGGTGAAATTTTCAAAATTGGAGTATTTTCTTGTCCCCTCCACAACACATTTTAAATACTAACATGTACTAAAAGCTGTTGTTTTCTGTTTTTAGGATGGTGGTGTTCCAGAAGATTTATATGATGCTCTAATAAAATGTCATTTGGGAGATGAAAGCAAAAAAATGGAAATAGTTTCCAAAACTCTAGATAAATGTGATATTCTGGAAACTGATGTATTAGGATACCCAGGTAGGTTTAGAAATTATGCATCATAAATATATGTATGTATATTTTAAAAAAACAAAACAGTATCTAGCATGTTTTAGTTTTATGTGTAAATTATTTTCCAATTTATGATTTTTTATGTTAACTGTTAAGTCGTGCAGATCTAACGATACTACTGTTGTTTAAGAATTACTTTGTTAACCCTCGAGCGCGAGCTGGCGCAGGCACCAAAAAAAAAAGCAGTTTTATTTTCAGAAATGGTTCTACTGTTGTACTCCGTAGCTGTCCTTCTGAGATCCTCCCCTCTCCCCTTTGGTATTTTTTTTAAGCATTTGTGACACCCCCTCCTATTGTGGAAATTTCCCTTAATAGGTCAATTATACCCAGCACAACTGATCGTTTGCTTAAAAATACATAAAAGCTGGGTTGCTCCCTCCAGGCCCCTAATGGCTTCTTGCTCAGCAGATAAATTAGCTACATGTTTAAGATAGAAATACAAATTCTCTTCTAATTGACTTCACTTAATACATTGTTGCATTGCAGTTTGAGCTGGAAAATTAATCAAGACCTTTTTTTGCAGAACCAAGTTTATTGAAAGTAAATCATTTGGTAGAAAAGCATCGTCTGTTAGCTCTTGAAGATGGACTCTTTTATGCTGGATGCATAAAAGAAATTCAAGTTTCTGATAGGTATATTGAATTAAGTAATGATTTTCTATAAAAATTTATAGCAAATTAAAAATGTGAATAATATCCTAAATGTCCTTGTTTGTTTTTAGGTATGGAATTGCTTTGGATGGACAAAGAGGAAATAAACTTCATGTCTTCACTCAAGAGGAATTGCTTACTCAAGCAGTTAGTATCATGTTTCCCTAAATTTTAACGTAAAGAGTTTTATAAGAAAAATCAACATTTAAATCGGCGTTTCTCGACGCTATGGTATTGTAAATGAACAAAGGATTTTATTTTCTACTGCGCACTGTACAAAAAGTGGCATACAGAATTTAAGAAAGTGCAGGCTATTATTATTATTATTATTTAGTAGTAATTTGCAGAATAATTGCCCATAAAACTCAAGACAGTATTATAAAAAATATAGATGTAGGTTTTGGAGAAAACGCATACCTAATCTTTTGTATTCATGACATAGATTGAGATGGATTTGATTTTAACAATCTGTTAAACGGCCATTCATAAATGATGAATCTCGTTTTTCCTATATATTTGACCCCCTCCCCCTTTGTCACAATATGTCACACTTCAGCGGACCCCCCCCCCCTTTGTCACATGTCACGCTATGTTGCATAATGCATGATGTTACACTTCTTGTTACCCCCTCCTCTTGTCGCAATTTCATTACATCCCCCTCCCCCCTCGAAGCATGACATCATTTATGAATGATCCCCAAGAAATGAGTACATAGATTACAACTTTCTACAGCAAGAAAATACTGTTTTTCTCAGTTATATGCATTATAATTGCCATAAAAAATGAGTAATAACGCATTTACATGCTGTAAAACTGCAATAAATATAAAGAAGTTCACATACTGCTAAAATTTGGATCATCAATTGTCCTTCAATTACCATTTGAGACTAACCAACTACTTTAAACCAAGTGTTTCCTTTTCAAAAAATTATAAATCATCCCTATTACCTTTAGTTTTTTTTTTGTTTTTTTTTTTCAAAAAATAATACAAAGAGTAAGATAAGATGTTAGAAACCTGGTTTAAACCAGCCCTGTTTTTTTTTTTTTTTTCTTTTAGTTTTTTCTTATCTTGTTTGTAAGGAACCTTCTTATGAAATTAGATTCCCAAATTTATATATTTTTACTTTAAAAACATGAAAGCTTTGATTAATAAACATGAGGTATTGAACATGTGTAATAATATATATATTTATATTGTATATGTTTTTCTCATTCTTATTTTTTTTATTAAGTCTTTCTCTCTTTCTCTATACATATAATGCACATGCATGTATATAATTAATAAAAAATGCTTCTTTTAGATTGTAGAATCAAAACCTCTGTCGTCAGAACTTCCAGAAGGTACTAGAGTTTGTGCTTATTGGAGCCAGCAGTATAGATGTTTATATCCTGGCGTGGTTGGAAAAGGTAATAAACTACTGAATAATATACATTGCGTAATAAAATTCATGTTTGTCAAATAACTACATCAGAGAATTGTTTCGGGCTTGAAGGGTTTCGTTTCCTTTATAAGTCAAATAGAAAACTCTATATCAACTAAACTAAATAGTAAGTAAATTTTTGACTTGCAAAAAAAAAGAAAAAAAAGAAAAAGATTGTTGCTTATTCGATATTTTTCGGAAGCTTATAAAAACTGTTGGCATCCGTTTTTTCTGCAAGCTTCGAAGCTTTTACCTTATCTGAGAAACTGAGAAAGCATGAATACCTTTCTGACTGAATTTCAGAAAATAATTGATTAGCATAAATACAAAGAAAAAAGTTTACTTTTTCTCTAGTTTTACCCATTTTAAGCAAAATGCTTTTTGTAAATTGACAACAATGAACTGTGATTTAAAAAAAATATTTTTATACCAAGCGGATGGAACTACTAGATTTTGATAACACTAACTGTGATTAAATAAAGCAATGTCCACAATATTTATGCATTGCAAACATCTATTATACATTTCTTGCATTTGACATTCTACATTGATTTTCACATATTTCAATCCCACAATACAAATATTTTTTGGGGGAATATGATTAAGAAACAAAGGGAGGGAATACCATGTTCTGATTTTTGTGATATTGGCGTGAAAACATTTCAAAACGGAATTCAACATGTATTGATTTGCTTGAGATTTAGATTTGAGAAAAATACAACTGGCATTACTACCAGCGATAAGTGACGGGCCTCGGAGATTTCTGGTTTTATGTAGGGGTTTCTTTGTCATTTCTTTACCTTTAATTTAAAAGAGGAAATGACATTTAAGCATGTTGGACATTTAAACAGAGATTTCCATAGCCCGTCCCCAATGTGTTAAACTTGTTGGCATATAAAAAGGTTACATAACTGAAAGTGTTGATTTTCTAAACGTTGCATAACTATGTGCTAAAATATACATTCTTATGACTTTATTAAATTTAAATCAAAATGTCAAACTCTAAATATTGGGAAAATAACAGATTAGAAGTACATATATAATTGCATTTTATTATTGTATTACTATAAATATTGTATTGCTTTTTTAGCTCCTTCTCCTAGTGCTGATTGGTCAGAGCCAAGGGTTTTTGTACTTTTTGATGATGGAGATTCAGGTCAAATTCCTACCAAGAACATCAGATTACTACCTTCTGATATACTTCCAGGTAGACAATTTTTTAGATTTTATATTTTATTTATTTGTTTGCTTATCCTTTTTGTTGCAGGTTGCTTTTTACTTAAGTGAAAAATAAATTATTATATTTATTGCAGCATTGAATGAGCAGGTTGCAGCCTCAAAAAGTACAGATGTGAAGCTAAAGTCTAGCATGCGAGGTAAATCTCGCACTTTACGTTGCTCAACATCAAAATGCACCAATACCGACCATTGTGGTAAGTTTGTCCCATTATTTTATGTTCCTTCCATTAAAACTGGATAACTTTAAATAATCCATGCAAAAGAACAATTTATCTTTTAAAGCGGAAACATTTTTGAAATATTGAATAAATTTAATTGAAGTAACTTAACTTTTTCGCAAACTATTTATAGAGAGAGAAAGAGGGATCACTCACTACTGAAATAATGTTTGAAAATGCATTAATAAGCAGAATTATTATTTTTTTTTATTGAGATCTATCCCATAGGGCCATTTGAAACTGCCTGCAGGATGTGTCCCAATGGTAGCAAAAGTGTTTAAAAGCATTGGTACTCAGGAATTCTTTTTTGTTATTCCAAACAGACCATTTACATGGTTTCCACAGACAATGTTAATTTAAGTGTTGTTATAAATCGGGGGACCCGAACCTTTTTTCTCTTGTGGCCTCCTTAAAGCACGAAATTCCTTCGTGGCCTCTTCCTCGTGTACATACATGCATACATTAAGGGAGCACAAATTCTAGTAGTAAAACATACAGTTACATAGAGTTTAAACATTGTTTCTAATTTTTAAATTTAAGTACTCTCATGGACGCTATTACTAAACATTTTTTCTTTGTTCAAAAGTAGTCCAAAATGATTAATAATAATTTTGAAAAAATTTTTTTTGCACAAGCTCTAATTAAACATTCTTTCTGATAAAATTTGTCCTAAGCCTATATATTTTATATCTATTGGAATTTGGATTTATACCAGTGGTGTAGTCGTGGGGGGATGCAGGGCCATAGCTTCCCCCTACCTTTCGATTTTAGCACAAGTATCTCTCTTCTTATTGTGAATTTTAACATAAGCGTACCCCCACTTTTTTCCCCAGTACTACACCCCTGATTTATACAGGATCCAAATTTCCCTAGGAAGCATAACACTTTCTCTTGAGATTTCTAAATTAAACAAAAGATTATTCACGTCTAATGATGAAGCGTAGTTAAGATGTCGTAATTAAGATACATAGTTAAGGGTGTCACTAAGATAGATAGGAATGAGGTGTCATAATTAAGATGCTTTCTGGAGAGTCGGACTATTTCTTCAGAAGATAGAGATCAGTCCCCTAATGGAATGATTTTACTAGTTTCACTTAATCGAGCCATGGTATTTTGAGGCTCATGGTTCTCTTAGTTTCATCTTTTCTACTGTGGTTTCCGATGAGAAACCCTTTTGTAAATGAATGTATTTAGGCAAAAAACAATAGTAACAAGGAAAATACAATTAGAATAAGTGAATTATCGACTTTAAAAAAATGGAATCGTTGAATATTGCTTTTCTGCTATTTTTATCAAGCTTATAAAACTGTTTTGCAACTTTTTTTTCACACATTAATGCAGGATTCAAGGTGTCTTCCTCATCTGAATAGGCATGAGCACTTTCTGACCAAAATTCAGGAAAATAATTTTAAAGCAGAAGAAAAAAGTTTCTCCATAGCTTCCTTTTTCTTTGTTTTTAAGGAAAAATATTTCCGTAAATTGATAACAGTAAAAGAAGTTCTGATTATCAAAAAAAAAAAAAAAAGCCAATGACTTTTTAATACATTTTTATAGAAGCGAACGGGACTTAGTGATTTTGATAACTTTAACAGCAGCATCCACTGTATTTATATACATTTATATCATCACTAGGGAGTGCAGCTTGTGCAGGGTGACGCCCTTCTAGATCACACTCAAAATAGATATGCATGTACATGAAACATTTTCAGACATAGTAATTTGTCAATTTGTGAAGAATTATAACTTCACATAACCTGCATTTAGGCAAAAGTCACCAAGTCCACAAAAAAAAAAAAAAAAAAACTTTGTGAAACCCTCTGAAGTTGATTAGAATTTATAGTTTATTTCATGATGTAAACCAATTGTACAATTTCTTTTTCTAATGGGGCGGCGTATGGTCATTAACCTTTGCAGACCAAGTGCTTACCCCGGTAATTGGCATCCATTTTTTCAAGTAGCACCACTGTCAGTGGATGGCATTGCCACTGAGAATTGGACGCTCAGTTTCCTCCAGATGGCGGCACCTGAGCTCTCGTTTGATGCAAATTGCACTAGGTATTTAATTTAGCCGAGAGTATCTAAGCCAAACGGATACTCAAGGGATCTTTAACATGCCCACAATCATGCGACATGGGCGCAGACGATTTCCTGCATCTTGAAAATCCACCGACTTGGACCAGGTTCGAACTTGCGATCTTGGGCGTACGAGACCTGTGCCTTACCACTATGCCACTCTGTCGACAATTGTACAATTTAAAAAACTATTTCAATAAATCTACAGTGTGAGTAAAAGGTTTTTTAAATTGTTTTTTCTAACTTTCATCATGATTTCAAAACTGGAGTTTTGGGCTCGGTGACTTTTTGTGCATGGCCATGATATATTCCTTTTTCAAGCTTATATTCATCACTTTTTCAGCTTAAAAAATCCCTCTATTGTATGTATTTTTATTTTATCCATTGTGTACATGAGAATAATTGCACTTTTTAATGGCATCAGAATGTACAATCTGAATCAAGTCTTTAATAACTTAATTTGAGTTTGCAGCATTCTAATTTCTTCAGAAACTGTGTGTTGTGTGTATTGTAAGCAAGTTCTTCTTTTTTTTTTAAATAAATTATTTGTTTTGGTAAAATATCTACTTGGTGTGCTGAGCAAGCTTTCTATTAATATAATATTAGTTATAAATGATAAAGTAGCTGTAAGATGAGTTGTAACTCTTGTCAATTTCAGAGAGCAACAGTTTTGGTATATTACTTTCTGACAGTAACAGCACAGCATTGACATATTTAGTCCATAGGGAAAATTTTTATTGTAATTGAGTGTTGACTGTACTTTATTATGGGCAGGGCCTGATTAAGGCAGGGGCATACGGGGCAGCTGCCCAGGGCCCCCACATCAGAGAAGCCCCAAATCGAATAGAAAATTTATATTGCGTTTCCTTCTTTAATGAACTTTTAAATGGATGAATGAATGTTTAAAAAAAAAAATATCACTACAATGGAAAATCCGTCAGTCTTATGTTGGCTTCTCCATTCATCTATCGTATGAACAAAAAAATTCAATTTTTCGTAAATCCATGGCTTTCTAGGGTGGAATTCAGATAAATTTTCGCAATTACGATGGACAAATTTGGCCAATCAAAAGCCTGTATTTTAGCATATCTCAAAATGCGATATGACTACGAAAATAGTCTCCTGATCTTTTGTCAAATATTTACTCTTCAGATGTCCTTTAATGGTAAACAGAATTGTCAGAAAACCAATAAAATGGACAGAACGATATTTCATTTGATCATTGGAGGGAGAGGGACTTAATAGCTATTTTAGCATTTAGTCAATTTTCTTGTTATATTACCTGTGATGAGGTGAAAAATTTAAATAGCTCCGTAAAGTTCGGTTCTTCATTTCTTGCGTTGTAAAGCAGAGGGGGCCCCCAAATTAGTTTTTGCCCCGGGCCCCAGTTAGGCCAAGTCGGGCCCTAATTATGGGCACTGTTTGAGAACTTTTTGTTATGGAAGGGGAATTTTTTTTAAATTCTGGTTTTGTGCTGCATTTGAATATAAAATGAGTTGTTACTTTTAATAAATTCATCAAAGCAGAATCAAGGAAAATTTGTTAATAATAGGATTACTTATATTGTTATCATTTGGTACAAATATAATTTTTCAGAATGCATAATGGTTTCATATTATTATGGTTTTGAATCATATGCATTTATTTACTATATTTTCTATTTCAGATACAAGTAATGAGAATGAGTCCAAAGAATCTAGCTGTGCAAGTATCAATGAATCTTCATGTGATGATAGCTGTTCTGTTGATTATTCTTTATCACCTAGTCAGAATCCAGAGAACAACAGTTTAGAAAATTGCACTTGTTCAGCTGTGAATTGCATGGAGTCTTCAAAATTGAAGAAAAGGCAGAGGAAGCGCTCCAAACGCAAAGCTAGTTATCATATCATATTTAAAGAAGACAACACAGAAATAAAGGACAAATGTGAAGCCAAACTCAAACGTCACAAAAAATATAAAGATAAGCATCACAAGCATCATCATCGCCACCATCATCATCGTCATAATCACCATCATCACCATCACCATCATTCCAAAAAACGTAAGCACAGGAGGAGAAACGGGAGAAACCTTACATCTCAGGACAATGAAAACTTCATTCCGTACAGCACCGACCACAAATCTCAACAGACATTTCAGTCTCAAGTAGAAACATATGTTGATCATGTAGATCATTCCAACACTCTAAGTCTACCTCAAAATGATCATGATAGGGCATGATACAGAGAAGTTGTTTTTTTTTTTTTTTCAAATGTAAAGAAAGAACTTTAAAAAAGACTTATTTCAAGAAGTACTGAAATGTCAGTTAGTGTTCATGTGCTTATTTGTACACTTGTTGCAGATCTGTTTTAGCAAGTTAAAAAACTTCCATTACACATGAGTGTTAAAATAGAACTTAACAATCTTTTATGTTGTGTCTCCTTAAAAGTTTTGTCAATTTTAAGTTTTGGAAATTGTAAAAAATCATACAAGCAACAGCTTACTAGCTTGTACTGAAATAATAAGAATCAAAATTGTAAAATACTTTTTCTAGTATTTTTTCAAAATTTAAGTATGCAAGCAATTTTAATTGCTTTTAAAAATATATACATAAGTGTGCAAACAATGCTATTAATTGGGGCAAATCTGAAATGCAAAGAGTGAAATTAAGTTTAAAATGGTATCTTTTGAAATCCAAGAGAAGTAATATTTAACTGAGTAAATATGTATTCAAAGAGGAATGGTTTCTTTATAAATTGGATTTATTTATTTTTTGTTATTGCTTAATAGCACCTGTTACAAAGAAAATGCTAAGAATTATTATTATCTGCAACATTTAAATAATGCATCATGTGACCTGGAATTTTTAATTGCTTTGTATTTAATGCTAATTACCAAATCTTAAATTTTATGTTAAAGGAAGTACTGTATTTGTAATTTTTATATAACCTAATCTCATTATAACAAAATTAATTAATCCCTAATGATTTGCTAGTTTGGTTTTTGATTAATGTATCATTACGCATTCTCATCAAATGTTTAAAATTGCCAGTGCATTTGATACGAAACTTGATAGTTAATTTTAAAACATCTGATAATTACCAAAAAAAAAAGTGTGGTTTTGAAAAGTGTAATTGTTTTCACTCAAAATTATGTTGTTGATATTTACTCATATTTATACTATTAAAATATTTTTATTATTATATTTGCCCAAAAGAGGATATATGACATATTCTCATTCCTATATTGACCGGTGAATTTTCTAAAATTTGTCAAAAATTTGATTTTGTTGTTTGAGTAAAAAATATACATATGTATTCTTAAAGCATTTATTTTGCGCTGATAGAGTTACATTTTACAAACCGATACTTTTCAAAACTTTTAAAATATCAACTTTATTCCCTTGATATTTCTCATTTCGAGAAACTTGTTATGTTTAATATGGTAGCACTAATTATGTTTGCACTTAATTTAAAATTCCTTCGGCATAAAAAATAATGGTGGTTTGTTACTTTCCTTAATATTAAAAACTTTCTTTCCTTGTCAGTGTCTCAAAATTTAGCATATTAATGAGATCAGGTCCAACTTAATGTAACTTTAAATTGTTTTTAATGCCTGTTTAGAAATTGAATTGGTTTATTTTCAGGTTTTCTTATTACCTTTTGTTTAGGTAGTAGCATTTCTTAATTTCATTAAATATAAATTTTGCAATTTGACAGGTTTTTTTTTTTTTTTTCATTTTTGGTGACATTTGTGAATTATTGAATTAAAAGCTAACCATTAGTTAATTATGCAAAGAAAAAAGTTGTTAAAAGTAGCAATTTTTAGTTAAGATTTTCTAAAATAAAAGCCAGGAACTTTTAAATTGAATAAATAAATGAGCTTTTCTGATTATATTATTTGAGATTAAACAATTATTCACTAAATTATGATTTAAAAAAAGATATAATAGAATGTATAATTTTTATTAAATATGACAGGATTGATTAAATTCATATAGTCGTATAAAATAATATTTAACCGAAATGTTTCTAATAAGGATTTTACAATATATGTGTTTATATTGCATTTGGCAGAGCTATTGCAAAATTAGTTTTCACACTGAGAAAAATTAGTTTTCATACTTCTCCAAAATATTGTTTGCTAAACTTAAAACAATCTACTGCATATGCTCTTGCAGCAATATTGAATTCTTAATGCAAGAAAATCCTCACTAGCTTTGAGGCCCAAATGGAAATAGTTCTTGTCAAGTGTCGCCTTATAATTTAAAATCCTTCTTGTACACGAATTCTCAAGTCTTCCTTTTTGTTTTCCATTCCAGCTTTTTAAGCTGGATGCTGTTTACTTTATTGTTGCCATTATGATCATACGTCAAGCAAGATTTCAACTTAGCATGTAAATAATGTGCCATATAAAGGCATGTTGTAACATTTCATCATTTTATTGCTCTTCTCCAATGAAATTTGGAGACTGGAGTTCTAAAGCTGCCATTTTTCCCGAAAATATAATGCTGTGGTCACCAAAAGCACAGCTGTATCAAAGGTGAAATTATAAGATTGTATCAAATTTGTAAATAGTAAAATTTTGGGATAGAATAATTTCATTTGTCATTTTTAAGTTTTAAACTCATTTTATTTTTGTTTGAACTTAATTTTAGTTGATATTTCCTGTACTTTATTAAAAGGCTTTATCCTTTTATAAATGTGTATAATGTACAGTATACAAGTAAGAAAACCTCTTCATAATTTTATTTTTTACAAAAAAAATATATCACTTTTGAGTTCTGTAAATTTTATGTACTATAATAATAAACCTCAAAGTATGTGGCTTTTTAATTTATTGTCTCTCGTCTAATTTAGTACATATTATTAATGTTATGTATAAAATTCAAAAAATTTAATATCAGCATGAATAGCAGGTAAAGAAAGCGTGAAAAACACTAGTTTTGGACTATTTCCTTTTCAAACCTTTTATAACATAAGGACTTGTATGAATTTTCTTAAACCAATCTTAATTTTAAAAAAACATTCTAGTATGCCACATGAGTAAAATGACTAATTAGGGATCTTTCATAAATGATGTCACGCTTCGAGGGGGTAGGGGGGTTCGTGAAATTGTGACGAGGGGAGGGGGTAACAAGAAGTGCGACATCCCTGCTTATGAAAGATAGCGTGACATGCGACAAAGGGGGAGGGGGTCAAATATGTGGAAAAAAGTGACATCATTTGTGAACGGTCTTTCAGGTTAAATGCGCACTTTTTAGAACTAGGTGCAACTTAATGATTTTGCAATTATAAAGAATATCTTTTAAAATTAGATAAATATTATACTGTGCCACAATATTTTTGGCCACTATTTGTATAAAATGATCGCGAACACAATTGTAGACCACCTCATTATTAATTTTATGTAGCCATTTGTTTGAAGCAGTTAAAATCTCGAATAACTCTGATACACTTTTGGTGTACAGTTAGATACATCAGTTTAATGCAACGGCAATCTATCACACATACTGTTGATTATATGGCAATCCATTTTTGGCTTGTGAGGTTACATTGGTCAAGTACCAAGGAGTATCCACAAATGATTTTGTTTTAAAAGTAACAAGAGCATATAAAATATTAAGCATCTTCAATACTGTCTGTAATCTCTTCTGACCCATTTACTAAGAACAGAAACGAACTTTAAGGGAGAGTGCGAGTATATCCTATAACATTGGCTATATGGTCATCAGTAGCACTTCTTATGGATGCATACTAACAAATTAGTGTTCTGCAGATATTTCCACATAATTTTAACACTGACTTTTTTTTTTCAATCCATAAACCCCCTTAGTTCTCAGCTTAATTCCATAGCAGAGGCGGATTAAGAAGTTTGGGGGTCCCTCACTTTATTGTCCTGAATAGTAGCTTTTGAATTTACAGTTAAGACTAAAACTCAATTTGTTCAAGAAAAAAACTTTCGTTCTTGTAACGTTTCGAAAACTTCCAGGGATTTTCAAGATAAATCTCACTAGGTTGAAAGATGGCATTATCGACCTTAATTAAACTGTCGCGAGCCCCCCCCCCCCCTAATGAACTCTACAATGAAAAAAAAAAAAGGAAATCTGAAACAAGGAGGTGGTCCCCTGCATCAGGCCCGTAGCCAGAGCGGGGCCAGTACGGGCAGAAAATGTTTTGCCACTCCTAGCGTGGTTAATTTTACATTAATAATCTATGGTACTTCTGTTTTAAACTTTTTGATTTATTAAAACGCAAAGTCCTATCGAAAAAATCCTGTTCCCATGCATTCATTGGGGACTGCTAAATTGACTAGAACCAGCCTCTGGGCCCTGAGCCTGTTGCTGGTCGTCACTTTTGTATTTGTATCTTTCTCTCTTAATTCAAATTTTAGAAAAAAATAAAAACATGAACATTTTCCTTTATTCAGATTTTTTTTCCTGTTTTCAATCTAAACTAGGCACTAATGAAAGGATCATGGGCAGTCCTCGAGGTCACTTACTTGTAAGTTATCTCTTTACTTCCTAACATTGAGCATGATGCCAGAGAAAGAGGTGAAATACCTTTTTCTTCTGTGCAATCGTTAGCCCATCGAATTGATTGCAGACATGCGAGTTCTTTTGTTATATCAGTGAATCATCTCTCTGCGGAGTTACTCATCACCGAATGATAATGATTATGTTATTTCATATATTTCAATAATTTACAAAAGTCATTCTTAGAATAAGCTTTAAAAATTCAATTCTGCCTTTTGTAAGTTTTAATCAAAAATTTCTTTTAAGATCAAACAATTTCATTATTGAAATGAATTAGTATTAGTTTCAATAATTAATTGTTTAATTAATCTATTAATAAATTAAATAATTGCATTAATTATTAATTTAAATTTTAAGAAAAAGCCCAAAATGGAGCATAAATTCAAACATGACAGAAAAAAATTGAAAAACTAGTCTGCCCCTCCTGTCCAAAAGTTTGCCCCCCCTGAAGTCAGATTCTGGCTACAGGCCCTCCCTGCATACTACTTAGTAATGAAAAATCATTGTAGAACTTCTGCCAAAAATATCCATTGTTTCTAATGTATAATGTAGAAAGATCCTTGTACCTTCGGTCAGTTTTTTCTAGGTGTCATAACTTCTAAAATAACAATGATATTTTCAAGTTATGACTAGTACCATATTATTCAAGGACCCGTAACACTTTGTTATATTTTCAATAATTTTATCTTCACATTTACTACTTATAAAACTTTACATTAATAAAAATTTAAAATGACAGAAGGTACAATCAATCTCATTGTACTTTGGGCCATACTTACTTTGAGCCGAATCTTATAAATAAAGTCAATAACGGAAGCAGTAAATTCTAAATACACGAAAAATAAAGTTATATTTAATGGACGAAAAACCAGATGCCCAGCCATCTAATAGCGAAGTGTTCTGTATAATTCTGGATTTGCTTCCTAAAATCAAGGCCTCGTTCCCCAAAGTATCATGATTGGAACTAGCCGATTAATAACTTTTTCCTCTTTGAAGTCCATAGTGTAAAACCATTATAAATAACCCAAATCTATCTCCTTTTGGAAAAAGAATCGAAATTTTTCCCAAGATAAAAACTATCTGCTTTCTATTGTTCCTTTGGAGAGTGGTTCGAGGTACACTCCGTTTTCTAAAAACTAAATCGACAGCTTGCTTTAATTTTTCTACTGAAACTTTAGGCTGTTTCCCCCCTCCTTACTTGGCATCTAAAAAATAAAATTTACATAAAAGATTCACTTAAAGAAAACAAAAATAGATCATTGTACAATGCAGTATAAATATTTGAATAGGTTAGATTTCCTCCAAAGTCTGTCATTTAATTACTTAAAGCCTATTTATTTAAAATAACTAGACAGAACACTAAACAAAAATCAATTATTAGGTTTAAAAATATTGACTTACCTTTATCATAAAAAAGTAATGAAGTAACTGGAAAAAAATTACTTTTGACAAAACAAAACTAACATTCACGTGGGAGAACAGGACAAAGAAGGTTATAACAACCAAAGCCAGCTGTATGAAGTTTCATCAATGCAGGCAGCCCAACGTTGCCACACACAGGGCCCAATTAAGATAGTGGGGGGCCCAAGGCACAATATTATTTTGGGGCCCCTATGGTATGAAAAATAAAAATAGTTTTAAACCAGCTCAGAACTGTGCGCAGTACACTTTTCCACCAGTCTTTTTCCACACATAAAGAAATTCTCTTTAAAATACTTTTTCTTTTAGTGGCCCGAGGTACAAGCATTTCCCCTATATATTCTCAACTAATATAAAAATCTGTGTCCATTTGTTGATGCATATGTGTGTCATTTTTAAGATTCCCAGATGTGCTAATAGCACGTACCATACACTCATGAAATTTGGCATAAAACAAGTTGTTGCATGCACATTGAAAAGGGTCAGGTGTGGGAAAATGAGTCACTTTTTAGTTATTTTCATATTCAAAGTTTCATAGCAACAAAACCAGAAACATTTTCCAATTCTTTTCAATTGCATCTTAACATTGAATTCCTTTAGAACAATTTTATGTAATTTTAATATTTATTTTCTAATTATGAAATAGTTTAACTGAGCTTATGAAGTTGTGACCTATTGTACCCCATCGTGGGGTAAAATGGGTCATAATGCAAAATAATGCTGAAAACAGTTATTTATTACTTTGAAATTGGAAAATTGTGTAAGGGTGACATATTTAGCAAGATTTTGAATTATGATTACATTGAAATGTAAAAATAATATTATTCTCGATTGTTACATATTGGTTCACATAACACTTCAACAACATCACTTCTCTCTACCACATCAACATGATCTTTTTTAAGGAAAACATTTTAAAAAATGTATTTAATTTCAATAAAATAAACATACATTGTTTAAATTTAGGAACTTGCTGCAGTTAGGTACAACAGAGTAAATAAAAAAGAAAATAATAGAATAAAACGACCTAATCCTAGCCATGACCCATTTTACCCCATCCAAGAAAAACTGATGTGAAAAAGAAAATATTTAATATTTTTCGTAACTGCTCAGCTGGAATTGTTCCCCAAAGTTTCTTAGCGAGGAAATCTTTCAAATTTGGGCTGTTATTTGATAAAATATAGAGCTTTTTAGAAGTTGGTAAACCATGTGTTAAGCACACCTTCATCCAAAGTTAACAACAACAAAAAAAAATTTGTGTGGCCATATTTAAGAACCTAACTTTTTATAGATTGAAAAATGTTGCCAACACATAGAAAAATAACATTAAAAATATGGGTTTAAAAATTTCAATTTGAAGTTCTATTATTTTGGGTTTTTTATAAAGTGACCCATTTCACCCCATCCTCCCCTATTCATTTTCCATATTTCTGGGAATTTGTGAGAATAGAAAAGTATTTCATAAATTTGAAATAAACACTACTAAAGAAAAAGAGAAATATATTTCAACTAAAAATTTGTTTGTTTTATTTTGGAATCTTTTCAACAAAATATGCAGAAATCAAAACTGTTATAGATGCTTTAAAAATTTACGAAAATAGTATCAGTGAAAAAAGATAAAAATACATAAAATTCAATTTTGTTCGACAATCAAATTATATGTGAAAATAATAGAAACTGAAACAAAACCTTTCCTATTTTAATCCAAGGGATTACCATATTTATATAACAATTCTTTGAAAACATCCTAATGAAAATCACTTTTATGTCCTTAAAATTAATGTCAATTATTCAGCATTTTTCAATACAAATGTCACAAAAATTGAAGCCAACAGTAAAAATTATTCTAAAATACAAGATTGTTAAAAACATTGACATACTGAATATTTTTAGCTTTATATTACGAGTTAGTCAAACCAACCATCAAATCTTATTTTTATTCAAAGAAATAAATGTCTCATAAGTCAGAAAATGAACTAACATTAGTATTATAGAAACATACATTTAAGCTACGTACATACATATGAATATTAGGTAAAAATCTACACAATAAAAAATTACATGGGTTCCAACATGAAAAGTAGAATGCAAAGCAAATGTTTTGCAAATATAAACACCAAGTATTGAAGAGTATAATCATCAAAAATGATTCTGTTATTTATGATTTAGCAATTGGTTTGATTAAAAAAATAAGTCATTTTGAATTAATATCATCTATAAAATGCTTTTACAAAATCATGCAATATAAAATACATTTCGGAATATGATTCAAATAAAACATATGAGCTCAGTATCAAATATGATTCAATTTAGTTACAAGTAATATGTTGGAAGTATAACATGGCACGTTTAGATGCATATGACCTGTATAAAGTTCTAAACACAACAGCACAATGATTGATGAAGTGTGCTAAAATGTACTCTGCATTAGTTTCAATAAAATAAGAAATATTTACCAGTTTTGTTCCATTATTTAAAAAAATAAAAAATAAGGCTCAATAAATAGCATCTACACAAAGCATACATATTTTACAAAATATTTAATTTAAAAAATTCAGACACAAAGAAAACTACTTTTTCTCCAATACAATAACCATTACATAAATAGGGTGTGCATTATAAATTATTCAAAGAAGCTATTTAAAATGAATTCTGGAAAAAAAGAAAAACAGTAGTGTCCAAACCTATGTAAAACATCTCAACTAGATTTTGAATCAATGTAAAAAAATATTAACATGCAACACAAATAAGTCAAATCAATTTTCACAATGTTAACAAAAACTGTAAGAGGCCTTTAGGAATTTGTTCCTCATCAAAGAATAAAAACATTGCCATCTTTTATTTATTCTGCTGCATTCAGTATCACAAATACTTGTCATGTCATCAACAAAAGTAAACTTATTCATTTTTCTTTGCATAGCACTGTCACATAAAAACAGCAGATTCAATTTAAAGTTTAAATTCACCCAAAGTTTTTTTACACAATTCCTTCCATTAATTAAAAAAAAAAAAATTACTTAATTAGCAAACGTCACTAGAACTACACATAGTCTCATTTTATACTTAAAAGTCACTGTTGGTTCTAACCCCTTCGGGATGGATGCTCACGGAACAAAGTGATCCCATAGGACAGGGACTTGCTAAAATTTCGTAAAGTTTTACAATAATATGTGAAATATATCCTTTAACAAAACATATGGTTGAATATATTTTAAATCATTGTAAAGGGTTTAATTTAAAAAAATCTATATTTAATATGGGAAAACAAATTTAGCGTATTTTACTATAATAGAAAAGACCAAAATTAACATCAGATTATTAATGCAAAATATAAAAACACAGCAAAAAATAGCTACATTTATTATGAAATACATATTTGATGAATACTGTTGTAACTAATACTTAAAAGTGGTATGCAAAATCGTGAAACAAGGATTTAAAAAAAAAAGACATTACACAGCTTGTAATTATGTGCAAATTCTTTTCTTTCATTTGGAGCATAACTGCACACATTGTTGTTGTTCCACAGTGAGGGGAATCCAGCACAAAAGCACATATGTGTCGCTTACCCGGACAGGGTTGAAAATGTAATGTACTGCTCTTGAATTAATGAAACTTACAAGACAACATGCACTATTTAAAAGACTCTATGATATTTTTGTTTTTATTTATTTATACTTTTTTAAACATTGGCACCCTATATACATAAATTAAATTTGGCTTCTCTCAACACAAGAAATATTCCACGAATAATTAATGTATCTCTAAAAGTGAAAACGGAACTACTGAACAATAAAAGCAAAGGAATGTCGAATTTCTAGAAAATGCAGTTAATTGCTAGCAATTTTTAAAAATTAAGAGCAAATAAAACATTTAAAGGAGAACATGAGTAATCCAAAATTTGAGAACAAGAATTAAATAGGCATACATTACTAAAAATCAAATAAAATTGGTGCAGTGGCATTTAAATTGCTTGACACAAGCAGTTATATATAATTTTTTTTTCACTGTTTAAGTTATTTCATTTGTAAAAATAATAATCGGATTTTCAATAAAACTTTCTGAAAAGTAAAGTTTATGCTTGTTAGAAGAAATTTTAAATACAGTAATAACTATGATGTTGTAACAATATTCAAGGAAGGGGGTAACTGCATAAAATAACAATGTGACCTAAAAAAATAATCATGCGTTTAAATAAAAATCTAATAAGAGGCTTCTGCCAAAAGCAATTTGGCAATTACAATTTTTTTTGAGTGTCAAAAACTTGGCAAATGTAACAAATAAAAACACTATGATTGTTGATTGAGACTCAACTTTATCACATCAAATAATACATAATAAAGAGGAAAAATTATGTACATATTTTTCCTCCTTAAAAACTGAACAGAGAAATCTCATGTTAGTAAAGAAGTAAATACTAAAAATAGCAAAGAAAGTTATTCCAAAACTACCAATATTTCCTTGCTTTTTCTTTTACTTTAAACACATGCTGAAAATAGCTGCTTTCACTTACATGGTACAGTACAGAACCTCTTATCCGGCATGCTCGGGACCATCACTATCCCGGATAACTGAATTTCCCGGTTTTCTGAATCGCTAAAAAATGCCGATATTCGAAGGTTTATCGAACCTTCGAATGGTAATAATACTTCAAAATAAGTAGAAAATAGTAAAGAAATACTTTTAAATTAAGAAATATTGAAAGAAAAGAACTTTAAAAGATAAAAATCAATAAAATTCGCAAGTAAAAACGAGAGGGGGGGGGGGGGTTGAAAATGACATAAATTATTCAAATATACAAATAGTATTTATTTTTACACATTTCATGAAGCTTCAGTTGGCGAAAATTAGGCTTTTGCTGTAAAAACAAGTGTTGGATTTTTCAAACAGCCATTATGTGTTTTGTCTATAAAAGATTTTTGTTCCATTCCTGATATAAGTTCTTTAGTTAATTCAATGCAACGTTCGTTAGATATAGCAGGCAAAATTTCATTATTTTCGTCTTCACTGCTGTCTTGCTCTTTGTCATCGTTCGGGTGTAGCACTATTTGAATGATTTCCGAATCGGACATCTTTATCTGCATCGTCAATGTTGGTTTCTATTAAAAGACCCCGTTCCAGCCACATTCTAGAATACTCCCAACGTTGGAGATCCTTTTCTTTTAAGAAGCATGTGCACCTACAGAAACACGCAAATTTCATACTTGTGTGCAATGACTTTGGTTTTGTAAACTCGATTTTAATAAAGAATGCATTTCCACAGTCAATTTTTGTTGCCTTAATGTCAAATTTAAATTCTTATTGCCTCATTCCAGCTCTTAAATAAATCAAAAAATTTATGAAACAAAAATAAACGAGCTCTAATTTTCACATGATCAGCTACTATTACGGAAAATTCGCGATTCTGCGGCATTAGAAATTTTCCGAACTTTCATATAGTCCGACTTTTGCTGCAATTCTTCTTCAAATATTCATCAAACAATTAAATAAATGTATAAGAAACTAAATACATATTTCTTTCGTTTTAATTATTGAAATAAAGTAGAGAAAGTGTCGGGTTTTCTCAAGTTTTGGTGGAGAATTTTTTTTCTAATTTTCTTCTGCAAGTTTACGCTCCATCCCCCAAAGAAACATCGTTTTTAGACTAAATTGTTCGACTTATAAACACTGAATATGTTACTTGTAACGGAAAAATGCGTATTTTAAAAAAATTCTTATTTTTATTAAATGGGCAAAAAAACGCGAACTTTTAAAAAATGGGGGGAAATTTACGTTTTCTGGTTTTTCGTTTCTCGGATAAGAGATTCTGTACTGTACATTAAAGTATTTAAGTTTAACAATAAAAGATCCAACTAAAAGTATATGAACATTTAAATGAACTGTGCTCCTTATAAACATGATTCAAAACAAGATAGAAAAATGCAACAGAAAAGTTCCTTGATGAAATTAAAGTAATAGCATAAAGAAAAAAAAGAAAAAAAAGTTTTTAAGTATTTAGAAAGTGCATTTAAAAACTTCATTCAAAATTAAGAATGTTAACCATATTTATTAATAACACTCATATAATAATACTCATATACCAAAGTTTTTTACTTTTAGAATCAATAATATAAAAAGAGAAAAGAAACATAATATTTACATTTTTGCAATGAAATAAACAAATTATTTTTGAAAAAATCTTAATAATAATTGCATCATAAATTCAATGCTTAATTTTACATTACAAATTTCAAGCAATCAAAAAGGAAGTTCAAGGGCGGAAAAACCACCCTTACTGCATATTTCTTGAAAAAAATTGCATATTTAACAAAAAAGAATTTTTTAAGACTTAAGTAAAATGAAAGTGATACTAGAAACTTTCAAATTATATTTTTGGTACTGAATTGTTTTCTTTTTAAGTAACTTTTCTTTTTATTGCAATATAATAAAGTAAGGATACTGCTTTGAAAAAAAAAAATAATAAAAGGAGTAAAGAATCATAGTATAAAATACTACAAATTTTTAATGAGTACAAAACAAGTGAATAGTACAACAAACCTTACATTAACTTCAAAAAGGTTGTTTAATGCAAAAAGAGAGGGGGGGGGGGGGGGGGTCGAGACGGCAATGGCGAGCAAATGTGTTTGAACATATGAGTTATTTTGTTCATCACTAATGGCAATTATGCAAAGCATAATGTTAAAGATAAAAACTTTTTGTACAAAAACATGCCATATTTGAAAAACAAATCATATAAAAAATATTCCAAATAAAGTAGTGAAGTATCATTAGAAGCATCAAGATTTTATTAACAAAGCAATAAACATCCTTTAACTTCAATCCAACAACAATTTCTTAATTATGAAGTATAAATTTTGTTTATACAATGTAAATATATACAATGGTTGCTTAACCTCATGGTTTTTAACTACAGGACATTAAAACACATTTTTTTTTGTTCCTTATTTAAGGATGTAACTGAACAAATACATCAGTAAATAATCTCTTAGCAACAACATTGAATTAGCAGTCCAGCAGCTAATTGAAGTGCTACCTATGTGCAATAACAACTTTATCAAAGCGACCAGAACCACAATCAGATAGTTCATGAGAACTTAAAGCTGGAGTACCATCATCCTTGATAATTAATATGAGCCCAGGTGCTGGAATATAAAACAAAAAACATTACTCACACATAACCCTTTTACGAAACTAATACGTTGGAACGGTCTTTATATGAAAATTCAAAATGATTCCCAAGAGAGTATAATTATAGAAATTATATTATTTATTCTCTGATGGTTTTGCTTCAAATTATTTTCCATTAAATATTTATCCAGCCTACACTATTTACCAAAATTCTTGCATGGAAAAAGCTCACTGGCAGCGTTAGGAAATGTAGTTATATACTGAATTAACAAAAACTATTACATTATGGCTTAGATATGGAATTAAAAACTATTCAACATATCGAAATATTTAAACAGATTATTTTATATCTAAATCCCATCATAAAATATGTTGCCAAAGTGAATCAGTTTGCAGTGAGCCAAAATGGAAATGGATCCCATTTCGTATATCACCATTGAAAAAGTTGGCACCCCCCTTTCAGGGAAAACTTTGAAATGATGCGCTTGTGAACAATTATAAATTTCAATACAATGCTAATAGTATTATTAAAGCCTTACAAAATCCAAAAGATGGTTGAATCTCCTGTTTTCTATTTTGTTGATAAGAAAAAAAAAAGAGCAATGTTTTTAGAAAAGGATGCAAGTACTTTTAATTGGCTTCTTAATGTCAGGGATGCCCACTAGGGGGGGGGGGGGGAGTCATAGCATAGACTGCACTATAGAGATTGGTGGGGGGGGGGGGCTTATTTCGGTAGTTTTTCAGGTAGAGCCATTGCTCTAAGGAGGAGGTGTGCCCCCTGTTTATGTTATGTAATAGATTTTTCAAAATTTCAAGAGCTCTTTACCAGTTACAATTATATAGCTGCAATTTATCTAAAGCAATCAAGATAGCTTTTAAACCATGAAGCAGATTCTCCTCATTCCGTTTCAGTGCCCTATTTAAAAATTTTGGCTCTTTAAATTTCTTATTTTTTCTTTTGAACTACCAGCATAAAAACTTCATTTTTCATGTAAATTATTAGAGCACTGAAATTAGTTAATACATAACATTTTTGTTGTTTATTATCTGTTAAAGCAGGAGTGCCAACCCCCTCAGAGCAATGGTGCACACCCCAAAAAAATGTATGGGACGGCCCCTATGCACTCCCAAATCGGCCAAGGCACATGGAGAGCCTCCCATGGGCATTTTTATTTTTAAATCACCTGATATAAATCAATTTATTTAAATCATTGCGCACCTTGGTTATACTTATGAAAACTAAAATTAATTACGATTTTAAAATAATGAAATAATTAGAAAAAGTTATCATTCCACATTCGCATTACGACAATATGATCACCTTCAAAAAATCATAAACATTTTCTGCATCAAACACACAATTTGATGGACATCGACTTGTTAAGCATTATAAGTGATACACATGAGCCCATGTCTGGCATTTAGAATTAAAAGAAAATGGCATTTTTGAATAATCTCGCTCTTACATCATAATTTTTGAAAATTTTAAGCTTTTAAAATTTATTTCTAGGCTCTATGCACCTCAGGTTTACAAGAAAATGGAATGAAGCTTTCCTAAAAGAACTTTAGATTGCTATCTGTGTTTACAGGGTTCCCACTGTCCCAGCAGATTAAAAAATAGGGCCTCTTTCAGGCCAAGTTAACTATAAATAGGGCCACTTTACATACTAATGCATAGTAATACATTTGTAAAAATAACAATTGGGTATATACTTAGATAAAAGTTACCCACATATAATTCGTACTTTCCCTTTCACGCATAATTGATGAAAAGAGAAAATATTAAAAAATTTCATTTAAAATACCAAAATTTCTGATACTTATATTTTTGCATCGATTGTAAATGACACAGGAAAGGAAAAAAAACAGTGGCGTACTTTTTGCCAGGTTGCTGGTCGCACTTTAAATTAAATTATTTTGATTAAATTTGTTCTATTGTTATTAATTATAAGCATTAGAAAAACATTTTCATTTTAGATGTTATCTTTAAATCTCCCTAAAGGTCAATTCGCCTAAATGCGACACGACTTCCCCTAAGTTTCTCACATTTAGGAAGTTTGTGACTATATTTATGGCATACTGACATGAAGAAAAATAAGGATTGAATGCACTTATTCTTTTAACGTTAAACGAAGTTTCTATGAAAGAAATTGAACTTCAATTATAACTATAGAAAAAATTTGTATCACTGTTGCATTTATGACGCTTTTGTCGCATTTAGAGCAGCTAAAACCTAAATGCGACAGTGTTACTTATGCATCCCAATTACTACTTTGTATCAATTTACAGTATTACATTTTGAGTGCACTTAATTTTTAAAATCAGGGGATCCCAAACTGAGTGCCACGGCACATTGAGGTGTCATACCAAGAGATGAGGCGTATGGCCCGGTATCCTTGACATCATTTTTCTCCAAAATGGTAAAAATATTGGGTATTTGTGTATAACAGTTATCACAAATACCATGGATAGGTATTATACGACTAGGGTGCCATAAATAACAAGGGAAGTTTAGTTGTGACGGAATCTAGAAGTGCGTATGAATAGTGACTTAACGAGAAGCGATTTTTTTATAGCCGAAAAGAGGTTGTTTTGGGCGAAATATAATAAACAAGGTGGTTTCCGATTCGTGTGTTATACGATGTTCAGGATATTTTTGGAAAAGAAAAGTTTTTAATCAGTGGTGCCCATCCCACCTCAGAGCGATGATGCATCCACCTAAAAAGCTAAGGAGACCATCCTCCCCAAAAAACTTTCCTGATAATACCCCTGAAAACTTCACATCTTATTTTCTTCTCGATTAAGAGCATTTTCGGCTTTCTTTTTCTCTTACTGTTTTCTTTTATAAAACAAGATACTAAATCAGAGGTGCCCCCCAGAATGATGATGCACCCCTTAAAAAGTTATAGCTCCTTCACCCTTAAAAAATGATGACGCCATTAAAAATAGCAACTCCGTCATTTAAAAAGTATTTACCCCTTTAAAAAAGCTACGGACCCCCCCCCCCCCAATAAACAATGATATTCACAAAAGTCTGCTCTAACTCTCTAACCCCCCAAAAACGATGCACCCCATAAAATTGCCAACCTCCCAAGTTTTTAAATTACCACCCCTTAAGTAGCTACGGAGCCCCCCCCCCCCTCAAAATAAAACCGACCACACCGACAATAATCGCCCAAAATCCCATAAAAAGTCCCCCCACCCTTTTACAAATTTTCCATTCCCTATAAAGCTACTTATCCCCCTCTCTGCAAAAAAATGAGGACACATACAAAAGTTAGCTCAACCTCCCTGAAAACTATCCCCAAAAAATTACTTATCCAACTACTATAAAGCTTTGCAACCTCCTCCCCAAATGGTACCCTTAAGAATCGGAAAAACCCTGTAAAAACACCCCTCAAACAATAATTATCTAAACCCCTAAAAAAGTTTGGAGCCTCCCATACCCGAAAAAATAACGACCACACCCATAAAAATAAGCCAAAATCTTCCAAAACATTCCTCCAAAAAATTTAATGATAAATGTTGAGAATAATTAGCAATCCCGATGATGAGGATAATTAGCAAGTTTTTTTGGGGTTGTCATCGTTTTTAAGAGGACTCCGTTGCTTTTCAGTAAACTGCACCATCAATCTGGGGGGGGGGGGGGGGGGGGGGACCACAATAAAAAAAATTGGTAATAAAACAATGGTTAAGAAAAAGTAGAAGGTATTTTAAATTCTTAATTACGTAGTTTTAAAAAACACCGAATTTTTACATTTCTCATTAACTTTATTTTTTTTTACTAAAAGAATGATATATTAATAATAAATTTTAATACACGTGTAATAAGTAAAAATATTTGAATGAACTTTAAAACATGATGGAAGGTATTAACTCCTTTTAACAAAATACACCTATAAACTCAAACGATAATTTTACGAATTAAATATACCGAAAATTTCTATATTTGTAAAATATCCACTTATTTAATTGCATAAAAATAAGCAAAATTTAATTATTTCCATTCACACCAAGAATTTTCAGTGCATGGAACGTATCAGCTTGAAAAAAACAGTGATTAATACACATATTCTTATTTTTGCTTAAATACATTCTATTATTGAATTATGCATGGAAGTTAGAATGGCTGAAAGAGCTTCAATTATTTACAGTATTTACTTTTAAATATTTCATTAAAATAAGCATAAAAAAGGATTATAGAAAGAAAGAAAAAAATAAAAACTTCTGGTTGAAGCAAAAGCTTCTCCGCATCTTGGACACTAGTATCGCATTTAAAAATTCCAACTGTCGCAAATTAGTTCACCAAGAGTGATTCATCTGCTTAAATGCCACTCATATTTTCTAACGATTATAAATAAAAACAAATTGTCTGCTCTTTTTAACTTGGGGGCAGGCTAGACATACGTTCAAGGTTGAAACATGGATTGAATTATTTGACCTTCAAACATAAAGCGAAAAATACAGATTGCTAATTCGCACTTTTTTTGTAGCATTTAGGAAATGTTGAGAGCGATACAAAATGAGTGATATTTATTACTGTAGCAAGTTTCCTTACAAAAGATGCTTTAAATGCACTGAATGATTTCACATTTTGTTCCCGAAATTTATATGTTTTACTGCATTACACTTATGAACATTTCTTGCAGTAATACTTAAGGTAAGCGAACTTTGTCTCATTTAGGGATTTTCACATTTAGGCTAATTCACCTTATTATGGAAAAGCTGATCACGAAATATAAAGAGCTTTTGTGAACGTTTTTTTACTAAATATACAATTAATTAATAAACTTAAAACTTCGAAATAATCCATGGCTAACAAGCCCTTGCAAAAAAACAAGTACAACTAAGAAGATTTGGAAAAAAATTAGAATTTTTGAGTAAGATTAGCGTAATTGGGAATCAGAGTGGTCGATTTTTTTCATCAATTTAGCAATTGCCGTGACTCACATTTAAGATTCAAACATAGTACAATATGGTGTATTTTTATTCACATGATTCAAGCAAATGCTAAAAAATAGGGCCTTTGATTACTTTTTAGGGCTTTTATCTACTAATATGGCCTTTAGAAGGGCCCCTACAAACCAATCTTAAAAATAGGGCCTTTTGATGGCCCGTGGGAACCCTGGTTTAAATTTTTATAAGAAATTTTTTTTTTCCATAGGAAAAAAATCATCAACTCGGTAAAAATCTTTTTCTTTTCCCTTACTCTTCTAAAATTTATTTATTAATAAAGCCAAATAAATTTTCAAAATTCATGTCTAATTGAAATATGTTATTCTTTAGTTATTCATTGGAAAAACTTAATCAAATCAGTAAAATACCTTTGGAACTGTATCCATTTGAAAATGTTTTGTTGATTTTCGGAAAATGGCCAATTTGGTGTTGAATTTTAAAATGACGTAACTGAAGAAAGATTTTTTCTAGCAAAATCTTTGGGATGTTTTATATGTGTGTCCATTAGTTGTAAGCAGTGTAATTCTTTTTAAAAATGTGATGCTTATGTGACATGCCCTGCCTGCTCGGCATTGGAATGACTCATGAACAATCTATATTAGAAAAAAGATAAAACAAAACAGACACAATTGAGCATCCTTAACAAGCTGTTTTGTAGAGCATTTCTTTAGAACAAAGTTATGCCAATGTCTAAAAAAATTTCTTTGTGACTTTAACTGTTCTTTTCCTCACACTCCATATAAAACCAAAACAATTTATTTAATAAACTTACACTCAACAGATTCATCTGGATCCAAATTAGTAGCTTCAATTACTTCATTAATCACTTCTTTAGCGCTGACACGAGTTGAATCCATTCTGCCTTCATCTGATGTTTGTTTCTGAAGCATAAGCAATTATTGATTAGTAATTAATGCAATTTGGCATTTTAAAATGAAAGCACTTTACAATATTTGGTTTCATGACACTCTATGTCCTAATTTATACAAAAACCTGCCAGAACATTTTCAACACCGTGGATACAAGACGACCTTTGGATACATTATTTGCACAGGAAGTATTTTAACCTCAGAAAATTGGTTCAAAGGGTAGTCAATTCTTCCACCTCACAACCGACTATTTTTAGGGAAATTGTACTATTCAAACTTTACAGAAATTGCTCTATGATAATGTTTTCTTTTTATGCCAACAAGGGCTCTATCATGGGGCGGGGGGTTACGGTGTCTTGCAATTTTGGGATTAAAAGATTTTTTAAGACCAAAATTGCAACCCTTTGCCAAAAAGGGAGGTGGCACCATCTGACTACAGGTTGTTACGGTTAATGCCGGGCACCTACCACATGATCCTTTACAAATGGCAGGAATTTCTGTGGCTTTGAAAAGGACAAACACTAACATGGCAGGTGCCTCCACATTGGAAACAACACAACAATTGTTTTACATCTTTTTTAAAGATTAGAACAAATATTTTAGTTAAAAAGGGGAAAACGCAAGTAATTGCTAAATACCTGTAAGGATAACACGTCAGTTTAACACATGAAGACACGGACTCGGATTTTAATGAAACTGGTGTGTTATTTTCTTTTACAGTTATAAACAACACTCTAATTTTTTTCCTTGATGTTTTGATTTTGTAGCCATTTTGAAATTTTGTGGTGTATATTTAGCATCTTTTATCATTTTTGAGGGATACAAAGAGACCTGCTATTTTAAAAATACTAAGTCTTGTTTTTAAAATCATTCAAGAGTTGGAAACAACCATTTTGACAAACTCTAATGACAATATTTAACATCCGAAATGTTTATTTTTGTACTTGTATTTGTTTTCTCTATTGCGATTTTTGTATGGAATTTATTTTTGCCTTAGCAAATCTCATTAATGCTCATGCTCCTTTTGTATAATTTCATTAACAATCTACGTTGGGGTAGGAGGAGGGGAGATGAGCTGATAAATACTGATTATCCACAAAAAATTGTTTAAAACATATCATTCATTAAAACATATAAGGAAATGTTATTCACACTTTGTTTTGCATAAATAACATTATAATTCTTCTAGGGAAAAGAAGATAAGCAATATTTTGCTGCTTGGGAAAGAGAGTTTAGTGGGGGTCGTCCACTGTGGCCCTAATCTCCTCTCTATACAATATATATACATATCAGTGATGGGATTTAAACCATTCAAGAACCGGTACGCTTGAAATATTTTGGGGATTTTTTTTTGTAGGGAAAAATCATAACGAAATATCAAAAATAAATAAATCAATGAAGTACATACTCACCTTCTTCAAGCTTAGTTATTTTAACAAAAAATAATTGACTATTAATATATTTTTAAATATTTCCAGATAGCTTTTTCGTGTTCACTAGCTTCTTCGATTTTTTTTTTTTTTTGTTTTGACACGGGGATCATCTGCAGCGTGATTACTATTCTCTCAACATTTTGTTACCAACGGCTCTGGATTCCAATATTTTTATGGTAATCCAATTAAATTTATCGTCATTATATATGCAATATTTTCGAAAGTCAATCGGTTTCTTTTCTCTGTAATGACTCAAGCTACAAGGAGCCAAACCGCTTGATAAGAAGTCATAAAGTGCGTGTCTTATAAGAACGGACGCAGGTCCGACTAAACGACACAAATGCATTGTTGTTTCTTTCCCAAATTAAGAGAGGGTAAAAAATGTGTGAAAAAAAAAAAAAAAAAAAAAAAAATTAGAAAAAATGTTTTTAGCCTTTGCATTAGATTTTTTTCAATCTTTTTTTTTTTGTTGAACTGGTACAAGGAACTTTGGAAATTTTAAGAACCGGTAAGCAGATCTTCAAAGAGGTTTAAGAGCCGGTACGCGCGAACCGGTGCGTACCGGCTGAATCCCATCACTGATACATATATACTAGACTACCAAGTATCTAATCTAATATGGCGGAAGGGCATGCTGGGTAACAAAAAAGCCGGATAGACCATAGTTCTATGAACTCATTTCTTTTCCACGCCAATACAAGACAAAGTTTTTATACCAAAACCCAGTTATAATCATGGTGGAAACAGAATCCAAGAAAAAAAACCTTTGATAATTCCCTGATTGAGCTCCAAAACCTCCTCTGATTTTATAATTTTAATTGTGAGTTACACAGCATCATTGACATATGTAATGACACTATCATTACATATGTCAGTGGTGAAACTAGAAAAATTACATAGGATGTTACTTTTCCATCTGAATTTTGTGCAATTACTGTTTTTTTTTCAGGGGGAGAAAGAAAAGAGAAAATAACGCAATTTTCTAAGTAATATAATCTGAAACTGGTGAGATTTTCAATCTAAAGTTTTTTTGTTTTTTTTGAAGAATGAAGATCACCCCCTCCCCCCTTAAAATTCAAACCTTAAGAGAAAAGAGAAATTTTTCGTGAAAAATCAGGAAAAGCGGATCTGGAGTTGAAATAAAAAACAGCGGAAATCTACCAAACGGCAGATAATTGGCTTCCCTGAAATCTAAAGTTTCTGTTTTAAGAATGAATACCATTCCCCCCCCCCCCCCCCCGCCATCAAAATTTTATGCTTTTAAAACTTTATTTTCTCAAGATGTATATTGTTCGGTTATTGAGTAAAGCTTATTTTAAGAACAGACAAACCTTATGCCAAAAATAAAGTAAACCTTTAGGAAATGTCATAATTCAAATAAATCAAGAAAATATCAATCAAGCACAAATTCATTAAAATTGTTCTCACCATAGTAGGTCTTTTCCGATCTGGGGGCTTGGGTATACCGGAAAGTTCACCAAATGTAGAACTTGAACTAGGGTTCCTAGAAATAATGACAAAAATTAAACAATAAACACACCCCTTGTTTTTGGCAATTTACAGTTGTTAATTCATAAATAATGGCCAGAAATATTTTTAATATACAAATCATGTGATGGAATTACATGAAAATCCCTATATACCGCATAATTCCGAAAAAGCCCCCCATCTCCGATTATCTCTCCATGGGGCAAAAAAGTAAATGTTCAGTGAGAACCTAAAATCCGTTTTTCCCCCCATCCCATAATAACAAAGAAATCCAGTTTCAGCTAACCTCTCTCTTTAGAAACAACGTAGAAGTCAATCAAGGTTGCCAAATTTTTCCTCCAGCGAGCAGTCAAAAACATCTGGAAAAATAGCCAAATACGTGAGACTTTAATCAATAGCCGGAGAAAACAGTAGGCCGATCGGCGAACTTTTGCCCAATATGACAACCATGGAGCCAAGGTAGGAGGAGGAAAGCGGCTGTGCTCCAAAGACTCAACCAATCAGCGAGCAGTTGCATCGGAGCACCGTTTAGCAGCTGCATCGATGCACGTGTGTTTGAGTTTGAGTGAGCCATTTTAGGTTAGCATACATGCTGTGCTTGTTGAGCTATACTGTGTCAAAAAAGTGAATGTCATAGTGAATTTAATTATTAGTATTACCTGCATTAAATGTATTCTCATCTACTATATATATTTTTTTTAGAAAAAATAAAATAAAAGTGTTAATCCTACTACAAAATCGGGTATAGAACTTCGATTATCCCCCCATGCTATAATGCTAAATTTCAAGTTTTGCCGAAATTCCGATTTTCCCCCCATGGGGTAAAAGGAAAGATTTTCAGGGGGAAAAAGGGTGGGGGGATTTTCGGAATTATACGGTAAGATGAACAATGTGCTTAAATGTCACAACCTCTAAATGAGATAAAGTTCTTATATTTATATTTTTAATGTAAAAATGATACAAAAATGCAACATTTGCATTTCAGGAACAAAATGCAAAATTTTTCATTTGCATTAAAATATTTTTTTGTTGGAGAACTTCCTGTTGCAAAAAATATCATTCACAGTGAATACAGTTTTGTAGAAGGAAAACTTCCTTCAGCAGAGAAAACAAAAAAAATTGTAGGGAAAAATTTTCCAGAAAAAAGAAAATTTAAAAAATTGTAAAAACAATATTTAAACAAAATTTTCAAAAAGTCTTTTTTTGTTAATAGCAATTGATTGTGATTCTACAAAACAAGTCTAGCAAGATAGCAGACAAGATATTGAGTTACAAGCTGTAGATTCTGAAACTGATTAATTTTAAGTGTTCAGCCATAGCCCCCTTAACTAGATGCCTAGCGATTTGCGGGGAAAGTTGGCCGCGGATTTTAGTTACCTTTTCCGCCACCAGGAACGCTACTTATCTGCTATAACAAACCACGCTCTTTCCATTAGTTTGAAGGGTAGAAGATTGGTTTTCATTTCCATTTCTTCCTTTTCCCCCTAATAATTTGATTCTTTTGAATAAAAACGATGCTTTTCAGGACCAGTATAACTAAATGAAAGATAGTTTACTGTGTTGTTCCATTTTTCGCAACAAATTCAGTAAAAGAAAAAATTAGTTTAAATCGGACATTATAGTTTGCTTGAAAAATGGATCTCTGCTATAGCAAGACCAGGGAATTATTATTAGTATTATTATTATTACTATGTGTGTGTCTTTCATAACGTCTATTTGGCAAAAAATTAATTAATTAATGAATAACAATATGGTACAAAACTATTTTTATATAAATGTACATTGTTCATTATGTTGTCCAATCTTTACTGTAGCTTGTCCGTGGAATACGAATGATTATATATTATGATTTATTTTATATTATCAGGGCTCGGAGAGACTTTGGAGTCTTCAAAGTAGTGAAAAAAGTGACCACAGCCTTAAAAAAAGTGACCAAAATAGTGACCATTAAAATGTAAATTTGTGGGGTTTTTTTCATTTAAACTAAATATAACTTGAAAAAGAGCAGTTTTGACATCTTTTGAAAATTAAACCTGAATAAATAGAGCTTTTACCCAACTTTAAAAAAAAAAAAAATTCATAGCCTATTCAAAAATACGAATTTTTATACCTGTAACTATCTTCATAAATACCTTTTTCAAAACCCATAAATGGCTAAGAGTGAGAGAGACAAAAGTTATTTCTTTTAATTAATTTCTTTATCAAATTGTTACTTATTTAAAAATATAAATGAATAAATATTTATTCAAATTGGCAGAAATTTCAAATTTTAATTTATGTTCAACATTGAATAAAATTTATTTTGCAAATGCTCGTTTTTAAATATTTTTTATACATGTTTAAAGATTAGAAAATTACACTTGAAATAAATCTAAATTTGATATTTTATCAAAATTATTCAGACTGAAATTACTGTGTTAATCTTCTCTACCATTGTAGGAAACAAACCGTTTGATTATTCAATACTGTTTTTGTAATTTCACGGTAGTAACATAATCCAAGAAAAATTCCCTGATTGAGCTCCAAAAAATTCCCTGATTTTATAATTTTAGTTGTGATAAGATTAGTTGTGATTTTATAATTTTAGTTACACGGTATAACTGTCATACATAATGACAATATGAGTTGCACAATCAGAAAAATGGGGGGGAGGGGGGAGGGATGCACTATTGTTTTTCCTACCTGAACTTTGTGCAATCTTTTTTTTGGGGGGAGGGGGGGGGAGGGATGGAAATAAAAAGGTCATAATGTAATTTTCTGAGCAATATATTGTAGCGACCTCCATTGGTCATATTTTTAATGAAAGACTAACTACTACAACTTCACTCTGTTTACCTCAGCCGGGAAATCCCTGCCGTGTGTAGAAGTTCGTCGCTCGCTACGACATGAGTGTTTTGTTATGTTTGTGATTATTAAAGTTTTATTTTCGTCATGATTGGAGTCAGTTTTAACTATAATCACTCAGCTACACCTCACAACAACACTCTACAATATATAATCTGCAACTGCTAAGAATTTTTCAGGTCTAAAGTTTTTTTTTAAGAATTTAGATTTCCTCCTCCCCTGCATCATTATTTAATGATTTCTTGACAAGAATATAACTTTATTTTCTCAAAATTGCATATTGTCTTTTCGTTGAGAAATCCCCTCCAAAAATTTTCTTTTGTGATTGTGACAGTTAGTTCGGGAAGGGGGGGGGGGGGAGTGATGAAAGAAAAGAGGAATTAAGCTAATTTTCTGAGTGATATAATCTGCAACTGCTAAAATTTTTTAGTTTCTATTCTAATTTAAAGATCGCTTAATTTTCTTAGGATTTGCTCTTTCGAGAAGAGCAAAAAAAATTTAAAAACAATTAAAATTATCATTCTAGATGGAGGGAGAGTTCACGGGCCCTCTAGACCTCCTCTTCTGGTTGCACCACACTGCAATATCAAACCTTAACTTCGGCACACCCGGGGCCGGCGCCACGCCGAATTTCAAAATACGACCGAAAATGGCGGACTTACAGGACCAAAAACGGCGGACTTACAGAACCAAAAATAGCGGACTTACAGAACCACCAAAAATGGCGGATATGGGGAAGTATCAAACCTGGCACACGTATTTTTATGCAAAATTGCAATGTTTTCTTGACTCATAGACAGACGAAGTAACTTTTTTTGGTTGCTCTGCAAGAGAAAGGGCAAAAAAATGAAAATAGTGACCAACTTTTTAAAAAAAGTGAAAATAGTGACCAATTTTTGAAAAAGTGACTAAAAGTGACCAATGCAAAAAAAAAAGTGACTTTTACAGGGTTGCCACAGAAGAAATGGAACAAAAATAGTTGCTTTAGTAGCATAAAAGCACGAAAATAGTAGCCTAAATAGTAGCCATGGCTGAATGACACACAATTCTTAATTAACTTAGTCAGTGATGGGTACTTACTTATTACATTCGGATCTTATATTTCTACATAAAGAGTTGCTGTGAATACAGTGTAATTTATAAAAAAGCAATTGCATTTTTATATGAAATAAACACGTTTCCGAGCATTAACTTTTTAAACTGAAATAACTATTTCATATCTACCAAAGATTAAAAATATCAATGAATAAGGAGTGAAGTAAAAAAAAAGATTGCAATATGAGAAGAGCAAGATTATTAATAGAAAATCAACATACTTGAGATTTAAACACACAGGAGCTGATCTTTTAGATACATGTGTGATATTGAGCTACTTGATTAATGAAATTCTAAGACCAAGAGGAGACAATATCAAAAACATTAAGTTTACTTTTTTTCAAAAATTTAACAATTATTTTATAATATTGGAAAAATTACCCAATAGACAATTGCTAGAGATAATCAAAAATTAAAAAAAATCAATTTGAAATTACATGGCAAAGAAAAAAAAACATTTTTGGAAAAAATATTTTTTAAAACTAGATTATTAACTAGGCTGAAATATTTAATTCTTATAATTAACTTGTATAATTACTAAAACTTACAAGAATTTTGAAAGAAATTATTTTATTTTCGGCTGAATTTTTCAAGTGGGTGTGACAAAATGACACCCGTGCAAGTTTGTACTACAGAAGTTGAAATGTAACAAAGATTAAAAATTATGGTAAGTTCAAAGTTATTGAGCTCCAAGATGCAGAATCTGATAGTAAATGAGCACTAGGAAGTTTTTCCGAAGCCTATGCAATCGAAATTCGAAAAGCGTAAAAAATCAAGACCAAGCCTTTAAACAGCGAAAAACAGAAAAAATGCGTAAATTTTACTTGTAGTTTGTAAAAGTTGGCAGGCTAGGCTACTTTCAAAACTTTTCATTGAAAAGAAAGAAGGGATTTTAGTGGAAACGAAATTCTTACTTTCCAAAAGTACAGAAAAAACACATGTCTGTCTATGTGATGATTGGGTGTTTCGGACATATCGTTGCAATCCTTCGCCGTGCAACACCGTTGATATTGTGGTCAAGCACCACTGCCATTGGTTGCCAGTGTTCGAGAGAAAAGGTAAGGGTTACAGAAAAATAAAGAGAAAAGGCGCATATCGCAATATTGAAATGCATATCGCGTGCACACAGCACAGCTTCTGTGTTGACTACCAAATCACCCATGAAAAAAGCAAACTAACCCCTTTCGGCAGCAGTGTCAGCTTCATTGGCAATTGCTTCAAGGTCAATATGAAGTGTAGGCAGTCGCTTGGGCCAGGATGGAAGTTTGAAAAATTATGGCACAATTTTCCGTGAAATAAAAGAAAATTTTTTTCTCAAAAATATTTTTTGGTGCATTTGAATAAAAGAATTTCAAAAGAGGCAAAAAAAAAAGTCGCCTAATAGTTGCCTCTTGGAAAAATTAGTTGCTTTTCGCCCGATTTTGAAGAAAATAGTTGCCATAGTCGCCTGATGCTGAAAATAGTTGCAAATAGTTGCTTTTTAGTCGCCTGTGGCAACCCTGCTTTTAGTGAAAAGTGACTTGCGTCGATCCCTGTATTATGCAAATATTAATTAAATCGAGCTTATCGATTTTTTTATTAAAAAAAATTAACTAGTTATACAAAGGCATATATGGACCAATAAGAAATAATGAAAATTAGTAAATAGAGAAATTCAAATTATTATTCATGCATAGAATCGAATTCTAACCATGTTTTAAGAACATATTTAGTTCTATGGATGAATTAATGAGAATAATTTGGAAGTAATATTTGTCCTATTCTTCATGCTTAAAATATGACTTCAGTACAATGCATTATAAATTGTAATTATTCACATATTTCAACATTTTTATTGTATGTATGTATATTTATTTATTTATATATTTATTTATTGAAACCAAAAGGACTAGTTTTTCTTTCCAGGGGGGGGGGGGGATAGATCAGATTCTATGATAAGATTAAATTTGATTATATTATAAGAATAAAAACTTGACTTTTATGAACATTTTTTATAACTCGGCTAAATGAAGAGTTTGGTTCCAAGATCCCCAATTTAACGTCCTCATTGTTCTGCTCGTTTTTGAAGCAATGATTTCTTGGAAAATATAAGAGATAGTACGAAAATATATCTGCTACTCCAAGTACATTTAAAAGCTTTTCAAAACTTTGAACATCTTTTCAAAGTTTTTGCAAAACTCTCGACTTTTAAAATTCAGGGAAAAGTTTTAATTTTCAAGATCACTATAAGTAAATAATAATAATAAAAAGACATACTTTTTTTCTAAAACAGGGGAGTCCATATAAGTATCTACTCAAATATGTATCACATGTATAGCTTTGCTGTTAATCGATCATAGAAGTTATACATTACATCTTCTCAAAAATTTTCAAAATGCTCCAAATAAGTCTTTAAATAGTGTAGAGTTTGCAACAGTTTCAGTGTAAGATAACGCATGGTGTAATTATAATTAGACTGTCATAATTTTGCACAGACTTCAAAAATTATGTTTAAAAGTCGTATCTTGTTTAAAGAATAATATTATTTTTTACTTTTTAACGCAATTTATAGTTTGAAGTCGGTTCTATTTTTTTCCAAAAATTATTTTATTATTTGTTTTCTTACAACGGTAAAAATGCTCAATTGAAATTAAGTGTATTGTATTCTTTATGTAAGAATTGCATAAATAATTATTTTCTTTTTATCACTGCATTTTTAACTATTTATTTACTTTTTAAAAAACATTTTATAATCTACTTGTTTAAATGTTATGATCAACTATCTAATTCAGTTGCAATAGAACCTTCGATTGTAACAAAATTAAAATTTTATAAGTTCGATTTCAATTTAAGATACGAAAGTATTTAAACTAGTATTTCGTAATCGAAATTTGATGCATTATCTGTGGTACAGGTTGGCTAAGTACGCAAGTGTTCTCGACTTTTGCAACTGGTCAAATGGAGAAAATGCCAAAAAAAAATTTTTTAAATGGAAATGCTTAAAATTTCTTCTTTTAACACTTCTTTATATATTATATATATTCCATTTAACTCGAAAATAATAATAATAATAAAATTAAAAATAAGTGATGACATGCCATTATAAAATTAACTACATTTATAGATTACAGAAACAATGTTTTATTTTGCTGCACAGCACGTTTGCAAATTTTTAAAAAATAATTGTTTCTTAAATAAAGTTTCACTTTACAGACTAAAATAATTAAATCATTACTTTAACAAAAATACTGTTCATTTGTGTAACAAATTTTTTCTTTTAAAATACCTACAGTTAGGGGAACACTTTAATAAAATAAAAGTTTTAAGTTGATGCTCCGTTAAAATGTTCCTAGACTAACCAGATATCAAAAATAAATAATATCACTTAATTTCCTACTGTTTAACTGCACCATAAAGTAAGAGCGAAAAAATAATGTTTTAATGAGTCATATTATTAAATATTTATAAAAAATTCAAACGATTTTATTAAAAAAAAAATTTTACTGCTTTTTATCGCAATTTACCAAGCGTTAACAAGTAAAACATCGTTTTCCAATAGCAAATAGGTAGTGCCCTCTAGCGGCGTTTTCGTTATCAGCGGGAGAAAATCGTTGCCGGTAGGATAATGGATTTTGCTTCATTTCGAAAGGCATCTAGTTAAGGGGTACCCCAGCCCAGTAATAGACACATAATATTTTCCAAATATATATATAAAAGAAAAAGCCTAAATAAATAAAGAAAACTCAAACTTCACGCTTTTTGCTCTTCTTCCTTCTTACAAGAAAGAGTACAATAGTATAATCATGGTGATCCAAAGTCTTATTCAGTGCCGGATCTGGGGTAGAGCGAATGGAGCGGCCGCTCTAGGGGCCAGATGGCAAGGGGCGCCAAAAAGCCAAATGCAAAAAACAATTTCCGGGGCAAAAAAATTTTTTGATGCCGCCTTTTGAGAGGCGCTGGAACAGTGTTGCCAGATCGGATAAATCCCTTCCTTTTTTAAAGCTAAATCTGACTATTTGGAGCGGCTAGTCCGAACCTAATCCGTAATTAAATTACTTCCTTTTTTTACACTCTGTATTCGAATCCTATCCTCCCCTTGTTGTATTCCAGTTTTCTCATTGGCTTTAAACTTTCACACAAATGTTACTGGTTGGGATGCTGGTTACGCATCAGCTGTAATCATAACAAAAGAAAAATTGCCAAAAAAGCTAAAATCCCACCTGTATTTCAAAAAACAATAAACCGAAAAAGAAAAAGAATGTTTGACTATGAATCTCAAGATGAAACGAAAATAGACTCGGAACAACATTTCAAGACCAATGTGTTCTATCCTTTGATAGATACAATTGTAAATTCGCTGGAAATACGTTTCGAACAACTGTCTAATTTTAATGCAAGTTGGAGTTTCTTATATGATATAAAGCGACCGGTCGATAAGCCTGAATTGGAGCAATCCTGTTTAAATTTGCAAAATATTTTGACACATGATTCACACAGCGATATTTCTGGAGCAGATCTGGCTCAAGAAATATTAAGTCTGAAGCAATTCTTAGACACAAACCAATTACAACCGAAAGATGTTCTTAATGTCTTGAACAAAAATAATTGGTGCGATTTGTTTCAAAACACTTGGACTGCCCTTCGGATACTGCAAACCATTCCAGTAAGTGTCGCAAAAGGTGAGCGAAGTTTCAGTAAACCTAAACTAATAAAAACCTACCTAAGATCGACACTAGCTCAGGAAAAATTGTCAAACCTGGAAATTTTATCATTTGAAAATGATATTTCTCAATCCATATCAACAGATAATTTAATTGAAAAATTTGCCAGTGCAAAAGCAAGAAAGGTAAACTTTGTATAGATTAATGTAAATCTAGATTGACATTAGAAATGTTTTCTTTTAATTACTTATTACAATACCTACACAGGTAACAGATTTATTTAGTGACTGATTGAAATTCACTCCAAATACTAATTTAATTGCATAGCAGTAAAAGCTTTCTTAATATTAAAGTGTCAATAAGTGTTGATATTTGCAATAAAAGTTTTTTTTTTAAAAATTGTGAATTATTATTTATTTAACATAAAACCATAGTAGAATTTATGTGAAGTAAAAGCGTCGACCAAAAGGCGCCGAAAGACAATCTCGCTCTACCCTGATCAAGTGCTAGGGCCGGCGCTGGTCTTATTACCAAAAAAATGAATAAAATGGCTTATAGTTTAAGCTAAAATTAGATATAAACTACATGTCCTTCTACAGTTTGATTCCAGATTTTTTTTGTCTCATATGATTTTGTACCTTTGCCCTTGACTTGTCTTTGACCCATTAGCAAAAACCAATCATACAAAAATAAAATATGTGTAAAAGTTTTAATCAAAAAAAAAAACTATGGTCTTAAAATGAGCACAGAAGACTAAAATAATGCTTTCAAAATGCAGCGGTTCATCAGTTGACAGGACTATTTTTAGAGACAGTTTACTATATTTTTGGCTAAATGCTATTTCTACGGTGACAGGCCGGGACAAAAGGATAGTGACCGTTGTTTACAGGTTTCTGTTGTTCAGAGATGGATGTTAAGGGGTTTCATTGTATATAAAAAAACAGCTTTTTTTAAAAAAAATCTTTATGCCCTAAAAATGCAACAGTGGGAAATGGAAATCGCAATTAACTCAAAGGAAACTATTATACGGTTACTATTATTCATATTTTAAGATTCAATAACAATGTAAATTAATAACCTCCTTCCTTTGCGAAGTCGGTTAATAAAAAGAAAATACACTGCCTTATTTAGGAACAATTGACGTCTCATTTAGGTTAAACTGCTTGTGACAAAATGATAATGATGGCATAATTTTTTACTTTACAGTAAAAAGTTAAATTTCTTCAAAACAACTTCTTTTAGTATTATGTGTTATTCGAGTTGAGTGGGGAGGTTTCTATTTGATGTAGACACCGAAAATACATAAGAACATTCACATTTATTTAGACACTGACCTTACACAATAGCCAGTTGCCAACTAACTTTTTAAACTCATATCTTTAGAATAATGTTCTGGTTACAGTTAGCGGTTAACCACGAGCGTATTAAAGCTTGAGGCTTTGATTATAACACATATTAAGTAGAAGTACATTTAATCTTTTTTTTCCTCATATGCCAATATCCCCTAAATGTGGTCAAACAAATCCTAAAGAAGACAAAAGAACAAAAAATTGTGTTACACTTTGGTCTCTTATATACATCATTTACAATAAACTTTGAGGGGAAATTTGCAATCAATTAATTGCAATTCTCTGTATCAATCATTATCTATATTGGTATATTGCTTACAAATAATTTGTGTACACTGGCCTTTAGTGCATAACAAGTATTTTTGAAAATTATTTTGACCATTTGAAGCCAGATGACAATTCATCAGTGGTGGAAAATCAAAAATTCAGTTTTGGACCAACTTTGTATCAAGTCAAGTAACATTTTTTTTTTTTTAATCAGAAGTCTCAGTTTTATATCAAATCAATGACAATATTTTGTATCGGAATCATCAGTTTTGTATTAGATTAATTCAATTTTAGATATAATGCTGCTTGAAAACAAAATAGTTTGTAAGAAGAAAACATTTTTTGGAGCATCATAATGTTGTACAGATTGCTACTTTCCATCATAGACAACTACATCAAATAAAGTTACTTTTACAAAACAAATTACTGTAATGCAAAACTTAAAAAAAGGGGAGGTACCCCTCCCTTGTAGGAACCTTGTTTTAAAACTTACCTGCCTGGGACATATATCATTCTAGCTGCAAGATAAAGGTAAATTTTAAATGGACCGCACACTGTGAACTGTCAGTATTTTTGGACTAATATTACTAAAAATATGAATTCTAATGCTTTTTATATTACTGCTTTTCAAATTAAAAGTTACTTGTAAGCAATATAGCAAATTTTAATTCTGAAAACCATGGGCATCAATGAGTTAATACAAACTGAACTTGCTTTTTAAATTCCTACTATTTACCAAGAAAAAGAAAGAAATTAATATATTTTATGAATTTATAAACAAGTTCAGTGTTACCTATGATGGCCAGACTCTGCACTGCTTTGTCTAGAATGAGAAGCTAAACTTCCATACCCAGAAGCTTTAGAATGCTGGCTTGCATAACTAGAATTTCGGGAATGACCTCTCTCAAAATCTGGTAAATGATCATCTTCTTTATGCTTTTCCTCAGTACTTCCAATAACTAAATCTAAATACAAAAATGAGTGTTAAAAAGTACTAAACAATCAAAACAAAACACTCAATTTCGTTATATAACACCATGAACTGAAAATTATCAAGCCATTTTGTTTTTATCTTATCTTAAGCCTAAAAATAAAGGCTTAATTTTTAAGCCTTTATTTTAAGGAGATTATTATTATTTAGAGATTATTATTATTTAAAAGATATGAATAATTCATATCTTTTTTCAAGTGAAGTAACCATGTACAACTTAAGATTTATTTCACAGCAAACTATTTTTCTTTTCTGAACTGATACTTATTTCCTGAGAGAGAAATTATTTTTAATTGATTTTTATTATCAACATGAATTTTAGAACTAGAATGAAGGCCAAGGTTTCCCATTCTTTTCAGGACCCTAAGAAGATTTGAAACAAAAAAAACATTCAAGGACTATAAAATTAAGCCAATGATAATACTAACGATTCAACACGATTTGTAAGCAGATGAAAGCATGGAAGGTGAACCAACCTTTTTCATGCTTTTTACTCTATCTCTTTGATATTGTTTGAAAACCATACAATAACTCCAGATAATAGCCTAACTATTTAAGAATATTGTCATGTGTAAAATAATTTTGATGTTCCATAAACAAATGTGTAAAGCAGTTTTATATTTTAATAAATGCACATAAAATACTTGTATGTTCAATTTTTAAGAAACAGTATTTTTAATACAGTTGCACTTTCTTAATATGAACACGGTTAATACGAAATCATGGCTAAAACGAACATTTTGTTCATTAAGTTTGGTTTACTATTTAATTGCACTAAATATCTCACGCATATTACGAAGGCTAAAATACAAATTTCGGCTAAGACGAACAACCTATTCCCGAAAAATTTAGTCGATGGCATATAATTGTTTTTTTTTTTTTTTTTTTAAAAGATATTGTTGGTTTTTTTGAGTCATTGTAAACCACCCAAAAAACAACTATTAAGGATTTTTTCCAATATTGTTAAATTTTGAAAGGTAAGTTCACTTTTTTCTCAATGTACTTTAAGATTTAAATGTGTATTTTGGTAAAAATAAATCATTTTTTTTTCAATATTTATTTTACTTTTATTATAAATAGTTTTTTTTTTAGATATAAACATGCATTTCTAATCCTTTTTTTTACACAATATTACTTATTCATGGTTGTTACGAATAACGGTTAACACGAACAAATTCGCAAATTTTTGGCATTTCGTATTAAGAGAGTTCAACTGTATTTTTATTTTTTCAATTTTTTATATTATTATTTACCCATTTTTTATTTGTACTGTTCACAATTATTGAAAAAACACACACACAGAGCATTGAGAACCGATTCAAGCTAGAACATTGCCCTCTTTTTTTCATTCTTCTTAATATTAAATTTTTAAGCTGAAGATGATATAATATTTCATAACTGCCAATTTAAAAAAAAATAGTTAGTAAAAAAATGCAAACTGATAAATCCAGAGCTGTGCAAAAAAAAGTTTCATAGTAAATACTATAAGTGCATGAAAGATTGAACGATACTAAGCAATGATTAAAGCAGAGAATAAGCTTACACTGAATAAAGAAACAACCATGAGGAGAACAAGATTCCAAATGAACATACACAATCAACATACTTGGTATTTAGACAGTAACACTTGACCTGATTTCTGACACACATAATATTGAACCATTTGGCTAATCAAATTCTAAGATGAAGAAAAGGCCCATTAGCACCATCATTTTGTTTTACTGTTTAAAATTTAACGACAATTTCATGATGTTCAAAAAATCAACCAAAAGACAATCACACAATATCTCTTCATAGTTTTAAATTAGTACTGAATGAAAGAAAAAAAAAAATTTTTATAGCTTTTATAGCAATACATAATGAGTATTCGAAAGGGGGGGGGGGAGATCTAAAACATGATGTATGTATTCTAAGATATGGGGGGGGGGGGTATTATCAGTAAAACTACAACAATGTTTAATAATTATTATAAAAAAGATGATTGCCAAAGTTTACATGAAAAGCTAAAAGTAATGGGAAAATAATTGAATTTGAGTAACCTATAACAAAAGGTTACTGAAGGCAGGTCCTTCACTTGAAAATTTTCCATGAGTAACATGCAAAGTAAAAGTAATGCAAACAATGCAAAGCAAAGGTAACATCAATACTATATTTACATTTTTATTGTATCAAAAACATGTAATGTTAAAAAACAAATAAACAAATTTATTAATGCACTTCAGCTTTTCAAACTAATTCGTTTTTGGTTTTAATCACTGAAAACAACAAAATTTATTTTAAATATTAGAAACGGGGCAAATTCCAAATCAGACAACTTGAAAAAAAAATTATTTGCTATTAAAAATCTAATTTTATTTCAAAATATATTCACAAAAATTCATTCTAACTTGATTTTCAAGGTAAAATTGACTAAAACATTAGCAGCAAAGGTGAAAGGGGGTGGGGAAACTTTCAAACGTAGCATAAAAAATGACTTTAAAAAACAACAACAAAGAAATGTTACAGGTTCAGAGCATTCAGCACAGGGTCACAAATCAAACCAAAAAATCATGCCAGGGATAGCAGCAGTGAAAGCAGTAGCAACAACTACAGGATGGGCAAAATACTTGTGGATGCAACAGACCTGAAGACAGTAAATTTGGCCTTTGTTTTCGTGGTAGACTGCCAAAGCCACTGCTACCACTAGCTAAACTATCCCCACTGTAATCTTCACCTTTTTTATCAGCAGGCAACTGAATTTGAGGCTTGTCTCCCAAAGGTATTGGTGTTCGAAGAGTAGGGCTGAAATTAAAAAGAAATCATGTTTCACATTTTTAAAAATCTCATTTTTAGGCATTAATGGTTTTCATGAAAAACTTAAAAGATAACACAGTGACAAAACTCTTCCAGCTTTTTTTAAATATGCATATAGTTTGATGCACAACAAATATAACATTGGTGCAGAAAGGATTAATACAGCATTAAGAACAGAAACGTTTATTGTAGCTCGCATTGACCACCAGTTAACCTGAATCATAAAATATTTTTGTACCAATCACGCATTTTTATAACAATATGTTGAAGAGGACTTGAAATGAAATATTTTTTAATTATCAATTAACTATTTATTACCTGTACTTATTCTAGACATTACAACAACAAAAATTTAGATAAGTCTTGAGATCAAGGAGAAATAACTTATGTTGAGTTTTATGAGACTTTGAAGCTAATTTTGATGGACAATGTGATTGGTCATAGAAAACATTCTTTGATTCAAACAAATGTAAACCACTTGACAGATATTATCAATGAAGACAGTTGGTGCTTGATCAGTCTAAATTGGTTAATTAGATAAATGCATTAACATGGTAAATTCCTTAATTTCACTTTCAATATATATTTTTTTAATTTTAAAAAGTAAAATCAAGCAATTGTGTATGTCGACTTCATGTCCTTATGAAATATATTTTTAAAATCAAATCATAATTAATTAATGCAGTAATTCTCTTATATGAATAGATACAATCAAAAGAGCTTTTTAGATGGCAAATATTTATGCTAGTTTAATAAACTAAATACGGACAAAATAATGCTGCACATAATAATGGCGATGATTATGTATCTATTATAGTTGTCTAGAACATTTAATATTTCTTCAAAAGCGTACAGGCATTTTTGTTATGTTTCAAAAAATGATTCCTTGGAATCATACACAAATCTAATGTAGCATTCATGAAGAAAATGACAATAAAAAGAATATTTAAAACTAACGTTTTAAAACATGGGTCTCCAGCTAAAAGAAACATCTCAATTGTAATTTGAAGCATAGAATTATCTTGCCGATGTTTCGAATCATACCCTTCCAGCAGGTATCTTCGAGAAACGAGACCAGCTCCAGCAAATTCAGCAAGATTAAGATTGGCAAAACCCAATTTTTCAAATGATCTACCTCCTCTAACTTCCTAAAAATAATAATAATCAATAATAATTTTTTAAACTAGAAACTTTATATTTTGACTTCTTTCCCTAGACATTTGACATTAAATTAAAATACAGCATGGATGGTGACATAATTTTAAAAAATGTTGGCATTGCTGCATTAACATGTCCATTACTATAGTCTATTTAATTAGACTAGGCGCATCAAGGACACGTTTTCTGCTTCGTCACCATGGCAACTGCGAGAAAGATAACAGCGACAGACTTTTTTTTTTTTGCACTGCAGTTAAGGCAATTGCTTTACTACACCTCCGATTCAAAATATAAGAATAATTGAGAAAAAGTAATAAGAAAGAATTTATTTTCCATTTATTTATTTCTGATACTAAGTAAATGCAATTAAATTTCTGATAAATTAAATCTAGAATGTTTAGATAAGATTTTAACATTTACAAAATATAAAATACAATAAATTAGGTATACAATAGCTTTCTAAAACACGTCCAAATATTAGAATAAGATTTAGATTGGTTCAAAATATTAGAATACTTTATCTTACGCAATCTATTTTTGCCATTGAGAAATAAATCTGATTTGAGTCCGTCTATTATTCTTATAAATAAAACAACAAACTTACTTATCTTGTTTGCCAAAATAACATGGGGAAAAGCTTCTACCATGGAAACCATGACCATCAGAAGGGGAAAAGGTAGAGTTGTGTGACCTTGACACGCCGATTCTAATTACATAGACTATAGCAAACAGAAACAGTTGTTGATCTGGGTGCCTTAATTAGTCAGGTCTTAAGTTTAACTATCAGTTCTTTTGAAAGCGGTTTACAATACATATATCGTATTATTTTCTCTGTAGTACATGACATGGCATATTGAGAAAAAATAAAAAGCTATTGGTTTTTCATATCAAAATATTTTTTCTTTTATTGCATCAATCCACATGTCCTATAAAGCATAACAATAATACAATATACAGGGGAGGAAAATAAAAAATTCAGTTTTGTATCAGAATTATTGATTTCATGTCAGGCAGGGTTGGAAAAAACCCAACTGAGTAGATTTTTAAGTTTTTAATAAACAGAATTAAATCATACATCATAGATTAATGTGTGGAATTAGAGTTTGTGAATACTTTTAACTATGACAAATTCTTTCTATTACAAAGATTTTCTGAAATTTTAACACTTGGTTGCCGAATATTTAGTATTTGGCTTAATACATTCGCTGAATAGTCGGCTTCAGCCTGAAAGAATATTCCGAATATTCAGCCAAATCACTATTCGTTACATCCCTACTTCAAATTTATTTCAAAAATTGTTTTGATATTCTTAACACATTTTAAATTGTTAACCATACAGATATGCTTAGAATGCAATCTATGTTTTACAGTTAGACAAGAGTAGAGATGGGAATAGTCGGAAAAAAACCCGGAAATTTTGGGGGAAAAAACCAGTTTTTTTCGTTTTTTTTCTCCGAAGGGGTTTATTTCCACCCGGAAAAATTGAAAACTTTGAAATTTCTAGTATAAAATAAAGCATTCAGAAATTTAAATTGGTTACATTCCAATTTTTTTTCTTTAAATATTTTGTATATTTAAATATTACATAACACAAAGTTTCCCTTTTGTACGAGAAAAATGGACAGAGATATTTAATTTCAAAGCTTGGAATTCTTCCTCATTTTCTCGGACTTTATTAAGGGGTCGGTTAAAAAATCCGAATGAAGTATTCATTGAACAATGAATAGAATGAATACTTCATTAAAAAATTTTAACCAACCCCTTAATGCAGGCCAAAAAATCGTGAAAAAATCCCAAACATTGAAACTAAATATCTCTGTTTATTTTTGTCATACAGAAGGGAAACATTTTGTGTTATGTTCGTTAGGATGGGCGGGCGTCAACTTTTATTAAAATATGACTATAAAGACTAAGGGACTGTATAAAAAGTTAGTTTCTGTAATTTTCACAAAATTCATTTTTTTTTTTATTTAAAAATGTTATCATAAATGCTTACAATTTTTAAAAATTTTTACAACTGGAAGTATATGTTTGTGACCAACGGTTGCTGAGATAAAAGTCTCCTAAGGACTTTTATTTGCACCCTGTACATATAAATGCATGTAACAAACTTTGGAGAGAAAAAAACTAAGCAACTTTGTAAAAAAATTTATTTGATAATTTACAAAAGTTACATATGCTAAAATCTACTTGCTTTATAACCATTACTTCTGTTCTGAGTTAATTACTTTTACATTAAAATTAATGATAAATCAATAAAAAAATGTTGCTTTAAAATTTATAATTAACTTTGGATTCAAATTTAATTTTATTTTTGTGATTAACTTTAATCCGAATCAGTATCTGAATTTATTGAAGCAACGCTGCTGGAAGATGAACATTCACATTCCATTGCAATACTGGACTTGGACTCTTCATTAAAAAATCCTAAATTCCAGCGAATAGCAACCAATTTTATGTGAACTAAACAGTATTTTAAGTTTTGCTTCAGCTTTAAAATTCTATACGTAAACCAATACAAATACAGTTTTGGTTTGGGTTTAGATTAGAAAGCTTAACAGAAACTAATTTAGTTCTGGTTTGTATTTAGACTGGAAAATAAATTAAAACTAAATAAAATCTTTTTACAGACAAAAAAAATATTTTGTAAGAAATTTTTTTTTTCAAAACAAACTTTTAAACAATGAAAGATTTGATATTGACAATATTTATAATGACAGCCACATTTTCTTTCTTTAAATTAGCAGCATTTATCTTGTTAAAAGGAATGATGGTGTAAATGGATTATGGAATGTACATTACAATTAAATATTTCTTTCAAATTATAGTAATATTGTTATTTTTCTATTTTTGAAAAAAAAAAAAAAAAAAGCTTTAATGGCAGTTTAAAATAGAAAATGTTATTGTAATGATTATACAAAAGGGCAGGATCAGTAAGGTTACAAATATATAATGAAAAAAACATTTACACATTTTTTTTCAATAAAAACACCCCCGATCCCAAAAACTATTAAAAAAAATCCACTTCACTTGCAAAAAATCAATTTTTCCAGAAAAAAACCAGAAAAAAAAACTGGTTTTTTTCCATCACTTCAAAATTTCCGGAAATTTTACATCCCTAGACAAGAGTATGTGCAATGTTCCAATAGCTGAATACTCAGCCTTGATTGTGTAGCAGAGTAACTTTTTGCATTACAGCATACAACTTTCACAGCAGAAGCTTCAGAATTTCTTCTGAAATGTAAACAATCAACTTTATTTTTGAAAATATGATTCATATTAGATTCAATTAATATGTAGATGTTAAATTAATTTTCCTGCATTCCCTGGTTAATCAGGATTTTTGTTATCCCAGACAAGCTTTGGTCCCAACTAATCCCCCCCCCCCCAATTTAATCACTTTTCACCATACTAAATGCAGAACTTATGAGGAAAATTATTTCAGATGCATTGGAGTTTTTCTTCACGAATCTGAATGTAAGAAACTATGTACTAATGCTTTATTAATAAAGTATACATACCTTTCGAACAGAAATGCGACAAATACAAGGTTCTAAAACACCTGTACTTGCATTGGCTGTCATTTTGCAACCAAACTGAAATTTTGTGTCCCATTTTACACAGTAATTCTTAACTTCTTGCCTGAAATTTGAAAATTTTGAGAATAAATCAAATTTGCCAATTTTAAAACTATTACTAATTACTAAAATTTTCACCATTCCCACAACTTGAGTCAGAAAAAGAAAAGAAGCGGAGGGTGGGGGGGACAACGATACCATGAAACACCGACACAAATAATTACCCGAGGAACATGACATGTTAATGGCTAATATTCAGAACAGGAGTGACAAGTTTTTTACGAGTGTGAATTGAATAATATAGGAGAAAATTAGCAGTCACCATTCGCCACATGACGATTAAAGTAGTAAAAGTGGAGATTAAAAAATGCATCATCGATTGCCACTCCTGCACGGTCACTTTTTGGCATATTCTACAATTGCATGTTTTTTCCTTCTCTAGCTGTTTAGAACTTCTACACACCTGTTAGAACCACATAGAGGGATGACATTTTCTCCCCACCGCTAGAATTGAGAGGCGGAGAAATCCACCCCTGAATGCCCGCGGAGGTTGGAGCTCAATCCAACACACGTTTCACATAAATTGAAAGAATGCAGGGGTGATTGCGACACAAAGTAAAAAAACCCTGAAAATTTTTTATGCAAAAAGCTGGTATCACCTTTTATGCACCATAAATTATATGACAGCTTTTATACACATATAGTTACAACGGCATGTTTAAAATAACTTTTGAAATTAAAATTTATATTGTACTAAACTAAAAAAATAATTTAGTTAATTTATTTTTTTGGAAATAAATTGCAATTTATAGTGAAACATAATGAATAGGAATTTCATACGACTATATATTTTTGCTAAATTTTTGCAGTGAAATTTTCTATTTAGAGTTATTATTTTTACATTTATCTGCAACTTTTAAAATCAAAATTGAGAAAATAACTCGAAGTCTAGTGCCGATTTCAGGAAAAGAACGTAAAAATGCGTTATTATGCAAAAAAAAGGAAATTCGGAAAATGAGTTTAACTTTTTTGCGATGTTTATCGGAAAAATAACTAAATCCAAGTTTTTTAATCGTTCTTTTAAAAACGAAAATCAAGTCCGGAAATTTTTTTTATCACTTTTGGCGATGTTTACATCGAGAATGTAAACATCGCCAACGTCGGGGTTTGGCGCCGGAAAAAAAAAAAAAAAAAAGGGCGCCAACGGCCAGTTATTGGAAACAACGTAACAACAAAAGCAAGCGGGACGTGGTATTGTTTGTGATCGGAACAAAGATGGTTGGCGGGTTGGCGCTGTTACAGCCCTTGCTGCGTAAAGGGTTGCTACAAAAAATACGCTTATCAGCGTATTTTTTGTTCCCATTCGCTAAATTTTCAATTTTGAAGACTAAAAACTCTGATTTTTAAAATACGGAAGGAGGATATGAAAAACCCGGATTTCCAGGGTACACCCGGAATACAATCACCCCTGAGAATGGCTGATCAGTGATAACGAGTTGGAGAGGGCAAAATAGAAGAGAATTCATTTCTTATAAAACAGAAATTAGAGGGACTTGCATAACATTTTACGATTTGCAAAATTGAGCATTATTTTACGTTCCTTAAAGGTTTGTTTCTACGAAAAAACATATGGAAAATTAAATTCCATCGTACTTATACATAACGATAGGCATTTTTGGTCTTCTGTGATTGTAAAAAAAAAAAAAAAAAAATCTTCTTATATTTTTATAAAATTGTAAAAATCTTAAATAAGCAATGATCAAAACATATTTTACTTATCAACCACAAAACATTATTATTTGCTTAATTAGAATGCTATGTGGTAAATCATACTCCTAGGAATCCACTTTTATGCCCTCCCCGCCTCGTTTATTGTCTTTCAAGGTTCCCGCTGACAGCAGAAAACGAATCAAAACGAGTAAGCGGTCAGTGCCAAATTCAAAATTTTATCCACATACAAAATTTTTAAATTTTTGACCCTCCCCTCTACTTGTCGTTCTACTTTACTAACTGCTTCATTTTTGTTCTGCAAACGTTTTATGTATTTTTATCTATTTATTTTCAGAAAAAGTCTGCACCCTAAAAGCACGATTACATACGTATTAGTGGACATGCCCCTCTCCCCACCACACAGTAAATACATACGTGTATATATTTATATATAAGCTAAAAAATACACTTTAAGTGACAATTAAAATGAAAGGTCTAATATTAATACCAAAATTCTCTTTCTTTTCCCCGGAAAAGTAGTTATTTAACTGTCTTGAAAGTTTTTTAAAGTGGCACAGAATATTTAGAAAGTCTGAAGGAAGAAAAAAAAAAGATATTATTTGTCAAAAAATCTTAAGAAAAATAAATTGAAAAATTTTCGGATAATAATTTTCGGATCAGGCCTTTGAAAATTTTCGGAAATGTCAGAGAATTTTGGAACAGAATCACCTCTGTTTCTTAGTAACTTTTATAATCATATGAATACTCTAAAAAAAATTATAAATACATAAACTTACTTCTGAGATTGTTCTGTGAATGTTCCTCCATCAACAAGTCTAATTTTAGCAAAGAGTACACCATTTACAAACGGAACTGCTGACAACTCCTGAAGAACTAAATCAACCTTGAACTTATACTTCTTCTTTTTTAACATAAAAGACATTTTCCAATCAGCATTTATGGTTGCAAAACCATCCTGGATATTCTATAAGCATTAAAATCAATGAAATAAAATTTAAAAAAACATAAGAGAAAACATGGGGCGAAAACATTACAATATAATTAACAAAAAGATACTATTACACTTGATAAGCTAAGTTGAAAATGCATTGTGAATAAAAAAATATTTTCCTCATACTGAATGTACTAAATTTAAAATGATTTAATGGAAGGTGTGTTTTGTCGAATAATTGCAAACATCTCACAGTAAACGCGAACATTTAATTCAAGTTGAGGAAATTTTATAAGGAAATACATGAATGAAGTTGACAAGGCAATTAGAGCGATCAACATACGATTTTTTCCTTACAGAATTATGAAAACTAGATAATGTACATGAATCATTATTACACACAATACTAAACAAATACTGAAGCCCACTATACATGCTTGCAATCACGTTTTGTAACAAATTTATCCATGGATCACTTACTTCAGAACATTGTTTACGAATGAAAACTTGTAAGCCTACACATTTCTGAAGGATCGTATAATTAGGGAAAAAATAAAATGTTCAGATTTCAAGGATTTACGAGATTTTAAACAGAACTTTCACAAAAAGGATATTTTTTTAACATATCCAATTTTAGAATGAACAGAAATTACGCTAATTTCCTTTCCCATTTCGATAAATTTCGAAATAAAACACACGCAGCTGGTAAGTGATCGTCGTATTTACATTCTTCTTCTTCAGCCTAGCGTCACGAATTATAGAGCATAAAATGAGAAGAGGAAATAAAAAGGAATGCAGCAAAAATATACAACTATGTACAATTATTTTTAATGCATTGCAATTAATATTCAATTCATCAAAGATTTAAAACCAAGAAGAGAAATTAAAGAGATTATAAAACCCGATCTTAGATTTACTTTCCAGCTACTTCATACTCATCAACGTAAGAATCGAAACCAACGAAACCCTTTTTTTTGTTTGCTTCCGAGCAAACAATAAGAATATACTTTCATTCTAGGCCATTACATAAATGATCTCTCTTCGGTAAATTTAGAAATTTGATAAAGTAGTAACTTCCTAATGTATATGGAAGACAACTCCACCCAGAAAAGTCTTACACGCGTGTTTTGATCTCTTTGTCGTCTGGTTCTGAACATTTATTTAAATTTAGTACAGCGCTAGATATTTTTTACTGCGTGAAACAAGTATGTTTCAAAATTTATATTTTTAAAGACACTTAAAGCGATTGTATAATGACTCTCGGTCCTCCACATACTTCTCATAATTTCAATGAGCTACCAGCTGATGAACAGGAGCGATTGATTCAACTTTTTAAGCAACTTGATGTGACAAATGACGATCGAATTACAGCTGAAGATTTAGCTGTAGCTTTCAAACAGATGGGAATTCCTTACCATCCTGATGGCTGTATTCAGGTACTGTAATATTATTAATTTAAATTTGAAACTAATTAATAAATTAATTGTAGAAAAAATTTGATGTAAATTTGTTGATCGGACTTGTCCGAAATGATTTAAGAAAAGTGCATACAATCACATAATTCACACATTAAAGTGTAGCATAATTCATAAAATTATTTGAGCGTCATGTTTTGTTGATTATTGCTTCATTACCGGCACTTGTTTGAGCGAAATCTTCTTCTATCTGTAATTCAAACAGAATCTCTTTAAAATGTTTTTCTAGTTTTTAAACTATTTTCTAATGATTGATCTGTTGATTTTAGTAATAAGACTTTAGAGAGTTGATAAGCTCAGTGTGCCTACTTGTCATTAAGTGCTTTTATTTGAAATCTTATCTATTGCAAGAATGGTACATAAATGCAACAGTTAGCCATTAGGTGATAAATATATTGTCCAATTATAATATCTTATTATTTGTATTTCAACTCTAGTGATGATGTAATTTAATAAAAAGGTATTTAAATGACATGCTTAAAAGTTAAAATGCAATGTCACATTTGGGCACTTTAGAGATCTCATTTCATTTATCTTAAACTGCCCTGATTATGAAAAAAAAGACCTAATGTGATGAAGATATATATTATATAGAAATTTATTTATATTATATATTGTGCATTTAAAAATTTAGCTTCTTCAAAACAATTAAGTTTAGCGTTAAAAGCATGAGTACATCTACTTTGCTTTTTCTCACAGTTGCCAATCGTACAGGAACATTTAATGAACTGAAAATTATAGGTAGCTAGTGAAAAGCTAGAAGGGATGAAGACTAAAATGAAAATAATACAACAATCAACATGCAATTATGGAAAAAACCCAATAAAGCCCAAAAAAAGCCCTATGTTGGGCTTTTTCTGAAAAAAACCTCAGGTTTTTGGCAACCCTGGCTGAAACTGCACTAATTTTTTCTTCTGCCGATCTTCTTTCTTCTCCCCGCATCTTGCTTCAAAATGATAAACTTTTTGCTGCGTAATCAAATTTTTTTTTTTTTTTTAAATAAAAATTTTTAAAATCATGAACCCTGCCTATGTATCACCAAACAGTCCAGATAATATCACAAAAAAGTAGCAAAATTTCACTTTTGAAAATCTGTAAACACCCTGTAATTAAAATTTTTATACTGTTCCTTGTTCTTATGATGCTTTCAAGGAACTGTTGACTATACTCTAATGAGAAGTTTGAGACTCTTGAAATTATTTAGGAACTATATTCCTTATTCTAATGGTGATTTAAGAGGATTTGTATCCTTTATAACCAGGGGTGGGGCCCCCTAGCGGGAGGTCTTGCCCGCCCGGAAATTATAGTAGTTTGAAGTAGTCGGGGAAATTTTAGTAGTTTGTCGCTCGTCGGGGAATCTTTTTGTATTAGCATTTGGCGTATATGATGAACATTTAGAGACCATCCACCCTGCAATTTCGCCCGAGTCCCTCATCATTATCCTCGAAAATACCATCCTGCCTATAGAACTCGATACTCCCAGCCTGCAGCCTGCTCTTGACAAAGAGAATGGAAGAATCGGAACCATGGGGAAAATAGTGTGTATTTGCCTTTCAAATTTCTGCAAGTCGAAAAAAGCTTGGTCCTTTTTCGGAAAATTAGTGTTAATGACTGGTCTAGGGGTGGGATGAAAGGAAGTCATTGGGGCAGAAAGAAACTGCATCTGTCAAGTGTTTCTGCTCTTCTCCTTCTGTACTGACTAGTATTTTTTATTCTGTACTAAACTACTTTAGCATGTCAAAACAAACGGAGCTCTTATCATTTTCATTGATACATTTTAAAGTACTTTTCATGGTGAATGATTGTAACTTCATTGTTTTTTACCTTGAAAGTTTGCAAGTAAGCCATTACTGCATTATTAGTCTCATAACTATTTACAACTGTTCTGTTGTTTCCTTAACTGCAAAACATATCGGGAATGACTGTCTGACCTGGTCGTAGATACAGGATTTGCTCAGGGGGAATGGGGCCCAAAGTAGAAAAATTTTAATTGTAGTTCGTTACTCATGTAATCTTCAGCATACTTGCCTCCTGGGAGGGGGGGGGGGGAATTACAGATCATTGCCAACCAACGTATTATCATCAGAGCTATGATAATAGCAGGTTAGTGTTCAATATTTTACCCATAATATTTCTCCAAACCTCACGTTCGTGTGCGCAGAATGCAGAATAATTTTGCCGGAAAAATTTCAATGAGAGTGAATCTAACATAATCAAAGTCGAGGTTCTTGTTGCAGTGGCATACGCATAATTTTTTAAAGGGGGTATTCATAATTTTCTGAAACTACTAAAAGAAATTCGAGTATTGTAATAAAGCACCATTATTTTCCTAATTTAGAAATTTTTTGCCATTTTGTCTGAGCTCAAGGGGGGGGGGGGGGTTAAACCCTTAAGCCTCCCACTTGCGTACGCCACTGTCTTATTGTAATTATTTTCTCAGTTATTTCTTTTGTTTTTCCTCCAAAAAGGGAAAGGCTGTGAAAAACAATTTTAAAATCACTTTACTTACAGCGTTAACTTTCATTTTTGCAAATAATATTGTAGGATTGAGATTCATCTTTCCAATAAGAATAGAAGCCTGAAAATGACTGGGTTTAGTTCATACCACAGCAGTCAGCTCTTGTTGGGCAGAGCTGGACCTATAAAGCAACATTTATCTTTCAAGGTCAATCAGGTCACCTTCAATTGGCAGAATTATATCGTTCGAGGAGTCCTATTTAATTTCCTTTTTTAAAACGAGCTATACTATTTATTCCATTTATGATTACAGATTGTAGGCTGTTTATTTGCAAGTACAAAAATGGTGAAAATGCAAATGTATACGTATGTAATGTATTTTCCGCTTGGGGTCATTCTCCGGTAATGGTAAATTTCATGTCCCTGGCTTAAAAATACAAATTGATTTAAGTCCACCATGAATTTTAAAATTTTTACACACACTTCCAGACCTTCCCCCAGGATTGAAAAAGGGCAGGGTGCTACTGTAAAAAAAAAGGGCACTTTTCCAAATTTAGGGCATCTTACCGAAATAAAGGGCACATGTAATTTGAAGTAGTGCCCGTTCCTAAATGATGTCACTTTTTTCCATGTTGGACCGCCCTCCCCCTTTGTCACATGTTACGCTATGTAGCACAAGCAGAATGTCACACTTCCTGTTACCCCTCCCCTCCCCTTGCCACACTTTGTCACAATTTCTGGAACTCCCCGTCCCCTAGAAGCGTGACATCATTTATGAATCCTCCCGTAGTAATACTTTATAATTGCCATAATTTAACATTTTAGTCAAACATCAACATCATCACAGTGAAACTGAACATTGAAAAATATATATAAACTAATTATACAATATTCATTTTTAAGATCGTTTTCTATATTTGAAGTAAAGCATGAAAAAATTCTGCTTGTATATTCAAGGCAACATCAACCAATAATGATTTTAAATTCAATAAAATATCTAGCAAGGATTTTCTGAGTTATATATTTTTATTAATTTATGAGAGTGTTTCTGTTCATTCCAGTACTTCTGAAGATCTGATCACCTCTGAGGAATAATAAGAAAATAAGAATGTATTTTTCCTTAATACAATAAAGCTTCAGTAATAATAATTAGAGCCCGGATTTTGATGACCTAAACGATCACTGAAAACGCCCTTTAAAATTTTTAACATGTCCTAAAAACAGCAAAATTGCAAAAATTGCCATTATAATTAATCAATAATACCAATTGAAAGCCATGGGTTAGCTTAAAATGACAATGGTATTATTATTTTTTTTAATTTAAAAGAAGCAAAATCAATACAATACATTTTCATTAAAGATTGAAATAAATGTTTATTAAAATAAGGAGAGAGAAAGGAAATGTCTAATATATGGATTCTTCACACGCTGCCATCTTTTTTCCCGCAAGTTTTATTACATTTTAAAACTTTTCTTTCTTGAAATAACTAGAAAGCTCTATTAGATTGGGATTATTAAATGCTGTTTCATATTTTGAATAGTAAATAGTTTCTTGTTTGAAAGAGCATTCTCTCTTATATTTTGGTTAGTTTTCTCAACATCTACAGATGTAATAAATGCATATTTGACCCAAATGGGTCCCTTATAAAGATGAAAAAAAGAATTTTCTTAATAGTCTTTGGGAACCTACTGTCCTAAATTTTATGAGATAGAGAGTTTTTAAGAGTTGCAATATAATCAAGCACAGAATCCTTGGAAGGGTTTCAGGGTACACACAAAAAATTACCCAAAGCCAAAAAAGAGACATAAAATGATGTGAAAAAAAGAATCCCCAAAATCTCAAAAAGTGCCCGAAAAATCTCGCAACATTCGGCCCTAAAAGAGATCATTATTATCATTATTAATTTTGTAAAATGTTTAAACTAAAAAGAAAATTCCTTATTTATTTTATGATTTGTGATAATACTACTTCTTTTCAATAATTGTTTATTTAGCATACAGTTTTCAGTAATTGTTTATTTAGCATATAGTTTTCAGTAATTGTTTATTTAGCATACAGTTTTCAGTAATTGTTTATTTAGCATACAGTTTTCAGTAATTGTTTATTTAGCATACAGTTTCCAATAATTGTTTATTGTTTTTAAAGAAATTGGACCCAGGTAAATTAACAATTTTCTAAAAATTTCTTATTTATCCACAATTTAGTATTTTCTAAAAAGTAAATAGCTGTCAATACTAAAATCAAATTTGAAGTAAATAAATAGATGAAACAATAATTGATTTAATAATCGTGAATAATTAGTGATAAACACAATTTTCGACAAACACGTGTTCAACATCGGCACAGTTCAAAAAAAAAAAAAAAAAAAGGCCAGAAACTGTTAAAATAAAATGCAAAATAAGCAGATTTAGGATAGCATGTGTGAAAAATATCTTTTAATTTAGAAAATAATTGAAATTTGTACCCGATGCGAAAGGATTAAAATCTAATTTTCGGAAAAGCACGTGCACGATTTTGGCTGTTTCTATCTTTATACTTTTTTTTTATTTTTTAATTGTTAAAATGAAACGACAAATAAGCAGATTTAAGGAAGTGCATGCAAAAAATATCTTACAACTTTCAAGATAATTGAAATAATTCCAGGATGGAAAAAGATTGAAATTTCAAACACGGTAAGCAATTTCCGGTAAAAATCGGAGGAAAAACTAGTTTCCGTGTGGCCCAAAAATTAACTCCTATTTCTTTCTTCTTTATTTAATTTTTAGTGGACAAGAGAATTTGGGTAAAGGTCATATGTCAAGATAAAAGTTCGGGAAAGGGTTTTAGCATTAGCAAATAGTAGCCACGTTGGTGACATCAATGAAAACAATGGTCGCCAAAAACGTGAAAATTGGTCGCCTTCGGCGACTGACGATCGCGAGTTTTGAGCTCTACAAGAAGGGCGCAATTTCACTAACAAAAGGGCAAGATGGGCGCGTTTCCCGAATCCAAGGGCAGGCAGGGCGCGGCGCCCTCCCGCCCAAGCTTGGGGGAAGCACTGCGACTTCTATTCAAACCCTATTTTGTGCACTAGTTGAAATATTAAAAAAAGATAAATTTGAATGTTTTAAAAATTTTTAAAGTTGTAAATGTCATTACCATGGCATGTCCCTATCTGTAAACTTTATAATTTGAATCTCTACTGTAAAAATTGGAAAGCTTTAAAAACATAGACAACAACCAATTAGGTATATTTCATTTCTCTATTTTAAATATATTTGGATCTTTTCACATAAAGGGGGAAAATTATATTCCTTTTCCCCCCTCAAAATTTGTCCCTAGAAGTAACTGTCATTACCATGGTGTGGAAGTTATTTTTCTCTAGCTCACTACCAGGTGCCACTTTTTACACTATCAAACTATTAGCAATACAGGACAACATGCTCTTACTGACAGACAATTCATCTTTGGTTCAAATAAATAACAACCTGTTCATTTTGTTATTTTTTTTACCAAAATTTTAACCAGTGTCTTTATTGTGTGTCATTACCATGTCTATTGGTACTGAAATATAAAGTGATTAAAGTTAAATTTTTTGAATGATTTATAGACAGTTTTAGGACTACATTTAGGATAAATATAGTATTTGATTTTAATTGCTATAGTTTAGTCATAAGCAGGCCTAACATTAAAAAATGTCATTACCATGGTGTCATTACCATGTCTTCAGAACACCATGGTAATGATGTCTAAGGACATGGTAATGAGTTTTTGACTTTATAATAAATTCATAATTATTCTGAGAGGAAATCGCCTTTATTTTATCCTGCAGACTAAGTTGATTATAAACTTTTGCTTTGATTTGTTCACATATAAAGTGATCTTAAAGAAATAACGAAAGCCATTTTGGATTCTAATAAGCAGTTTTATTTAAATTTATTATTGTTATAAAAAATTTCTAGATTCTTCCACTAATCTTCTAATGACTTATTAACCTACAGAAATTCAGTTCTTATAAAGAACTCAATATTTAAATTCATAAAATAGTTGTATTTTATTTCCAAACATACTGCTTTAACTTACGTATTTTCAAGCTTTTTTTTTATTTTTAGAAATAATAGATGTTTAATCTCTTTTTTAAAAAAAATATGAAGGGTACAAAATACTAAAAATAAAGGCAGTAAGAATAACTTTAAAATACTATATATTTTTTTAACTATTAGAGGATTAATATGTAATTTGTAGTTGTAAATCCCAAAGAAATTAAACTTTTCATTGTAAAAGCATTTTTAAAACATAAACTAATGAAGATGATTTTAATATAGTTTAACACATATTCTTCTACACAAATATACCTAACTATTAGTGTAATTATTTAGCCTATAGTTATTTCCATGGATCACCTGTCATCACCATGTTCCTATTTTGTCATTACCATGTCCCAATAAAATATAATTGATTAATTAAAGGTGTAATTAAAGCAAATGATCTCTGCTGGGATTTTTTCCCAGATAAGTGGACATGAATAATTGTTTTGGCATGAAAAAATTTAGGATTCAAACAAAAAAAATTTTTTTTTTTTTTAAAGCTAAAATTTACCATTATCTGAGAATGGCCCCTTGAGGGGGGGAGATCAGTATTTTGCCACGGAACCAGGTTAAGCACTCGGCATAATTGCATGTACATATATGTATTAAATATATTCTTATGCTGGTATATACAGTGGTGTAGTCGAGGGGGTACGCAGGGGGATGGCGTCCCCCTACCCTTTTATTTTAACACAAGCGTCCCCCCAACTTTTTTTTTTTCAGGACTGCATCACTGGGTATATATATCTGTAATATGTAACGGCACTGCTGTTGCTGGTTTAGGCTGTACAGATATATAGACAGATATACATATATACATGCATAGTTCCTGTTTTATTATTACTAAAAGGGGAAGATAAGTGGTGTTGCTCTATGTATTATGCACCTTGAAACCCTATTTTAGAAATTAATAACATGAAGTGAAGTGGGCACCTCCTGATAGAGCTAACATCAATTTTCTATCATAAGCTACTCAAATTGGCTTAAAATCTGAAAACAAAATTTTGTTAAAAGAAAAAATGTTAGTTGGTATAAATGCCAGAGTAAAAGGCAATTGGATAAAACTTGCATGTGATTCAGCATCTATCAAAAGTGAGCTAAAGAATTAATGAACACACATGAACAGTTTTTTAATATTAAATTTTGCGCAGAAAGCACATAAATTTCTGCTTCTTGCTGCAGCCATCTGTTGCTTTCTTTTTGAATGTTGGATATTTTGATTGACTTTTTTTACATACTGCATATATATACAGTAAAACCTGTTTTTGTGCAGGGGATAGGGACCGCATAAAAGAAATCGCACAAAAAAATATTCGGAAATTTTATTAATTCTTACATATAATAAACAACTTTCTACGATATACTACCTAAAATTTTTTTTATGCGGATAGGGACCGCATAAAAAAAGTTGGACTTAGAAAATACATCAATGATTTATGAAATAAATGAGAGAATGCTTTCAATTAAATTAAATAATTAAATTAGACCTATAGAAATTGTAAAAATATTTAATTCTTCATTTTACATATACATGGAGAAGTTTTCAAATTATACATTAAATAGTTTGCTCCTACTCGTCGTAATCCAAAACGCACATCTTCTTGTGACGAATTGGTTGAAAATCGCTTTCGTCGCTTGAAGATAGGATTTCTATTGATTTCTTTTTTGGTACCATGAAGTCAGTGATAAGTTTTTGTGACGACGGTCAACTGATCAATTGCTTGTAAGCGTCACGATAGTGAGACATGCATGATCTCAGTTCTTTTTGGAAGTTTAAGCGTTTTTCCGCATTGGTATCTATTTTAAGAAAATGCGTTTCCAATTTTTTAGAAATCTGGATCCCTGCATATATTTTATCTGCTGTAATAAAATCCGGTTCTTCTTGTCCATTTTCATAATCTTATCAAACTATTGATAATGTCACTATCATCTATAGTTTGGTCCTCAGTCATCTCGTCAAGGAAATTATCAATTCCTTCTCCTATAATTTTTATTTATACAGTAAGCACATGGGCACTTACCATGTGCTTACTGTATAAAAATTATAATTAGTTGTTATTTTTAAATATGTATATGTACATTGATAGGAAGCATTAAACTGGTGCTAACGCCGCTAAGATTCATATACCGCATAAAAATAAATCGCACAAAAAAAATTGCACAAAACCAATCGCACATAAGCAGAATCGCATAAAAAAGGACCGCACAAAAACAAGTTTTACTGTATATGTATAGGTTATGTATTCTTTTTCTATTTTAGTTAAGAGGTGGGAAAGATTCATAGCAAAAAGAAAAGTATGAAGGGGGGGGGGGAATCTCCCGATCACCTAAATGATGGACCTGCTGTCCTCCCTTGGGGAGGCTTGCCCCAAGTTGGAAAATCTCTAGCGCCACCACTGTTTATAACATAAATTTCTAGGTCTGATGGGGGCAAAGGGTGCATTTGCACCTCGGTTTTCATGTTAACACTATTCCTGAAAATGCAGGTTTAAAATTTTTTTTTTTTACAGGTTCCTTTGAGTAGTTTATTTACCTTCCCTTTAGGGTAGGGGTGCACAACCTTTTTCGGTGAAGAGTATATGATTTAAATCAGTGTTTTAACGAAAATCAAAGAAAACGAGAATGTTGATAAATTTATCACTAAGTTGAATTTAGATGTGGGTTGTGTAAAGTTCCTGTATAGAAGCTACGCTTCAGAGTCCTGCAATACAAGTGGAATTTCTTCCAAGGAGGGTTGCTGCCAGAGGCGTAGCTGAGGGGGGGGGGGGGCAAGTCCCCGGGCGCAGTGGCGTAGCTAAGTGGGGACGGCTCGCCCCGGGTGTCACCCCTAAACGGGTGACACCCAAAAATGTACCTAAAAGTGTTTAACTACTTTCTTTTCTATTTTTAATTCAGCAAAGTGTTTCCTTCCCAAAATACATTCAAGTGTTTTTAACGCTAAACACATCATTGCCGTCAACAAATGCCTTAAATATTGTGACGCCCGTGATATGAATGTTTCCCCCCCCCCCCCCTTTTTTTTCAAAGCTGCGATGATTTTGAAAATAAATATATTGCATTAAACTGCTACTTCACGCTTAGATGATTTTTTTCTTTGGTATAATCCTTTACATGGGGTGACACCATCCACACCCGCCCCGGGTATCACTCATGCTAGCTACGCCACTGCCTGGGCGCAGCATCATGTGGCTCCAAATTAATGTAAGTTTATTTTATTTTTTAATGCGAAAAGAAAATTATTTGAACTGAAAAGGTGTGAATATGTTCGACAAAAAAGTGGGAGCATCGCAAATCATATCGGGAATGACCAATGTAGCACAGGAGTGCATGCGAAATAGCCTTAAATTCAGTGAAACAGCTTTTGAGTTGGAATTAGGATGTTTTCTATGGATGGGACCCGTGATGAGTCTCTAAAATGGCTAGGGGAATTTTCTTTGAGCAGCAGAGATAAAAGAACCGGACGCCCAGAGAACCCAGGAAAGGTCACTTGAGAAAGAAGAAGAACAAATAATTTTGCGAAGCCAAAGTGTCCCATTTTTCCCTTCAAAGTGAATGGTCGCTAATAAAAATGCAAGTTAAAAGGGCTGCTTTTTAGAGCTATTTGTCATTTAGGAAGCATATAAGTTTTTTTAATTCCCTACCAGGGGCGCCCCTAGGCCCCCAGGGATGCTGATTGAGGGGGGCGCAAAATCTTCAGTTGTCCCCGAGCGCTGAAAACCCTAGCTACGCCTCTGGTTGCTGCCGGTGAGGCACCGATGCAGCACGGGCAAGAATTGATACGTAATCGTTCACTTCATTCTTCTGTTTTTAGCTTGCTTACCAAAAAACCATAATATATGTATTTTTTCTTTCTTTGAACAGAAGTATCCTTAAACTAGGCTGCTTCACTTGGTTGTATTTCTGCAGTTTTTTTTCTTGTGATTTTGGTGAAAGAAAAAAAGTCTTATTCTTTTCAATCTCAGTTACTATTCATGAGAAACAATTTCCTCGTGTCTTAGATGGTAAAAAAAGATAATTTTGTTCACTTTTTTTAATCCCCCCCCCCCCATTTTAATTCTATTGTGCATTCTTAATTCATACGATACTTATTCGTTTAAAAAATCTGATTTATATTTTAATGTAAAGCCCTATTCCAAGCAATATTAAAAAATAAGAGCATAAATAAAGCATTGTAAATAGTTTGTTATGGAGTTCATAGAAACATGAATGGGTGCATAAAGCAAATAACTGGATCATTCAGTTGTCATAATTTACTTAAAATGGTGCTTATTTAAATTGCACTAATAATTCATATAAGTATAACTATGAAATAAAATATATCATACTTTTATATAGTTCAGAACATAAACTTCTTTAATACTGTATATTTTAGTGTCTGCTTATTAAATACCAATTAATAAAATTTTTATTATCTTTTCAAAGAAGAGAACTAAAAAATAAAGCACCCTATAAAAGTGATTATGATCTTTAACTCAAAGGTCACGGAAATCAAGAAAGCGCTTGAAGATTCTGTAAGAACCCTGTCAGTAGTAATTAATTTTAGTTTAACCCTTTATACCTTTGTATTAGTGCTTGTCATAACAATAAAAAAATATAATCATAGTATTAATTTTAATGAATAAAAATCTCACAGGATTTTATTACTCAGTATTTTTTGGAAATTAGAAATATTATAAGGGGTTTTTGTAGTATCAAAAGACTTACCAAAAAAGCCTTAATACACAACATTACAATAAATTAATTCAAATCAATCAAGATCAAATTCTGTGATGCATCAATTTTTGAAAAATTGCAATCAATCAAACAATTTTCTTAATTCAGTTTGAGACATTAATATTAATTACGTATAAACTTCAATTTAAAAAAGTTAGTCACTTTTATTTTATGTTCCTAAATAAATAACAAAGTAAATTTAAATCCTTGATTGTTACTTCCAGCAAAAGCTTGGCAAGTGTTTATGCTGCCAAACAAAAAAAAAAAAAACAATATTTAAAACTATCGACTGTTTTTACCGAGCTATCATTGAGTGTCAATGAAAAAATTAATAAAGACATATCGTTGAAATAATCAAATTTTATAAAGATATTAAGCAATAAGTGGAAACAATATGGAAGCTTCAGTACCTGAACAAAAAAATTAAGATTAAACAATAAATAAAGTGGTGTTTCGAGAAATAATTGAACATGCATATGGTTTAAACGTTCATATAATGATAAATAATAGTAAAAGCGTGGTACCTGTAAATGTCTTTTTTCAGATACATCGTATTTTTGGTAGTTTCAAGAACGCTCCATGCTTTGCCTACGGAAGAAAAATCTCTATTGCCTGAGGAGGTAGAACAGAGGCATCAACCAAAGCGAGGAGAGTGGCGTGTTGCATTACTCAAGAAATTGGCTAAATTTTTCAAAAATTTTCGAAGAAAAGAGAAATTCTATATATGGGGGGGGGGGGGGGAGAGGGGGTAGAACCTCTGTTAACCAGCTTAATTGAGACCGATGGTAAGCCGGTAGGGTAAAAATATGGTTAAAGCGGAGGACAGCAAAAAATGGGACATATTGCGTTTCAGTAGTTACTTTGATTTACATACCAGTTGTCAAGCGCTTGGCAAGGCTCAATTGACTGACCCACTGAACCTGAGAGCAGCCAATAGCCATACTTAATTTCATTGGACGTGTATGCAGATTCCTATACTCTCCGCCTTCAGATTGTCGCTTTTGTTCGGGGAGATAAGGATTCCACAAAAAAATTCACTCGAGTACCACAGCACCTGTTTATTCCCTATAACTAGGGCTCTAAAAGCTATTTTTGTATTTTGAAAACATGAGCTGGATAAAGCGAAGGCCGGTTAAGAGAGGTTCTACTGCAGGGCCATATCCAGCAATTTTTTCCCCTCTGGATACCGCCTAGTTCTACTGTATAACCAAAGATCAAACATTTTCAATATGGCACTTGCACAAAATGTACAGGATCTACTTAATCATTTTAAACCAATCTCCATTGCTTGAGATGTTTTGCCGGTAGGTAATTGTATTATAGCTAAGCTTGCCTTGCGGGTACTTTGCCAGTCCTGGTACTTTGCTCTTGTCCCAATGTCGTCCCACCCAGTCTTATCAATGTACCAGAAACAGCTGAAAGGTGTAAAAAGTAATGAATTTATGCTTTTAAGAATCTTTTATGAATCGGTTACTTTTCTACAATCAACATTTTTGACTACCGTGCACAGTGTCAAAGAAGTGAGAAGTATTCTAGAACTAATCTGTGAGCAAACGCTGGAATACTTGCACAGCACTGCCAGCGGCCAGCCCCTCTACTATTTGGCTGGGCAAGTCTATTGCGGCCACAGTCAGGGGAGTAAGTACTGAAAGAAAGGATCAGTTGACAGTTGTGAATGCAGACAACGCACTTTGACGTTTGAGATTTTAGTGTGTATTTTGATGTTGTACTGTGTTTGTTTCTGTCACCACTTATGTAAGGGACTATCTAAAATGCCAAAAAGGATCTGTAAGTTAACAGACAGTCTTAGAAGTGAATTTCCTTTCTTGTAGAAGGTATGTAACCAGGATAGAGTTTGATGCACACAGTGTAATTCTGAATTTGCTGTTTAACATCGTGGTCGGTCGGATATTACCAACCACATAGAAAGTAATAAACACCAAACCAGCTTGAAAGCACTGGCTAGTTCCTCAAAGTTGGCATCTTTTTTTAGTAATGCAAATCCAGAGGGCAAGGAGTTGGAATTAGCTGCTAAAGAAGTTACTTTCGCATACCACACAGCAAACCATAATTTAAGTTTTAACTCCAATACATGCTCTTCTAAGCTAGTTTCTAAGTTTTTTGAGCCAAAGTTTCCCTTGGAAAATCAACGTGTGAAGCTATCGTTTTAAACGTGTTAGCTCCATTGGCTCATGATGAGCTTATTGATGATCTAAAGAAATGCAATTTCGTATCTTTCAGCATGGACGCTTCAAATAGGAAGGAGGACAAGTTAGTTCTGATCATAGTGAGGTATTTTACTCAACAAGAAGGAGTTAAGGTAAAACTTTTGACTTTCAAATCAGTCTCGGGTGAGACAGCAGAGAATTTATCAATTCATTTTATGGCTGTTGTAAAAGAAAATGATTTAGAAAATAAGTGGTTTGTTTCTTTGGAGACAACACCAACACAAACTTAGGTGGGGTGAAGAGGAAAGGGAAAAATAATGTTTTCACCTTAGCAGCGTTCGCACAGGCCGCTCGATTCCCGCAATATGTTTTTAAATTCCACTCAAAAAAAGTTCGTTTGCGCGCTGTTCCCGCAACTAGCGGACACGTGCTCAAAAGATTGCGAAACTACTATTCTAAACTGATATTTAATACAAACTAAAAAGAGTATGTTAGTTTTCAACTGCCATCTTATCCACATTAATGAAAAGAAGGGTCTAGGATCCTTATTTATCGTAATATAAAAAACATGGGAAAAGATTGACAACTTCTTCATTCTTGGGATTATTAATCAGTTAAAGGCATTTGTGAATGCAGACTTATCTTCATTCATTCTATTCACAGAGGACAAAATCAATAAAAAGGACTCAAAAAGGGAATCTTTCCTGGTCAGTGAAAAGAACGGGGGGGGGGGGGGAGTAAAACAAATTTAAGCCAATAGAAAACCAGTTACTTCTAATGTTGACTGTAGAGCAAAAGGGTGGGGAATACATACTTTTTTAAATAATCTTCTCCAAGAGGGCAGTTTATTTATGTTTTAGAATGGATTCGTTTCAAAATTTATGATCGCAAACAGTTAGGCTTATTAGAAAATAAGGATCGCATAAAAAGATGCATATGAAAGTATCAACGCTCATTAGCCTATCTCCCATGTCTACATTCTGTTATTGTGTCATTTAGTTCACTTTATAATGGATTAATGTTTCAGCCTGTGTTTAACTAACTATTAAACTATCTATTAAAATGCCTCGATTATTAGGAAGGTGTAAAAGGAACGATTCCATATGCACGAATTTTTCAGATAATTGAGCGCGTGAAAATTCGAGGTCACTTAAAAATATTGCTTGTAATAAGGTTTCAAGAAATCAAACAGTAAAATTTGAATCTTTTTCATAGAATAAAAATGATAATTTTTGAAAAACGCAAAACCCAACCTTTCCAAAAGATCGCGACAATAAAATAAAATCCTTCGCAAAAATCGCGATTGTAAAAATGAACCATTCTCGCATAGGAGTACGAAATTTCATTTATTTCAAAATATTCATTTTGAATTTTCGCGCTGTATTTGAAACAATGCATTTACGAATTGACGGGAATAATTTAAGTCGTTACAAACGCTAGACATTGAAGAACTTTCACTTTTACAAGTTACAAGAGAATGCTGGTTTCTAAAATATACTGTTTTCTTTGAAAAACACCAATAGATAAAATGACATATTACCAGAAAAAATAGAGGAAATATTAAAACTAATTTTTAGGTTTTTTTTTGTAAAAATCACACATTAAAGAATTTTGGTTACTTAAGAGGATCTTTTTCATGCTTAACATCTTATAAAGCACCCATCTTTGCGATCGCGAATTTTGTGAAGGATCTGTCTTGTGTGAACTTAGTTAATGTTTATTCTTTCCTTGCTGAGCATTAATTAGATAATCACCTTTTATTACGTAGTTTGTATTAGATCATCTTCGGAGAATTTAGTGATACTTTTAAAACAAAAAGAAAAGTTTTCACTTAAATTTTTAAATCCCACTTTGTATTTTTCTCCGGTGTGAACCCTGCTTAGTAACTCTGCAACTTGGTAGAAGCCTTAACAGATTAGGCTGTGGAGCCCACATTGCCCACAACTGCGTCCAGCATATAGTGGACATTGCCCACATTGATTTGGAAGATTTGGAAGCACTTGTTGTCAAAATTCACAAGTACTTTCATTTACACAGTGTGTGTGACTAAACTCAAAGAGTTCTACAAATTCGCAGAAATTGAGTACAGGAAACTACTCCAGCACGGCAACACAAGATTTCTTTCTATAATGCCAGCTATAGAAAGGATTTTGCAACTTTTTTGGGCTGAAAGAGTATTTCAAATCACAAGAAATATGTCCTACACTTATCAAGAACTTCTTTGATGACGAGCATGGTGAAATGTTTTTGTGGTTCGTTCATGAGCAACTTGCTGTATTCAACAAAACGATATTAATATTAGCAATGGAAGGAGACACAAAGTGCAATAGATGTTGTGGAGTCGTTGCAACGTCTTAAGACAAACCTAAAAGAGAGAAAAAAGAGAAATTTGCTTTATTCTTCTGGAGCTAAAAGTGTTTGTAAACCTTGGAAGAGGAAGGTCTTTTTAAGTCTGAGACAGGGAAAGAGACCATTGCCGGATTTTACAACTGTTGTATTAAGTACCTTGAGCTGTGGGAAGACAGTTTTGGAAATGCAAGATCGTTTACCTGGGGTGGCTGGAACCTCACTTATCTGGCAGGAAGTGGAAAAGACGGCACAGATTATTAACAACATGAACGAGAAAAACACTATCAATATTGATGAACTTTTTGATGAGGTGGTGCTGGCAAAAGAGTTTTGGAATGGAAAGCTTGAAGACTGGAAGAAAAAAGAAAGAGACGAAGAAGTAAAAATATGTCCAGAGGAAAAGGGAAGCTGCTTTTTAACCACTTCTCAGAAAATAAAATCTCTGTCCCCAACCTTGGACGTGTTTTCTTCTTCTTGCTTATTTTATGCTAAAAAATAAATATGTGGCTTATATTCAGCACAGTTACTGTTTCGGAATGAAAAGGTGGCACCTCACAAAGTAATAAAATCAACGATAAATCAATAAGTTCCCTTTTATGTAGGAGTTTTAACAGGTTTTAACCTTCTCTTTTTTAAGGCGTCGAGTAAAAAAATAAAGGAAAAAAAGAAGGACTTATTGTTTGTCTTGATGTTTTTTTTAAAGCTGCATCAGTTATTGTTTGGATAATGAATAGATTTGTTCTTTTGTTACTGTTAGTCTCGGCAATCATTAAAACTGGTTCCACAGGATAGTGTAATGAATGAGAAATGACATCATAAAATGCTGAGTCATAACCAAATCAAGTGTTTTATTGTAGACGTTCGAAAAAGTCATTCATTAAAATGCTCTCGCGCAAAAAGGATACAGTACCTAAAGTTCACTTCCTTGTGTGTGTGTGTGTTTTCAGAGCTTAAATGTAAATCAGTGAGGGACCCAGAGAAACTTTAAATAATGAAATAAAAAAAATATTGACTAGCGCCACCCCCCACCCCCCCGCAAAAAGATCCTAACTTAAGATCAGTCCAAAAAAAAAAAAAAGGGTTCTTTTTATTTATTTAACAGGGTTCCCACGGGTGCTTATAAGTGCTTAATTTGACCTTTCATTTCTAAAAGCCCTTAGAAGTACTTATTTTCAATTAAAGGTGCTTATAAGTGCTTTTTTTTAATACGAAATTCGATTTTTAAATTACCGTATTTTTTAATGCAATTTCTGATCATTTTTTATGGGATTTTTTAAACAAAGATTCAGAAAGTGAAAAATTATGGAGGGTTATAAGAATTTTGTTGATTTTTTTTTTTTACACGGTTAAGCGACTGTAAAACATGACTTTAGTGTAAATAAGTCATTATAAGTGGAAAATTTGAAAGAAGAATCTTATATTGCTTAAAGGCTCATTTGGAGAATGCCAATAATTGTAATGAAACTATCATTACGAAAGGAATAAGAAAGGGTCAATCCATACCACTTCATCCAGGGTATGAAACCCATGGTCTCATATTTTAATGATTTTTTTTATTTGTTCAGTTTACTATCGCGATTATCCCTGTAAATATTTTTGTTGCTATCTTTAATACTTTTTGAGATATTAATTTTCGAAAATGTGTTTAAAGAGACATCTTCGCTTTATGGACAAATTTTGTGGTAGCGACTTAGTTCAAGAAAAAAATTCATAACTTTGCTAATTCTCATGATATCACAAAAATGTTTCCACTAAAATGTTCAGAATAACTTACAGAGTTAGACAGACAAAAATGCATTTAAACAAATACCTATTAAATGGTGCAGTTAGTATTAGCATCAGGTAGAATATTTATTTTCTGCAAAAGGAGATTGCTTCAATCGATCTCCAGTGCAAAAGCATTTTAAAACAGACTCAAGAGAAAAAAAGAAAGGTATTGTTTCATACAAACTTTAAAATAGTTTTATTTTAAAAATAAAAGTTACTTTTGGCCATTTGGTATGTCACAGTTTGTAAATAGGAAATGAGCCTGCATTATGTTTAGATACTTTAAAAAATCATGATTCAGTGACTTCTTTTTCTTCCTCAATTTTATGTTGCTTTTTTTTAACTTTATAAACATTAAATTACGAACTTATTTCTTGTAAAAATAATCTTATTTTATATTATATTGTCTGTATTTTATGATTTTAAAGCAATTAGTATTTTACAATAAGAAGCGAAAACTTGTAATGTTGTGAAAGATATCTTGTACATACTTTTAAATTGTTTACTGTGAAATTAAATGTATTGGCAGTAAAAAAGACACCAATTTTATTTCAGAACCTTTTAGTTTATACTTAGAGAATTATTTAAAAAATATATTTTTTTTATTGCTGCAGTGCCTTTTAGTTTTATTGCTGTTTTAAAATTTCATGTTTTTTCTTCAAAATATTTATGAAATCCAAGTTTTGGCTAATACTAACTGCACCATTTAATACGTATTTGTTTAAATGCATTTTTGTCTAATTTTATAAGTTATTTCAAACATTTTAGTGAAATTTTTTTGTGATATCATGAAAATTGGCAAAGTTATGAATTTCTTGCTTGAACTAAGTCTCCAGCACAAAATTTGCCCGTAAAGCGAAGACGTCTCCTTAAACGCGTTTCAGAAAATTGATATCTCAAAAAGTATTAAAGATAGCAACAAAAAAAATTGCAGGGGTAATCGTGATAGTAAAATGAACAAATAACAAAAAAATCATAAGAATCTGATTTGATATGGAATGACCCGCACAAAAGTTTCTCTTCTTCAAGGCAAAAATATATGCTCCATTTGGAAGAGCAAAAAAAAAAAAAAAAAAAAGTTAAATTATTTAAAATTAAAAAAAGCAAGCTTTTCTTCAAGTTCAAGCTGATGTCACAGTTATGGAAAATTCAGCAGAACTGTGTAATAAGGCAGAGTCATCCAAAAAACAGTTCACTTTTTATGAAGCCAATTCACTTCGTTGGGATATTAAAGAAAAAGCATCTGAAGTTAAAGAATTAGACATTAAGATTTCTGAAAAAGAAAAAGAATTGAATTGAAATGTAAATGTGTTTTAAGTTGTTATCCACAAAGCTTTTGATGTGCTTTTAATTGACCGTTTATTCATTCATCAAATTTTTAACTAACCCTCACCACTTTTATTTTTCTTTCATATAATTGCAGATTTTTTTTTTAACCGTGGATCAAAAAGTTAAAGTTCATGGGTAATTCCACTGACATTAAAATATAATTGTGTTTCTAACTTTTAAAATTGCCTATTTTTTTTTTTAATTGATTGAAATTATTACAATGGAGTTATAATAATGGCACCCCACTTCTTTTTTGGCATAAGATTTTATGTGTGAAATTAAGGGGATTTAAAAAGCTTACTGATGACTGGCAAAAGTAACATCAGTCACATTTTTTAATTATCCCCCCCCCCCCCCCAAGCTTCTAATGTCTGACAGCATGTGACGGTAGTGTTATTTTACTTTATTATTATAATAATTTAGATCCATTTCAGAAAAAAATAACAATAACATGGTCACCAAGGAATGACTCTCATGCAAATATTAGTTCTGTTTCTTAAATATTTTTTTGATAATTAAAAAACGAAAAAAAGAAAGAAAAAAAAAACAGGAGTACAAACAAAATAAGTCTTGCATTCAAGTAATATCATTAAGTATTAAGTTAAGATTTTTTGGTGTTTAAATGTTGAAGATTGTGGTAAGCTTGCATTTTTCTTGATATCTCTATTCTAATATTTCTTTACATATTACTTATATGTATAGTGTAATCTTATATGTAGTGTGTGTATTTCAATAGGACTTTCATTCGCAGCTCTGAAATCTTTCTTATTTAATTGCTCATCATATTTATGTCATTTTTTATTATTATTGTTGCTGTTTGCTATTTACGGTTACTGTGTGTGTGTGTGTTGTTTTTTTTTTTTTTTTTAATAGTTTGTACTCTATTTTCTATTTTTTCAAAATTTGTATAAGTAACATCACATGATCTGTGACACCCAATGGGCGTCGCTCGAAATGTCTTTCTTTTCTGTTATTTTTCTGTTCTTTCCTCTCAATCACCACATCCGGTTAAACCCTCGTCAGGGTAGGTACGGTGGTGATTGATGAGGTATAAATAAATAAATAAATATGTATAGCGTATACACAATATGCATATTTGTGAAAGTGAGATTGGGCTTATGTTTTTATGTATAATTTTTTTGAAGATACACTTATATATTAAAATTTTCAGTTTAACTTATCTGTAAGAACATTCAACCTGATCGAAATGGATTTTCATCCATTAAATTGTATTGTATGTGTTCCACAATAATTTATTCAAAGTCTTAGAAAATGACTTTGAAAAGTCTTAGAAAGTGCTTATTTTTAGTTATAAAAAAAGAGTGGGAACCTTGTTTAATGAAAACCCGCCAAGCCCCGTATCTTACAAACCAACCCCCGGAGGTTACGCAGTTCCTTTGGATCGCAATCGATCCAAGCTCGCTTCGCTCGCATATCATACTAAATAGGGGAACCTGTTGTACCTTGGACACATTTTTTATTTTTAATTATTTATTCAAAACTACTATAGTGAGATGCATTTTACGTATTACAATAATGTTTTGCGGTCATTTATGAACATAAGTGCTATTTTTAAAGTAAAGTAGAAAAATAAATCATATGTCATTTAGCCTTTTGAAAAAAAAAGGGAATTAGGACCAAGGTACAACACCCCTGTTTTACCATGGACCTATATATGTTGTACTATGGACTAGTACTGGGCGATGTCTAATTTTTGATACCGCGATATTTCGATATATCGCGATGTGTCAGTACAGTATGGGACCGAAAATTCGGAATCCAGAAATCCGGAAGAACCAAAATCCGGAACTTTTTCAAAAAAAATGGTAGCTGAAAAAAAACCAGATTTTGTTTTTTAAAGAAAAACGGGAAATGTTTCGCACCGTTTTTTTGGAAATAGACATTTTAAAAAGAAGTAAAATAAAATGTAATGAACATGTTTAAGAGGAAAAGTGCAGTTTTCAAAAAAAGTTATTTCGGGATTTTCTGAAAAGGGTTCGTTTTTGCGATTAGAGTTTTTATTAATTGTTTGTTTTAATGCTGAGTTAATATCATCAAATTTTGCTTTTTTAAATTTCTTGTAGTTATATATATTTTTTAAGATGAACTAATTTTCGCGCGATACAGAACATTCGCGAAATTGCAATTCGGCGTTTCTCGCATTTTCCCGGTAGCCTTATCTTTTACTGCAATTAAGTGACTAGAGAATATAAAATCATATCAGAAAAGTCTAGATTTTTCGATTCAAATGTAAGTCGACTCCAATTTCGTTTTCTGTGTTAAAATTCCGCGACTTATAGGCAAGTATATACGATAATAAAAAATGCTATAAATGAGCAAAATACTAATAAAATTTCCAGAGCAAATTATATGGGCTCTTATGCTACTTACAAAATTTTTGAATGAGGACCCAAAATTCGGTAATCCGGAAAAATCGCGGCCCCGAGCGTTCTGGATTTCAGGTTCAAAACTGTATGTTAAATTCGCTGTATAGCTAAGCAAATATATAAAAGAAATTCGTTTGTAAAAAATCAAATATAAAACACTAATAATAATATTTTGAAATGATATTTTAATTTATTTCATATAAATTTTGAAAAAAATAAATGCTTCTCTCAAAATGACATAGTACTTCCAAGTATATAGACATCATTTTTATTGAAAATAACTTACATACATTACCAAGTTTAAAACTGAAAATAATTATTTCGGAAATTGAATTACGAGCGAACGAGCGCACGCCCCCCCCCCTTTCTTCCTGCGAATTTCCCTTAGGTGAAAATACCGATTAACCTCCCCCCCCCCTTTGATTGACATTGTAATTATAAAGAAGGAATAATTAGCAAATTAGAAAAAAAAACCTTTTACAGAAATCGCAATCGCAAAAAGACAGACAATGAGTAAAAAAAAATGCTTAATTTACTATCTTTAAATATTCCCTAAATTTTATTTTCAGTATTTTAAAAATATTAATTTCAACTTTAAAATAAGGAAATACAAAAAAGAAATTCTTTTATTAAAAGTCATTTATAGAACACCAATAACAATAATACAGTACCGAGCCCCAACTTCGGTATGCTCGGGGCCGGTGCTATGCCGGATCCTGACCCAAAATGGCAAATTTACAGAACCAAATGTGGCCGACTTACGTAAGTATCGACGCCGACATACGCATTTTTACTTCGCATGCAGTGTTTTCTCAAGTAGTAGATAAATAAGTATTTTTTTTTCTTTTTTAGAAAGTAACATAAGTAAATCGATGCGTTAATATATTATATTTTTACAAAACAAAAAATAATTTATTCATGGATTTTGATAAAACGCTCCAAATTATAACACACAATTTAGCGAAAATAAACAATAACTCAGTACTACAGACATAGTAGCTCTTCATTTCGCTTTCAACTGCATGAGAATGAAAATAGAACAATTTCACGGACTATCAGTCTGACAGATTGCAACATTAAGTGATGTGGTACGGCGCCACAATCTTCCGAAGTGTAACCATAATAATAAACGATTACCCCCCCCCCCCCCCCCAAGCTCAACACAAAAACTGTCCCCTTTGCTAAGAGCCGAAGCAAACGGAATTTTTTCTCGTCCATCAAACAGTGTAATAAAAACAAATTTCACGTTAAGGAAGCACAATTAAGCATTAAAATGCTGACATGTTTCCGGATTGCTTGGAATCCCTTTTTCAACACGATGGGAGCTTCTAGATGCAAAAATATAGTCTGTGAAAATACTAGATTGCTGCAGAAGCTCGAAGCTCAAAAACTCCGTCTGGGGAAAAACAACCATTGTTCGTGTACCTAAACATGTGCTAAAAGGATGTTTGCATTAGTCAAGTTGAAAATAAAACGTGAGAGAAAAAGAGCCAACTATTCATATCAATTAGAAAAGATATTTAAATATTTCGTTTTCAACTATATGTATTATATTAGGTTAGGTATTTACGTTTTTAAGGCAATTGCAATCCATTCTTCAATTCGAAAATAAGAAGATTTTTTAAACATCCTTACTATGAAATGGCACTTCAAAAATCTTAGTTCTATACGAGTAAACACGACCTCTGTCAAATTAAACTGTGCAGCATTTTATTTTCCTACTATTTTATTTCGCCCCTCCTCTCCCCTCGTAGAACGACCAAATCAGGGGGTTTACTGAATTTAAGGAAAATATATACGTATGTCTATGTACATGTATATATCAGTAACGTTACTACGGGGGGGGGGGGGGGAGCGGAGCTGCAGTGTATCCAGAGAAAGTATTTAGATGTCGGAGTGAAGCAACGCAGAAAAAGTAGCTGCTCCAGATTTTTTATATAATCTGAAAAACTACAAGTTATTTAACCCAACATTCTTTTTCTTTTTGTGAAAGGGGGGAGTGCTGACACCCATGCTGGAGTACGCCACTGCTGTAGCTTCACTATTTAAAAGGGGGGGGGGGAGATGTTCACGAAAAAATAACACTCTCGGAGAATATTATCGCATTGTATTCAAAAGGACAACAGTTTTCCATCTTCTTCTTTTAATAATAATAACTAAAACATCTACTTATTTCATGAATTAGAAGAATCACGCATTAAAAAAATACAGACAAATTGGACAAAGTGCCGTTACACAGATTTACCGAACACAAATTTATAATTTTACTATTAATAAACTGTTTGTGAAAATGTACTATACAAGTGTTTCCTATTTTGTAAAAGGAAATAACTTGTTTTCGGTTGAACTTTTTCAGAAACTGAACAACATTTTTGTTGTAAAAGAGAATGAATGAATTACTTTAAGATTAATTCAAAAACATACATCTTGTTTTTCAAACTTATTAAATATATTTTTCATGCATTAAGAAAGTCTTAAATACCATTTACAAACTTAAATACAAAAAATAAATAAATAAATAAATCACTTAAGGCTTAAGGCATGTTGCAGATTTTAGCCTATTTTAGTAAAAAGAGAAAAAAAAACACATTTCATTTTACCGAGCGTTTACCGCTTGTCAATTAATGAAAAACAAAGGAAACGAAATATTTTCCTAATCATAAAGAACCCCATCACTTCCCATTATTGCCGTTAGCAGACCCAAGTCAGAAGTTAGGAATGCACACGCCACGCTAACGTTTCGAAAAAAAGAACCAACACACGAAGGAGCGCCAACAACGATTTCCTGGGCAAAGACCGTGACCTTCGAGACTCCTCTCGAAAGTCACGCAAAGACGGGCCACAATGATTTCATCGGCAAACGCCGGCAGCACATGTTTTCCCCCGCGTCAGGAAAAGCAAAGAACAAGAGCTTACGAAGAATCCGGTATCACCGTCAGTCACGATAAACCGTAATGTATCGGAAACCGGTATCACCGTCAGTCACGATTAACCGTGATGTATCGGACCGCGATATACCGTGATATATCGCCAATCACGATATATCGAAAGATACAGCAATGTGAAATCGAACATCGCAATGAATGTGTAATACCGGTATTTTGCGATATATCGATATATCGCCCAGTCCTACTATGGACCTACTATTATTATTTTTGAGAAAAACATTATTTATATTACAAATCTTTATTAAATCTTGTATTAAAGTTGTTAACATTTATTAATGAAACAAATTAAACAGCATAACAATTTACTTAGCAATTAATAGACATTATATTAATTAACATTCATAATTCTATGAAATATTTGATCAGTTTAACGTGTTATTGTTCAATAATTATCTTTGGAATTTTATTATTATTCTTCTTTTTATTTTTATATACCCCTTCTAGCGCTGCCAATATTTTTTCATCTCTTTTATTTCATACAAATCAGTTCTGGAGTGGCATTTTGATGGTGGTTTAATTTTTTCTTGACTCCCAAGGATATAACATTTCATCTGGTTTTTCCGGCCACTTCCAGCTCTTGTTAGATTTTTCCATTTTCTTGTATTTCTTCCTAAATAACCTCATCCAATAGACACCCGCCATTTTATCTCGATCCCAACTTTCAGGATATTTAATATTGTTTGACTTGGCAAATTTATACGCCAATTTCATCAAACTTCTTAGTGTCAAGCCGTATTGTAGTTGAGAAGCTTTATTAATATAATCTAGTAACAAGAGTTCTTCATTATCTGAAAACACTTTGTGACTTGCAAGTTTCGATTTTAAATTAAATGGCTGAGTAGGATAATTTTCTTTTTTCAAGTGACGTGTCAGCGTAGTTTTTGATAAACCATAAGTCTTAGCTGCACTGTAAACTGTTAATTTATTCTCTTTAATAAGCTCTACAGCCCCCATTATTTTATCATAATTTGGCGATGGCCTCGTAATTCCCGTTTTACTTCGAGGCATTTTTGTATGTGAGAAGTATCAACAATCTGTTAAAAAAATAAACTATTTTATTACACTGTAAATACGTAACATTTTAAAATATTTTAAATATAACAAGGTAAACACAGTCCACGGTTCAAAGTGTTGTACCATGGACCTATCCATAGTACAACTGCTCTTTTAGGTCCAAGGTACAACACCCTACACATTTTAAAATAACTGCTTATTTTGTGTAATAGGTTACGAATTGAAAATGATTTAACGCTCAATTTACACGGCCAAATAAGTTGTTAAACATAAACAAAAAAGATTTTTAAACTTTTTAACAAAGGAAACAAGTTATTTACAAAAGGAAGAAACTAAAAAAATTTACTTTTAGGGTCACAAATTCTTTTTGGTCTCCTACTTCCAGATCTCGTTCGAGTCCAACTATCAAAATTTGTTATAAATGACAGCTAACAGATAGCACATGAACCAGTGTTGCCGCATTGCAAAATGAATCCGTGAAATATTTTTTTATATCATTAGGACCACAGTACAACAGGGTCCATAGTACAACAGGTTCCCCTAAATATTTTAGTCTAGCTTTATTACTACCACAGAAAGAATTAGAAATGTACTTTTTCATCGTGATAGCGTTTTGTATATTTATTGCTGGTTTTAAGTTTGTCTCCAATATAGCGTTTGACGAAAAAATTTCTGCCGTAATTCCGCAGTCCTGCTCAAAAACGTTCGTTGTTGAGAGCTCACCCTATTAGCCATTTGCATCTCACTGCGGTTATGCGCAAAGTGCATATTTAAAGGACCTTTTTTTTTTGTTCCCCAAGCATCGCCAAATGAATTGTAAGCAAAGAAATTTTATTCGAATTAAAAAGCATGCGCTGATTCCCTTTCATTAAAACTTTTAATAATAGTCACTGATTTTGCATGTATGCCATTTTGTTTTCCTTTCATTTTGATGGAAAGTGCTGTGTAAAATGATTAAAACATGAAACTTACCTTCTAAGGAAGAAGATGCTATAATTTTACTTCAGAAAAAAGGAATTTTACCGAAAATTTGTCATTGCCTCAATGATCATGAAATAAAGCTTTTATTTTTCACCTAATTAAACTAATTGTCAAATAAATTTCTGTATTGTACATTTAAGGGCCAAATTGTATTCTAGAGATCGCAACGAACTCATTTTAACCGTTTCGTGGGCGATTTATTTCTCTTGAATTCCTACCAGTTTTTTATGTTTTATTTTCAACTAGCTGTACCTTCGCTGTGGCTCAGTCTGGTTCGATGGAAAATCAAGAGAAAGCACATATTTCTAATATGTTTCATTTCACAATACTTGTTGTTTCATTGTCTGAAAATATAGATAGTCTGGTTTACCCTTTCTAGAACACGCAATATATAATTGTGCACGTGAGAAGCAATCCGTGTCTAGATATAAACTGCTCAATTTGATCGATTGGTCTTGAGCTTTATGTTTTTTTCACAATGCTTGCGGTCATTTTTTTTTTTTTTTTTTTTGTCGTTCCATTGTCTGTAAAGATTTTAATATTTTCTGGCACGGCACTTTGAAAAATTTCAATTTAAAAAGTTGCCCTTCAAAATAAACAATTTTTGTTTTAAAGTTCCCTTTGATCATTAAGTGCAAAAATACTAACAAAATACTTCAATAGAAACAGAAAAAACACAAAATTTTTAAATAGAAATAAAAATAGCTAAATTAAGCTGTTGCATTCAAAATAAGTAATCTTTATTTTAAAGTTCCATTTAATCTTCAAGTGCAAAAATACTAACAAATACCTCAATACAAACACAAAACTTTTAAATAAAAATGAAAATAGCTAAATTAAACTGTGGCCATTCAAATTAAGTAATAGCTTTACCCTGCCACACGTTGCAGTGGCTCGTTCTCCTTAATAAAACATTAAAAAACGAAATAATTAAATCAAAATTAAAAGTGATATATAAAAACACGCACGTAATCGAACGCAATGTTGTGGCAAAATTTCAAAGCAATCGGTGAAGTACTTTCGGAGATTTGAGGTGACGAACAAACGAACACTTTTTATTTATATAGATTAAGCTAACACTAATTCCCCGGAGTTGAGGAAACTGCTAATTATTATTTTTGGATCAAGGTAAGCCTTAAGAAATCGAACTAAAAAGCTTATAACTGACGTTCTTATTGACTTAGAAACTTCGAACAAATTTCATCTTGTGCAGAAAAATCAGCGCTTTCGAACAATATATTATATTATATTATATTAATATGTGCAAGGTTTTATTCACCCACATATTGGTAAATTTGTGTGGAAATTTGCGTAAAATTGGAATAAAAAATGGAACTACCTGTCGGATTTTTTTTCTAACAGGTCTATAAACCATCCTCTTGAATCACTCTGTCTACTGGCAAAATTTCAAAGCAATCGGTGAAGTACTTTCGGAGATTTGCGGTTATGAACAAACGAGCACTTACGTTTTTATTTATATAGACTAATTGACAAGCACGGCGTTGCGCGGGATCACATTGCATCATTCGCAGGCCAAGTGACACATGTCCAAAATTTTGTTGTAAGTATATGAGGAAAATGTTTCTTACAAAATCCAAGGAGAAGATTGGTAACAGTCCTTAAAAATCCCATTTAAACAGTAAAACTCGTTACAAATCACTATTACGTTAAAAACAGCAACCTCTACAAATTCCTTTTTGGTATTTTTGTAAACGAACGGAGTATTGCCAAGCGGGAAAGACAAGTAAACGGCCATTTGTATTCTACTTTCCCGTAAAAGAAAAAACAGATAATAACAAAGTATGAAAGAAAATATTGGTTAAAAATAGGTAAAAGTAAAAAAAAGTGAAGTAATTAAATAAAAATTGAAAAATAAAAAAAATATTTGAAAGTAGGGTTTTGAGATTGGGAAAATGTGTGTCTGTCGGTCTGTCCCCCCCCCCCCCCCCCCCCAATAACTTCTGAACGAATTGTCCAATTCCGAAGATATTTTTTTTTTGCATTCGAAAGATCTCGGCGAGAACATCTCATTTCCGTATTTTGCTTTCTGATTTGAACAATTTTTTGTTCAATTCTGAGCAGTTCAAAAAATCTAAACATTAGCGTCTAAAGGCAAATTGTGTAAACTCTGGGCGTAAGATCCAAGTTCCTATGAACAAGCTTATTGTAAGAAGCTCTAGGTGAGAAATATTTTTTGATTTAATTAATTTTTGTTCATTTTTAAACAGTTCAAAAAAAAAAAAAACATTAGCGTCCACAAGGAAATTTCAATCCTATATAAATCCTGATCTAACAGACGGATTTGCTTGGAACAAAGTTTATCGGAAAGCTCTTATGACGTAGAACGTGTACAGATACCAAGTTCAACCAGAAATAAACGAGCCTATTTTCCTATGAATTTTTTTTATCGTGATTTTCAAGGAGGTTTTCCAATGAATGAATGATTAAATAAATGAATGAATGAGTGAGGGAATGAATGAACAAATGAGTGAATATATAATAAAATTAATAAAGGAGTGAATAGATGATAAAAAATAAATGAGTGAATGATGAAAAAATAAATAAATGAGTGAATGAATGAAAAAATAAATGAGTGAATAAATACATGAATGAGTAAATGAATGAGTGAGTGAATGTGTTGAATAAAATTAAAAGCACGAGCTTCTCTTAACTTTATCTGTTAACTGTGCACGTCTCTCGTGTCAGTTGTGTTCTCTGTAGTTTAAATGTTGCTTCTTTATTAAATGTGTTGTCGTTATCCTGCTGCCTCATTTTCTTGCTTATTTAATATAATCTAAGTGGTTATGGGAGCCCAGTTATGCTTTGCTCTGTTGTTTGGTTTATAAGTAAGATTATGAAAGTTTATTTTAAAGAATACGTCAACTAGTTTCGTGAACGGAAAGCTTTCTTCGATAGAGTATGAATTCGTAAGAATAGCAGTTTCTTCTTGGGTTAAACGTTTATCTTTTGAATGCACGTATATTTTTGAAGCTATTTTGATAATAAATAGGGAAAATATGAATACAATTCACTCAATCGATAAATTGGAAGGAGAAAGAAACTGGGTGAGCTGGAAATTTGATGTTGAACTTCAGATCACAATTCAGAAAGCTATGCCTGTTGTTCTCGGAGAGGTCATAAGACTGGCAATGCCAGAAACTGATGCAACTGAGGAAATTCGCAGAGAATATACCAGAAATCTAAAGATATTTGAAGATGCCGATGCGTTCGCTCGCTTTATTATAGGTTCAAGTGTGAGGTCAGAACCGAAGCAACATATTCTCACATGTAAATCTGGCAAAAAGATGTGGGATGCACTTCACACGGTATATGAACAGAAAAATGAGCGTCGTTTAGATCTATTATATTCTCGACTGTTGAATGACATTAAAGATCCTGTTGATAGTATAGCTACTCATGTGTCAAAGCTACAACGAATTTGGCAAGAGTTGCAAGATGAATTAAAGAGTGAAAATGTTCAGTTGCCCAAATCGATGCTGTTGAACCGAATACTCAATACTTTGCCAAATGAATATCTAGAGTTTAAAAACGCATGGGAATCTGTTCCTGGAGATGAAAGAACTGTAGCGCCTTTGACAGAGAGGCTTAGGCTTCATGAGCAGCGTTTGGCGGAAATTAAAAACGGACATCCTGAAAATGGTGTTGTTGTCCTGTTAGCAAAAGATAATCTTGCTAAAAAGTCGCCAAAGAAGAAAGCCAAATTTAAAAAGAAGGCTTTCAAATGTTTTTACTGTCAAAAATTTGGACATGTGAATAAAGATTGTGAGTTGTTAAAATCAAAAGATACCGATACAACTCAGGAACAAGCATTCATGACGCTGACAAACGGTATGACAGAAGACCGTTGGCTCATAGACTCAGGAGCGTCTCATCATATATGTTCCAAGCTAGAATGGTTTTCGACATATTCACCTTTTAAGGAACCTAAACTTCTCAAGTTTGGTGATGGCACATTTATGCAATCTAATGGTGAAGGAACTATTAAAGTAGAAATGCTTGTTAATAGTAAATGGAAACCTGGATATCTTAGTAGCGTTTGGTTTGTACCTAAGAGTGCTCAAAATATCTTTTCATCAGGTGCTGCACTGAATCATAATTTGACAGAATATGCAACAATACTAGAGTTTTTAAGAACAAGAAGGGTGAAACTGTCGCTGTTGGCTTAAGAAGAAATAGTAGTGTTTATCATCTTTTAATGCGAGTGATTACTCCAACAAATTCTGCCTGTATTGTGGAAAATAGCAATGATATGCAATTATGGCATGAACGTTTAGGACATCAAAATAAGAAGCATGTGCAGAAGTTTTTAAGAAATCAGGGGATTGACGTGTCTCTTAATGAAGAATTCTGTGATGCCTGTGCATATGGGAAAATGCATCCACTCTGTTTGGGCAGCAGGCCAGATAGACCATCAAAAGTTGGTGAAATGGTTCACGCGTATGTCTGCGGACCCATGGCGGAGCAGTCGCTTGGAAAAAGCAGATATTTTGTGGTGGTTAAAGATGGGTTTTCAAAATATAGAAGTGTATACTTCATAAAAGGGAAAACTGAAGTGAACGATAAAATATCTCAGTTTATTGCGGAATCCAAAGCTAGAGGTTACACCATCAACGAACTTCTGACAGACTGTGGGAAAGAGTTCAATAATTCTGCCATTTTTCCAATAACACAAAAAGCTGGCATAAATCATCATAACTCCATGGATTATGAGCCTGGGCAGAATTGTTCAGTCGAGAGAGAAAATCGTATCTTAGTCGAAGCAGCCAAAACATTGCTGCACGCCAAAGATCTCCCCGAGCGCTTACGGGCAGAAGCAGTTAATACAGCTGCTTACATTATTAACCGAACTGGCCCGACCCCTGTTGAAAATAAATCACCTTACCAACAGTGGTATGACAAAGAGCCTGCCATTGATCATCTGAAGGTGTTTGGGGCAGAATGTTTTGTTTACATACCAAAATGTGATAAAAAAGCTCGAAAAGGACACCTAGTTGGATATTCTTCAGATAAAGACGGGTACAGAATTTGGATACCAGAGACTGATAAAATTGTTCTCTCAAGAGATGTTATTTTCAAAAATGAAATACCAATCAAGATGAATTTCCAAATATCTGTTTCTGAAAATTCACCAAAGCAGTCTTCTAGAAACGAAATATACACTGGTGTAGAGACCACGAGAATGATATCGTCTGCAAAGGCCTGTATTTGGACGTTTTCAGACCCTTAGCGAAAACTAATGCAAGGAGCATAAGTACAAAATTCAGTGTATTGTGAGCAAGGGTTTGCTAACAAAGTGTAGTACATGGGTGCACCAAAGGGGAGGGACGAACGGGTCAAGTCATCCCGCCTCCCCTCAAGTAATCTGGTAATCTGCGGAAATTATTATTAAACACCTCGAAAATAGTTTTAGCTTGAGTCTTACAATGCGTAATATTTGATTTTGTGATTTCAGTTTAGCTATCAATAATTTCTAAAATTCAATAAATTTAAAATATTTACATCTCTTTTCATAATTACTAAAATGGACTCAAAACACGATTTCAGAGGCCTATTTTTTGAGGTTTTATGGGAGTGCTGTGCAGGACTGTTACACTCTTCATGACCTGAGGATATTGTCGTATATAGGTTTCTTTGAACATTCAGAAATTTTTTTGAATGTTGTTTATTATTTATTATCAGGGCTCGAAAAATCTCAAAAATTTTACATGCCCTGCCGGGCATGTTTGTTTAAAAAATACATGCCCGAACAGTTTTATTGCATATTAATAAAAACATTTTCATTTGTCGTATAGCATTAATCAGAAAAAAAATTAAAATTTTGGAAAAATGTTTTTATCGAAATCTTTGATTAAAAAATTACATACCCTGCCGGACATGTAATAAGAGTAGAAGATTCATGTCCAATCGGAAATTTGCGTAAGCAGTTTTGGAGGTTGGCGAGCGATGGCGACCTGGGGGCGGGATCCCCTTGTAAATATATAAATAAATACACGAAAATGAAATTAGAAACGTTAATTGGTTTAACCACAGGTTGGGGAGGGGGGGGGGGAGGGAACAAAAAAATGTTTGAATAAATTTTGATTTTGAAAACTTTTTATTTTTATTAAGTTTTAATTTAATTGCAAAACTGCCATATTCTAAAATAGCCATAGAGATTTTCACTTAATTATTATCAGTTTATTATTATTTTTATTATTTATTTATTTAGTTATTTTTTTTTAATATGCAGTGAAAATATTGTACCTCCCTTTTTTTTACCTCAGGAAACCTGAAAAATCTGGGATTGGGGGGGGGGGAGAAGTTTTTGTTATTTATTTGTTGGATTAATACTGAGTTTTATATTAGAAAGGGAGAGAGAAAATATTTTCGAATGCATTAAAATTGAATCTACAACGGGGAAAAAGAATCCTTTTTTTCCAAGTTCCGATTGCAAGTGCGTGAATTTTTTTTTCTTCAATAGATGAAAGTTGTTTCCGTACGCAATTCGGATTTCTTTTTTTAAAACAACATTTGTTTTATTGTGTTTTAATTTTTTGTGTGGATTGCATTTATTACTTTGTAAACAATATGAATTTGTTTAACAATTTTCATATGCAAAAATAGTATCAGTTTGCACATTAAAGACATTCAATTAGTTTTTCTATGTGCATTTCGTGACTTAATGATATGGAATTCTTGAAAGAATTTTTTTGCATGTAGTAGTTTTCCAAACTTAATCCAATTTCATTTAAATGGATGGCAGCTTTTGTTAAACTAATCAATAATAGATGGCGCCACATACATTTAATTACTCGGTATTTGAAAATTTGTCCGTTACAAAATAATTAATAAGCATTTTGTTGCTTTCAATTATGTAGACTGGAAAATAGACACTTGTGTTTTGTGGTGTATGCCGCACATGCATTCACAAATATTTTTTGTTATCGGGAAAAATGCATCATTTTGTGCGTGTCTAAAATATTCGGTTTTTTAAAATTTTAATTAGTAATATATTATTGCTATATTAAAATTATCCTCCCAAAAGCGATGGCCCCCTTCCCCCCCCCCCTCTCAAACACTACGAAAACCTCTCGAAACACGATACTCCCTCCAAAAAAAAGAGATTGTCCTTTTATATGCTGCATTATGATCTGTAGCAATTTTCATTTTCACGAAATAATTTTTTTGGGTAGTTACACTGAAAATTAAGGAATTTACATAAATAAAATACTCAGCCTATAGAAATTTAGTTCATTACAGCTAATACGTACCGCAGATTAATTCAACTGTGAAATCAACTACACACACTGAACACTGTTTATTTAAAATATCTATTCAAATTGGTTTTATAAATTCTTAACTAGAGAATTAGTTCTTGAATTTTACCACTTCTTCGGAGCAAGGCCGTAGCCAGAAATTTTTTTCGGGGGGGGGGGGGGGCCTTGATCTTGAAACACTTATGTTGAGGAAAGTTTCAGGGAGGAATATCTGCTACATTGCGAAAAATTTCGGGATCGTGGACCCCCCCCCCCCCCCCCCCCCGGATACGGCCTTGCTTCGGAGCAAAAATCAGAAAAGTGGAGCAATCTGAAAGAGGTAAAAAAAGTCAGTTCATCGTTGGTTTCAAACCTGTCCTCTTTCCTCGCTAAAATATTCTTTAAAGTATTGAAATAAGATTTTGAAAAGGAGCCGTATACATATTAAAATGAATCCTAACTCCCAAAATTGAAATGATGGGGTATAGTTTTGACAACAGAATTGAATTCAGCGTGCTCAAATTGGCCTAAATACCAAATTTGAGTAAAATCGCACCATTGCCGGAGATATTGAAAACGAGACCACCTCTAGTTTCAGTATTTTAATTTATAAGTCGAGGTCCATAAAGATATAAAAACAAGCATTTAAGGAAAATTTTCACAATTTTCACAATTTAATTCTGAAGCAACGGGTGAGCGGAATTATACGAAAATTGGAAAACAAAGTCAAATTTTGATGCTGAATACAAACATGTCGTAAAAAAGGGGGATTGTCATTCAAAATTTTAAAGTGAATGCTCATTTTAATATGAAGACGTCCCCTTAACAAAATTTTAACAAGAGAATTTTATAGGGTACATTATTCCTGGTATAATCTATAATGACATATTTCATGTGATTTTAGTGTAAATAGTATTCAAATACGGAGTGTTTCGTTTTTTTTCTCTCGCCTGTACTGAGTTTTATGAAACTATTTGTTATTGATGTACCATTGTTTTGTTTAAAAAAATATTTATTGAGATCGCTTTTGTGATTTTTTTTCTCTTCTATTTCTCTAAACTGACCTTTCACACTTTTCGATCCAGAAGGGGGGGGGGGGGGCGGAGACGTCCCAACTTCTTATCTTTTGAACATCTGTTGCATTCAATGCACAGACGGCGATCCACTTACGTTAATGTCGCAACTATCCGGCGTGAAAAAACGAGACGAATTAGATATAAAAAGTTGCAAAAGTTTTCTAAAAATAGAGCTTTATCTTTCTTTAATGCTTATTATTAGTTTCTGCAGTGATAAAGCTCACGAGTTTAAACCGCCTTTAATTCTCTTGCCAAGTTATCAGTAGATGAAATGAGTTTGCACATTTTCAACTGCCATTAAGGCTTTTTTTTTTTTTTGGTTTTTTTTTTCAGACTTGATGTGATATAAACAGTAGCGTCACAAGTGTGGGGGACGGTCTGCACCGGGCGAGGGGGGGGGGGGAGGCGCTGGAAATGATGAAGTATCTTTGAAAGATGCATGGAATGTCAATGGTGCAGAATTTCCGGAAACATTTTTTTCTATTAAATTTTAATTTTGATGATAATTTAATCTGTTGAATATTATATTTAATTTTGATAGCATTTTTTACATTAATTTTTATGGGCACATCGCAATTTCGCCCCAGCGCAGGACAAGTCCGCTAAAAATTCCCTCTTCCCTATGGGGCTATAGATGCGACTATAGCGAAGTTTTCGATTTTTTGGTTTATTTTTATTTGATGGAATAACGTCTACAAACATCATCTCTGAAAAAAACTTTATTCTGCGGTAAGTATTTATTTTTAAAATAATTTTTAAAGTTCAAGATCAGTAAGCGACGCAAACAATTTTCTGCGCACGTACGTCACTTTAGGGTGCCAGTTGCGCAATTCCCATTTCCGCGAAGGTGTGGAAAATTCCCGTTTCTGCGACCGAAACTTATGCGGGTGCTCTGTCCCCCTCCCCCTTCTTTAAAATGAAAATGCCAAAACAAATTTTAAGTCATCCATTTTTAGCTGACTTTCCCGTAAAAGTGAAAAAAAAAAAAAAGACTGTCTACGTCTATCGTAAAAATATCGTTAGAAACAAAGAAAAGTCACAATTGAAGTAATAAAATAAAGAATGAAAAATAAAAAATTCGAATGTAGGGCTTGAAGATGGGGAAAATGGTGTCTGTCGGTCTGACTCTCCCTCTCTAGTAACTTTTAGGAAATTGTCCGATTAGAAAGATTTTTTTTTTCCATATTTTCTCATTTCCATATTTTATTTTTTGATTTGAACAATTTTTGTTTAATTTTGAATGGTTCAAAAATTTTTAAAATTAGCTCCTACGGGAAAATTTCAATCTTGATTTAACGGACGGATTTTCTTTGAACAATCGAAAGGAGATTATTGTGTAGAATATGTACAGAGATGAAGTTCATCCAGAACTGAATGAGCCTATTTTCCCATGAAAGTTTTTGATCTGAATTTTCAAGAATATTTCGGAGTCAAACAATTATATTCTGGAGCCAATTTATTTAAAAAAAAAAATCAATAAGGATTTGTATCATAATAGAAATATTTGGCGAGCAGTAGTATTCATATGAATGATATAGAAGAAAGTTCCTTGTCGGCCACAATAGACTAGTTTAATTACCTTTTTCAGTACCAGCAAGCGCCGATGAAAGCAAATGCCTCTCCTTGATGTTATTAAGGATTATCCTCACCAAGCAATGTTAACGGTTATATGAATAAGGAACTGAAACTGTTAATTTCCCCCTTTCGAACAAATTTTCCGGGAAATAGGTAAAACCAAAAGGAAATTGACCCCGCATCAGCAAAATACTGTACGCCTGTCTATAAGTTCTTTTTTTAAAAATTAAACTTTTAATTTTTGGGCTAGGCCTTAACTGGAGACCTGGGGATCAGGCCTGTCGTACGAATTCTTTTATCCCTGACACCGACTTATCCGAAGGCCGTTTGTTCTATCTAACTTGGCCCTTTTTTCACAATTATTTTTTGTTGAGTTATCATTCATTTTTGAAAAGCTAAAATTTGTTTTTATATTGACGATAAGTTATACTAAATTAAACCAAACTAAATTGTCGCTAGTAATTATTTTAGATTTTTTTCGTTTGTTTCCATTTCTCCATCTTTACTTAAGTAATCTGTTTAAAACGTTGAATAGGTCTGTACAACAACCACACTGGATTCTTTGTACTCAGCGTGAGTCTAGCCTTAAGGCGAAAAATTAAAGCGGAAAGTGAATTTCAATCCATGAACATAAATTATTTTCCTTCAAGCGCGAGAGAGCATCGTTTATGTTACGGCAGAAAAGTACGGCCGGCCATTTTAAGTCGATAGGTATGATGCTACCTATTATGAGTATGCTAGTAGCTTTGAACATAACGTAAATTTTTTTGAAGTTTCGGATTTTTCCTTTTATGTATGCTCAATTGTCTACCTTGATGCCAAGTTTCAAAGTCACTCAGAAGTAGATTATGTTTTTGATGAATGAGTTAGTGAGTCATTTAGTCAGTGATAAAAATGACATTTTTCAGACCTTAATAATTCCATAACTATAAGAGGTACATCAATGAAATTTGATATACCAAGAGGTTAAGGGATCCATATTAGACGTGCGAAATTTCAAGTATGTAAGTCTAATAGTTTTGAGTAATGATGGGGTCGAAAGTAGCTCGAAATGGTTCGGGTAACATACACATTGTCCAGTGTCGCCGTTTCTGAACTTTGCGGACTCACTGCCTTGTGTGTGTCTAGATAAATAAATAAATAAAAAGGAAAGGCAAAATATTTAAGAAATTTGAATTATGACATTTAAATAAAATCATTCGCTTATGATCGTTTGAATTTTATCAGTCTGTAGGCGTGTCCTCCCAGAGCATTCGTTTCCATAGCAACCTGATAACTACGAATCGGCCGTAATTTGATTTAGTACCTTGTGAATAGTGAGAACGTCACATGTAAAGTCAAATAGATATACTATGTAATTATTACGTCACTTTTGCATCACAGGCTTGTATGGCCGTCAGCATGTGAATTGATAAAAAGTAAATGTGCACGAGTTGTGGAATGATTTCTTCTCTTTTTTATCCCTAGCATCGGAATAAAATTCCTTCTGTGACATTTACAGGCACTTACATTTTATGAAGTCTTTCGCCTAATTGGTGCAGTAATAAGCATTTAAATACACGAAGGATATTTATTATGAATATTATTTTGTCTTTCATATTTTTCTCTCGCGATTGTTTTCTTCCTGATTTGTTTTTCTTCAAAAGTATTCCAGCTGATTTTTTTTTTTTTGGGGGGGGGGGGGGGAGAAGGGGAGAAAACATACCTTGTCAGCATTGGACTCTGATGACTAATCCTTTTTTAGCCTACTTTCCCGCAAAAGTAAAAAAAAAAAATAATAATAAAGCATGAAAGAAGACTTAATGTATCGTGAAAATATCGTTAGAAATCAAGAAAAGTCAAAAATAAGATAAGTAATTAAATAAAGATTGAAAAATAAAAAATTTGAAAGTAGGGTTTTGAGATGGGGGGGAAAGGTGTGTCTGTCGGTCTGGTCTGTCTGTCCCCCCCCCCCCCCCTAATAACTTTTGAACGAATTGTCCGATTCGAAAAATTCTTTTTGCATTGGAAAGACCTGGGCGAGGACATCTCATTTCCATATTTTACTTTTGATTTGAGCCCTTTTTTGTTCAATTTTGAACAGTTCAAAAAAATTTAACATTAGCGCCTATGGGGGAAAATGAAGCAAATTATGTAAACTCTGGATACAAGATCCAAGTTCCCGTGAACAAGCTCACTGGCAGACGTTCTTGGCGTGAAATATTGATTTGAACAATTTTTGTTCATTTTTGAACAGTTCAAAAAAAAAATTAACATACCGCCTACGGGGAAATTTCAACCCTATATAAATCCTGATCTAACGGACCGATTTGCTTGGAACAAACTTTATCGGAAGGCTCTTATGACGTAGAACATGTACAAATAAAAAGTTCATCCAGAAGTAACGAGCCTATTTTCCTATGAAATTTTTTGATCGGGATTTTCAAGAATATTTTTGAACTAATGAATGATTAAATGAATAAGCAAAAGAATGAATGATTTAATAAATGAATGATTGAATGAATATGTATTAACCGTTGAAAAAGGTATATTTGAAGCAATTAAGAACTAAAGCTAAACGAGAAAGACTGAGAGAGAGATAGCTAGATTATAAATTTGAATTCGGTGTATACGGGAAAGTAGGCTCGTCTAGTTCTAGACGGAACTTCTTGTTTTAGATTTAGTTTCTTTTCTGGGAGAATGTATCCCTCTCCCCACTCCATCCAAATGTATTCCTTTAGCTTCCGAATTCCCCAAATATTGATTTTTGTTTGTTCTTCGCTGTTTTTTTTGTAATTGTACTTTTTAATGGTGTAATCGAATTGTTTGCAGTTGACTTCGAACTGAACTAAAGCACTAAAAAAAAGAAAGTCCAGATCAATTTTTGATTTTCTTTTGCCAGTTATTATACTCTAAAGTTAATATGCGTATCAAATACTGGACCTTAATTGTAAAAAAAATGATAATTTTTTTTTCTTACCTTTAAACGTGCTGCAATTGGTGATTAATTAAGGGGGGGGGGGGGTAGTACGACTGTATTGAAAGCAAACACCCATCTTTTGATTGTTTAGGTTTAATGACATTTTAGAACACAAAAACAAAAACACTTTACTAAATTTTTCTACGAAACTGTTATTAAACCTTTTCCCCGTTGTTTAACCGAACTAATCGAATTCTCTTTCTCAACTCAAAAATGTTGCGTAAATACACGGGGAGAAACTGAGACTTGCAAAAAATATTTATGTTTCTGCCTTTTTGTTATCGTTTACATTGAGCAACGCAGCTTATAAATTAACGTATTACAAATAAAAGAATATTTTCTGAAATAAATAATAACAGGAGAAGGCTAGATCATTGAAAATCTATCGTGAATTATGAGGAAAATGTATGCAAAGATGAGCAGGAATCACAGTAATCTTCATTAAAAAAATATGAATACTTAATTGCATCGCGTGCAGTGTTTTAATGATTAAAATGTACTGAATTTATGGTTGGTTTTTTATGCGTGGAAAAAATAAAAAATTCGAAATCGTCGAAACGTTTCTGTTAAGCAAAAAAAAAAGCTTTATGTCAAAAAAAAAAACCGCTTTTTGTTTTTTTCAAAAATAAACACTATCTAAAAATAAGTAAATAATTTTGATTCAACGAACAATTGCTGTAACAACTGTAGTGTTTGTGTGAAATGGTGTATTTCCGCCTCCGAGCTTAAAGTCTTGAACTTTGAAAGTTGATGTAAATATTAATCCGCACTTTGATTTGTGGTGAAAGTCTTCATTAAAGCATTCCCATTGTGAAACTCAAATAAATATTTACCTTGCTTACATGTGCGTGCTGCATTGTGATTTTAATGCGCATCTAAACACTTTAAATTATCAACCCCTAGATTATAGAACATCGTAGATGTCGATCAATACTTGTCTCCATCGCATCCTCTGGCACTTGGTAAATCAGTTCATCCCAAGTAGCTCTTTGTTAGAAATACGAGATAAATTTAAATACTGAAGAAAAGTTCTTTCTAACTAATATTGTTCCTCCCTTATATTTTTCCTCAAAAAATATTTTGAAATTCCTAAAAATAAATACAATTATTTATGTACTAATTTAATAATCTACCTTTTTTGTAATGCTTTTTGTTCCGTAGCTTTTTCTCCATTATGAATTGCTTAATTTTATTTTTATGTTTAAGAGTGACAGTATAATCTATGTATCATTTTTCAACTGAGCTGTAATTTTTACTCTTGAAATAAAACTCTTTGGAATAAATTAACTTGAATCGGTTTCTGACAAATTAATACAGGGTTCTTAAGGGTCTAGGAAAATTTGGAAACCTGGAATAGTCTTGAGAAATAGAAAAATACCCAAAACGTCATTCGGAGTCAGAAAAAAAAAAAAAAACTCCTTCTACTATTATGATCACGTAAATGCAGTAATAGAAATTAAAAAAATATGATAAATTTTAGGCCCGGGAGGACTGTGCTATTAAATATTGTGTTGCATGAAAGTAAAATTTTACATGATAGAAAAAATAATTCTTAACATTTTTTTTTATGTTAAGCTGTTTCCATTTGCTTTATTTACGTTTATTTCTCATGTCAGGGAAATTGGTTTCGAACAGTTAAAGAAGTTTATCTCTGATACGGAATGATAAAAGATGGTGGTAGGAACCACCCTGTAATAATTTTCGTTGACTCGAATTGGAATTAGATTTTGTTTCGCGGATCTTTTAAAACTATATATACATGTGTGTGTGTGGGTATTTTAGTTCATCAGTGCTAATAGACAATGTGACAAATGAATCGTTTAAATGAAATCATAAGAAGAGAATCGTTTAAACGAAAATGTTAGAAGACAATTGTTTAAATAAAAATATGAGAGGACGATCGTTTAACTGATGACGATCGCTTAAAATGTAAGTAAAAATGTTAAAAAACAATCGTTTAAATTAAAAACATGGTTCTGTTATCTTCCAAAGGACAATTTACCAGTGCTGTAATCCAAAAAGTAGCAGAAGCTGTACTGTATATAACAAGGGGTGGGGTGGCCAAGCTCCTTGATAGTCAGAGTTATTTTTCAAAATTTGAAATTTTTCGCAAGCCACAATTAAATACGTATTTAAAAGGTATGCAAAAAGATATTAAAAATATTTTTTCTACAGAAATTATATTTATTGAAAACATATGAATAAAAGTGCAAAATATGTGTATGAATTTAAATATTAAAAATTAAACACATTTATTTCACTTATCTTGATAAATCTTTAAAATTTGGTGAATAATTGGTGACAACACTTCTCAGTAATTCTTTGAGATGCTGGTTAGTTAATACTGATCGGTGTTTGGATTTCACGGATTTTAAAGTGGAATAAAATGATTCACAAAAGTACGTTATGCCGAATATTGAAATAATTGACAAGCAACCTTTTTTAATTCAGGTTTTTTCGAACCTTTTTTAATTCAGGTTTTTTCGATTCTGGTACAAATTTCTAAAATTCAGTAATCGACGTCGACTTTTATTTTAAATGCACAACTTGATCTTCTTGCATCTCTATTAATTTTAATTCTCCAGATGTTTTTTGGGTCATAGTTATATTGGAAATGGATTCAGAAAAAAAATCAGGAGACGATTTAAAGTATTTCAAGTCTTGAAATCTATTTTGGAATTCCGTGCATATTCCTTCTAGCTTTTTTATATGCTCGTTGAGTCGAGAGCCACAAATAGTAATCCTTCGAAGAGCCGCAGATTGTCCACCCCTGGTATATAATTTCAAAAGTCAGTAACAAAATTTTTAGATGAAATGAATAATTTATATTAAAATACAAAAAATATATAAGCTAAGATATTTTTTATTTTGAAAATACATCCTATATAGCAGAGCGATGCAGATTCGTCTGGACAAGGCCGTATCCAGAGGAGGGGCCCACGCCGCCCCCCTCCTCTCCTCCGAAATTTTTCGCAATGTAGCATATATTCCTCCCTGGAACTTTCATTAACATAAATGGATAAGGCCTTGCGTCTGGACCTTGCCCCGTTTTTGATTGCTCATCAGTTGCGGAACTGGAGTTTATACCAAGCAATACTCGCAAGCATTTTTTGTTTGAAATTAATCAACTGATGGTCCGTAGCATTAATAAGGATTAAGTTTGAGTCATTTGAATAAAGACGTTCGTAAATCTGCTATAATATTGTTCATTAAACTAAATTCGTGTTCAGACACAGAGCACGACAGAGTTGATGCCCCTCCAATACATTCCTGTATTTTATACCCAGCGTTACCTTTGGCCTTTAGCAAAGCCCCGGATTTGCATCAAGCAGATCAGGGGAAGAAAATCCACCGTTACGATGTCATGCCATTCATATCGCATTCGCACCAACACTCAACATCTACTAGCGTACGCTACAGTTCTAAAAAATCCAAGGAAGATGAGTTACGGCGCAAAGAAAACAATAAGCCAATAAGCAATCTCCTTTATTACGTTAAAAAGAGAAAGACACTTTTACCAAGGACTTTTTAGGGGTCATTCATAAATGATGTCACGCTCCGAGGGGGGAGGGGGTTCAAGGAAGTGTGACAGTTTGTGACATGAGGAGGGGGAGAATGTAACAAGAAGTGTGACATCGTAAATTTTGATTTCTATAAAAACATTTAAAATTAGCAAATTAAACTTGTTTTATGCTAATGTAGCACAGCACAGCGTTACATCTGACAAAGGGGGTGGAGGTATGTTGAAGTGTAACACTTTGTGACAAGGAGGGGACGGGGGTCAAATATATTGTAAAAAGTGTGACATTTTTGAACGATCCCTTTTGTACCAAATATTCAAAAATTGCCAACAACAAAATAAAATGTTTTCCTCATTCTACTTCGGGATTGAATACTTGCTATTTTATTTCATTTTTGTTATTGTTAATTCTTTCTTCGCGTAAAAAAATGACATTCTTTGCCGATATGACCTTTGAAATTCCCTTAGTACTGAAGAGTTGTAAATATTTGGAGCGACTTTTATCAATTGCGAAATAGAGTTTCTATAAAAGGCATGATTTAGTATTTTAACCGGATTTCGTATCAGTTTTTGGATCTTCATATAATTTAGATATCGATTTTTCTTCGCCTACATGTAAAGAACAAGGAATAAGGTACTTAAAATTGTTCATCATAGAAAAAAGCTTCCTCGTTTTCTAACTTTGCTTAGCATACTTATCAGTATTTGCTACCTTTTTAAATTATAGGACTTGCTCAGGCCCGTAATTTCAAAAATTCCAGAGGAAGCAAAGGGTATAAACTCAATGTATATTACATAAAAAAAAGCAACAAAATAACAGGTAAGGTCAATTAGCCTAAATGAGAAAGTCCCTAAATGAGACAAAGTTGCTTACTTTAAATATTACTGCAAGAAATGTTCATAAGTGCTGCTATGTATTAAAACATAGGAATTTCGGGAAGAAAATGCGAAATCTCTCACCGCATTAAAAGCGTTTTTGTTAGGAAACTACCTATTGTAATCAATATCACTCATTTTGTATCCAGTGACGTAGCGTAGCGATGCCAATGCAAACAGTGAGGTCGCATTAGGGCTTTTGCCTTTGGGGGCTCCTTTGCAAGTCGAGGCTCCGAGAAAAGATTGCTTACTTTAAATTTTGTGTAAAAAACGTTAAAAAATCAGACTAATAATTAATGATGAAATTAATAATAATTAATGATGAAAATAATAATAATTAATGGGGAAATTAATATCATCTATATTTTTAATATTCACCATGGATATGGCATATATTTTTGCATGTCTGTACCCAGTCAGAAGATGTTCGATTGTAAATGGAAGTGAGAAAATGCGCGCGCACAGTCTACTAAGAGTTACTTCAATCCCAAAGATTCAAAAAATCGAGAAAGAAAAAATTTTAATTTCAAACTATTCTAGTTTTTCTTTTTTCCACCTGTAATCTGTAATGTGTAGTAAATTTTCATGTTTTAACTGCAAAAAAGAAAATTCAGGGGAGGGGGGCCCTCTACCAACGCTTGCATTCGGGCCCAAATTATCTATCTAAGCCACTGTTTGTATCGCCCCCAACATTTCCTAAACGCGACAAAAAAGCGCGAGTTAGCGATGTGTAATTTTTTGGGTTAATGTTTGAAGATCAAATAATTCCATCCACATTTTAACATTGAACGGCATCTTGTTTAGCCTGTCCCAAGTTAGAAAAAGAACAGAGGATTTGTTTTTATTTATAATCGTTTGAAAATATGAGTTGCATTTAGGATAATGAATCACTCTTGTCGAACTAATTGCGCCAATTGAAAATTTCTAAATGCAGCACTAATATCCAAGATCCGGAGAAGCTTTTGCTTCAACCAGAAGTTTTTCTTTTTTCTTTCTATTCCATTTTTTATGCTTATTTTAATAAAATATTTAAAAGTAAATACTCTAAATAATTGAAGTTCTCTGAGCCATTCTAACTTCTATGCATTTTGATTTTTTTTAAAAATTGAACTGCATTCAATAGTGGCCTGTATTTCAGCAAAAAGGAGAACTTGTATTTAAATCAATGTAATATTTTTTCCAAGCTGAAACGTTCCGCGCTCTGAAAATTCTTGGGGTGAATGGAAATAATTAAATTTTGCTTATTTTAAATGCAATTAACTAAATGTATTTTTTACAAATATAGAAATTTTAAGTTAATTAAATTCTTAGAATTATCATTTGAGTTTATATGTGTATTTGTTATTTTATAAGAGGAGTTAATGCCTTCCGGCGTGTTTTAAGGTTCATTCAAGTATTTTTACTTATCACTTGTGTATTAAGATTTATTATTAATAAAAGTTAATTTTTCTTTAGTAAAAAAAATAAAGTTAATAAGAAATTTGAAAATTTTGGGTTTTTTTCTTTTGAATACGTAATAAAGAATTTTAAAATCCCTTCTACTTTTTACTAACCAATATTTCCTTGCCAAATTTTTTTGTTGTGGTGTTACCCCCCGAATGAGGCCAATGCCTGCTAAAAAGCTACGAGTCCTGAAAAACGATGACACCCTCAAAAATCGATCAAAACTGTAGCTAATTATTCTCGTCATCTAGATTGCTAATTATTCTCAACGTTTATCATTCAATTTTTTGGAGGGCTGTTTTGGCCGTTTTATGTGGGTGTGCGTTAGTTGTTTTTTTTTTGGGGGGGGGGGGGTGCTCCGAACTTTTTTAGGGGGTAAATAATTGACGATTTTCTCATCTGTCAGGATAAAAACTAATTCTTTTTAATCATATTTCGTAATTTCAGCTGCATTTTTTGCGTTCAGAATGGCTAATATTTAACGCTTAAAATGTTGGATTTTGCCAAAAAATGAAATTCACCATTGCTAAATGGGTTTTTACTCATAACAAGTATTCACTGTTTTGAGTACATACACTAAAAAGAGTGAGTAGTATGCAATTAGGGTCTTCTGAAACAGCAGGAACAGACACAGAAGAGCTCATATTCCAGCATATTTATCTTTTCAATGCTTTTTACATCATCACTTTCTCTTATTTCTGAATGAGAAAATATTGCCTAGTTTCATAAAATATCAGCAAATCAAAAATTATGAATCTGTAAATTAAGGCGCAAAGTCTTAGGTATTTCTAAAAATTCGAAAGTGTAGTGCGAGGTGTAATATTATATTGCTTTTAATAGGTGCGCAGAATATTAATAATAGCGTATTTACTTAAGAAATCAATAAAAGTTATTATAACCAATTCAATAATAATAATAATTTAACAAGCAATCCCGAAACATATGTCTGCGTTTTAATGCTCATTTGTGCTTTAAATTAACGGGAAATTTTATTTCTATTACCAATTCAATACTTTATTACTTAATACTTTTAGAAGTGCAACAATAAGCAATATGCACGGACGAAGAGCGTCAGTTAATTAACTATAAGCATGAACTACCTAGCATGAGACAAATAAAAGTATCAACACAAATGTCATGACTTTAGTTTCACAAAGATAAATATCTGGAAATTATTCTACGACATTTAGAAGAATTTAACGAATGCTCATGTAAAATAACAAAAAAATAATTTCACGAATAAATCAAATATAAAGCCATGAAAAAAAGACTGGCTGTGGGATTTTGTTTCTATTGCGCTTTTCAAAAGGGTAGAAAGGTTTTTTTTTCTTTCCTTTATTCAAATTCGGAAACACATTGTCCCAACATTTTCATTTTATACACGTGGTGACATTTTCACCTCTAAAGTACCTAGAGTGGATTTACAATAATTTATTCCCATGCTATTTCGTTCAACAAGAATTTTATTGAGCTTTTTACTGACAAAACTAATCTCTAGTTCGAATTTCTTTCTAACTGCTCCTAGAGTTGAAACTTCTTAAAGAATTTCCCATTCTATCTCTCCTATTCAACTACATTATAGAGATGCAAAAATAAGGTTTTATAATGCCTACGTATTTCAAAGCTTGCTGATTTCAAATCAAAGTTTTTGATCCTTTTCTTCCACTATTTGTTCGTTTGATTTTTTTTACTATAAATTCCTTTGCAAAGAGAGAAGAGATTTCTTTGTATTCTTTTTTCCCATAATTAGTTATAAATCATATATTACGCAAAATGTAATACATGATTTATAACTAATAGTTGACAATGATTTTAAAATAACTCGCATTCATCTTCTTACTTTTATCAAATATTTAAAACAAGAAAATTAAAATTTCGAAATACGTTTAAGCACTTTTGAATGTCAAGCGTTCAAGTTTTTCATTATTCATCTCTTCATAAATGTTTATTGCAGCTGCATACAATATTTTTTGGCTTAAGAAACTGACAAATGTAAAAATTAAAATAGAATAAAATAACAAAAACTTCTGAATACTTTTTTTTTTTACTTTGTCTATGTGCCTATTTCTCTACTCTACACCTTCCAGGCAATATATAACTTATCACAAATTTTAAGCTTAGTTGTGAGATATTTTAAGGAATTAATTTCATACCATCATGTTTGGCACGATTTGCTCTATTTTGAACATTTCAAAAAATTTTAACCCTAGCGCCTACGGGGAAATTTCAATCTTATATAAATCCTGATCTAACAGAAGGATTTGCTTGGAACAAATTTTATCGGAGAGTTCTTATGACGTAGAACACGTACAGATTCGAAGTTCATTCAGTACTAAACAAGCCTATTTTCCAATGAAAGTTTTGGATCTGGATTTTTAATTATATTTTTATTTAATTAATGAATAAATGAGTGAAATAATGAATAAATACATGAATAAGAGAATGAATGAATGAGTGATTGAATATGTATTAACTGTTGAAAAAGGTATATTTAAAGTAATTAACAACTAAAGCTAAATGAGAAAGAGAGAGATAGATTATAAATTTGATGTTGGTTGTATACGGGGAAAGTAGGCGCGGATAGTTCTAGCGTGCCTCTCGCTATATAGTTCTAGTCTAGACGGAAGTTCTTGTTTTCAATTATTTTCTTGTGATTTATTTTTATGAATCTCATAATTTTCATGCTTTCAATTTTATTTTTCAGAGTCACGTGGAGAAAAAGGGCTCACTTAATTTTGACGATTTTTTTCACTTCATCCAGGAATCTGAACATCACCTTATGGCCCTGTTCAAATACATGGATGAAAACAGTGATGGTGAGTGGATCATCATTAAGAAATTATAATTCCATTTAATTTTGTTACTTTTACTTATCTGTACTTATATTAAATTGTTTATGTCTGCTTGAAAGTGAAATGCAAATCCAGGGAAAGGGGTATTATGTTTGAGATTGAATGGAATAGATAAGGATATTCGTTATAACTATTTATTTACAATAAAATAAGCTAGGCGGCCAGCCAGCTGCATGTCGACATTCGAAGGCATCGTTACAACAACAAAAACTGACTGTTGCCAGATGCAGAAGTATAATTTACAGAAAACAGTAACATTTTTAGTTGCCAGATATTACAAGTGGAATTGATTAACTAAGTCTAATTATAAACTATAGAATAATGTTCCTTAAAAGTAAACGGATTTTTCTTTCAAACAAAGTTTGCCTTAAGAGAACAAAAGCCATAATATAGCCCTGCACATATAAGTAAAAAACCTATGTTTTAGAAAAAGGTCAATATTGAACACCTGCTTTACCAAGTTCCAAGCCGTGTTTGAGATTTCAATCGGTGCTTCACACTAGGGAAAAATACAAGGTGAGATTTCCCACTTTGACCATAATGTTTAGTGGGATTTTTTGGTTGTGTTTTTAAAAGTATTACTAAATTGTCTGATACTAAAACATCAATAAGGTTCACGCTAAACGGATCTTTCACAAAATTCGCGATCGGAAACATAGGTGTTTTATGAAATTATAAGCATAGAAGAAACCCTTAAATAAACAAAATTCTTTGATGTGTGATTTTTACAAGAAAAAAATTACTAAAAAATAGTTTAATATTTTCTCCATTTTTTTCCTGATCATATGTCATTTTATCTATTGATGTTTTTCTGTGAAAACAGTATAGAAACCAGCATTTTCTTGTAATTTGTAAAAGTGGAGGTTCTACAGTGTCTATCGCTTGTAACAACTTAAATTATTGCTGCGAATTTGAAAATGCATTGATTCAAATATAGTGCGAAAATTCAAAAGGAATATTTTGAAATTCGTACTCCTATGCGAGAATGGCTCATATTTACGATCGCGATTTTTGCGAAAGATTAGTTTTTATTATCGCGATGTTTTTGAAAATTAACCATCTGAAATACTCTATGTGAAAAATATTAAAATTTTTCTGTTTGATTCATTTAAACCTTCTTACATTCAATGTTTTAAAATGCACTCGAATTTTTACGCGCTCAATATCTGAAAAATTCGAGAAAATAAAATTCTGCCTTTTACACTTTCCTAATAACCGAGGCATTTTAATAGATATTTTGATGATTGGTTAAACACAGGCTGAAACATCAATCCATTATAAACTGAACTAAATGGCACAATAAAAGAATGTAGACACAGGAGATATGTTAACAAGCGCAGATACTTTCATATGCATCTTGTTTTCAATCCTAATTTTCTGAAAAGATTAATTTTTTGCGATTGTAAATTTCGTAATGAATCCATTCTAGAACATAAATAGGGTTCCTAGATCCTTCTTTCATTAATGGGGATAAGATGGCAGTTAAAAACTAACATACTCCTTTTAGTTTGTATCGAATGTCAGATTAGAATAGTAGTTTCGCGATCTTTTAAACGCGTGTCCGCTAGTTGCGGGAACAGCGCGCAAACGAACTTTTTTTGAGTGGGATTTTAAAAAATATTGCGGGAATCACGCAATCCCGCGGCCTAGCGCGAACCCTGATTTCAATCCTTTTGCATCCTTCATATATTTCAATTATTTTTCAAGTTGGAAAACATTTTAGAATTTGCTACCTTAAATCGGTTTGTTTTATTTTCTATTTTGCTAATTTACTCATTTTTCAACTTGATTTTGGATATTTTTGAGTGGGATTTTAAAAAATATTGCGGGAATCACGCAATCCCGCGGCCTAGCGCGAACCCTGATTTCAATCCTTTTGCATCCTTCATATATTTCAATTATTTTTCAAGTTGGAAAACATTTTAGCATTTGCTACCTTAAATCGGTTTGTTTTATTTTCTATTTTGCTAATTTACTCATTTTTCAACTTGATTTTGGATATTTTTGAATAATGGTTGAAAACATAATACTAAATTTTTTCCACAAATTTTTATACACAACATGTACTGTTTTCTTTTAGGTCTAATAGATGCTGATGAAATTGTGAGTGCCTTTGCACGGTTTTCTGTTAAAATAGATAAACAAGAAGCTTACACGTTACTTAAAAGGTATTTTTTCATACTTGATACAAATAAAACCAAAAACCCTTGACCTCAAATTTCTCGTTTTTTATATAAAAATTACTTATAAAGAAAACAGATTGCTTATTTTTATCATCCACGTTTTAATCTTTATTCTACAAAAACAGTAATTAAATGCATTTCTTATCTATGTTAATGTTCAGTGTTCCACAGAAAAACTCGCTAGCTTCTTTAAAAGTGCTGCTTCATAGTAACGTATATTTCAACTTCAGAATGTGTGTTTAAATTGGGTGGCTAATTGAACCCCCCTTCAGTTCATTTTGCATAAAATAAACATTAATGCCAGTTCAAACAATTTTTAATCCTCAAATTCATAATTTTCCGAGATAGTCATCACAAATTTTGTAGATAATTTAAGAGGAAAAGCATTTTTCAGTCGACTTGCATTATAATGATCCCATCCAGAATTCGCTATTGGGTTGTTATGTCAAATGAAGCGATAATAATATTCAAAAAAATCCCCCTTCTTTAAATTTGAGTAAAGCATTACTTTCAAATGATAACACACAAATGTATGAAGGTTTTTATATCAGATAAAAGTTTAACTGGAAACCAATTTAAAATAATAATAAGATTAGGAATCTCATTGTTATATTTCTTTTTTTTTTTTTAGTGTTGTGAAAGAAGTTTTATGTTGCAAAATATAAATTATACAGTAAGCATTTATAAATGAAATGGAATTTCAAGTAAACTGAATTTAAACAAAAGAAAGAAAAAATATATGAGCAATTTACATAAGTAAGGTATAACAGAGTGGTGTCATTGCACAGACTACAGCATTGAAAATTTTAGGGGTGTTTTCAGGGGTTTTTGGCCAATTTGGGGGGCTGTTGGTTTTTGAGGGCTCCATAGTTTTTTAAGGGGTGCGCAGGTGAGCCATCGCTCTGAGCAGGCCTATCATTTGAGCGATCAGGGGGATCGATTGTCCCCCACCCCAGTTTTTAGAAATGCATGGAATTTCTATATGTTTTTCTGTATTTCGTTGTTTTTTTTACCTATAACATTCATTGAAAATATACCCTTTGCCACCCCTAGAAAATTTTCAAATGACGAGTCTGGCTCTGAGGAAGGTGGGCACCCCCTGGGTATAAATATTTAGAATTGCATTCATAAAAAAAAAAATTATTATGTCTGAATTTGCCAATGAATTTATTGAAATTTTAAAGCTCTAACTAGACAAACTATTTATTTACTTTATTACTAATTTGGATTTTATTGCATTTATGTTACACTATCTGAAGATAAAATATGATAGATTTGAAGTAATGCTTGGAGCTTTTCCCCTATAACTTACCTTCTTTTTTCATTTAGGGGTATTAAAATGGTAAATTTTTAATATTTTGCAATTATTTCTTTTGATTTTTGAAATTATGATTTTATGATAAATGTTCTATTTATTCTTTAACTCACTCTCTTTCTCTCTGTGTTTTCTTGAAAGGTTTTAATTTAAATTTTCAGTTCAATTGGAAAATTAAAAAAGTTAGTTAATAAATATATCAGACATTAATATTATGCTTGTATGCAGAGGTGGAGCAGGAAGGAGACAACCTCCCATGGCCTCACACTGCCATCTATCAATGAATTTTCTCAGCTCAAAGTTACAGTTCGAGCCACTAGTGGGGCCTTGGAAAAAAGCAATACGAGCTTTTTTAATAAGAAATTTGATGGCTCAAGATAGGTTTTCTGCTTTGGTAGCTTTATCTGTTGAAGCAAACATAAAAGCTAAATTAGATTTTGATGCAATTTTAAGGGAATTAAGCAATGCCAATAGCAGAGAATTTGTTTTTTCTGTAATTTTTGTATCCATTCATATTAATAAAATTACTTATTTTTCACAAATTTCAAATTAAGAATAATTATTTTTTATTATTTGTAGTTTATAGTACTGAAATTAATAATTTTTAATTTAATCTGCAATTCATTATTAAATACTTTTTTAAAAAAAGCAAAAAAAAAAAAAAGAAAAGGCATGCTCTGAAATAAATCAAACATTTTAAAATATTTGAAATTATTTGAAAATATAAAAAATGTATTCCAAATGATTTAAAATATTTCTGAAAAAAAAAAGTGTAAGGAGCTAGGGATAGGGATCTTCAATAAAATTGTTAAAATCTCAAATTTTAAAATTCGTCATTTTTTGGGGAGAGCAATTTTTTCTCCCACATTTAATTTCGCTTTTGCTCCGCCACTGAAAGAAAAATGAGTGTATTCTTGTAAATAGAAATCACAGAGTTTAAACGTTGTTATGTTACATAATTTACAGCATGTATGATTTAAAAATATATTCTGTTTGTTTCCTCTTTAATGAATGTATGTAAATTTTTTGTCTGTCACATTGCTTTAAAAAATATATTCAAAAAATGTGGTGAAAAAAAGCAGTTACTCCTTAGAATCCCAGGAAACATTTCCAATACGCATTTAATGTCTGTGTCTTAATTTATAAGGAAGTGAAAGGTGTTTATTCTCTTATGTTATTGCAATGTTGTGAATGAAATAACTATTTTTAATATTTTTGTTTTAGAATGGATAAAGATGACTCATCTACAATTACATTTAATGAATGGCGTGACTATTTGCTTTTCCTGCCTAGTTTTGAATTACACGAACTTCTTCGGTCATGGAGGCATGCAACTGTAAGTACTATCTTATTTTTTTAAAAAAAATTATTGGAAAAATATTTAATTCAATGAAATAGTTTTTATGTGTATTTGTAAGTAGGGCATATGAATTTCAGTTGCAAAATTTTATGTAGATTTAGATTCCCTGTGAAGTTTTGATCAGACAATGAAGCATTGAGCAATGTCATTCTTACTGCAACATAACGTAAGATCACCGGTAACTTTTTATTTTACTTTCATTTCATAGTTTAAGTGCACTTTTTAATATTTTTGAATTAAAGAGTGTCGATAATCTAAGATATTCGTCTCATTTAAATGTCAGCTTGTGAAAAAATAAGAAGAAAAAAGAAAGAAAAGAAATAAAAGAAACAAAGACATGAATAAAGTAAAAATAGTAAATAAATAAATCACCACATCCAAAAATGTTACTGCAGAATTTGTCTAAGCAAAATGCAAATAAAATAGACATTAAAACACTTTAAATATTACTAATTTTTTATTAAAAGTCATGATAATTTGAATTTACAGAATCCTGATGCTTAACGAATTGATGTTTCAGCATCAACTAATAGTTCTTATTTTGTATATGAAACATGTATTTTGTTTTTATAGTCAATATTTAACCTGATGAGAAGAAACAGGAAATGAGGCACTTGAAAGCAAAGGGATGTGTGTAAGTGACAAAGTTGAAAATTTGGAGATAACGAGTGCAAATGATAGGGAAAACACTATTTTATATTGTGTTAGGAGATGTTGGTGGTAGCCCTAACAGGTGCTGCTATCCAACATGATTTAGAAAAAAATTAATATTAAAGCTCCCATACAATCCAAATTTTGAATGCTTTTTACTCAGAATCATTCTTTGGCCGTTTATGTCCGTTCTCTTCTTATGGCCTTAAATGGCATTAATGGTAACTGAAGGTAAGTAAGCAATATTTATATACAAGAAAGAAGGCTTGTTTAGTTCTTGATGAGCTTCTTGTTAATTAAACTTCAGTGTACAAGAACGGAGTTAATACAAATTAAAATGAAAAAAATATATTAAAATTGGTTAGCAGCAATGTGCCCTAAATACATTAGGGATGCTCCTGTCCATATTTTAGCATTTGTAGTATAATTTGCATAGATTGACTTTATTGAAAAGGGCCCAATATATGAAATTTCAATTCAAAACATCAGTTTTATTAATTAAATCATTATCTTAATTACTTTGATACATTTAAAAATCTACATTTTGTTTTTTATAAACATTTTTCACTAATAATTTTAACCTTCAATTCCATCATAAATTTTCATTTTTTATCTGATCATATGAAATAAATTTTCACAATATTTTTCTTTGGCTAGCATTTCAATGTTGTTGGAAAAATCTTCAATCCTTTATTGAGTGAATGAACTTTCATTCCTCCTTGAATCTCAGTTCCTACTTCTTATCAGTGACAGTAGAGTTTCCCATTTCTTTGACATTTTTTAATACTCACTTAGTGTAAAGTTCATGATGTGCAATCACTTTCCACGCTGTTTTATCTGCCTTTCCTTGGATTGGCTGAATTTATGGAATCATGTGACTGACTCTGCTGCTTCCTTTGACAACATTCAGCATAATTTATCATAGTGTTAGCCATGGCGTTCATAGCAGTACGACATGGAGTTTTGTGCAGAGTTTCAAATATTTGTTCTTTTAAACTCATTTCTCTATTTTGTTATTCTGGAACTTCTGCCTATTATCTTTCACAGGTTTGTTTTATTATTTTGTTAATGTTTTTAAACTTTAACATTATTATTAAACTGTTATTTCAAAAAAATGAATTTACTTACAAGTATATTAAATGGTTCAGATTTTATATTAATTTTATATTAATTAAGATATGTTGATTATTTAAAAAATGATGTAATTATCTGTATTAAATGTTTTATGTTCTATTTTTTTTAAATCTCATTACCTTCTTTTTTACATTTAGTATTTTAACTTCTACTTGCTTTTGAATCTTTATTTCTGCATTTCATATGATAATAATTTTCCTTTTCTCTCTTTGGATTTCTTTGAAAAATTCATGACTTACTTTTTGTTTATTTTAATTTTCTTACTCATATTAGAGTCGTTTGCAATTATTTATTTCTTCTATTATATATAGGTTGAAAACAATACCATTTTAGTAGGAATAGGGAGGAGAGGGAAAAGACGAAATTTATTACAACATATGTTTCATTGGTTGTTTTAGTTATTACTTTTAGTAGCATTGTTCATATATTTTGAAATTGAGTTTAATTTCACTTACATATAAAATTAATAAATTTTAATCTAGTACTTATTCCACATATGAGACATTTTACTTATTTCTTTTATAAGATACCAATTTATTAATGCTATATTTTTATTTCCCCATTTATTTTTTTTTCTCCTATTTTATTAATTATACTTTAACACTTAGCAGGCTGAGCTTCAACCATCCTTTTTTCTGTATACTGAGGGTTTTATTTTTAGACTTTTAATACTTAAGAAAAAACTCTTATGATTTATATTGGGAAAAACATTAACATGAGAAAAACAAAAACATTAAAATATGTACTTTTACTAATAAGGTTTAACTTTTACTCTTCTAAGAAATAAAAAGGCTTTTTTGATGCTATTTTTGAAAAAAAAATTAATGCATAAGATCAATAATTACTTCCAATAAAAATGGTAACTAAATTCAAGGAGGACCTTTTTTTTTTTTTTTTTTTTTTTTTTGTGGGGCAATATTAAAATGGGTTTGTTAAAAAAAAAAGCTGTAAAATTTCTAAACCTTTTCAACTTCAACCAATTCTTTTTTCTCCCCCATAGTTTTTAGATTTGGGTGAAAATGTTCTTGTGCCAGAAGATTTTACTGAAAATGAAATGCATACAGGAATGTGGTGGCGCCATCTTGTTGCTGGAGGTTTAGCTGGAGCTGTATCTAGAACGTGTACTGCACCTCTAGATCGTATCAAAGTATTTCTTCAGGTAATTTTGTGATTTAAATTTTAATGCTCAGATAAAAATATTCTATATGCAGTATGTCTTTGACTTAACGATGCTCGATTTAATGATTTGCTCAAATTAGCGATAGATTTTAAAAGTCCTGATTTAGATTTGATGAATATTATACTTTCCCAATTTAACATTTGGATTTAATAGTCCATAGACAATACCAATCAACTGATTATTATTTGAAATTATTTTTAAAATTCAATAATTAACTAACATTGCTGTTTTATTCGTTTAAAAAAAAAAAAAAAAAAAAAAAACAAACCCTTCAAATGTACTTTTCTATCATATTTGAATACAAATATTTTAAAAATGAATTCTGCATTAAATTTTCTTCTTTTGAAGGAATTATAAGCTTCAGATCATGAAAAGACATTTGATCATTACTTTACAAACTTTTTGTAATACTTAGGTTACAGAATATTTCTTTAATCCTTCTTTTTTTTTAAATTTGTGACATTTATCTATGTATGCAACGACAGACTGGCTATGTGAGCATTCAAGCAACTGCCAGAAGGGCGGCCCTCCCTGGGTTGATCGAAAAAATCTTTTTTTTTTGCAAAGTTAACGGCTCTTAAGATGTTAATAAAGCTACGGCCAAAAATTCGCCTTCGATGGGGCCGCAGAGGGAAGAATGCAGCAAGTACAAAATCCCCACAGTGTGACCATAGGCCACAGGAAGGGGGGGGGGGGGGTGAGGCAGAATTTAAAAAAAAAAAAATTTCTTTTCCACCATTTTTCAGAATATTTTACATTTTGTGTATGGTAAATGAGACAAAGGCAGATCTAGCTTCTGATACTGAAAGAGTTATTATCCCTCCTCCCTTTTTTTCCCAGATACTTATGTAATACAGAAAAAAAATGTGCTCTTGAACTCTGTTTTAGGACTTCTTAAATATAAACGATGCACTAATTGACTTTTTTTAGAATGATTCCCTGGGAAGGAGTGTAAATGAAAACAGAAGGATAAGGGGTAACAGGATAAAAAAGTTTGTGAACTTATGGAATAAAGCAATAAATAATCTAAATAAAGACCTAGAAAACAGTTTATTCTTTAACTCTACCTCTCTTCATGTAAATTGCTGCAATTTTTATAGGGCTTCTTATATCTTATTTTAAAAAAACTCTTTATTTAAAAAAAACAAAGCTATAATTTTCTTTAAAATGCTGCTAAAACTCATTGTTTTCAATGAGTAAATGTATAAAAAAAATTCAGAGGGGGGTAGGGTGTGACAACTAATCTGAGTGGCCTTTCATTTTCCTTCCCATCACTGATAGTGTCCCTTCCAACAGTCTATTTGAAATTTGCAAGGACCAAATTTTCTTCCTAGTCCTCCCCTGTATGTTTGTTTGTATGTATATTAATATCTCTTCAATAATTTGTGGAAAATATGATTTGAGAATCATGCAAACATAATATTATCAGGAACACTTACTAAGTTAAAATTTTATAGTTTTTTTTAATAAATAAATAAATGTAATTTGTTAAAATTTTTTTTTAATGCTTACTAGATTTATTTGGAATCAGCATAAGTAGCCTGTAATCAATAATGTAAGAAATCTTCTTATGTGTTCATGAAAATTTTGTATCTTGCAATAAAAATAGAGCTTAAAGAACATAAATAAATCATTAACAATATTGCTACCAACAGTTGACACTTCCCTACTTAATAAATTTGTACATAAATGTGAAGGAAGATGTTTACAAAATTAATTCACCAATGGTGTTTTTGAAAAATCTTAATAATGAATTAAAAGAAATGATTTTATGTTATTTTGATTTTATATCATAGACAAATTAAATAAGTCAATGTATGTTTATTTCTAGGTTAGAGGTTCAGAATATAGTTCAATATCCGCATGCTTAAGGCATATGCTCTCAGAAGGGGGTGTCAAATCTCTTTGGAGGGGTAACGGAATAAATGTTATGAAGATTGCGCCTGAAAGCGCTTTGAAGTTCTGGGCTTATGAACAGGTAGGAGTATTTTTTTTCTCTTGAAACTTTCATAGTATTCATAATTTTATGTGAGATATAAAAAAAGGTAAGATGTTATCTGATTGGAAATTAAACTCTCCCCCCTCATAATGTTGTATAGAGCTCTGCTAACAGAATTTTTCATTCAAAAAATGCCTAACCCTTTGACATTCCAGCAAAACGAAATTTTATGTGTTCAAAAAATAGTATAAATTTAGCTTATCTGAACTGTATCTCATAAAGTTTTCCCCCCTCCCCCCTTTATTTTCCATGTTTGTGTATTCTGTAGATAAAGATAATTTTCTGTATATATTTATATTTTCGTCCTCATATTTCAGTGGTCCTCCTCCTCAAATTTGTTAGCATTATTGTTCTTCACTAATGGATATAATTTTAGTCATATTTAGTGATGAAAAAAATAAACAGCAAGAAAACCTTTGTACTACAATAATTATAATTGTAAATTGTTTCACATTGTCTTTTATTGCAAGTTACTATTTCATAAAGTCAAAATTTGTTTTAAATGTAAGCAAAAGGGGGAAATTTTTTTTTTTTTTTTGCCTATAAAATAATTTTTAACATGATTGTTAAATTGCTTGAGATTTATTGATTGGAAAAAATTATGAGACTATACCATCTAGTGTTCTAGTGATGTCTTGATTTTTTGACATTAAACAATTTTTAAACACCTAATATATCTACTTAACACTACTACTGAAATTAATTACACTTAAAAATTAATGCAATTATAATCTTATTAGTTTTTAATATTTTGACTTTGGTTTAATCTAGCTTTAACCAAAACTTTTCGTCATTTCTTTAATAGGCAAAAAGGCTCATTCGAGGCAATTCTGACCACGAGTTAAACATTTATGAGAGATTTGCAGCAGGATCCACTGCTGGTTGCATTTCACAAACTGTGATTTATCCTATGGAGGTAAGAGCTAAGTATTTATAATTATTCTTTAAAGAATTTTTTTCAATATTTTTTTAATTGCTAATAATTAATAAAAATAAAGGTAGTATTTAAAAAACTATTATGTTTAATTTTTATTCATTGGTTTCTAGGTTTTAAAAACTAGACTTGCACTTCGGAAGACAGGCCAGTACAAAAGTATATGGGATGCCACGTGCAAAATTTACAAAAATGAAGGACTTCGTAGCTTTTATAGAGGTTACATACCTAATTTAATAGGAATTATTCCATATGCTGGAATTGATCTTGCAATTTATGAGGTGAGCATAACACTATTTGCTGTTAATTGTAAAAATAACAAGTATGCAAACTTGGATTTTAATGCAAATGAAGTATAATAGCTGTTGGAAGTATGTAAGAGCTGAATATAGAAATGGTTGTAATCAGATCTTAGATTCCAATTCTGCTCATTCTAAGATATTCGTTTAAAAGAATTTAAGAAAAATGTTCCATATCTATTTTATATTTTAGTTGTTTTATTTATGACTTAAAGTGAGAAAGCCTTTGAAAGTCTTTCATTATTTTTTTCTTCTAGTAAGTAAATTTAGAAACCTTTTCTAACATCTTAAAATAAATGAATAAAACAATAGGCAAATCATAGTGTTCAAATGTTAAATGTATAGAAAAAAATATTGATGAAAGTGAGTACTGAAACTATTTTTCAAAGGGCATCTTTCGAATAAAAGAGGGCTGTAAGAAATACCATAAAAGAATACACATCAGTATTATTAGTGTTTCAATCATATTGAAATAATGTTCTTTATTATATAATTTCTGAGTCAAAATGTTAATTTAATTCAATTAACCTACTTATAGGGAGGTTCATTGAGTTCAAATAACGTGTATGTTGCTTCGATGTTTGTGACTTTTATTTTGAAATTGGTTTTGAATATTCAATTCAATATTACATCCTTTTTAAACACCTAATTTATCAGTGTTACTTCAAATCCCCTTTTAAAATCAACTGTTATTTAAGTGGATGTATAGATATATTCCACAATTGTGTGTATGGAACTAAATTTTAATTTACAGTTTTTCAGACTTTCTGTATTTGCTTTAAAAACTAGTGGTCAAAATACAAGTACACATTCTTAGTCATATACATTTTTCAGTAAAGATTTCTTATTCTTTTTAACTTTTAATAATAGCTTTTTTTTTTTTAATGAAAGATTCAATTTTGTCAAGTAACATTTTCTTTAATTATTTTGTAATAAAATTGATATGATTATAGCTCTCCCTCCCCCAATGATATGCATTAATTATATATATATTTTTTGCTTTTCAGACCTTAAAAAAAGCTTACGTTCGCAGTCATCCAGAAACGACAGATCCCGGTATTTTAGTTCTCTTGGGTTGTGGAACAGCCAGCAGCTCATGTGGACAGATAGCTAGTTATCCATTAGCATTGGTCAGAACGCGGCTTCAAGCTCAAGGTATCTTTCAAGTTTTGTTGAAAACATATATCATTTTTATAACATGCAGTTTTTCAATAAGTTAACACATTGATGGACAGCAGTATTCTTGGTATTATTAATAAATAAAAAACAACTTAGGGGAGAGTAGTGCGCAGTAAAACAGATTAAGGAAAAAATAATAAAAAACTATAAATTAGATAAATACTAAATACTAACTTAATAAAGAAGTTTAAGATATTGAATTTTTAAATCTGTTTGTTAATATCTTCTGCACAAAGTTGATCACTGTAGATAAGCAAAACTAAAAAGAATTAACGTTAAATTAATACCAGAATCAGCTCACCGTGTATCACCTCTAGTGCACAGTGAAACATAGGTAATTTTTCTGTTGCTGGTACAAAAAACATTTCTAAGCACAAAAAATGGTTCATTGCTCACAAGGTTTCAAAGAACGAAATTGTCAACCTTAGAAAAGTTATCAATCATTTATGAGGTTAAAATGGACGTATTACTTCAAAATGGACACACCCAGAATCTTTTTATTTTCATGGGCATGGCTGATGAATAATCATAGCAATAAAACTCTATTCCAATCATATTTTATATGCATTACTATTATCGAACAAATGTAGTTGTAATGTTACTAAGGCAGTTTTACTGTGTACCACTTTTCCATATCTCACTGTACCATTTCACTGTTCCAAAAAAAAAAGGGGGGGGGGGAGAAAGGGGTATGTGACCAATATTTACATTGAGCAAGGAAATTATTGGTGACTTAATGAGTTAAATGGAACAAAGTGTACATTAATTATTGGTTAAATGAATATAACAATAAATCATATGTTATGTAAGTTTGTTCCATGCCAAATTTAGTAAGACTATTATCTATTAAGCTTCTGGAGATATTCAGATCTTGTTGGTTTTTGACCAGGAAATACCCGTATGACCCTGTTACTCAAAAGAACAATATTTAGCTGTAAAAAGAAATATTATGCAGAACTAACTTTAAAGTAACCAACTGTACTTGTTCTAAGACTTTTGCTGATTGTATTATTGTGTAGTTTTTTGGAAATAATGTTTTGGGAATTTTTATCTTGAAATTTTAAAATTATTCTTTTCAGCTGTAACAAGTGATACAAAAACAGACACTATGGTTGGACTGTTTAAAACTATTGTGAAGCGAGAAGGAGTGTCTGGACTTTATCGAGGTATTACACCAAACTTCATGAAAGTAGCTCCTGCTGTTAGTATAAGCTATGTAGTATATGAATATTCAAGGAGAGCTCTTGGAGTTTCTATGGCATAGTAAAGATTTTTGGACTTTAATATAGATATTTCTTCGACATATTTTCAATGTACAGCTGCAATCGTTTATTTTTGATACTATTATGTTTTAGACTATCGGTTCTCAACCTGGGGGTCACGCTTTGGCATAAGAGGGGTCTTAATCTGACCAAAAAAGTAGAAAGATGTCACTTTTTAAAACTAAATACCTTAAGTTATAATCAGATGTTACAAGATTCAGTGTTGTACGGAGAATATATTGCAGCAAGGGAGTCGCAACGCTTTTTATGCATGTTTTTGGCCTTAAAGGCGGTCGTCATTCTCAAAAGGTTGAGAAACTATGTTTTAGATTGTAGAGAATTCTTACATTTCTCCTTTTCAAGATGGAATTTACTATTGATAATTTAAATCAATATTTTTTAAATTAGAAGTAGATCAATACTTTTATTCTACTTGCAGCAAAATAGTTATGAAATGTTGTGAATTACCTTTCTATGATGAATGCCATTACAGTGTGAAAACATTCTTGCTAATGTAATAGTTGTGCATGTATATATAATTTAAGTTTGTAATTAGTAAGAATGTTGGCCATTATATTTAAAAATGTAATGTGTATCACACATAAAGTGTTGCAGCTGTACATTTTATGTATAATTTGTTAACTAACTGTTCCTCTTATATATTTATTAGTGTCTGTGATAAAACAGCATTTCTTGTGTCATAAAATATGTTACATACACTGCCCTCAAAATTAAAGATCAAGTAGTGGTAATTAGTTTTTTAACCAACTTCCAAAAAGAGGAGGGCTACCAATTTATACCGTATGTGTTGGGTTTTTTTTTTTTTTTTGTCAAATAATTTTGAGCTGGATGAACCGATTTTAATGATTCTTTTTTAAATTCATCTTCCATAGGTCCCGTACCTTGGTTTGACCATACTCAATAATAAGAAAAAACAAGTTATGGGCAAAAATATAGTCATGTTTTGTTTTTTCATCCATAACTTTCTAATAAATGAACAGATTTTAATGACTTTTTTAAAAGAATTGGTAAGGAGTCGCCCAACTTAAATATCGTACATTGATTTGACTGCAATTGTTCTTTAGAAAGAATGTTATGCATGTAAAAATGAGTAATTTTCTTAATTGGAAAGGCTTGGTTTGATATTTCTTTGTTGAGTGAATTATTAAGGGATGTAAAAGGAGTTTGTTCAACCTTCAAAGCTGAATTTATCGTACAAATGATTATTTTTTTAGTGGCAGTCACTCAAAGTAGGTGATATGCGACATTTGATTTTTTTTTTAAATAGAGTATTCATATGAAAATGTATTTATACTAAAAAGAATAAAATAAAAAAAATTTAGAGAAAAAAAAATAGAACCTACTATTAAAATTCGGCTAAACATAAAAAATAAATTCATTCTTTAAACAATATCCATACAACTTTTAAACATAATTTTTGAGGTTGGTGTAAAATTATGATAGATAAAATCTTTTGTAATCATAAATCAATTACAAATATAAATGGCCTACGGTTTGCAACTATTCCAATTTAAGTAACATATGGTGTAATGGTAATAAGACTTCAAAATTTTGCTCCAACTTCACAAATTATGTCTAAAAGTTGTATTGATGCTGTTAAAAGAATGAATTTATTTAATCTAGCAAATTATTTATTAATTAATTTTGAGGTCATTGTATGAACTATATTTTGACAAGAAAAGCTTTATTTTGAATTTTCTTTGGAGTTTTTTGAGTGTTGACTGTTGTTTGTGAAATTACAGATATGCATTTTCATTGTTGCTATTCTGTAATTTTATGCTCAATAGTATAAAATCTATGCACTAAAAATTAAACCTTTGCCTTTATTCATTGCGACTTTTGACATTCACTGTATTTTAGAGATATTTCTATTTTCACATAGATTGTAGAACTCATAATATTAACTGTCTAATAGAGACATTTTGTCTTTGTATCATGTTCATTAAATAATGATCTGAAATGCATCAAGTATTTTTGTTTTATCATCAAAGTATATTTTTTAGTATTGTTTTATTTAATACTACTGTTTATGCGGAAAAGTATGTATATATATAATCAAAAAAGCAATTTTTCAAGTATGATTAGTGCAACATTTAGGTAATTTTTATTATAGAAAATTGGATTCAAATAACTTTTTAAAATGTATTTAGAACATTGATTTTTTTTCATATTAAACATTTTATGTTATATTTCAATACACAGTGAAATAGTGGAAAATGTGCTTCTAAAAGTTCTAACTCAAGAGCTGAAATGGAGAAAAATGAAATTAAATTAATAAAATGAAAAATTGAAATCATTAATTTTTATAATTAATTCATGCTCAGAAATTCTTGCCCACCATCCAGAAAAATATGCTTATTAGCACCTATAATTATTTTCATGCTTAATATTTTGTTTCTCTCAGATTTGTTCTAAATCTATAGCTTCTTCACAAAATTCAATTTTATTTTAGGCTTCAAATATCTTATATAAAAACAAGATAAATTTTATTCTTTATTCTACTACGAATGTGTTTCATTTTAACAACTTCGATCTCCATTTTAGTCAATTGCCGAAAAAGTACAGTAAAATATAAAATATTATTTCATTACAAATGATTCTAAATTCCTTGGCTAAACTCTGCATTAGCAAGGAATGAAAAAGTATTAATTATTGCCTAAATAAATACTTGAAAAGCAAATATAAATTTTTGAAGGTCATTATAGAAAGTTAATGTTTTTGGTCTTATTCCCTTTTCTAATAAAACTAAAAGAATCATATTTCAAAAAATGTAAAAAATTCAGTTTTGCACTTGTAAAAAAAAAAAGACTTTAATGTTGTTTCAATAGTCAATTGACATAATGAATTATTACCTTCTTGAACTTTTTTGAGAAGCAGAACACTTTTGGCAAAATGTTTTGTTCTCATTAAGTATTATTTTTTGTAAACTATTATATGCATATTATGGACTTGTATTGCATTTGTTATTTGTCATTTCTGTGTTGTTTGAAAGATTGTATTAATTTATTTTTTCATACCTGAAAATGAATGTTTTGTGGATTGTTTGTTGTATTAAAATCTCGGTGCATATTTAGAGCTCTCAAAATATGAATGTTAATTAGTTGTAACAAATTTATTTATTGATGAATATGAGAGAAAAGATTTAAAATTTTTTACCAGTAGTGAAATTAATTTATTTTTGGTAAAAAATTTAAGTCGTTTGTGAAACTTTTTTTCCCTTTATACTTTAAATCCATAATAATATGCGATTCAAATTAAAAAGTATATAACATTCAAAATTTTGTGCAATTGTACTTTTTAATAGAATATGCAATACTATTACTGTGATTGTGCTTACTTCTCATGATATGTATGCCATTCTTGAGATTTAAAAAACTTTATTAGCAAATAGTAATCATATTGAAATAACTAATATTATTCACTAAATTTTTGTAGAAAGAAAAGTAAAAAATATCATTAAATTGTCTATTAAAATTAATAAAATAAAATATATTTTTCGAAATAGTAAGCACAAATAAAAATGTACTTTTAAGTATTATTTTCAAATGGAATTGAAGAAATGATTAAAATAATTGCATTTCATATTATTTAAGACTTTAAAATTTCTTTCAAAAAAAATAAGATGTTAGAAACGCCTGCATATTAAGTTGTTATAAAACAAACATTCGAAAATTATAGTGTAGCCTTGGGATCTTTTTTTTTCTTGCTACTATTTTCATTATAAGTAAACCATATTTACATTTTAAATTCCAATTGCATTATTTATTTTAACATTAAATTAAATACCATTCCATATGTTTGTTTTTTTTTTTTATAAATATTTCATTGAGTTGCAAATCAGACTTCATACATCTAGGTAGTTTAAAATTTCAATCATTATTCACTCTTCTATTTATAAAAAATGGAAGATGTTTTGTCCAGTAATTTTCAACAGCACCATAATGTAGCAGGTTTGTAAATGTTTATACAGCTATCAAATTGCAGCTGTTGTAAATATTTTCTGCTTCTGGTGCTATTTGTACATAATCAGTTTTTGGAATAAAATTTATCTGTAATTTTTTAAATGTCTTTCTGTCTTACTTCATGCCTACTCAAATAAGCTTGTATAAAATTAAATGAATGCAAAAGGAATACAAATCAATGCTAAAAATTATTTTTAAGAAGAAGTTTTTTAATTAAATATTTTTTATTCATGAATCAAATTTTTAAAGTTTAAGAAATGAAACAAAAATGTGACATATAAATTGTAAAAAATGAAACACATAAATTGTAAGCAAAATATTAGAGTACAAACCCCTAATATTGCATTTACAGTGGAATCTCGATTTAACATCAGTCAAGAAAACTAAAAAGAATACTGCTATATGCTGGTAGACATTGAGCTGGGAGAGGATGAAAATGCAAAGCTAACCTAACCAAGAATTAAAGAATAGTTTAGGCTACATACCTTTTTATTTTTTTCCCCTTTCACAATAATTTAACCATCTTTTTTTGTATTACTCAGAAAAATAATATTTAGTTTTTTTAATACCTACTGGCTGTTGTTCCCAGCTCTGTACAAGTTTAAAATGCAACCTGTCCTTCCGAAGACAATAAGAAATAATTCAAGAGGCAAATAATAAAACTTAAATTCTTTTTTTTTAATCGAGCCACATACATAGGTAACTATGTCACACAGACTGCAACGTAAAACTTTATGAAAATAAAGGTATGTTATAAACAAATCGTTCCTTGACAATGCTGCTAAATTTGCTAGTAGGCAGTGTTTTTTTATAGTTGATCTAATCTGTAATCTTGTGAAATTTTTTAAGGCGTATCTGCATAAAAATTAGTTTTTTGACCATTGTTGGACAACCCATAAAAGCTTAAATGGTCACATGCTGCCCATTGTCTGCAACTTGAGTAAACCTAGGTAAACAATCTAACAAAGTAAAAAAAAAAGACTGAAAACATCTCAACTTGAAACAAAAGTAAATCATTCTACAAGGGAAAGAATGCTGTGAAAATTGTATAATTTTTTCTAACATTTTCTTTTCTGTTTTTAACTGATCAAAGTGTTTCCTTCCCAAAATATATTCGAGGTGTGTTTTAACGCTAAACACACAATTGCCGTCAACAAATACCTTAAATATTGTGGCGCCCGTGATACGAATGTTTTTTTTTTCAAAGCTGCAATTTTTTAAAAGAAATATATTGCATTAAACTACGCATTTCACGTTTACATAATTAATTTTTTTGGTTTAATCTACATGGGGTGACATCAGCATCACCCGCCCCGGTTGTCAGCCGTGCTAGCTACGCCACTGTGGGGGAAGATCCGATATAAATAGTTGATTTATTCATAAGGAAATTATATACATTGTACATGCAGATTCTTTTTAAAATTTATATAAATATCGTAAATTGGGGGGCGGGGGGGCATTCTAAATACATATCTTTTATACATTTTCTCTTGTTCTTCATTATTTGAAACTAATTCTTGCTCTATTGATAAAATCTTTCATAGCTTCTTTTAAAGAGGGAATTTTATGTTCATCGTCATCATCTTGCTCATTGCCTAAACAAGCGGTTGACAACCAAAATTGACTGAAGATCTACTTTCCAAGTTCGACGAACAGCAAGATCGACTTGGAGGACCTCCCGCTGGGGGGGGGGGGGGGGATGCATACACTATTAATAGGGCACAGTGGGATTGCCCCTGTCTTTAAATTGTAGGTTAATTATTTTCAGAACAAGTTTTGATTCTTATAAAATACTTACTTTAAAATTTCTAAAATAATGTTATGTTAACACCGTTAACTTGCATCAAAACCATACTAATAATTATTTCTTTTTAATTTCATTTTAAAAAGTTAGTTTTTGTTTTGTTTTTGAACGAAAACCAGTGGTGTAGTCCTGTAAAAAATGTTGGGGGCACGCTTACATATGCGAACTAAGTTATTGAAATCCAAAAGTGGGGGAATGCTTGTGTTATTATTGTTTAAAATTGGGGGGACGCTTTTGTGAAAAAAAAAAAAAAAGTCGGGGGACACAGTCCCCCTGCATCCTCCCTCGACTACATCACCGACTAAAACACATGTGAAATGCTGTCACACTCTTCAATTAACTCTCACCGAGAGCACAGTTAATGTGACGACTGACATTCCATGTTATTTATTGGAAAGTTTTTTTAAGTCTGGTGAATGGTCCGAGAAACAAATAAACATTTGCTGAAGGGAAAAAATTCTCCTTCTAATACAAAAATTATTTAATTTTTTTTTAAAACTATAAACTGTCGACGGGTTGCCGACCACTGGTCTATATTATTTGATTCAGTGTATATTGAGTAGGTGCCCTATGAATTGCTTAGTAATAATACTATCTCTTTAGTGGCATTCAAAAGAATCCATTGCAACACCTAATTTGGAATATGAGTAAAATTTACTTCTTTCTCTCTTTTTTTCTCTATAGATTGCGGCTTACCGCTAGTTGCAGACCTAGTGCATTCATTAGCTCCATGGAACGTTAACCATCTCTTTTAGCAGTACCACTACTGGTGTGTCACTGTTGATTTAAGAATTACAAATTTATTTTTTAAAAACATTTTAAAAATTAGTAAAATTAAACATTTTTCCTGTTGACCAAAAAAAAAAATCTGGCAAGGAAACAGAAAGCTTTTTTATAAAATTCTATAATTAATGAAAATTACCTATCATGGAAAAAGATTTTAAACTGTAATATATATACATGGTGTGTCAAAGAATTTTTAAGACGAGGTTTACAAAATAAAATAAAAACTAGTAACTATATTTTTTAAAGTATTTTTATTCAAAATAAGTTCCTTCGGTTTCAATACATTTGGTACAGCGGTTTAACAACGATTCGAATGCCTGTTCCAGCTCACCATTGTGGGACTGCCTCCAAAGCTCGCGGCTAAGCTGTTTCTATAGTGTCAATGTGATCAAAGTAAATAAAAGAACTGAAGTTTTGGCAGTGGATCAGCTAATAGTTATGAAGTTTCACAAATGCTCGATAACACAGATAGCACCACTGTAAGCTTAGTTTCAGCTCTAGTCTTAAAAATTCTTTGACAAACAGCTTCAACGTGAGCTTTGGAGGCAGACCCACAATGTGAGCTGAAACAGGCATTTGAATCATTGCTAAAACGCTTTAACAAATGTATTGAAGCCGAACGAGCTTATTTTTAAGGAAAATACTTTAAAAAATATAATTACTAGTTTTTATTTTATTATATAAATCTAGTCTTGAAAATTCTTCGACAATGTTTGTATATACAGTAAACTCTCCGAAATCCGCACTGCTTAGGACCAAGGGTTGTGCGAATTTTAGAATTTTGCGGATTTCGGGTCATTGATCTGTGTAAGCATTATAATGTTGCATTCACCTTTTTACATATTGCTCAAAAAATGTTTTGATAAACCACTAATCACTGGCGTAGATAAGGGGGGTGTTTTGGGGATAACCCCCCCCCTGAAATGGTGAAGAATGTCTAGAATTTAACCACTTTTCTCGTAAAACAATGAAATTAGCTCACTTCTCCCAAAGAAACCCCCCCTGAAATCTGGGTCTAGCTACGACACTGCCACAAATTATATAGGCATGAATATATAAAAAAAAATAATTAGAAAAGAGAAAATTTATAAAAATGAGATGCAATGTATATATATATATGTATGTATGTGAATTTTAAATGATTTTTTTTTATTCAACTACTTTGTGAAGGTGCAGATTGGTGGTCGCCACTCACCAACTGGCTACTAAAATTTTTTTAATGGTGACCAAAAATTTCATTGCCGATCGCCACGTTGGCGACCAAAATTGTCTCCATTAATTAGATCAAGGAGAAAAAACGTTTGCACAATAAAATAGATGTAAATACAAAATTTATAATGTGCAACTTAATTATCTTTCAAATAAATGTGCTTCAAAATCAAAATAAGTTCATTATCCTACACACTTGCTTGTTTCATGCTTTGCATAGTTGCATTTACAAAGACATTGTCACTTTTGTACTGTGAATAATATTTTTCATTCAATAGTTTTGAATGAATGTAAAGAACTGTAATAAAATTTAATTTGATAGAATTTTCTGTTATTTTTGCAGTGTAAAAAAGAGAGATTTTTTGACTGCATAACTTACTGTTTACTTCTAATAATTTTCTGTGGTTTTTGGGATGCATTTTATAGGTTGCACTCTTTAAATGTCTTTTGTTTTTATTAGAATTGCAAAAAACATTGAAGCACCATCACAAGCCGGGAAATCCAAACTGCAGCGTTAATCACAACTTTTATAAAACAACTGTTTGGCAATTTCATGATTTAGTATAATTTTCTTTTTTGTGCAATATCCAAAACTGAGATAAATTGCAGGAAAAGGTTTATTTTCAAAGAACAAAGCAGAATTGTAAATCTTCAATTTAAACTCCTATTAAAAAAATTGTCTGAACATCAAAATATCCTACCTATGTATAAAGAATTAAAACTAACAATTGAAAAGTTTTTCCCCTTAATTCTATTAGAACTTATTTCTTTTAAATTATTTTTTCTTAATGATAAAATTTGTGTTGCATAGTAAATTAGTATATGATCCTTCAAACTTCAACGAATGGACTATATTCACTTAATCAGTGGCGTTCCTCGCAGGGGTGTCACCTGGGCAACCTGGGGTGGTAGTTTGAGGTGGCACCTCCCCCCCCCCCCCTACTGCAAAAAAAAAAAAAAAAAATGCTGAGAAATTCCATTTTATTTATTTGGTGTTACTTTCAGTAAATTACATTTATTTTCATATGATACGTTAAAACAGCATCAGTAAAATTGTGCAATTTCAGTATATGTAGTGTTCAAAACCTCTATATCTCCATTTTGGATGTCACCTCCGAACATCCCCAAAAGGGTGTCACCTGGGGCTGACCGCCCCCCAGTAGTAATGCTATCGACTTAATATAGTAAAAACTTGCTGCAATACCAAGGGGACCTAATACAATTACCATTTCTATTGAGGGATGTGTTATTTATAAAATACAATTTATAGCTAGTTTGATATATTTCAATAAAATAATCATGAATATATGTAAAAATTGTCATATCATCACTTTGATGTTCATTGGGGATTGACAAATTGGCTAGGATTAGCCTAACTAGGCTGATCCTAGCAAATTTGTTAGGCTGATCCTAGCCAATTAGGCCTGTTACTGGTAATCACTTTCAGTGGCGTAGATAAGGTGGTAATTTTGAGGATACCCCCCCCCCCCCCTCCCCTGAAATGGTAAAAATTGTCTCGAATTTGAGCAATTTCCTTGTAAAACAATGAAATTAGCTCACTTCTCCAGAAGACCCCCCCCCCCCCCAAATCCGGGTCTAGCTACGCTACTGACCACTTTTGTTAGTTGTATAAAAGGACATTATGGTGGTACCAAAAATTCTGCAACATAATCATTTAATTGATTCACATTTTGGTGATGATCTTGCTCCTCATCAGAGAAAAAAAGCTATTAAAGATATGCCAGAACTTTTCAACAATAAAGAAAAATTACATTGCAAATTAAAATATTTTATTCATTATCGACAGGCCACCAGGGTGGCCTACAATATTTTAGCTTCATATCAAATCCTTTTAACAATAAATGTTGTGATTTAAAACATTCATCACTTTTAAGCAATGCAAGACCATATTGTTCATAATGACTTCGTAGGCGCCCAAGTTTCTCCTGTTTTTCATTCAATATGGTACATTCAGGAGGAAAAGCTGGATATGAGCTTTGTAATGGGAAAGTTACAGGCATAAGTCTTTTCCGAACATTAAGAACAAATTGTGATCTTGCTATTAATTCCTGACCAATATAGCAACCTTTTGAAAAACTTACACCATTTAGGTAATCAACATTAGTTTCAAATGGTAAACAGTTACCAGGAGGATGATCTGTGACACCTTCTCCTATACCTAATGTATAACGTAATTGAGTGTATTTATTTCCTTCAATTATGTTAAAATTTTCACTCAAAAACTTCGGAAGGTCAATGTCTTTTGTTGTCAAAATACGAAAACCTAAAAGTTTTGTTCGAGGGTCTTCCGCTACTGCCACCACTTCATCACATTTGATCAGCTCTGAAATTAAGCAGCCTAAATCATTTATAACTCCCTCATCATACTTTTGTTTAGGATACATAACCCATTTTTTTTTTTTTTTTTTTTTTTTTTTTTTTTTTTTTTTTTTTTTTTTTTTTTTTTTTTTTTTTTTTTTTTTTTTTTTTTTTTTTTTTTTTTTTTTTTTTTTTTTTTTTTTTTTTTTTTTTTTTTTTTTTTTTTTTTTTTTTTTTTTTTTTTTTTTTTTTTTTTTTTTTTTTTTTTTTTTTTTTTTTTTTTTTTTTTTTTTTTTTTTTTTTTTTTTTTTTTTTTTTTTTTTTTTTTTTTTTTTTTTTTTTTTTTTTTTTTTTTTTTTTTTTTTTTTTTTTTTTTTTTTTTTTTTTTTTTTTTTTTTTTTTTTTTTTTTTTTTTTTTTTTTTTTTTTTTTTTTTTTTTTTTTTTTTTTTTTTTTTTTTTTTTTTTTTTTTTTTTTTTTTTTTTTTTTTTTTTTTTTTTTTTTTTTTTTTTTTTTTTTTTTTTTTTTTTTTTTTTCTTTCGATAATTTTGCCGGTTTTCTCATGAATTATATTAATATTAAACCTTTTTTATACATTCTTATTCAGAGTTTGAGCTTCCATGTCTTCTCAAGCATTTTTTAAAAAGTTTTAATAAAGATCTTGTATGCCTTATTAATATATGCACACACACACACACACACTATATATATATATATATATATTTATTTATTTACATGCACATTTGATCTGATATTTATGGTTATATAAGCTATGATATCGCATTGTAATAGAAAGCTCATTAATGTAAATATTTCAAAGAGGACATTTAATTGTTGCGTAACATTTTATTTAAAATAAAGTACATTGTATTTCAAGAAATAAGTAGTTTAAAAAAATATTTGCAGAATTATGCATAAAAACTAGCGTCTATGATTCAAAGTATAATTTTAGGAATATCATTTTAAAAAGATAAAATTAAAATTGAGATTTTTTAATGAAATATTTTTTTTATTTCTGTTCAAAAACACTGAAATGATATAAATAATGACAAGCATTTGCTTAGTGATGTGACAAATAGTTCTTGAAATTAAAAATTAAAATAATCTATTGATACAAAAGTTAGTATTCATAACAATAAAAAGAGTTTCACACGGAGAGTAAGATCTTTAAAAAATTTCATTACAAAGAAAAATGCTGATCAGTGATTTAAATTTCTGAATGACTGAACACAAATGGGTATGCTCACTAAATTTGAAGCATTTACTGGAAAACGAGGAACTGTGATGCATAAATTTTGAGGAGTTAGTGTATAGGAATGTAAATTTTAGTATCATTGAAACCCAAGGTCGATGAAGGAGAGGCACCCCCTACCCCCCAATTTTTTTCTATTCAGCGCCAAATTTTAACAGTAATATGTAGATGTTAATAACAAGATTTCTTAGGGAAAATCCCACTAAGAAATAAATTCTGGTTGTACTGCTAATTAAGGCAATCAGTCTCAGTGACAAAGAGCATATGAAATTAGATAGGCAGAAAGAAAGGAGAATGTGTTATATTTAACAGTGCCGGGTCTAGGGGGGGGGGGCACCCGGGCCCTTGCCCCGGGCGGCACTTCTGGGCAGCAAATTCATTTGTGATGCAAAAAAAAAAATGAAGAAGAAGAAAAAAAAAGACAATAAAATAAAAAAAAAGAAAAATATACTTAATTAAGAAAATTTAACTTTTGGAAAGAGAAAATTAAAATCCTAGTTCGGCGCTCCGATTTGATCATTGATCGGCTATTTTGCTAACGATTAAAACCGATTAATAGAATTATTTATTTGTATAAACTATCGGAAACTAAAATTGATGTATACTGAATATGTTGCGGCAGGCTCATCTGTTAGGCAAGGGCTCCATATTAAGGCAGTTTTAGGGGGCGGCAAATTTTCAATGCCAAAAATTTAAAATAAAAAAGTAAAGGTTTTTTCCTCCTCTGATAAAGAAATATAAATCATGCTATGCTAACAATATATTAATAGTTTTTCATTTACAAACTTTCAAAGCATCCTTTTGGGAAGGGGCGAAAGGGGGGGGGGAGAGCTTGTGATAGTGAAATATAAATCATGTCATGCTCAAACAATACAGAAGTTCTTCTTTTACAAATTTTCAAATCATTCTTTTGGGAACGGGGGGGGGGGGGGGGGGAGCTTGTAAGAGACATTTGAGAAGGCAGACATGGCTCTTTGATACGGTCGTTAGTTGGGGGGGGGGGGGGGTCTTTTTCCTGCATTTAAACAAAAATGCTAATTTCGTTCTGCATTTGATGAGTATTTTCGTGAGTAAAAGAGTTTTTAAAAAGTTTTTGTATGCCTTTTTTCTCCTAATATATTTTTGCCGTCCCAAATGCGCCTTAAGGCACTGATGTCTTAATGCCACTGGCCAGATGCACCAGTTTGCATATAAATTTTCCCGAGAGAGAAATCCCTGGACTGTCAGAATTTCATATCTCCAGTTAAGGGGGCCTTTCATATGGCTCTACCAACTCCCAATGTTGAGCTGAAGGGACCATGCCTGGGAACATTAACGAAAGTTTCATGGATTTATCAATGGCTTCCCCCCCCCCCCCAAATAAAAAATCCTTAAAAAAAGGCCAGTACATAAAGGCGATGTGAAATATGACCAATAATTAGATGAAGGGGGGCAGCAAATTTAAGTTTGGCCCCGCCACGGAAAATTCCGGCACTGATATTCTATCGTATATGTAGAGTTAGCATTACAGACAATCTTACTTTCTCACAACATTAACGAACATTACTATTCATATTACAATTAATATACATACACGTATTTTTTACTTTTTAAATATGATTTACTTATCTAATTTCATTAAAATTATAAAAATGTTTTCCACATCATCCAAGAGGTACAGTTTATAGAAGCATTACCCCTTTTACAAAATGCAAGGCGGATATCCCCAGGAAGTATATATTCCTTCTATATTAAGTTAAAGTAATGATCCACAAAAGTTTTAAAAGATTTCATTGCGTACTGCTATATGTACAGAAATAATTTCCAATGAGTGGCAGCTCTGGAAAAGTTTAAACGAAATGAATTGGTTGATTTCAAATTTGGAAAAACAGTCAGGGGATATGTCTCGGAAATGCAACTATAGCATTATAAAAACAACAGACATAAAAAGACAACAGAATCAATAAAAGCTACGAGAATGAGCACGAAAATAACGGTCAGTTCAGCAGAAGCTTGTTCTCCGATCGGCATTTGCATCGGCCCTGCCACGCCCCCCTATCGGCACAAACAGAGCTCGGTAGGGTTGCTATTTGGCAGGACGTCACGTGGTACGATGTCATCTCCCCTAGATAATAGCTCCATGTCTGGGACTCCTTTCAATATAAAAATATTTCCAGTCTTTAAATTATTTCTATTCTAGATATATAATCTAGCGTGAATTTCTAATTGTAAAAATGTATCTGATTTGGTTACTCTGCAGAAAATAAGATTAACCTTCAAAATCTTTTTTCATCTTTATTCCTAGATTTCAAATTACTATAAAAAATAAATACATAATTGGCATAACTTGTCCCGGAAAAAACGGTTTTTTTCCGGGAATAAACCTTGCTGGGATGGTACCATTTATTTCGTATGATACATGCGGAAAAAAGACAGACATAAATATGTATATATATTCCTAAATATATTTATATATATATATATAGAGAGGAGAGAGCAATAGGAACATGACCAGAGCGACCTAACGGGTGCACCGACACGACCGATGGCTAGTTTTTAAATGCATCCCAAGTTAAACCCATTATTGTGATGTCAGAAGTAGAGGATGGCAATATAGCATCTATTCGTCTGCTCTCCGATTAGTGTGGTTTTTGTTGTCTTATTGGGAGATAATATCATTAATTGCTCTGTAATTAAAAGGAATATAATTGTTGGAAGAAAACTGAATTGAAGTTTTAAATCATCTTCAACAAAAACTAATATAAAAATTTCAAGAACATGGATGAAACATTGCATAGTGGATATTGTCATCCTGTACTTCGACAGTATCAGGAATCTAACACTGTTATTTTACCTTCTAATTTGATGTACCCAGTTTTCGTAATGTAAATAGCTTAAAACAAATTAAAACTACTGATTCTAAAGAAAACGAAATTTCGTATTACTAATTTTTACATATTTTTATCTTTTCCAGAAATGATTGCGATGCCGAAAAAAACATATCAAGTATGCCTTCTGTGAGTAGGTATGGAGTAAACAAACTAATTAGCCATCTTCATCCTCTCGTAGACAAAGGTCTTTTGTCAGTGCTACTTTTTGGAGTCGTAGATTCCAGTATGAAGGTAAAAATTATCTAGATTCAGTGTGAATAAATTTTACATACAATAGTATATTGGTCAACAGTTTTAAACATTTGCTTTGAAATCTTAAAAAGTAATTTTCAGTAAATTAATTTAATGAAGCTGAAGTGCGAAATACAAGTTTAATAAAATAAACAGAATTTTAAAAATTGATCTTGCATATGACAAGGACTTTTTGAGAGGCATGATACACTTGAGTCCCGTAAACTCGGCCAGTGGCGAACTGGCTATGTGGGCATTCGGGCAAATGCCCAGTGGGCCGGTCACAAAATATCTATCTTTTTAAAATAAAAGATACAGCTTTTACAATTTTAATAAGAAAACGAGGACCAAAATTTTTGCCGTAATCCGGGCAAGATGCAATCACGGAGATTTTGCATCCAATATTTTGCATAGAGTGCAATGCAGTATTGGATGCAAAATCTTTAGGGTCTGGCCGTTGGGCCACGAGTAGGGGGAGGGGTTGGCACAATTTTTTAGGGCCGGCTGGTCCGTATAGATAACGTAAATGGCTGTCTGAGGTGCAAAATTGATTCTATTTTATGTTTTTAATTTTGAAAATAAATAAATAAAATACATCAATTTTGCGCTTTAGGCTGACGCCTAAGTTGTATATATGGGCGAGCTCTCGGGGCTGGCTTGAGAAATTCTTAGGGCCGGCTCGTTCATATAGAAAGCCTGGGCGGCCGCCTGGGGTGCAAACTTTTGAGATCCGAAAATTAATGTTTTTTTTATTTATTTTGAGCAGTACCTGCGGGGTAGCCTATTGCCACAAGGCGACTGCGCCACATCGCAAAGCACTAAAGGGCGGAAGCTATCAACAGCTAAATAACATATTATGTATTATTGCCATTCTATTACGAATTAGAAAAATCTGTCTTGCAGACATTTAATGTTATTCAAATACATAACTACATATTTGCTGACAATATTTTTAATCTCTACAATCTGCAAAATACGGCTCTCAGAATTTCTCAATCCAGGTGATGCAAATTCTCAGGGCTGACGTGAGACAATCCCCAAGCGGGCCCAGAGAATTCCTCACAGCTAGTTGTCTTGGCCGATTGCCAAGTTTTTCTATTTTAAAGTATATTAAGAACAGATTAAGAAGCAATTGAACTCAGGACAAATTGAAATCATTTATGTAAATGTCGTGTGAAAAAGGGACACAGTAAAACCTGTGAAGTTGACCACTTTTATCAGGAACAGAATTATCCATATAGTATTAAATAATGTAAGGAACCCTTTGTAACTTGACCACCTCGTTTGGCGACCTGTTCTGTGTTGACGACTTATGTACGCCAAATTTGGGTGGGAGTATTATAAAAATCTCTTTGTAAGTTGACCGCCTAATTATTACAATATTGATTTATTTGTTTATCTATTTTTGCAATGAAAAAAAACCTAAAATAACTTCTCCAGGATGTTTTTTATGCTATAATCTTTGACCAGTATTTGTCTGGATGGATGAAACATCAATATAACTAGGACCAGCCTAGCTGGGCGCTGAGCCTGTTGCTGGTTGTCATTTTTGTATTTGTATAACCTTTGCCTAAACTTCTTTATAAGTTTACCATTTGGAAGCACCACTATGAGCACTCTTTTATTAATTAAATTAGTTTCTCCTTTTTTCTTCTATCTGATGTAGCCATTTCGAAAAATTATGTATTTAGAGGAAATCTTTACTATCATTTAAATAACTTACATAATTAATAAGATATTTATCTTTATTATCTTTTAAATTAATACTTTACTATTAAAGTTGTATAGTACACATTGTAAGTCATTCAGGTTAAATTTCTCTAATTTTTAGATAATTGAGAAAAGAATACCTAATCACTATTTTAAAGTAATGTTAATACATGAGGCTATATTTTAATTAGTAGTTACAAATGAATAAATGCATAGTGTAAGAAAAGACAAAAAAAAAAAAAAAAATCTCCACCCTCTATAAGTTGACCACCTACCTGTCTAAGATGACCACGTGCGGTGCAGCACTCTAGTGGTCAACTTACTCAGTTTTCACTGTATTAGTAAAGCTTGACGGAAAGTCTAATAGATGATGTAGCAAATAAGAGTCCCATTTTAAAATACTAAATGGCCTTCAAAAGGAAAATAATTTTAAAGCTAATATTACAATGTATATTTGATTGGGGGTGAGTTTTTCTTTTTTTAAATCCTGTTACTATTTGTATGTTATAGTTATAGTACTGGAAACCCGAACAATAAACATTTCTTTTAACTTTTTCATAACTAGAACTAATTTTTACCTGATGTTAACATACTAATTGTAGCACATTCATTACACAAAGAATTCGATGGGTATATAATTTTTCATGTTTAGTCTTCAACTTTACCTCTTTTCATGTAAATTGCTGCAATTTTTACTTTTTTTGTTTAACCCCATTCTTGACAACCTGGCACCCTTGGTCCACATTAGGCCGATTTTTCGGGACTCTATTCTATTGATCAACTGAGTATAATCTTAGAAAAATAACTTCAGCACGTATCTCCCAAGCATGTTCGTACACTTTAAAAATGTGTAGTAAAAATTTAAATGAAGCACCCTGGAATTGAATTCGAATGGAGTCCAATATTTTTTCACATCATCTGTATGCAATTCTTAATAAACAGCAACATCATATAAAACTATTTACTGACTTTCTTTTTAAATTGGAAGGAGGCAGAACCATTACCAGTTATATTTCCATTACCAATTGGAAAAATACTGGTAAGTAAATGATAAAATAAAACTTTTTTTTTTTAATGTTCATCACATAAATATGTTAGATGCAGTTGGTAGAATTTGTGAATCATGTACACATTTTTTATTGTAACAAATTATGGTACTTACGTACTATCGCACCCATGCCAAAATTCGGGGATAATGCGCCAAATTGGCATCTCGGATTTTGTACCTATCTAAGGCGTTTATGGTAACCATAAGTAGGTATACAAGTCGCCAATCTCGCCATATGGTTGCGATAGTACCAGTGCTGTAGTCCTGAAAAAAAAGCTGGGGGGACGCTTATGTTAAAATTTTAAAAATGTGGGGGGACGCTTGCATCAAACTAAAAAGGTAGGGGGACGCTGTCCCCCTGCGTATCCCCTCGACTACACCACTGGATAGTACGTAAGTACCCAAATTATTTTACACAATGAGATTTTCTGAACTTGGCAGGCATGTTAGAGTACAGAAACAGGATATTGAAAATAAAAAGTCAGCTTAAAACTACTGATCAAAGAATAGATGAACATTGATGCAGAAATTACCAAAAAGCTAGGAAGGAAATGTATTCTCAGATGTTTAAAAGTTTTCTGAATGCCGATGGATATCTTACTAAATATTAATTTATATTTACTAATGCTATGATTTATTTTTAAAAAGTGTACAAAGCCTTTTGTGAGATAAAATTTTTGCTACTTTTTGATTTTCAATTTCTTAAAAATAACAAATTACTATAGTTTAAAAATATCTAATGCAGTTTAGTTAAGAATAGATTATAAATCATATTTTTAAATACTCAATTTGAAACATTAATTTTAACTACTTTTTGATTTTCAATTTCTTAAAAATAACAAATTACTATAGTTTAAAAATATCTAATGCAGTTTAGTTAAGAATGGATTATAAATCATATTTTTAAATACTCAATTTGAAACATTAATTTTAATTAATGAATAGCGCCCTATTTCTTTGAGAGCAGTAAGTGTACGAATACTTTTGGAAACCATTGTAAATGTTATCAAATAAAGGCTTTGCAAAGTTTAGCATGGTCTTTTTGAAATTTAATTATCTATTAGGTCTTGTATGTCCATAAATATAAATTAGGTAAAAACAACTTTAGTGTGTAACCACCAGTGGTGTAGTCCTGAAAAAAAAATTGTGGGGATGCTTATTTGTATTAAAATTAATAAATAGGGGATGCTGCTTCCCCCCTCGACTACAGCACTGGTAACCACCAGCCTAATGCTGATCCCTCTAAGAGGGCAAAGGAAAGATTAGGTTATAGAGCAAAAACTTTTCAAAGTGACCCTCTGCAAATTTTTGGAAGGGGAGAGGGAGGAGGAACCATTCCCTTTTGAAAGTTCATTAAAATAATGTTTTTCATTTCTTATTTTAACTCGAAAATGAAAAAAAATGATAATTATAAAAAGAATCCTTGTTAATGTAAAATTCATGGCAAAAAATGATTCTTCTTCAGAATACAGTGGAACATCGATTATACAAAATTTATTTATACTACTTTTTGGTGATTCCCAATTCTTGGATCTAGCCAGAAGGGTAAATCGATTATACGTGGCCATCTTCGGTAGTCCCTTTGGCATTGAAAAATGATATTTCACTGTTATACTGTTTATTATGATCACTTCAAAGTGATTTCAATAGAAAATAATTCCTCATTGTGAAGAAGCACAGAAGATTGCAATAAAATTTCTTACTAATGAAATTATCAACAGGTTTTTCCAAATTTAAAATCCAATATAAAATAAATAGCAAAAAAAATCGGCACTTGTCACAGGCCCCAAATCAAATTGCTCAACTAGTTGATTTTCTCATTTCAATTTTGTTGATCTCTCAAATAAAATAAAATAAAACTCAATATCTAAGTTTTCCCTTTCTAAAACTGGTTTGGTTCTCACTTACTTCTTTGTTAGATTTTCAATATATTTTGAAACTGTTTATTTCATTCTTTATTCTTTTTATTTTAATTTGAGCAATTTATATGTTTCATTCTGTTTATTTTTGATAATTGGACCACTACTACATCCTAATTTTATGTTCTGTCTTTTCACTGGCATAGATAAGGGGGTAGTTTTGGGGATAAAACCCCCCTTGAACTGGTAAAGATTCTCTAGAATTCGACCAATTTTTCTTGTAAAACAATGAAATTAGCTCACTTCTCCCGAAACCCTCCCCCACAAAAATCTGCTTCTAGCTACGCCACTGTGTCTTTTTATTATATGATTTAGGTCCCCTCATTTCTGATTGCTTCAGTCCATTTTTACTAACGTCCACCATTGGTTTCCTTTGTAGCCAGTGAGTTTGTGTCAATGGTAAAGAGGTCGTAATTGAAAAAAAGATACAAAAACATATTGTTAATAACTATGATGTTTAAAAATGCTCAACAAAGGTTCATCTTCAAAAGAAAGCAACATTATTTAATAAAATTAAAATTATTTATCCCCACTAATTTGGAAATGTTGTACAAACTAACAAATTTGCTATTTTCTTCACCAAAAGAGTTGCCATTAATGTAATTTTGAATGTAAAATTTAATTCTTAACTATTGAAAGCTGAACTTTGAAGCAATAGCTTTTCATTTGCCACTTTACCCCATCTGACCCTGTAAGTTATACTTCACATTAAAGAAAAAAAAGTTACATAAAAATGAGGATGTTGAATCTTCAAAATGTACTAGGGATGCTGTATTTCGAAATTGCTTTATGAATGTTTGCATTTAGACTTTTCTTTTTCTTTTAGGATCGGACTGCTACAGTGGCCGATCAAAATGAAAACCCAGTGCTGCTTGCTGTCAAACTTCTAAAGAAAACTTTTCCCAGTCTTTTGATTGCATGTGATGTGTGTTTATGTGGATTTACAGACCATGGACATTGTGGTAATATGTGTAACAAGTTTTGTGTAGGGGAGACTGGGGCACAGTGAGACAAAAGATATAAAATTCAAGAAATTTGGAAAGATTGATATTGCAAGAAAAATTTTAATGTGGATTTGTAATGCAACGTACATATTAAATCTTCTGAAGTATAAAAATGTTTATTATCATTTGAAGTTTTTGTAATAAAATAAAATAGGAAACATAAAATTTTGTCTCACTGGGCCCCATACTTGGGGTGCAGTAAGACAGCATATAGGGTTTAGTGAGACATAGTATTTCCAATGTTTCAAATCAAAATGAAATCATATTGAACAAAAATAAAAGTTTCACTGCACAACTAAATTAAAAAAGTTTAATTTCAAGTTGCAAAAAGGATTGATTTTGTTTTGTACTATTTTTTTCATAGGAGGTGGTGACAACAATTTAATATCTTTATTAATAGCGGATGCAACATCTGGTACACATGCCTGATGGTCAGTTACACATGAAGATAAAATTTGCAAATCTGAATAAATTTCTATCATATGGAAAGATTCCACATTCATTGAAACCCAAAATGATATTTGTAGAGCCATTGCCCTTTGGTGCACAATACAAAGAGCAATCCAATGGAAACCCCATGTTCAATTACCAATTTGACTGCATTTCTCATGGAATCCCCAGAAAAGGCACCTATTTCCGTTTTACGTGGTTTATTTCCCATTTTTGATAAACTAAAATGCCTGTGAAACAAACAAACAGCAATTTAAAAACAGACGAATCATAAAATAAAACTAACAATATCTCTTTCAAATCAAAATTTAGGGTGGGGCACATTGAGACAGTCTCACTGGGCCCGCACTACGACCGTCTCACTGTGCTCCAACTGTGAGTTTCATTATACCCCACTCCACCTCTTTTCTACAAATTCAACACGTTAAGCAGTTCATTTAAAGTTTACCCTAAATGTTCCAGATAATGATTAGCCACATAGGTGGAACAATTAACTTGATCAAATGGTTAATTTTAATTCATAAAATCAAATTTCATAATATGATGCATGCAAAGGTAAAAAGAAAACTTTTCTTACTTGAAATCGGAAAAATAACTATAACTTAAAGATAAACAGAAGCAGATCATCCCAGTCGAGAACTCACCTTACTGATTGCTGCAGATCCATGGGTACCTAGCGCCATATCTCTATTCTTAAAAAAATCCGAAAAATTGGGTTGTCTCACTGTGCCCTGTGTCTCACTGGGCTCCAGTCTCCCCTATCTTAGGATATATGTGGGTATTTTGAATAACTCTCATGAGTCATGAAACTAAGTTCTTAACTTTCGTATAACCAGAGTTTTCTCCTGAGGGAAAGGGAGTGCTGATATCAGACCTAAATCAGTGGTGTCATTGAGTAATACTCAAAAAACAGGGTCCTCACAGTTTAAAAAAAAGTGAGTCCCATCTTGAAAATTCTGAGTCCAGAAAGCACCCTTCCCCAGTATTTTTGTTACTATCTATTCAATTTGCGGATATATAGTAGCATTATGCTTCAAAAAAAAAAAAGAAGGGAAGAAAAACTTTAATGTAATCTTAAAAACAATCTCTTTTATAACAACTGGTACTAAAATTCTAAAATTTAGAGAATTAGAGAAAACAGACACATTGTAATCTTAGAGAACATAAACAATTTTGTTGCAGGAAAATTAAATAATAAATTATTTTTTTAGAAGTTCTATGGAAGATAAAATGCATTTCTTAACCAATGCTAGCAATTTAACATTCAACTTTTTATGTGAAATTTTTATATTTTAGCTGTATTATTTTTCTTAATTTTATTGATAACTTCTAGATGAAGGAGTAATCGTAAGAAAATATAGGGCTTGGCTTGAAGAAAGAATGAAATAGATATAAAAAATAGCTTTAAAAATTAACCTATTAATGCTTTTAATTCAACATATATTTTAAGAAAGTATGCATATTGTAAAGCTTGGTAAAAAAGAGTTTCATCAGAATAACAAACCTAGTAAAAGACTCCAGATAAAACTTTTAGAAAAAAGAATTTAACTAGGTGCAAAAAGCAAATCCTTCTATACAATAAGAATTGAGTCGAAGATTTCATGTACTTATTAATGAAGAAGTGAGTTAAATTCATCTCAAAAGTTTTAGTTTTGAGATGAATTTTAGGTAATAAATATATCTTTGAAATGCACTATCAATTCATTGTGATAAATAAATGATTTTGTTTAAAATGATTATCACAGCAACAGTCACTCGCAGCTACGATAAAGCAGCAACTTGTGCATAATCAGCAATTTTCATTTTCAGAGGTTTTCCAATGTAACGTTTTAGAGCCGGCCTTAAGACTTGTGGGTGTCGATTGGGAGTAATTTTGGTGGGGCCTCCCTCCTGATTTTTTTGCAATTTTAGCACACCCTTCCCACTCCCAGTCTTAGCAAAATTTCATAAAGACCTAAAATTTCTTGTAATGAAGAAATCAAAATGCTCATTAAAGAAAAAAACATGCATTTTTTAAAAATATTTTTTTAATTAAAAGGTATTTTGAGGTACACATGAAGAAGGCTTGTAACCTTGTTAAACTTACAAGCTGAATTTTTTTCCCTTGAAAAATTCAAGCAAACGTGCCTTAAGCGCAGGGCCCCTATTGGGAGCAATTAATCCAATTGGCTCAAGACCAGCTCTGGTTAATTTATGTCAGTTTCATTCTTTATTTAAATTTCTTTTGAATGATTGAAGATATTATGTATATTACAAAACTTAACATAATTGATGAAAACCTCTATTAGGGGAAATTCCTTCCATTACGTTAGTCAATGTTAGAGTTTTGCCATATTTTTATTTTTAAAAAACTGCTAATGTAATGTTCATTTATCAGTGAAGCAATCATGTTTTGTAGAACACGCTACAAATTCTCTTCTAATATGTTTTTGCAGTGATTATAAAACTGGAAAATGTTCAGTAATAAATCTGTTTTTAAGACCATAAACTGTATATTTTTGCCTCAGAAACATAACACTATACTTTGTATGTTTTGTAGATAAAATGTAATATGTAGTTGTTTTTTCTTTCGGTTAAAATCAGTGGTGTAGTCGAGGGGAGACGGCGTCCCTCTACCTTTTTATTTTAATGCATGTCCTCCCAAACTTTTTACATTTTAACAAAAGCGTCCCCCTTTTTTTGATTTCAACTGCTTATTCTCTTATGTATAAGCGTCCCCCCAACTTTTTTTTCAGGACTACACCACAGGTTAAAATGCTAACATTTTTTTCTGCAAATAATTATCAATTTATTGAATACACCAGCCCACCTTGTCCTCATGTAACTTATATTTCAGAAAATGATGCACAACTGAAATTTTTGTCATGAAGCAAAAAGTAAGCTTTTTTAAAAAAAACTCGTAACCATAAAAAACTTAGCATATTATTTTGAAGGCAGTTTTTCAGCCCTTCGAAACCTCAGCAGCATTTTTTCCGAACTGGTAGCATGTATTTGTATAATGAGGAAGAATACAAAAATTCAATAATAAAACTTATCTGAAGCTATTAGAACAAACTTGAAAGCTGTTTTTGAAACTTTTAGTATTGTGCTTGGCAGAATGGTTTCACGACTATTTTAAAACTTTTCTTGAAACAAGCCTATCTGATTAACAAGATAAATTCTTAAAATTTTGCACTAGTAACATGCTTATAACAATTATAATTGAAATTTAAAAAAAAAATATTTCTATCGTAACAAAAGCAGGAAATGGTATTACTAATGAAGATAGTATTTAAAAGATGACAAATCTCAGCATAAAAGTTGTTTGCTATTTCTATTATTTGTTTACTGTTTTTTTATATTTTTCAAGATGTGTAATATTAATCATCAAATTTTTTGGTTTAAAAGTTAAGTAATCTTGTTTCTGACAGAAATGTCTAAGTATATGCCTCTTTCAATCATATACATCTTGAAGCATTTTTCAGTTTTGAAAATATTTGATTTTATGTATAATTTATTGTTTTAATATTTCAGGTATTTTAAATCCAAATGGATCTATAAATAATGAAGCTAGTGTGAAGAGGATTGCGGAAGTGGCTTTAGCTTATGCAAAGGCTGGTAAAGAACAAACTTAATTTGTCATTCCTTTTTTTATTTTTTTGCAAAGACAAACATTTGTAATAATAATAATTCTTAACTAAGGATACATGTAAGGGAAACTAGAAATATCATTAGTACTATTTTGTTTGAATACAATGCCATGTAACTGATTCAGATGTTATAAATTCAAGTAAAAGCAATGTTGCCCAACCAATGTTAGTGATAGTTGAAAACGAGTCTTCCGTTAAAGACCTGTTCATTTAACCCCTTACCTCTTGCTCCCGTCAAAATCAAGGGGGTGTAATGTTCCAAAGTAGCGTACCAAAACATTTGAAAAAAATCCTCTCCTTAATTCCAAAAACTTATTTATTGTCTTACATACTTGATGATAGTATCAAACTATTTATAGTATAATTAGAGAATAAACATTTTTTAAATGTTTTTCTGGAAAACAAATTGGCGCTTTGTTTATGTTTTCGAGAAGTTTATGCGACTGTTAAGGGGTTAACTACTTGAAGTAATCTTCAACAATTTGTGGTCGCTGCCATCTGTTATTGAAAATTTTCTTTTTTCTTCCACATGTTCTATTTATTTTGAAGCAAAACTACTGTTGTAATAAATATTATCTCACAGTTTTTCCTCTATTAATTTGGAGCTTAATTTTAAAGCAATATTTGCAAAAGTAAGAAATTCTTTTATTAAGAAGGAAAGCTTTTCTTAAACTAAACTTTCTAATGATTATTTCAGCTTATATACACTTATAAAATTGAAATCTTCACTATAAGCAATAATTCTTATTACTACCCTTTAACTGAAAATCAAAATTGTAGAAAATGAAGCATAAACAAGTAAGCATGCTTTGAGTGAAAAGCACATTTTGAGGCGGAACAACCTTTAGCAATTGCAGGTGAACTGGCAATATTATCAAATGGACAGGTCTTTATTATAATGGAGGTCTTTGTCGAAAAACTTGAGTAATAGCACAGTTGCTCAACTGATGCAGGGTTCACACTGGGGAAAATTACAAGGTGGGATTTTCCGCCTTGACCAAAATTTTAAGTGGGATTTTTAAAGTTTAAGCCTATAAAAATTTTTTTTTGAGTGGGATTTCAAAAAGTATTGCGGGAATCGCGCGATTGCGCGGCCTAGCGCGAACCCTGTGATGTATAGTCAATGAGATAATATAGAAATAGTATATTAAATTTTTGATTAAGAACAACACCCAAATTTAATAATCCTTATTTAACATGAAAAATGTTGGTGATATTCAGGACTATATGGTGTATTTTATCATCATTAGAGTTAGTAAAACCATTCTTAATCTCTCCAGTAAAAGTTCTTATAAAATATAAAATTTATGCATCTATATGTAGTAAGTACAACAAATCTCTATTGTAAAAAAAAAATTACTTGTTTTTTTTTGTTTAAAAACAGTATTTGTATCTGTTTAAGGATGCCATGTAGTTGCTCCATCTGACATGATGGATGGTCGAATCAAAGCTATAAAGAAAACTTTGCATGATGCTGGACTTGGAAACACAGTTTCGATTTTGAGCTATGCTGTCAAATTTGCATCAAAATTTTATGGCCCTTTCAGGTATTGTACTTTTCACAATAACATCTATATCTATCTATCTATCTATATATATATATATCAGGGTTGGTGCTTTTGCCAGGACGGTAGCAAAAACTAGAGAAAACCTGGGGCAAAAATGAAAAAAAAAGAGTGAAAAATGGCAAACAGACTTATTGTTCTTGAATAATGTGCCGTAAGATCTATAATTTAAGAGTCCCAGATAATTAAATTAATTTTTGGGTATTATTAACCCCTTTATTTTGTTAATTAATATATTTTACAATTAAACAACTATTTAAAGAGATTTTAAGTTGCAAATTCAGAAAAAGAAACTTGTTATAATAAACTCAAAAGCATGCAATGAAAAAATTTGTCACGTCTCATTAAGGCAACTTATTCTTTTTGTTTTTAGAAAAAAGAGCAAATAGTTACTTTCATCACTTGAAACCTTTTTTATTTTTGTGTCTTTACTATTAAAATCCTGAAATTCACTAATGACATAATGGCATTGTTAAATGCCTACATCATAACATCAGTTATAAAAGTACAATGATCCCGCCCATTCCTAACATTTGAAAAAAAAAAAAGAGAAGTAGTTTATTTTTGTGTTATGTATGATGTGTACTAAAAAAAAAACTTAAAAGCACCACAAGTCTGACTAAAGGAGGACAGGACAATTTTAGGTATGTTTTTCACTTATTTCTAGAGTTGCCAAGCATTCTGAATTTTACAGGTGTTTTGTGAAATTGTCCCGTGTCCAGGTGAACTTCAATATGGGATGCAAAAGCATAAACAGGCATTTACTAGATCTGAAAATTTATCAAAGAAATCAGTATCTGACAGAATTGCCGCAGGTTCTGAGACTTGCTCAAAAGACCATAGAAAACAATAGACAGTTACTCATCAAATACATATACTGTACTTTATGATCAAAAAACAGTGGGCGGTATCTGAGAATTTTTCCTCATTAATGAAATTCATCGGTGAAGATTTAGGTGATAAAGAAATAGAGGCTTATTTAAATACTTGCAGCATGAGGTCTACCTTCTTTGCCTCATGTTTCTATGGATAACATGATGGAAGCAATATCACAATATTTAGAAGAAAGAACTTTAGTTTTTTTAAAGCTGGTGGATTTTTGTACTCTACTTGCTGATGAATCAACTGGTGAAGCCTAAAGGGAACAGCTTAGATTAGTGGTGAGGTACAAGAATCAAATATCAGTTGATTTCAAAGAAGAATACTTAGGATTAATTAATTTAAGATCAACAAATGCAGAATGCATTACTTCAGCCATTGAAAAATTAATAATGACAGAAGAAATTCCATTACTAACCATCTCTTCTGGGCCGTGGATGGTACAAATGTGATGAGCGGAGAAATTTCTGGAGTTCAGAGATGAGTGAAGCATCTTTTGCCACATTCTTTGTACAGAGGGGAGCACAGTAAATTGCTTTTTGTGAATTCATGCTGTGGCAGAACTGTTGGTGGAAAAGAGGGGAGAGTGGGCGGGGTTTACAGTGACCAACGGGAGGTTTGTATTCATCTGCTGTTCAGTTGCCATAATGCAGTGGACCAGGAGCTGTAAAAATAAGATGCTAGCCATCATCAGAACAAACAAAAAACTCTATTTTCCAAAATTATACGAGCAAGTAAGCTTGCACTTGTTATGCAATAATAAATAATCATTTTTCACAAGGCTAATATCTATAATAATGCAGTTGATATTATTTCACACTGAGGCGAATACACCAAAATCTAATTAATTTAGTTACTTAACTCATTATGGAAAATTTCTATTTTCACTGTATTTTAAACTTATTCATGACCATCCAGTATTTTAAGTAATGTTTTCAAAATTTTTATGAGGAACAGTACAAGTAAAATAATTTACTTAATGTCTTCCATTTAGGGATGCTGCTGATTCTGCACCTGCTTTTGGAGATAGGAGAAATTATCAGTTACCGCCTGGAAGTAAAGGTCTCGCTGCAAGAGCAGCTGTAAGTTCTTGGAATAAATTCAATGAATATAAAATTAAGATTAATATTTAAAAGTTTTCAAGTTTTCTGCAGTAGAGCATTGTTTATATAACATTTACATTTATGCGATGTTTTAGTGAGGCCACAATTCTTGAATCCAGCCAGAAGAGTAAATCAATTATATGACGTTATCGTTTATACGTCGTATAAACAATGTTCCGCTGTATCTATAACTATATACTATACATTAAAGTTTCCTAGTTAAATTTTTTACTTATATTTAAAAAAATGCTTTTTTGTATTGCATGTTCACAGGATGACTCTTAAAATTATTCACTAGAAATATATATTTCTAATAAATATTCCATAAAAGCATCTGGATAATGTTATAAATTGTGCATTGAAGAATTTTCTTGGAATGTTACATCAAAAACATTGTGTAGAAAATCATTTTTGAACACTTTACTTGTTAACAGATTTTGAAACGAGTTACTTTAAGTTGAGCAGAAAGGACACATATTTTTAAAAAAATGCTTTAAAGTGAATAAATTTATTTTCTTTATGTTGCAAAATTTTTTAAAAAATGGGAATTTTTACATAATTTGCATCGAGTATTTTAAAATTTTGAAAAAAGATAAATGAAATAGAAATTAGTTTCAAATTCGAATGGGTTATGAAATAAAAACTTAAAACAAAAGCCTGACAGGCGTAGCTAGGGTTTTCCACGCCCGGGGACAACTGAAGCTTTTGCGCCCCCACCCCCCACTTTGTGCCCCTGGGGGCCTAGGGGCGCCCCTGGAAGAGAATTTAGAAAACTTTTATGCTTCCTAAATGATAACTAGTTTTTAAAAGCAACCATTCACTTTGACGGGTAAAATGGGACACTTTGGCTTCGCAAAATTATTTGTTTTTCTTCTTCTCAAGTGACTTTTCCTGGGTTCTCTGAGCATCCAGTTCTTTTATCTCTGCTGCTCAAAAAAATGCCCCTAGCCCCTAGAGAGTCATCACGGGTCCGATCCCTAGAAAACACCCAAACTCCAAAGTTGTTTCTCTGCCTTAGGCTATTTCCCATGCACTCCTGTGCTACATTGATCATTCCCGATATGTTTTGCGACGGCTCCCATTTTTTTGTCGAACATATTCACACCTCTTCAGTTCAAATAATTTTCTTTTTGCATTTTAAAATAAAATAAATTTACATTAATTTGGCGCCCCCTTGACGCTGAGCCCGGGGACACAATACTGTCCCTCCTTGCCCCCCCCCCCCTTAGCTACGCCTCTGAAGCCTGAATGATTTTAAATTTTAAAGAAGGGAAAAATTGAGTGGTTGTGGAGAGAAATATTTTGATGTTCCCAAATGGGAACATTGGCATTTTCCATTATCTTTTTGTGTATGTTTCAACTCCATGCAACTCACGGATTGGGGGAAACAATTTTAGGTTTATTGTTCACAAAGATAGCCTACTATTTGCTGAGAATATCCATTTCAGGTCAGTACAACCCAAAAATTTAAACAAGCGAATCATAGTTGTAGGCTTTTCTGACAGAGTCGGGGATGAAAATTTTATTGTGCTTGCTTTTTTTGTACCAGCTGTTAGAAAGGTTAAAGTTGAGCTCCTCTCCCCTGTTTTCCCTGAAGAAAAAGAAGTTACAACTAACTAGGATTAAATTGTTCTGAGTATAGGTTGTGTGCAGGACCGTCGAGAGCTAAGTGGCCCCATGAGTTTTGTAGCCCATCACCCTTGCATCTGAGCCATAGAAAAATTTTACCCTCTGCACTACTCCAATGCCCAATGGCCCCCTCCAAAGGCTGGGCCCCATGAATTAGGAAAACGGCATCCAACGACACTGAACAGGCCTTGGAAAACGGTACAAGAAGAATGGAGTGAAATTGACTTGACAGTACTAAAAAGTTTACTTTCATAAGAAATTTGAGCAAGAGCTATTATCAAGAATCATGGCTATCAGATAGAAGCAAATCGCCTCAAAAAATACTGCATTTATTAGATAAAATTTACTTATCAATATCGTTTCCATAAAGTGTACAACCTTCCGTATACATATAAACAGTGTGTAAGTTTAAACAAGATTACAAAGCCTTTTAATACTTGTAATTGAAGATACAGTAGAGCCTCGGTTATCCGAGCCCCGACTAACCGAGTTCCGGGTTAACTGAGGTACATTTGCCCTTGATTTTTTTTTTTTTTTTTGCGGCCGATGGCGGAGTCACTGAGTGACGTCAGTCATTCAATGGCATAAGTTGCATTTTAATTTTATTTTCTGGTGATAAACCTAGAACAACATAACCTTACGTAAAGTGGCAGCAAAGAAACGAGAGAGTTCCGTTGAACAGAAAACAATATAGTATATATATAGACTTCTTTAAGAAACAACTTTAACTGTAACATGTACTCTACTGATGTGTGCATGTAAAATTAGATATTTATATGTGTGTAACGTCATTTTTTCATTTCATAATATGTACAGTAAATGCCTTTTTTGTTACATATTTGACGACATTTTCATTCATTTCAACCCATGTTGACATTTGGACAGAGTCCGTGTTATCCGAGTTTTCGATTATCCGAGGCACCCTCGGTCCACATTACCTCGGATAATCGAGGCTCTACTGTACCTCAAAATATGTCTTCATTAAAAAAAAAAAGAAAACTGCATATCTTTTTTTTTTTTAAGTGCACATTTTGATTTCTTCAGCTGCAAAATTATGAACTCAACAAAGGAAATTTTAGGTCTTGATAACATTTCACTCCCAATTGGGCCTCGCAAGTCTTAAGACTGGCCCTGAATGTAATACATAATGTATTATATGTAGCATTGTAAAATTACAACATGAATTAATATTTTATGATTTATAGGTTCGAGATATTGAGGAAGGAGCGGATATGATTATGGTGAAACCAGCACTAGCGTATTTAGACATTGTTCATGAAACAAAACGCAAGGTACATAACAATTTTAGATCGAATTTAACTTTATGAAATATTGGGAATATGTTTTGTAATGTATTACTACTTATTTTTACATTTATTGAAAAATGTATTAATAAAAATAATTAAAATAAATACAGCAAGCATTATTTAAATGTTAAATGTAGCAGTATCAATATCAACTACATTAATAAAAGTTTCTTTTTTTCAAACATTCAGATTTTAGAATTAATGTCTTACTATTGTTAAGACTTTACTCTTTAATTATAAAATATTCTTGTCAAACTTCATTTTTTATTTTATCTTTTCATTTTATATAACTTAAATTTTAAGAAAGTCAATATTCCCTTGCTTTTTTGTTGTAGTAATCTAATTTCAATGTAATCAGTGAGCTTTAGATTCGATTAAACAATTGTTTAATTTTGTTTATTGCATTAGAACAAAATCATCACTTTATTGTATCTTTCCTTCCTAAAAGTTCTTGTGAGAAAATATTCACAAGTGAGTGATTTCAAAACTACTTTCTTTAAAGTAAATAACATTTTGACATGAATATTAGATGATATTTTTTTCCAAATATAGACTTTTAAAATTCCTAAAGCTTTTTCCCTACGGAATAATACCGAGTACCCCAAAAAGATACGTACAACTTCAAATGTTTATCTAAAAAAATAATAGATCTACAACTTTTTGCAGCTATGAATGGAACAACTCGAAAAATTTTCTTTCTCTGTTTTTTGTCATAGAGGGCAAAGCACAACATATAAGTACTGATTTAATAAACATGGCAGTGCTTATCGGTTAAAGGACCTTGGCAACTTTTACCCGAACTGTCGCCAACACAAATTTATCAGTTTCAGGCCCCTTTTATTCGTAAGAAATACATATACCTTAAAGTATAAAAATTTAAATGCTAATGAGTTTAATGAGCTTAACTTAATAAAAATACAAGATATGGAAAATTAACTAAAATAAACTAAATGTATTTTCACTTCACATCAGCATTTCTGTCGTCATAGAAATGCAAATTTATATAACAGAATTTAATAAAAGTTTTGTCAAATAGCAGTCTATGTAAAATCAGCAAAATTGCCTTGTTTGCATTTGATATGACAATGTAAAGCTATCTTGGTGACCTTCACATGGTAGGCCCTTTAATCGATAAGTACCAAAATGGTACTTCCCGAAAAGAAAGCACCATGGGTTGAATGGTTCATCATGCAGCAACTGAACTGTATTCAGAGAGTCATTAAACATGCATGAAGCACCTTTTGTACGATGGATCTTATCATGTGCAGAACATATGCTCTTAGAATTGAATAGCAGTACCTATCCGCTCCATGTACTTATATTCCACACACTCGACATTAGTACTAGAATGGCCAGTTTATTTCTTATTACTGATATTTTCCCACATAATACAAATTATTCATTATATATTATTACAAATTAATTTTTATGTCTAGCAAAATGCTTTGAATGTAATTAACTGTAATAGTGTCTTAAACTGTGATTTTGTATCAAAAAGTTTTAAGTTGACATGCACACAACCCTCATAGAGGTCTTTTAATTAATAAAACCTCCTTGAAGAAAATTGCTTTTTTAAATAAATTATATTGCTCAATATATTTATTTTTTTAAAACAAAGTTGTCAATGCATAAATGAATGGTAAATCCTTTTTATTGCATTGAATTCATATTCTTTTTCTAAAAACAAATGTGCACATTTCATTATTATTTTAGCACCCTGAGTATCCAATGTTTGTATACCAAGTATCTGGAGAATATGCAATGTTATATCATGCTGCTCAAGCTGGAGTATTTAACCTTAAAGATGCTGTATTGGAAAGTTTAACTTCTATGAGACGAGCTGGTAATTTTTTTCTCACTTAAAAGCTTTCCACTTATGATAATGTTTACGTTATCTTAATTTTGTTGCACATATTTTATAAATTAATTTCATTATAAAACAAAACCATTGAAATTTTACTTATGTGAAATAATAAATAAAGTACATGTAGTCAGTGTACTTGAGGGGCAGGGTTTAAGCTGAGTTCAAAAGTTCCTTAGCAAAAAAGCTAAAATGAGCAAAGATGCTTTAGCAAAACGCTAAAATGTGATAAATATATTCACGTGATAAATATATCGTGTGATAAATATATTCCTAGATGCCTTATTGTGTTTCAGGTTTTGAAGTTTTGCTGTATGACCTTTTTAAGGATATGAATACATAACACTTAAGAAAAATGATTAGTATATTTGAAAAATAATTGAAAGAGAACATGTTTGATTTTCAAAAGGGTACAAGTACTCCCTCCAGTCAATGGTGCATTGATTGGGTAGACATAATGCTGATTATGATCACATTCTTAAACTGTGTAGTAATTTAAAAATTCAGCTGATTTATTTTTCAGAGGATAATCTTTATACATAAAAATTTATATCACACTGTTTATTACCCACTAATATAAGAAAAACCATACAAGGAAAAACTTAGCAAATATATACAGAGATAACAATTAAAACTTGCTTATTTTTCAAATGATTTAGGCTTATAATTCAAAATTCTTCTTTCTTTCATATTAGCCTATTTTACGAAAGCTTCATGAAAGTTGAAATAGCTTTAAGGGCCTTAATATTAATCACCATCAAATTACTGACATTATTAATGGATAATCTGTTTCTAACACCATTTTTAATTAGAGGCAGCTGAACCCTCTTTCACAATCAACAGTGTGCATGGGAATAGTTGCATGGTATTCTATTAATAAGAGCATTATTGGGAATTCTTCAGACATATTTGAATGCAAAAATGCAAGCAACTCCTTGAAGGTCAGGTTTTTGCATGTTTGCTGCAACATATGTCTAAACAATCCCCATTCAAAAAACATGTCTGATACAGAAAAAAAATTTAGAGCAGCATTTTGAGACAATAAATTATAGAAATAAAATTTCACGTTAAATTAAAGCACAAATGAGCATTAAAATGCAGACATATGTTTCGGGATTGCTTGGAATCCCTTTTTCAATGCGACAGGGAGCTTCTAGATGCAAAACATCCAAATGAAGCAGACAGAACAACAAAAACAAAGCTTATATATAGCCTAAGAATTAACTCAGGGTTCGTACGGTCCTTAAAGGTCCTTAGGAAGTCCTTAATGCTCATTTTCATTTTTAAGGCCTTAAAAAGTCCTTAAATAGTCCTTATTTTTTATTCCAGGTGCTTAATTTTTTTTTGTGAAAATAAGAAGGTACCCATGTGCTTTATTTGTTTTGCAATCTTTTGTATTCTTCACAAGAATCAAACTTCTTTCATTCCAACTATTTAATCGAACCTCAAATTTGGTTTGCTCGGGACCGGTACTATCGCGGCGTTCGGACAGACCCAAAATGGCGGATTGGCATAAACATCAACGCATTTTTACTTCAAATTGCAGTGCTTTCTCAATTGGTAGATAAATAAGTAACTTGATGTGTTACATATTTTTATAACTAAATTGATGTGTTATATATTTTTACAACAAAAAAAAATCATGGATTTTTATAAAATGCTTCAAATTACAACACCCAAATCAGTTAAAATAAACTTGTAGCCACCCACATGGCAGCTCCCAATTTGCTATCTCCTGCAATTGTATGAAAAAGAAAATCTTTAAAAAAAAAAGAAAACTATTAGTAGACAAGTCGAATCAAAGAGCCAAGCATTTGTACAAAATGCAATGGTGAACAGTAACTGGGCACAATTTAAGACCACAGAAAAACAAATCACACAGGTTCCCTCATTTTGCTTTAATAAAAGAAAAGAAAAAGGAATAAAATTTGAAAAACGGACTTTTAAGTACTCAAGGGGGGGGGGGGGGGAATTAGGGAAAGATGCGCGGTGAGCTTAAGGAATCAATTTAATTTTTAACATGGTTGGGTTTTCTTATTCTATCTTGGTTTCCTAAGTTTAGCTCACGTAAGAAATATATCTACAAGATTACTTCTATTTGAATCAAAACTTACTGGTATTTATTGATTTAACAGTTTCTTAAATTAAATTTTTTCCTGATTTTAGAACAACAACAAAAAAAAAAAAAATCGGATTTTGGGATTTCAAATTTGGGATTCGATACTATTTATTAAGTTTAGTTACAAAGTAAATATTTTTTCATGAAAATTGATACTAAATCTAAATACATTCTAAACAATTATCAATAAAGCAAGTAGGAGCAGCTCTTAACAAGTAATTAGTAAGTAAATATTGCTTTTGAAACTTTTTTTAATTTAATGGGGGAAAATACTTCAAAGAAGCATATCGTTGACATCTAGCTCAATAAAAGAAATACATTTAAGTAAAAAAAACCTTTTTTTTTTTTTTTTGCGTTTGGCCAATTGCTTGTATGATTATCGCATATTTATACTGTTAAAGGTAAAAGAATGATTTAACTTTTCTTATCATTTTTCTTACGTCTTACACTAATAAGCGCCGAGTTACCAACTCTCCCAATCGTTTTTCAGCTGATCTTGTGCTAAACAGTTTGTTCTCCCATTGTTTTTTTTTTATATCAAATAAATTTCGGTATCGAAAAAATTAATTAATTTTTTAAAGCAATGTTTTAATATTTAGTAATTTTTAGCGACCAATTTGGCTTCGCGATCGTTCGCTGTGGGGTTTTGTTGTGTGGGAGATGATGATATTTGCTGCGTTAATCAAAATTTGTATCTCGTGAAATTTCTTAATTTGCAGTAAATTGAAGGAATCGACCACTTTTTAAATCTATACACCGCAGTTGCCAAACGCTCCGTTTTCTCCTAGTTTTTCTGATTTTATTTGTGAACTTCTAAATTTGATTTTTTGCAAAAAGATTTTTCAAGCTGATGTACAAGTATTTTTATCTAAAGGAATTGTACTACAAAACAAGAAAATATTTTAAGGAACTTTTTAAAAAGATATCTATTAATTTACAGGAATTTTCATAACTTATAACGCGAAAGTGTAAAAACCTATTTTTTTGGAAACTTGCTAACATCTAGCACGTGCTTCGCCGAAAATTGCACGCAGATTTTGAGATTTCTATCTTTTTGTATCCTGTAAATATATCAATTATTTAAAAAGTTGACAGTTGTTTTAGTATTTGCAGCTTGTAGTCTGCTTGTTTCATTTTTTATTTAAAAAATTTGTTCAATTTTTTGAAACTTTATTTTAGTTAAATTTTGATCGTTACCATTTGAGGGTAATGTACAAAGTTTTAAGCGAATTAGCTCCATTTTTTATTTGTATGTTGTTTCCAAAATGAAATATTTTCTCAAGTTGTAGAAGTTTTTTCTGGATTTTTGTAAGCTCTTCTAAATAATTTAAAAAAATTATTTATGGCAGAGATAAAAACTTAAGTAAACCTAAATTGAAATGCTGGCAACATAAACTAAGTAAAATGAAAAAGAAATCTAAATTAAACAAAAATTCTCAAGATAAAGTGCAGCGTTTTCTTTAACAACTTTTTTTTTTCATTTAACTTGTATTTTATAGCCCTAACCATTTTTGATAATTTGCTTATATATGATTAATGCTTGTGTTGTGTGCTTCTTATTACTTGCTCCAATAATTATTTAACTCCCTGATTGTATTGAACATTTTAGAAAAGCAACAAGTCAAAGAGAGTTCCATAAAACTGTTTGTTGCGATCCTAATAAGAATACGATGTTAAATCAATTTCCTCTTTCAATAATGCTTCCTTCTAAAATAAACATAACAGTTTGTATATTTCGAAAAATTTGCGAGGTCCTTAAATTTTTTTTTTGTAGGTCCTTAAAAAGCCCTTAGAAAGTCCTTACTTTTTGTTTTGCCAAAAGAGTACGAACCCTGTAACTGTAAACCAATGAGAATAAAGGCAGTGTGAAGTGGAAGTAGAAGTAGTAGGAAAGGCACCAATAAGAGAGCAACAAACGAATGCAGTTGGAAGTACAGAAAGTAAAAAGGAATATCAATAAAAACAAAGCAAAATTGCTAAAATCCTAAAAAGGTTTCAATTTCAAGTTGTTTTTGCTCCTAGCAACAAACTTTCCTTCTCTTCTCTTAAAGATCCTGTTGATCAACTTAATACTTGGGGTATTTACCAAATTAGTTGCCGTTGCGGCCTTTCTTACATTGGACAGACAAAACGTGCTCTGAAAATTCGGTTAAATGAGCATAAAGGTTATGTACGAAAGCAAGAGCTGAATAAGTCTAGCATTGCTCAACATTGTTGGAATTCCAACCACTCTTTTGATTTCAATTCTGGGAAAATTATTCAAAAATGTTCTTCCCCTTTAGAACTTGACTTTTGGGAAGCTTATCATATTAACAGGAATAGTTCTAATTTGGTTAATGATTCTTCCTCAACTCCTTATTTTTCACAGGTCTGGCATAAGTTCCTTTAATTTGTTGTTCTTTCTTGGTTTTCTTGTTAGTTTTCCTTTTTTGTGTCAATTTTTTTTTTTTTTCTCTCTCCTCCCCTCCCCCTCTTTTGCATGTGTACTTTGTTTTGCTTTTTGTTTTGGTATTTTCTGTACTTATTTTATTTCCATTTTATTCTTTGTATTTTATTTTATTTTTTTGCAATTTTCATATATTTTCACATTTTTATGCACGCTGTTGTCTTTTTTGCTTTGTTTTTATTGATATTCCTTTTTACTTTCTGTACTTCCAACTGCATTCGTTTGTTGCTCTCTTATTGGTGCCTTTCCTACTACTTCTACTTCCACTTCACACTGCCTTTATTCTCATTGGTTTACAGTTAATTCTTAGGCTATATATAAGCTTTGTTTTTGTTGTTCTGTCTGCTTCATTTGGATGTTTTGCATCTAGAAGCTCCCTGTCGCATTGAAAAAGGGATTCCAAGCAATCCCGAAACATATGTCTGCATTTTAATGCTCATTTGTGCTTTAATTTAACGTGAAATTTTATTTCTATTACTTTGCACAAAGTTTAATCATTACTAACAATAAATTATACTTGGAGTTTACTCCCTCCCGACCATACTGCATCCATTTCACAGAATCCTGAGGCATATTCCTAGGCAAAAATATAGTAAAAATTTTAATTTTATCTAAATCCCTCAGTCTATCATTTATGTTTTAGATAGTACAGTTTATTAAGGTTATCATAGCTATTTTAATAAAATATGTGTATTATTAGAAGAAATAATAATAATTTTTCAATACTAACTACGATAAAATACAATATCTAAATGATCATCAGAATAATAAACAAACGTTTTTAAAATTATTTACATGCATTTAATTCACCCGTTTTGCACACTTCAGTTTATTAGATCCTGCATCAATTACGCTTTTGTTGCTGCAATATCTTGCATAATTTTTCATTTTAATCCTGCTTGAAGTCTTTTGCTTCCTTCATCTCTTATAGAAAAATGCAGAAAACGCCGAAGTTCGGATTCGCGAATTTTTGCGTAATTGATCGAGTGGAAATTAAGAGCTTGTTCTAAAAAAATAAATCAAACTATACTGCAAGAAATCAAAGCGCAGAAACTTTTGTTTTTTCAATTCAGAATAAAAGCAACAATCAACAAATATAACATAATTGCAAAAACGAACCCTGTACAAAAATCGCGATCGTAAAAATGAAACTACAATTTCCGATTATAATTACCTTTCATGTCCTTCTTTTAAAATCATTTATTTCTAAAAATCAGCTGGATCAACGTTCCCGATTTTGTCTGAAAATAGGCATGTCGACTTACACGAGGGTTTCGGTTTATTTGTCTGAAACTTGGGGGTTCAACTTACATGCAGATCTACTTGCATGAAAGTATATACGGAAAGATTTCGGTAAAAATAAGAAGAAATTTTATTTGTTTACTTCTTAATTAAACCTAAAACATAATTGAAATAAAAAAATACGATTCCCGTAAAGGATGCAAAAAGGTTATGCAAAGAAAAGAATGCATGTGTTTCCTTGCTTGCACATGGAAATTAGGCCCACGTAGCTTTTCTTTTCTTTTTTCTCATTCAGCAAAAAAGCGAAAATGCCTTGTTTCATTTTCGCATTTCGGGAGGGTCTTTTCGCATTTTGCGAAAAATGCAATCGTAGCGGAAACCCTGTTGAGGGGGAACACAGGTAGACAACGTTCCCCTACTTCTTATTTTTTTATAAGAGTACCCCCCTCCCCCCTATTCAAAATTTTAACACAAGTGTGACTTCACTTTTTATTTCAATAGCTTATGCTCGTGTCTGTAAGCGTCCCCTCCTCTTTTTTTCCCAGGACTACACCCCTGCATGTAGTACAATTAAAATGCATAGTGACACATCAATTTTTAACTCTATATACATTTTAATTCAGATCTGGACTTTTACACACCTAGCAGAGAAATTAGAAGCAAATTTTTCCGACTTCTTTACCTTTGTCCAGTATATAAGACATATAACAAGATAAGTAAACAAAGATAATATCATTGCCCGGATTATTCTGAATTCTGTGATTCACCTTAAAAACACTTTATTTGTAATAATTAAAAGACACAGACAATTTTTTAAACATCTGAAAAGAAAGTTGTTTACTTTGTTCGCAATATGAAAATTTTCAAGATGAGTGAAACTCGAAACAAAACTCCAGAAAAGCATGAGTTATGAGTTTAAAAACCTAAAGTATGTGAAATATTTTTAAGTACCATGCTTATGGGCGATTGACTTACTATATGAAATACCACGCTTACGGGCAAATAGAAATAAAACAAAAATTTATTTTTTAAAGACTTAACAAATACCAAAATGAAAAAGTATAGAAACAAAATAATTCAAAAAAACTAAAAAAAAAAACTTTACGTTTTGCATGAAAAAGTTGTTGATTTGATATAGTCCAAGTTAATTTTTGAGTGCCAAGTGCTTCCTGTGCTGTAGGAATTTCATATAAAATTCTTAAAGAAAGCTGATGAAAAGTCGGCAGTTTTCGAATAACTAACAAATAAACTGCTGACTTTTCACGTGCTTTCTCCTCATATATAAAAATTCACGAATGAAAGAAGTTTAAGAGCCATGCTCCAGTGAGCTCCAATGTAAATTAAGCCCTGATTTCAGATACAATATATAATGATATTAAACGTATTAAAACGGACATCTTAATTAAATCATTAATGAATCTGATATTTTTAAATTTTGCTAATTGGGAAGAAAAAAAAGCTTTGCTTCAATATTTTTTCTATTTTTTGACAGGTGCTGATGTAATCATCACTTATTATGTTCCTCAGCTGTTGAATGAATGGTTATAAAATTTTTATATAAGATTTTTATTTGTTTTTCAAAAAAAATCTGCATAATTTAATATGTAATTTATATATATATATATATTATAGGTATATATACCAACCAAATATTGAATTTATTGAAATTGTTAACATTTTTATGATGATCATTATGTAATTTATACCTTTTCCAACTGTGTGGCAAAATGCATGATTTTATTAAAATCAAAAGTTCTGCAACAATCATTAAATGTTTGTAAATTTTTATGAGACACACATATATATATATCTACATAACTGTGATATATTGAAAAGTAGGGAATTAAATATGTTGTGAAGAACTTTAATATTTATTAATAAATGTTTTATTTTCATCATGTATATGTTTTAAAGATACAATTATTGCTATAGATACCTGTCAACATTATATTTAAAAAATGGTTGCAATACATTCCTTAAATTATAAAAATATATTAAGAGGCATTAAAATTAAATTTTTTAAGTGAAAGGGAAAACCCCTTTAAGCTTTACGTGTGGAGGGGATTGTCATTTTTTGTTGTGGTAGGAGAAAATATTATTTTACCACTTTCGCCTTTTGTCAGGGTGTCTACAGGTCACAAGTCACAAATTTGGAAATCGGTCACAAAAGTAATGAAAAGTCATAACAATTACAAGAAGGTCACTAAAGTTTTCCATTCAACGGGACCGGTCCCTCCCCCCCCAGATGGCATTGACTATCGAGTATCCAACCCATTTTTAAATATCTGGAATCCAATCAGGCCACTGCACGAAATATCCGGCATGTCAAATTTTACTTTCAAATTTCAACTAATTAATATGTTTTGAAAATATATATGAATTACAAACATGTTAGATATTTGATAGCTTCTATGGAATTTACAGGTTTCAAACAAACAGAGCAGGATATCCAGTATATATTAATCATCTACAGGGGATACCCGATATCTGCTATCTTTTAAAATCAAAATATCCCACACAATCTTGTATGGCCACCACATTTTTGGAAGGTCTTGAAAAATCCTGAAATTTTACTTTTGAGCTTCTTCCTGTAGATAACCTGTTTATGTATTTCCTCCCGCATTGTAAAATTTTGAATTTGATGTGTTTTTTTTTTCCAAATTCTTAACAATTACTTATGTTTATTCCACTAAGTTAAAAATTGTTGTGAATTAATTTATCCGAGTTTTAAATTCTAATCAAGAGTAAGTTCTACTCTTTGTAGAATGTTATAAAAGGAGAACTTTAGTGTTTTGTAATGTTTTTACCAATTCTTTTCCGTGCTCATGTTAAAACACTCAAAAAATGTAGTTTTAATAATATCAAAAATTATTTATCCACTTTAGGGATTAATGTAAAACACTTTGAAGGTCAAAATTTTAATTTCTCTTTCAGTACTCCTTAATTATAAGTATGTTTTATTGAATTGTAGCTAAAGCAACCGTAAAAAGTGAAACATATTTTTTAAATTAAAGTTTTAAATGAGAAGGGATTTTATTCTTTTTAGCCTACTTTCCCGTAAAAGTAAAAAAAAAAAAATAATAAAGCATGAAAGAAGGCTTAATGTATCGTGAAAATATCGTTAAAAATCAAGAAAAGTCAAAAATAAGTGAAGTAATTAAATAAAGATTGAAAAATAAAAAATTTGAAAGTAGGGTATTGAGATGGGGAAAAAGTGTGTCTGTCGGTCTGTCTGTCGGTCGGTCTGTCTGTCTGTCGGTCTGTCCCCCCCTAATAACTTTTGAACGAATTGTCCGATTCAAAAAATTATTTTTGCATTCGAAAGATCTCGGCGAGGAAATCTCATTTCTATATTTTACTTTTTGATTTGAACAATTTTTTGTTCAATTTTGAACAGTTCAAAAAATTTTAACATTAGCGCCTATGGACAAAATTGAAGCAAATTCTGTAAACTCTGGGCACAAGAGCCAAGTTCCTATTGCAAGCTTATTGAAAGGAGTTCTCGGCGTGAAATATTGATTTGAACAGTTTTTGTTCATTTTTGAACAGTTCAAAAAATTAACACAGAGCTTACGGGGAAATTTCAACCCTATATAAATCCTGATCTAACGGACCGATTTGCTTGGAACAAACTTTATCGGAAAGCTCTTATAACGTAGAACATGTAGAAATAGAAAGTTTATCCAGACCTTACGAGCCTATTTTGCTATGAAATTTTTTGATTGGGATTTTCAAGGATATTTCTTAGTGACTCAATGAGTGAAATAATGAATGAATGAATAAATGAAAGGGTGAAAGAATAAAGCAATGAATAAATGAATGAGGAAAAGAATGAATGAATAAATTATTGAATAAATGAAAATATAAATAAATGAGTGAATAAATACATGAATGCGTAAATGAATGAATAAACACTTGAATGAGGTAACGAATGAATGAGTAAATGCATGGCTGAATAAATGAAAGAATGAATGAGTGAGTGAATGAATATGTATTATCCGTTGAAAAAGGTATACTTTCAATAATTAGAACTAAAGATAAATAAGAAAGAGAGAGAAAGAGATAGCTAGATTATAAATTTGAATTTGGTGTATACGGGAAAGTAGGCTCGTATAGTTCTAGACGGAACTTCTTTTTTAAATTTAAAAAGTAGAAATTACTGCATAAAAAGCAGGTGGGAAACATCTTTCTGAGATGTCTATCATTAAAAATTATGTGTAATAATTTTTAGCTTATTATTTAATTCTGTAAAATAAAATATACAGTTTGAAATGCTTCATTTATTTATAACAAATTCTTCACCAGCACTTTTCTAGACTCTTATTCCCAGCATCAATTAAGGGTTGTGCAGCTTCTATTTCTGTCATACACTTTTACTTATTTCACTCACCTATATCACCATTAAATGCACACTTTCACTAGCCTTTTATATAATAGAAGAAATAATTTTGTCCCCCTCCCCCTCTTTATATTTAGAATAAGCAGATTTATAGAATTTAATCATGTCTTTCATAATGTATGATACACCATCATTTTATTAAGAGGTATCTGATTAATCTTGTACTTCTTATGCTTGGATTCATCAGCCAGTTTGAACCACCAAACTGAAAATCAAATCCTCCTGCAACCATTTAGAAGGCTCAAATGGAGGATCGAATCGGGTGGTGAATGCAACCGTTAAAGTATCAAAAGATACAAATCTTTCTAAAGAATTCATTTTATAAGTCAAAAACCTCTTGATTGAAGCCTGTCTGAGACTATGTGGAAATAAAAGAATTGCTTTCATTAAATGTCAAAAGGTAGCATCTTGATTTCAAATCATTGTCTATTAAACTAAAGACCTGCAATGCATATGAACACCCATGTAATAAGTGCAGATATCAAGGTGCTGCCAACTAAGTTCTGTGTCCGGGCCGGGTGTCACCCCAGAACTAGTGACACCCGGGGCAGGCCGCCCCCCACTGGTCTTGTGCTCAAAACAGACGTTAAAATGCCTGCTGGTTGTTTTAAAACTCCCTCTAGTGTTAAAAATTGCCGACAAAGAGGGAGAAGAGAGTTCAGATGACAATTTTCTGGGATTCTAAAGATCAGTTCGGTGTTTTTACAAACTAATAAAAAAAAAATTTTTGGCTTTGCAATCTTACAATAAATATTTAAAAATGTTATTTTCCCGAAAAATTACTTAGCAATTATGATACATTGTTTTATACATAAAATGTAGTAATTAACAGTTTAACACAATTTATTAAAATATGCACAAAAACAAATTTGTTTCATTTTATAACATTGATTCAATTTATACTTTTTGTATTTGCAGTTGTACATTTGTATGAACATGCCAACTGAAGCAATATATTTTAATAGTGAATATTTAAATCAGATGATTGGATTAATCAAACTTGTTATCAAATAAAAATTGAGATATTAACACATGGAGCACTATAATAATGCAGAAAACTTTATTTAGGTATTTTATGCATACAAATATGTGTATTTAAATTCCTAACAATAATGAATGAAATTATATAAATATGAATATTTAAAAAACTATGCCTATGTATAGGCATATTCATTTAACAAAAAAAAAAAAAAAAGGAATATTTCTAAAATGTTTTTCAAGCAAACTGACAATACTTATACTTGAGATAAAAATTTACTGTATATCTTCATTTGGAAACTTCGATTTCCTTACTTGTGCCTGTATAATTCTTGCTGCATGATCTCTTCTCTTTAATTCCATTGTAGTTTCAACAAATTTTGATCCCTTCAACTCAGGAAACATCTGCTCATATTTCCTTTGTAATTCTGCACAAAGTTTTTGAAATATGATTGTTTCATCCACATCACCAAATTTAACTAAGAGAATTCCCTGCAAAAATATAATTTAGTAATATAATTCTATTTTAAAGCATAATTTATCTAACTTGTTGCACACATATGTTGTTGATAACAGCCTAAACATATCTATAATGCTGTTTAATATTTTAAGGGTATGAACAAAAACGAAGGTTGATATTTTAGAAGGGTAAAACAAAATGACAGTTCCGAGTGCATTTTCAATGCTTAATACAAATTATGAAATTCAGAATTTTAGGCGACTCATTTTTATATACACACATAATTTTAAAAACTAGTTTGCTGGTCCCAGTCACTCTGCAATATTAAAGGTTCATCATAGTGCAACTCGGTGAAATCTTCTCTTTTGCAAATTTTGCATGTTTTACCTGAATTTAAGGTTAAATAGTAGTTTCTACTTAAAAATGAGCAATCACTTGAACATATGCATATGAAACTCAGTGATTATTTCAAAACTTGATACCAACAAAAAGATGTGAAAAGTTTCTAAATTTGTATATTAGCACATACATCGGGTAATTACGGAGCTTTTTATTTCTAAAAGTACCACAAATCATTTCTGAGGAATGCAAAGAGTAGGTACTCAATGCATTTTACCGGAAAGAAATTTATAAAATACATACATTCAAGTATAAATACATATTGTCTCTAAAAGGCCGGGGGGGGGGGGGGGGGGGTTACGGCGGTTGCCTCTCATTACCTTCCAAATGACAACTCTGGAAAAATAGTGAGTATTCTCCACTTAATGTGATCCCAATTTGTGCTATCAATTGTCTGTTATCAAAATCACTCAGTCACAATTTTTTCTATTCTTTTGTATGTTAAAATTAACGATTTTTGTTATCTTGTAATGTGATCAGTTTTTGAACTTTACCTTGACCAACCTTAACTCGAAAATTTCAATTCAATTGCATCATAGTGAATTAAATCCAATACTACTCATAAAAATTAACGTTACTTTTTATCAGTGTTTGTTTTGGGTTTATGAAGTCTTAGAGAATAAAATTGATCTAAAAAAAAGCTTTAGTACCTTTAGGTTTTAAAAAAAAAAAAAAAAAAAACCTGGCATATTTATACTAAAGTACTAGCTTCCTCCTCATATGTGTTGTCCCATTTGTCCTTAACAATATACTTCAATTAATGGGATATTTTTATAATTTTATATTGAATTAAAACTTACAGGAAAGTATTTTTTTTTTTACTTGTTTGTTTTTTAGTTAAAATGACAGCTTATCATATAATAGTTAAGTAATTGGGATGCAAAAAATTCTTTTACATTGTGAATGCCAGATATTTGCCCCTGATCCCCTCTTCTCTGCACCATTGCTAGCCCTTATTTTTGCATAAGGTATGTTTCACTAAAGCAAACATTCCTTTGAAAGAGGTGACCCTATAAAAATGAAGGAGAATTTTGAGAAATATTACTGAATTAGAAATGCAAAATACTAAGTAATACATACCTTCAGGATGCTTAAGCAATGAACTTTTCTGGCTGCTGTCAATGGTAAATTCATAAATGCAATAGCAACTTGGTTAGGCTGAGCAATTTTCAAATTTCTGTCTAGTGAATTTAATAGCTCTGACAGCTGTCCAATGGAAATGAACTGAGTTGCTTTGGGATCAAACTGTTTCCAAATTTCATAAAAGTTTTGCAAGTCATCCTCTGTGATTGGATCTTTTTCTTGAGCCACAACTTCTCTATAATTGTCCAAAATCACAGCGATGAAAAGATTGACAAAAAGATTGTGTGATATTAGAATGAAACTCAGGATAAATATTATGGCCAAAGGCTGAAATATAATTTTGTAAAAATTTTACATTATATGTCTTTTACAGTGATGAAAAACATGTTAAATTTACAGTTTTTTGCAATGGTCAAATCATAAATCAAGTATTAAATAATCACAACAAAGGCTTAAATATGAATTACATTAAAATAAAAACTTTTAGAAAGAATATGCTAAAAATTTAAATACTACAAGTATTATATAGTAAAGTTAAAAAAATATTAAATTCCAAGTAATTTTGATTACTTCATTTTAATGAACAAATTTGCAAACCTACAACAAACTAGTTCAGTGTCATGCTAGTATTGTATGAGAACACATGTTGAACAGTGGTGTATTTAGTGGCGTAGGGCTTCAAAAAAGTCTTGTATTAAAAACACCTTTAAAAAACAGAAGAGTTTTTATTGAACTTTTTAAATTATATACCTTACTGTTTACATTTAACACCCATGGAATTTGTAGGAAACAAAACTCAAATCTTTTTTTAGAATTATTTGAGGGAGCAAATCAAGTTTGTTACTTCCATACTCAGAGGTGTGCCAGTAGGCCAAACTGCTAGGCCGCCGAGGCCCATTTTAGTATACAGTAAAATTATGATTTAACTATTTTCGATGGACTGTTAAATGCTATTGTCAAATCGGGGAAATTTAACACTAATTAAATCCAAACTAGGGTTTAAAAATCTATTGCTAATTTGAGGAAATCATTAAATCAAGTATCGTTTAACCAAAGTTATACTGTATATACATATGCAGTGGTCCCAACTGTCCTATAATTACTATGTTTTGAGAAAATTCTAAAAAAGAATTAACTATATTTGTCCAGTTATTTTAAATTGGGTTGTCTTTCTTATATTTCTTTAAATTTTTTATTCCATAATTTTTTTCTCCTACATCGGCATATAAAAGTAATTTACTTCAAAAGGTTATCTTATCTGATGTTTTTATGCTTTTGACAAATACATTTGAAAAAGTATGATCTTTTTATATCCATTATGGGAATTGCAATTTTTTTATTTGTGATATTCAGCTGAGGGAAAAGAAACTTCCTTTAAAAAAAAATATTTCTTTCAAATTATGCCAGAAAGGTATTCAGGCTTGCTCTGATGGGGGTGTTCCATTGCATCTTGCGTCAATGTGTGCAGAAAAATACGCTGCCTAACAGTTTTGTAAGTTTCGTAAAAATAACAGGAAATCAACAATTATTTCTTTCTTTCTTTTTAAAGTCAATTTATTTTATTGATATTTTTGTTATATTTTTCATGTTACTATTACTTTTTCACTAAATATATACATTTAATTTCAACAATAGGTAAATTAACATTGTCTGGAGAAATCAATGGTGTATTTATTTGTTAATATTCAAAGAGTCCATGTTAGCATTAAATTTTTATTGTTTATTACAATCTTTTGATAATTGTGATCAAATCAGTTTTGTCCAAATGTAATCACATTAAGTGGTGTCCATTGTATAATGCTGGGAAACACACAAATTCTCAATACAATATTTATCATCAACTGAAGCACTTCTGAGATTATTTGTTTTAAAGTACAAGTTCATCCAGATAACATGCAAGGATCTGTTTGTCAGGTGTTTTCCGCCCTGCTGCTTTAAATTATGAACACTCATAAAATTTATTAATTTCTAAACATTTGACTCTTCACAAAAATTCGATTGCAAAGGTGGGAAGCAATCTATAAATGCTTAATTTTCTTTCTTATAGGATTTTTCATTCAGACTTATTAAACTGTATGATGGGCTAATTCTCAACCATAGGCATTTTCAAAGAAAAAACTATTTCAGAAAAACAACAGCATTTTTAGAATTATCCAATTAAAAAAAAATAATCAAAAACTCACAAATAGGGAGCATGACGAAACTGTTTAAAGAAATCTCCAACATATTTTTGCATTTCCGAACTAAATGACTGATATGCAACTAAATGCCTCAAAAATATTTTTTGAATAAAATAGCAGACATTAAACAAAAAATTAACATTAATTCTTATTCATTTGTGCCATGAAAATCGCTGTTGTGCCTGGCATATCATATAAAGAACCAAAACATGTAAATTATCCAGACTTTAATATAAATATTTACCGGGTGCCCACAGTCACCTTCGGCCATATCACAGTCGGGAGGCATCGCACTTAAGGTTCGAAGTATATGATCCCAACCTTGACCTGTCGTAAGACGAAAAAGAATCAAAATGCTAGATATGAAACTTTGAAAATTTTGAGTAGTGCTTAATGATCCATGGAGCTTCACATGAGCAAAATATGCCATGCCTATAATGGCATAGACAAATAGAAGTAGGAATATGAGTATGCCAATGTTAAAGAGCGATGGAATTGACGCAACAATTGCATATATGAGACGTCGAAGGTCATTTAAAAATTGTGCAAGGTGTAGCAAGTGCAGTACTCTCAGTAATCGAAAAGCAAACAAAAACGACAATCTTGTGGAAAATGGAAATTTATAGATTATCTCACCTAAAAAAAAGATAAATTAATATAAGAAATTGAATAATTTGAATACAGTTAAAGTACGTTATGACAGCTCTGTTATAATGGCAAGATATTATGGTCTTTTCATTCATCTATACATTTTAATGTCAATTCCCTGTTGGTCAAAAATATTCTGGTCCCTTGAATGACATTATAACAGAGTTCCACTGCATAAATATGAATACTTTTAAAATAAAATACATTTATTGTGATATTTATTTAACTGAATTTGAAAGACACTATGATTATGAATTGTTATGACACAAGGTAAATATGAAATTGCTGTTTTATTGAAAATTAGTACACTTGAACTTGTTGAACATTGAAACTCGTACTAATTTTAATAATATAATGACCTTTTATTAATAAAACTAGTACATCATACATTTTTGCTTACAGTTAGTATTCATTAAATTGTCATTGTTATTAGAAATATAGAGTAAATATTAATTATCGGGTCCGATCAGAAGTTTGGTAAGACTTCATTTTGGAGTATGCTGTTCAGTTCTGGGCTCCATATCTAAAGAAGGATATTACCTTATTAGAAAGGGTTCAAAGGAGGTTGGTAAGTGGTCTCTCAGACTTATATTATGAGGTCAGGCTTTTAAAAGGCTCAATATGTATACTCTCGAGCAAAGGCGAGTTAGTGACACGATTCAGTTATTTAAATTTATTAATATGGAAAAGCTTGATGGGCTACATTTATGCACAGAATGTAGAACCAGAGGTCATTGTTTTGAGCTTTTTAAACCTCATGCTCAGTGCTTGCTCTAGGCTTAAAAATCTGTGAGTCAGGTTGACTTACAATAAAAAATAGTAAGAGTCAATTTTTGGAGAATGCGTGTCAATTTAGATAGCTTAAAAAAAATTAAATGCTGTTGTAGTTGATGATTCTACACTGAAATATAAAGTTTTACATAAAAATATGGAAGATTAGTACGGAATCTGTAAATAATCTATTAAAAAGTTAAAATTTTTAGGGTGTGTATTGTATGTCACTGCAAATTATGTACATAATAAAACTTTTTTTTTAAAGTACAGATTAAAAAAAAAAGTTGTCCGGGGACATCGTCTCTTCCTGGTTAAATGCTTGTTTTCATGAAAATGGAGCATTTTATTTTCAGGCACACTATGAATACAAGAGTAACATTTTCTTCAAAATGGGAAAACAAGTTGAGTATCCTTTTCATGCAAACAAGGAAATATTTAGTTTAATCAATTTAAAAAGAATCCTAAAAGTTAAAAACTTTTATAATTAAAAATGGATTATTTAACATAATATTCTTTCAATTATTTTAATGTGAAAGTAATAATTGGTTTAGAATCAACCATTGCCATGAGAAGGGGAAAAGAATTAAAGACCGCCATGTTGAAAAAAATTGAATTTTTAAAAATTCTTAATGATAAAAATTTGTTTTAAATTTTTGATGATATTAATTAGTTTATTTATTTTAATGTTCAAAATCATTCACATTGGGTCTTATAACTTTGTACATATAGCTTACTTTTTCTGTTTCTTTGATGCCACCTGTTTGGCTCAATAATAGGCCAGCCTAGCTGGGCCCTGTGCCTGTTGCTGCTTGTAACTTTTGTATTTGTAACATACCACCCAATTACTCAAATGTCACGACAATGGCAAAACAAGCAATACCTGTACACTATGATATTACTAATTTTGCCATCAAAGTTTTAAATGTGTCGTACATAACCAGCGATGTGCTTGTCTTTTAGTGACAGATTTTGCAACATCTCACCAAATTTGGAGTCAACCAGAGTTATCTTGGCGACTTTTTGAACAGTCAGCCCATAGAAGTCTTAGATGTCTAGCTCTGGACAGACAGTCCATAAAAGTCGGATGTCCAGACAGATAGATGGGTACAGATTTTATAGTACAAAAAAAGTGTTGCATGTTAACTGCATATTTCATGCTGTCAAAATTTTTTACACAATTCATTCCAAACTTATTTCAAAAGAAAATTATAGAAAACTAAAAAGTTGTTTCTACATCCTCTAACTTTGCAACTTTTAAAACTATAAATGTTATCGTATTATTTAAAGGTAAACTTTTATGAACTTTATATTTATAAATTTGCTTAAAAAATCAATCTTTTTCTCACAAGCATGTAGAATATATAAGGTAGAATGTCTGTCTTTCATGTCTGTATGCAATACCCAAATTTCAAACATCTCATCAAATTTCTTTTTATTTTCTCTACAACTAATACTAGGCAAAAAGCTTGCTATAAATTTAGACTTGAATTACTTGAATTTCTTCAAAGTTTTAACCAAAAATAATTCTGGGTTATAAACAACAGTACAGAAGTAATGCATCTATTTAACATATTGAACATTTATAGTATCAACACTGATTTTGAAAATCTTTTCACCAGCATTCCACTAAATGACTTTTTTTTTCTTTCTATTTCTCAAACTTTTAATTCTGTTGGAACATTACTCAATAGTTTTTCAAAACCTAAAAAAATGTTGGTTATTCAGTTAACTTTAGTTGTTTTTCTAAACCACTCAAATTTTGCATTTTGAAGTTTTTTCAAATCTATGGCATGGCAATGCAAGCAAATTTTATGTAGCTCAACACATACTAAACCCTTTCTTTTGCATCACAAAAGGAAATTTTGTGTTGAAAATTCTTTATTTGCACCTTTCTGTTGCATATATATTGATGATTTACTCTGTACCAAGTGTGATAATTTTTTTGTAATCAGCAATTCCATCTACTTTAAAAGCCTAAATTTAAAAAGTACTAAATCAGTTAATTTTTTCAATATTAATATTAAGATTGATTCTGAATGTTTTACTATTCTTTATGACAAAAAGCATGACTTCAATTTTACATTAAATGCTTACAAAAGTGGGACCCATGTCTTAGCCAAAAAAAATTTCTTTGGCATGATTATTTTTCAAGCCATCAAGATAAAAGAATTTTTAATATGCAATCAGCTTTGGATAATGAAATCAAAATTATCCAAGAAAAACTCACAAATTAATAACTTTCCAGCAAGTGGTGTAACTCCTTTTGTAAAGAGTTTTCCCTCAGGTTACGAATGCTTTTATTATATAACGCATTGAATTCTTATGATAAATCAAGTCTCAATTATTGTTTAATGCTAATTTTATTCCAGGATGCCTTCTAGTCATAGAAACATCCTAGAAATGTATAGAAGTAGGAGGGTGGTTCTTTGAAGATTTTAAACGAATTATACAAATCTGTTCAATAAATATTTTCTTGAATTTGGTCTTATTACTTATGGAATGCTTTTTGTATATACAATCAATTCCGGATAATCGGACCACATCGGGCCAGTTAATAGGATCATTTTGATCCTATTCACTGGCTGGTCCAATTATGCGAATATGGCCTGTATAACAAGACCAGATGCACTATACATTATACATTAAAGTGTTTTCATGATTTTTGTAAGGCACACATTTATGGCCAAAATACAAATATAAGTTTACAAAATTAATTAATGTAAAAATTTATTTAAACAAATTTAATGCGACTGTCAGTAGGTAAAAACACAAGTCAAAGAAGTCTTTCACATGTGTTCAACACTTTACCGCCCACAAGCTCAGATTGATGTGGTTTCAGTTACACTCTGTTCGGTTGATATCGATTCTATTTAACATCCAGAAACAACTAGAAATATCACAGAAAAACAAATTTTAAAAAGCACACAATAGCTATTAAATCTTCCATGAAATTATAAATTACTTATTTTACAATCAAAGAATTTTGTTAAAATTATAAAAATTTAAATTTATTGTACGTGCTGACTGCTGAGCCACCATCTAGTGGCCATTTTGTTAAACATCTCCCTTGTAGTAAATACCGTTTGATTTTACTGAAAGTTACAGGAATTGTAATTGATGTTCAATAAATTAATTTTTGTGTTCGATGACCCGCTTTAAATCCATTCTACGCAGGCAAATTTTGGTATTTGTTTTATATTTGCTTTCATTTCTCTGGTCCAATTACATGGATTTTTGGTCCCAATAAGCAAAGAACATTAGGCTTATGTAATAGGATATGTTTCGGTTCTTTAGAGTATGGTCCAAATAAGCAGCTGGTTTGATTATCCGGTGGTTTAAATAAATGGATTCCACAGTACAATATTAAAAAGGAATTAATTAATTTTCTTTTTTGAAATGCAATGAATTTACAGGAAGGAAATATCATTTATAAATAAGCAACTTACCAATAATATGGCCAAATAATAAAGAGAAATCAAAAATATTCCAAAAATCATAAAAGTAAAAGTGCCTTAATCCAATAATTTTTATAAAAAATTCAACCAAATAAGCTATAACAAAAAATTTATCAGAATAGTAATATAACTCTTTCATTTTAACTGAATCCCTGTTTGATTCAATGGCAATTATTACAGTGTTTGCACCAATCAGGAACACTATAAAAAGTCTAAACCTATAAAAAATAAATAAGAAGCACATGTTATATAATTAAAATTAAACGAACAGCAATAATTAAATATATCATAATTTACAATGGCTACAGTATATCTTTCATTACTGCAATGTTTTACATACCATATATTATAGACTAAAGTATAGAAAACATGAAGACATCTATTTGACGTGGGTTCAATCAATGCACTTGGTTTTCTCTTCATAAGTTTGAGCATAGCTTTGTAGTACTTCTTTTGAGTATCTGTTAACAGCAAATTTGAAATACCACTTTCAACCTATGTGTTTTAAAAAAAGGCATCATAAATTTTACACTACAGAATTTACAGATGATACTTAATAATTTTGCTCGTTGCAAATATTTTCATTTGAAATTGTTGCAGCAGTAGGTAATTGAATAATGTAATGAATTTTATATATAAATTGACCTTTGCACAACTTATGATAGCAAAAAATACTGTAAAAAAGGACTGGCAAAAAAATTTACAATTAAAATACTAATAAAAACTATTATACATTAGCATTATAATAATCACTTTCAAATGAATTATTATCAATTCAATGTTGCCATTCTATACTTTCCATTTTTTATACATTGTAATATTCACTTAATGCTGAAGAAAAGCATTTTTATAAAATTAATGACAACAATAAATAAACCATGCACAAAGGTCAATTAAAAGCAAGCTATAAAGAATAATAAATTCTGAAATCATTGCATTCTATGTATAACTGTGTTATGAATAATCTATAAATAAATTTTTCTCATATTTTATATTTTTAATCATGAAAATAATTATGAGAAATATTTGTAAATTATTTATTTTTAGAATTAAACCCTAATGTGCACCCTAGGCTAGTGTAACACCCTAATGCATAGCTATATTACATTAGAAACTTAAAGAGATTTCTGACAGAAGTTACACTGGGTTCTTCCACTACAATAAATTATTTTGATTGTGTTCTTTGTAAAGGGGTATGAATTACTTACTTAAGAAGAGGATCAGAAGTTAAACCCTCAGATTACAAGGTTTGTTAGAAAGTTCAATATTTATGCTCTTACTATTCAAAAAATAATGTCAAGAGCACAATTTTTATGGAAATTTAAAAACAAGAACACATTTCCACTTATCTGAGAACATATATGACAGACAATCATTAAAGTCTAAATCCCCAAAGACTGGTCCTCAACTGTGGTAAACATTGGAAAAGAAATAGTGTTCTGTGACATGTTGTTTCCAACTGCTTCAATCAACTGTCTACATGCGAGTAATAATAGTGTGCTGTAGGACATTTTGTTTCAAGCATTCCAAACAAGCAGTGGCATATAAATATATATATTATATATGTACAGTAAAATCCCTCTATAGTGGACACCAGTGGGGGGAAAAAATGCCTGTAGTGGAAGGGTGTCTGCAAAAGAGGTTTTTTTAAGGGTCAATGGTGGGAAATTAAAAACTGACCACCTAAGAGAAGTGTCTGTTTGAGGAGTGTCCATTAGGAGGTGTTTTACTGTATAGGGTAGAGCCCCAATTTAATGTCATCCGCATTTAACGTTCAGGCGCAGTGCAAGTATAAGCGATGCCATGAGGCAAAGAATATTCTGTTCCCCTATTATATGTATTTTGTATAATGTGGGGGCTAAAAATATTGTCAGTAAGTATGTACGTATGTATTTAAATAATACTAAATGTTTACAGGACAGCTTTATTTTTCTTATTTATTATATAGAAGTGTAATAGTAGGTAATATATTAATTAGCTGTTAATAGCTGCTGCCCTTAAGGGCATTGCTCTGTGAGGCAAGCGCCTCAGCCTTCCGCTGGCCTTGTGTTACGTTTTCCTGTATTTAAAGTTTTTCTCGTTGGTTCTGCATTTTTAAAATACTTTTAGAATTCTTTTCCCCGTACATTATGTTTCTGTGTTCACTGCATTCCCGCTTTTAACATTTTTTTTTCAAACTTTTCCATAATGTCTCAAGCATTACATTAATTTCGAGACCAGAGGGATGATTAAAACCATTTCTTATAGCTCCCTTCCTTCGTTAACAAGAATTTTCTTTGAAAGCAGGTGGGACTAAAGGTTACAAATGCAGGGGTCATATGACAATTTTCTTTTTCTTTTGTTGGAACTCAACTGGACTGTCCTCAACTCACAGCCTCTAGTGTATTGGTTAGCCCCCAGTCGTTTTTGTTCATTAATCCTTTTGTGGAACAAGTAGGGGCGGACTGGGAAGAAAATTTGGCCTGGGCATATTTCAAATAGACCGGCCCTTGGGGGGGGGGGGGGGCACTACCAAGGAACGGAAAATGAATGCTAATCAGATATTATGTAGCCCCTCTTCCCCCAAAAATTTTTGAAATTTACTCAATGACAACGAATTTTAATAGCATTTAAAAAAGAATTTTGGCTTTCAAAATTGCAGCAATTTACATGAAAAGAGGTAGAGTTGAAAAATAAATCCAAATAAATAAAAATTATGTACCCATCGTATTCTTTGTCTATGGAATGTGCTACAATCAGTATTTTAACATCCAGTACAAATTAGTTCTAGTTATGAAAAAGTTAAAAGAAATGTTTATTGTTCTGATTTCCAGTACTATAACTATAACATACAAATAATAACAGGTTTCAAAAAAAAAAAAAAATCCCACCCACAATTATATATACATTGCAATATTTGCTTACAAACTATTTTCCTTTCGAAGGCCATTTAGTATTTTAAAAGGCTACTTTTATTTGCTACATCATCTATTAGACTTTCCATGTCAAGCTTTACTAATAAGTCTTTTTCACATGACATTTACATAAATGATTCCAATTTGTCCTGAGTTAAATTTGCTTCTTATTCTGATTGTAATATACTTTAAAATAAAAAAAACTTGGCAATCGGCTGAGACAACTGGCCGCGAAAAATTCTCTGGGCCGGCCCTGAAAATATCTTGTGCCAACCCAGAGAATTTGCATCACCTGGATTGAGAAATTCTCAGGGTGGTATTTTGTAGATTGTAGGAATTAAAAATATTGTCAATTAATATGTAGATATGTATTTGAATAATATTAAATGTCTACAAGACAGATTTATTTTTCTTATTCATCATAGTAGGGCAATAATACGTAATATGTTAACTAGCTACCACCCTTTAGGCAGTGGTGTAGTCGAGGGTGGACGCAGGGGAACAGCGTCCCCCTTCCTTTTTATTTCAGTATAAGCATCCCCCCAAACTTTTTACATTTTAACATAAGCATCCTTTCACTTTTGATTTCAATTGCTTATCTTCTTATGTATAAGCCACCCCCCAAATTTTTTTTTCAGGACTACACCACTGCCTTTAGGGCGCTACGCCATGAGGCAATCGCTCGCCTCCTTAGCCTTCACCAGCACTGCTCAAAATTAAAAGAAAAAAAATCAATTTGGAGGGTCTCAAAAGTTTGCAACCCAGGCGGCCGCCTAGGTTTTCCATATGGATGAGCCGGCCCTGAGAATTTCTCAAGCCGACCCCGAGAGGGCATCCGTATAGAAAACTTAGGCGGCAGCCTAAAGCGCAAAACTGACATATTTTATTTATTTATTTATTTTCAAAATTAAAAAATTTCTGTTTTGCAGTCGACAACATTTTGCACCTCAGGCAGCCGTTTAGGTTGTCTATACGGACCAGCCAGATCTGAAAAATCCACCCCCCACACACTGGCGTTAATAAGGGGGTTTGGGAATAAAACTCCCACCCTGAAATGTTGAAGATTGTCTAGAATTTGACCAATTTTCCTGTAAAAAAAACGAAATTAGCTCACTTCTCCCAAAGAACACCCCCCCCCCCTAAAATGGTGAGGATTGTCTAGAATCTAACCAATTTTTCCTGTAAAACAAGGAAATTAGCTCAAATTTCTCGAAGAAACTCCCTAAAGTGGTGAAGGTTGTCTAGAATTTGACCAATTTTCCTGTAAATCAATGAAATTAGCGTACTTCTCTCATGGATGTAAGAATAACAGGATAGAACACAGCAAGAACTTCTTGAAGCATTTACTGTAACCGCGCCACCATCTTTTTCACACCAAGAAATGCCATTCGTGTAACGGATTAATTTCATTTTAATTAAACGAAATTTATGAAAGAAGTATACATTAGAGTAATATGTTGTTAGCTACGTAAGGTATGAAAAAAAAATATTTTACAGGAGTAGGAGTCTTTGCAATCTCTAGGCCCATTTATATTTGTAGTTGATTCATGATTTCAAGCAATTTTATCTTTTTTTTTTTGCGCCAATGGCTAAACTTATGTTACATATAATGTTAATATAGGTTTTATGTTAATATATATTTGTGTTAGCATGTGTTATATATATATATATATATATATATATGTTTGCAAAGAGGGAGTTTTCTGTAGGTTTAATGCTTTGCTGCCGGGGAATAAAAAACTGTCCACCTTTGAGGGGTGTCAGTTAAAAGGAGTCTTACTATAAATATATATATATATATATAAATGTTATCCCTTAATTTATGCTTGTTGATGTCTAAGTGTTGTTTGGTTCTTTAATCTTGTTACATTGGAATTTCGTAGACTGAACAATTTGCTTGATCCTCGCTTAATTTTCGTAAATCTAACGAATTTACATATTTATTTACTCTTTGCTTTGGATTTTAAGAGGTGTTTTGATAATATGTATGGTAAATAATAAACCTCAGGAACATTCGTTTACACTGTTGGTACTTCATTTCAATCAAACCAAAATTCAAGTTATACAATTACTTGAAGACAGATGTAATAAACTAAATGTAGTAGCATTTGTTTTAAATGATGGCTGCTTTAAAATTGGAACAAATGAGCGCATCGATGGGGGGAGGGGTTCGTAACTAATGGGACCAAACACTCCCAGAATGCACCGGATATCCGGTATCTGACCTTTTTTAAATATATAGAAAGAATTCTGGCCACTGCATAAAAGATCCGGATAGCCGGCATGTCAAAATATTTTTTAAATTAAACTAATGAACATGTTTTGGGAATATATGTAAATGAAAGTTACTAGGCATTTGGAACCTATGGAATGCTTAAAAATATGTGTGGAAATTGCAGGCTTTAAATATCATATCCGGATATCCAATATGGATCGTCAAACTAGAGGCCACCGAATGTCCTATATTCCACAAAATCAGCATCCGGTATATACGGATCCTGACCTCAGTCCCCCGGCGGGGGATTGCTTTTAAACGTTTTTAAAAACTTTTATAAGTAATTTATTTTCATAAATACTGACATGTCTGTGTTCGTATAAGAATCTATATCTATAATACGAAGCACAAAAATATTTGTTAATCTTCAGAAATCAAGAACTTAAAATAAAACAAAATTATTTTAAGCTGAATTTTTAAGTTTCCCAGATAGAGAATAAATACAGTGATACTATCAGTAAAAGGGAGAAAAGTAAAACGGATCCTTTTCATGGATCCGTTCACAAGCCTTTCCTTTTCATGGTGTGTCCAATATGGCCGAAAATTACTTCAATCGCGACAATGCTGTTAGATAGGCCGTGTTTCCTGTATTCCTACCTCCATGACTTCTCCTGAAGAAACCCACCTAAAATGGTGCAGATTGTCTAGAATTTGACCAATTTTTCCCGTAAAACAATGAAATCAGCTCCCCACGTTTCCCAAAGAAACCCCTTAAAATGATGAAGATTGTCTGGAATTTGACCAATTTTCCAGCAAAACAATGAAATTAGCTCACTTCTCCCGAAGAAACCCCCCCAAAATCCGGGTCTAGCTACGCCATCGCCCCACATGTGGCCCAACGACCAGACCCTGGAGATTTTGCTTCATTGCACTCTCTGAAGCCCGGATTACAGCAAAGTTTTGGTTCCGTTTTTTTAATTAACATTGTAAAAGCTGTATACTTTATTAAAAAAAAGATAGATAGATATTTTGCAACCGGCCCAGGGAGGATCGGGCATTTGATGCCCACATAGCTGGTCCGCCGCTGGGAACAAGTATGTGATAGTAATAAACTCCATACTTTTCTTTTCTGCTCGTGTTCTTTAAGTGGGGAGGAGGTTTTTGATGCTGTTTTTTGTGACTGCACTTTTATTTAATGTAAGTTTTCTTTTGCTCTTGTCTTGACTCAACTGGTAGTTAAAGAGAAAAAGAGAGGGATATGTGTCTGGAGTTGATGTGAAGTTCAATAGCTTTTGGAACATGATTTCATTTAGCACATTAATTTGCCTTCTAAAGGAGGAAGAAATCTGGAATTATGGCTATTAAGCTCCATAAGTCCTACTTGTTAGCTGAAAATCGTCCATAATAGAAAACGCTCAAAAGTTTCATGGGAATAAAGTTAAGTGACTTGAATCCCAGGAGCAGCATCTGCAAAGTCTCTCAGTGATTGAGAAGGCTCTTTTTGAGATTAAAACAAAAAATATGATCCAAATAGCAGTTACCGAATTTTTTAAATGCAGCTGAATTGCAAGTACTATTCTATTTTATCATACTATATGGTATTAATGTTCATTATATAATAATGTTGTAAATGTTTTTTAGTGTTCGAGTGTAGTTCCATTCAAATTGTTTTACAATATTTATTGAAATTTTGGACGACCTCTGTGTAACGTTTCGTCTCCTATTACGTATTTTCCCACCAGTCCTGTAAAAAACGTTAAATCGGGATGCTACTGTATCAGGTTTCACCATAGGGAAAAATACAAGTTGAGATTTCCCACCTTGACCAAACAGTTAAGTGGGATTTTTTGAAATCAGGCAAAGGGGTGTAAGTGACCAAAATGAAAATTTTGAGATAGCTAGTGCAAATGATAAATTAAACACCCTTCTGTTTTGTGGGAAAGAGATTTTAGTGGTAGCTTTGACAGATACTGCAAGAAAGTACCTTTTAAAAAATTACTAAATAAAAGCTGCATTTCGTTTGGTGGCAAAGGGATGCAAGTGCACTTACATCCGTTTGCCTCTAAATAAAATTATTTGGTTGTCGTTAGATAGTTTAAATACGCAATGCAGACGATCTATTTACGAAACTTAAAGTGGAGAAGAAGAAAAAAAAATAGGAAAAGAATTCTGAATTGTTGAATAATAATAAAAACAAGGGTTAAATCGTCTGCTGATTTAATTTTTGTCTTGATTTGTTTTCGACAATTTGTCTAATGGCAATGATTTTTAGTTTGTTGAATAATATAATTATTCAAAATTTATATTATGCTGTTTTTAATATAGTTTATATCACTAACAAACTATCTTTATTACTGTGTAAATTAGCAAAATGAACAAGACACGTTTTTCATTTAGTGGCCAAGGGGTGTAAGTAAAAATAAGCTATTTTTTAAAAAAATCCTACGCCAAATCTAATCACCAGAAACACTTCACACTTCATACTTTAACTAACACATACATATAGGACGCAAAAATAAAAAAAAATATTTACACGAAGAACCTCTAGAATTTAGTATAGGAATTAAACTTCAAACGAGTTTTACTCAAAATGATACTTTAGTCACTTACATCCCTTTGCTTCTCCTCGCCTCAAATTTTAGTGTAAATTTTTTTTTTTTAGTTTTTAGAAGTATTACTAAATTGTCTGAACATGATCTAATACTAACTATGCAATAAGAGATGATTATCTAATCTATATTCAACAAGGAAAGAAGATTAACAAAGTACATACAAAACCAATTCTTCACGAGTTTTGCGATCGCAAATGTGGGTCTTTTACAGAATTATAAGCTTTGATATCTAGTTTTTTCAAAACAATCCTTAATACTGGTTTAATATTTCCTCTATTTTTTCTATCATATGTTTTTCAAATAAAACAGTATATTTTAGAAACCAGCATTCTCTTGAAACTCGTAAAAGTGAAGGCTCTTCAGCATCTAGCACTTGTAACGACCTAAATGTTTCCTGTCTTTTCAAAACTGCATTGTTTCGAATATACTGCGAAAATTCAAAATGAGTATTTTGAAATAAATGAAATTTCGTACTCTTTTACAAGAATGCATCGTTTTTATGATCGTGATTTTTGCAAAGGATTTGATTTTATGAAATTTTTGTAATATTATTTTTGTAAAATATAGTAACATAAAGTAAACTATATGGCACAATGAAAGAATGTATACATAGGAGATATACAAATGAACATTAATACTTTCACAAGTATTAACGTTACCTTTTTTCCATTCCGATTTTCTTGAAGGAATAATTTTTGCGATCGTAAATTTTGAAACGGATCCCATTCTAGTACATAAAAAATGATGCCCTTTTGGAGAAGAAGGTTATTTTCAAAAAGTGCTCCCCCCTCTAAAATCTTTTGTCCCCTGTTCCCCCATGGCTTTTCAGTGACCACCGAAAATTTGCTTTTCCCTCTCCTTTTTTGATTTTGTCAACTGGCAATAGAATGAATGAAGATAAGTCTGCATTCTTAAAGGCCTTTGAGTGTTCAATAGTTCCAAAGAATAAAGAAGTTGTTATATTTCTCCTAGGTTCTTTTTTTCTAGGCATAAGATGGCAGTTGGAAACTAACGTACTCCTAGAGTTTGTGTTGAATATAGTTTCGTGATCATTTAAACTCGTTGTCCGCTAGTTGTGGGATTGGGCACAAACAAACTGCTTTGAGTGAGATTTTAAAACAAAATTACTGGTATCACGCAATCACACGGCCCAGCTGCTACAGCATCAAAAAATGTGCTGGAATATTTTATGCTCCCATCGAGTTTTAGATAAGTATTGAAATTATCACTAATAAAGTTATTGAAAATTATTAGAGTGTAATTGAATTTTCTTTGTTCAAAACATTTTCACAGTAAGAGGTTTGACTAGCCACTCACCTCTTTTTGCATAACAGTGAAAGTATCAACAGCAACTGCAACAAAGAGGTTAAAACTAAAAAAACCACCTACAAAAATAAAAATTATCACAAAGGCATAATTCTGTGGCTGACTATCTCTTTCTGGTTGCAGATCATTTCCCCTGTAATCAACTGTCATTTCTACCATTTCAGTCCACCCAGTATACATAGCCTGAAACATTTCAGTAATACAACATTTAGTACAATAAATTCTCTCTATAATAATGCTTGATACAGTAATACCTTTCTTAAGCAATCAAGAATAAATAAAGACAAAAATGAGGCCATTTGACATGTTGACCGACCAAACAATTTGGTGATTCTTTTTTTCTGATTTGCTAAAAGTAACAAATCAACCATGCTCTCCCATAACCACTTTGTTCAGATATGAGTTATGCATTCTGTGAATAAAATGTCAATACAAAGGACAGATGAGTTATGTGAAGCTTGAACAATCATCAAATAGAATGTATTTGATTCATTCATCAGTCAATATGTCAAGAGAGCAAACATGAAATGTACGTTTACAACAAAGATCGATATTGTAAGATATTTAAATTTCACAAAATAGCATGGGCTATCTCGAATGTTACTTTTTACCTGGCTGAGAAAACAAGCAAGGTCACATGACAGATGTTCTACATTTTCTCAAACATACATAAGGAAAAATTTACTTGAAATTCCCTAATAGAATAAAGACAATAGTCTTAGAAAATCTCCATTAGAATAAGGACTAAGTCCTTACAAATTCCTGTAAAATTAAGGACAGCAGTCCATAAAAAAACTTTATTAGAATGAAATCAACTGTTCTTAAATAATATCAATAGTGCCTAAAAATCCCAATTTCAATGAGGGCAACAATTCTTAAACAAGGTCAACAATAATTAACAATGATTTGAATCAGGATAGCAATACTCAAAAATCTGCATTAAATACTGACAGCCATTTTTAAAGAACGTCATAAACACCTAAAAACACCCATTAGAATATGGTTAACTGTCCCTAAAAAGCAAATAATTGTGCCTTTATCAATGGCCTGTAAAAATAAATATATTTTTAAGAAAAAAAAAAGGTTTTTTCTTTAAATGCAAAAAATTACATCACATGTTACATAATTGGTCGGGGGGGGGGGGGGGGGGGGGGATTTTTTTCGCAGTAACTTAATTACCCTGAATTTGATTTTGTGTTACTTTATATTTATCATCTGCTTAGCTTCACGAAAGCTTTTTAAAAATAATGAACAGTCATTTTTGTGGTTTTTAATTAATATCTCTATTAATCAAAGCAACATAGAGATGAAACCATCAAACTGGTTTCCTCTTAAGAACCCGCATCCCACAGATTTTCCCACTGTTGAAATCGCCCCCTCACAAGTCTTTGCACGTGTCAAAGCAAAATTTATTGGCTGGAGAAGAGGTTGACGAGAACCCTTCGAGGTGTAATGGGGCCCTCGACTTGTCACATTACACCTTGAAGAGAGAATGGGTTGGACGTTGTAAAACTTTTGTTGATTTGAGGTCTGCCTGATTAGACATCAGTACAGCCAAACATTTTTTGCCTTTAACGCATTATAATTTTGCCCTCCAGAAGTGCTATTTCACAATCAGTATTTTATGTCCCATATTTCTTATATAACTACTAAATTTTGTTAATTCTTATTTTCTTTGCTTTCTGAATTTTGTTGATAAAATGCGCTTTCATCAGAAACTGTTTTACGAGTGATACACTGTCGACCCTCGTTTTCACCACACGGATGACACGTCACTCAGGATGTCACATCACTTTTTCAAAGTCCCGAACTTGCAACCTATAATATTATTGTTAAATAACTCTACAATTTACATCACTACTTTATTGTGCCACTCCCTTTATGACCACACTTCAAATTGTTCAAACGGGCTTGATTTTATTTTTTAAACTGAAACCTTTCAGTAAAATAATGAAGATTTCCCAAAAAGTTCACCCTAAAATTCCTGAAAATGGATTAGTGACAAGTGTTATCAACCTATAGTGGAGAAAATTCCCAGAACCCTTGAACCTAACAATCCCGAGCCAGCAAGGCGTGCACAGAAGCTTTGAAAGCGACAGGTGGAAAGATAAAGTTGTGCTGCAGGTTTACTTCAACTTTTTTGAATTAGGGATTTGAAGTACAGAAAGATTTTTACAATTGTCAACATTGACAGTCACAAGAAAAGAGTGACAAGTTTCATTCACATTGCTTGTAGGATTAAATCTCTATTCAGCAGGTCTTCAGAAAAGGTTAAAAGGGACAAGGAGAAAGAAAGCATCCATTTTGAAACTCGACTTTTGTTTCTGAAATTCCAAAGACCTACTAGACAGATTTTAATCCAGTCAGAAAGAGTTTAGGAAGAGCGGGCAGGGGAGAATCACTATGGCTATTCAACTGCAGTTGAAGTTGAATGGTCATTGTAAATGAGCTTTTAAAAATGCATGCCATAATCCCTCTTTTAGACTGACAATTTGCTAGAAAGCACCTTTCTTTGTTTGAAACCAAGGAATTAGCTTTCACAGTCCAATCAGATAGTGGTCTAAAGTACAGGGGTTTTACAATTGGTTGCTCACTAATATGGTTAAATCACTTAATGCACTGCAGTATAGAACACCATTTCAACTTGTTCCATTGAAAGTGAAAATATGATTGCAGTATGCCAAATGCAAGTGTAATTGTGGGCACTTTCACTGTTTGCATTAAAAGTAACCCTCATTCGTTCTCGTCAGGCTTGGAGTCGATTACAAAGAAACGTAATCGATTACGATTACGATTACAAAGGGAGAAATTGAGAGATTATGATTACGATTACGATTGTAATCCTTTGCCAAAAAGTAATTACGATTACGGCAGCGATTACAGTCGTTGAAAAATGTAATCGATTACGATTATGACATCCGATTACGATTTTGATTACGATTAGATTAGCATAAAATTATCCGATTTTATGCATACAACTCTCATTTTCACAAAAGTGTCATAAATCAAAAAGTTATGATTTTTAATTAAATTTTTGATTTTATAAGAGATAACTGAAATGATGATGAATGCAATTATAATGAAACAATTTCAACATCACAGTTCGGCAATTATGACGTCGTTGCAGAAATGAAAAATTTGCATTATATATATATATATGTATAATCAGGAAAGGCACATTCAGTATTTTTCGAATATTTAAAACTCATGTGAGGAATAACTACATTGATCGTATTTTGTATATAAGCAAAGACGATGCACTAAATGTATATATAATGCATAAGTGATTTACCTGGTTCATTGTTATTTTGTGTGCATACAATCAAAATTTAGTTGGCCGCAATTTCTGAAAATGTATATTTCTCCATTGTATTTATTTTCTAGTTTAAATTGTGCAAATATTTCACATAACACCAATTAGTTTACTGAAAATAATAATTTTCTATGATTCTTTATGAAATCACTTATAAGATGTGCATGAATTGCACGTGATAACAAAATGTTCAGATAGTGTAAGAGATAAATAATCTTTTGAAAATAAATGCTGCATTTTAGAATAATTTCAAAAAATTTGAACATGAACATTCAAATAACTCTTAGCAAAATTAGTAATCGTTAAAAAGTAATATGAAGAATAATTATAATACGAATGACTATAATATTTTAATATGATTTTTGTGGGTTTTTTTTAAACATGCACGAGCATATATTTTTTTCCATGTACTAACTGTTTTAATAAAAAAATAAAGTGCAAGTAATTTTACAACACAAATTTAACGTACAAGATTCAACTGAAATACAAATTTCTGTTGAGGTAATTCTAAGAAGAAAAAGATAATTAATTTTTTAAAATAATTCCTAAATATTAATTCATGCATGTAAAAAACAATTGGGAAAATGTCTGAACATATATCATTTTCTTTTACATACCTATTAATTAAAAAGAATATTAGCATTAAAATATAAATAAATTTAAGATTTAAATGTATGTACTTTTTTAAATATTCAAAGAACATATTTTTAAAAATAATAATAATCACACATACCAGGATTAAGATTTCATGCATCTTAAGCATAGAGCATCATGTAACGCCTGCTCTTAAATTGCTGAAGTGTAAATGTGCTATTCTTTAGAAAAATTCTTCACTTCTGCCATTAAAGAAAGGCGAAAACACAAAAGTCATTTCATGTCTCTTTATGTGTGTAGGTGATAGTACCAACACTAGATTTTCAGGGGGGCAGTCTACTTCGATTATTGAAAGGGAAAATGGGGCGCCCATTCTTAATGCCGGCTCCAAACCGGGACCCCCGCGGAGAGAAGAAAGGGGGAACTCTCTTTTACTCGCGGCGGTCCCGTCCAGACTCTCGAATATTGCCCAACCGTTTGAATATGTTTTGAAGGGGTAATTAAGGAAGCAAAATGACTGATGCATTTGGTCCTTCTATAGACACCTTCCCCTTTCTTATCTACCCCGAAATCTGTGACTTGCGGACAGATCACCGCTCTTGTACCGAAACTGGACGACGTCAGGAGACCTGAGACACCCCCCCCCCCTGAGAGCCCCAAGGCGATGCGAGTGACATATCCAGACCAGACTCCCTTTCTTCTCGGGCTCTCCAGCCATTCCCCGTAGAGAGTGGAGCCGCAATTAAGGATTCTGAGAGACCGCAACAAGTAGGACAACAAGCTTCTCTAGCAGACTATTATATGGTCCTGCCATCAAGGCTCTGTGACCGCCACACAGAACCATTTATATTATGATCGCCCGTAGGTTACGGACCGCTTAGGATAGGACTTCAGTACACAGTTTGAATCCTTTTTCTTGTAATCTTATCTCTTCTATCCAAGGGTAGCGCTAAAAATTTCAGCTTTCAGCAGGTCAAGATTACACGATTGCAGGACTAAGCAGATTACGGATTTTTTCCTTAAGATTACGATTAAAATTTACGGGAGAAAAAGGATTACGGGATTACACAACTTCGATTATGATTACGAGAATATGCCATCATCAGATTACGATTACGATTACGATTTTGTCAAAATGTAATCGATTACAGCCGATTACGATTACGTAATCGCGATTACTCCAAGCCTGGTTCTCGTTACTCAGAGAGTAAAATTTCAGATCTTTGATGTGGTTTCTGGCGTAAGTTAGACCCAAGATGAAGTTCATTTGTTTTGAACAAATGGCTATGCTCAAAATTTCTTCATTTTCTTTGGAGCATAAGAAAATTTAATAGAAGAATATGAACATTCCAACATGTCTAAGGCAACTTTCGCAAGAAGTAAAGGCATTCCACACACAAACGACTTTTATCACAATTTTTACTGCAGGGTTGCCACAGAAGAAATGGAACAAAAATAGTTGCTTTAGTAGCATAAAAGCATGAAAATAGTAGCCTAAATAGTAGCCATGGCTCAATGACAAACAAGTCTTAACTTGTTCAGTGATGGGTATTTACTTATTACATTCGGATCTTATATTTATACATAAAGAGTTGCTATGAATACAGTGTAATCTATAAAAAAGCAATTGCATTTTTATATGAAATAAACACGTTTCCGAGCATTAACTTTTTAAACTGAAATAACTATTTCGTATCTACCAAAGATTAAAAATATCAGTGAATAAGGAGTGAAGTAAAAAAAAAGATTGCAATATGAGAAGAGAAAGATTATTAATAGAAAATCAACATACTTGAGATTTAAACACACAGGAGCTGATCTTTTAGATACATGTGTGATATTGAGCTACTTGATTAATGAAATTCTAAGACCAAGAGGAGACACTATCAAAAACATTAAGTTTACTTTTTTTTCACAAATTTAACAATTATTTTATAATATTGGAAAAATCACCCAATAGACAATTGCTAGAGATAATCAAAAATTTTTAAAAATCAATTTGAAATTACATGGCAAAGAAAAAAAAACACATTTTTGGAAAATATATTTTTTAAAACTAGATTATTAACAAGGCTGAAATATTTAATACTTGTATGATCACTAAAACTTACAAGAATTTTGACAGAAATTATTTTATTTTCGGCCGTTTTTTTTCAAGTGGGCGTGACAAAATGATGCCCGTGCAAGTTTGTACTACAGAAGTTGAAGTGTAACAAAGATTAAAAATTATGGTAAGTTCAAAGTTATTGAGCTCCAAGATGCAGAATCTGATAGTAAATGAGCACTAGAAAGTTTTTCCGAAGCCGATGCAATCGGAATTCGAAATGCGTAAAAAATCAAGACCAAGCCTTTAAAGAGCGAAAAACAGAAAAAATGCGTAAATTTTACTTGTAGTTTGTAAAAGTTGGCAGGCTAGGCTACTTTCAAAACTTTTCATTGAAAAGAAAGAAGGGATTTTCGTGGAAACGAAATCCTTACTTTCCAAAAATACAGAAAAAACACATGTCTGTATGTGATGATTGGGTGTTTCGGACATATTGTTGCAATCCTTCGCCATGCAACACCGTGGATATTGTGGTCAAGCACCACTGCCATTGGTTGCCAGTGTTCGAGAGAAAAGGTAAGGGTTACAGAACAATTAAGAGAAAAGGCGCATATCGCGATATTGAAATGCATATCGCGTGCACACAGCGCAGCTTCTGTGTTGACTACCAAATCACCCATGAAAAAAGCAAACTAACCCCTTTCATTGACAGCAGTGTCAGCTTCATTGGCAATTGCTTCAAGGTCAATATGAAGTGTAGGCAGTCGCTTGGGACAAGATGGAAGTTTGAAAAATTATGGCACGATTTTCCGTGAAATAAAATAATTTTTTTTTCTCAAAAATATTTTTTGGTACATTTAAATAAAAGAATTCCAAGAGAGGCAAAAAAAAAAAGTCGCCTAATAGTTGCCTCTTGGAAAAATTAGTTGCTTGTTTGCCCGATTTCGAAGAAAATAGTTGCCATTGTCGCCTGATGCTGAAAATAGTTGCAAATAGTTGCTTTTTACTCGCCTGTGGCAACCCTGTTACTGCAAAAGAAAAAAATGAGAAATTCTGTATCAGAACAAGATGGGAATTAAAGAAAAAAACTTCGAAAGACCAATTTTTAAGACATGGAAGCAGCGCTTTTAAAATGGTTTCGTTTTGCAAGAACAAATAACGTTCCGGTATCAGGGTTTATTTTGAAAGAAAAAGCTTTGGAAATAGTGAAAGAATTTGGAATTGAAAATTTTGCGGCCAATAATGGATGGATAAAAAATTTCAAAGACTGCTATAATTTATCATTTAAAAAAAATTGCAGAGAAGCAGCCTCAGTAAACCCAACAGAAATCGAGTGCTAGAAAAATTCATCTTTGCGGAAATTGTTAGAGCAATATGCTCCATGTGACATCTTTAATTTAGACAAAACCAGTTTTTTCTTTTCGAATGCTTCCAGAAAAAACTTTGTGTTTTCAATTGGATCCTTGCTCTGGAGAAAAGTAAAGAAAGGCTTACTGTTTTGCTTGGAGCAAGCATAACGGGAACTGAAACACTAACCCCTATTGTAATTGGCAAAAGCAGCAAACCTTGTTGTTTTAAAAGCGTAAAGAGTTTGCCTGTCACGTATAGGGCAAATTCAAAATCATAGATAACATCTGGAATTTGGGAAGAGACTTCTTTAGACGGCAAATTTCGTTCCACAATAAGGAGAATCCAATTTATCATAGACAATTGCACCGCTCATACTAATGTAAATGGAATAAAAGCCATTGAACTGCTGTTCTTACCAGCAAATACCACCTCAGTTTTGCAGCCGTTGGAGCAAGGCAAGATTTTAAACTGTAAGACAAATTACTGAAGGCACCTAGTCCAAAATTGGATTTTGGCAATAGACGAAGGTCGTGATCTTCATTCAACTATTTTAGATACCATCAACTATATTCGTAAAAGCTGGAATCGCGTAAAAGATACTACAATTAAAAATTGTTTTAAAAAATCAGTTTTTTTTTGAAAACATCTCTGAGCCTCTTGATGATTCATCAGATGGATCAGAAAGTATTCCTTTTAGTGATCTTTTTAAAGAACTTTTACACCGCAAAGAATGTACCCAGGAGGATTCCCATGCAGATGTCGATGTGGACAATATTTTTTTCACTTTAGCCAAAGCATCAATCGCCAAAATTGTTTCAGAGGTACGGGAACGCGATCAAGCCATTGTTTTGTCTTTAGAAAGCGAAACAGAAACTAAATTGGAGGAGAAACTGCCAAATAAAACAGAGGTGTTGCATTGCATTGATATCGTAGAAAAATACCCTTCTTCGATGGAAGAAGCGAAACAGGAAGATTTGACTCGGGGTGGCTACAGAATCTCGGAAACAAAATTCCCTGACTTTTCCCTGATTTCCAGAGATTTTTCAGAAAATTTCCCTGATATTGTTACAGTAGTGCAAAAATTCTGCATCACAAAAATAAAGTATCAAATTAATTTTAGGGTTTAGGGTTAGGGATTGTTTAGGGAAAGACAAAAACTTCAACAAGCGAAGCATTTCTCTTAATTTTGCTTCTATTTAATTGAATTTTTTTGCTATTCAACATAAATAATTAATAAATACAGTGGAACCTCCTTTAAGGGACACCTCCAAAAAAGGGACACCTCTAATTAAGGGATACTTTTTCTGGTCCCAGTCCTTTTGAATAGGGACTGCAATGTATTTACCTCTGAATAAGGGACACTCTATTTAAGAGACATTTACAAGAGAACAATTTACAAAATTCTAGTTATATAGAAAAGAAATATTTACTGGAAGCTGAAATTTTTTTTCTAAAAATTAACTTCTGAAAGTTCGTATGAGTCCTAGAAGCATGAACAAAGAAACAAGTGTATTTTAAAATGCTTGCCAAAATCTATTTGTAAAGGCTTTTCCCTCTTTTGTACTATGGAATACATGGGTGCTCAGCATTGACAGACAGTACCCGGCTACCAACAAGTTTTTTATGCAAGGAGTGGAAAAAGTACACTAAGTACACTAAAAGTATACCGTGTCCCAAATTACGTACTTTAAAAAAAAACCATCGAAAAGATTGCTTCAAATAAATTTCTGTAAGTTACAAAATTTTTCCAATACCACATTTATGATAAAATTTTAGTTTTAAATGAAAATGTTTTAATTTCAATAATTTCGACCTATAATTTTTAGGCATGAAACATTTTTTGTATTTCAGCTTAAATGGTAACACTTGTTTTATTATTAAAAAGTTAAACTAAATACAGTATATGTGTATGCATCAATTTATGAACATCCGAGGAAGGGACACCTCTGTTTAAGGGACAAAATTTCCAGTCCTCTTAGTGTCCCTTATTGAGAGGTTTTACTGTATTTGAAAGGTAAAAGAGGAATGTGCTTCAAAGAAGAATGTGAAGATGCATAATTTTCAGACTTCTTTTTTAAAATACCTACATTTTATTAAGAAAATTATTTATTAAGACATTTTTTAAAAATTAAAAAAAACATTCAATTCCATCAGAAAATACCAAGGTCCAAAAAAAAACTTTTGAGCAAAGATTAAATATTTTAGGATATGAATACGTGTAATAGAAAGAATTTCATCGCCATGCTGAAGACACAACTTGTGTGCAGTTAATGATTTTTGTTTTCTGACTTTTCTCAAATTTAACCATAATCTTTAACAGTTTTATTCTTTATTTCAAGTATTTTAAACGATCTGAAGAATCACGCATGCATTAAAGCGTTTAAACGAAAAATAAAACTAGAGATATTATCTTCGACGTTTGAAAGTTCACCCTTACGTTCACGATTCACGAAATTTCAATTAAAAATTTTAAATTAAGTTTTAATGAAAATAAAAAGAAATTTTATTTGTTTACCTTTTGACAAAACATAAGAATCATCGAAAATTTGAAAAGTACAGCTCCCATCGCGGATGCAAAAAGATCGTATTTTTAGATATGTCGGCAACAAATGTATGAAAAACGGGAAATAAAAAAACTTTTTTGAGTTAACCCCTTCATGCCCATCGTGCCCGATACGGCACGGGAAAATTATGCTCTCACCGGCCCATCGTTCCGTATTGGGAACTCGTTGCGAGCGCTTGTTTCTGCCCATCGTTCCCTATACGGAACCAAACTTTGGAACGTTTTTTTAGAATTTTTTAATGACACTAGATGGCAATACTATACCGTAATTTTCAATTGTGGAGGTCATATGAGGTCTGAACTTTCAGCCTGTGTTTCTGTTATCGGAACTCCTACAGCTGGGAATGACTCAGGAAATAAAATAAACAAACACACGTGTTCACTTTGTGGATTAGCAGCAAAGTTAAAGAGCTGATCTCAAAGGCGTGTTTTGCGGGGAGTTTAATGTTTTTGTTTTTTATTGTGACACTGGATTTTAGGACGAATAGGGGGATAGAGAATGGGTTGGTTTTTATGTTTATCGGTACAGAGGGTGCATGAGGGTTTATTTTATATCAGTTTCGTTTATGCAGCCATGGCGAAAAGAGTGAAATATCTTACGGAAAGTGAAATTGCGCGTATGATGAATGAAGAGAGTGATTCGAGTGATAGTGAAACAGATATTTATGTGAGTGAAGAATCAGATGTGTGTGATGATGATGATGATGTTAGTATTGTTAATGATGCAAATAGAGCATCTAATGACGGATGGAGTCAAGATAACTTTTAAAATAACCTGGTTTTTAAGTTTTAAATTTCCTGTTTTATTATAGAATAGTGTTGAAAGCATTGCATTTAGTATATATTTTTATATTTGTGTACAGTTCTATATTCGTATTTCTATTCTTATGTAGTTAGAGTACTTGTGTTATTATTTTTACTTAAAAGTATTTTATTCATATTTTTTATATTTTTTTAATATTTTATAAATGTTATTGATATGTAATTAAGCTACCATCATAATCTTCTTATTTTCCACGTTTTGAATTAAAATTTTCAATTTGATTGAATTTTTACGATTTATTTGCTGAATTAGGCTTAACATGAAAATCTCTTCGGGCCGAGGGAAACATCCCGTCTGCGAGAGCGCGGGCCGGTGAGAGCGCGTCGTTGCAGAACTTGCTGGGCGTGAAGAGGTTAAATAATTTTAGAAGTGAATTTTAATAAGGGAACGTTAATAATTATAAATGATTGCAGATAAGATCGTTGGAACTTCGAGATAAATCAGAAACAAAGGAAAAAAAATCCCTGATTTGCGGACATTGTTTCAAATTTCCCTGATTTTCGAGAACTTTAAAATTCTCTGACATTTCCCTGATTTCCCGGTTCTGTCGCCACCCTGTGATTTTTTGCACAAACTACACGTAAAAATTTTGAATTGTAAATCAAAAAGTAAGCCAACCCTTATTGGCGAATATTTTCATGCAAAATAAAAAGTAAGTTATCTTTGCTTAATGTCTTTGCCTTAGATTTATGAAATAATACAAAATGACGGTAATTGAATCGAATTTAAAATGTAAAATAACTAATATAAGCACTTAAATGCATTATTACATTATATGTTCTTTAAATTGTGTTTTGAAGTAATTCTGGTTAAGAAGTTGCTCCGCTTATGACGACACTTTGAGAAAGTCTGCAGGGTGTCGTGATAACGAGGTGTTCGACTGTACTACGAATGATAAGCATTATGATCATAAAAATTTCATTTCCTTTGAAGTTCTCCACCAAAAATCTATTCATCAAAAGCAGATATTTGTCAGTCCTTACAAGTTTACCAGTACGTCCTCCCAAGGCCGTATACAGAGGAGGGGCCGATCCCCCCCCCCCCCCCGAAATCTTGAAAATTTTCGCAATGTAGCATATATTCCTCCCTGAAAGTGTCCTCAACATAAGTGTTTCAAAGTCAGGGACCCCCCCCCCCCCGAAAAAAATTTCTGCCTACGACCTTGCATCCTCCCTCCCTCTTGTTGCTACGCCAAATAAAAAAAGTCAAGGATTTTTCCCCAAAATCAAAAAAAAAAAAAAAATATTTTCATAATTTTTTTTAAAAATAACTACTGATTTATGTGGAGTAAAATTTAAAAACAATTTCTTTGTTACAAAAAAAAAAGAAAAAGAAATGAATAATAAAAATATTTCAATTAGTTTTTAATGAATATTAGTAGCTATACACATTTTTCTCTGAACAAAATGTTTATTCTGGAAATTATAACTACTCTTCTTGCGGAGTACTAACGAAGTAGAAATATATCAGACTGTTTTATTCCCCCCCCCCCCCCCATCCTTTGATAAGAAACACAATTTTGCTGAATGTTAGAAAAAAATTGTCGTAGAGAACTTGAAAACAAGGCAGTTCAGGAAGAAACTTATTTGTGAAAATGAGCAGTTTCTGTCAAGTTTCGATTTCGTAAACCTTCCTTTGATGTGTAACCAGAATTTCGTTAGGAAGAGTTGTGCAATAAATTTAAAGAGATGTTTGTGGAGTTAAAAATAAGAATTACTTCAATACAAGAGAAAGATATACATGTAGTATCTTGTTTTAGTGAATACCGATACAACGAAATATCCGTTAAATATAAATGAGTACCTCAGTTCCAAACTTATTTTGGTACTTACGTATTACAGGGTTGCCACAGAAGAAATATGACAAAAATAGTTGCTTTAGTAGGATAAAAGCATGAAAATAGTAGCCTAAATAGTAGCCATGGCTCAATGACAAACAAGCCTCAACTTGTTCAGTGACGGGTACACTTATTTCATACGGATCTTATATTCATACATAAAGAGTTGCTATGAATACAGTGTAATTTATAAAAACCAATTTCATTTTTATAAGAAATAAACACGTTTCCGAGCATTAACTTTTTAAACTGAAATAACTATTTCATTCCTACTAAAGATTAAAAATATCAATGATAAGGAGTGAAGTGAAAAATCTAATGAAGTGAAAAAAAAGTTTGCAGTATGAGAAGAGCAAGATTATTAGTGCAAACTAAACATACTTGAGATTTAAACACACAATAGCTGATCTTTTAGATACATGTATGATATTGAGCTACTTGATTAATGAAATTCTAAGACCAAGAGGAGACACTATCAAAAACATTAAGTTTACTTTTTTTTCACAAATTTAACAATTATTTTATAATATTGGAAAAATCACCCAATAGACAATTGCTAGAGATAATCAAAAATTTTTAAAAATCAATTTGAAATTACATGGCAAAGAAAAAAAAAACACATTTTTGGAAAATATATTTTTAAAAACTAGATTATTAACAAGGCTGAAAATTTTAATTCTTGTAATTAACTTGTGTGATCACTAAAACTTACAAGAATTTTGTCAAAAATTATTTTATTTTCGGCCGAATTTTTCAAGTGGGCGTGGCAAAATGACGTCCGTGAAAGTTCGTACTACAGAAGTTGAAACGTAACAAAGATTAAAAATTATGGTAAATTTAAAGTTATTGAGCTCCAAGAAGTAGAATCTGGTAGCAAATGAGCACTAGGAAGTTTTTCCGAAGCTGATGCAATCGTATTTCGAAATGCGTAAAAAATCGGGACCGCGCCTTGAAAGAGCGGAAAACAGAAAAAATGCGTACATTTTACTCGTAGTTTGTAAAAGTTTGCAGGCTAGGCTACTTTCAAAACTTTTCATTGAAAAGAAAGAAGGGATTTTCGTGGAAACGAAATTCTTACTTTCCAAAAATACGGAAAAAACACATGTCTGTCTATGTGATGATTGGGTGTTTCGGACATATCGTTGCAATCCTTAGCCGTGCAACATTGGATATTGTGGTGTGTGCCACTGGTTTGCCAGGGTTCGAGAGAAAAGAGGAGGGTTACCGAAAAATAAGGAGAAAAAGCGCCTATCGCGATATTGAAATGCATATCGCGCGCACACGGCTTAGCTTCCATGTTGACTATCAAATTACACATGAAAAAAAGCAAACCAACCCCTTTCATTGACAGTACAGTGTCAGGTGCTCTATTTGACAGCTCTATTGGCAGGTGCTTCAAGGTCAATATGAAGTGTAGGCAGTCGCTAAAGCCAAGATGGAAGTTTGAAAAATCACGGCACGATTTCCGTGAAATAAAAGAAAATATTTTTTGGTACATTTGAATAAAAGAATTTCAAGAGAGGCAAAAAAAGTCGCCTAATAGTCGCCTCTTAGTAAAATTAGTTGATTTTTCGCCCGATTTCGAAGAAAATAGTTGCCATAGTCGCCTGATGCAGAAAATAGTTGCTTTTTAGTCGCCTGTGGCGACCCTGGTATTATCGCAACCAGGTTGGCGAGATTGACGACTTATATACCTACTTATGGTTACCATAAGCGCCTTAGATATGTACAAAATCCGAGTTGCCAATTTGGCTCGTTATCAACGAATTTGGCATGGTTGCGATAATACGTAAGTACCCTTATTTTAACGAGACCAGAATTATTTCCAAATTACCTCATGTGCGGGCCCCAAAAAAAAAAAAAAAAAAAGCATTTAGATTTTTTGGAAATTTGAATTCAATAAATTCGAAATAAATAGGAATTTTCCTAAGAAAATATAAATGCTCATGGTTTGAAAATATCATGATATTTTCTAAAATATCGAAAATATCCGATATTTTGATAAAGATTCTTTATTTTTAATCAACACAAAATATATTCTTTTAAACAGTAATTATACCCTCAAATCATACGTTTTTTTTTTTTGTGTATTATTATTATTATTATTGAGTATAAATTAAACATTATGTTTATTTCATGTGTGTGTGTGTTTATCTTAAAATTTTGTGAAATGTGATAATTTAGTCTCTTAAACATAAACTATAATATTTTAATCAATTTTGCTATTGGGCAATTTGACTATCACAGGGTTCCCACTGTCCCAGCAGATTAAAAAATAGGGCCTTTTTCGGGCCAATTTATAACTATAATATAGGGCCAGTATACACACTAATGCATAGTAATACATTTTTAAAAAAATAATGTTTAGGAAAAAATAGAACCGACTTCAAATTATAAATTTTGCAAAAAAGTGAATTTTCGAAAAATTATTTTATTCTTTTTAGTGTAAATATATTTTTTATATAAATACGCTATTTTTAAAAATATCCATGTCAAAGAGAAAACCTTTGAATGCATGGCACAAAAAACTAATTATTGGTATGATAAATTCCGTTTTGAAGTCAAATTAGCAAAAAAACTTATTGGATTTAATTTTTGCCTCAGAGAAGCCTTCAGTCAAACTCTTACAACAATTGCCTTTAATGTTACAGCTTAATGGCCACAAAAACTTCTCTAACAATGACTTTTATCAGAGCCCCTATACTAAATGCTTTCCGATATGAGAGAAAAAACGGCCGTGAAAAGTTCTCCGCTAGGTGGCGCATATAACCTGTTTTTTTCAACTTTAAATTTCTTTTAAGAAATTAGTTAGATTTTAATCAAAATTATAATGCATTGCGTTGTGCCGTGTTGCTCTTCAGATTCAAAATCTGAAAAAATAAGTTTTCATGAATTCTATTCCGACGAAGGACTACGAATAAAGTGGATAACAGCTTTGTCTAGACAAGGTAATTATTATTTTTTTTTATTACTCAAATGTGTTTTATGAAACTTTAAATGTTTATTATTTTCAAATTTCTGCCGTTTTATTCTTTTACATGCTTTATTTTCGATATCAGAGATCATGTTTCGTTTCCGTATATTAGAAACGTTCATGTTTCTTAATCGTTTATACAAAATTCAAAAATATGAGGTTTTACAGATTCAAATAAACATTTTAACTTTATGCCACTCTTTATTTATTGGCTACTTTAATTAATGGAAACAGTGCTACTATTTCCTATTTTAGAGTTTATATGTCATAAATGCTTTTATTCAAGAATAAAAATACGTTAAGAGATTCAATTTTTCAGTAATTAGGATAAAAGTTTGCAATCGGGTAGTACCACTTGATTTTTTGGCGATTTTTTTTTTTGAGGCCAAGATGTGATGTAGTAAGATGTCCGCTGCCTAACCAGAAATAAAATATTATAGCCAAAATATAACGCCAAACTAAGGGGTACCCGCTTCTACACCGAAACGGTAATCAGAGGCGTAACTAGGTGGAGACAAGGAGGGACAGCTGTCCCAGGGCGCAGCGTCAAGGGGCGCCAATTTAATGTTAACTTATTTCATTTTTAAATGCGAAAAGAAAGTTATTTGAACTGAAGAGGTGTGAATATGTTCGACAAAAAAGTGGGAGCACTGCAAATCATATCGGGAATAACCAATGTAGCACAGGAGTGCGTGGGAAATCAGACAAATAATTTTGCGAAGCCAAAATGTCCCATTTTTCCCTTAAAAGTGAATGGTCGCTAATAAAAATGAAAGTTAAAATGGTTGCTTTTTAAAGCTATTTATCATTTAGGAAGCATAAAAGTTTTTTAATTCCCTTTAGGGGCGCCCCTAGGCCCCCAGGGGCGCAAAATCTTCAGTTGTCCCCGGGCGCTAAAACCCTAGCTACGCCTCTGACGGTAATTAGTTCAATTTAATTTAAATTTAGTACACATTCTCAAATGTACCTAAATAGCAGCATATTGCCATTGATTTTCGCCAAGTTCTGGTCCCGGTTGATCGCCAAGCTTAGCGGTGTTGCAAAACTGCAAACAGGAATGGCGCCAAACAAAAATCGCCAATTTTGCGAAGGGGCACCCGAAAGTAAATTTTTACCTAAAAGATTATATAGTATGAATTAAAGAACTAATTACAAGAGAAGGTTATTAATTTTCTTGATACAATGACCTGCAAAAGTGAAAAAATAAGGATTCCAATATTTTATAATTTGAATCAATAGAAAAATATATTATATGAGAGCTTAAGAATAACGTAATTGTACCGTCTTCAATAAATTCATTAAATAACAAGTCAAAATTGGTTTTTTGGAAGATTTTGTTTGCTGATATGTTTAAAATTAAATAGTTTATGCAATTTAAACACTCAGTTCATTAATCTTTGCCATATGTATCTACTTATAAAAGCTGTATTATGAGTAGGGAACTAGCGCCCTCTATATAAAAAGTTGCGGCCAAAATTTGTATGTATTTAAAGCGCTATCGGAGGGCATTTAGTATAGGTTGCTCTGCTTTTATATTCATTAATAGTTTTCCCAACAAAGAAAAATCAAGCCAAGCCTTTCCAATTAAAATAAAAAATACTTATTTTTCATCCATAACGGTTTTACTAAAACACAAATGTACTCAAAGTGATGTGCGATATTTGAGTTAGAAGACCCTCTATCGATTAAAGAAAAAATCATCAAAATCGATTCATTTAGTCAAAAGTTATGGATAGGAAAACAAAGAAATGACTATCTTTCTGCCCATAACTTTTTTTCTAATTATCGAACAGGGTGAAACGAAGATACGGGACCTATGGGAAACCACCCCCGATCGATTAAAAAAAAATCATGAAAATCGGTTCAATGCAAAAACCAATCCTTAACAACTTTTAAGAAGGCAGCTTTAAGAGGTTTTCATCAAAAAACATCGAAACCGATGTATAAATATTATTTGCTATGGAATGTCAAGACATACCTTCTGTGTAATACCAAACAATACATACTCATGTGATGTCTTCAAAAAAATTATCTGGAAATGTTGATGAAACTTTCAAGGATCTGCTTTTTATTGAAATGCGGAGTAAAATGTCTGACATATTTTTCTAATTCGATGTCAACTTTAAATAGACAACAAGATGTATAGTAAATTATTCGAGAAATTTATGGTCATGCCCAGAACCTTTTAATGTCTGAAAATTTAGGCTAAAATTGCATTTTTGGCACTAATATGGATGAATTTTCAGCGAAATTCCTCGATATGGAGGGGTGAAGTGGCTGAACCCCACCCTTTTACCCTAGGGCCAGCGTTAAAAACTATAGCCTAGAGTTTCGTGTTTTAGACTGCAATTTCTAAAATTCTCCCGGGGAGACCCCCGAACCCCCCCCCCCTATTTGAGCGCAAATATTAGCTTCTAGATTTTATATAGTTTTTCTGAATACCATGACTCAATTCTCCAAAAAGAAAAAAGAATGCCGGATGGAAAAATTAGTTGAAATTTATTCAACCTAATGTCTTTGAAAAATATAAATGGCACGTTACTTTTGAAATGATGTGCGTGTACATAATATAAATATTATATAAATCTGGAATCACCCAATCGAAAAAATGTGGTGGTTACCAAACTCATACCCCCCCCCCCCCCCCCAAGTTTTTGACTTTGGGGCTGCTCTGTTATCAGCACGGTGGCATTCTCAAATTTCGCCCCAGGCGCCACTAAATCTAGTTATGCCATTGCAAGCAACTGCAATAAAAATTTTTAAAAAAGTATTCAGTAAAGAAAATAATATTTTCTTAATCTTTTTGTCATCATCTCCTATCAGCTTCTCTCAAACATACTAAATTAGCCTTTCTTTTACTTACACGTCTTCTACAATTCCACTTAGAAAGAATTTGCTGTATTTCACTTCAAAATAAAATTTCTTTATGAAGCAAAAGCACAAATACAGAGATTAAATCATGCACGGAAATAAAACATATACAACACACAAACAAAAGCAACTGCTAAAAACTTACCAATTGAAAAAGTAGCAAATAACTTTCACCCAAATGATTGAAGTTGTAAAAAGATTCCTCCCATGCCAAGTTTTTCTCAATACAGTCTGTTTTGTTTACAATTCCCTCAATAATTTCATGACTTTCGTCTTCGCATCTGATGAATTTTCCATGAAAGTTGGTCACACCATAAATTGCAAATGGCAGCCAAATGAATAAAACGACAAGCACTACTCTAAGTATTGCAGGAATGGACAATACCAAAGCTCGAGCAACCGTCTGAAATTTTGAATTCAATGAATATATAACAAAGAGGCATTATTTTATATAAATAAGGATCAAAATGAACATTTTATGTAAAATAATAACCCTCATTCCCAGAAGTGAATGAGCAACTAGTGTGAAACAAAGCATTTAAATATGATTTACTCACATCAGATCTATGCAGAATGAACAGTTTTCAATATTTAGTCTGGGGAACCTTTTTATATAAAGAAAGAAAAAATGCTATTTACATACCTATAGCCATTTTAATTACTTGATTAAGATAAGCTGCTAGATCAAATAATCAACACCTAGTTGAGCAAAGCTTTTCTTCTCTAAGCATGAATATTTACAATAACGGTAATTTTTTGTACATGGGTGCATTAAAAGAATCTAGTCTATCAGTTTAGTTTCGAGTCAAACATTAAAAGTTTAAAAATATGATGTGAAGAAATAAATGTAATAAATGATATCTATACTAATATTATAAAGCTGAAGAGTTTCTTTGCTTGAACCCGCTTATCTCAGGAACTACTGGTCTGATTTGAAAAATTCTTTCAGTGTTAGATAGCCCATTTATGGAAGATGGCTATAGGCTATATATCATCACGCTAAGACCAATAGGAGCAGAGCGGGTAAAATTGCATAAAATAGTCCTTTCTATTGGAAGAAATTGTCGCATCCTTTCAAGCTTGATACCATTGAAATGCGCGTAAAAATCTACTTCAGGAAGAGTTTTTCGCTATGTGGTAAAATTCGAAGCCTCTAAATTAACTAGAAAAGAAGTTATAAGCGTTTTTCTCTGTAGTTTGAAATTATTTTTTCACGGTAATTAATTTTATTCAACCCAGATGATGACCTTTTTATTTTATTTGCATTATTGCATCGTTTCAACAATTGTTTCAGTTGCCGTGTGAACAAACAAATCAATGCAGTTGCCATTGTTAAACAAATCAAATATAATAATAATCAACGTTTCTAGCATTTTAATGAGGCATCTCTGTATTTTCAAAATATAATTTAAGATAGACCGAACAACGCCGGGCATCTCCGCTAGTATACTGATAAAGTTAACTTTCACCAACTCTATAAGTAGTTGCCTGTCGGTAAACTTGGCGATCGACTATCTACTGCACTTATTTCATGTCGACCCCAATTCTCAAACATGGTGAGTCAGGCAAGAAAAGCTTTGATGCAGTCAAATAATTTAAGTGTCTAATTTAGAGCCTAGTTTTGGAAATCTAGGCATCAAATCAAAATTTTTAGTCACAAAATGCAACTAATAATTGCATATTTTTAACACTGAAACTAAGTTAAAACTCAGCACTTACAAAATAATTGAATCTAATATTTAAAAAATCATTACATGCATGCCTTTCCATCTAGGTATAAATCGAAGAGGACGCAAGGCCCGCAGAGCTTTCAAGCCATTGACTGTGTGCTCAAGTTCAAAGCCATCAACCAAAATCAGTTCCAATATTGATGTCTATAAGAAATTGAAGTCTTTAAAATATTTCTTATTTTTTAGATTCACAAGAATAACACTGCGGAACAAAAAAAAAAAAAAAAAACTGTGGCATTTATTTTGTTAATGGTTTTTGTAAACACTTGCATTAGACATACACAGTATGCATTTACTTTTTTTGGATTGACTCTGGTTCTTGAGATAAACGAAACACAAGAAATTAATGAAAAAAGTAAAACTACCCTCCTAAATATCTATTAATTCGATTACCAAAACTAAATTTTATTATCTGTTCACGTATGTAGGTACAACAATTTTACGTATTAGCTATTATCGACCTTGAAAGTATCTGTTTGTGTCTTATTGTAAGTTTAAAAGTGTTTTTTGTCTTGAAAAATATGAGTTTGTTACGAAAACGTTGTGTTAACAACCCCAACAGTTTTTGTTATATATGTGACAAATTTTGTTTACAAAAGCAAAGAAAAAAGATCACGGAGTTAGTGATAAAAAGCTACGAAGCATACTTTGGGAGAAAGCTTGTACAAAAGAATAAATATTGGGTGCCCAATATCGTCTGTGAGCCTTGTGTAGAATCTTTGCGATACTGGAGTCAAGGAAGCCGTAAAGGGCTTTAATTTGGAGTGCCAGTGATATGAACTGAGCTTACTAATCACTTAAATGACTGTTACTTTTGTGCAGTGAATGTACAAGGTATCCTCAACCGGTATAAAAAACGTACTTGGGTTTATCCTAATGTGGAATCGGCTAAACCCCCAGAATTTAACAGTGATGATTTCCAATTCCAGTGTTTTCAGGACCATCTACTACAAATGGTGATGATGTTGAAATGTTAGAGGGATCAAACATTGAATTAGAAAGGTCTGGCCCTTGAGGGAAAATACGGAGGTAGGAAAACCAAACGTGATTCATGAACCACTGATAAGCCTAGAGAATATCCTTCTTCCACCACTTCACAACAAGCTTGGGCTAATGAAACAGTTCATCAAAGCCCTTGATAAGACTGGTGACTGTTTTAAATATATGTGTGTCAAAAATTTTCAGCTCTGAGTATGGAAAAATTAAAAGCAGGCATCTTTGATGAACCGCAAATCCGTACTCTTATAAAAGACACTGTATTTGTAAACCATATGACACAAATTGAATCTGAAGCATGGCTAAGCTTTGTTTTAGTTTGTCAAACATTTCTTGCGGAATCATAAAGCACCAGACTAATCAGAATTGGTTGATAAAACGCTTTAAATTTTTCACACATTAGGAGCTATTATGAGCATTAAATTGTGTTATTTGCATAGCCATTTGGACAGATTCCCGGATAATCTGGGCGATTACAATGAGGAACAAGGAGAACGGTTCCACCAGGACATCGGAAGAAAGATACCAAGGTCAATGGGATCGTCACATGATGGCAGACTACTGTTGGACACTTTAATAAGGGATTGTCCAGAGCAAAAGCATGTTTTTACATCGTTCTTACAAAGGATCTTAACAAAAATATTTTTTCAATACAAATTGGTATTGTTATTTAGGTTTTTCAGTGAAATAGCTAATAGTCTTTATCTCAAAAACTAGAGCCAATTTGACAAATCTAATAATTTTCTAGTTTTCAGCACACTAGTCTTATACAGAATTGACTTTAAGCTAAAATGTCGCAAAATGACTGTTCCCCAGTGTAATCTATAAATCTTCATTTCAAATAAATAAAGGCAAGTAAAAATATACACATAAGAATTTCTTTAATTAAATGTTTTCAAACACGCACTTAAATTAAGTATAATTTTGTAACTGAACTAATTTCATTTTTACTTTAAAAAGTGTAGTAAGTGTATAGACAAAGACATGTATCGTCGCATTGCCATATATGTCGCATTGCCAATCTTAGTATGTTAATGCATATACTATACGTAAAGACGATTATCAACCAACCTCTTCCTCATGCGAGAAAGGTATGGTTGCTCCACTTTTTAAGAAGAATAAAAAATACAAGCTATAAAATTTTTCAAGTTTTTAAAATGCAATCAACTAATATTTTTTATGGCACACAAAGTAGAACAATTTTATAAGTGTGTATAGGACACTCCTGTATTTTATGATCTTCGGTTTTCTATTGTATCATTAAACTTGCTCTTTGAAAATTTTATTGCTTTTTCAATGACTTTTCTGAATGTTATGAAAGAGAAGACTATAAGTTTCATGGACACCTTGAGTTATCTGTACAGAAGAGCGGGGTTCTGTGGAGTACAGTTTAAGAAACACTGCTCTAAAGTACTGAGAGAGAAATTAAGACTATTAAAAATGTATTTAACTAAGACAGACAAAGCAATTTGCACATATAGATAATATTGTTCGTAAACAAAAAAGTTATAAAATAAAAATTCCTGTGCACTACTAATGTTTTGATATTTAGAAATTTTCTTACAAAATTTAAAGTAAAAGCTTGCATAAAATGAATGAAAAATAAAATGTAAACCATAGAATACCGTTAAATATATATATATATATATATATAGTCTGTACAATATTCATAATTTTATGTACACATAAAAAATCCTTCACACTTTAGAAATGAAAATTGCAGCATTTCAAAGTGTATGAAAAATTGATGCAGTGTTTGTTAATTTTCATATTTCTTTTAACCCTTTAAGCGTTTGCGACGTAAAACTCTATTTCCCAATGATGTATTTAAAAGCGTGTACAAGGTAATATTTTGCCATCAAATTCCAAAATCATGAAGAAAAGACCTTGCACTTTTCGAGCAAATGCCATCAGCAAAAGCTGCTCAAGAATAGCTTTTAGATACATCACTGGACAACAGAATTTTATGTTGCAAATGCTTAAAGGGTTAAGGGGGGCGGGTACCATGAGACCATTTTTTTTATCTATGGTGTTTAAATTTACAATTTTTGTCTCACACGCATGTCATGTTACATCCCTTCATAAGAAATTTAATATTAAAAAAAACTGGATTTTTAAAATATAATTTGAATAATTCAATTTTTTTAAAGAAAATTAGCAATTTTTAAAAATGCATCTTTTTTTAAAAATTGGAGTTAAGTCTCAAATTTTTTTTTTCATTGATTCATTACTCAAAAAGCAAAACATTTTTGCTTTGATTTTTTTGATAAGTCAAATACTTATTTAGAAAAAAAAAAACTGAAGTAACAAAAAAAAAAAAAAAAATCTTCAAAAAGAATTAAAAACAAAAGTACTTTAGTCATCATAAAAGTAGAGCATAAATTTGTTATATATAGTTTCAAGAACATGTGGGAAAAAAATCAACATTATAGATACAAATTTAAAAAAGACTTTGCATTTTGATTCAGATGAAATGCACAAAAAAAAGTGAGAGAAAAGAGCATTTTATAGTCACGATGAAAGTGTTTCTTCTTGCTTATTTTAATAAAAATAAATAACTATGTGGCTTATATTCAGCGCAGTTACGGTTTCGGAATGAAAAGGTGGCACCTCACACTGTAATAAAATCAATGATAAATTAATAAATATTGCTTCAATTCTTCTGAAACTTTCAGGGAACATTTTTAAAGATTTATTTTACTACTTAAGCCGATAAAAATTTTTTTTGGTGTTTTTCAACATTTTAGGGTACTGGCTCCTTTTAATACCATAATTACATAAAACAAGGACTCTGATAGCTCATATACAGCAATAAGCATAGGTAAAACTTTCAAGAGAGAAACCTTTGACAATTACAAAAGATCTGATAAAATTATTAAAAACTTACCACTACAAGACAAAAGTCAAATCGCATCCAAGGATTATAAAAATACTTTTTAAATCCCATAGAGTACCATCTGCAAAACATTTCAAGAATAAAAAGAGCTGTAAATATTCGAGTCAAATTAACAACTATAAGTCCCTTCATTGATGTTTTGTGCAACTGCAAGTCTTCAAAAGTCTAGAAAAAATATTTTCCAGTTATACAACAAACTATAACAATAATAGAAATATAATTTCACATTAATTTAAAGCACAAATGAGCATTAAAACGCAGACATATGTTATGTTTCGGATTGCTTGGAATCCCTTTTTCAATGCTGCAGGGAGCTTCTAGATGCAAAACATCCAAATGAAGCAGACAAAACAACAAAAACAAAGCTTATATAGCCTAAGAATTAACTGTAAACCAATGAGAATGAAGGCAGTGTGAAGTTTAAGTAGAAGTGGCAGGGAAAGCACCAATAAGAGAGCAACAAACGAATCCAGTTGAAAGTTCAGGAAGTAAAAAGGAATATCAATAAAAACAAAGCAAAAAAGACAACAACATGCATAAAAATGTGAAAATAGATGAAAATTGCAAAAATAATAAAATAAAATACAAAGAATAAAATGGAAATAAAATAAGTACAGAAAATACCAAAACAAAAAGCAAAACAAAGTACACATGTAAAGGAGGGGGAGGGGGGGGGAGAAAAAATTAAAAATAGATACAAACAAGGAAAACTAACAAGAAAAACAAGAAAGAACAACAAATTAAAGGAGCTTATGCCAGACCTGTGAAAATACATGAAAATTGCAAAAATAATAAAATAAAATACAAAGAATAAAATAAGTACAGGAAATACCAAAACAAAGCAGGGTTGCCACGCACCAGGAAAAACGGGAAAACCTGGAATTGCCAGGGAAAATGAAAATGACCTAAATTGGTCAGGGAAAAGTCAGGGAAAATCACATTTCACTGAAATTTCTGGAAAAGTCAGGGAATTTCATCTTTTGTTAGTGCAGGTGTTATTTAAGGTTAATTATTTAAGGATGACTCAACAGATGAATAAACCTGCAGACATGTGATTTTTCCGTATTTCGACGGAATTCCGTATTTTTGGTACTTTTGGAAATTAAGAATTTCGTTTCCGCGAAAATCCTTAACTTTGGAGAGCTCTCTATCTTTTTTTTGTATGAAAATCTTTGAAAGTAGCCTCCCAACATTTTACAAAATACCAGTAAAATTTATGCATTTTATCCGTGTTTTGAACTTTTAAGGGTCGGTCCCGATTTTTTCTGCATTTCGAAATCCGATTGCATCGGCTTCGGTAACACTTCCTAGTTCGCATTTACTATTCGATTCTGTCTCATGGACATCAATAACTTTGAACTTACCATTATTTTTATCTTTATTAAGTTTCAGCTTCTATAATAGTAAAGAACTTGCACGGCCGTAATTTTGCCACGCCCACTTGACAATTCGGCCGAAAATTTTAGGAATTTTTCGAAAGTTATTTTAAGTTTTAGTGATCATATCAGTTTATTATAATTATTAAATATTACAGCCTTAATTGATAATTTAGTTAAAAAAATATTTTTGCCTAAAATGTCTCACCCTTTGTGTGTAATTTAAAATGAGTTTTTTAAACTTTTAGCTGTGTTTAGCATTAGGGTTTTTTTCCTTACAAGTACTCATTATGATATTGTTGCAAAAGAAATTATCAATTCTTTCTGTTTTTATTCGATATCTTCTGTTGGATAATTTTTTCAATATTATAAAACAATTGTTAAGTTTGAGAAAAAATAAGCCGATGGTTTTTGATAGTGCCTCTTTTTGATCTTAGAAGTTCATTAAACCAATTCAGTGTTAGACATTGGCGCTGTATCGGAACACACTAATGAAATTGTGCTTGCGTTTTTAGGTACGGTTAAAATTCAGCACGAGCAGCGCCGTGCGGGTACCGCTAGTATCTGAGTGAAAGTACTGTGTTTAAATCACAAATATGTTTATATTGTCTATTAATAATCTTGTTCTTCTCATATAATGCTTTGGTACTTTGCAACCCTTTTTATTTCCACTTCACACCTTAGTCATAACATTTTTAATAGTTGGTAGATACGAAGTAGTTACTTCAGTTTAAAAGGTTAATGCTTGGAAACCTGTTTATTTCCTTAAAAAAATGGAATTAGTTTTTATAGATTGCACTAAATTCAGATTCTTTATGAATATAAGTTTCGAAGAATGTAGGACTTCTGCACTTTTTTTTGTTAGACATTAAGCCCCAATTACCCCATTATATTAAAGTGTTAAAGTAATGGCTTAACTTTGCTTTGTGTTTGACAATTCTGTTGAATAGTAATGTATGTTTGCTATACAGTAAAACCTCTCAATAAGGAACACTAAAATAGGACTGGAAATTTTGTCCCTTAAATAGAGGTGTCCCTTCCTCAGAGGTTTATTTCTCAGAGGTTGATGCATACACATATAGTGTATTAACTAAGTTTTTAATAATAAACATGTGTGAAAATGTCTCATGCATACAAAATATAAGTTGAAATTATTGAAATTTAAAATGTTTTCATTGAAAAACTAAAATTTTAGTATAAACGTCGTATTGGCAGAGTTTTGGAGCTTACAGAAATTTATTTGAAGTAATCTGTTGGATGGGTTTGTTTCAAAATACGTGATTTGGGCAATAGAGTGTAAATATTGTTTAGTGTACTTTTTCCAATAAAAAATTGTTGGTAGCCGGGTACTGTCTGTCCTTGCCGAGCACAGATGTATTCCATAGTACAAAAGAGGGAAAAGCCTTTACAAGTAGGTTTTGTAAAGGGAACTTTAAAGTACACTTGTTTCTTTGTTCATGCTTCTAGGACTTATCCCAACTTTCAGAAGTTCATTTTTAGAAGAAAAAAAAGCTTCAGCTTCTAGTAAATTTTCTTATTTATATAACAAGCTTACATTCTGTCGTGATGTTTCAGTACTTTTTTTCCCTCAGTGAGTTACTTGTTTGATCACCTATAATTCACCTCCTTTTTTCAATTTTTTATTTCTTGCTTTGTGCGATTTAAAAGTTAATTATTAAAAGTAAGTTTAACTATATATATATACTCACTCATATATTTGATGATTTTTTAAAAAATATATTTATTATTATTTTTTTAAATCACTGCCTGTACTTATTGACACTAAGCATAAAACTTATGCATTCTCCACCATGTATTAGATTTAATTCGATACATTTTACAACGTTACTTTCCGTTTAGCAATTATTAGCATTTCTGCCTTTCCGAGTGATAATAAATATTATTTGGGGATTTGAAATTATTTGAATCCTGAAGTTCTTTTCTGCTGTGCAAAATTTTGCTATGTTCCAAATTTCATTGAACAAGTTAAGTTATTCGATTTGTGACAATACTAAAATCTATAAAATGCAAAACTTTGGGCTTCAAGGTGTAATAAAGTTTTCTACTGCATTCCAAGTTTTACTGGTAACAAATGTAAGTAAACTTTGGATTATTTCAACTTAGCCATTTAAAATTTGGTAATTTTTATGATCATTTTTGAAATAATAAGGTAGGTTTTTATTCACAGCTAAAGCATAGTATATTAGATTAATATTTGATAATATTTGTTGACATCGATTAACCTGGAATTTTTCCTAAAATTGCCTGGAAAACCAGGAAAAGTCAGGGAATTTTATTGTCTAACATGAGTGGCAACCCTGCAAAGTACACATGTAAAGGGGGGGGGGGGGGGGGAGAGAAAAAATTAAAAATAGATACAAAAAAGGAAAACTAACAAGAAAAACAAGAAAGAACAACAAATTAAAGGAGCTTATGCCAGACCTGTGAAAATACATGAAAATTGCAAAAATAATAAAATAAAATACAAAGAATAAAATAAGTACAGGAAATACCAAAACAAAAAGCAAAACAAAGTACACATGTAAAGGAGGGGGAGGGGGGGGGGAGAAAAATTACAAAATAGACACAAAAAAGGAAAACTAACAAGAAAACCAGGAAAGAACAACAAATTAAAGGAACCCATGCCAGACCTGTGAAAAATAAGGAGTTGAGGAAGAATCATTAACCAAATTAGAACTATTCCTGTTAATATGATAAGCTTCCCAAAAGTCAAGCTCTAAAGGGGAAGAACATTTTTGAATAATTTTCCCAGAATTGAAATCAAAAGAGTGGTTGGAATTCCAACAATGTTGAGCAATGCTAGACTTATTTAACTCTTGCTTTCGTACATAACCTTTATGCTCATTTAACCGAATTTTCAGAGCACGTTTTGTCTGTCCATTGTAAGAAAGGCCGTAACGGCAACTAATTTGGTAAATACCCCAAGTATTAAGTTGATCAACAGGATCTTTAAGAGAAGAGAAGGAAAGTTTGTTGCTAGGAGCAAAAACGACTTGAAATTGAAACCTTTTTAGGATTTTAGCAACACGAAAACTGACAGAATGAAAGAATGGTAACACAACCAAATTCTTTCCAGAAATCACATGATTGGGACCAAAAGTTTTTTTAGAAAGTTTGTTATGAATAGAATCAATTAAAGAGTGAGAAAATCCTCTATCCACAGCTACAGCTTTCAGATAGTTGAGTTCAATCTTGCGAAGCTCAGGAGAAGAGCAAATATTAATACAGTATGGGACCCCAATTTCGGAGTCCCGAAATCCGGAAAACCCAAAATCCGGAACTTTTTCGAAAAAAATCGGCAGCTAAAAAAAGCAGCTTTTGTTTTTTTGAAAAAAAATCAGGAAATGTTTTGCACCTTTTTTTGGAAATGGGTGTTTTAAAGAGAAAGAAAATAAAAAGTAATGAACATGTTTAAGAGTTTAAGATCGGAAATGTGCTGTTTTCAAAAAAAATATTTCGCGATTTTCTGAAAAGGGTTCGTTTTTGCGATTAGTTTTTCTTAATTGTTGCTTTAATTACGAGTTAATATCATTAAATTTTGCTCTTTTTTAAGTTTCTTGTAGTTTTCTTATATTCATTTTTTAAAATGAGCTCTAATTTTCGCGCGATGCAGAACGTTCGCAAAATTGAAAATCAGCGTTTCTCGCATTTTCCCGATAACCTGATCTTTTACAAGTTAGTGGCTAGAGGATATAAAATCGAAATATGACAGTATTCTTTTCATTTATTGTTTAATCAAGGAGGTTAAAATAACATCGGGGAAAATCTAGATGTTTCGATACTTTGCCTAAAAATGTAAGCCCATTCCAACTTCGTTTTTTGTGCTAAATTTCACGACTTATAGGAAAGTATATACGATAATAAAAATGCTATAAATGAGCAAAATGCTAATAAAATGTTCCACAGCAAATTGTATGGGCTCTGATGCTACCTACAAAATTTTTTGATTGAGGACCCAAAATCCGGAAAATTCCGAAATCCAGAAAGATGTGGTCCCGAGCGTTCCGGATTTGAGGTCCCATACTGTAGCACGATGGACAAGAGCATTAAAAGCCGAATATTTTTGGTTGGGAGGATGAGACGATAGTCTATGAGGAGATAAAGAAACAGCGAAAGGTTTACGATAGGCAAAAGTAGTGAAACCAGACTCACTCCTAGAAATCAAAACATCAAGAAACGCGAGGCTACTATTAAGTTCTTTCTCACAAGAAAACTGGATATTAGGATCAATGGAATTCATAATAGAAAGAGCATCATCAATACCTAACAAGTTACTGTCCGTTAAGACAAAACAATCATCCACATAACGAACATAAAATTGAAATTGCAATTTCTGGAATAGTTTTTCCTCAAAATAATGCATATAGAAATCACTTAAAATAGGACTAAGAGGACTTCCCATAGCCAGGCCATCAACCATAGCATAGAATTTACCATTAAATACAAAAGTGCTCTGCTGCAAGCACACACGAGTAAGAAAAACTAATTCCTCAATTTCCACAGCAGTAAAATTGAATTCAGAAAGCCTTTTCCTGAGGCAAGTCAAAGCGCCATCAACAGGATAGTAAACAAAGAATTAACATCAAAAGAGGCCATAACTGAATTGTTCGGAACGAAGTTATGAAGTTTCTTAACAAAATCGGTGGAATTTTTAACAGTGAAAACATTCCGACTCCTAAGTGGAGAAAATACAGATACTAAATATTTGGAAAGTTTATATGAAGCAGGGCCAATATTGGAAACAATTGGTCTGAAAGGAATACCTGCCTTGTGTACCTTCGGTAAAGCATAGAAACGCGCACAATTAGCAATAGAAGGAATCACAGACCGTTTAGCAATCAAAGGAATAGAATGAACAGACTTAACAGCAGAAGAAATAGCTTTTAACTCCTTGTCGCTAGGATCTTTATAAATTTCAGAATAAGGACCAGAAGCAATTAAGTCATCAGTTTTTTCAACATAAGATGATTTATTAAGAACAACAATCTGACCACCCTTGTCAGCTTTGGTAATGACCAAATCAGAATTTGAGACTAAATTATTGACACAGCGTTTCACAGAATGGGTAAAACCAATATTAGGAACTTTTGAATTGAAATCAACATTGGAAGCAATAAGATGCCGAACCGACTATTTTTGAGTGGAAGTTAAAGCACTAAATTTGAAAGCTTTTTCAACCGGAGCAATAAGTTCAGAAAAAGAAGGCTTTTTAGCCAAAGCAAAATTGTTATTACATTTCAAAGCATTAATTTCATTACTATTCAAAGGAAATTTCGAAAGATTTACAACCGCATTCCTATTAACAAGAGGCAAATCAGTCGGAACAGGAACATTTGAATCGTTACACAACTTGGTAAATTTCTTATTTAAAGTAATTTTGAGACAGTCAGATGAATGAAGGGCTCTTGCCCATGACATTCCATCAATAGAATCAAAATCGAAATTAGAATTAGATACAGAAAGATGTAAATCATAAAGTTCACGTTCTATGAACGAAAGTTTTTTCCTAGTTTCCTGGATAGAAGCTCTAAGTAAAGCTAATTTGGAACGAAAAATTACCTTATCAACCCTAACAGAACGCGGTAAATTACACTTCAAAGTGATAAACTTAGGAATGACTTTCTTGCGCCTGCAAGCCTGGAGAAATTTTAAATGGTTCAAAAACCGAACCTTTTTAATTTGTAGATTACAAAATCTGTTAACCTGAGACATATCCAAAATCAAAACAAACAAAACATAAGGGGAAAAAACAATAGCAAAACCGTTCTATAAACAAAATAAACAGAAAGAACAAATTTCAAAAACAAATGTAAAACATACACGACATAACAATATGCGGAACAAATGACAGAAAACAAAAAAGCAAAAACAAACAGAGTCAAGAAAGGCAATGAGGAAAGAACAAAAATCAAGAACTCACCAAGCAGCGAACAGATGGAAAAACGAAACAAAAGAAAGAAGAACAAAATTCAGGCACGTTAAGCCTAACAGATAATAATAATTTAACTTTGTGCAAGTAAACACACTTGCACAAAGTTAAATTATTATTAAACTATAACAATGTAAAAAATTAAAAAAGTAGATGACAAATAGATATATCCATTTTTAAACACATGTGAAAATTTTATGTTGAACAAAAGCAAAATTGTTTCTGTTAGAAAATCAGCCTTCCTTGAAAAGTCTTGATTTTCAGTTATCAGAGAAATTCAACTAATTGGAATTTTCAAACAAAATTGGTGAATGCAGTTACATTCAACCCATGAAATTGTTTTTAATCTTACACACATCCCATGGGCACACCTTTTGCTTACCTAGAAATTTTTAGCGAAATTATTAAATTATTTTTTAAAAGTTAAATTTAAAAAAAATTTGTATATAAATGCAAAAATACGGAGAAGTTTCCAGTAAACTATTACACATTAGTGTAACAGTCATCTTCATTTTTATGAGTAGTATTAAAAGACTACTTTTCTCCACCAGACCCCTACCTGTTAGCCGAGGCCTTAGGATTGCTTACGCACGGGGAGAGGTAGCGGGGTCTACGGATTTTACATGCACATATCCCCAACTATACATGGTGGTCTTCAGTGGGTATCGCACGCGCGACCTTCCAGGTGGAAGTCCGACGTGCTAACCACTAGGCTACCACGGCTACCACTAGACTACTTATTTACATTTGATAAAAGAAAATTATTTGACATTTTCTATTTTATTTAGAGCTTAAAAAAAGTACCAAAGCTTGAGGGTAAATGAGATATTAGATACATTTCAAAATTTAATCACATTTTCAGATAGCTTTTCTCTTTTCCTAGCTGGTTATACTAATCCTGCTGCCGATGGCGGCGTCACAGACTTACGTCTGTTGTCCAAAGGCATAAGTTGAATTTTAATTTTATTTTCTGGTGATATAAAGCCCTAGAACAACAGTCGGAGACAACCTCAACAGACCTTTTATGGCTACAACCTTTGCGTAAAACGGCAGAAAAGAAGCGAGTTCCATTGAACAGAAAACAATATAGTATAGTACTGTATAGTATATGCTATATAGACTTCTTCAAGAAACAACTGTAATTGCTCTACTGATGTGTACATGTAAAATTAGATATTTGTATATATGTAAAGTAATTTTTTCATTTCATAATATGTACAGTAAATGCCTTTTTCGTTACATATTTGACGACATTTTCATTTCAACCCATGTTTCCCTCTCGATTTGGACAGAGTCCGTGTTATCCGAGTTTTTGATTATCCGAGGTACCCTCGGTTCACATTACCTCGTATAATCGAGGCTCTACTGTACTAAGATTTACATAGCATTTTCAAAAACAGTGCATGTTTTTTTCTCTTTCATAAAAAAAAGTTATTCTTAGGTAAATTACATCATAGGAACAAAAATGTTTATCATTTTTAGTTGATACAGCTCCTTTTTTTTCATAACTGGTATCAGCTTCTGAAAATAATAATTCAGTATGGGACTTATTGGTGCAGAAAGATTATTTTTTGACCATTGAGAAAAATAAAAAATGGGGAACTTTAAAACTTCTAATTTTGGTTTGTTTTAAGTGTATTTACCTTGACAGAAATGTATCTCTTTTTAGTTTAAGTTCACACATGGAGCATGATAGCCTAGTGGTCACGATTTGGCCTTCGGATAGAAGGATCTGGGATTCAATACGCAGCCTGCTGGAGACTTATCATGTGCACTTGGGGATGGATACGTGTGCGTAAAATACATGCACCTTGAAGCCCTGAGGCAGAACAGAGGGTAAAGCAGGTTGGAGAAAGTTACCCTCCATTTAGTCTCAGGTCTAAGGGTCAGGAGATGTTGTGTTGGTGCCATCCAGTGTCGTCTGACTACAACATGTCATGGTTAATGTTGGTTGTTTCTCAGGTGCGTCTTGACAAATAGTCAGCAATTTTTGTGGCTTTGAAAAGGGCAAATGCAAGTGCCTTTACATTGGGGGCAAATATATATATATATTTAAGATTATACAGAATTGAAGTGATTCAATACTGAATTTTTGAAGTTTCATTTGAATTATTTTTTCTTATTTGTTTGAGAAGCTTCATGAAATAATGATTGCAATTGAAAAAGTAGCTGCTTTAAAGCCTACATATAAAATTTTGTTCTTTAGGAAGTGCTGCTAAGAAAATATACTTTTCTAGTAGTCTTTTGGCTGAACAAGGCAAATGTTGCTTAAAGTATAAATTAATACTAACAAGTAGTTTTTAATTTGCTCCAATTTTTACAAATTTTTTAATGATGCATTTTAAATTGTTAACCATTGAATTGATTAGAAAGCATTTTATGATTTTATTTTAGACAAAGCCAAGTTCATTGTCTGGCCACTGAATAGCTGAATATTCTGCCTTGGTTGTGATCGAATATTCTGTATTCAGACTTGTTAAATTACTTGTTACAAATGATTACTTGTTACATCACTATTTAAGCTCAGGTAGATTTCAGTCTGTAAAAATGATCCCCCTATCCAATGCACTGCTCGTTAAATAGATTTTAGTGCATTTTTGTTATTTTTCCAATCATGTTATTTTGTTTTATAAACAAAATGGCAATCTGACACAAAGGTAGAGAAAAATGATCTCCTGCAGGTTTGTCCCAACTAGAGCATATTTTTTGCAATGCAATGTGGTTGCTGAATAATTTATTCCGCCTATTAATTTGTATTCTCTTGACTAAAACTATACATTAACCTTCATGAGTTACTAGCTATATGTTCTCGCTTTATTGACTGAATAAATTAAAAAATCACAAAATTGTTTAAAAAAAACAAGGTATTTAAAAGATTCATGTAAAAGAGTTTGGTTAATACAGTGATATTATTTATTAGAATTATAGGATAAGTTGAACTTGTATTAAAAGTAAAAAGCAGTATTTATAAAACAATGAAAATGTACAAACCATATTAATACAACTACTAAGAATTAAAAATGTGATGACCAATTCAAATTTTGCGCTAAGAAGAAATCTTTTCACGCAGTTCCTGAGAGAAAAAATAAGTTGAAATCAGATAATGAAATTAGTATAATTAAATAAATTGCAAAAAAAGTTAACTTATAAAATTTTTTCCAAGGTTTCTTCCTAAAATATGACAAAATGCTCACAGATTTACTTTTATGGTCCATAATCAAATGCAGGATTTGTGAATCTCTTACTGTAAGTGTGCCAACAAAAAACACCGATAGTTGTGTAGAAGTCATGTAAGAGCCCATGACCAAAGTTCCCTGAAACTGCCAATGTCCGGTAAGGTCCCTGCTTTACTGCAACATTTGCGAAAAAGGAACATGATTCCTGCAGAGGCAACAGCACGAGGCCAGTAACCCCCTCCATCCTTGTTGGAAGTATATGTTAATTCAATCAGTTTTTAGACAAGGGGGTCCGGTTAAGAGCCTTACTTCCATGACATGTGTAATTAGTTGAACATCACCACTTCTACAAATGCAACCTTCGGGCAAAGACGTCATGAAGAATGAACGAACTGACAAAGCCCTTTTTAAAACTGTTGTGTCTATATTATGGCAGATGTGGTTTGTATTTTTGTCAAGCGTATGTTTGTTGCTCTTGTGTGGTCGAATGATTGGAGCCATATGTAACCCTGAAGGCAATGAATTAATCTGTTATCTGCTATGGAGAGCCTATTGCCTGGAGAATTGAGGGAAAGAATCGTTCTCTTTCTTATCTTCAAATGTTCCCCATCCCAATGTGTTTTTGGGGCATCATCTAGTAGTTAGACCCTCCCCCCCCCCCACATTCCACAAATGGGTTAGTTATAAACAAAATATTTTTTTCTCTCTGGTTGTTTACAATGACTTTTATGTTTTCAACAAATGTCTTTAAATACAAAAATATTCCCATGTATTGACGCAATATAGAACAATAAAATACAATATAATCAAACTCAACTTTACACATTGTACAGATTAAGTTAAAAACTTTGAAAGTATTTCAGGGAGGAGGGAATGCCAGAATACATAATCAGTGGTTGATTCAGCATTTTAAACAGGGTTTTTGTGAATTTTTAAAATATTTTTATGAAAAATCAAATAATTTTGTAAAAATTCAAAATTTAAACATGTTGGGATAAAAATTATTATTTTTTGCCCTTTAATATATAATTCTGTGAAATGTACGATTTGGTAGCTCAGAATTAAGGGGGTAGCTTGGTGAAGGGTCCATTTTGATCGACTGGAATTTTGTGAAGGGTCCATTTTGATTGACTGGAATTTTGTGAAATGTCCGTTTTGCTCAATTGGAATTTTGTGAAAATGGACGGTCTTGAGAACGGACCTAAATTTCCTCTGGCGCGACCCCTGATGATGTAAGTAACTGATATAAGAAATTTTGTTCTGACAATGACCTTGACCTTGAGGCAGACCGGAAGAAGCTGTCAAAGATCACCAGCTAAAGGACCTAATTGAATCTGGATACATGCATATCAAACCATTTGAGAGTAAGTAGAAAACTATATTTCACAGTATCCCAGTATCTTACATTCTTTAGTCAAAGTAAAAGTACTCAATAAATGGTTTCCACATTAAATTAACAGGAATTCAAGAAACACCGAGATTTGATATTTGCTCATATCTCTTATTACAGCAAAAAAAAAAAAAACATTTTTTCATTGAGTTTAATATGTGATGAAACTAGATTCTTTATGTTTGTTGTTATGAGATATTCTTTATGTTAATGTTGATATATTTGACCATGATGGAGCAGCAAAACATGACCTAAAACTAGTTCCTTACCCAAAAAAGGTAATGGTTACTGTTTGATCATCTGCAGCTGGTCTAATCCACTTAATACCTTCTTAAAAGCAGGTGAAGCGATCATGGTGGAAAGTTATCCAAGAAACATTAAGCTTTTGTCAAGCAATTGGGCCAATACTTCTTTACTGCAATGTATGACCACATTTCTTCCAAATTCTCGTCCTAAGTATTAAACACTTCCACATCTACCTGACATACTGTTTACCATTTCTTCAAGCATCTAAGCAAATTTTTAAAGGAGGAAACTGTTATGAATCAAGAATTAGTTGAAACTACCTTCAAAGAGTTTTGTCAAATCCAGATGCCCAAAATAATTTGGAGCTGGAACGAATCAATATGTGCCGGGATGGAAAACGTGCTTTGCTGTTATTCATGGATATTTTGCTTAATAAAATGTATTTGTTATCAAATTTCAGTAATTTAACCTTTCCTTCAAAAATGTGACATTGTGTTTGCAATAGGCCAACGACAATGCTACATAAATCTAATATCTACTATAGTGCGATCAAATTGAGCTCATCAATCAAGTTGCAAGCAGGTAAGAAATGTTTTGAAAAACTTACACTTGTGCACTGTTTTCTTTCTTCTGATTTTCATTAGTTTTGTAAGAAACACTCCTACCTTCATTTTCAACTGAGTCTCTTCTTTTTTCCTATTTGAATTACAAAATATAATTAGTATCTTCAAAGGTTCTAAATAATAATACATGGTAAAAAAAATTTGTTTGCTATAAATGTAATGAAGTGGAAAATAATGTAAACAAATGGCAATATAGCGGAGGCTCTCCATAAGAGAGCAAAGTGTGCAAAATCATGCAATTTGTGCCATTACACATTTTAAAAAATCAAACAAGCATTGTACATAAAGGATACCATAGGCTCTGAAAAGACTTTTAAAAGGTTCTAAAATAGATGCAATTCAAGTGAAAAAAAAAAAAGATATTTCAGCCAAAATTAATTTATTCTAACAAGCATCTTAGATTGATCCTACAGTTACTTTCTGGAAAATCTTGCCTTGAAAATTTAAAATATTTTTTGTTTAGGTAAAAGTATCAGCAACTTTACTATTAGGGAAAAATGGTTTATGCTGAGTAAGGAATAATAACTGTTTTCCCATTTTCACAGGTTTTACATGGTTTCTGATTAAAATAAAATTTCCTCATAATTTCAGGTTTTTCCTGACATATGAGTATCCTGCACTAATTTAAGTGTATAATTTATTTTTATTTCTCCCTAAAGAAATTTCACATAACATAAATTCATTCTTGGTAATTTAATATAGAAATCTTTGACTGAAAGATTATACTTACACATGCACATACACATATTTTACCCACACAAGAAGCAGGGCTCAAAAATTACATTGCCAGACATGTCCGGGCATGTAAAAATTCCGATCGGGCATGAATTTTCTACCCTTACATGCCAGGCATGGCATGTAATTCAAATATTTCTTTTTAAAACGTAATTATTTCGTAAATTATTGAAAATACCTGCGTCCTTACAGGAGCTTAAAATTGACATGTTTAAGGACATGAATGTCAACACTAGAATTGGTAATACAATTTAAATTTTGTGAATTTTGACTTGTAACAACTTATCGTGTAATATTTATTTGTAATGTGATTTTTTAATGATTTAGATTAGCATTACAATAATTTTTGATTCAGATATGAAGCTGTTATTTTAATTTTTTGTCTGATTAATGCTATACAACAAATTCAAATGTTTTTATTTATATGCAATAAAACAGCTTCTGGGCATGTAAAAATTTTGTTCGGGCTAGTATTTTCTAGACAAACATGACCAGCTAGGAATGCAAAATTTTGAAGATTTTTTGAGCCCTGACAAGAAGCTTTTATTAGCTACAAAAGTATGTTGTACAAGCAAATAAAGACATTAAAAACTTAAATGTTTTATTCATTTACATGAAAAATGTGTTATATTTACCTTTTCAGATTTAAAGAAAGAAATGCAGAAATCAAAGGCTCTCTTGAACATCTTCAATTTTATCTTCTGAGTAAAAATAAGACAAAAATATGTATTATTTGGTAGGAAAAGAAAAATATTTTGATGCAGTATTGAATTTATTCAATACTGTATCAAGTATTAAATAAATTCATTAGCAAGAAGGAAGTTTGTTTTTTTAGTTATTTAAGCAGTAGAATAAAAGCTATACTTGAATAAATATTGAGTCACCCCATTTCAAACCAGGCAGGCAGGTCTAAAACTTGTCACATGACCCTCACAGATTTTTTTGAAAAAATTACAGTAGTTACAACTAAGGGACATATAAAATATCAAAAAAGGATTTTGCAAAAAAAAAAAAAAAAATTATTTCTCTAGTTACAGACTTTTAAAATTTGGGACATAGTTGTCCGTTTTCAGAAAATCAGCAAAACCCTCACTTTTAAAATGGCCCCTGTTTCAAAAGTTTTTAACCGATTCAAATAATTTTTTTTCTGTAAATAATGAAGGGATGGTATTTTCTTTAGACACTAATTTTAAAAATCTAGTTGGCTTCATTGATAAAGAAAAAAAAGTGTTTTCGAAGTGAAAAAATCGTATTTTTACCGACATTATGTTTTTTTTTCTTATGAAAGAAATTTATTTTTGACAAAACAGAGCTAAGTGAGTCTCTAAGTGTGAGTTTAAAACTAATAATTGGATTGAACAGAATAACATGCATTAAATCACAGTAGCTACACTTTGTGCAAGGAACTATTTAAGTTCTAAGAAGGTTAACTACAATTTATCTGTAGTAATTGTGTAACAATATAGTATATTTCTTAATATATATTGATTAAATCTTATATTAAAGTGATTAAATAAGAACGAGTTTGAATTTCTGGCTTTTTTGAGAAACGCACAAAAGGCCATTTTTAAAAATCATGTAAAACATCTGAGGCAAAAATACACAATATAATTGATAGCAGCTCATTAAGCACTTTAAGGGCAACAAATGAGCAGATTTTCAGATTTTTAAAAAATGGCTCTTTTGAGTAATCACACTTCAAAAATAGTAATTTTTGAACATTTCCAAATTTTAAACTTTAAATTCTGAGGGTATATGCATCTCAGGCTTACAATAAAATTTGATACAAAACTTCCATAACAACACTTTAGATTGCCACCTCTGTTTTGTCAAAAATAAATTTCTTTCACAAAAAAAAAAAAAAAAAAAAAATCATAAAGTCAGTAAAAATACGATTTTTCACTTCGAAAACACTTTTTTTCTTTATCATTGAAGCCAACTAGATTTTAAAAATTAGTGTCTAAATAAAAAAAGAACCCTTCATTTTTTACAGAAAAAAAATTATTCGAATCGGTTTAAAACTTTTGAAACAGGGGCCATTTTAAAAGTGAGTGTTTTGCTGATTTTCTGAAAACGGACAACTTTGTCCAAAATTTTAAAAGTCTGTAACTAGAGAAATAATTTTTTTTTTTGCAAAATCCTTTTGGGATATTTTATATGTCCCTTAGTTGTAACTACTGTAATTTTTTCAAAAAAATCTGTGGGGATCATGTGACACCCTCTGCCTGATCTGAAATGGAATGGCTCTATAAGATTGTTTAAGGGGGTATTCTAGTCTAGCGGGCCAACTTTTAGGTGCTTTTTAAAACGCTGTAAATAAAAAACGGTAAAGATTTTTATCATTGGGTTTTTTATCGGTTGTTTATTTATGTTTAAAGAGCACAAAAAAATTTAGTTAAAAAAAAAGTCAAAATGTCTCCCAAATTGGAGACTCAAAAAGAAAAAGCTGCCCCCTGGTTGACACGAATTCCACCCTCTTTGATGATCTGAAAACAAAAATACTGGTTATTTCTTAAAGAGTAGGGATGTAGTTTTAGTTTGATCAGAGAGATTTGCAAAAAAAAGAGGAAATAATAAGGAACTGGAAGGAAATAATTTGAGCAAAGAAAAATTTTTCAAGTTATTAAGACAAAATTAAATTAATAAGTAATAAAGGTGCAGGAGAAAAAACTTTTCTTTGAAACACCAAATACAATCTTAGATTAACCCATTTATCAGATAATGAAACAATTAAAAAAAATAATTGTGTTAAAGGAAGAATCAGGGAACTAGATTTATTGTGACGAGCAGGATAATGATGAAGACTTAGAATCAGAAAATTTACATCACGTTGATAGTGATTAACTCTTTTAAATTAACTTTAAATAACACTGTGCAACAAATTTGAACTTTTTTTTTGTCCTTTAGATGAAACTATATAATTCTATATAAACAAAAAGTACTTGATTCAAATATGCAGACCAAAATTATCCATTACGTACCGTTTTTGCTGGAGAACCACTTCTCATATTTATACAATTTGGTTATACAAGAATGTAACTGCTGCTTACTTATTGAAAATACAAACACAAAAAAGATTTTTTGGCCGTTTAAAACACAGAGATGTCCTGATGAGAGCTTTCCCCATGATCATCATTAACTACGCCAAGGTTTTGAGAAAAGAAGTCCATAAGGGAGTCCAAAAAGTGTAATTTTAATGAAATGTAGCAACTTAATAATACAAAAGCATTTTATCATGTCACCGGCAAGATTTTCGTAGATTTCAGCTTTCTCATTTCCAAGGAAATGTGAGCACACTGATTTAAAGGCCAGCCAGGCTGATTTTTCGGCTTCTCACTGTTTGTTTTCATACTCTTCACCATGAAAGGACTTCCTTAAGTTGTGGGCTAATAAAACTCCCTTTTCTTTTACTTTTGCCTCACTGAAAGTTTTGAATTTTTTCCTGAAATGCAAGCAATCCTTCTCTGTCCAGAGCTTTTACAAATATTTCGATAAACCAAGTCTAATATACAATTGTGGAAAAAAAGCACATTGTAGATTTACAAGTGGGTAATTTGATTTTTTTTGCCCCTCAAAATTTTGAAATTTCCTTTGTGTTTGCAGAATATGCTACAGGAATGAATAGGAAAGCAATACTTAGATGCAAGAGCACTGATAAACAAGCGCCACTCTGTTGAAGTGCTCATGTCCTAATGCTTGAAATACTACATTCACATCACAGTAGCATACTATTTTTTCTTTCTCCGCAAAATAGTCTACAAAATGTTTTTGTCGTCTTGAAAAAGACTCGAATCTTCGAGAAGTAGATAAAGCTTTTGTTGCCAAAAATGTCGCTAAAATAACGCAAGTTCCTTTAAAAAATCTCTAGAATGGCAAAGATTTCACTGTCAATGAGATAGATATAATTTATAAAAAATAAGTCGATAAATTACGAAAATATGCACATTTATCCAGAAAATACAAAAAAAGCTAAAATGTGGAAATTTTGGGAAAATGGTACGTGATAGGCAAAAAATAATTGCAGATTCGTAATTCTCAGCCAAAAATACATAAGAAACAGACATTTTCATCCAAAGGTCATTTTTCGTGTTGCACAGTGTACTTCAATAATCTATGATGATCACACTAAACTGATACTTTAAAGTCACTTTCTCTTAATTGATTCTCTAATATTAAACATGGCACCAATCAATGTCAATAAACATTTACTCTGATACTTTTATAATAAAGGTACTACCAAAATTAGAGGCATATTTACAATTGCATAATTAATATTTTCTTATAACAATGAACAAATTTGCATTGATTTCATAAGATGTAATTGTTAAAACTTAGTTTTTCATTAGTTTGTGTCAGAGTTCGTTGATTTAAATCAGCTTGATTTAAATCAAGTGATTTTTTTTTAAAAATCATTGATTTAAATCAAGTGTTTTTTTTTTCCAAAAAAATCATTGATTTTACAATGTTAAAAAGTGTTGTAAAAATGAAATATGTTGCAATTACAACCACTGTTTCAAACCAAACTTCTTAGGTCCATCTGTCTGTGAGCATAACGCATTTCATAAGTATAGAGCTAATAACCTATTTTTAAATTTTACAATATTACTCTTATTCTTCAAGCATCTTAACAGCAAAGCATAACTCATTCAATCATTTAAATTAGAATTCATAATAATCACGAACCATTCTGTTTTTTATCTGAAAAATAGTATTTTTGATCAATTTGATAAATGCCAAACAATCAATAATTTGAATGATAGTGTTTAAAACAACAATTATTAGAATTTAGAATATGTATCCTTAAAGTTTCATCTATTGACCCATAATAGCTTAAGGTTGTTATTAGTTGTAAAATATTTTTTATCATAGAAGTTTTCGATAAAGATATTTGATTAAAACAAAAAGTTTCAGTTTTTAGTAATGGTGTGAACATATGATTTTACTAAATGGGTAAAAATATTTCAGGCTTTTTCATTTATAAAATAGAAAAATGATTAAAGTACACTCAATGTAAAAATTAAGTACACACAATTGTTATTTTTTTTTTCAGCTTTCAACAGCAAAATAATCCAGATTAAATTTGTTCATTTTCTCTATTTATGAGAGTACTATTATTCCTGGTAGGGTTAAGTTTCATTTGAGTCATGCATTTGTATTAAAATTTGTTTATCATTATCATTATTAAAAAATATTTATTGCTGTGAAAATACATTAAAGTGTGTTTTTGCATATTGATTAGCGTGCCATATTGTTTCTATGAATGTAACATAATAAATATTCAAAACATTTAAGGTCTTTTTAAAAAAATCAAAAATATCACGAACCCTGGTTTGTGTGAAAGCATTTGTGTATGATCTTGATATATTATAAATATATGATATTTTGATATTAATCTAAATACAGTAGAATCTCTCTTAACCGGCCTTTCCTTTATCTGGCCCATGTTTTTAAAATACAAAAAAACAAAAATAGCTGTTAGAGAGCTAGTTATATGGAAGAAACAGATGCGGCGGTATTCGAATGAGTTTTTTCGTGGAATCCTTATCTACAAGGACAAAACAGACAATACGATGTCGGGGGGGGGGGGGGGGGGGGGGTCTGGGAATCCACGTACGGGGCTCTATGCAATATGTGTGGCTATTGGCTAATCTCAGGTTCAGTGGGTCAGTCAATTCAGCCATGCTAATCGCTTGATAACTGGTATGTAACTCTCAAAGTTACTGTACTAAAATGCAATAAATCATTACACCTCCACTCTCTCTTTTAAATTGCATCATATATCTCCCTTTTTCTGCTATCCCCCCACTTTAATCCTATTTTTACTTAACCGGCTTACCATCAGTCCCAATGAAGAAAGTTAACAGAGGTTCTACTGTATCATGATATTTTCCAAAGCTGGTAAAATAACACAATAGCATGCAAGCAAAATATGGATTAATTATGTACATAAAATAGGAAAAATACAAAGTAGGTTTGTTTATCAAGGAGCATTAAACAACATAAGCAATTGAGCCCTCTGATTGTTAATATATATATATATATATACACACAGTCCAGTCACATTAATGTGACCATCTGTCAAAAGCCAGAATAACCACCTTTCGCAGAGCGGACTGCTGCGAGACGTGCAGAAAGAAAGTCACTTAGGTTCCTGAAGGTGTTCACTGGGATGTTGAGCCATACCGACTCTCCATGGCGCGAACAACCCGATCGAGATGGTCCCACAGATTCTCGATTGGGTTTAAGTCAGGTGAGTTTGCTGGCCAGGGGAGGACGGTAAACTCATCCTGGTGCTCTTCGAACCACGCACGTACACTGCCAGCTGTATGGCACTTCGCATTGGCCTGCTGGTAGATGCCATCATCCTGAGGAAAAACAATGCGCATGTAGGGGTGGACATGGTCCGCAAGGACAGATGCGGACTTGTATTGATTCATCGTGCCTTCCACAATGATCAGTGAACCCAGAGAATGCCAGGAAAACATTCCCCAGACCATAATGCTCCCGCCTCCAGCTTGGACCGTTCCGGCAATGGTTGCAGGGTGTTTGCTTTCAGAGGTTTCACGCCTTATACGCCAACGTCCATCTGTCCGATGGAGCATAAAACGCGATTCATCGGAAAACGCTACCTTTCGCCACTCAGTGGACATCCAGCTGCGGTACTGGCGTGCAAATTCTAGTCTTCGTCGTCGATGAACAGCAGTCAGCATAGGTGCACGAACCAGGCGTCTGCTTCGGAGGCCCAGACGCAGCAATGTTCGCAGAATAGTAGTTTGGGAGACACTTTTGGTAGCCCCTTGGTTCATTTTGGTGGTCAGTTGCTCAACGGTAGCCCGTCTATCTGCCCGAACGCATCTCCGCAACCGTCGCTCGCCTCTGTCATCTATGGCCTGTGGTGCACCACATTTGCCACGTCGCTGATTTTGGACAGTCCCATTTTGCCATGCACGGTACACTTTTACCACGGTGGCACGCGAACAGTTCACAAACTCAGCCGTTTCGGAAATGCTTCCACCCTTGGCCAGAAAGCCAATGATCATGCCCTTTTGGACGTCGGATAAATCTCTTCGTTTCTGCATTACGCCAACGAATGAAATGTTTTCCGAAGCCCTCACACACCCTTTATATACACTCAACTGCACTGTGCTGCCACCTGCCTTCTGTGATTGGTTATTTAACTCTGACGTGGAAAGTACGTGGTAGTCACATTAATGTGACTGGACTGTGTATATACCTCTTACCTATATACACAATAAATAATAATACAATTTCAATGCAATAATATTTTTAACAATAAAGGTGCAATGAATATTGAAAATAATATGCTTTCAGAATTTTTTCAATATCATAAAAAATAATAACTAAAAGAGAAAACAATCATGAAAAAGTACAACATACTTCATGAATTGCAATAGGCGACTTGAATTGAGACGAGTCAAAAGAACTAAGAAGCAAGGCAGTAAAAAGATTCAAAACAACTAAGCATCCAATTAAATAATAGCTTATGATTACTAAAGGACACAATAAAGAGTCATTTGAAGTAATCATACAACTCCAGAAATGTTTAATCCATTCACCAGTGAATAGTTGAAATACGACAAATGCCGAATCACCAAAAGTAGCAAATGTCCACCGGAAAGCAATTCTGTAAATAAATAATTCATTAATAGAATGGCAGTGAAATATTTTTTTAGTAATTGAGACATTAATTACACCTTAAAAATTCAACAATTATGTAATTAAATGCTTATGTAATTAAAAGGTTTTTAAAATTGTAATAATCTGAAGAAAAAATTATTTTGCATTATTTCTATGGTGAAAGTAGCAAAATATGTAGTTAAATAATATTATGACATGCTATACAATACGGTGCTCTAAGCTTTTATATTACAACACAAGAAGTAGGCTCAAGTTTCATGAAGCATGGGTAGAAAAGTTCCTGCACACTATGCAGTACAAGGGTGATGCAAATTGTAGCATAAAGGTTTTCTACTTTATTTCACAATTCTCGTCATTTCAGTTTACGGTCATCTGGTTCAGCTATATGGTCCCTTAAAAGGCAGTAAAATGAATTTTTAAGTGTAGCATAAAAACTACTGCAAGTTTTGAGCTGAAAAAATGGGTACCTGTATAAAAGCTTATCTAGACTGGTTTTTCATTAAAATTTAACAAAATATGATTTCAGATCTTAATTCTTTCAAAAACTAATTTCATAATTCATAAAAAATCTTAATTTAATATTTTCGACCATGAAAGCAACAAATTTATTGTTGGATTAGCTCATATTTTTATATGAAAAAACAATCTTTGCCATATTCAAGGTAGATTAGATATTATATGAGATTATTATTATATTTAGATACGACTTTTTCTTTCTAATGGGACTGCGCATGGTCATCAACCTTTGCAGACCTAGTGCATACCCCGGTACACGGCATCCATTTTTTATTTAGATATTATAAATATAAGAAAACTTTTTAACATCATGACACATGTTTTTCTCAATTTAATTCTGAAGCAGTGGGTGAACGGAATTACACAAAAATTGTTATAGAAAGTTACAGTTTGATGCTGAACTGTAGTAAAAAAGAGGGGTTGTCATTGAAAATATACATGCTCATGCTTATTTTAATATGAAGAAAACCACTTAACAAATTTTAATAAGATGTATCCACTTGTCATTAACAGTATCCACAGAGAAGACAAAAATACCATTCTTCCTTTGCTCAAAGAACAAACTGCAGTTAAACAGACAAATGACTACTGCAAAAAGCTCCTGAAGTTAACCAATATATTTTCAGATGAATGACAAATATTATTTTCAGATTATTTGGCATTTTTCACCATGCTAGAGGGGGGGGGGGGCAGCTACTATTTATTCATTTCTAGAACTAAGTTTGTCTTGACTCCTCGGAATTGCAATGACTGCAAAATGAATCACTATTCATTATGCAAAAGCTTGGTTTAGTGCCCATTCAGCCACTAAGGTACCAATCCAGGATTTGAGATTCTCAAAGGAACAAAGACATAAACAAATATATTTCTCAGGCAACCCAAGCATCTAGTTTTCTTGATAAGGCAATGTTTGCCGAATAAAGGATAAAGGGTGGTAAAAGCGTTGAACCTAATTGAATCCAAACATTTAAATGTTATATTGGAGGAAAGATTACATTTACCGTATTTTCGGGAGTACGCGCCGCGGCACATATGAAAAAAAAAGTGCAAAAATTACCGATGCGGCGCATACAACGGTTGCGGCGTATACGATCTTTTTTTAAGTTTAAAAAAAAAGAAATTATTTTTCAAATATATTAAAAATGCTGTCACTAGATGGCCCCACATCATTTTCGTTCCATGTGAAGTGCAGGCGGAGAAAGTGTCCATGTGCTTCAATGGCGGCAGCTGGTTTTTGAAATAAACAATTCAATTATAAAACAATAGTTTAGGCCTACACATAAAAAAACTACTTCATTTTATCCCTTTAGCTATTCATATTTTGAAATTTTATAATAGCTTATAAAAAAATAGGTTTTCCCTAGCCTACAATCTCTTGGAAGATAGTTACAATGGCACTAATTACACTTAATGATGTCACACACTGAATTTTACAGTTAAATTATTTTCATAAAAAGATTTATCAATTAAATTTTATACTGTTCAGAGAGAGGCTTTTTTTATTCCTTGGAATTTATTTTTATCACCATCAGGATCGTTTCTATTGTTGTTCTTGTGAGCACCTAGAGCAAAACATAGCCCCATTGAATAATCAAAATAAATACATTTATGAAAAATGTAGTACTGAACCTGATCCTGCAGTCTTTTGTAAATTAAAAAAAAAAAAATTAAATGAAAAACTTTATATATTTTAAAAGTATACTATGAAAGGGGGGAAAAACAATAAAATAGAAGATCAATTAAACAAAATCTCACTTTGGCAGTTCATGCTTATCAATATTTTGATTATCATAGAAATTCCCCAGGACACGGTTTCCAATTATGGCAAAAGTACATATCAAGATTGCCATCACAATTAGCAGTCGAAAAATATTTCGCAGAGAGCCTAGAATAACTTTTGTAACTTTTCGGAGAGCTTTCCATGATTTCTGAATTTTCATTAATTTTATCTGAAAAAAATTCAGAACTATAAAAGAAAACTTTAATTGACAAGTAAAAGTTATACATAGGAATTTTCTTAAAACGCATAGTAGAATCAAATGTTGCAATGTCATTCTTGAATATTCTATTTCATGAGAATATTCGCCAAAAGGTTGTACAGAGAACTTTGCATTTCAAGTTGCAGAATACCCAATTTTACGTGTGCATATTACTTAGGAAATTATGATTTAGTCTTTAATCCCTATTAAGTTAATTTTTCTAAAAGGAACATTTACTCATGAAAAAGGACGTAGCGCTTTAGACAGATTTCATTCAATTGTTAGCATTCAAGTAAAAGCTGCTAAATCCAAAACTATATTCTTGAGACATCGTCATTTAAACATTACAAAGAATGTTTAAATGACGATACAGTCATTGACGTTACAGTCATTGGCATGGCACGGTACTCACACATGTCAGTCCCTCCCCTTACAAAAAAGATCAACAGTTAGTTAATAAAACACACATAAATCCACTAATTTCTTTTACGTATCAAAGTCAAATGCAAACAATTCTTGATAAGCAGAGAGGAATAAATCACTCTCTGCCTTCCAGCATTTCTTTGCCCCTTTTGTGGAACAATGAAATTTGTGTTTGTTGGTAGATTTTAAGCAAGGATTTAATTTTTAATTGTTTTTGAACGTGTTTAATTTTTGATAAGTTTTTCATTCTATTTGCTTAAAACAGTTATATTATATTCCTATTTCCCCTCCCTTGGATCTCATTTGTTGTAGGGGCATGATCTCTCCCCCCCCTCACTGTATTTGGTATACTACAGGAGCATATTTTTCAACGCAATCCACTTTTAACTGGTTTTATGTGTTTATCTTCTTATTAAATTTTAACTAACAAGTGAATATTTTACACAGGTTAATTTCACTAAGCATATATTTTTAGAACATTTAATCCTTTTTAAAAATCATAAATATTTTACTTACCAATCTAAGTGAACTAAAAATAGAGTATTGAGCAAATAAATCTTGGATTAAAGTGATGTAGGAAGCAATAACTACAAAAGCATCAAGCCAGTACCATAAGTCAAGAAAAAAATATCTTCCATAAGCAATAAGATTAATAATCAATTCAACAGAAAAGATAGCTGTCACAACCTGCAAGAAATTACATTTTATATTGACACTTTAAAACTAAAAATGATTTTCATTTCAATGAAATTATTATTGATATGTAATGAATCCATTAACCTTTTAAACAGCGACGTTCTCAAATGGAAACATCAAGTTCAAAGTTCATTAAAATAAAAGATTTTGCTTATAAGGAATTTTTTAAAAAACTTACTATTAAAAGCAGTATTAGTTGAAAAATAACTTTTGCAGTAAGGTTACTGTTAGCAAAAACTCACAAAATTTTATTTTAATTTTTGTGGCGATTGATGAAAAAAGTGTACATAAAAAAAAAAAAAAAAAAATCAGAGAAATCTATATAAATAAAACAGAGAGTTGTGAGTCAGTTTGTGTATGTCTGTCAGTCACCTCCTGGCAAGATGCAAAGGTACAGAAGTACGAAATTTTGGTTACAGATACTTTGGGTCCCATCCTCCTACACCTTGAAGCGTTTTTTCCAAAATTTGAATTTGTTCTTTTTTATTCCAATTTTAAGCAAAAGTTATAATTTTAGGAATATTTCATCAAAACAACGTCATATCTTTTCAATTTTTGAAGTACTATATTAATGCCTGTAAAAACTTCCCAAAAACAAACTCTTTGTAAAAATTCGTAGAACAATAAGAGCACTCGTAATATGGGTAGTTTTCAAATTTGAAAGCAAGGTTTAGCTGTGAATTCTTTTGCTCAAATTGCTTTTTTTCTCCCCGCCAAAATAAGGAGTATTTTTTTCACCAAAATGAAAATTTCTGGTAAAGTAAAATGATGAATAAAATTTCCTTTAGGATTCAGAGAATCCAGTACAAACCGTCTTGTTTGTCTACTTTCCAAACAAAAAATTGTACTACAGGTATGATCTAATTTGGCATTTTATGGAAGGTTTAAGCAAAATATTTTTACAACATGCTCATTTTTTGACTTAATTTAAAACCATGCCAAATTTTCAAATGCAATCTAAATTGAACATCTTCTTTTATGATAAAATAGAACCAATTTCAAATTAAAAATGGAACTAAAAAGTAAAAAATAATTTCATTCGTCATCAATCATAATTTTGCACCGACTTCTAAACCTATGTTTAAAAGCCGTATTGATGTTTAACAAATGAAATTGTTTGTTACTTTTTAGTGCAAATTTTAATTTGAAGTTAGTTCTATCCCCCCCCCCCCCAAAATTATTTTATTTTGCTCTTTTTAGTATAAATGTGTCTTCGAATGACAGGGCCACAAAAAGCCAAGGTGGGTCCAATATCAGTTTTTTTGCCCCCCTCCCTGTCCCCAGCATGCTTGCATCTTAGCTGTTGAAAAATTTTACCCTCTCCACTACACTGATGCTGAACACGGCTCTGTGAATCACAGACATGCTTGACACCCCCTTGAGGTGGCCCTGTCAAATAAGGCCAAAAATGCAATCTTTTCCAGGATATTACATCCACAGTAGGTACTGAAATACGTTCTTATACATGGAAATAAAGACAGCCATTACTTGGTGTTACCATAGCAACTACACTATATACAGTGCCTCTCTGATAAAATGCTTGACCTTGAGAGAGTGCATTTCTTCTCGGGGAGAATTCTTACTTTGGCACATAGTCAATAGCATTGTTGTACATTATCCGCAAGGAAAAACCTGTTTTCCTCTCCCCACCTTTAACAAATGGTATCATTAAATTCTTCTCACATTGGAAATGTTCCTGTCAAAGCCAAACATAACTATAGGGCCATTTCACAGTATTTTGTCCAAACGTAGAGTCCGCAACATGACTTTTTTTGTTATAACTACGTAATTTACAGTTTAATTATCACCAAATTTTATTTTCAAATAATGTGTTGAGCACATTATTTGAAAGTAAAATTTAGTGGTATTTAAACTGTAAATTACGTAGTTATAACAACAAAAGTGTCATGTTGCAGACTCTACATTTTTAGAAAATACTGTGAAATGGTCCTATACCAAAATATACAAACAACCACACACATACAAGAAAAATGTGTTTTGAATGCAAAAAGCCTTTACATGAATACTGTTTTCTTTTTCATTATGAACAGGTTATTATTTTGGTAGATTAATTTGTATTTTATCAAATTTAAATATATGTTCTATATAATATGTTTCGTAGCTACAAAGTGTTATTCTTTTATATCATTGTAATCATGCATTTACTTCTGTTTCATATGATTAGCTTCAAAATTTGAATGAGCGAAAATCTACCAAACAGCAGAAATTTTTTATCTTTTGTATGTAGTAGGGATGTAATGAATATTCGGCCACTATTCGGCATTCGGCCTGGCCGAATAGTCATTTCATCACCTAGCCGAATATTGATGGACTATTCAGCTGAATGGTTTTGCTGCAGTAGAAGTGTAAAAAAATGAAGAAATTAGTAGATTTTAAACATGTAAATCTGTATTATAATTATTGCAAAAGGATACATTAGTATATAATTTTAATAAATAAAAATAATTTAGAAAAAATTACTTTTTTAAAACCGTGTATTAGGCTTGACTGAGCAAAGACATATTTTAATGTTATAATATTGTATTTTATATTTAGCATTTGCTCCCAAAAGCTGGCAATAGTTAATTATGATGGCGAATATGAGAAACTTATTTTGATATTATTAATAAAGTGTAAGTCAGACTTTGTTTGGGTCGACTCCACCCAATATTCACAATAAATAATATTGTGAATATTGGGGGAGAGAGAAATGTGAAAACCTAGAATATATCATGAATATTTACATAGAAAGTGTTTTTGAGGTTTTTGTAAATAAAAATATATTCCACTTAAGTGCATTAAATTTTAATAGATCTTTTAAAAATAGGTATGTAAAAACACCATAAAATAAAAATATTGACTTTTATAACTTTTAAAATATCTTCATAAAACAGTTTTGAGCGAGGTAAAAGTTCACTAAGCAATGTTAGTTCTTTCATTTGAATTAAATAATTAGTAAAATAACGCTAATGTTTACTACCATAAAACCTGTCATTTCTATTCCACTTGTGGGTGAAATTCTTAGTTTTATTACATTCAAAACAATACAGAAAGTAGATTAATTTTAAATAGCTTTAAATTCTTAACAAACATAATTAAATAATACATCATAGATTGTGTGTAATTGGTGCTTGACTTTGTGAATAACACTGTGCAACAAATTTGAACTTTTTTTTTTTGTCCTTTAGATGAAACTATGTGATTCTATATAAACAAAAGGTGCTTGATTCAAATATCCAAACCAAAATAGTCCATCATGTACTGTTTTTGATGGAGTCCCACTTCTCATATTTATACAATTTGGTTTTAGAAGAATGTAATTGTGGCTTTCTTATTCAAAACACAAACACTAAAATGATTTTTTTGGCCGTTTCACCTTGTGGGCATTTGTTGGTGTGCCCTAATAACAGATTAGCACTATTCAATTCGCATACTTCCATTCTATCGACCGCTAAAAGGCTTTTCAAACACAGATGTCTAGATGAAACCTTTCCCCATGCTCATCATTAATTGCACCAAGGCTTTGAGGAAAGAAGTCCACATGGGAGTCCAAAAAGTGTAGTTTTAATGAAATATAGCAACCTAATAATACAAAAGCACTTTATCATGTCACCAACAAGATTTTCGTAGTTTTCAGCTTTCTCATTTCCAAGGAAATGTGAGCACACTGCTTTAAAGGCCAGCAGGACTGATTTTTCTTCTTCTGACTGTTTGTTTTTATACAGCTCATCATGAAAGGACTTCCTAAAATTCTAGGTCAATAAAATTCCTTTCTTTTTCTTTTGCTTCACCTAATTTTTTGAATTTGTTCCTAAGATGCAAGAAAGCCACTCCTCTGTCCGGAGCTTTTACAAATATGTCAATAAACCAAGTTTAATATGCAATTGGCACATTGCAATAGGCACATTGTAGATTTACAAGTGGCTCATTTGATATGTTTTTGCCACTCACATTTCTGAAATTTCCTTTGTGTTTATAGATTATGCTACTGGAATGAATAGGGAAAAAATACTTAGATGGAGGAGCATTTACAAACAAGCTCCACTCTGCTGAATTGTGCTCATGTCCTAATGCTTGAAATAGTACATTCACATCACAGCAGCATACTATTTTTTCTTTCTCCGCAAAATAGTCTACAAAATGCTTTTATCGTCTTGTAAAAAACTCGAAAATTCAAGAAAGTAGATAAAGATGTTGTTGCCAAAAATGTCTCTAAAGTAACCAAGTTCATTAAAAAGGTCTCTAGAATGGCCACATTATCACTGTCAATGAGAAAGATATAATTTATAGAAAATTAAGTCGCTAAATTACGAAAATATACACATTTATCCAGAAAATACGTAAAAAGCTAAAATGCGGAATTTTGGAAAAATGGTACGTGATAGACAAAAAGTACTAGCAGACTCGTAATTTTCAGCCAAAAATACATAAGAAACAGACATTTTCATCCAAAGGACATTTTTCGTGTTGCACAGTGTAATTTTAAATTTAACAAACAATGTTCAATTACAACGATTTTCTAGAAATTTTAATATTCGACTTTGGCCTATTTTGCCTAGAAGAAAAGGCCGAACATTCGGCTTCGGCCTTTAAGGAATGGCCGAATATTCGGTATTCGGGCAAGTCCCTATTCGTTACATCCCTAGTATGTAGTTATTCACTTGCATATACCAAAAATTAGCTAAGGAAAATGAAACTACTGATTTGTCTCTAAGAGTTCCATGAATTCTAATTTTTCAAAACTGCATAATGAATGTTATAACTAATGCTGAAATCCATCTAGTTATTCTCTTACTATGTAACTATTCCCTTCCAATACTATAATACCCTCATTTAATGATTTATTTTGTCACAAAACTAATAGGATTCTTAAGAGATAGCAAAAAATGCAACACTGTTGTAGAAATCAACCTACTTTATAAATCTTATTGAAATGCCAGTACATGAAAATAATTCAAAAATGTTCTTACAGTTAAGGTCCAAGTTTTCAGAGCTATAAATTTTTCCTGTTTTCCATACATGTATCCATTCCTATAAGAGCTGTATGGTTCAGCTCATGTTATTTTATGTGTATATTAATGATAATATACACATAAAATAAAATGAGCTGCACCATACAGTTCTTTAAGGAAAGTTTAGTTTATTTAAGGGAAGTCAGTCACAGACATCTTAACAATATTGAAAACTTACAGATCTATGAAACAGGTACATGATGATTCAAGTTACTGTTGCTTTGCCTTGTAAAATTTGAATTAAGTAAAAGTAAAACGAGTTCAATATAGTTTTTTAATTAGCAAACAATCCCTCTGGCTTTGTAGAGTAAGGGTAAATTTTCAATCTTCTCAATAACATTGCTACACTCTTGGCAGTATTTTTTGCTAGCATTAAATTTGAGTTTTTTGGAATGCAGCCTATTTTACCAGCATGAGAGACCAACTAAGGCAAAAAGTTAATTGGAAAAGCTTCAAATGGTTATTCATCGGATAAAACTACATTTAAATACCCACCATAAAATTCTCAGGAGTGCTATTTAAAAAATGCAAAAAAAAAATTTTTTTAAATAGTGAAGTCTCATTTCACAATTCAATGAAGGAAATTAATTAAAACACTTTTCACCAATAAAAACTTACCATTGTTGCCATTTGTATTGCATATCTCCTTGCTTCTGTATTCCCCTCATGTTCCGAAGCAAGAGTAATTATGTTGAAAATTACAATGATCAGCATGAAATGCTTAAACAGTTTGCTCTCTGCAAATTTCTTAATCTTTTCTCGGAGTCTATAAAACAAACCTATTGAAGGAAACTATGAATGATTATTATTATTAAAATTTCACGTATGTTCAGAAACTATTTTGAATTTAGTGAAAAAAATTATGGCCAACTTTCTGAATTTAATATTTTGTGGCAAATTTTTAGCCTTTAAATGATGAATAATAAGGACAACAGAGCCTAGAATAGGAATTCCTGCTCTCTGGCAAAACTAAAGAGCAGTACCTCTGTGCCTCTCTAAAGTTAACAATGCATGAAAATAAAGTTACACATTGCACATTATTCATAGCACAAATAATAACCAAACACCCTACAAAGGTATGAAATATTTTCTAAATGGGAAAAGGGCAACCACTAACTTTTCATGGACTGGCAAACAATGAGAAATTTTTACTTAAATTGGTCATTTTATCTTAAATGGTGGACATTTTTTTCTTACTGGAAATACATCAAAATTAGTGACTCAAGGACTTGAAATATTTTAAAGATAGAAGGTCATAAAAATCAAAACTGAAGATCAATCCAGAATTTTTTCTAAAGCTCCTCGAGATAACACAGCTTAAAATCTCCTCCAGCTAAGATCCAGGGATGCAATGGAGTGAATAGTTTTAAAATGGCACTAAGCCTTCATTCAGAATTGATAAATGGACTAAACTATCCAAGCAGGCAAACAGCCTATTGATGATTGGCTCTTTTATATTTGTCTGTTTGTATTTTAACTCAGTTCAAATGTTTGTTTTCATTTTAAGAATAAGCAAAACACTTTTTTATGATTAAAACCAATATTACTCAAAACAAAAGAATATAAAACTACTACCTTTCTTTCCATATACACTGTTAGTTGTCTTTGTATTCTAAAAAAAAGAAAAAAAACAATGAAAACGTTTCAAATAATAGTTTCAATAATAAATTAATAATAAATTAATAATAAAATTTAGTATCTGATTTATTCAACCAATTAGTGCAACACAATTTTAAAACAAGAATCATAACTTCACCTAATTTTTTTTTAAGTAGTTGTTTTTTATTGCTTCCCATTTTAGATGTTTAAAATTATAATATATATATTTTAAATGTTTCTTAATCCCTTTGATATGATACAATTTTTTTCCAATGCACATTGTTTCTTTATGAAATTTATAGCTATATACATTTTTCTTTTTCAGATTTTTTTTAAATTAAAAACTATTTAAAAAGAACCACTCAATATCTAATGTTTTGTAGCAGTAATGTTAATTATGTTTTTAAATATCTCAATTACATCAAATTTAAAAGGATGCAAATTCAAGGAAGAAATTATTAACTTGCATAAAGATCTCATAAGCTACATTAAAATAAAAAACAAAATTTACATTAAAAACATAAAATCTCTTTTTTTTAATAAGGTAAACTATTGCATAAATTCACTAACACATGTTATTGGCTAAATGAAAATTGGAGCAGATATAATTACTATTACAAAAATTATCCACCTAATTTGAGAATAATTTGGATTTAGAATAAAGTACTTTTCTAAAATGCATATAACTTCAAGAAAATCTAGCATTACTTTAGTCATTTTGTATCACATTACACAAAATAAATGGGCAATAAAATGCAAAATTACAAAAGTACTGATACATCCAACAGTGACTGAAAAGCCTAGAATTATTTGAAACTTCATTACAAATGCAGAGAAATATTAAAAGAAAACAACCATCAAAATATTCTTTTCCATGCAGAAAAAAATTGAATCAATCACATTGGATGTTTAATACCGTATAAGATGACTGGGACTGTTTTGTTCGGTAAATCCATTTCTTTAATTTTTCCCAGTTGTTGGCTATAGCTTCATAGTGATACATGATATCATCTCTCTCTTTTAAAACACATTTTAGTGTTTCTTCATCTGTTTGCAGGGGATACAAAGGCAATTTATTTATGTCAAATTGAAAATTACTATGATATTTATAGTCAGAAAGCTTCTGATTTGCAGCCTATGGGGAATAAAAGATAAATGATACAATTGAATTTAAACAAAATTAAGAAAAAAGTCAATATAAAGCACACAAAGAAAGTGCAAATGAATACTGAGATGTATATATTTTATTTTCATTCTTATTTTTTAAGTTAACATTTCTTGCCATGTTTGGCAATGATTAAAAAGCAAAATAAATTGTTTTTACTTAGTAAAATGATTGCATCTAACATATTCTTCTAAATAATTTAGAATGAAAAGTGCTCAGCTTCAGCACTATTTTTGCATTTTTAGTCGAGAAGACTTCTTTAACATGTCTACAAATCAGAGTCGGTATTTTTGCTAGGATTAAAACAATTTTTTATCAAAAGTTTAAATTACAAATTCAAAGAATGAAAGCAGTTAAAATAAAACTCAAAATTATACAACGAAAAAACTGCCGTTATGTGTTATTAAGGCAATTTATTTTATTTTCTTCAGGAATACTCAAATTTCATAATTGCTGTTAGTTCTTAAAGTATGTCACTGCAAAATAGCCAAGGATGTTGAGAAGAGAACAATTTCTGATTGCTTAATGATATCTTACGATAAACAATCTAGCCATTTAAGCAGAGACTGTCTGGTAAATGTACCAAGCATTGCAAACCCCCTTACATACAGAAACTTATATGTACGTAAATATATATCAAGGGAGAGAGAAGAAGACAGAGGACAAAGGGTATATAGTCATTACATCTTGGATTTAAAACAATGAAAAACAGTAACACTCTTCCTAACGGATAACCCTTTTAGGTGGAGTTTTTAATTCCCCAGCAGAAAATCAGAGTTTTTAAAAACCCTTTTTTACAGATGTCTCTCAATTACAGACAAATATTTTTGGCCCTCTGGTGTCCACTATAGAGGAGTTTTACTGTACATACAAACATACATACTTTTATGAATATACTAGCTGTACCCGGCCACACGTTGCTGTGGCTCAGTCTGGTTCGATGGGAAAGCAAGAAAAAGTAGTACATATTTCTAATATGTTTCATTTGACAATGCTTGTTGTTTCATTGTCTGAAAATATAGATTGTCTGGTTTACCAAATTCTAGAACACGCAGTATATAATTGTACACATGAGAAGATCTAAACTGCTCAATTTGATTGATTGGTCCTGATCTCTATGTTTTTTCACAATGCTTGCGGCATTTTTTTTTTTTTTTTGTTCCATTGTCTGTGAAGATTTTGATATTGTCTGGCTCGGTACATTGAAAAATTTCTACATAAGCCGTATCCAAACAGAAGAAACACAAACACAAAAATTCTAAATTAAAAAATTGCCGTTCAAATAAATAATCTGTGTTTTAAAGTTCTCTTAATCGTTAAGTTCAAAAATATTTAAAAAATACTTCAATACAAACAGAAAAAACATAAAATTTTAACATCAGAATGAAAATAGCTAAATGAAACTGTTAACATTCAAAATAAGTAATCTTTGTTTTAAAGTTCATCAAGTGCAAAAATACTAACAAATACTTCAATACAAACAGAAAAACACAAAATTTTTAAATCAAAATGAAAATAAATTAAACTGTTGCCATTCAAAATAAGTAATCTTTGATTTAAAGTTCCCCTTAAACTTCGAGTGCAAAAATACTTCAATACAAACAGAAAAAATTATTAAATAAAAATGAAAATAGCTGTACCCTGCCAATAGTTGCAGTGGCTCATTCTCCTTAATAAAACATTAAAAACCGAAATATTTAAATCAAAGTTGAAATAAATTAAAAGCGATATATTAAAACAGATGTTCTGATAAAATTTCAAAGCAATCGAAGTATTTACGGAGATTTGAGGTTAGGAACTAAGGCTGAACTTGATCGTAACCGTAAACTGGATCACGTTCAGCCTTGTATGAACAAACAAACACTTACATTTTTTTTTTTATATAGCTTTAATTACCCAGAGTTGAGGAAACTGCTAATTATTATTTTTGGATCAAGGTAAGCCTTAAGAAATCGAACTAAAAAGCTTATAACTGGCGTTGTTATTGACTTAGAAACTTCGAACAAATTCCATCTTGTGCAGAAAAATCAGCGCTTTCGATCGATGTATTATATTAATATGTGCAAGGTTTTTTCACTCCAATATTGGGGAATTTATGTGGAAATTTGCGTAAAATTGGAATTAAGAAAGGAACTACCTCAGGGTTCATACTCAAAAGGGAGAAATTTTTTCCCTGACTTTTGCAGGTAAGTTTTCATTAAATTCCAGGTATAAAGAGTTACACTAAATTTTATGGTAAATGTGGATAAATCTCAAAATTTGTTACTATTATGCATACTATTATTTAATTGATCTACAAATAGAACATAAATAATCAGAACTAATTCATGCATTTAAATAACGATAAAAAATAACACAACAAATTGGAATTAGTTCTTCCATTAAAATAAATTGATTAGGCCTAACTTACAGAGAAAAGAAAAACAATTTAAAATATAGAATCTAAATTAACTGAGACAGCTCAGCTATGTGATTGTCTATATTTGATGTTTGTTTAGCTATCTCATGAGACAGTTTTGCTTTCTTTTGTTTTAACATTTTAATTTCTTCTGCTGCTTTCCTCTTATTAATTATTTTTTCATCTTGTTCTTTTGTCATTTTCTTCTGTTTTTCCAGAAAATCATGGTACCTCACTCTAGCCATCTTAACATGGTTGAGCATTTCTTTCGTTACTTTAATATTTTGTAAACCTCCTAAAGCTTTCACACCATCATAAACTGTCCTTAAAGCAACCAAAGATCTTTCACAAAAATTTTCAATTAGCATTTCTTTATTAATTGAAAATCCTCTCTCAACAGCTGCATTTCCATTGGAGAGGATTAAGACAATTTTGATGACTTTCCAAAGATCTTTGAATGTATTGTGTTCTCCTAACAAATTTCGATAAAATACATCTATTCTGCTTTCATTGGATGAAAATGTTTCGAAAGATTCTTTCAATTCAGATTTTACGTTCACACAAAGAGTACTAAACTGTTGCTTAGCACTATCTGCTTCATTAGATGTCAAGTATTTTTTATCATATAGCAGGCTTAAGAGCTTGGTCATTCTCTTTTCAGAGAGCATAGTATTTGATGCAAGAAGCGTTGGACTAAGACAAGACAAATATTTAACAATAGGAAATTTTAAGGGTGAACGCTCTAATATTTTACTTGTAGTGGCTCTTAAAAATTCTCTGCAGTCATGCCTGAACTGCTTTTTATCAGTTTCACTTGCAGATGACTTGGCCAACAGACCTGAGGCAGCAATACCAATATCAACATGAAATATACTACAAACATTAGTTTTATCATTTAAATCAACTTTTAAAAGTCCTTCAGCAGTTGATGCAGCATCTAGAACACTTGGCTTTATAAATCTTTTCATCAATTGATGAACAACATTGTATATATCTTCATACATAAATGGAATTAGAGGATCGCTGGTCTGATATTTTTTCAAAAAAGGCAACAAAAGTGACGCAAGGAAATACAACACTATACCTGCAAGCTTTTTCGACAGTTTCAAAAGTCTGAGTCTTAATGAGAGTAGATTCTTTAACATACTTTTTAACATCAGCAAACACCTCGATGGCTCAATCTGCAACAGCAGCATTTTCTAGCCATCGAATTTGGCAAAACTTTAAAGGGAACCTTTTACTACCTGTAACAGCTGTAAAGTCTGCTCGTCTCGCTGGTGTGTCTTTAAATAATTGATATAGAGCTCGAAAAAGAACATTCTACGACCAATTGGTGCATTTGTGACCAGCTTGAAAAGCTCCATTAACCACATGCAAACCGCATGTACCTATGTCTAAAATATTAGTTGAATATTCATCTGATAGTTCCTCATTTAGTATCCTCACCATTTTAAGGTTAACATTTGGCCCATCCATGGACACTTGAACTAAATTTTTTAGAGAAAGTTCACTAGAGCCTTCTCGAAATTTCTCAACTAAGTCCTTAGCTGTGGAATGACCCAAGAAGACAGAACTTAAATACCTTGTATTTACTTGATCGTCAGTTGAAGACCAGTATCGAACTACAATATCCATTTGACCCTTTTGGGAAATTCTATTCAGTGCTTCATCAAAACAGATAACAAATTTTGAATCAGCAATATCTTTCCTTAAAATATCTGAAAAATAAGGTGACAGGCCAAATGATATAATGTAAGACATTTTAGAGCTGCTAAGAGTAACTGACTGTGCTATTTTGCTATCCGGAAACATCATTTTAAACAATGCTGAAGAATCTTTTGAAGAATTAAATGAGCTGTGCGAAACAACTAACTTGGTAGCCCACAAGATTTCTGCTGTTAAAACAGACTCTTTTGTTATAAAACTTTCCATAGTATTTGATTTACTATTACAAGGCACGATATTACTTTCATCCAATCCAGCATCACTAGTTGTAGCACTTTTTTCCTTACTATGATTATCAGATTTTTTTTGAAAAAATGTTTCTATTTGTGAAGAAACTGATGCTGAAATATTTCTCTTATGTCTTGCACCACGTTCATGACTTTTAATGGCCTGTTTACCCATGTTGCTCAAGTAAAATGCACTATTGCAAATTGCACAATGCGCTTTAAAAGGTTCATTTTCAACTCGTTTTAGCCATGAGCTCCATTCTGGGTTTATGCTTTTATCATTCCAATCAGGATTGAAAGCAGTTTTTTTGCCAGACATGCTGCTTGAGTATTTGTTTGATCAGGTACTTCCTAAGAGAGATGAATTGAATTAATATAATACTAAAAATTATATATCTTGTTATGCAAATGTTAAAATCCAAGTACAGTACAATAAATATTTATTACTTTTTATTATTTTATTTAATAATAATCTAAAATTTTTTGAAAAGTAAGATATAAAATTTTTTACACATTTTTAAAGAACATATTTTTAAATGTCAAAAACTAAAATTTAAACAAAATCGGTTGAATAGTTCTTGAGAAAAATCAAAAGTCCGAAAAGATTGCGAAATTTAATTAACTTTAGATTATAAATGTTATCAAAAGCCCGAAAAAGATGGCGAAATTTAATTAACTTTAGATTATAGGAATAATCAAAAGTCCCAAAAAGATTGCAAAATTTAATTAATTTCAGATTAGGGATCATTCATAAATGATGTCACGCTTCGAGAGGGGGAGGGTTGTTCGTGAAATTGTGACAAAGTGTGACAAGGGGAGGGGAGGGGGTAACAAGAAGTGTGACATCATGCATTACAAAACATAGCGTGACGCGTGACAAAGGGGGGGAGGGGGGTCCGCTGAAGTGTGACAGATTGTGACAAAGGGGGGAGGGGGGTCAAAAATCTGGGAAAAAAGCGTGACGTCATTTATGAACGGCCCCTTATAGGAATACTTAAAAGTCCGAAGAAGATCGCGAAATTTAATTAACTCTAGAATATGAGATTAATCAAAAGTCCGAAAACTAATTAACTTTAGTAGATTATAAATGTAATCAAAAGCCCGAAAAAGATCGCGAAATTTAATTAACTTTAGTAGAATATAAGAGTAATCAAAAGGCCGAAAAAGATCGCAAGATTTAATCTACTTTCTAATTGAATAGTTATAAGAGTAATCGAAAGTCCGAAAAAGATAGCGAAATTTAATTAACTTTAGTAGATTATAAGAGTAATCGAAAGTCACGCATGAAATGATAGTAGGGTAATTGAACGATAAAAATGAATGGCCTTTTGAAAAGAAAAAGAGAAAAATGTAAAAAAATGCAAAAAGTAGAAATCCTCAAATTCGAAGAAAACTGACATCTCCTTAAAAATAATCAAATATATGTCATCGGAGAAAATATTATACTTACGAAATACGCAAAATAATATTTAAAAAGAAAGAAAGGAAAATAATAGAACTGTACCTACTTCTATACAATCAAAAATATTCTTTCTTTCTGCATTCTATTTTCTATTGAGCAAGGAACCGTCACGTCCACAGTAAAACAAGTGTCTTCTCTCCCATATGTGAAGACTGAAGAGTGCAAAGAGCACGTGGCCGAGGTCATAAAGGTTAAATGCCATACCCAGAAAAAAAAAAAAGAAAACCGCAGCGTAATAAAAGTAACCTTGAACTTTCAGCAGGTGGGAAAGGGTTCGGTTGGAGGAAATGAAAAGGAGCAGAAAATTTTCTAGTACTTGGGGGATGGAATTTCCCTGACAATTCCAGGTTTTGGGGGAAAATGACGTTTTTCCCCGAATTTTTTGTTTAATTTTGTTTTCCCTGACAATTCCCGGTTTTCCCGGTGCGTATGAACCCTGTACCTGTTGGATTTTTTTCTAACGGGTCTATAATAACACAGTAAAACCTGTAAAGTTGACCGCCTTTATAAGTTGACCACCTTCGTCAGGAACTAGCCCTATATTACATAATGCAAGGAAACCTTTGTAACTTGACCAGTTGTCTATGTTGATCACTTATGTATGCAAAAATTGGTGTGAGTATTATAAAAAACCCTTTGTAAGGTAACCACGTAATTATGACTACAGTGGAACCCTGCCATTCGTTCACCTCGCTACTCCTCCAACTTGGTCAAGTAAAATTCAACTTGCCATTCGAACTTGTCCCGCGATTCATACAGAGCCAGGGGCCAGCTGGGCTGCCAGTTTGGCTTTTTTTAAAGAAAAAAAAACCGAGAAATTATGCTTATTTTGAACTCGTCTGGAAATAATTTGTTTGTCGTTTTGGATTTTTTTAAAAGTTAATAATTTTTGAGATTCTACTTACAATTTTAACTTTCTAAGAGGAGTTCCAAGAGGAAGTGATTGAAGAACTTTCTTCTTCAGAGGAGGAAAGTAGTAAGGAAAGCATTTCCTTTGCAGAAATTAAAGAGCTGTGTTACCCCTGCGAGAAAACACATAGAGTGGTGGAAAAATGGTATCCCAACACTGCTGTGGTCAACAGCATTAACTTGTTCAACAACAATGTTATTGAAAATTTTTAGAAAAATTCTGAATAATCGTCAAAGGCAGACAACATTGGACAGGTATTTAGAGAAAGAAACCCAAGATTCTTCTAGTGCAAAAAGACAGAAAAAAGAAAGAACAGCAGAAAGGGAGAAAACACTTGAAGGGATGTTACCTGATGTTTTTATGGAAGGGGACTTCTCTTTCAACCAATTCTTTTCCTCCTCTCAACATTCCACTTATGCCATCAGCTCACCTCAGTAACACTCAGCTCACCTCCTCAAAATGCAGTTAAATTTTTATTTATCTATAATATCATGTACAGTATTGTACATTTGTTTTTCATAGGTTTAAATGAACAACCATCAGTGGGTGTAGAACAGATTAATCCAATTTACATTGTATCTTATGTGAAAAAATAATTCGCCATTCGAACTGCTTCCTGGATCAAATTGTGTACGAATAGCGAGGTTCCACTGTATATTTATTTGTTTATCTATTTTAACAAAAATAAAAAAAAACTTAAATAACTTCTCCATGATATTTGTTATGCTATAATGTTAGCCTAGTATTTGGCTGGATAGATGAAACAGCAATATAAAGTTTTGCCCAAACCTCTGCGTAATTTAACTGTAATGACACTTGACAGCTTTAAAGATGTTTATTATATAAGACAAAGACAAGTGAGCGATATGTACAGCTTACTCAAAACATTCTACAAACCCAAACCCAAACCACCACTACTCTCCAACCCCCAATAAGTCTCTTGCTGTTGCCAGATGCATTACATTATATCACATTAACCATATGGGAAAAATACTATGAGCACTCTTCTATTCTTTAAATAAGTTCTAATTAGTTCTTTTTTCAATAGCTATTTTGAAAAATTATATATTTTAGGAACTCTTTACCATCATTTAAGTAACTTACATAATTAATAATTTATCTTTATTTTAACATTTAAGTCATTCAGGTTAAATTCTATCTAATGATTGATGCTATTTTAGATAATTTTGAAAAAAAAATAGCTAATTACTATTTTAAAGGGTAACATTAATACATGAACCTATATTTTAAATAGTTACAAATGTATAAATGCATAGTGTAAGAAATGACAAAAAGAAAAAAATCTCTACCCTCAATTAGTTGGCCACCTGTCTAAGTTGACCACGTGGGGTGCAGCACTTTAATGGTTAACTTACATAGGTTTCACTGAAATAGTAATAATAAATCCACATAAAATAAAAGAGACTTAATGCTGACAAAAAAAGTACAAAATAAATATTTTTAATATCTATCTATTGCACATATAAAGTCACACAAATATATTTATTGTGAAGAACTGCATTGATTATATGTTATTTATTTGAGTAAAAATATTAGACATTATAATATTGAACTTGATTGGGTGCATATTTATACTGATGGAAGCTTTTTGAAGGACACTGACAGAGCAGGAGCAGGGGTGTATTGCCACCTTTTCTGCTTTTATCTAACAACTGGTAAATTCACAACTGCTTTTGACGGTGAGGTTGCTGCTGCAAGTTGCCCTTTCGCAATTCCACATTGTCCCCTAAATAGTTTTGCAACAGCTGTTACCTTCTGTGATTCAAAAGCAGCATTTTTGGCAGTAAACTCATTTTCTGCTCCTGCCTCCTCTAACACGCTTGAGTGTAAGAAAATCCTGAAGAGTCTGTCTGGGTACTCTAAAAAACTCTTCTTGCAGTGGATCCCTGGACACTGTAGTATAACTGGTAATGAAATAGCGGACCACCTAGCAAAAAAAGGAGCTTTTATTTTACAAACATCAAAGAAAGCTGTCCCTTATGCTAGTGCCAAGCATATCATCAAGAGAAAGATGAATGATTTCACTCTACATGAATACGCTGAGAGAAATTCTAATAAGATCTGGTGGAATAAACTCTGGGATCTTCCCATGTGGCCAAGACATAAAGCAGTTGCCGAGTTTCTTCTGGCCACAGGACATGACTGCCGCCTAAAACATCTTCATCTAATCCATGTTGTTCAGGCCCCTTCTGCACGCTCTGTGATCTTCGGGAGGACATGGATGCTAACCACATTCTCCGCCACATTGCCCGGCACTTGGGGATTCCTCTCTGAGTGACTGCTACTCTAGGGAGCTTTTAGATTCATAGACTTTTCTCGCCACATTGTTATATTTTATTTGTTCTTGTTCTTGTTCCTTTTGCCTCGTAGTGTATAGAGGTCTTTTGTAACCTTGTCGTGAGAAATAAAAAAAAAGACATTATAATACTAGTGTAGAAAAAAGTATAAATGGCAACCTACCTCTTCCTCATTAGTAACAGCATCATAAGAACTGGTCACAACAACTAGCATCAGGTTGAAAAGAAAGAAAGATCCAAGGAATATAACAGGAATAAAAAAAAGAATGCAGAGCGGTCCAGTTGCTTCAATAAGCTATGCAAAAGAGACACATATAAGCACAATATAATAAATCTTTTTTTTTAAATAAATGAGTTTATCAATTAATGAGACAGTTACTTTATAAACTAAATTAGGAGCTTCCATTAAAAACTTTATGAGTAATTAATATAATTTCTAACAACCTCATATCATTTTCAAAAATAAATACTTTTAACCAATAAAAAGTGCCTGCCATTGATCTAGCATACTGAACAGCTCAAGAAAAGCTGAACCTACTATATTTGAACTTCTATTTCTCTAGAAATATAATAACTATCATTACAAGCACTTTGTGATAGTTTGCTGTCCATTTAATTGCAGCTTGCTTTTGCTTCTTTGACAAAAAAGAAGAATGGTATTTTTGTCTTCTCTGTAGCTAATATCAGGGTTGGCCGGTTTCAACCAGAGGTGGATCTAACCACAGTTTTGACCGGTTTTAACCCACCCCGGTCAAAACTGTTTTGACCACCATAAGTAATTTCTAATAAAATTTTTGCAGTTATTTTTGATATCTTACCGAAGAGTGCGTGTCTTTAGCATTTTGATGAGGTGATTCCTGCCAAGTAAAGGTAAAGATGGGCAAAGAGTTTGAGCAAAACAACTCAACTAATTGTGAATCAAAGCATTTACATGTTGTACTGAGAAAAGATTAAATTTATAGAAAGAACTGCATAATTTAAAAAATACATACAAGTTTCCCAAATGCTCTAAGATACAAAGTGCTCATAATTAAAGTTAACTCTTTTTAGACCTACTTAGAACTAGTTCTAAGACATATGTCATTGAAATTTGGTAGGGTCAGTTGGGGTAATTGTAAAAACTTCTTCAATGTTTTAACTTTTGAGTCTTCCCTACCTCTTGAATGAATTGAGAGATAAAATTGTGAGCATTGCAGCCAATACTGCACTTCTTCAGAGTAAATATGTACAAAAATTTTGACTTTATGACTATGTTAGCAAATGAACTCATGTTCACATTTATCCCAGAGCCTCTGGGGTAAATGTAAACAGATTTATTTTTGAATGAGGTTGATGTACGGGCGTCACGACCTATGGGGATTCGGGAACACGTCCAACACAATAATTTGGCAGAGGGGACATTCCCCCTTAATAGTTTGGCAGAGGAGACAGTCTCCTCCTTTCACACAAAAGTTTAGAAATAAAAGGGCCCAGTTGTGTAGTTCTGGAAGTGCGGAGGCGCTAAGATATACGAGCATCAAAAAGTGGGGGTAAGCTTATGTTAAAATTCAAAACAAGTGGGGCCTCTTACTTTAACTCTTTAAAATATAAAAAGTAAGTTGACGAGGGGGGGGGGCCCCCTTGGCTACACCACTGAGTGGACCACTGAGTTTACTTTCAGTGATATAAACTTACCATGAACGGTTGGATTTTTAATCAAAAAGTCCTACTGCTTTATTTTATAAGTAAAAATTCTGGAATTTAATCTTGTGTCAGTATCTATCTGTGAGGGGACCATTGGGGATCAGAGAAAATAAGCTTCCGTCGCGTCCATATTTCCATATGGAACAAATTAAGACAGTTTTATAACTTGTTAAACAAGAAGAGCATTTAAGTTGTCCAACAAAAATTGCAAATACATGTTTCGAAATGCATGAAAAATATGTTACAAACTCTTATTTCTATAAATTGGGGGAAAACTTTATGATAGGATTGAAAAACATGCACTTTTTTTATCCATACTGTGCTTCAGTACATATTTCACTTCATACCAGTGGTCCTAGGCAAAAAATTGTGGGGTGGGATGACACCCCCGAATTTTTTTTTTTATACTTAACAAATACCCCAGCACCATACATTTCTTCAATTTAACTAGGATGATCAAACGTTCTTCAATTTTGGAGACAGTCCGCAAGTTTGTATATTTTTAATGCCTTGTCCCCAAAAACACTTTAACTACTTGGGGACACGTAATGTCCCCAAATCTAAAAACTGATTTTTCTCTCCAAATTGCTTCCCAATTTGCAATTTATTAAAACTTTATTTTGTACAATTTTAGATAATATTATAGCCATTTTTAAATAATTGCCTTAGTATTACAATTTCTAACAGGCAATGCTCTAAGAAAATATGCGTTCATTTTGAAGGAAATATGTTTAGATAGCATTTGAAATACATTAATGAGAGTAATTTTTTAAAATGGAAGGGAATATGTATTGGTTTGTTATGTCCCCAAAGATCTACCCGAAACATTTTTCTGATGGAGATTTCAAATTGCCCGTGGATTTGGGGACACGTCCCCAAATTGACGCTCAGAAATATGGTCACCCTACTTTAACTTAACTGTGAAACTTTTCTAGGATTTTATAAAACCCGCTCAGTCACGGAAGAAGCTATAGCTGCCTTTGTATGTGATGCCCTTGTTCGACTTCAACTTCCAATAGCAAATCTTTGGGGCCAACATATGACTGGCCATATTAAAGGTGCATTCTATTATTTAGGAGTGAAAAACAACCTTTAACAGATTTTGTTCAACGTGGGCCACACTGCACTAACTTAAAATAATGAAAGACCGTTGCAATTCCACGTTAGTTGTGAAAATCTCTTTAGAAGAAGCCAATCAGATAGAAATGTTTTTGTTTAGAACAGGGGTCTCCAAACTACGGCCCGAGGGCCACATCCGGCCCGCGGACAGATTTTGTCCGGCCCGCGGAGAGCTAGCATACTTGAAAGAAAACTCCTTCTAGAGAACATATTTATTTTTTATAGCAAATTAAATTAAGTTTACTGAAGTAATCTATTTTTATGTTGAATAATTATTAATATGACATCTACATTGATATGGTCATGGGCTAACTACTCATAACATTGTTGTAGGTTATTATTTACTAACTAACAAATTATTGAAATGAATCCAACTAACATTTTATACATTTTAAATGAAAAGATAACTTATAACAAGCATAACGACATATGAAATACTAATGAGATTTATGTAATTGAGATTTTCCACTGACAATAGTTTGTAGTTGTGGACTAATTTTACTTGTACCAATTATTAAAAGAGATTTAAGATGCTCATCAGTTAATTTAGATCTGTAAACATTTTTTGTGTACTTCATTTTGGAAAAGGTCTTCTCACACAAATAAGTAGTACCAAAAACAGGAAACAGCCCACGAGCAAATTTATGCAAATTATCAAATTGTGTCAGTGGAAGACACTTATAAAATTCCAACAAAGATAAGTTTTGATATTTGTTCTTAATTATATCACTGCACTGTAGATCAATCATTTCCATTTGAAGTTCCGGGGCTAGGGTTTCAATGTCAGTATCAAAAGGATTCTGAAAAATCTTAATTTGATTCGCAATGGCATCAAAGTCCGAGAAACGAGTATCAAAATTTATTTTCAAAGCACTCAAAGTTTCGATTGCAAAATCGATAGGAAACTCGGTCTCAGTGGTGTGGCTAAATATTTCACATGTTTTAAAATGTGAAAAACATTTACTTCGTAGTTGTGATTGAAACAGTATCAATTTCTTCCGGAATGATTTGATATTATTGTATAAATCAGGAGGATGCTGGTTTTCTCCTTGCAATCTCAAATTCAGTTCGTTCACATGTTTTGTCAAATCAACATAGAATGCTAACTTCCACAGCCATGCGTTGTTTTGCAATTCAGTAAGAGGGCGATGCTTTTCATTCAAAAAAAATTCGATCACTGCTCGAAGTTCAAAAAAGCGCTGAAGGACTTTCCCACAACTAAGCCAACGTACGGCAGTATGATAAGGTAAGTCATTTTCTCCAATCTCTTTAATAAATTGTACGAATTGTCGGTGATTCAGCCCAAAAGATCTGATAAAATTAACAGTTGATATGACTGGTTTCAGAACTTCAGACATATCCAAACATTTTCCGCACAAAGACTGTTGATGAATGATACAATGTAAGACTATTGGTTTTGAACCACCGTCATTTTCTACAGCCTTTGACACAAGAGCGACCACTCCTTTATCTTTCCCACTCATGTTTTTGCCTCCATCAGTTGTAATACATTTCAAGTTTTTCCATCGAAGGTTCTTTTGCTTAATGGCCATTTCAACTCCTTTAAAAATATCTGAACCAGTAGTTGTGCCATGAATACTATACATATCAAGAAGTTCTTCATGCACTTCATAGCTTTTATCTACTCCTCGAATATAAATCAACACCTGAGCAGTATCTGACACATCCGTTGACTCATCCAAGGCCAAAGAAAACCACTCAACATGTCCATTTTTGTTGAACAGTTGAGAGGATATATTTTCAGCGATGTCTTCTACCCTTCGAGCCACAGTGTTTGCTGACATACTGACAGTTTTTAATAAATTTACCTTTTCAGGGCACATTTCTTCGGCTACTGCGATTATGCATTCTTTGACCATTTCTCCATCGGTGAATGGTTTTCCACGTTTTGCAATTTCAAGAGCCACACGAAAGCTGGCACGAGTTGCAGCCTCTTGTTCAGTTTTGAGTTTTGTAAATAAAGATTTCTGCGATTTCAATCCGCGCTTCATAGCTTTGAATTTTTCTGTCCGCAAACTTCCTGTATATTTTGAGTAATTTTGAAAATGTTTTGCTTCATAATGACGTTTAATGTTATATTCTTTGAGAACGGCTAAGCTTTCATTGCAAATCAAACATAGCGCCTTGTTACTGGACTCAATTACGAAATACTGAATGTTCCACTGATCTTTGAATTTTCTGCATTCACTATCAATTTTTCGCTTCTTTTCCATTCTACTAAATCACACACAAAAGCAACAATTCAAATAAAAATATTGTTACAAAGATGTCTTAAACTTAAACACGCACAAACACGTTTTAAGGAGGTACGCACTATTTTATTTCACAGCAGTGTCATAGGAACTGACTTGTGGTTGCGCCACTAGCCTTCTTATATATTTCACTTACTGCCATCTAGAAGTGAGTGGAAGACACCAGAACTTTATCGAACCAACGAGATTATTCTGTATGTGCTATTAGCGCCATCTGTTAGGGATAGAAGGTACTACCTATTTCTGCTTGTGTCCACCAGATGTCCTGTCACGTTACTCCTCATGGCTCGCTCGTACTCTACGACTAATCTAGAAATTACAGATAATGACAGGAAAATTAATAATATGCAGTGTTGCCGTTTTGCGGACTTTAGTTCGATTTGCAGCCTTTTTTAAACGTGGCGTACTTTTTCGGACTTTTTTTTTCATGTAAAAAAATACTCATTCGTTACTTGAGTACTCGTTAGGAACCGAAGTAACGATTACTGAAGAAAAAAGTAATCAATGATTACTTGTGTATTTCATTACTTTTGTAATCAATGATTACTATGGCGATACGATGCGGGTACGCCATTATAACGGATACCCATACGATACAGAAAATACATCAGCTTCCCCGTCGCTAATGGCATCTGGCAAAAAAGTAATCATATTTTACACCACTAGTGGACTGATTCAACTTTTTACCACCGGCAACAATTAATGATAATATGGTTTTGGCCCTTGGAATTTACTGGAGTAATCAATATGGCCCTAAGGCTGGAAAGTTTGGAGACCCCTGGTTTAGAACAAAAACAAACAGCTTGTTTCAGAGCCTTTTAGAAAATGAATCTGAATGTCTCGTTGGAAATACTTTGCAAGATTAGACCTCTGTGTCGAACAAGATACATATATCTCAAATTGAAGAAATACTGAAAAAATATTCTTTAATTACGGACAGTTTGCATCAGTTGGCTGAAGACGTTTATGATGGTGCTAGCAGTCTTTTAGTGGCTTTTGAAAACGTTTCCAGCTGTCTGGGAATGGGATTAGTTTTGGGGAAACAAACTATTGATTTGCTGGTAGAACTGAACACATCCTTCCAAGGGAGGAAATGTACAGTAGCTGGACTGGTCAAATCAGTCCAAAGAGTTGTTAAATACTTGGAAAAGATGCGAAACGAAGCTGTGTTTTCCACCGTTTTTGATGATTGTGTCAAAAAATAGAACTTGGACTGGCACCCCTAAAATTGCCAAGGAAAAAAAGACCTCCAAAGCGGTTTGATGGTCGGACGGTGGGTCATGATTTTTCTGCATGTGAAGAAAAACTATTGCATCGAATTCTTTCACTTACTTGATGAGACAATTGCTGGACTAAAAACTGCAAATTGAATCAAAAAGTAATTTAACAACAATTTGAATTAGAAAAGATGCTACTTCATGAAGAGAATCTGGAGCTTGCAGTAAACTACCCAGAATTCAATATTTCAAAATTAAACATTTAACTTGTGATTTTCAAAGAGGAGTTTAAAGCCATAACTTGTGTAGATGATGTTAAAAAAGCATTACTACAGATGTAAGCAGGATCAAGGTGATTATTCTCTAATATAGAAATTCTGGTGCGACTTCTGCTATATACTGTCTCCAGCATCCAGTTGCGAGGTGGAAAGAAGTTTCAGCACATTAAGAAAGCTGAAGTGGTATTTGCGTTCAACAATGACACAAAAGCGATTGAATTTTGCTGAGATGTGTTTTGTTCATCAAGACGTCATCGATCAAATTTTTACGGCAACCATTGCCAAAAAAAAAAAAAAATTTCTACCAAAGAGAGCCGAAGAAAAATAAATAAAATGAGTCCGTATACATCATTAATTATAATTCATATAAAAATGATTCCATACGGAGTAAAATAAACCTTTCTTATTTTTTTGAATAAATATTTTTAAATTTAATGTTTTCTGAACATATTTCATTTCTCTAGATCACATCTAATTTTTGTTGCCAATTAAGTTCACAAAATAAGTAAATAGTTAACACAATTCGTATTGATAGAAAAAATGTGAAATACTACTGCTGAATTAATAAAGCGTTTCAACTACTGTTTGGCAAAATTAGGAGGGCAAGTAAAAAATTGGCCTCGTCCCCCTCAATAATTAGACTGCTGTGACACCAGTGGGATGATGAAAATAGAAAACTGTTGCCTACACAGTCTGCTTGGAAGCTTAAGAAGTTCTGGAGCAATGGTTCTCAATCTGCAGCCAACGCGCTGCATGTGGTCCCCCCAAGTTATTTTTTGAGTATGCTGAGATCATTTGATGAGAAATATCTTGCAAAAGATCAAATAATGCGGCAAATTTATTTAAAATGTGTCTGGCAGTTGATCAGTTGGTTAAGCTCTGATCCCACAGAACACCAAAAGTAAAGCACAACTCGTCGTGGTCAATGCTTAGGAGGGTGATCACCTCTCACGACTTATTACTCTGGGACCGAGTAAGCTAATGGGAGTTGTGCAGGTAAAATCCGTTGTGGCCTCCAATGTGTACAAAGTTAGAAATAATACCCCTGGTGGGGGGGGGGGGGGTAACCTCAGTGACAATATCTCATCTGTAATCTGGTTCAAAATCATGAGGTCCCTCTGAGCCAAGTATAGTTTATTCTAGCGGAGCTCATTAATAATCAGTAGGAACTTCCTTAATTCCTGGTCGCTCTGAAAGGGGTGCTTGGATTTCCAAGCAGCATTAGCAACAACAGCAACAATCATGTAAAGTACACACTAAAGTGTGATTTACATCAAAACATAATATTTATTGTCTTCACAATCAATTGGAAATAGGATAGATTTAAGTGTTTACAATTACTCCAGAGTACAAAATATATGGGGTAATTATAGACAACTAACTTGCACATGAAAAATAAAAGGTATTTTCAAAGTTTGTTACAAAATGTGCAAAAACATCAAAAATGGTTCTCTATTAATTTGCAGCAACTATTATGTCCTCATTGCAGATTTCTTTTTTTTCTACGATATATGTAACATACATGTAAAGTTTCAATGACATACATTTATTAGAATGAATCCATATGGGTCTAAACAAGGTAACTTTAACTATAACCATCCTGTACCTTCAACTTTTATTGACAGCAATCCTGAAATTTGCACTACTACTTCTTTCCGCATGGCTGTACTAGAGTAAGAAATCTTACAACTGCTAAAGATAATGCAGAATGCACTGTGAGAGTTAGACAGGAGCATTAAAATACTATAATGCAAAAGGAAAAGCAAAAATGGTATGTATTGAAAAAAAAAAAAAAAAATAGGATTCATATTGCTCAAAAAAGTCTTTATTGATACCTTAATAAGAATAGTTTGTATTTAAATTTAGTTGAAAGACATAATGCAATGCAAAAGTGTTTATAGTCTGACTTTAGGGCAACTGAATTCCTCAGTTATAACACTATGACAAAAGAAAGAAGCATTTCTTATTTGAGAATTCAATTCATTTAATTTAGTTTTTAGTGATTCACCAGCAATTGTTTTACAACAAAGCTGTTTGTTCTGTGCAATGCCTAACTTTTCAGCCCATTCTACTTTGGGCCTTGGTTCTTTAATATTAAATGAAATTTTGCAGTTCTTGAAAACAATTCTTAATTATGTGTTTTGATCACTAAAAAATCTAAAATATTATTCAAAATAAACTTAACGTATATTATTTTAACAATTACTAGGTGCTAGAAACAGCATAAATCTGTAAATCTATCATGACATTACCCATATGTTTAATAACATAATGCTTATGGATGAAATATACAAATTTGTAATAAATGACACATAAATAATACTCCTTTTATGATAAATGAATACTTCATTACTGAGGCAGCTATACCCTCTTTCTAAGAAGTGATGGCACCCACTCCCAAAAAACAGTAACCTAAAAAGACTAAAGCCCCCTTAAAACACTTCTAAAAATTTCAATATTTAATCTGTGCCATGACCCCATCCCTAAAGCACATCTGCTTTGTATCTTGACAATTGAATTAAGTGCACAAAATTTACAAAACTCTAGGCTCTACGTTCTATATTAAAAAAGTAACAACATAAATTTTAAAAATTCATGAACATCTACTAATATAAGTTTTAGGTCTCGAAAAAATAAAAAAACTAAGCCATAAAACCAAAGCGTTCAATTGATTGTGAATAAGACATTTACTTTGTCATAAATCTCCTCCCATTCATCTTGTGTAAGCAAACGAAAGGTATTCAAAAAAGAAAAAAGAAAATTGTCAAAATTTGTATAATTTGCATCTGGAGTGCCTCCGATATCAGGTAAGCATACATAGCCTTCACTGCATTTCCTATGAAAGGGAAGAGAAGTAAGCTTTTTATTACTTAATCAAAATATGCATATACACCATTTAAAAATTCTAATTGACACACAAAATTATAGCTATCAATAACATATCTAACATAATGCTAGTATGGTGTACTTATGTATTTAATGCCCAAGATTCTCAAAGGGCTGCACTGCACCAGGCAAAGCTTACTTTGGTGTAGATCACCTGATATAATGGAATTATGGCTATGACAAAATTTCTGTGGGTCCTTTGATTTCATTATAAACAGGCATGGCTGTAGTTATTTCGATCAAATACCACATTCCCACAAATTAAAAAAAACATAATAATAATTGCTTTCAACAGCATAGCTGATATTTTTCAGAAGATAATTTTGACTTCACCAAATCAAACCCTGCCACTCTACTAGTATAAAAGGATCGTTTACTTTAGAAAGTTCAAAATATTTTTCCTGTAAAAATAGAGTTAAACTTTTTTTAATATTCACTGGCTAAACTCAACTAGGAAAAAAAAGCAATATAAGTGGCTGCTGTAGCCTGAAGCATTCAAGACCCCAAATTTGTAGTAATGCTCAAGGTGGCATTTTTAACAATAAATAAAAAAGAAAAAGAAGAAAAAAACTAAAAAGTTTGTAGAAAACTGAAAACTGTTTTAAAATTTTGCATGGATTTCCAGTACTTACTTAATTTATAACTAAGGATGCAAAAGAATCCCATTGCCATAACGTAACTTTAAAGTTAAAAGCGCTTCTAAAAAACTTTTTTTTGTAGACAAATTATTATTATGGTTAAGAACCAAAATCAAAAAAAAGCTTTTAAAACTTTAAAAAGTGAACTTTCTTTCAAACGTTTTTGAACGTTTATCATCACATTACTTTAGTTTTAAATGAAAAATATTAATCGAAAAGAAAATTTGAAAAAAAAAAAAAAATTTTTAACAAAGATAATATAAGCTACATTTCATCACATGGTGCATGAAGAATAAGAACATGACTAGCAACTAAAATAATCTTACTGAGATCCAGAAAAATTTCCACATGTAACTGGTTCTTCATGATATCCCTCTAACCAGTTTTCAGGATTATTGATGTGTTCAATATAGGTTACTTGGGAATCACTAGGAAATTCTTTGACACACTTCTGAAGAAACATTCCCATAAACAACTGTTGTAAATAAAAGAAAAGCAACATACTAGTAATAAACTCACGGACAAAAGAAAAATTGCTATACTTAATTACAAATGAAGAAAAATGTTTAAAAAATAAAATAATTTGTGTGGAAAAATGAAATTGACTTCAAATCAAAAGTTGCGCTAAAAAGTAAAAAATAAATTTATTCTTTAAACAACATCGATATGACTTTTAAACATAATTTTAGAAGTCGGTGCAAAATTATGAGTTTAATTGTCATTATAACATGTGTTACTTTACATTGGAACTGTTGCGAACTCTGGGTCATTTATATTTGATTTATGTAATCCCGGGCCATTTATATTTGATTGTAATTGATTCATGATTACAGATTTTATCCATCATAATTTTGCACAGACTTCAAAAATTATGTTTAAAATTCATATCAATGTTGTTTAAAGAATTAACTAATTTTTTATTTTTTAGCCCAATTTGGGGGTGGGTATCATTGTCTGGGGGGGGGGGAGAGGATGAGCTATCGCTCTGAAAGGGCGTGGGCACACCTGTATTAGGAATAACCTAGGAAAGTCCTTGGACCTGGTCTCACCTTTTAAGAGATTTAGTTTTCTCCTCCAACCTCCTTCCCTGTTAGCACTAGGCATTAAGGATGCCCTCCCTGAGCACGAGGTAGTGGGGTCCATGGATTTTACAAGCATGAATCCTCAAGTGTACATGGTGGGTCATCAGCGGGATGGGTATCGAACATGCGACCTTCCAGTCAGAAGTCTGACATCGTAACAACCATGGAGGCATTGCTTGAAAAATATATCATTAAAATTCAAGCTAAACACAGCGCTCCCACCGGCTTCACAGAGTTTGTATCAGATTTTGGAGCAGAAAAAAATGGGCTTTTGTATCAGTTTGGAGCAGAAGAAATCGACTTTTGTATCAGTCTAGGAGCCGAAAATATCAACTTTGTACCATTTTTGGAGGATTTTTTTCTCTTTATTTATTAAATATTAATTGGCTGTTTTAAAGCAATCTTATTTTCATACATCAAAGGTAAGAGCAGTTTCAAGTCTTCAAAATGATAGGAAATGTAAACGTCAGTCATCCCTCAAAAAGTAAGACTAAATAAACTAATAACCCTTATAAAGGTGTTTTTCAATACTTTTCTCAAGAAACGGATTATATAAAAAAATTTCTCGTTTTTTTCTTCTTCTAATAGTTAAGAATGGCTGGAAGAAAACGTAAAATTTGCTTCTTTTTAAAAATCATTGCATTCCTTCCTTTTTGTGTAATACCTAAAACACTATTCCTTCAAGATAATAAGAAAAAACTAAATAATATAAAAAGTTCAACTACTTTAAACTATTTATCATTAAATATTTTTTTTAATGGAACTTATTTAGGTATAATCATTGTGACTACAGTAACAGTAAAATTTTGAATGAATTACATATAATTTCATATTTTATCAAAAAATATATTGGAAATCGATCGTATTTTCTACCTGCAGTAATATTTATTATTTTTCTAAGAAATATTCCTTTAAATTTCAATCCTAAATACTCCCTTAGATGCTTTGGAAGTAATTAATGGCACCAAAAGAAAATTGCTGAGTTTCATAATTTTGCAGCATGAAAATTCAAGAACCAAATTATATTTTTCAGTTCTATAATAGAACAGCAAAATGTACTTTTTATTATATGTTTATAATTTAATGTCTAATAATTTTTTTTTCCAACAATTAATTTTTACATCTTTTAAAAATTGTGTAATAGTTACAATCAAATTTTAAGATCCCTAGGGTTACAGCAATTGGATGCTGAAAGAAACTAAACCGAAATAAAAGAAAAAGGAAAACCATGATAATTTCATAACTATCAAATCTAATTGAAAAATTAAAACTTTAAGCAAGAGTACTTTTATGAGGTCGTTCATCCACACCAAAATTTTCATTTTCTCCAATAATACTGCTTAACATGTTTGCTAAAGATCATCAATTCATTAAGATACACATGCTTTTTTTTAAATAATTTTTCTAATTTAACTGAATTTTTTTTTACTTATTTTGTTTTTATATTTGGGTTTTCTGTTTTTTAATTGCTTGTGGTTTTATGATATAGATTACAAAACTTAAAGAGTACTGAGAAAAGAAAAAAAGCTGCAATTCAATGTTTAATTTTACAGCGTTTGAAAGCCCATATCTAAACACTTTCGGGAACAAATATATATTTTCAAACAATGTTTTTGTTTAAAATAAAAATAAATTTTGTTTATTTACTTTGAGAAGAAACATTATAAATGGTTGAAATGAAAAAAAATCCGATTTTTGTAGAGGATGCAAAAAGATTGCAGAACGTATGCGCTCCTTTGCTTGCACGTGGAAAGTAGGCTTAAGGAATTTTAAAGAACTGTTATAATGGAGCAGCAATCTTTTTAACATCTGTTCCGTTATTGATTTTTCAGATTGATTATTATTTCCTAAACATTAGAAAACACAAAGTGCACTGAGGAAAAACGCTAAGTTTTTTTTCCACATTCCATGAAATTGTAAACTTTTTATCTATTTCAAGAAATCTTACTAAGTAAAATGTTTAACATAAATAGTGATAAGATGAATGATTTTTCTCTCTATGATACTACAAAATATTAGAAATCGTCTCACTGTTTCTTCTACAAGCGTGGGTTACATCGCTCATTCTGCTCAATTTTCTCATCCATATTTGATGTTCTTAAGAGAGGGTAGAGATAATATTCATTAATAAAGTGCTTTAAAGGTAAAAAATTAGTTGACTAAAGGAAAACTGTAACAAATGATGTCGTTTTTAAGGTGAAAAAAAAATAATATCTAAAAAAATTTCGATTTTTTTTCCCGAAAATCGCGATTTGGCGCAGATTTTCCGAAAAAAACGCATTTTGTAGCAGCATGTAGCAGAAAAATAGTTTTGGCGCAGTTTTGCGCAATTGGCGCAGCCGTGGGAGCCCTGTAAACATCAAGCAGCCACCAAAGGCAACTGCAAATGGGTGCAGCAAGCATGAGGGTTGAAGAGTGAAGCGGGGAAGAGGCAAAGCACTTTGTCTATTAATAAAACGTGCAATCTGAGTGGATGTCAAGCACTCAAGTAAAAAAACCGTGAAAATAAACGTTAAACTCGTTAAACTCTTTATGAGTTTAACTATGATCCTCACTTTTAATCAGGATTTGCAAAAACTTGGGCTTTCCTGGACTTTTTGCACTTTTTCTCGGTTTTTGTTTGATATCAGCTGTCGTTTTTAGCCTACTTTCCAGTAAAAATAAAAAAGTAAATAAAGAATGAAAGAAGGCTTAATGTATCGTAAAATATCGTTAAAAATAAAGAAAAGTAAAAAAAAGTGAAGTAATTAAATACAGATTGAAAAATAAAAAATTTGAAAGTAGGGTTTTGAGATGGGGGAAAAGTGTGTCTGTCCCCCCCCCCCCCAAATAACTTTTGAATGAATTGTCAGATTCGTAAAATTCTTTTTGCATTTGAAAGATCTCGGCGAGGACATTTCATTTCCATATTTTACTTTTTGATTTGAACAATTTCTCATTCAACTTTTAACAGTTCAAAAAATTTTAACATTAGCGCCTATGAGCGAAAATGAAGCAAATTATGTAAACTCTGGGTACAAGATCCAAGTTCCAATGAACAAGCTTACTGGAAAAAGCTCTTGGCGTGGAATATTAATTTGAACAATTTTTGATCATTTTTGAAAAGTTCAAAAAAATTAACATAGCACCTAGTTGGAAATTTCAATCCTATATAAATCCTCATCTAACGGACAGATTTGCTTGGAACAAACTTTATCGGAAAGCTCTTATAACGTACAACATGTACAAATAGAAAGTTTATCTAGAACTATCAAGCCTATTTTCCCATGAAATTTTTTGATCGGGATTTTCAAGAATATTTTTGAATTAACGAATGATTAAATGAATAAGAGAAAAAATGGATGAACAAATGAGTGAATAAATGATAAAACAGAAATAAACAAGTGAATAAATGAACTAATGAATGAAAAAATAACTAAATTAGTGAATAAATACATGAATGACTGAATAAATGAATTAATGAATGAATGAGTGAATGAATATGTATTAACCGTTGAAAAGAGAGATATAGCTAGATTATAAATTTTAAGGTGGTGTATAAGGGAAAGTAGGCTCGTATAGTTCTAGACGGAACTTCTTGTTTTTTCTAAATTGCATACATAACAGAAAATAATGGAAAGCCATTAAGTGAAAAAGACAAAAGTATGATTAGATACATAATTAATCTAAAATAACTAAGAAATGCATTTTATCATTTAATAGTTATTTTATATTAAATATTGCAAATGAAAAAATGGAATTTTAAGCAAAAGTATTTAAAGATAATATAGTATATTTTTCAATTTTAACCAATTAAAATTTTGGATAGTTAAATTTTTGCATATAACGAAATGGTAACCAGCGATTCTGAAAATCTTCCGAGCATAAAATTTCTTCAGAATACACCACTTTTTCTTTTATGTATTAAATATAAGCAAATTGTAACTTAAAAAATATTTTGCATTTCTTTCTTAAGTACAAGCGTGTATATACATTATTAAAACCGTCTTCATGTCATAGTGTATCAGTCATAGGCGTAACTAGGGTTGGGGAAAGGGGGGGGGGGGGTCACCCTAAAAATGTACAGACTAAACACCAATAAGCAGTGCACAAGAGTTCAAAATTTACTAGTCATCAATACTTGTCATTACAGATATACTCCGTGTTTATTTCAGGCATCTCTCGGGGGGGGGGGGGGGGGGCTACCCCCTCAGAGCAAGTCAACCCCCCCCCCCCCCCATCGGCGAAAAAAATCAGATCACAATTTTTAAAAAAAGAAAGAAAAGAGAAATTACGCTTTTAAGACATCTTAAGGCCTAATATTGAATTATGAGTTGTGCTAGTATTGCTTCTGAAAAGAATGCGTATTTTCATATTTACAATCTGTTCTTAGTCCGAAACACGTGTTTTTTTGAGTTGTGCCACTATTGCAGCCCATGAGAACCAATCAATTCAGATCTTTTTTCTTCAATGTACATTTATGATTAGGCTAAGTAAAAGTGTAATTTTGTCACGGTATTTTTCACCTTCGCAATGTTATTATAAACGCTCTATGGGACCATTCATAAACAGTGTCACACTTTCTTTCAATATATTTGAGCCCCCTCCCCCCCCTTTGTCACAAAATCACACTCTCCAACACACCCCTATCCCCTTTGCCACGTGTCACGCTATATTACATGAACACTTGCAGTGTGTGCAACGTACTTGCAGTGTTGCAGTTCAGAAATAAAGTACTTACGTTAAAGAATCACATTTTTAGTTTTATTTTTTAACTTTTAACGACATTTGTGGGCATAACAATAAATGATAATGATTACACGTGGACTTAAATAGCATAAAATTAGATTAAGGTTAAAATAGAAAAAAGATAATTAGTGTATAATAGTGAAAAATAATTAATTGACTTCTGAAAAATGACCCGCACTTATTTATTTTAAAAGTAAATACCGAAGAAGAGTTTCTTTTAAAATTTTACCTAGAAGTGACTTCAAACCTTAATAAGCATCCGTATTTTCAATATAAAATGAAATCAATGAAACTTTAAAATCAAATTATGAAAATAAAAAATGATCAAAAATAAGTTTAATCTGCTGGTTTTTTACACGTTTTTATAGAAATCAAAATGTGTAATATCACACTTCTTGTTATCCCCCCCCCTTGTCACACAATCTCTCGACCCCCGCCCGCCCCCCACCCGAAGTAGTGTGACATCATCCCCTATGAAGTTAAAAAACGAAAAAAGGAGGATTAATAAGCAGTTTCTCAGCATGGGAGGAAGAAATAAAAAGTTGAAACTAAAATTGAAAAAAAAAAAAAGAGGAGGGGGCAGCTAAAATATTATTTCGAAAAAATTACATGAAAACAACCATACCTCTCCTGCTTCAGGGTTTCTTCCCAAAATAGGACAAAATACTTTCACCTTTTCTTTTACTCATAATCAAAATTTGTGCGCAGGCGAGCAAAGGAGACTTTTGCAAGACCACAAGAACCCACTAAATTCCCAACTGCCAAGGTCAATCAAGGTCTCTGTTTTATTGTGCAAAATGGTTGGGAAAAAAAGAGAATATGATTCGAGGAGAGGCATCCGCAAAGGGGCAAGAGCCCTCCCCCCGCCCCCCTTGTCGGAAGCGTTTCTATGTTAATTTGATTTTACGAATTGCTAGTTTAAAAAAGAAAATAAAAGAACTAAGATTTGTTCCAGCAATAACAGCACAAACATCCATATCCCGCAATCGTAGAAGCAGGGGTCCATTAGGCATTAGCTTACTTCCACAATATGGGTAGTTAGAGTGTCGCCATTTCCACGAATGTAACCTTCGGGAAAGGATGGACAAAGCACCAAACTGTTGTACGTATATTTATGGCAGATGTGGTTCCATGAGGCTCGCATTTTGCGAAAAAAGGATCACTATATTTCCTGTTTTTGTGTGGTCGGGTGATTAGAACCATATGCAGTCCTTAGGCAAGGAATCAATCCGTTATCTGTTGATGACACGCGGGACCTATCCTCTGAGAATTGAGAGAAAAAAGGGTCTTTTTTTGAGTTCTGGTTTGTAGGCCCTAGATGTTTGAAGTAGTCTTGTCGTTTCCCCATTTGTAAAACAGAGGACCCCCCACTCCCGCTCCCAAACAGGTTGGTTCAAAGAACAAAATCTAATCATTATTTTTTTTAGTTTAAATTTTTTTTTTCAGACAGGTTAAAAATTTCAAAAGTATTTCGGGGGAGGGGGGCTCGGGTCCATTGCCCCCCCCCCCTTGCTTACGGCTTTGCCTACAACACCAGTTTATCAGAAAACAAACCTCCATCAAAGAGGAGAATATTTTCCAGGAAACTGGTGCGATTGTGTTCCCAAATTGCTGCCTTTGGGTAAAAAAGACATCAAGAAGGTAAGAAAACCATCTGGAGTGATTGAAAGGATCTCTGCTGTCTGTCTGTGTGTGGTACGGTGATTGAAGCCACCTTTCGCTGTAAAATTCCTAAAGGTGATAAGGGGGTTGATTATAACCAGATGAAAAGTCCTCTGTAATATGAGCTACGTACTTTGGTCATGATCACCCTTCAGAAAGAGGAAATAAAATCATATGCATATGTGTTTATTTTTCTTAGGGAAAAAATAGATATGTGCTTTGCAAGGCATAGCCAGAATTTTTTTTGTGTGCCTAATAAATGTGCCTAAATAACTAAATACAAAATAGGGGGGGGGGGGGGTTGAATCCCCAAAACCCTCCCCTGGTTACGCCTATGGCAGAAGTCACTTAAAATTATGTTTATAATCCTTTAATATTACTGTTATTAAACTGAAAAGGTAAGTTATTGAAGGAAAATGCTACGCATTTTGATACTAAATGAGTGATGCATGAATCTGAATTTTTCAACTGCAGAAACTGAAGCACATGGCTCTCACAGCACAATGGTAAAAAAGAAAAGAAAGACATTGCACATCTGTAACTATTTTGTGATTTTCTTTCAAGCTATAGACGATACAAAAGGCTATAACCTTGCGTCTTAAACCCCCCCCCCTTCCCAACAAGTTTACCTCCCTCGGTTCTCTCGGAATTTTAGAACCAAAAGAAATAGCAACCCCTCCACCAATTCCGAGAAACTCCAGTTCAACTTTGGCTACAAGTGCAGACTCGCCCCTAAATGACGATTGACAGATGCATCCCCCCTTATCGCGTGACTCTCCGGTTCAGTTTCAGTTTCTCACGAATGTGAACTAGTGGTGGACCGTGCTCCAGGCCCCGAGAGTCTTGCCCGTTCTTCTCCTTCAACGTCCATCTCCACGATTTTGTCCAAGGAAAGAGATGAGGGGAATTCTACAGCTTGTCTCCTATGTTGTTGACACGAAGTAAAAAAAAAAAAAAAATTCCAAGCCCACAACCAGATTAACTTGACATAATTTCCACCAAGTCGAGGAACAAAAATGAATAAATAACAAAATACCGAATGGGGGGCGGGTTGAACCCCCAAACCCCCCCCCCCTGGTTACGCCCTTGGTATCAGTATCATACTAGGTAAATGTTTCCCAGTTTGAGTATATTAAAATTATTTTTTTAACTTTAACAAATAGATCAATTTACAATAAATGTTACCTAATCTGAATGTATTTTTTAAATTTATATAAATTAATTTATGCAAATAATTTTATTTATTTAAAATATAAAAAAAATGAAACAGCATAGTATAAATCCTGTTTAAATAAATAAACATGTACAAGTATCATATTGTATACAAAAGCTACTACTATACAAACGCGAGAAGGGTCGCCAAAAAAAAAAAAATCCTGGGCTGCTTTGCACAGCTCTGCACAGTTTGCCAACCTTGCTTTTAATGGCTAAGAGAAATACTGATCTTGTTTCATGAAGTTGAACTTACTGTACAATTGAATTATAGTAAAGTTTTTTTTCTTCTTTCACTGAATGCTCTTCTAAGACTCATTTCCTTAGAAGAAGCATTTCTGCAATTACGTACCATGCATGTACGTTCACTTTTATTTCTATGCATTTCCCTCTTCATGGGTTTAAATATTTCTTAAATATATGTCATAGGAAAAAAGCTAGTTTCGTAACAAAATTACCACAACAAAAAAATTCTTTTGTTGCAACATACATAAATAAGCATATTTAGCGAGTAGGGCTCGACCGATGGCATTTTTTGGCTGATGGGCCGATGCCGATTGTTGGCCGATGGTTCCGAGATCGGCCGATGGCCGATTACCAATTACTCTCCTCTTCCATCGGCCGAAGGCCGATGGAAAAAAAGTCGCTTTAAACCATTAAATTGTGTAGAATGCTTGTCAAAAATGTCATTTAAATCACTTATTTATTTTTATGTTTATAAAAACATAAATACCTTATTCAAGCACCGTAAAACTGTTTGGGGGAAGTTTACATAATAATTAAAACTAAAAGAATCACTCGGGATTCTAGTAAAGTAATTAAACTATTTGGAGGTTTAAAAAAAATTAAAAAATGCTATATCAGAGGATTTTTAATTCTTACCTTTGCAAAAAAACTCAACTACTATTGGACGGAATCAGGTCTGATTCCCTTTCCTTAACATTTTCTCTTAAAACACCTGCGCTGCAAATGCCTTTTTTTTTTTTTTCTTTTTTTTCATGGAGAGGAATGCAGACGTTATAATACAGACTAACTAACCCCCTCCTCTCAGATGTTTTCATAATATACCCTCCCCCGTTTTTAAAAGAAAAGCGGGAACGATTATGGTTTATTTTTCATTATAAAAGTTATTTTAACTAAAAATAGCTCTTTTTCTAAAATAAAAATAAAATATTTAAAAATTTCGCTCGCAGTAACGTCCCCTGTTCATAACCAAGAAATACTGAATATTGCTTTAAAAACATAGGCGGGAGATTTTTTGTCATTACACATGAATGCTGGGTCTTAAGAATTAATCTTATTAGCCTTTTTTTTCCTTGCGAGTTGAAAATTACACTGAAATACTTGACATGTTCTTTATATTTTCATGAGCACAATGTAAGGTCACCGAAATAAACCAATATTTTTAGCACCAGCAGTTTTCTGTTGAAAAATATTCTTCTGAAAAACACGTGATCGTTTATAAAAATTAAGATGTATTTTGAAAAAATAAAAATAAATAATATTTATATATACGTTGCCAATTTTTGAAATTAATGAAATTGTAGCATTTTTATTAAGGTATTATTCCACCCTGTCGCGCGCACTCGTTTTTTAAGAATTAAATTCTTGAAAATAGCAGGTTGTACACATAAAATTTCGATCAATAAACATTTAGATTGAAAAATTTATTTATATTTTTTATCAATATGTTCTATGTTGTAAACTAGCAATGAAATAACAAGAAATATTCTAAACTGAAAGCAGATGCAACGAGATTGTTGTACAATAGCAGAAAAACTGTCAACTGTCTAACACGTGGCATCAAAGAAACAAAAAAAAAAAAAAATGCCATGAAAAACGAAGTATAAACGTGGAAAAATGAAAATAATTATGGTATAAAAAAAGTTAAGATGTATTTTGAAAAAAAAAAAAAAAAATGCATTGATCAATCTTTGAAAATGAAGAAATTTTAGCATTTTTATTAAGATGTTATTAAATCCTGTCGCGCGAAATCGCATTTTGACAGTTCAATTTTTAAAAATTGCAAGTCGAACTTGGACACATAAAATTTCGATTAATAAACATTTATACTGGAAATTTTTTTTCTTAGTTTTGACAAATCTTTTCTATGTTGTAAACTAAAAATGAAATAATGAGAATAACCGCACACTAAAAGCAATATGCAACGAGATTGCTGCACAATTGCAGAAAAACTGTAACACGTGGGATCGAAGAAGCAAAAGAAAAAAAACGCAAAGAGAAAAAAAAAAGTTTACGCTGGTAAAAATTAAAATTATTATCGTATTTTGATTGAGTTGACTTTGTATTGTTTACAATCTCGGAATTATAAGAAACATGACAACTAAAAGCAGATGGTATAATATTATTGCACAATGACATCTAATGCACTATCATTATTAAACGAAAAACGGACAAAAATGAGGCAACTAACCTAGTGCGCAAAACAAATAGCACTCAAAAGACGGCTCTATTACTTTTACTTTAACATATTCTATTTAGCGAGTGTTCAGTTCAAAGAGAAATAATTTTAATAATGAAGTTTTTGCGGAAGCGATCTCTTAAACTATTTTTCCGAACTTTTTATCAAATACTTTGTAGAATGACATTATTTTTGTGCTTCTTTTTAAAGTGATGTACAGCTTGTTATTGTATGAAAATAGAAATCTAGCTATGGAGAAAAAAGAAAGTTAAAGACAGAATGTTTTCTGGAAAGTTGTCCCTGCGAAAAACATCGGCCTTGCATCGGCTTTTAGATGTTTTTCAAGGCCGATGGGCCGATGTTTTTCTACAGCCAACATCGGCCGCCGATGCCGATTGCCGATGGCAACTTTGTTGAACAATCGGCGCCGATGTATCGGCAAGGCCGATGCATCGGTCGAGCCTTATTAGTGAGGTAACTTACCTGCTTTGCAGCTAAAGAAAAAGATAGCAAAAACAAAATCGTAACCATGGTGACCCCATACATTCGTGTTACAGATAATAAGACACCTTTTGCCATAATTTGAATACCTATGGTAGAATAAAAAACATCAATCAACAAAAATTAGTATTAAGATGTGGAGGAAAACTAAGCAATCTGTTAGCTTGTTAAATTCAAATGCTCATAATAACCCAGTTCATCGTGCAATCAAATCTTATTGCATAAAAAGGAGTTTAACAAAAATGATGGCTTAAAAAATATTTACTTTTTATTTTTTGATTTTTTGTTGCACAAGAAAAAAAAAACTTCAGTTCATTCAAAAACATGTCCTAAATTACAACACTACTGGTGATTTTTAAAACTCATAAACAGAAGTAAAAGAGTTCTTAACTCATAAATATAATTAAGAAAGGAAAAATTCTGTTCCTTTCCAAATTTTTACATGGTGATATAATTTATTAAATCACGACTGCATTGCATGATTCAAAACATACAAAATTTCTGAAATCAAACATTGTATGTTCAAAATTAATGATAATTCAATCTACAATTTATATTGAATGCTATACTGTAAAGCATAAATAATTACCTTGATATCATTACAAATGATAATTTCTTTTAATATGAAGGTGTATGTAAAATAAGAACAGGAATGTTAATTAAGGGTATAGAAAATATTCTATAAATGAATCACATGAAAATTTGCTTATAAAGGATAAAAGTAGAATGTAAATTTACTACAAAAAATTCCTTTCTATAACAAGTTTTCAGAATTATATGCAGTAAAAGTTTAAAATATATATAACTAATGCATATGATTAATAATTTAACATATGATAAATGCATTGGCAATTAAACACTAATAGGATTACAATTTCTCGGGCATTCATATTTTTCCGCAATTTATTTGCAGAAAATTTCCATAGAATGTCTATTTAAATAAAATGCTTAGATATTCTATAGCATGCCATATTTCATATATTGCAGGTAAAACCTGTACATAAACTTCATAGTTGTAAGTAATAAACTAGCTCTCAAATGAAAGAATTCCTTAATAACAATCAGAAAAATTGTATGATTTTAAGCAATATTTACCAGGAATTTTGCTGATAAGATGTATAGCTCTGATTCCTCTTAGTGACTGAATCCCAAACTGTTTGCTAGTACTAGGACCTAAATTTGGCAAGCTAGAAATATAGTTAGCAAAGCTACAATAAACAGCACAAAACATAATCTGCATTAATGAAGTTAGTTCGATTACATTCCAAAAAAGAGTTGAACATATAAATCCTCATTTGTCAACATTTCATATTGGTTGAAAAGTTTCATATTGGTTGAAAATTTTTTTTAAGTATGATAAATCTTTATTACAAACATACTTTGGTAACCAATTCTTTGCATTTTATAGATTACTGATAAAATAAGTGAGTAAAATAGCCTGTAACTTTTAGCATCTCTCCATGGGTTAAATTGACATTATGACTAAATCCATATGCACACTGATCTAAAGGAGCTTAAAAGACTAAACAACTTTTTATTGACGTTGCCAATATACTTCTTCAAAATTGATAGCATTAAAAATACCTGAACAACTAAATAAATCGTTTTTACTTTTAACGTGAGTGCCTTTTAGTGACAAAAAATTTAAGTTAATTGCCGTTTATTTTCTTTCAATGAACATTTTTCAAGATTAAAATTGCAATTTTAGCACAGAAATCTTATATTTCACCTCTTTAAAGATATTGAAAATTGGTAGAGTTTTCACTCCTGTTATTAAGAATCAAATAATATAATGTTTTAATGTTGAATTTTACTGAAGAAAAAAGAACTTTTACTGATTTACATACTTGTGATAATTATGAACAATTAGTTATAAAATATTTATTACTGAAACTTCAAGCCACAAAAATTACTTTTTTTACACATGCAAAATTTAGCTTTAAAATGTTGATGCTTTAAGTACAATAGTAAACTTTACCTAATAGGGGGGAGGGGGGCGGGACTGTTTCATACATGTTATATCTTTATCATAATATGTTATTTCTTTGATACAATGCATACATAAAACCATAATACCTAATGTTACCATAAAGTTTTTTTGAACAAATATAAGTATGGTGTTACCCGCACCACTTTATGGTATTGCCCCCTTAGTGTTCTAATATTTCCCCCAATGAAAAACCCAGTTTGCCCAAGAAATAAAATTTTTCTATGAAAATGTTAAGAGACTGAATTAAAAATGAGGGGCATCTTTCTGCAATACGTGGACTCCAAAGGTTTCTTGATTAAATATAAGTGAAAGGATAAATAATTTTAAGTAGTCTTCAAGTTCCAAGACTTTGAGAAGCCAGGAAAAGATCTCCCTCATTTTTGGCCATTTTTTTCATTCACCCATAGGAGCAGCAACTTCTCTTGTCAAGCTGCTAGCAAAAAGATCAACTGAGAAGTGATGCCTAGACTTTGGAAAATCAACTCCTAGCGCCGATGGAAACTTAAAACTGAATGTTAAACCTGAAATGTTAAATAAAATTTAAAGATACTAAAATAATTAAAAAAGAGAAATGTGATATGCGATATCATAATAAGCGAATGGAAGTAGCAGAAAATTGCATGACTTTTCATGTCCTGACAGAATCAGAAATAAAGTTTATTTAACTACAGTAATTATGACTTTTTCTTGTGTTGTACATAAAATAATCTACACTATAAAGTTATATAAGTACAAAATTTTTCATCAGAATGAATAAAGAAGGAAAATGGGTGGTTTTCATTTTTCTTCTGAAATAGGTCAAATTTTTTTGCTTACCTCAGTAAGGTTATGCCAAAGTCCAAACACATCCATGGATTACGCAAATATGAATAAGAACCAAATACCAAACCTCTACTTATTGACTGATATAAGGCTTCAGTTATGTAAAAAAGAAATGTTATCCGCCTGGCAAAAGAAAATTAAATATCAAGGCCTAAAATATATTCATAATGTAATGAAAATTATTTTTATCACAAGTGAGAAGTTTTAATCTGGAAATTATGTTTTGGATTTAACTTTTTCTAGAAGAGAGAAAATATGCTTTACATTTTGAGAAAAAAATATATTAGTAAAATTTTGTAACGTTAATAATATAAATAACACAAATCAATTATTTCAGATGAAAAAAAGAAGAAAAAGAAAAAACTCACACACATACAAAACTGATGACCAGCAACAGGCTTTGGGACCAGCTAGGTTAGTCCTAGTCAATTTAACAATCAACAATAAAGATCAAGAGCCCTATTAAAGCTATTTACCTCATTTCAAGTTAAAGTTTTATCCAGTAAACTCTTTCAAATGCCAACAACTCTATTACAGTAGAAACTTTTCCAAATTCAAAATTAACCTGATGTTTGAAAACCTAAAAGCAGTGGCTCCCAACCTTTTTCACCTTGTGATTCCATTTTAAACAATAAAGCAACTTGCAACCCTCTTATAATGTGTTCCAGGGTTGTCAGATTTGCTGCCCGGGTAGCTAGCCATTTTCTCCACTGGGCTGGGATTTTTACCTTAAAAACCGGTGTTTTTTTTTGGGGGGGGGGGGGGGGAATGGGTTTTTAAAAATTTAAAAACAAATAATCCCATCCCTTGTAAAATATTTATTTTTGATGAAAATTCTACATGTGTCAGTTCATTACTATTCAATATTTAATTTATTGATTTTAATTTCCATAACTCAAAATTAGATATACAAAGAAAAAATTCAAAATTATGTCATGACAAAAAAGAACTAACAATTGTACAAGATAGTTGAGGAAAATAACTTGTGCAGTTAAAAAAAGCAAAAACTTATCTTTATTATTAACATAAAAGTTTAGAAAAGTTAAGCTTTAGTTACATTAAAAAAGGATTGATTTATTTTTAATGAAAAAAACACTTCAAGACATCATATATCTTATATGAAAATGTATAGATTTACATTTTCTGTACTTTTCAGATAAAAGCAGTTTTGGTTTAGAATTTTCTTCTTTTTTATGATAAGAATATTTTTTTTTTTTTCGATCAGACCAAAATTTATTTAGTGGAAAAACCGTTTTGGTTCAGATTTGAAGTTAAAGCTGTAGTTACATTTAAAAAAAATGAAAAAGCTCTTCAAGACATCATGTATTTTATATGAAAATACATAAATTTACATTCTTTCCATACTTTTCAAAAGTAAAAATAATTTGGAAGCCAAATTTTCAATTTGTAAAATGCTAGTACCCTCTTTCTAAAATATTTCCTTATTAAAATTATGCTTAGATTTGTTGAATAGATTATAATTGTGATAATTAGAAGATGAAAAATATGTGGTATGTATTAACTATATAGAAGAACAATCATGAAATAAACCTATACAAGCAACAAAATGTAATTTATCTGTATTTGTGTGTGTGTGTATATATATATATATATACATAAATAGATGCAGATGTTTTATTTTTTAAACAGTAATTTTTCCACAAATTTTATTTATAAATAATTTTTAACTATTAAATAATTTACCTAGAATGCTCTGATGATGAATGGATCAATCAGAAAATCGTTTAGAGTAAATATTATTTAATTTTTTACTGTGTTACCCATACTGATCACTGAATTTAAAAAGTGTGCATACATATACATGAAATAAGATCAAATGAAATTAAATGCAACATTCAAGTAAGGTAGTTGAAAAAAAAAAACTTTTGTTTTAATTATAAAAAAAATTGAACAAAACTGTTTTTTATTGCTTGCTAAATTAGGCATATTTTAATATGAAAATTATATACATATATACCATACATTATTAACTTGCTGGAAAAAGAAATTTCTTTTCCCATTTTACCCAGAAAACCCAGGTTTTTTAATAAAACCCACCCAGGGTGGGATTTTTACAACCCTGATATGTTCATACACTTTTAGAAAAAATATGTTAACACAAATAGGAAGCATCAGACTTCTAAGCTGTCCATTGCTTCAATCTCACTGTAAATCTGTTTATTTTACAATGTGCAACATTGTTGTAAAATAAGCAAACAAAGTAAGGTTACAATGAGAAATTGCATTTTTTAGAAAATCTTCTCATCCTTGAAAAACAGTGCTATATCAGCTGTTACAAGATCCTAAATTACAAAATGAATTCTTTTTCTGCTCAAAAATAATTCCCAAATTGCATAAACTCCTGAATGTGTTTACATTTTAACCTGCACTGTGTTTCACTACAAATACCATAGGTAAGTTTTTTTTTAAACATACTTTTATATAACATGACACTTTTTGTAACATTCTAGAGATTTACAGATAAATGTTACAAATGTACACTTTTGCCCCAAGAAATTCGATAATGTAAACTTTCATAATTCTTTGATATGTAGGGCTACCATAATAGCCAAGATTGATATGAGACATTTAAGTGCAAAATTAAATTTTAAAAATAACTATACATATTCTTATCTGCATTAGGAGATATCTAATGCTTCTGTTTAAGAAAACTAACCAGTAATAATTATTTGTAAAATAGTTGATCATTAGGCTATGTATTCTACATTTCTTTTAAAGTAAAGAAAGGACAAAACATTGTTAGCTTTCGCTTAAAATAATGTTTAAAACTAACATAGAAACAGAGTAGTTAAGTACAGTGTCTGTAGCGTATATAAACGACATAGTGGCAACCCTTCCAATACCGAAATCAAAACTAATCTAGTTTTAAACAAAATAAGATTATAAAAGTATACAGCTCATTCTTGAGGTCACACAGACAAAAGTAAAGATTATATGAATAAATAGGAATAAAACATTTCTGACAAAGATGATTGTCTTGACATACGTTGTGCTTGGTAGCTTTGACTTCATTTTGATCGTTGTGAAAATAACATTATGGTTCTGTTGAAGAATTACATCATCAGTAATTAACAACGTTATGAAGGAAAACAAAAATGATGGTAAAAATTTCATCATGTAATAGTAGTTTTAAAATTTAAAAAATATTGTGTATTTTATAATTAGAAAAATCGTTGCAACCCAGTGGTGTAGTCGAGGGAGACGGCGTCCCCCTACTTTTTTATTTTATTACAAGCGTCCCCCCATTTTAAATTTTAACATAAGAGTTCCCCCACTTTTTGATGTTCATATATGTAAACGTCCCCCACCTTTTTTTCTAGGACTACACCACTGTTGCAACCCCAAAGAAAATGCCTCATGCCCCACTTGGGATAGTGACCCACAGCTTGATAACCTCCGGCTTAAAACAATGACCCAATTAGTTGGTTCTAAGAAATATTATCTTATCTTAAATCTTTTGAGAAATATTAATTAACAATGAAAAACTACAAAAGCAAATGAATTTTTGAATAACTATAGGCATTATTATCAATGTTAATTAATGTGCATGCATCAAATGTAATACTGACTTACTCATAAAGCAACGGAACAGATTGAGGGACAGCTAATTCTATAAAACTTATAAGAACTACAGCCATAATAAATACATCATAAATTCTAAATTGAATTAAGGCAAATATGCAACATAATTTTTTTAATATATTCGACATTTGAAAGTTTGATCTGCATAAATGCAAAAAAAAATTGTTTAAAAAATGAACTAAAAAATATATATATGCACTAAGGTGCAAAAATTTATTTTTGTGAAAAAAATAAAAAGTAAAAATCAAAGTTCAAAGCACAAAATAGCAATAAAAGTTGCATTTGCATTATACATGTTTTGGGGTACAAGGAAGCCATTTTTGAACGTATAAAAATTAATAGTTTAAATTTCACTTTAGACATACACTCTAATACTTTAATTTGTAGATTATACGTGCACATTTATGAAGTTAATTACAATTAAAGTCTTCTACACTGATAAATTACTCAAAAGGCTTAATCTTTTATTGATATATTAGACTCAAAAAGTAGAAAGAGCCAACTGCTAACTCGATCAACACTTATTCGGCTTAGAGGTGCACGGCTATGAGAGATGTTTGCTATCACACAGGATTACCTGCTAACATATAGAATAAAAATTTAAGAACAAAATCAACTTATTTGTATATATTCAAGGAATTATGATAAATTTAGTTCAGAAATATAAGCTTTCTCTCCTGCTTGTTGTTCTCTGTTTATTAAATATACATATTTTACATAATATAATTAATTAATAATTAATTTTGTACTAGTAATAAATAATTATTTCAACTGAAATATTTTAAAATTCTTTGAAGACATAAATAATTAACTGAATTTGTAACTGTATTTATGTGCACTTACATATTTTGCTAAAAAATAAAAAAAAATCTGATTTAAATAAAAAAATCCAATTTTTTTTATCTTTTTAAAAATTATTTTACAAATCACCAACCCTGCTATCTATACAACATCAATCAAATTCTATAAAATGCATAATACTTAGTCCCAAAGTGTGTTATAAACTTTTCTACTGTACATAAAAAATATAAATAATATAAAATAATATAAGGGCAAATCAAATTATGCCAGGGTCTAAAAAAATTACATTCATTTACTCATTCAGCTCACAGCTTATAAATGATTGTGTAACACTACTTTTCTCCTTCATCCCCTTTGCTTATCAGCACGAGGCCTTAGGTACCCTGTGTACTATAGGTGAAAACTAGGACATTTGGTTAGTTGTCACTTTTTAAAATTGCTAATATGAATTGAAAACTAACTCTAAAATCATTTAGATGCAATAAAACAAGAAATATGCAGATTTGATTTGCCACAAGCTAATATTATTTCGAGCTTTTAAAATGATCCAAATATATAAAGGATGCTAAAAGATTGAAAGTTGAAATGCGACATGAAATTTTCTGCGAAGCAGGTGTTAAATATTAGCACGTTTTCAAGGAAGAAAAGGTAATTTGTTCATAATAAGAATTAGAAAATGAAAATTCAATTTATCTTTAAAGGTGCATTAAAATTATTCCAATCTTCAAATAATAGATAAAAATACATAAAACGTTCACAAAATGAAAATGAAGCAGTTAGTGAAGTAAAAAAAAAGCTTATTTGCTCTTTATTAATGTGAAATTTTTTTTCAGTTTTAGTTAGTAAAGTAGTATGCTGGGGAGAGGGGGGGGGGGGGTCAAAAATGAACATTTTGCATGTGGATATTTTGAATTTGGCACCGACCATGGACTCGTTTTGTTTCGTTTTCTGCTGACGAAAATCTGAAGTCTGAACTTGTGGCGTCGGTGGTTACCTTGAAAGACAGTAAATGCAGAACGGGGAGGGGGCATAAAAGTGGATTCTTAAGAGTATGATTTATCACATAACTAATTAAGTAAAGAATGATGTTTTATGGTTTTGATAAGTAACCTTAGGTTTGATCTCTGCTTATTTAGAAATTTTACAATTTTATAAAAATAAAATATCAGTAGAAAAACAATTTTTACAATCACAGAAGACCAAAAAAGTTTAATATTATGTATTTGTTAGATGAAATTAATTTTTATTTATCATTTTTCTTAGAAACAAACGCTTGAAGTACATAAAATAATGCTCGATTTTGCAAAGTATAAAATATAAAGCAAAGTTCAATTTCTGCTATATAAGAATTCTTCTCTATTCACTTTGCGTTTTCCACCATGTGATCGCTTAATAACCATTCCTTCAATTCACGTGAAACATATTGGCTGAGCTCCAAACTCCGTTGGCAGTGTTCTAATTGCAACTGGACCATTCATTGCAGCTGAATTTCTCCCCTCCCAATCTCCAACAGTGGAGAGAAAAATTCATCCCTCTACATCGTTCTAAAACAGGAACGTTCCGAACGGCGGCGGATGAAAGAAAGAAAAATGCGATTGCAGTAGGATATGCAAAAAAGTGACCCTGTACTGTGCAGGAGTGGCAATCGATGATTCATTTTTTAATCTCCACTTTTCCTACTTTAATCGCCATGTGGTGAGTGGCGATTGCTAATTTTCCCCTAGACAATGTACACTACTGTACTAGTAAAAGCGTTTCCCTCTCTTATCACCCATATCATCTCAAGATTTGGATATGTTTAGGTAGACCTCCTAAAATATCCTGTAGAATCACATGGAATAATATTTATACAGTCACATGTAATGACATAATTTAAGATTTTTGCTAAATCTAAAAAGTTAATCTGAAAAGGGACCTAATCATATTAGATTCTACTGTACAAGAAAAGTAATCCACTTCCTTTTATATAAATTACTATAACTGCTTGAAAAATATAATACAGCGTTCGAAATTACTGGTGGTCCACTGGTCCGAGACCACTAAAATCTCCATCGGACCACAAAAAAAAAAAAAAAAATCGGTGGTCCGCAGGACCAGCGACCTTGCTCCTCGGTAATAGACCTATTTTAGAACACCGACAGACTCATTTGGTTTATCCCGGTGATATCAGCACAGACTGAACAGCGAAGTTTGTATTCTTCCTTTTCCCTCATGCATGCCAGCGTTGAGGAACCCCCTCTACCCGACCACCTACTCTGTTGAAGTTATTTCATTTTTTCTTAAACTTTATTTCCATAGTAAACTTAGTGTTTTAATCAATTAGCTATAGTTAATTAAGTTTTATTATAAATAAATTTACAAATGATCATTAAGTGTAAAAAGGATATTTTAAACTCAGAGACGTAGCTAGGTGGGGGCAAGGAGGGACAGATGTCCCCGGGCGCAGCGTTAAGGGGCGCCAAATTAATGTTAATTTACTTTATTTTTAAATGTGAAAAGAAAATTAATTTAACTGAAGAGGTGTGAATATGTTCGACAAAAAAGTGGGAACACTGCAAACCATATCAGGAATGACCAATGTAGCACAGGAGTGTGTGGGAAATCAGACAAATAATTTTGCAAAGCCAAAGTGTTCCATTTTTCCCTTAGAAGTGAATGGTCACTAATAAAAATAAAGTTAAAAGGGCTTCTTTTTAGAGCTATTTATCATTTAAGAAGCATAAAAGTTTTTTAAATTTCCTTTAGGGGCGCCCCTAGGCCCCCAGGAGCACACAGTGGCGCAGAATCTTCAGTTGTCCCCGGGCGCTAAAAACCCTAGCTACGCCTCTGTTTAAACTAAAGTACTATATATTTTGGTTAATTTTAAGTGGAACAGTGATATTGTCTCTGGACCAGTGATTTTCATGTTTATTGGTCCTTCGGACCAGTAGCTTTTTTTAACAATTTCTAACGCTGTAATAGCATTTATTTGCTACAATTAACGCCCATTAATCTGTTCCCCATTTATTCAAATTTATTTACTCCAGATAGACTTCAAATAAATGGATAAAATATAAGGCAAATACAGGATTAAAAGCTTCATGTATGAACTGAACTTATTGAATATATACAAAACAGATCAACTGCTATGAAGTTCCATTTTTATTCTTGCCAATAAAATATTAATTTGTATATTTACTACAGGATCCCTTTGAGTCTTCCATATGACGTGAAAAAAATAAAAAGGATACCCATGCGTTGTAAAAGCAATTGCAGCTCTACGAACAGGGTTGTATGGCTCATAAAGATACATGGTTTGCCACCGATTGTAACGGTGTACATACATTTGTCCAAATCTTTTTGTTATCACACAAAATGTCTGCAAGAAATGGAAAAAAAAAGAGAGAGATTAAGAATACAAATTTGTAAAGCAATATACTTGGTACTTTTACATTAAATAGCTGCCACTTGGCAGGTTTTGGCATAGTTTTAGGTGCAAACCTTTTTGGATTGTAAACATTATTGATAGATGAGCCGCAAGAGGCTTGACATACGCAATTCACTTTTTATGACATTCACCCTTTTCATGCAAAGCTGCCACATTTGGACTCTATATATACCTACCTTCACTTATCTATCCATATTTATTCTATCTGTCATTAACTATCTATACATACAGTCAAACTCCGTGAACGCAAAATGAATGCCATTCCCCGTAAGATAATCTAAGAAGTAGTGCTAAATTAATAGCTTAACACGAAATTGATTTGAACAAAATTCCACTTAAGACGAAAAACAAAATTTGTCAGTTGAAAAAACACAGGTAAATAAAACTTACTCTTCCATTCTGATAACTGTTTTTAATACTAATTTAGTGAATTTCATATAAATTTCCTAATCAAAGTATAAATATAAATTCGTATGTGTGTGTATGTATATACGTGCATTTTTGTATAAATATACTTTTGGTACCTATATTTTCTGTATCATAAGAAACAAACATTTTTACTAAATTCAAAAACCTGCAACCATAGTTTTACGCAAAATTCATTTAACGCGAAAAATTTTGGCATCCCCCCCCCCTCGACTTCACATTAACGAGGTTTGACTGTATTGATTAATTTTATCTTTATTTTGATATATCTACCTGACAAACAATTTATGTATTAATATATCTATTTATTTGTATAATGTTTCTATTCATATTACCAGCTGATTTGCCTTCTTATGCTTTTAATTAAACTAAAAATTAACAAGAAATATTGTTAAAAAAATATATAAAGAAATAAAATTAACAAACAAACTCTAAAATATATAGCACTAAAATAAAGGTAATGCCAAAAAGAAAATAATCCCTCCAACTGGCATTGAAAAACAGGTACACGTTAAAATGTGATCTAATGTCCTTATCAAAATTGTAGTTCAAAAGATAATAATATCACGACATGAGATTTATTGAGCTTTCAGCAAGAGGGGGAAAACAAAATTTGTGACATTATTTTGAGGCAGGAAGAACAAACCCAGCCAATCAGTGGCAGAGGGAGAAAAAAGTCTTTTCTCTTTTCCAGAAAAATGGGTAGAAATGAGAAGTTGTTCTTGTATCTGTATTTAAAGAAATTGAAAAAAAAAAAAAAAAACTAATGCATATTCTTGAAAAAAAAAATTGTTGTTGAAGAGAAATAGTTGTATCTTATCAAAAATTAAGAGGTTGAACAATAGGTTCTTTTGATTGAAGATATCTTATATAAATCTCTCTCTTACATAAAAAAATGGAACTTGAAAAATTGTCTTTTTTAAAATCTATAAAAAAATTAAAAAATCACCTTATTTGAAAATTTTTGTTTTCTCATTTCATATAAAACTGAATTTCTAAAATCTGGTCAAAAAATATTCTTCTGAAGAAATTAGTTCAGGATCCAAGGGTAAAAATGATCAAAAACCCTTAGAACTTTCACTTTCTTAAAAATTAATTTAAAATCAGTCTCACAGGTGCAGAACTTCGATAATAATTACACTTATATACCAAATTTCAAATTCTTAAACCAGTGATTGCCAACTTTTGAAGCCACTAGAAAGTGTAGCATTTTCAAATTCTTCTGCGAGCTACTCCCACCCCCCCTTCCTCCCCACATGGAAAAAAAAGAAAACAAGCAGGCGACTTTATTGACTAAATTATTGCATTTTCATATGCTGATGTTTCACCAAGAAGCAATTCTCAAATTGTGAAATCCATGATAAACTCAAACAAAAAATCTAAAAGCTTTCTCAAATGCGAAAAAGAAATTCAAAAGTGTACAGTTGATATCTCTTTGACTAGTTATTTGAAAAATATTTCATTTTGATAAAATGGAGGGAAATAAATATTTATTAGTACAAAAAAATATTCTTACACACACAAAAAATTTACTGATCTGAAATTATTGAAAAATAATAAAAATTTACAAAAAAGAAAATTTGCTGTATACTCTGCCTAACTAGAAATTTGGTATACATTAAACCTCAATCCAATGCATCAGATCGCACAAAAAGTAGTCCCACACACCTTTATATAACTTAATAACCATAACCACACACATACCTACTATATAACTTAACGCAACCTAATAATCAAATTGGAATTCCCTTTGATAAAAGTTACCATGCAGGGTATTTTACGTTCAAGATTCAAAACAAGGCTCACATTTTCCGTAACTTCGGAATCAACTTCTTTTAAAGGGATTCCGATTGCTTCCATAGGCGTTAATTGCTGTCTATTCAACATTCTTTCCCTTTTAAAACTTCAGATCCATGATAGTATAATAGTAAAGCCTAAGCTCAAACCTGACACATTATATTTTTTTCTAAACTTCAGTCTTAATTTCCAAAATTTCAAAAATAAAATTTTAAAATGTTTTGGAATTCCCTCCTTTGACAGCGTGGAAAAGTGCTGCCAGTTCCTGTGAAACCATAACTTTATATGTTAAGATTCATTTCTAAATTTTGCAACATTTTATATTTTACTTTACTTAGAAACGTATCCATTTTTTTTGTCTTGTAATTTCCGTAGAACAATTTCCTCAAAGCTAAATGAGTAAATTTTTCATTGATATTATTCGTTATGCATTAACTTTGATTAGCTGTTAATCTCCTTGGTTGTAACCGAAGAAATAATAATACACGTGTATTTGGTAACAAAGCAAGAGGCAGCCGAGCATTCCCTGCGTAAGTTCTATCATCGTTAAAAATATAGAAATAATATAGAATTCACGCGATTGATGTAACTTAATAATTAATTTGTTTCATATTTAGTTTGTACAATGTCTTTTTTCAAATTTTTCTTTATATTTAGTAAAACTGATAGTTTCTTGTTCTTGTTATGAAATAATGCAATTTAACGTTTATAAATTTTTTTTTATGCTCTTTTGTGTACTGAAAATCAATGAAAAAGCATGTGTTATAAAAAAAAATGTTTTTCAGCGATTCAAATATGCGGTTTGAGTAGATTTATGCGAAAATGTGCATATGATGAGTAACAACTATGATTTCTATGATTATACTGAACTCTCTCTTCCTGATGCACATTGCATAAGTCAAAAGAACATTTCTGTTTATTAACATACTAATGAAATTCTTTTATTTCTTTCCGTTTCTTTAATACATTTCATTTATATATAAATTGAAGTCTGTTTCGATATATGCAGCTCCTAATGAATTTCAATCTGCCATACTCCTATAAATTTATTAGGTTGATTCGCTAATTCAGATCCGACCGAGGGCCGGCGCTAGCATGAATGGCGCCCTGAGGCAAAAAAAATTTTTCCGCCCCTACTATAATAGAGATAAGAAAATGATCGATCCAAACTTTAATAATGCACTTTCAAAAACGTGAAGGAAAACGATCCCTGATCAGAATGGACTGAATAAGGAAAAATAAAAAAGAAAAAGCAATAGATTGCGTTTTTGATCGTTATAAAATAGAGAAGATACTTACTGAAACTGCAAACACTTATAAAGCCCCCCCCCCCCCCCGAATATATTAAAACCGCCTGTAGCTAATTCAGATCCGACCGAGGGCCGGCGCTAGCATGAATGGCGCCCTGAGGCAAAAAAAATTTTTCCGCCCCTACTATAATAGAGATAAAAAAATGATCGATCCAAACTTTAATAATGCACTTTCAAAAACGTGAAGGAAAACGATCGCTGATCAGAATGGACTGAATAAGGAAAAATAAAAAAGAAAAAGCAATAGATTGCGTTTTTGATCGTTATAAAATAGAGAAGATACTTACTGAAACTGCAAACACTTATAAACCCCCCCCCCCCCCCCCGAATATATTAAAACCGCCTGTAGCTGTGGAGAAGAAAAGAATAATGTGCAAAACAAGAAATAACCCAGTAAAAAAAAATCTATCCTTTCTACAAAGGATAGAAAGAAACGGTAACGTTTCCTGACGTGTTGCTGTCTTTAATTTTATCAAAATTAAACGTGTAATAGTATATAGTAATGCAAAAATGAAATTAGATGAAGTTTTGATGCATCATTTGTAAAACTAAATAGTCTAAATATTATTTGATTTTTTTTTTTTTTTTTTTTTTGAGATAAAAACTATTGTTTGTTACTTTAAAAGATGCAGTCAATATTTATGACCGTTGCGCCGGCCCTGATCCGACCCCTCGTAAAAAGTGCCGCTCTCCACATGCGCCAGCAGTGGTTGGAGCTCAATTATGTAATTCAGTGGAAGGATCTGTAACATCTGCTTTAAATAAACTCCAATTTATTCATAATATAGTAATACCACCACTGAGCCCATTGCAGCAACTAATCAATGTTTTAAGAATCGTTGCAACGTTGTTTAGTGCAAATGATGAGTTTTCTTAAAATGACTCTACTTTGATTATGTCAAACTCTCTCTTTCTGATGCACAGAAGTTTATGAGCAGCAAAGATTTGAAAAATCACATTTTTTAAAAGCTAAAATAAGGGCTTTATGTTTATCCCTTTTAAGCTTTTAGTGTAAAAAGTCTGAAATATGTACTCGGCCAATAATTGCATTTAAATGTGCAATAATAAAGTAATTATTATTAAATTTGAAACTTGTTGCATATGATTAGAGTTATTAAACTGGCTTCTGTAATTATTTTAGAACTCAACCAATTTCTAACGCAATAAGAAAATTTGAAAAGTTGATGATATATTATTCCAATTAAGTTGTTTTTCTGTTGTTCAACTATAGGAATTACAGAATCATTGATGAAATAAATTTCTTATTTTCATACAAATGTTTATTTTTGTGCAAAAATGATGGGCAATTTTTCGTCGAAAAACAAAAGACCTCCCTTCCAGCACACGTAAATTAGTGTAACCTTGAGGACATTTTAACTAAGACTAGATGACTCTATTGTAAATTTGCCAAACTTTTGGGGAACTTTTTTGATTGACCAAATTTTCCACAAAGACATATCTTTCAACTGCTCAGTATGGCACTTTTTATAAGTAATAAGTTCAGATTCATTCCTCAGTTTCCTGAAACCCTTAATTAGTAATACATGTCCACACATTTATAAAAAAAAATTTTGAACTATATAACTTTATCTGGATAAAATTATTTCAGAGATTTACCAAATGTTCTTGCAAGTAAATATATATATTGAATGTTTTTATAACTATTCAAGTAATGAGTTTCAATTTTATTTTCTTTAGAGCCATGGCACAAGTAAAGGTGCTACCTCAAAGCAAGGAAGCATTGTTAAAATCTTACAACAAAAGACTTAAAGATGATATAAAATCTATGGTTGATAATTTTGCAGAAATAGTTAAGCTAGCAAGACCCACACATGAGGATGATGGTGGCAACGTAATTCGGCCTTTAGCAACGTCCCAGGACCAATGCGAAATGCATGTTCGGGCTGCTAACATAGTATGAAATAATATTTATGTTCATTTTTAATTACTTGTATTTGTGGTTGGAAAATGTTACATTTAATTTCTGATTATCCTTGCTAATTAAGGTTCAAGTTTATACAAAATAGAAACAGGTAGACGTAGTAGACAAAAGTTAAAAAAAAAAAAGAGGGTATAATCCCATTAACCTTGGTGACAACACAATTCCAAAGGTTACAATCCTGCGAAAGGCTTTCTCTTTTTATTTTTTCTATGAAAATTTTTGAATGTGGCCTGCGTACATACCTGCCAACTTTTACAAATCACGAGTTAAATTTATGCATGTTGTCCGTTTTTTTTTTTAGAGCCCCGATTTTTTGCGCATTTCAAAATCCGATTGCATAGATTTCGCAAAACCTTCTCGTTCTTGTTTACTGTCTGATTCTATCTCTTGGACATCAATGATTTTGAGCTTACCCTTATTTTTAATTTAAAAATATAGGACTTCTACAGTTTTTTTTTTTTTTTGTTGTTAAACATTAAGCCCAAATTGACCATTTATATTAAAGTAATGACTTGATTTTGCTTTGTATTTGGTAATTCTATTGCATAGTATGTATTTGTGATATAAGGTTTTTTAATAAGCTTACAACTTTGTTGTGAGGCTGTGATATTTCAGTATTTTTTCCCTTAGTGAGTCACATGTCTGATATTTCTATTATTAAAGTTATTTTTTTTTTAGCTTTTTTTTTTCTTAACTCAGAATGCTCATTTTAAGAACGAGCAAAATTTATGTGATAAAAACTTGCGCAGACTTTACTTTTGTATGATTAGGTTTTTCCTAATGGGATTTAAAAGAAAAAAATCAGGGGTGGAGTTACAAAACCATACAAAGATTAGAAGGACATAGTAGTTTATATTTAATTTAAGATTAAACTACAAGCAATTTTTGTCCATGCTTTTACATCTGTTAAAACTTGACAACATCTGCATGTGATGTTATACGTGGGCAGGGATGCAACTGGGGGGGGGGCAGATGGTGCGTATGCCCCGGGCGCCATATTCTTTCAGGGGTGCTAAATTGGCTAAATGTGTGTTTACATAAATATACAATACTTTTTTTGTGTATATATGGGGGAGGGGGCGCTAAAGCCTGATCTTGCCCCAGTTATAAAATGACCTAGTTACGTCTCTATGTGGGATGTAGCATACGGCTGCGCCAAAACGATTTTGCTGCTACATGCTGCTACAAAATGCATTTTTTTGGAAAATTTGCGCCAAATCGCGATTTTCGGGAAAAAGAATCGAAAAATTTTTAGATATTATATTTTTTTCACCTTAAAATCGGCATCATTCGTTACATTTTTCCTTTATTCAACTAATTTTTTACCTTTAAAGCACTTTATTAATGAATATCAGCTTTACCTTCTCTTAAGAACATCAAGTATTGAGGAGAAAATTGAGCAGAATGAGTGATGCAACCCTCGCTTGTAGAAAAAAAAGTGAGACGATTTCTAATATTTTGTAATATTATAGAGGTAAAAATAATTCCTCTTATCACTTTTTATGTTGAACATTTTATTTAGTAAGTTTTTATTGAAATAGATAAAGTTTAAAATTTCATAGAACATGGAAAAAATAAACTTATCGATTTTCCTCAGTGCAGTTTGTGTTTTCTATTCTAATGTTTAGGAAATACTAATCAATGTGAAAAATCAATAACAGAACAGATGTTTAAAAGGTTGCATTATAACATTTCTTTAAAATTCCTTAAGCCTACTTTCCACGTGCAAGCAAAGGAGCGCATATGTTCTACAATCTTTTTGCATCCGCTACAATCTCGGATTTTTTTCATTTCAACCATTTATAATGTTTCTTCTCAAAGTAAATAAATAAAATGTATTTTTATTTTAAATAAAAACATTGTTTGAAAATATATATTTGTTCCCTAATGTGTTTAGAGATAGACTTTCAAACGCTGTAAAATTAAACATTGAATTGCAGCTTGTTTTCTTTTCTCATTACTCTTTAAAAAATATAAGTATAAAGAAAAAAATAAGTAAAAAAAAAATAGTTAAGTTATAAAATCATTAAAAAAAGCATGTATATCTTATTGAATTGATGATCTTTAGCAAATATATTAAGCAATATTATTAGAAGAAATAGAAATTTTGTTGTGGATGAGCGACCTCATAAAAGTACTCTTGCTTAAGGTTTCAATTTTTAAACTAGATTTGAAAGTTATGAAATTATCATGCATTTCCTTTTTCTTTTAATTCAATTTAGTTTTTTTCAGCATCCAATTGCTGTAACCCTAGGACTCTTAAAATTCAATTGCAACTATTACACAAGTTTTGAAAGATGTAAAGATAAATTGTTGGGGAAAAAAAATAAATCATTAGACATTAAATTATCAATATATAATAATAAATACATTTTGCCTTTCTGTTATAGAACTGAAAAATATAATTTGGTTCTTGATTTTTTTTTTTTTGCTGCAAAATTATGAAACTCGGTAATTTATTTTTAGTGTCTTTAATTACTTCCAAAGCATTTAAGTGAGTATTTAGGATTGAAATTTAAAGGAATATTTCTTAATCAGGAAAGTCATTAATATTACTGCAGGTAAAAAATAAGATTGACTTCAAATATATTTTTTGATAAAATATGAAATTATATTTAATACATTCAAAATTTTACTGTTACTATAATCACAATGGTTATACTTAAATAAGTACCATTTAAAAAACAAATTTTAATTAATGATAAATAGTTTTAAATAGTTTAACCTTTCATATTATTTAGTTTTTGCTTATTTTCTTGTAAGAATAGTGTTTTAGCTATTAAACAAAAAAGATAGAATGTATTAATTTTTGAAAAGAAGAAAATTTTAAGCTTTCTTCCAGCTAATCTTAATACAAATACAAAAGTGATGACCAGCAACAGGCTCAGGGCCCAGCTAGACTGGTCCTAGTCAATTTAGCAGTCCCCAATGAACATCAAGAGATTTCTTAAACGTTTTTACCCCGCTGCAATTAACAGTCGCTTCCGGTAAACTATTCCAATTGCCTATAACCCTATTGAAGTAGTAATTTTTCCTAATTTCAGGATTAGCCTGAGATTTGAAAAGCTTAAAACAATGACCTCTGGTTCTACTTTCAGCACAGAGCTGCAGCCCATCAACACTTCCCATTTTAATGAATTTAAACAACTGAATCATGTCCCCTCTAACTCTCCTTTGCTCAAGACTATACATATTGAGCCTTTTAAGCCTAACCTCATAATCTAAGTCTGAAAGACCACTTACCAATCTAGTAGCCCTTCTTTGAACCCTTTCCAATAAGGTAATATCCTTTTTTAGGTACGGAGACCAAAACTGAACAGCATATTCCAAATGAGGTCTTACCAAACTTCTGTATAGTGGCAATACAACTTCCTTAGACCTGTTCAAAATAGCCTTATTGATAAACCCAAGCATCCTGTTAGCTTTGTTACTTACTGTGCTACACTGCTGGCTGGACTTGAAGTCAAGACTAATCAATACTCCTAGATCAACAACTGCTTCTGCTTCCCTAATGACGGAACCTTGTAAATAATAGGTTGCATGTTTATTCCCATGTCCAAAATGAAGCACTTGACATTTCCCAATATTGAAAGACGTACCCCACTTAATTGTCCACCTAGAAATTTGATTTAAATCCTCTTGAAATTGATTGACTTGTTCCTCTGTGTCCACAATTCCCGTGATTTTGACATCATCAGCTAAAATATTGATGTTCCCAGAAATACTCTGAGTAATATCATTAATAAAAATAATAAATAATATTGACCCTAAAAGTGAACCTTGTGGAACCCCACTCAAAACATCAATCCACTGGGAATTATTGCCCTTCACTACTACTCTCTGTTTCCTTCCAGTCAGCCAATTTTTAACCCAAATTAAAGTTTTTCCACCAATACCAATATAAGCAAGTTTAAGAAGCACTTCATGCCGTACTTTATCAAACGCTTTCTGAAAGTCAATGTAAACAACATCTACGCACTTTTTATTATCTAATGCCATAGTAACCTTGTCATAGAAATGCAACAAATTAGTTGTACAGGACCTACCCTTCCTAAAACCGTACTGAAAATCAGTCAACACTCCATTTGCCTCCAGGAAATTCACTTTTTTGATTTTTATCAGAGTTTCAAAAATTTTACAAAGAACTGAAGTAAGACTCACAGGCCTATAATTCCCTGCCTTAGGTTTAGACCCTTTCTTGAAGAGCGGCGTTATGTTTGCCAGCTTCCAATCCACTGGCACAGTCCCCGAGTTATATGAAGATATGAAAACAGTCAAGATAACATCCACTAATTCCTCTGCACATTCTACTAAAATTTTTGGATAAACATTATCAGGTCCTGGAGCCTTATTTGCTTTAATCTTTTTCAAATGAAACAACACATCATCCCTAGAAAATACAACGTCCTCAAGCTGTGTATTAGCTTGCGCAGACATGCCAAGTCTCCTGCTTTTGGCAGGAGACTCCTGCTTTTCTGTTCAATCTATTGTCTCCTGCTAATGCAGAAATTTCTCCTGCTTTTTAGGCAAAAAAAAAAAAAAAGTCTCTAAACTTTTCTTCAGCTACATGCATCTCTTTGCAGTAAAAATTTAGAAAGCTTAAAGACTTAATACTTTTGTCAATTTTGGTTTCAAAAGGTTTTTACTGGCTGCAGTCTCATAACATAATATTTTTGTTTAGTGTTTGTGCATTTCATGACAGCATTAAAATTTTACTTGTAATCGCTTAAATATTTTTATTTCTTGTTCTAAATTATCTTCACAAACAAAAGACATTCAAAATAATTTAGTAAATGATCTAAACAAAAAAAAAAAAAAAAAACAGCAAAAATCAGCATTTTATTTTTAATTCTAAATTATCTTTTAAAAATGGATAACTGACAAGATGTGCATTTTATATCTTGCAGATTAATTTTTATGTTAATGTAAGAACAAAAAATTTACTAGTTTTATACTAGCATTCAACTGGTTCTGAGGTACAGAAATATCTCCTGCTTTTCGATTTTGTTTCTCCTGCTTTTTTGTTTTGTAAGGTTGGCAGGTCTGCTTGCGTCTCGCTTATGTCAACTGTTGAATCATTAGAAGAAGAAAAAATAAATAAACAAAACATTTTTTAAAATAATCTGTTTCTTGAGAAAAGTATTGAAAAACACCTTTATAAGGGTTATAGGTTTAATTACTCTTACTTTTTGAATAAGTTATGAATAATTTCTTATAAGAAACATAGAAATAATCCAGTTTTTGAAATAATCTAATTTAGTTTTGAAGGATGACTGACATTTACATTTCCTATCATTTTGAAGACTTGAAACTTCTCTTACCCTTGATGTATGAAAATGACATTGCTTTAAAACAGCCATTAGTTATTCAAAAAATAAAGAAAAAAATCCTCCAAAAATGGTACAAATTTGATATTTTCGGCTCCTAAACTGATACATAAGTCGATTTCTTTTGCTCCAAACTGATACAAAAAGGACATTTTACCTGCTCCAAAAGCTGCTACAAATTGTGTTAAGGCGGTGGGAGCCCTGATGCATACCTGGCAACTAAGATTTTTCAGAAGATTCTTTCTTTTTTCCTATTTCTCCTGAACTCCTGGTTTTCATAAATTTAGGGGGAACAAAGCTCTATATTCAAGATTTTTTGGCAAAGAAAAAATATCCTTTAAAACAAATTACACAAACATTATTTTCTTACTTAATTCTATTGACAAAGGGCTTTCTCCAAAAAAAAGCCTAGGGTTTCAGACATTATAAAAGAACTTTAACCACAAAAGAATGATTATTTAACTGTAAACTCAGACATGTGATTTTTCCGTATTTTGAAGGAATTTCGTATTTTTGGTAATTTAAAAAGTTAAAAATTTCTTTTCGGCCAAAATTCAGAATCTTGGAAGTCTTTTATTTCTTTTCTATGAAAAGCAGCCTACTTCATGCTTACATACCTGTCAAGTTTTACAAATTACGAGTATAATTTATGCATTTGGTCCGTTTTTTGCACTTTCAAAGGTAAATTCCGATTTTTTTACGCATTTCAAAATCCAGTTGCATTGGCTTCGGTAAAACTTTCTAGCTCTCGCTTACTATCTAATTCTTCCATAGGAGTAACTAGGGTCTGAATGGGGGGTCACCCTAAAAATGTACAGACTAAACACCAATAAGAAGTGGGAAAGAGTTCAAATCTTCCAGGCATTTCTGGGGGGAGGGGGACTCCCTCATCGGAGCAAGTCAACTGCGCAAGAAATTTAGAGCACAATGAATTGTGCTCTAAATTTCTTGCTCGGGGAGAAAAATCATATCACAATTTTAAAAAAAAGAAAGAACAGAGAGATTATGCCTTTAGTTTCGGAAACACTCACTACCGACACCAAAAGTAACCTACATGGTATAAGATGTTATTTTGAAAAAAATTGCTGGGGGAGAGTAACCAAACTCTTTTCTGCCACCCAAGAATCCCGAAATTGGATTTTTAGGAAGATTTAAAAAAGTTTCCTAGGGAAAGCCCTTAAACCCCTGCCTCCAGAGCTAGCCTAAACATTATAGTTGTAAGACCAATTACAAAAAGTTGCAACAGGGTGCTTACGCGACCTGGAAAGCCTTGAAAGTCCTGGAAATTTAAAATAATGTACAAAAATGTCTGGAAAGTCCTTGATTTTCTCATTTTTACTATTTCTTTGCTACTTATTAACAGGAAAATTCAGCTTTCTTCAAATTCCTACCTGCAGACGTATGATTTTTCCGTATTTTGACAGAATTCCATAGTTTTGGTAATTAAAATTTTCGCTTCCTCAAAAATTTGTAATTTGGATTTCTTTTTCCCAATTTTTTTTTTTTTTTTTTAACCCTATGAACATTTTTTAAAGTAGTCTGCGTACATTTCTGCGAAGTTTCACAAATTACGAGTAAAATTTACACATTCAATTCGTTTTCGACGCTTTTAAGTGTCAAAGCCGTTTTTTTTTTTTTTTTTTTTAAGCACTTCGAAATCTGGTTGCATCGGCTTTGGTAAAACTTCCTAGTTCTCATTTAATATCGGATTATTCCCCTTAGACATCAATAAATTTGAGCTTATCATTATTTTTAATCTTTCCTAAGTTTTAGCTTCTGTAAAGGACTTGCAGATAAGTCATTTTGCCACGCCCACTCTAAATGTCGCCGATAATCAAGGAATTTTTAGCTTTTAAGTTTTAGTGATACATCTGTTGTTATAATTATTAAATATTAGGGAACTACTGTGATATAACCCCCCCCCCCCCCCCCCCTTGGCACCAAGAAACCGTCGCCAACAACAAGATTTTTATGTCGCCAACTTCAAATGGAATACAACACTCTTGGCGATGATTTTATCGCCAACAACGTCACATGATACACATAGCAAACATGTGAAGAAAAATCACTAAAAAACAGTAAAATACCAAAAATTGCAATTTATATCTTACACACAATATCAACACTGCTATGTAAAGCACGTACAGCATTTTTCAACTGCAATTCAATACATTAACGGATCGATAATTACTCGAAAAATAGAATTATTTACTTTGCAAACACTCAAACCTGAATAAAAACCCTTTCTTAAAAGAACACGCAATTTATGCCCAATAATAACTATTGCAAGGATTCATTATTGAATAAAATGATATGCATTCTTTAATGAAAAACATAATTAAAATATCGCACAATTCAACGCAAAACGAATGTTTATTAAAGCTGTCGGAATTTTAAAATAAGAGACTCCATTAGAAAATATATAACATTGATCAATTAAAGCACATATTACATCAATCTATTGGAAGCCTACACTAAAACTAGCATAAAAACCCTTTCTTGAAAGAACACGCATTATAGGCACAATGATTATTGCAATTAATTTCCTTGCATAAAATGATATGCATTATTCAACAAAAAACATAATAAAAATTCTTCACATGTAAAAATTCTTCACACCTAATTTTGAAATTATTTCGTTTCATTAAAATTTTTAGTTATCAAGTATGAAATAGTTATTTTAGTTTATGAAGTTATTGCTCAGAAACATGTTTATTTCTTTTAAAATGCCATGCCATTTCCACGCTTTATTTTGGTTAGACATAATGTCCCAATCATTTTTTATATTAAAGTAATGAGCTGACTTGCTTAGTATTTAATAATTCTATTGCAAAGTAATTTATGCTTGTCATATACTTTTTAATAAGCTTTTACAAAGCGTTATGTCGTGATTTTTCAGTCCCCCCTCCCCTCATTGAGGCACATGTCTGACCTGACAAGCAATAAAGCTATGGCTCGTTACATACACAGCTGATACAACACATAAATCTAATTAATGTGTGATCTGATAAATTTTTATAGTATTGAATATGAAGTTATTTTATTACAGTTAGAGTGCTCTAAATTAAATAGTGTTAAAGAAATCTTTCTGGCTTGTAATGTAACTTGTATTCGAAGTGGTTAGATTTACTTCATTTGAAACACTTGATTTTTGTTATGAAGAGTCCTGGAAAGTGCTTGATTTTTACTCAGAGAATAGTGTACGCACCCTGTTGCAAGGTCCCAAATACCCACTCCTCTAACTTTACCAAAGATCTAAAACTGCACCTACTGTATATAATATCAAGAATCTATCATATATTTAAAAAACTTTATATTACCCTCATTTCTTGTCATACATATAATATATATATGACTAGAAATGAGGATATTTTGATTTTGAAGCATACACTGCCCCTCCTAATTCTGAACTTGCCCCTCCCCCCAGCAAAAGGTCCAAAAGAAACACTGGATGTACTTTCCATGCATAACCAATATATTTATCTTTTTGTATGTGCTTACTTATCAGCTCCTGCAAACTTTCGTATTATGTCTCTGGTGTATGTTGTTTAATGTCTGGTGCATCATTTCTAGGCTCTTCATTATTTCCAGATGGAAATTCGTCCTCTTTCCGTTTTTTGAAAAATTAAAATAATGTGACTTGAGCTTAACGTTTCGTTTCTTTACCTTCACTCATTTTAATTGAGCATAATAGCTACTCTAAAATTGACAATTTGCTAATAACCTGCTGGGAAAAAGTAACTGAAATACAGAGCTCTATTTTTAGAAACACTTTGCAGCACAAAGACAATGATTGACAGATGCACCCACCCCTCATTACCATGTGACCTCCATTTCAGTTTCTCAGCCTTTAAGTTTTAGCGATCATATCAGTTGCTTATAATTAATAATTAGTTTTAAAATATTTTTGCGAAAAATATTTCTTTTTCTTTTTTTTTGCATGTAAATGTTTTTAAATTTTAGATACTCTTTAGCATTATGTTTCCCCCCCTTTCAAGTACTCATATATTGCAAAGTAAATAAATAACATTTCTTTCTATTTTCATTCTATAGATAATTAAAAATCATGAAAAAAATTAAGCAGTTTTTCAAATATCTTAAAACAATCATAAAATTTTACAAAAAATAACTGTAATTGTGCCTCTTCTTGATTGTAGAACACATTTATCTAGTTCATAATGATGATGCCCATATGTATTTAAATAAAAAGTCAACTATTGTGTGTTTAAAATTCAAGTGTGTTTATTGTGTACTAATAATCTTGTTCTTCTCATAATTCTTTCTTTACTTAACCAGTGTTAAGCTCATTCTCTTCTTTAAGCATTGTTTTATGCTTTCTGCTCTTTTTTTTTTTCTCTCTCTCTCTTCACACCTTATTCATTAAGATTTTTAATATTTGGTAGGTCTGTATTTCAGTTTTAAAGTTAATGCTCGAAAACATGTTTTATTTCTTTAGAAAATGCAATGAACTTTTAAGATTGTACTGAATTTAGACTTTACATATGAATATAAGTTCCGAAAATTTTTGTAGGATTATGTTAAAACTTTTAAGCTTCTGTACATGTAATAGCAAATATGGAAATTTTTCTGTAAAATCAGTGTTTAAAAGTATAGCATTCTTGATGTTAGAGATAATTTTTAATGTTATTGAAATCTGTACAGTGATGACATACGTGGGAATCTCTCAGAAAATCCCATGTTTGAAAATGTAACATTACTGATGTGCAGATATTTTTTTATTGTGCTACCCTAAGGAGTAATGTGACAACACATTGAGAGCAGTGTGTCACACTTTGAAGCAGTACGAAAGGATATTGAAGTATGGGAATATTTACACTTGTAAATTAGTACTTTAATGTTATTGAAATCTGTGCAGTGATGACATATGTGGGAATCTCTCTGAAAATTCTGTGCTTGAAAATATAACATTTCTGATGTACAGATAATTTTATTGTGGTATCCTAGGAATAATGTGACAAAGCATTGAGAAATAATATTGAAGTATGGGAGTAATTACACTTGTAAATTAATACTTTAATGTTATTGAGATCTGTGCAGTGATGACATATGTGGGAATCTCTCTGAAAATTCTGTGCTTGAAAATATAACATTTCTGATGTACAGATAATTTTATTGTGGTATCCTAGGAATAATGTGACAAAGCATTGAGAAATAATATTGAAGTATGGGAGTAATTACACTTGTACATTAATACTTTAATGTTATTGAGATCTGTGCAGTGATGACATATGTGGGAATCTCTCTGAAAATTCTGTGATTGAAAATATAACATTTCGTATGTACAGATAATTTTATTGTGGTGTCCTAGGAATAATGTGACAAAGCATTGAGAAATAATATTGAAGTATGGGACTAATTACACTTGTAAATTAATACTTTAATGTTATTGAGATCTGTGCAGTGATGACATATGTGGGAATCTCTCTGAAAATTCAGTGATTGAAAATATAACATTTCTGATGTACAGATAATTATTGTTTTACCCCATGAGTAGTATAACAGTTTTCCATTGAGGGCAATATGGTCCTTCCGTCCCTTTTTCTTTTCTTTTTGGAGCGTAAGAGAAAAGAGCACAGGTGTAATGATAAGTATAGGTCTAAATTGTAATTCTAAATTAATATTAGTTTTAATGTTCAGTCTTGAGATCTGTGCATGTGATGACACATGTGGGAATCTCTCTGAAAATTCAGTGTATGAAAGTGTTAACTTTCTGATGTGCAGATCATTTTTATTATTTAAAATGCTGAAGCATTTTGTCATTGCGTTTATGCATTTAGGAATCTGATATACGATTTCTGGTTTAATAATTTATTATTACTGATGTCAATGTTCATCTATGTTTTTTTTTTCTTGTGTGTGTATATATAGGTTAATATTAGCTCAGTTTTTTTTTATTGACTGAAATATGTTAGTGGCATATTCCTCTAGTTGTTGCAGATTCATTAACTTCAGTATATATGCAAAGCTAAAATAATTTTTACAGTTCTACCCAGGATTTGCCAATATATATCCAATGTTTATGATATTTTCATTTATGTGAAGCATTCTGAAAATAGCATTATGCATCATATTTTTTGTCTAAAAGTTAGACCTTTAAATTTTCAATTGGAATTGCTATTGAAAATTAAACTATAGTTTCGAAATAAAATGATGAAGAAAACTGGTTCAAGTCTGTCAGGATAATAAATTTGAAATTGATAAGGACATTTTTAATTTGTTTGTGAACTTATTAGTTAATTGTACAGACTATACAAACATTTTGAAACCCATTGCAGAAGCCCTAGATGAAATGCAAAAAGATCAGACTCAAATTGACAAAATGTAGAAATTAGGATTAATTTAAAAGATAAAAGGTATAAAAAAGGAGCAAGAAAAATGGCTCTTTCAACAGCACATTTAGCAGCGAATATGCAGAATTTTTGATATTGTGAAAGAAAATTAACTGAAGAACAAAAGCAGAGTGGCATTTGATTTTTTGCGTTCTACTAAAAAAGAACTTTTGCCTTTAGTAATGACTTTTTTAGCAAACAAAATCCCCCTTTCCCATGTTTATGTTTGAAGATAAGCTCTTAGCTGTAGAACCATTGATTTGGTGGGACAATTTTAAAATTGAGCAGCCACTAACAGGGCTGCCACTCTTCCGTCCTGGAGACGGAAATCCGTCTTTTTACGATGATCGAAACGGAACTTTCCGTCTCGCAAATTATTGGTTTAAAAAGAAATTGTAAAATAAAAATTCTGGCTTGAAAAAATACTGAATATTCGCCCCCGTCAACTTGAATTGTTATTGAAATTAGAAAGAAGGAACGAAAGCAAGCAATCACCAAAAATCACTTTTGAAAAAACGAACCCTTTAAAAAAAATCTCGATCGAAAAATTGAATGCGAGCACAAACCTCTAACTTGGATTGTTATCAAAATTATATAACAATCAACCAGAGGTGATTGTATTACGGTTATACACCAGAATGCGGTGTTTTTCCGCATTGTAATGCAGGAAATTCGGTATTTTTAAAATTACCGATATCGGCAATTTTTAAATTTTTTTTTAAATTACTCGTTTTTTCGACGATGCCGATTACTATTGATAATTGGAGCAGAAGCATTTATTAATTCACATGAAAGGAAGAAAACATTAAAAAAAAAGTCATTTGTCTTGCGAAAAAAAAACAAGGAAAGTGGACGTAAGCAGTGATGCCGTGGACGCGCTACAGCGCGTCAAATACGCAAAAATCGGATACGGGGATACGAAAAAAATATATATTACGCGTCCCCCGGGACGCGTGATTTTCATCGCGGGAGAAAAAATAATTAATCGAGTAAAATATATAAAGAATCGATACGCAAAATTATTTTTTGCTCGTCTTTGACCCACATTTTTCTTGCAGTTTTTTTTTATATGAAGTTTTAAAACGGCGCTGTCGCGGCTTAGGTACGGGAAACAGGTGAACAATTCGGAGATTCAATGCCCAAAGATTTCTTTAAGGATATAATCAGCCTGATGTTTAATAAGTTCGGAAATATGCATTTTTTAAAATCTGCTGGTGTGAAAAGTTTTCGTTTTCACGATTGAGAATTTTCGTAAAGTGTTCGTTTTCGCAATTACGATTTTTTCTGAGCTTTTATTTTGAATTAAAATAATAAACAAAATTTTCCTATTTAATTTGTGCCTTATTGCATTCACTATTTAGAGAAATAATGCTACACAGTTCATGTAATCTACATTGCGGAAAATTCGCGAATCTGGCATTCGTCTAAAAGTCAATGACTTGATTTTTAGCTTTTAAATATGTGATTTTTGTTTTAATTATTGGTCGAATTGTTATTGAATTAATTTCTAATTGCATTGGAAAACAATTTCTTGTCATAAAAGGTTTATTTTTCATTTATATCTCAGGAATGGTAGAGTTCCACAAATACCGGAAATTTTTTTGCTTAATCTCCCTAAATTGTTTACCCTCATTTTATTTTTTTTCCCTTTAAATTGCAGCCACGTGTATTTCTTGGTTAATTGGAGCAATACTTTAAAAATTACGTGGGCCTAATTTCCATGTGCAAGCAAAGAAACGCATGCGATCCTTTTTGCGTAATCTTTCTGCATCCTTTACGGGAATCCTATTTTTTTCATTTCACTTATTTTGTAGGTTTAATTAAGATGTAAACAAATAAAAAAATGTTCTTATTTTTATCAATTTTACCGTTTGTACTTGCGTATAAGTAGATTCGCATGTAAGCCGAACCTCCAACTTTCAGACAAATAAACGGAAACCCTCGTGCAAGTCGACCTCCATACTTTCAGAGAAATATCGTTAACGTTTTTGCTGCGGATTTTTAGACACAAATTATTTAAAATGAAGGGAAATGAAATGCAATGACAATCGGAAATGTATAGTTTCAATTTGCGATTGCGATTTTTGTAAAGGGTTCGTTTTTGCAGTTATGTCTCTTGTTAATTGTTGCTTTTATTCTGAATTAATAAAAATGAGTTTCTGCACTTTAATTTCTTGCAATATTACATTTAATTTATTTTTGTTAAAACAAGCTCCACTCGATCAATTACGCAAAATTCGCGAATCCGAATTTTGTCGTTTCTGCACTTTTTGCCTAGAAGATGAAGGACACAAAGGAGCAGTATTAAAACGAAAAATTATGCAAGATAATGAAGCAGCAAAAGCCGTGAATTATGCAGGAAATAATAAACTAAAGTAGGCTAAATACATGTATTAAATGTATGTAAATAATTTTAATAATGTTTCTTTAACATTCTGATGATTATTTAGAGGTTATTGCATTATTTCGTTTAATAATCCTTACATTTTATTAAAATAGTACACGATTTTTTAAAACTATTTTTCTGTTTGTCCTATATTTTCTACATTTTCCATTGTGACCCCTAGTTAAAATAAGTAGTTTTATCCATTTCTGCTTGATCCCAGTATTTTTCATAAAGTACAACCTGAAAAGTACAATCACATTTCGTCGTTTTGTCTGACATTACAGTACCTTAGTACCTATTAAAAAGAATCAATGTTCAGGAATTTTTTTTTTTGAAATTTCCGGAAATGCAAATCTTTACTGCTACCACCCCTGATGTCTTTAAAACCATGATATGCAGTGCCGGATCTAGGGCGGAGCAAGCCGGGGCCCGTGCCTCGGGCGGCAAAATCAGCTGTGATGCACAAAATAAAAAAAAAGGCGAAGACGAAAAAAGGAAGAAAAGAAAAATAATTAAGAGAATTTAGCTTTTGAGAGAAAATTAAAATCTTAGTTCGGCGTTCCGATTTGATGATTAATCAGCTATTTTGCTAACGATTAAAACCAATGCATATAATTATTTATTTGTATTAACTGTTAGAAACTCTAAAATTTTAAGTGGGGGGGGGGGGCAGAAAATTTCGCATTGTCAAAATTTTAAAATTTAAATTTTAAAAAGTCAAGGTCCCTCCCCCCTTGTAATCATGAAATACCGTATGCTATGCTCAAATGGTACCAATAGTTTTTCTTTTACAAATTTTCAAAGCATCCTTTTGGGAAGAGAGGGGCGAGCTTGTAAGTGTCGTTCGAGAAGTTAGACACAGGGCTCTTCGATATGGGCGTTAGAAAAAATGTGGTGTCCTGCCCCTCAGATAAAAGAAAAATGCCAATTTTGTACTGCATTTTTATGAGTAAAAGCGTTTAAATTTTTAAAATGTTTCTATTACACTTCTTTTTTTCTTTTTTTTTTCTAATACTTCTGCAATCCCAAATGTGTCTCCAAAGGTCTCAAAATGAAGTATTTTGCATATAGTTTTCAAAATTTTCCCGGGGGAGAATCCCCGGGCCCCCTTCAACTGTCGGAATTTTATAGCTCCAATTTTCGAAGTCTAGCGGCATCACTGTCGAAAGATTAAGATATATTGTGCGCTTCTTTTTATTTCCCTGCGAAACTGTTTGGTTAAATATATTGAATGATATTTTTACATCAGAAAGCAAGAATTTTCGGCTTTCTTGAAGAAAATATTGGTACATTCAAATATGTGTATATCTTTAAAAAATCCGCATATTTGTAAAAAAGAATTAAGTGATTTGGCTATTATGTGCATGGTGAAAAGTTCAGTCTAAACATTTTTGAAGAGTGGCACCCCTGCACTAAAAGCAAAATTGTTTGACTTGGTTATCAACTGTTTACTGCTTCACCAACTACAGCACCATTAGAAAGAATTTTCTCTAGCTTTGGTATGGTGCAGTCTAAATTGCGAAACCAGCTGTGAACTGAGAGAGCGGACAAACTTGCATTTTGCATTTAAAGTTTTAAAGAAATAAAACATTCTGAGATGGTTTTATAATTTATGTTTTGAATAAGCTCGAAATCTTATAACTGCTTAAAAAAAGAGAATATTTTTATGAAACAATTATATATGCAAAATTAAGTACGATTTTATATTAGAATAATCTTGTGTAATATTTATTTGTGTGTAAGTTGTATTAGAATCTGATAATATATATCATCAACAATGAGTTGACATTTTTGAAAATATCATGATATTTACAAACCCTGGTTCTACCTTCAACCGATATGCCTGGCAGAGTGTCAAGAAGAATCCATTCATGTTCCAGGGAGGAACTGCCTGTATAAGGAATGGGCCAATTTCGCTGCTGTTCTAGTTCGTTTAGAATGTTTGATTTCTTCCGAACTGATGTTATAAGGAAGGTTCATTTTGCAGGTACGTGAATCAGAAGGTTTGATTCTGTTTGTTGAAAGCAACTAAATTTATAAACTGGCATATTATATGCCAGTTTATAAATTTAGTTGCTTTCAACAAACAGAATCAAACCTTCTGATTCACGTACCTGCAAAATGAACCTTCCTAAAACTCAAATGGATTCGTTCTTTTCTGCCTTTCGCAGAAGCATCCGAATGTCAATATGCCATGATCGAATTGTAACATAAGAACATTTTATTTACAAAGGCTAGAAATGCATGTAGTAATATCATGATAGTTGTGTTGCGCAGTAACTCACGAAAATGTACCAGTGCTACCATTTCAAAAAGGAAGCAAAATAAAACTTCTAAAGTTGGGAAACTTTGTAGTTTTAAATAAATTATTTAATGCATTTTTTTTTTTTGTGATGAATGTTACTTTTTTCTGTCTTTAGAGTCATTTCTTTTCAGTCACTAGCAAACTTACACAAACAGTTATCAGCACAAATGTTCGCTGATGTTTTTAATTTCGGGGAATTAGGCTGTTGAGTCTGGTATTAAGCTGATTTTGAGTAGAAAGAGGGAAATCGTTAGACATTTTGCATTGAAATAAATAAATTTACTAACTGGTTTTTACTAGTTAATAACTTATCCCATTGTTCTTTTTATATACCCATTCATTTTTTTATTTATATATTTATTTATAAAATTATTATTTAGTGCTTTAATTAAATTTCCGTAATGCATCATTTTTATAGGTTCGAGCTGCGGAATCTTTGATGAAATTGATATCTGATATAAAACAGTATCTTATCCTTAATGACTTTCCATCTGTGAATGAAGCAATTTCTCAAAAGACAAAAGTGTGCCGATCAATACAGGAAGGTATTGATGCAAAACTTGCTACTCTAAGAGATGATGTGGCCGCAGAACTGTATGAACTTGAAGAAGAGTATTATTCTTCAGTCTTTAAACTTTCACCTCTGATTGCTGAAGAAAAGTTTGTGTAGTACAAATTAAGCAACTTAGTCGTTCATTCGAACATTATATTTATTACAGTTAATGTAAAATACATGAATTTCATTGTAAATAATTCATTTTTTCCCATGTGTTATATATTTTATGTTTTACATTTGTTTTAGTTTTAAATTCTAACGTATTCAGTATGGAATACTTGTGCTACCTTTGCTGTTGATTAATGTAAAATAAAGTGTTCATTTTTGATATTATTGAATTTCTTTCCATTTCAAACCCTTTCATCATACCTGCCAACTCTACTGGTTTTTCCACGAGACTCCTGGATTTTCCGGTTTGTATTTAAAATCTCCTGGTTTTCATAAATTTTGGTGTAATCCCCTATAAATAGGAAATCTTATGGAAAAAAATCACTTCAACAACGTTATTATCCTATTTAATTTCTTCGACAAATGCATTTACACAAGAAACTTACAGTTTAAGACATTGTGAAATCAATTAAAACTTTAGAGGACTGATTGTTTTGTTAGTTACGCTGGGAAACTTATCACATAAGGAACTTGTGGGTGGTTGTATTTTAAGTGTTTGTTAAAACTCCTCATTTCCCCCTTTAAAAAAAAGAAAAAAATACATGCGAAATTGCGGTGTATCGCAATCTATTGGATATTTTCCTCAAAATGTTGGCAGGTATGTTTCATGTGTTTTCATGAAAAAACAATGAATCACAAAGATTTTATTGATAATGAAAGTACTTATTTTTATAAGAAAAAATTAAGAACTTTTATGAATTCTTGAGTCGCAACCAGAACCAGGTACAGGGTTCGTGTTGTATAAAGCAAGCAGTTAAATTTTACCTTTTCTTCCAGATTTCCTTATCACAGATACTAATTCTAATAAGAAAAATATTGAGGTTTCACATGCAACATAAAATTTTTTTAGCTCTGTTGGTGCAAATATTGCTTGGTCTATGATTTTGTAACAGAAGATGTGACAAAGTAGTTTCCATGGGGGGAGATCATGGGTGCAAGACTTCCGTCAGCGGGACGGATTTCCGTCTTTTGAAAATACTTGAGGGCGGAAAAAAAGTACGAAAAGATCGCGAGGAAGGATTTTTTTTCATCCGCAAACGAATTTTCCACTCGCTCTCATCAATTAAAAGTCACAAACGCAAAAACGAACCCTTTTACACAAATCGCAATATCAATAAAGTATTTTCAAGTACAAAAATAACAAATTTCTGCTATTAAATTCAATCATTAACTTTTATTTTTTTCAAAATCTTTGCTTGAATTATCGGACTTTTCTCCACCAGACCCCTACCTGTTAGCCGAGGCCTTAGTATTGCTTACGCACGGGGAGAGGTTGTGGGGTCTACGGATTTTACATGCACATATCCCCGAGTATACATGGTCTTCAGTGGGTATCGAACGCGCGACCTTCCAGGTGGAAGTCCGACGTGCTATCCACTAGGCTACCACGGCCCTGAATTATCGGACTATTTTTAAAACAACGAAGTTTCAATGTGGCGCGCATCGTTTTATTTTACATATGACAACTTTGTGGGGTATCGCCATCGTTCCTCAATTTGACTAGCTGATATGGAAAATATCCTATTTGAGATGCATGAGTTGTACCATACTAAAAGTTTCTTTGAACAAATTAGGGATGACTGCATAAGTATAAGTTTAAAGACCAATTGGTTGATGAATCATTAGAAGGATGTTTTACACGCATTTAGATTGCGTAACGGAAGTTTTTCTTTGTGGTGACTGTTGATGTTATTTTTGTTTTAATTTGCACTTATTATTTTTACTTCATTTTAAAGAGAAAAGCGAATGAAAAGAAAAGCAGAACTGTATTTAGCTCGGTAAAAAAGCTATCGGACTTTTTACTTTTCTTCCTATTTTGAAAAAGCGAAAAGAAAAAAAACTTTTTTGTCGGAATTCCTGTTTTATGAATGGAAAAATTGATAATTTTTTACCACATTAAAACCTTCAACTAGTCATAAAGAGTACATTCAATATGTTCTTTTTCTCACTTTTACTTTTTTAAGCCTTCCAAAATTTTACGATTTCTACAAGAATTAAGGAGGTTTATATCGGTATTTTATTATATTATATATGTTCGCTATTATACTACGGAAAAAATGCTTTTTTTTTTTTTTTTCAGTAGATATTTTGGACAAATACCCCCTTTTTTAACGAAGGAAGCTTAATGTTTTCTCCGAAAACGGCGAAAAATGCCGGGAAAATAGACGAGCGAAAATTTTCCCGATTTTCCTGGATCGGCCATTAAATTTTGGTGGGAAAATACGCATCAGGCAAAGATATTTCCTTTAACTTCCTAATCAACCATAATAAGCTGGTCACAACTGATCTTTTGCCTAAAAGTCCCCTCCCCCTTTTTTTGTTAAATTTGAAGTCCTTTTTTTTATAATCAAGCCCCAGTTTTTCCTTTACTTTCGTTAAAAAAGTACTTCTCATTATTATTTTTTATTTTAAATTCTCTTGATTGATTCATATTCATGTGTTCATTTATTAATTATAAAAATTGTATTTTTAGTACATGAAAATGATACATGTACGGTACCGGACCCCAAATACGGAATCCCGAAATCCGGAACTTTTTCAAAAAAATTGGCAGCTGGAAGAAAAACAGCTTTTGTTTTTCGAAGAAAAATCGGGAAAGATTTTGCACCGTTTTTTGGAAATAGGTATTTGAAACAGAAGGAAAACAAAATGTAATAAACATTTTAAGATCGGAAATGTGCAGTTTTCAAAGAAAAGTTATTTTGCGATTTTTTTGAGAATGGTTCGTTTTTGCGATTACAGTTTTTATTAATTGTTGCTTTAATTTTAAGTTAATATCATTAAATTTTGCTTTTCTTTTTCATTTCTTGTAGTTTTATTATATTTCTTTTTTTAAATGAGTCTAATTGTCGCGCGATACAGACGCGAAATTGAAAATCGGCGCTTCTCGCATTTTCCCGCTAGTCCTATCTTTTACTGCAGTTTAGTGGCTAGAGAATTAGAGTATAAAATCACATCAGGATTTGACGGAATTCTTTTCTTTTATCGGCTAGTTAAAGAAGTTAAAATAATATCGTTAAAAGTCCAGATGGTTTCGATGTTTTCCCTCGAATGTAAGCCGACTCCAACTTCCGTTTTTTTGTGCTAAACTTCGCGACTTATAAACCAGTATATACGATAATAAAAAATACTATAAATGAGCAAAATGCAAATAAAATCTTCTCGAGCAAATTAAATCGCACTGATGCTACTTACAAAATTCTTTGAATTGGGATCTAAAATCCGGAAAGATCGCGGCGCCGAGCGCTCCGGATTTGAGGTCCCATACTGTGTTTGCATTTCAAATTTTAACTCACTCACAAAGTGTACTTGAAAGGAAAAGAATAGTGGCATATCATGAGGTTATATCAGTAAAAAAAGTAGTAAAACTTACCATGTGTAGGTATATATATAATCTTATTGCTTATATCAGGTAGATTCAGCATTTTTAACAGGGTCTTTTTTTGTGAATTTTAAAGAGATTTTTGTGAAAAATCAATAAGTGAAAATTAAAAATTTAAACATATACTGATGAATTTTTTTATTATTATTTGCCACTTTTATAATAAATAATGGTGTAAAAAGTGAAATTTGGAATTTTGTGAAGTTGTGTGTTCTGATTGATTTGAATCTTTCTAATAAGGGTCTTAAACCTGACCCGAATTTCCTCCGGCGTGGCGCCTGTATATATATATATATATATATATATATATTCTTATATATCTATATATATATATATATATATATATAAGAAATACTCCCCCCCCCCATGAAAAATTTCCTGTGAGTCAGAGCAAAAATTTTTCAGTCCTGGCAACTTCCAGGACTTGCACCTATGACGAGAGATCAATATTTATTGTGTTGAAGGGAAAACGTGAAATTTCTTTCTTCAAAGCTATAAAACCAATTTGCTAAGCTATAAAGCATTTCAACCACTATAATAAAAAGTGGTCTAAATATTAATTATGGGTGGAATTATATATAAATTACGAATTCGGCTTAATGAAGGGAAAATCCCACCAGGGGGGTTATTCCAAGCTCTTTTGCGGAAGGGTGACGAGTTCAAATTAGCAGCCGCGCAGGGGAGCAGGGTATTCGATCGTAACAACCAATCAAAACGCTTCTTTCCAGTTGGAGTAGAAATTCGCGCGCGTTTCTTTCACTGCTCTTTTTCATTGTGTTTCCGCTTTTATTGCACTTGCGCTCATACAAGGGGGGAGGGGGCACCCATGTTGCGTGACGAATTAGCTGAAGGAATTGTCTATTAATTAATTAATTAACGATGTAATTGATTATTATTAGAAGAAAATAATGTTCATCGGTACGAACACACTATCTTTTATGAACATTGACAGTGAATTACCTAGGAAAAATAAATTATTTTTTATTTTTAATGCAATCGCGTAAAGGGGATATTTATATGAAATAATAGGGGGAGGGAAAATTCGTCATAATCACATAATAAATTAAATAAGCGTTTTTCAATCTTTTTTTTGGCCCGTCGACTGTTTAGTAAAACAAGCGACTAATGGGTTTTTTTTTAAATGTATACAAAACAAGGCAGTACACAAGGAGGAGGATAAAAAGAGGGGGGGGGGGGAACCCACTAGATATAACACAAAAACAACTACATAAGTTGATTTTAACATTTATAATATTCATTTTTACTTAAAATACTATGTTGATTGTAAAGATTGGAAATTATTGGGCTTTTTATACATAAATATATAGCACGGAGTATTATTTTAAAAATCACACAAATCTCAAGTCCAGTTTAAAAAATAAATAATAACAGCAATAATGCAAGATATAACAAGTGACAGTTCGACACACACAAGTGATTTCTTTAACACAATAATTTTTCCGTTACTTGATTTTTTTTAATGAACTATGGCTATTATGCAGCCCCATCATTTGGGCTGTCGGGGGGGGGGATCAATTATTTATTTATAGATCTTGTCTTTTTTACCTATAATATGCATTGAAGACCTCTTCCCCCACATTGGAAATTTTTGTAATGTTGGGTCTCGGGTCGAACAGGCACTAGTCTTCAAGGACCAGTTAAAAATGTTTTCGCGGACCTGTGCCAGTCCATAGGACAAGAGGTTGACAATCTCTGGTTTAAATCATTCATGAAACTATTAATAGAGGTGTTTGAAAAAGCAATTTTCAAAACTCATTTTTTTACTTTTTAATATTCCGTATGTTTTTTCTCAAGAAAATATGTTATATATAATAATGTTGCTAGTTGTTAAAATTTGTCATCTTATTTTTTAGATTATGTTCGAATGTTAAAATGTCATAATCCAAATTAAAAGTTTTTATTTTTTGAGATGTTGATCAGAAATGTCTAAAGTGAAATTACGATATATACTATTCAGAAACTCATATTTTTTGTCCGACTTCTAATATTTGTTAAACTTAACTGGTAATTTAAGATTTCATGTTAATACTTAACTTAAATTTATGAACATGAAGAGCAGAAAAATACAATAAAGAAGAAATAGCATAATTGTCCTGTTTTTATTTGCATTGTTGTAGCAATGCACCATGACTTATATAATTAAAGTCTTACGAATATGTCGTCAAGTGGAAAACAGCGGATATAAAAGCGAAAACGTCTGGAACAAGTTGTGGGTTCACAACAGCAGAAAAAAAGCAGCCGGTTTTCGAAGTGAAATTGCTTTACTGGCAGAGGTATATAGTACAAACAATCTTGGAATATAGCTGATATGCGAGCAGTTGACAAGTTCTGCGTACTGAGTGCTTAAAATATATAAATCACTAGAAAAAGCTTCGTTAAACCATGCTTTTAAACTGGTGAAAAATAAAAATATCAAATATAATAATGAATAACACACGTAACAAAAATGTGTACATGCATTTTGGTGAGCTTTTATTGTAGAAGCAAGCACGTAATCGTTTTCTTTTTTCGAAATAATTAATATAGTTTATATGTTTTGTGGAGTGGAAAACAGGTTATAACTCAAAAACATGAACAATAAATTGGTTGCACGTGTTTTGAGGTTATTAGAAACCCTTTTGTCTCTGTAAAAAGATGTGAGCTTCCATAGGGTGTCCCCACCCCCTCAGAGCTATGGTCCAGCCAAAAACGATGACCCCCCCCCCCACCCCATTGGTCAAACGGTCATCCAAGCCTCCAAAAAAAAAAAAAAAACAGCTCATAAAAAGAGCCCACCCCCTAAAAATCTCAATGGCGCAGTCTGCGCTATGGCATTTTACATCCCTAAAACTCGCAGTTTTTTCGCTTTCACAAAATGGTTTCTTGTAATTCTGAGACACGTGTTTATGACCATTTCAACCGTTTTGAACTTGTATTGCATTGCGGGGGTTTTTTTTTTTTTTTTTTAAGAAGTTTAGCATATGATTTTAAAAGTAAAAATAAGTTGGAAATAATATTTTTTTCTCTCTCGTTTTTGTCATTAAATATTAGATTTAATTTTGGCTAAAGCGCTTGCATATGATTATCTTAGACGTAACAGGTACACAGAATTCTAGTTACGCATGGTGAACAAAAGTTAATATTTTATTTACTCGTATTTTTTAAGGTTTAACTTACAATCTTTAATAAATTTGCAATTTACGTTATACCTACTACTCACACATGAGTTCTGTACTAAAATGTTTGTAAGTATTTATGTTATCTATTTTTAGCATATTTATGCATATAAGGAAATAAAGAATGTGGCCTTCCGTTTAAGTATGCAATGTTAAAATGAATATATCACACAATAAAAATTATCTTAATGAGCTTAAACGTCTTTATGAAGTTATTTACAACTGAATAAAATACGCGCAACTATGGTAATACTTTAATTTGAAATGCATGTAAAAAAAACTAATTAAATGAATGAAAATGATGTTTTAACTTTACTATACATTTACTCATTAAAAAAAAATCTTTTAACTCTCAATTATAAAGGAGTTGAATAATCGTCCGCAGAATATTCGGTTTAAGGAAGTGATTGCCGAATTGTGGGCAATCGGCTAAAAAAAAACGAATATTCCCCTATTCGTCCTAAACACTACTTGCTCATGCATCGGAATTGCAAACAAAGTCTAAAAATGCAGGTATACCTGATGTGACCAGACGTCCCGTTTTAAATGGGACTGTCCCTTTTTTTATTACGAGTCCCGGCATAGGCGTAACCAGGGGGGGGGGTTTGGGGGTTCAAACCCCCCCCCCCCATTGGGTATGTTCTTATTTAGGCGCACAGAAAAATTTCTGACTACGGCCTTGCAAAGCACAATTTTTTTCCCCCTAAGAAAATTAAACACATATGCATATGATTTTTTTTCCTTTTCTCTGAAGGGTTGCGATCATGGCCAAAGTATGCAGCTCATAATAAAGAAGACTTTTCATCTGGTTATAAGGTTATAATCAACCCCCTTATCACCTTGGGTGGGGGGGGGGGGGGGGTTAACAGCGCGCGCGCGCGAAAGGTAGCTTCAATCACCGTACCACACACAGACAGAGATCCTTTCAATCACTCCAGAGGGTTTTCTTTCCTTCTTGATGTCTTTTTTACCCAAAGGCAGCAATCTGGGAATACAATCGCACAAGTAATAAGTTTCCTGGAAAATATTCTCTGTTGTGATGGAGTCCTAAAGTCCAATTGTCCTAATGGGTTAAACCCTCAAGCCAGGCAGGGATACTCATTAAGAAACTTAAAGAGCAGTTTGTATTTATTTATGGCTTCCTGTCCAAAGACCCGTTTTGGTAAAAAATTTTTTGTAGATGAGCCGATTGGAAAACTGATGAACTGTATTTGCATTGCATTCTCATTTACAGATGTTTCTCATCTCTTATATTTTAAATGTTTTTTTTTTCTTATTATGGTCCATCACTGATTGCATTACGACTCTGGAAATCATCCGTTCATCGTTTCCAATCTCACTGCTACGGTTTAATGCTGCATTTTAATTTACAATCAAGTATTATTTATATTTTAGCTACATTTTTAATTATTTTCGATACATAATAAGTTTGCACTCCAGCGATGGACACGTTCGTCATCCAAAAAGAAAAGAAAATTTGATTCAGACGCTTCCACTTCTGAGGTATGTTTTGATACAAATGTAACAAATTTTTTAGAAATTTATTGTGGGAATGAGCATTTTTGTAGGGGAATTTGGATTTTTTTCTCTAAAATTCGACTATTTCCCGGTTTTAATATTATGAATGCCTGGACATAGAAGATTGCTTAGCGCTAAATATTGAATTTTCTATTGCGTTTGAATTAAAAAAGAAACTAAAAGATCTAGTAAGGAATGTTTAATGTTTTTGTGAATCAAGGCCGTATCCAGAGGGGAAGGGGACCCACGGGCAGCCCCCCAGAAATCTTTTGCAATGTATCATATATTCCTCCCTGAAACTTTGCTTTACATAAGTGTGTCGAAGTCTGGGCCCCCCGAAAAAAAATTATGGATACTGTCTTGGCTCCGGAGCAGGGGGAGCATGTTAAGAATTAGGAAGGGCAGTGTATGCTTCAAAATCATACCCTTTATATATACATATATATAGATATATATGATTAGAAATGATGTTAATATGAATTTTTTTACATATATGATAGCGTTTTGATGTATATATAGTAGATGTATGTTTAGATCTTTGGTGAAGTTAGAGGAGTGGGTGTTTGGGGCTTCTGAAACTTAAATTTTTGTAACTGGTCTTATATCTATAATGCTTAGGATAACTCTGGAGGCAAGGGTTCGAGGGCTCTCCCCAGGAAACTTTTTGAAATCTTCCTAGCAATGCAATTTCGGGATACTTTGGTGATGTTAGAGGAAACAGAAAGGAGTTTGGTTACCCTCCCCCTCGCACTTTTTTTCAAAATAAAGTCTTATTTCTTTTAAGTTACTTTTGGTGTCGCTCGTGATAGTGTTCAATGTCCTTTCCCTGAAAGTGTTTCTGAAAGTAAAGTGTCTTAAAAGCGTAATTTCTCTTTTCTTTCTTTTTTTAAAACTTGTGATATGAATTTTTTTGCCGGGGGAGGGGGGGGAGGGAGGAGTTGACTTGCTCCAAAGGGGTAGTTCACCCCCCCCCCCGGGAGATGCCTGAAATAAACACGGAGTATATCTTTAGAGACAAGTATTTAGGACTAGTAAATTTTCAACTCTTTTACACTTCTTATTGGTGTTTAGTCTGTACATTTTTAGGGTGACCCCCCCCCCCTTTCACCAACTCTAGTTACGCCTATGAGTCCCGGTGTCCCCAAAAGGAACACTGGAACGCAAAATTGTCCCGTTTTCGGAAACCGAGCGAAAATGGTGCTAAGAGTTTTTATTCTTACTTAAAATCATCACCATCTGTATTAAAGCAAATTAGTTCCTCTGATAAATATAAATATAACTAAACATTTTGAATATATTTTTTAATTTGTAATAAAATAACAGTTAACTTTTTCTAAATAAATAACTTTAAAAAAGTGTTTTTTTTTTTTTTCCAATTTCCAATGACTCCTGTTTAATTGACCAAAATAAACAAATGTCCCGTTTTGAGTCAAAAAATAAATGGTCACGTTAGGTATACCGCAAGTTCAGAAATTATCGACAGCCGTCAAGCAATCGAAATTTAGCGGCCGAAAAAAGAAGCGAACTATCGCATTTTCTCCTCTTGGAATGCTTGGAATAGTAAGTTGCGAAACTGGTTCTGCGAGACTATGAGTTTCGTTATAGCGCCATCTGGTGAAGCGTTTGGAACTAATATCGCAAGTTGAAATTGAGCTTGGAATAACCCCCCCCCCAGACCTTGTCCATATTAAAAGCTAGTATATTTTGGATCAAATTTATACTTTCTAAGACCTTTTAAAAAAATGCTAGAAAGGAATAATTTCTTTTGTGAATAATGTGGTTTAAATCAACTCAAATGGAAGTTAAATTTTCTTATGGACGTGCGAAAGGGGGACTTGCAAATCCTTTACAACAGATATAAAAATATACGAAGGATTTAAAAGTGTTTAAAAAAAAAAAAAAAAAAGCGTAGAATCACCTAGTAAAGTGAAATGCCAAACTGGCACACTTAAGTGTAGTGATGAAAGTTGGTAGTTATGGGAACAACTAACTCGGTGTTCCCAATTTTTAAATGTCCTTTAACTCCTTAATTTTCATTTTAAAAATTAAAAGGCCCTTGAAAGTACTTTAGTTCAAAGTCCTTAATTATCAGTCGCCAGCCTATTCTAATAACTTGGTCCTCCTCTCGCTTTTATTATAAATCTCAGGCGTGCAACTGTTTCTTCCAATTTTTGATAAAATGTTTCAGACCCATATTATGCTAAAAATGCAGTTTTCCATGAATTTGCACCATAACTGCACCAATTTGCGATTCTGCCAATCTTCTCACATCAAGGGATCCTAACCTTTTGCTCATTAATGTTATTTACTTTTGTAGCAATTTGACCTCTGGTGTGCATTAAGATCTACTGTATTTTTCAGATCATTTTATTTTTGAAAACAGATTTGAACCATGTAACAGAAGATCATGATGAAAATTTAAATTGATCATTGAAACATATGAAGAAAGTGTTTCGTATCATCGAAATGTTTGTAAAGCTCAGTTCATGCTTATCAGCGACAAGTCATCATAATTTGCTTGGGAACTTTATTAATGCTTTTTTAAATGGATTCTAGCAATTCTGGGGGTGAAATCTCTACCCTCCTGGATACGGCCCATGAAGGCTGTATAGTTAAAGCAAGAGTCAAGTACATTAGATGCAACTGTTGATGGCAGAACTAGGTTGACTTAAGCATAGGCGTAACTAGAGTTGGAGAAAGGGGGGGGGGGTCACCCTAAAAATGTACAGATTAAACACCAATACGAAGTGTAAAAGAGTTGAACATTTACAAGTTATAAATACATGTCTCTAAAGATATACTCCGTGTTTATTTCAGGCATCTCCCGGGGGGGGGGGGGGAAACTACCCCCTCGGAGCAAGTCAACTCCTCCCTCCCCCCCCCCGGGGCAAAAAAATTCAGATCAAAAGTTTTAAAAAAAGAAAGAAAAGAGAAATTACGCTTTTAAGACACTTTACTTTCAGGGAAAGGACATTGAACACTATCACGAGCGACACCAAAAGCAACTTAAAAGATATAAGACTTTATTTTGAAAAAAATTGCGGGGTGAGAGCAACCAAACTCCTTTCTGTTTCCTCTAACATCACCAATGTATCCCGAAATTGCATTGCTAGGAAGATTTCAAAAAGTTTCCTTCGAAGAACCCTCGGAGTTAGCCTAAGCATTATAAATGTAAGACCAGTTACAAAAATTTAAGTTGCAGAAGACCCAAATACCCACTAACTTCACCAAAGATCTAAACATACATCTACTATATATACATCAAAAAGCTATCATATATGTAATAAAATTCATATTAACATCATTTCTAGTCATATATATCTATATATATGTATATATAAAGGGTATGATTTTGAAGCATACACTGCCCTTCCTAATTCTTAACATGCTCCCCCTGCTCCGGAGCCAAGGCAGTATCCAGAATTTTTTTTCGGGGGGGGGGGGGGGGCAGACTTCGACACCTGTAAAGCAAAGTTTTAGGGAGGAATATATAATACTTTGCAAAAGATTTCTGGGGGGCTGCCCATGGGTCCCTCTTCCCTCTGGATGCGGCCTTCATTCACAAAAACATTAAACATTCCTTACTAGATCTATTAGTTTATTTTTAAATTCAAACGCAATAGAAAATTCAATATTTAGCGCTAAGCAATCTTCTATGTCCAGGCATTCATAATATTAAAACCGGGAAATAGTCGAATTTTAGAGAAAAAAATCCAAATTCCCCTACAAAAATGCTCATCCCCACAATAAATTTTTAAAAAAATTGTTAAATTTGTAGCAAAACATACCTCAGAAGTGGAAGCATCTGAATCAAATTTTCTTTTCTTTTTGGATGACGAACGTGTCCATCGCTGAAGTGCAAACATTATTATGTATCGAAAATAATTAAAAATTTAGCTAAAATATAAATAATACTTGATTGTAATTCAAAATGCAGCATTAAACCGTAGCAGTGAGATTGGAAACGTTGAAAGGATGATTTCTAGAGTCGTAATGCAATCAGTGATGGACCATAATAAGAAAAAAAAAAACATTTAAAATATAAGAGATGAGAGAACATCTGTAAATGAGAATGCAATGCAAATACAGTTCATCAGTTTTCTAATCGGCTCATCTACAAAAAAGATTTTACCAAAATGGGTTTTTGGACAGGAAGTCATAAATAAATACAAACTGCTCTTTAAGTTTCTTGATGAGCATAACTTCCTGGCTTGAGGGTTTAACCCATTAGGACAATTTTTGGCCAGGGGTCCTTCATTTTCAGACCCCCGCGCACAACACCGGTTTATCAGAAAACAAAACTCCATCACAGTAGGGCATATTTTCCACGAAACTTAATACTTGTGCGATTGTATTCCCAAATTGCTTCCTTTGGGTAAAAAAGACATCAAGAAGGAAAGAAAACCCTCTGGAGTGATTGAAAGCAGGGCCTTATTAAAGAGAGAAGGGCTGGCTCATGTCGCGAGAAGAGCTTTGGGGGAATGAAATCCGTGGGTTTCCGTGACGTCACTGTGGAAGCAAGTGAGGGATTCATCAATGTTTTTTAATGGGAAAAAGAAGTTATTTCCTTCATATTTTTGGGCATGAAAGCTTAATAAATTTATTTTTCAAGTTATATGAATTATCTTACGTCATATTCCTTGCTATTAGTGTATATGATGCGATTATGTTTTATAAGAATAATTTTAAACTCGAATGAAAATTAAGAAGCAAACATTGATTGATTTATGAGTGACATAAAAATGTAAACATTATGAAATAAAACCAGGGTTGAATACAAATTAAAATTATTTTATGACTAACAGAAATGATAATGTATTTGAGATATTGAATTCGTTAACTGCTCGAAAAATCTTTCCCAGATTTGAAAATGGATTCTTCTTACTCATTTACTTTTTAAATATTTTTCTTATCAGAAATTGCTGAAGACAGAGGTTAATTATAAATATAAAAGCAATTTTATATTAATAATGTATTAGTAATACTGTAATATTATTATAATGTATTAGTAATAATGTATTAGTAATTTACAGATAGTAATTAAAAATAGCAACATATAGAAACTATAATAGTTATAACAAGCTGTAATAATGCTAACAGAAAGGAAATGTTTACATTTCCAGAATGTAATGGAGCACGTAATTAAAGATTATGAATTAATGTTTACATTTGAAAACTTTTTAGACAAGAGTGTAGCTGTCAGTATTTTCAACATATATTTCATAATGAGACATTAATTTTATGGTTCACTATAAGTAATATTAGTATTAAATACAAATCATAACAACTCGAATTAAGGAATAGTTAAATACAAATAATATCATTCAGGTACAGGTATACTCACGAGCGGGGCTCATGGCGCAGAATGCGTCATTGAACATTTTGGCGGGTATGGTATTTTAGTCTTTTTTTTTTTTTATGTGGGGCGCCATCACTCTTAGGGGGTGCGCTCCACTGCTGAGGGGCGCACCGACGGGGGTAAGTGAATGAGACCTCTCGTCACAAGTCTTTTCTACTATGCATGCTATTACTAATAATGAATATGTATATTGAATACCTTGACCGAAACTTGGTCCTCCCCTCCAAGTCAAATTCTGCATTCGGTACAGGTAACATGTTTTTTTTTATGCAATAGCAGCAAAAAAATATCTATAGAATATTAACCGAATGACTTTTTCTCTTTGGATGTTACTATCATTTATTTAAATTAAATTTTTTTAAAAATATGAGCTCATTAAAAAAAATAATTGCGAAGGCATTGGTGGTAAACAGAAAGCTCTCGTGGCATTGTTTGTCGGATTGAATCATGGCCACGGCATATATATTATTGTTTGGTATAGGACTTTAAGCTGTTGCCCCCCCCCCCCCCCCAGCGATCCATGCATTGGGACACTTCATGCTATATCTGTCTAACAAAATACAAGTACACGAGATGATCAATGGTCGGTCGTCTGTGTTAAAACCAATACACATAAAAGTATTTATAAAAGGCCATAAAAAGCAAAAATGAAACATCAAAATGTATAAAATGTACTAAGAGATAAAACACATTTATATAGATTTTGTAAAATAAAGAAAACATGTCATGACTCCATATGAAATCCACAGGCTAGGAAGCCGTGCTGTAAACATACAACTAAGCCAAAATACAATGCAATCGGCTTTAGAATGCTAATTAAAATTATTTTATTAATCTAAAAGGAAAAGATATTCAAGTCATCAAATACATAATTACTTTTAAAAATCTTAACTTACATTTAGAAATAATATTGCAATAAAATTGAATAATGCGTTTTAAAAATGTGAGAAAAATTAAAGAGCTCTTCTAAATGTTTTCAAAGTCATTTTACAACATGAATTTTTAAACTATAATAGCTCACTTTTGATTAAAAAAAAAAAAAAAAAGATTAATTTTAACGTTAAGATTCTTTATTTCTGCATTATTCTGGATTTATTAATAGTTTAATATATTTTTTGTTGGGTTCTATGAAAGTGAAAACCAGGAAAAAGCGATTACATCTTTATTCACATTCGGGAAATTACATGAGTTGGTTATTTTGTGACTTTTCAAAGATGAAATATTCAAAATTATGCTTTCTTTTATAAAATATATAATTGGAAATGGAGTTAATAAAAATATTTTTGATTAGTTGTAGAAAAATTCCTGATAATCTTTCAACAAAACAATGTAAATATGAAAATTGAACACGCGAAACACATTAGAAATAGGGAAACTTTAGCCACTTGCTTCCGCAACGACGTCAGAGACCGGTTTTTCTCCCCCTTTCTGCTAGTTTTCGGCAAAACTGAAAGATCAAAGAGATGAGCCAGCCCTTCTTCTTTCCTATGGCCCTGGATTGAAAGGATCTCTGTTTTTCTGTGTGTGGTACAGTGTTTGAAGCCACCTTTCGCTGTAAAGCCCCCCCCCCCTCCCAAGGTGATAAGGGGGTTGATTATAACCAGATGAAAAGCCCTCTTTATTATGAGCTGCATAATTTGGTCATGATCACAACCCTTCAGAGAAAGAGGAAATAAAATCATATGCATAAGTTAAATTTTCTTAGGGAAAAAAATATGCTTTGCAAGGCCGTAGCCAGAAATGTTTTTGTGTGCCTAAATGTGCCTAAATAAGTAAATACCCAATAGGGAGGGTTTGAACCCCCAAACCCCCCCCCCCCCCCCGGTTACGCCTATGGCTGCTTTAAATATCATAAAGCCCATGATACGAATGGTATTATTTTTTCTCTTCTTTACATTAAAATGCATGTTTCACGCTTACATAATTTTTTTGGAGGGGGGTTTGCCTCGCCGAACTTGGAAAGTAGATCTTCAGTCAGTTTAGGTTGCCGACCGCTGCTTTAAATATTATAACGCCCATGATACGAATGGTATTATTTTTTCTCTTCTTTACATTAAAATGCATGTTTCACGCTTACATAGTTTTTTTTGGAGGGGGTTTGCCTCCCTCCTTTGGAGGGGAGGCAAACCCCCCACTGTTTTTAGGTATTCTAAAATGGGATGAACTGAATGTGCAAAGAGAGTGCAAAAGAAGTTTTCATAATACGATTGAGAAGGAATGAAAAGTTATACTTCCATCCAACAGCAAATGACCTCAAAAAAATGCCGCATTCACTTTCACGCCCTTGTTGCCAAACGGGAGTTTCAAGACAACGAAAATTCCAATTGTATTGTTTTGATTTGCGTTCGAATCGAGCTTCTTATGCTGCCCACCTTAACTAGGCCAGCAGTGGAGGGAAGGAGAACGGGTGGCGGGAAGGTTACCTGAGTGCTCGGAACAGCCGGATTAAACGGAATACCGGTTTACACCCAATCTAAAAGAAAGTTGGACAATGAAAAAGTGTTGAACCTTTCATTGCCTCTGACCAGATCAACCAGTTCCGTAGGGATGCGATAGAAGAGACGTGGATAGAAAACTGCAGATTGTCGGGCATCTTTGGTCAAAAGTATTTCGAAACTTCGTCGTATATGGAAATATGAAGTGCGCTATTTATTATTATTGATTTAGCATGAAAATTTGGGCTTTATTTGCTTGCAAATAAGGGAGCAAACAAAATAACTTTATAACAAGGTATCAAACATGCAAGAAAGATAATCAGGAGTCAGTTAATCAGGGCCCCGGCTGGACCATTACTCCCAATGAGGCCTTTGTTCAAATTTTTTCTGATGGATAAAATTAAAACACACACACGTATATATATATATATATATATATATATATATATATATATAAAGGTCAGTGGCGTAGCTAGACCCCCAGTGACGGCCACTGCTACATGTAGCCTAAAATATGAATTTTCATTTAAAAAAATAACTGCGTGTCTCTTTTTTGAATGCACCTTTTGATTTCTCCATATTCTAACTGCAAAATTATGAATTCAACAACTGAAACTTTAGTTCTGGATGATATTTCACCACAACCAGGAGTAGATGGGGGCATACCAAAATTGCGACAAGGGTGGAGGCCCCTAGTTAACCTGATGGTGTTTTTTTGGTTTTTGTTATTCAATATGGAATGCGTGGGGCACATTTATTCTGAGGCACTCTGCACCATAAAATATCACAAAATAAACTAAAAACTGATGCATGAGCGTAGCCGTTGAGGATTTTGTCCGTTAACTCAATCGGACCAATTAACGAGGAAAAATAAAGTGTAAATAGGAATTGAACATTTTGCTTTTAGATAGCAATTGATAGTTTTAAGGGGACGTGTTAACTTTTTGACAGTTTTTTTTCCATTTAAGATTTTTTACTTGTTTCGTTTCATTTGTATATTATGAAGTATTATTGTTCACCACAACTATTTTCATATGAAAAACCAAAAGTCAACTAATAAACAATTTTAAAGTTTATTACTGCTTTTTTTTATTTTAACGATTTTACATTTTTTTCTTCTAGTTCAGTTATAGATTTTTCTTTACCAAAATGTTTTTAAATACGTATGCTTTTCAACTTTAGCGATGGATTTTGCTACTAATGAAATAGTTTTTGAGAATTTTTTTTAAAAAAATTACATTCATGGTTAGAATACAGAAAAAAATGGTTTTGTTAACTTTTCATTTAAAAAAAAAAAAAAAAAATTTCTCAACATGTAGCAAATCCATCCCCAATTTTATCAAGCACATCATATTGAACGTACAAAAAAAGTTTAAAAAAATCAAGTTCCTACATATCCAGAAGTTTTATCCCTTTAAGTAGTACGATTTTGTAAAAACACACGAACTGAGAAAACGTAGTGTGAAGAATACAAAACTCTACTAAACCATTAAAACATTTATACTTATTTCTCTACTACATTTCCTTTGATCGTATCGCTTAAAAATTTTGCTCAGTTATACTAATAAGAGTCAAATCACATTTTAAGCAAAAAAAAAAAAAAAAATGAAAAATCGGTATTTTCATCAATTTTTGCCATTTGAAAGGTGCCAAGTCCCCTTGAAATAAACTACTTTCGCTATAATTAAATCAGTCTCAAGCTTATTATTAATTATAAATCTCAAAATTATCTCCAATACTAGCAAAATTTAGAATAAATTCGTAACATATTAGGCGTTAAGTAGGTCACATTTCCCTATAGAAGAGATGTTAGGGACCGTTCATAAATGATGGTCCCGCTTTTCCCCCATATATTTGACTCCCCTGCCCCCTTTGTCACAAAATGTCACACTTCAATGGGCCCCCCTACCTCCCTTTGTCACATGTCATGCTATGTTGCATAAGCATGATGTCACACTTCTTTTTACCCCTCCTCCCCCCTCGAAGCGTGATATCATTTATGAATGATCCCTTAGATATTGTTACAGTCTTTCTTCTGTTGTTACTCATCCATGAATCAGTGTCGTCACTATTGATGGATTTTTTCGAAGACCTGATTACAGATCCGTCCAATGATTGAACTTGAAATTTTGTATTGAGCAGCACAAATTTCTCTTTCATGACTTTGTCGTGTTGAATAAAATGTCGCATGAAGCACTGAAAATCCCGCCGAGTTAACCAAACTAATTAAATGTTCTCCTAGGAAAAACGAAAAATGGACGAACTGAATTGTAATAACAATAACAGCACGAGAGTCATGGCTACCAAAGTACCTCTTTTTGCGATGGCACAGCTCCCAACCAAATTAGTTCTTTTCTTCTTAAGGGGGCACTATACCTACTTCCAAATTTTTTTTCGTTTAACAGTCGAATAAAAAATATTACCTGCATTTAATTCCAATTATGATTAGAAATGATATTTGAAAGTAGAACTTCATTGTGATCATCCATTAATTTAAAATTTTTAAAAAATTCACTTTTTTTATTTTTAAAATTTTTTTTATAACTTTCTCAATTTTGTCTTTTTTCAAAAGATTTTTTCTTTGTAATACTTCCCAAACATTCTAGAATAAAAGCATGGAATTAAACTATCTGAAACTTAGTTGAATTTTAACAATTTTTTATGTTAAAAAGTCAGAAAAAAAGACAAAAAATTCAAAATTTCAATTTTAACAATTAAATAAAAGCAATTTACAAAATTCAGGGTCAAACCCATGCTAATTTTTGTTGAACATACTCCGTGGTATGCACAGACAAGTTTCAAAGCTGTATTTTTAAATGAAAAAAAGCCTTAGGAATTTTACTACACGTTATTGGTCAAAAATACAAAGCCGAGAAAAATGCGTTCAAAGATTTTAAATGCAGAATGAAAATAGCTAAAATCATTTACGAAAACCGTAATATTATTTGAAGTTTTGCTCACATAGGTTCAAAATTTTGCATGAGGCTTTAAAACAGCTTTATCTGTCGATGTAAGTAATAAAAAAATATCGATAATTTGAGCAATTTTGAGGTACTGTGCCCCCTTAAAAAAATTGTCGTTCTTGATTTCTGAGCCATTATTGTCAATGTACACTCGTCTACTCATCTGCATTGTAGATAAACCTAGACACTGGAATTTGAATCTGTTGCAGACGTTTGCAAAGATTGATGAAGAGTTTCCACTGAATTTTGTGGTACTACTGAGACTAGTTATTTACGGAATACATAAGGGAGAGATACTTTACGCTTCAAGAAAAACTGCAGCATCCACTTGAAGCACTTTCGCATTCATTCATTTTTGTCTTTAATTCCTTAGTAGACATGCCGAACTACAGCTTTGTAGCACTCTCTATGTACACTTGAAGCTTCGCCTCCTGCTCACCTGTAAAAAACCTGTCGAGGTTTTTTATAAACCAACGACAGGCACATCTCAAATATGCTTTTGGATCTGAAATAAAAAAAAGACCTCTTGTACAGTTCTATCATCAACCAAAGCGTCTGGCAGAGTGCCAAGAAGAATCCATTCATGTTCAAGGGAAGAACTGCTGGTGTAAGGTATGTGCCGTTTTTGTTCTCGTTCTAGTTTGTTTAGCATACTTGTTTTCTTCCGAACTGATGCTATATGCCAGTTTATAAATTTAGTTGCTTTCAACAAACAGAGAAGCAAACATTCTGATTCGCTTACAAAATAATTGCACCTGCAAAACGAACTTCCCTAAAACTCGAATGGATTCACTTTTCTCTGCCATGCGCAGAAGCGTCCAAAGGTCAAAATTCCGTAGTTGAACTGTACGTTTCATTGTACACTTGATTTATGATCTTTACATCATTCTGCTCAAGATGATCTTCATATCATTATGTTCAAGGATTCCATCCCATGTAATAAATGCAATTTATCAGAAAAATTACTTACGAGGACAAAATCAAAGGTATCATTATCCGAAAAAAAAAAGAGAAAAAAATGCGTATTTTGACATGTTGCTGATGGTGGTGAACACTATTAGGACCGGTGAAAAAGCCACCAGAATGAGAGCTACCATATTATACTTGAGAGAAGAGTTTCTCCAAGCGGATCATTTTATATTCAAATACAAAAACTTGCACCGTGTAGCAACTATAGCACCGGTCTCCCCTAATTTACAACATATTCAATAGTAGCTATTTCAAATTGTCATACAATAAAATTCATTACTCCCATCAAATTTTAAGAAGAGTATATCGTATCTCATTAATTATTATTCTTTAAATTCAAAGTTGGTAGAAAAAATTTCATATTGTATGTTCCCTGTGCCATTTGAAAGTCGTGTTTTAATTAAATTTAAAGAACAGGGTTTTTTTTTTTTTTGCACTTATATATTGCAGATTCATTTGATATAGTGACCTTTTGATATAACGACCCAAATAGTGACGCCCGTATGGTGTCGTTATAATGAGAGTGAACTGTACTTCAAGGAAAAGATGTCATTTAATAAATATATTTAGTAATTCATTTATTTTCTGATAATTGTAACGAAATTTACGAAGCCTAAGAACAGTAATTTTTCTACAATTACCTTCATGAAACAATACATATAAATATTAGAATATAAATTTTCTAGCACAGTTTCTAAAACTAATAGTCTACATAATGTATTGGTTGTTAAAATCCTAAAGTACAACAGAGCATACTGCCGGCGTTCAGGTAAAAGTCATTAAAAGTTTGGTTTTTAAGCACGCGCCCTGCTCCATCTCACGTCTCACCACCCATGCTTCTCAGAAGTCACAAATTTTCTAATGCGCGTGCTCCAGGCATAATAACGATGTCTAGAGCATGCGCAAATGTGCATGAGGCGTCAGGACGGTCTGTTTAGTTGATGTCTAGTAAATTGACACGAAGAAGAAGGAAAAGAAAATGACTGACCATTACAATATATTGAAATTTGCAATCAGCTATTTCATGATGCATAATTTAAAAGTTCCATAGGTAAACCTACTCTAGGGGCTAGGGGGTTTGTAAAATGATTTAAATTTTTTTTTTCGTAACCTTGCTAATATCTCAAAATTATAGTTATGAACTATGTGACATTTACCAGAACGCCGATGATATTGTGTCAAATTATGCTTTTGAATTTCAATAACTCGCTGGTAAGCATTTAGAGAAAGAGCGCAATTGCATTCATTTTGTTCGCAATAAAGTCAATATAAATAAATAAACACTTGAATAAGATGACATGAATATAAGTTTACATTAAATTAAATGTATCCTTCATCATGACCAAATATGTCTTCCTGGCTAAGTATTCCTTTTCTTTTCCAGCGTTGAATGCCTTGAAGCGTTTCCGAGAGACGAATGGCTGACTTCCTTCGGTTTCCATTTCATACGAGTAGAGTTGAGCGGCACGTGAGGATTAACGAAAGCTTTCTCCCAGAGCGCGAAAAGAGCGTGTTCGAAAAGTGTTTTTGAATTGTGCTCCGGTGTCTGAAGTTAACTCCATTTTCGTTGTAGTTTGTGCTATGTGAATAACATTTGAAAAATTAACAAAACTGATGTGGATATGACTTGAAAAGTTCAAAATGTGATTTTTCTTTCAGCTGTGATATTTCAGGTTCCTTCGTATAATCGTTTTATGTTTTAGGTAAGTCAATTTAATATTTTACCATAGTGGGATATATTTATATAAATATATATGTATATATAAGAAAAAAGAGAGAGAAAAAGAGTAACACTGAAGTTTTTTATTTCCTAGTGTAATTTTATTTTCAATTTAATGATTCTTTGATAAACTAAACTCAGTGCCGCGCAAGTCCATGAGGTCCAAGGCCTGCTGTGCCCCTCTCAGCATAGGAAACCGAGAGCCCTGAATTTAAAAAAAAAAATACATGTTTTGGACTTTTAAACAGTAGTTCGGCAAACATTTTAAAGTATATCACTATTATTATTGTTTTTAAAAACTATTAATTACTTATTTGTTTACTTATTTAATAAATTTGCAATAACGTTTTAAGTAAAACTCGAATCAAGCCAAAAACTATATTAAAAAAAAGTTTTAATAGTTTTTGTTTATTATATGTTTTTCTTCAACTGATTTGATGCACTTCGAAATGAACAACTTCGACTCTTAAAATTTTGATTTTAATTGATTTGGTCAATCGAAAGTAAATTATAAATCTAAATGAAATGAAGTAAAAAGAGCAAAAGTTGTGGAATAGAAATGAAAATGGGTTATTGGAACAAACACAAATATATGTTTGTAATCCTTAATAACTCTAATAGCTTTCAATTACCTTTTTAAATGTTTTAGATTCATCGTGGCTTTGTCTTTTTCCTTTTTCTTTTTTTTTCTTCATTCATTCTTTTTAAATTTACTTTTAGCGAAAGGAGAGTTACATTATCGTGTATTAAACATAATTTGGTCTTAAATTGTTTAATAAATTTTGCGTTCTTCTATCTTGCTATGAGCTTTTTCTTTTTCTTTCTTTCTTTTTTTTTTAGGGAAGGAGAGTTACATTATCGCTTATTAAGCATTATTAATTAACCTTTATATGTATCTTTTACGAAAAAAGAAACCCGACGACTCTATGAAAACAACACATTTAATGCAAAAGGGGTTGAGAAGTAATTTCTCAACCCCTTTTGAAGGGAATCCCTTTTGAAGGGAATTTGGAAGCAGTAGCTTCCAAACTGGGTGTCGCGGCGAAATATAGGGATGGTACGAGGCGCTATCAAGTCTTTGTTTCTAAGCAGACAAAAAGTTAATACTTAAAGTACTTCGTCAATTTCAATTTTCAAATATAAGTTATAATCTTTGTTTTACGTTCTTGATTACTTTACTTATTTCTGAAACTTTTGTTAAAAATCGTAAGTATACAAGTATGTTTATACATATACATATATCATCCCGGAGAGATACTTTTCTCTACTAGACCCCTACCTGTTAGCCGAGGCCTTAGGACTGCTTGCGCACGGGGCGAGGTAGTGGGGTCCACGGATTTTACATGAACGTATCCCCAAGTGTACATGGTGGGTCTTCAGCGGGTATCGAACGCGCGACCTTCCAATGGAAGTCCGACGCTCTGACCACTAGGCTACCACGGCCTCCCCGGAGAGATACTATATGACACTGGTGTGATGGGAAAACCTTGTCATCCAAGGTTGCCGTGGCTTGGAAAAGTTTAGGAAACTTTGTACTAGGGGAAACGGAAACTAATGTATCCGTGGGGGTGGGGGGGGGGGGATCAGACAATTAAGGAACTGCTAAATACTCTTAACCAACCTTGGTTGACCATCCGAGAACATTTGCAAGCAGGTTGGTAAAATATGCAGAGCTGTCCGCATAATCTGCCCGAAGAAAGCAAAGTTAAGCGATTCACCACATTCAACTTATTGCTTAAACGGCACAACTCGGTATCCTTTTCTGTTCGCTTCGTCGCTGGAGATGAAAAATGAGGCCTCTATGATAATCCCTAACGCAAAAAGGCAGGGCTCTCTTTGAATGAATCGGCACGAAGTACAGCTAAGGGGCCGTTCATAAATGACGTCATGCTTTTTTCCCATATAATTGACTCCCCTCCCCCCTTTGTCACAATATGTCACACTTCAGCGGAACCCCCTCCCCCCCTTTTTCACGCGTCACGGTATGTTGCATAATACATGATGTCACACTTCTTGTTACCCCCTCCCCTCCCCTTGTCACACTTTGTCACAATTTCCCGAACCTCCCAACCCCCTCGAAGCGTGACATCATTTATGAATGATCAATAAGATAGATTTGTATCCAAAACGATGAAAAAAATGTAAAAAAGCTTGTATATGTTTGGTGGAGCATTCGTTGAATCGTTCATTTTGAAGTGCTGATACCTTAATTAATTGTGAGTGGAACTTTTACTGTGAGCAGTTTCATCGAGTAAATTAATCTTTAGTTGGAAAGTGTCTTGGTATTGTCAACCGAAGAAGCAGTATTCTGCAACAAACCCCTTTTTCTCAACAGCAATATTTTCTCAAAAATCTGATTTTAAACTTCAGAAATGTAACTGCTTAATACCAGATGCGAACTTCTCTCAATTCGTAAAGTCAATAAGGAATTAAATAAAATTTTTTAAAGAAATGAATTATTTATATGAAGAATTAATGATTCGATCACAAAACACATAATTTAAAAATATTCATTAACAAAGCGGGGAGTGGGTGTAAGAAAAAATGCATACATACTAACATAATTTATGAAATATATTTAATTAATATTTAATTAGCTGAATTATATGCTTATTACATAAATAAGAATCGTGTAAGTACATTGGCAAAATATGTGTTGGTGCATTATGCGTAAAATTCCAGCGGTGGTTTTTAGGGGGCCCAGGGGTACCCCTCCCAAAGGAATAAACGAAACTTGTAACTATCCCATTAAATAACTTTTTAATTTTTTTCTGTTCCTGATTGGTATTGCTTAGTAATGATAATAAACAAACAAAAACTCTTATGAAAACACAATTATGAAAAATTTTACGAGGGAGAACCACTTGATACTCCAGAAATTATTCCTGTGGCCACCCCTGGTTACCTCTCATGCACTCAAAATTTTTTCTCCATGGACCACTTGTAGGTTGTAATAGACACATGGGGATTCATGTGAACAACTAAGCAATAAAGCACAAAAAATAAATACTTTATTGTTTGTTATTTGAAAACAGCTTTAAATATTTTACTTGCTTCCCAATCATTTTTGCGACGTGACTACATTTTTAACAACTAAGCAACTCGTGACCCCATTTTTTTATATTTACACACACGCACTTTAACACAAGTATTTTGTCAAAAAAAAAAAAAAAAAAAACGACTCCTTTGATTCCAAGCTGTTTCTGAATCCAACACTTCTGTGTAAATGTGTTCATCTTATACCCAAAAGGACTAAAAAAAGGAAATTTACAGTGGTGTTAGACTGAAAGATTGCATTTTAAGCCTACTTTCCCGCAACAGTAAGTCCCCTAAATGAAAACACAGCAAATGAATTTGTACTGGAAAGCGTGAATTTTGTATATTAAAACATGATCAAATAAGTAAACAAGAAGTTCCGTCTAGAACTAGAGGCGTGTACTTTTCCGTATGCACCAACATTGTATTTATAATGAAGCTATCTATCTTTCTCCTTTAGTTTAATTACCTCAAATATACCTTTTCAACGGTTAGTACACATTTATTCTCTCATTCCTTTATGCACTCACTCATTCATGTATTCATTCATTCATTCATTTATTCAATCATTCTTTCCCTCATTCGTTTATTCATACATTCATTCAGGAATATCCGTAGAAATCCAGATCATAAAATTGTTTTGTTCTGGATGAATTTCGTATTTGTGCATGTTCTACGTCTTAAGATCCTTCCGATTTTGTTCCAAGCAAATACGTCTGTTAGATCAGGATTTATATGGGATTCAAATTTCCAGTAGGCGCTAATGATATATTTTTTTTGAACTGTTCAAAATTGAACAAAAAATGTTCAAATCAAAAAATATTTCACGTCAAGAGCTCCTTCAAATAAACGTGTTCACAGAAATTTGGATTTATGCCCAGGGTTTGCGTTGTTTGTTTCCGATTTCCTCATAGGGCGATAATGTTAAGATTTTTTGAACTGTTCAAATGTGAATGATGCAGCTCATCCAGAACTAAAAGTGCCGATTTTCGCATGAAATTTTTTTATCTGTATTTTTAAAGATATTTCTGAATGAATGAATGAGTAAATGAGTGAGTGAATGGATGGATGAATAAATTAATGAGTGAATGAATATGTATAAGAATGGAACTAAACTTGGTACCACACCTGGACCCTGGACCCTAATGGAACGTAGTACTGATTAGTTTTCCGGGGTAATCTCGTCACGAGGAACGACTAAATTGACCGTTTTTCTCGTTACGCGTAACTGCTCTCAAGAAATAATGGAAAGATTGAAACAAAAATTAGTTGTCGCTTTATAATGAAAGAAACACTGCTATTTGAATTTTTCCGTAATTTATTTGAATGTATTCAAATTTTCTACATCATTTGAATATTTTTCGTATATTATTTGAGAATGTCACAGTGTTATTTGGATATTTTTCGTATATAATTTGCATATTTCTCTATATTATTTGAATATTTGTCGTATATTATTTGAATATTTCTCTATATTATTTCAATATTTCTCTATATTATTTGAATATTTTTCGTATTTTTTTTGAATATTTCTCTATACTATTTCAATATTTTTCGTATATCACTTGAATATTTCTCTATATTATTTGAATATTTTTCGTTCATTTCTTTTTTTTAAATATTTTTGATCGATTTTATTCTGGTCGAATATGGCAAAAATGCAAAAATTATCTGGTGACATGACAATTTCTTTGTAATTTATGTCACTAAGTTTAGCACAGAACATTTCAAAATGATATTCAGTGCAAGAAAGAGTCCTTTTGTTATTTGGTAAAGTTTTTTGATTTAAAAATAGAAACTTATATCGACTTTATGAGAAGTGCTTTTGTGACTCCATTTTGAGTTCCGACCCACAGGTTGAAAACCCCTGCTTTAAAGCCTTTAAATTCTTCTATCTAGACATTAGACTCTCAAATTGCATTTTGCTGATGTTCCAAATCTGATTTAAGATAATGAATGCTTTCTTCAATGCATGCTTTCTATGTCAAGTATAATTATTTTAGCAGACGATGGACTTCCTGCTCGACAATTACAAAACAAAAATCACAACCAGTTTTTAAATCACAAATTTTAATTAATTCCAAATATTTCCCATCTGTTATTAATAATTGCCCATTTTCTCATTTATTGAAGCCCAAAGCGGAGAAACCGCATTCTCGTTGGCGAAGAAAGCAAGTGGAAGGTTATTTTTTGTTGGTTTTAGCCTCGCTTTGTTCAGTTATAGAGTGTTTGCGGCATCAGATTGTAAGAAGCTGTTTGCTTTAGTATAGATTGAATGTAAGGAAGTGGGGTATTTTTATTTCATTTAGCGCCTGCCCTTATTTCAGGGGCATGAACAAAATTTTATATTCTGTGAGTTTATGTTATGGACTATAAAACTTTGCGAACTAAAGTTTAATTTATATTCATCCGGGTGAAAAAATAAAACAAATAAATGAATAAATAAAATAAAACTAAAAAAAATAAATAAATAGAGGCAGTGAGAAGCAAAGAGATGAAAGTGACCCCCCCCCCCCTCAAAAAAAAAAAAAAAAAAAAAAAAAAAAAAACGATTGTAAGACGCGTTGAAAGTTTGGATCTTTATCCTCTTCAGACCCCAGAAATAAGCACAAACAATTTTGACGCAATTTTTTGGTTCTCTGATTTAAAAAATGATTGCAAAATAAAATAACTAATTTTTTTTTTTTTTTGCATTTTAATTAATAATTAGCTTAAATACTAATTAATGCCCAATTTCCACGTTTTCCATGCTTAAAACGAAGTAAACTATCTGTTGATTATTTTCAAAAACGACTGGGTTTTTTCGCTTACAAATTGCACAAACAATAGTTAATAAACAGTATTTTAAAATGTACCCAATTGGGTACACTTGGAATGAAGAGGGGATGGGACCTTTAACCACTTAACGCACTTGACCGTGTCTGACATGGGAGAAAGTTACCGGAAAGTTTGCCTATGCCCGTCCGTTATTTTATTTCTAATGCCCGTCTGAGCTCCGTTTACACTTTGTTTGTATAGTATATTTTTCTATGTAACTTTTTTCCCACTCCCCGCTCCCTAGTCATCCCCCACAACCTGAAATTGCAAAGAATAACTTACACTATAACAGTTTTTCAGAAAAAACTCGCGCTTTAACGGATTAATACTATTTTTTTCTAAATCACGTTGAGGGCCAGAGCACCTATTAGAACTATCACTAACATCTCTTGCCCCACGATACAGAATGGTGTTTTCCCTATCATTTGCACTAGTTATCTTCAAATTTTTGTCACTTACATCCCTTTGCTTCTAGGTGCTTCAATACATAAATAATGATAATAAAAAATAAATAAATGAGAACCCGCTAATTACTAAGCTGCAGAGTTACTCAATCAAGTTGCGGTGGCTGTTGCAGATGGAGAGGCATAATGATCCGAACTTGGAATTTTATATTTTTTACAAAACGTTTAGCAGTCACTTTTCCTTACTGCAAGTTTTATTAGAGTGTAAAGTACGTTTGGAACATTTTTATCCAATACTTTGAGTTCGGTATCGGTAAAGGAAATAAGGGAAACTTATTTTTATCTGTTAAAACCACTGTCTGGTAAATGCTTAGTTTTTCTTAAATATCTTATAAGTCATCCTGGTGCCTGAATTATATGAAAAGAAGTACTTACAAATGTTGTTCAGAATTGGTACAGATAATGCTGTTCTTTTAAACTAACAATAATTTTGTGGCTTTACTTTTATAATAATATATACAGTTCTACCACCAACCAAAGCGATCTGCCTGGCGGAGTGCCAAGATGAATCCATTCATATTCAAGGGAGGAACTGCTTATATAAGGAAAGTGCCGTTTCTGATCTCGTTTCTTTTCGCTTAGTATACTTGATTTCTTTCGAACTGATGCTATATGCCAATTTATAAATTCAGTTGACTTCAAAAAACAGAGAAGCAAACATTCTGATTCGCACGCTAATAAACGCACCTGCAAGACGAACTTCCCTAAAACTCGAATGGATTCGTCTCTTTTCTGTCATGCGTAGAAGCGTCCAAATGTCAGAACATCGTTCTTTGCTCGAATTGTACTTTGAGTTCGGTATCGGTAAAGGAAATGAGTGAAAATTATGAGCTTATTTTTATCCGTCAATATCACTGCCTGGTAAATGCCCAGTTTTTTGTAAATATCTTGTAAGTCATCCTGTTGCATGAACTATATGAAAAGAAGTACTCGCAAATGTTGTTCATTATTGGTACAGATAATGCTGTTGTTCTTGGAAAAATGAATACTGATAATAATTTTGTAATAATATATACAGCTCTATCATCAACCAAAGCAATCTGCCTGGCAGAGTGCCAAGCAGATTCCATTCATGCTCAAAGGAGGAACTGCTGGTACAAGGAATGCGCCATTTTGTTCTCGTTCGTTTAGCATACTTGATTTCTACTGAACTGATGCTATATGTCAGTTTATAACTTTAGTTGCTTTCAACAAGCAGCGAAGCAAACATTCTGATTCACGTACTAAGTAAACGCACCTGCAAAACGAACTTCCCCAAAACTCGAACGCATTCTTTGTTTCCTGCCATGCGCAGAAGCGTCCAAATGTCAAAATTCCGTGGTCGAACTGCACATGTATATGTATGTCTGTTGATTGAAGAGCCTTTGCCTCTTGGAGAAACTTATTTGAAACGACATGGCATGGGCATAATAAAAACATTGAAGTTTAGTCATTAAGTTTACGAAGCGTGATTAATTACGAAGCGTGTTGATTTTACACAACATTCCAATCATCGTCATCAATCACGTACATTGCAACTACTCTTAGAAATGAGATCTGATTGTTGCATTTGCTCGAAAATAAAGTCCCATTTGTCTTGTGTCTTTGTTGAAGAAAAATTTGAAACGTTGTTCCTATAATAGTTCACTTTGATTTTTTTTCTATTCATGGATCAATTAAAAAAATGTGAGAATCACAGTGAGTTGGCACATCGATAGTTTAATTTCTTTAATGTGCTCCGACCCTAATGCTATGTTCATTTTTTGTGCCAAACAACAGTTAATTTTGCATGGTAAGGCTGACGCACAAAGCGAATCGTCTCAATACGAACCTAAAATCACATATTCTCTAACTTCAAACAAAGCTTTAAGGTAGAACCCTTATTGTAAATCCGGCATACCAGTCCATTCCCTCTACTTTCCAGAGAATTACTACGAAGTGAAAATTATACTATATTTCTTAAGCAGTTGACAATAAAGTTGGGATAGGATAGTTATTTTTTTAAACATAATTTATAAAAGATAGACAGCAAGTAATGTGCAATTGACAAAAAAGGTTAAAAGTGTGAAAAACCATTTAGATTGCAGGAAAAAGAGCAAGAGTAGGATAAAAAATAAAACGGACAATAATATTGTAATCTTGCGCCCTAGCTGGAAGTCCATTTTCCTTTTTTGCCCCTCCTCTTTTGTACCTATATGTCCTTTGCAGGGCGCTCATTCCAAACTTCGACGCATCGATGCGAAGAGATTGCCGCTACAGAACCGGCCTAGACGTCATCTCTTCGAAAGCGTAGATTCCAAATCCTCCTTCGTTCAGAAGCGTAGGGGGAAAAGGGATTTCGTATCAAACTGGTGTAGCAGCCAATCAAAGCGTTTCTTTGGAGTTCTCAGCACGGTATTGTTTTTAGTTTTTTGTTACTCGTTCTTGAGGGATTTATACCTCATAATTTTAGGAAATAAGGGTCGCCAATTTCAGTTTATTGATACAAAACAGACGCAAAAAAACATTTGCATTCTTAACAAAGATAAAGAATGAGTAAATTTTTTAAAAAAGTAGTAAAAAATAAAAAGTTTATTAGAAATAATAATTTTTATGTAAAAATGAAAAGTAAAACAAAAATTCGTAAAATTTTTGGGGGAAAATATATTAATTTTCCAGTTACAGGAGGATGGGACAGAAACTAGGGAGGAAAGGCGAGGGTTTTTTTTTTTTTTTGCGAAAACTCGCATCAAATTCGGGGGGGGGGGGGGGGCATCCGGTTTCCTCCGTTAATATGCTCACGTCTAAGTCACACCTAATTCACGTCAAAATTTATTACTCCCCCCCTTCTTATATACTAATCTCATATACTTACTGAAATACCACTTCAATTTTGTTTCATGAAAGGTTAAAAAATTTTCCATTTGCATCTGTCATTCCCACAAGTATAATGGAAGTTATTTTTTTTTATTATTTAAACTAAGCAATATTCTTCCGTGCAAACCCTAATTAAGGACTAACGCAAACAGGGGGAATACAATATTTTTTATGCTTCTTGCAGAAAATTTGCATTAAAATTGACAGGGCGTTTACAAAATTTGCGTGATATACATTGACAGGGCGTAAATTTGCTTAATATACATTAACAAGGCAGGATGTTTACAAAACGTGCATAAGTCCCGAACAAGTCACAAATTCGGAAATCGGTCACGAAATCTAAGAATAGATCACGAAAATTTTCCATCCAACGATACCGATCCCCACAGAAGGCATCGGATATCCGGTATTCGACAGATTTTTAAATATTCGGAATCCAATCCGGCCACTGCACGAAATATCCGCTTATCCGGTTGTATAATTTTATTATTAAAATTAATGAATCTGTCATAAAAATTTTTTTGTAAATTACAAACTCAGCACAGTTTTTATGTCTATAGAATACATGTGTATAGAATTTACTAGTTTCAAACATCGGGAATATCCGATCTCCGGCAAAATCAATATCCAATGTGTCCCCGATTGGTCACAAAAAAGTGCGGAAAATGTCACGAAACTTCACTTTGAAAATATGTAGACACCCTGCAGTGCCCCAGGAAGGAGTTCATCGCGCAGACTGCACCATTGACATTTGGAAAGGGGGCAGTTCGTTTTAAGGGCTTTGGGGCCCTTGATCGACTTTTCGACCGACTTAGGGGGTCATAGTTTTAGGGGATGTGCTACCTCTCAGAGTGGGGGGATAGTTGGGCTCCCCTCACATTAACATAATTTCTTAAAAAATATTTTTAAGGTTAAAACATCAGCATTTGGCCATACATTTATACGGCTATTTTAAAATTTATTTAAAGTATGATTAGACTTTAATTATAATTAGAAAAAAAAATTCATGGAAGTAATTAACGACGTTAGTTGCTTTTTTGACTCATAACCTAAGATTAAGCAACAGTGCATAATTTATGGATGTACATAAAAAATTATGCGTTAAAAAAGGATTTCTTTTCTAAAAACAACCTACTTTTCGTTTAATTATGGAATTTTCTTCAGTATGAATATGTAAATATATCTTCACGTTATTCATTAATATAATTTTTCAACTTCTTTTTTAGATTAAAAAATCTGACACATAGAAATTTAGTAATCTGGGGCTTTAAAGATATTTCTAAATTAAAAAACACCAAAAATATGCATAAATTGAAACCATAATTAGTAATAACATATTCATAAAAGAATTAGTTTCTTAAATAGCTTTTGATTGATACACATTGATATGTAACTTTAATTTATGAAAAAAACAAAAAGAAAACTTAATGTTTAAAAGTATTTATTTAATTTATATTTATATTTTTGGGCAAACCAAAATTAATTTATTGATCAAAAATAATTCTCAATATGTATCAAAAACACCATCAAAGAAGGGCAAATACAACGTCCCTATTCGTGTAAAATATTCCTTTTCATATTTCGGCGACTCAACGAACCAATACCCCTAAATCCGAACGACTTCGATGGCACAAGAGCTGTCGAAGAGCGCTTCGATGAAGAAAGCCGCAAAGCAACGATACGAACCACATGGAATTAAAGCTTTCGTTGGTTTCCCTGCGGTCCTGTGAATTTTGCGTTTGCGCCATCTAGTGAGGGTTTGGGAACTACGATTGAATCGATGTGCGCTCACTTGGAATGAGGGCCCTGCTTAGGCGCAAATATTTGCATTTTAAGGCGAGCATTTCTGGTTCCTTACCTTGAGCTGTACGTTTGCTGTTTCTTTTAGACATCTAACCAGTCAAGACTATTTGCAAACATATTTAAACCGCGTTGGATGTTTAGCGACTTGCTCGACCACCTCAAGGAATGTCCTAAAGTTTTAAATTTTATTTTGGACAATTTGGAATAGGTCATTTACAGTTTTGACAAATAATTTCCTTATACTTTCAATATTTTAGGCATACGTAGCTTCAACACACGCAATTCAAAAATTTTCAATTTCATTAAAAAAAAAGAAAATGCATTTAATTGTATAATTATTATTATCCTAATTGCCATTATTTATCATATTATTATTTTTCTTCCTAATAGTGAAATTCGATACTTTTTTAACTGAAGGAATAATCTTCTTAAAGGCTGGTTTGCTTGAAAACAACTTTTGAAATAACTGAGCCAATTGATAAGAAATAGAGTACGATATAAGAGAAAGCAGAAGACTTTTGAAAACCAAAGTAACAAAATCAACATTGATGTGCAAGAAAGTAGGCTCATGTAGGGATAGACATTCCGGCAAGGTGGCGTAGTAGTAAGGCTCAGGCCTCGTACGCCGAAGTTCGCAGGATCAAGCCTGGCACAAGTCGGGGGATTTTAAGGATGCAGAAAATCGAGAGCGCCCATGTCGTATGATTATGCGGCATGTTATCCCTTGAGTATCCGTTTGGCGCGGATACTCTCGGATAAATTAAATCCCTAGTACAGTTTGCATCAATTAGAGCTCAGGTGCCGCTATCTAGGGGGAACTGAGCGTCAAAAATTTCGGCAATGGTACCACGCTCATAGTGGTGCCTCTGAAAGGATTGGTACCAATCTCTGGGAACACACTAGGTCTGCAATGGTTGAGAACCAGTATTACGCAGCCCATTAGAAATACAAATAAAAAAACTTATAGACGAATTTCTTTCTTTATTTTGGTACATATTTCCTGCGCTTTTTGTGAGAAATTAAGAAGAAATGAAGCGTAGTTTTATAAATAAACAAGGTAGATCGAGCAAAGTGTCATTCATCCGAAATTTTGTCAGACAAATTGTTTTATGCCGTTATCCTCTCAAGTATCAATCTTTGCGATTATCAGAGCAAATAATTGAACTGTCACGGATTTAAACCAGAGATTAAAGGTTGTGTATCAATACAATGAAAGCCTTTTTCTTACGGTTACCTTTTGCGAACAATGGAATTAAATGTCATGAAATGTTGGTCGCACTTCGATGGTGAATTGGATTTACATTAAAATGTATGCCTGTGCTTGAGAGCTTCTATTTCAAATATTTATTCTCTTGTTGTTCAATCTTCCGTGATATTATTCATATTCAAATGATAAAGACAGGGATTTGTTTTTGGAAATAAATCCATGTCTTGGAATCAGTATACATTCACTTGACGAATCCTATGCGTTATAACTAGCGCGAAAAATGTACTATTTTTCGAATCACTCCAGTGCGGACCCACCTTTTGATTTTGAAGCGGGTAATTCATAAAACATCAAACACAAATTCGGGCGGGGGGGGGGGGGGGGGGTTGCTAATATGATTTAATGAAGTAAATAAATAATTAATATGTCACGGAATTAGCGCAACGTACATTCGAATTGCGGAGCAAACAGAATTTAAAAGAGTTGATACTCGAATTCAGAGGCAATTAGAACTAGATGACATTTTTTTATGTACGGGTTTCTAAACAAAGGTGTCTTTTGTTGCAGCCAATTTTCTCCAAATGCAGATATGCAAAATAAAATATTACGATTAGTTTTTCAAAAATTTCCGACTTATTTGTTCAAAATGCCGACAAGATAGAAAAATCTGAACTCTCGCTGTGCGTTCGAATTCTACTGTAAACTGTGGATCCCGTCTCGATTCAGCCATACGGGTATTTCGTGTTCAGCCAGTTAAATAAAAATGCACAATTTGGACGGTCGTTTGGGTTATAGTACCAAAATTTTAAGTACCTTTAACAGATTCTATACTCCATAAATTAACATCCTTTTTGCTGATATTTTTCTTTTTTTTTCCTTTTAATCTTGAATTTGTAATCATTTATTCATCACTAAGACGATTTGGAATTTTATGATCGTGGCGCAGGTTTTTCCGAGTTTACATATTTTTCACGTAGTGTACTTTTATCAAACTTTTTTTTCCCTATTAGTTAACTCTTCTAAGTGAATCATGTGCCACCTTTTTTCACATTCAGTGTTACACATAAAAAGCTGTTGCAATATATTGATAAACAAATCTCAAAATAAAACTATTTTTCTGCATTTAGGTATCTGTGATCAACTGTACAGTGTCTGGAGTAGTTAGGAGTCATGGCACCGGTGCCCCGAAGCAATTTGCAGATCTCGGATGAAGAATCGGATGAAGACAACGATGAGAAAACCCCCCTTGTTGAGAATCCCTACGATAGGTAAGATTTTATTTAAAATCCAACTTCTATACAGTGAGAAAAGATTCTTTTCGCAAGCAGTTTTTTAAGTCGCAAATAAGTAAGAATACGGTTAAAGCGGGGGATAGCAAAAAATGGGTGTTATATTATGCAATTTAAGAGAGAGTCGAGGTGTGATGATTTATTGCGTTTTAGTACAGTTACTTTGAGAGTTACATACCAGTTATCAAGCGCTAGTAAAGAAATATGTGACCAGTTTCTGCTGCAGACAAATGGTGGGAAGCCCATCACTTTCCGCCATTTCTTTTTAGGAATATCACATACATGGGAGTAGCTGGGGGGGGGGGGGGGATGGTTGCTGCTCGACGTATCTCAATGCCTCTACAAGTGGCATTGCTCCGTTCACACGAGTGAAAAACGAGTATCGCAGTATCTGTTTCTTCTGTATAACCAGCGCTCTAAAGGATATTTTTGTGTTTTGTATTTTGAAAATATGGGCCGGATAAAGCAAAGGCCGGTTAATCCGGAGACGGTTAAGAGAGGTTCGACTGTATTCACTTTTCAAATAATCTAATTTGGTTTTATGCAGTGCGAAAGATTCTTTTTCTTCTTATAGGTCAAAGTAAACTTTCGAATACGTCACGTAAAAAGTATCTTCCAAAAACTTTCATTTTTCAGGCTATTTGTTCTCTATTTCAACCCAAAATGCTTGGCTTTGAAAAATTGTATTTTTTTTGGTGCGTTGTTGCATTGTGTATATTTTATAACATTGACCTTGTAGAATTCTGGGAAAATAAAAAAAACTAGAAAAGTGGCTATAAAAAGCGACGATTACTTTCAAGAAACTCACCAACATATAGTAATTTACCATTTGTAAGTACTTTGCATTCATCAAACTTGGTACGATTTATTTAAATGAAATATGTACGAAAAAGCTATACATATGCCAGGATTCCATATTGCTTTTTGGACTTTGAACAACCACTGTGACGCAGTTGGTTGTTCTAATGTGTTACTCATTCGATTGTTTTAACGTTTTTAAACTTTTATGGTTGTTTCTCCTTGTATGTTTGCTCTGAGTGTCTTTACACTCCAACGGATGATATATTCATCGTGTTGCTGCTAGAAATTAAAAAAAATATATTGGTTTTTGGAATATTTATTTACATATATTTAAAATAAAAATACACATAAAAACCCCCAGCAATATTACCAAGTTTAACCAAGGAGTTGTTCTGTATTTTACCAGGAAATTCTGCTTAATGTGCCTCCCCCCCCCTTTTTTTTTTTGCATTTTCTTCTGAAATCTTTGAAAATATTTTCTTTGAAACTCCGGAGCACATTCAAAATAAGTAAATAAAAATAAATAAATAAATAAATAAACCGACTTCTGTTAATGAAATAACATAGCATTTACTACTGTTATTTATTTTGTAATTATTAAATTTGGTGGTTATTAATGCCAAATTTATAAAAGTCTAGTAGCATCTTAGGAAACACAAAATACAGGAAATTCAAGTAAGAATTTTTTCAAAATGATTTTAGACTACGTCTTGATATTAGGTTTATTAGCTGTTCAAATCTTAATTTTTAACTTCAACAATTAAAGCCATATTTACAAGCAAAAGACAACCCTTCCGTTTATAACTTTCTTATCTGATGCATTTTTTCCAACACAAACAATTTAAAAATAAAAATTTTGGAGGCATTTAAAGTAGAAATCCAAAGTACCCAGTAGTACCAAGGTACAATTGGTTGTTACACCTTGGGACATACCTCATGCTTAAAATAAGTTACATACTTGAACCAATTTTTATGCCCACAAACACAAAATGTTCATTTGAAAATTGTTAAAGCACTGAATTCAAAAATTGAAAAAAAAAAAAAAAAAAAAAAAAAACAGATATATCAAGAACAAATTTCACAGTTTACTGCTAGTTTATAACATACAGTTAATATAGAATAAGTTCCTATCATTTAACTTTACAATCAACAGATTAGAACACATCCCTCTGTCGCAAAAGATATCCGAATTATTAAAAATTACCTACTCTGTTATGCAGGTACTAATGTTTTTCTGTCTGAAGTACAATTACCACATAGTAGTTTAAATAAAACTAAATTCGTATTCAGAGAATGAACATTGAATGAGAAAAATAGGAATTTTTGCGGGATGAAAATTTCTTCTTCCCTCCCACTTTATTAGTACTGGTGCTGACTTTCATTGTTGAATAAAGTCAAAATTTAACAAAGACAATATTAATGTTGTGTTTTTATTAATAAAAAAATAAATAAACACTAATTGAGTATGTAACATTAATTGTGAAAGTCTTATCGGAAGCTTTTAATTTTTGAAATTCATTTAAAGTTAAATAGTTTTGCATGTCTTAAAATACGAGTATTTAGAGTGTCTTAAAATACATGTATTCACGTTCACGGTCTTAAGATCCTTAGCGGGAGCTTTCAGTTAATTTATTTATTCATTTAATCGATAATCTTAATAAACCTATCGGCTGCGAATTTAGCAAGCAAGAACGATATTTATTCTTCACTATTTTCAGATAAGAAAAGTAAAAACTGTTAGATTGACCGATAACTTACTCGGATTAGATAGAAATCGGTCTGCAACAGGCTCATTGGCACCCCTCTGAGACATAAGAATGCTTTGGAGAGCATTCACATCTGTGACTCACACCTAGTCGACAAACGACTTACGGCGGCAGCGAGACTTTCAGCGCTTATAATCGGTTCATCTTAATTTAATAACGACTCCCTTGTATATGTGAAAATTGGCGGTCTCCAGTCGCGACATGGCGATTAAAGTAGTAAAAATGGAGTTTAAAAAGGGTGTGAACGATCGCCACTCCTGCATGGCCTCCTCTTTAGCACATTCTACTGTAATCCCCCCCCCCCCTTTTGTGAGCAAATCATCTCTTTTTGCTTGTCCCTTGGAAACATGCCACTATTGAACACGTGCTTCGCCGAAGGTTTCATGCCGTGTTTCAAGTTTAAATAGTTCAGCATCCTGTGTATTTAAATCATTTTAAAAGTTCTAAAACACTTTAGCATGTGCTAATTCAAATCTGCATGTTTCTTGTTTTATTCCAATAACTTATTTATTTTGTAAGCGATTTTGGAGTAAGTTTTTCAATTCTTATTATCAATTTTAAAAAGTGCCTACTAACTTTAAAAAGTGGCCACTGAGAAAACTGAGTCTATCTGCCACTGGCTACAAACCAAATTTCCCAGTTTTCACCTATACGCCCTTGTATTGCGTCATTAAAACGGATCGTGGTTTGTTGATTGCAGTCTGATGTCACTAGGGAACCACAATCCTCAAAATGATATTCTTCTAGCATAGGGATATCAAGGAGGGCCAGGTTCGCACAACAAGAGTTAGTTAGGCTTTGCTGGCTCCCAGCAAACCTATCTCGGAGCGGTAATGAGCGTTCGTCGGACTTCACTTTCCCGTGCCCAGGGTGGTTGTGCTGGTCTCCGTCGACTGTCAAAGTCGCTCCCCTTTTCTCCCCCTCAGCAAGCCCTCGACGAACCGGTCTCTTGTCTACTATAGGTGTGCTGGTGTCCACGTAGAGTAGCCGCGCAAGTTTCAGTCGAGTTCATTTTCTGACATCGGAGGGGGTGTGGGAATGACTGATTCCGACCAATGACATACGCTCTACGCGTTGCCATCAGCAATCGGCGGCTGCTCGCGCAAAAATCGTGGTTTTTGTTTCTTTGGATACATTTTTCGATTTGATTCCTTTAGATTATATTTTGCGCCTTTGATATCTTCAAAATATAAATAGCTACGTTTTTATTCTAAGTAAATTAGTAGTACATATTTTTTCTATACTTAGCGTAGCTGAATAATTCGGTTTTGAAGAACTCTAAAAAAACAAAAACTCCCTTCTGACAACTTTATCATGAATAATTTTATGAGGAACAACTCCTTTTTACTCCACTGTGTTGTTTTAAATTTTTATTAGCTATAAAAATAACTATAAAAAATTCAATATGTTAGCTATAATGGTTAGAAAAATACTAAAATACACATTATTCAATAACTAAGCTCAGTTAAAGAATCAACAGTAAAAAAATCATTATTTTAAAATTAATTTGCATACATAGTCTCATTAGTGATTTTTTTTTCTAAGACCTTTAGTTTTGCAGGAATTTTGATAATAAAAGCAAAGTACAATGTGTGACCTTTTTACTTCATTCTCGTAACACTCCTTTTTTAATTTTAATATATATTTATTTGAATATTTTTTACTTGGTGTAAATTTGGTTACTATTTGTTTATATAAATCTGTTAATATTAATTTGTGAGTTCGCTATTTTCTTTTAAATTATATGGTACGTATATATAATATAATTTTTAAGCGTTTAATATACATTTCATTTTAGTCTTCCTATTTTATAAAACTAACTATGCGCTTACTTGAGGTGAGTGACAGTGCGTTTTCAAAAACTGTCACTTACTTTTTAAATTTTTGTATGTTTGATGCTTGCCCGATTACTTTTAAAAATGACGCTGAAAGGCTATTGATTCATATTATCATATTGTATATTTTTTTTCCGTATCTCTACTTGCAACTCGTGGCAGATGTTAACATTGGTCTAATAATAAGAGTCGAAGAAAAAAAACCCCACAATTTCAAACGGAAAGAAGTTGTAAATGTGATTATATACTTTTTACAAACTTAAAAATTATGGAGGTTATGAATTCGTGAGTTTTTTTCTTTCTTTCTTTCTTTATCCATACTACATCCACTTATTTCGTAATGCATGAAACGATTTTTTTTTTAAGTCAATGAAGTTTTTTCGTTCAGCTTACGTCCAAAAGAACAATTTTGTTCATTTCTTTAAAAATAAAAATGCTTGCGTAAAAGTAATGAAAAAAAAAGGGGGGGGGGGGGGGGTGGTGGAGGGGAGGCGGCTCTTCAGAATGCACTTATTGTTACTACTATTGCCCAAACTGATTTCGCTGAATGATAGAAAATGGGTTCAGAGATGAGTGTTTAGGATCTCTCTCCCGGAATTTTCTTGAAATAAACGTTATGAAAACTTTGCGTGCCGAACTCGGGGGGGGGGGGGGGGGGGGGGGTGAAAGCAGGGCTCATGCCCCGGGCGGAAAAAAAATTTAATTTAGAAAAGTTAACTTTTGGAAAGAGAATTAAAATCTTAGTTCGGCGCTCCGGTTTAATAATTGATCGGCTATTTTGCTAACCGATTAATAGAATTAATTATTTCTATAAACTGTTGGAAACAATAATATTGAGGTATACTGAATATGTTGCGCCGTTGATCAGTAGCCGGCTCCTGTGGAAGGCAAGGACTTCTAGGAAGGCAGTTTAGGGGGCAGCAAATTTTGCAAAATTTAAAAGTTGAAATTAAAAAAACGTGAAATTTTTTCACCCTGTAAAAGTGAAATATAAATTAAGCTATGTTCAAACAATAAAATAGTTTTTCTTTTACAAATTTTCAACGCATCCTTTTGGGAAGGGGTGGGGGGAAGGAGCTTGCGACAGTGAAACAGTGCCATGTTCAAACAATACAATAGTTTTTCTTCTAAATTTTCAAAGGATCCTTTTCGGAAGAGGCAGGGGGCGGGGAGGAGCTTGTAAGCATCATTTTAGAAGGACGACAAGTGTCTCTTCGATATGGGAGTTAGTTGGAGGGGGGGGGGGGGGGGTCCTGCTCCCTGGATTTCAAAAATATAATTCTGCAGTTTTATGAGTAAAAACGTTTTTAAAATTTTTGTTTGACTTTTTTTTTTGTTTCTTAATATTTTTGCAGTCCAAATGCGTCTATAAAGGCCTCAAAATACTCCTGTTTGCATATAGTTTTCAAAATTTTCGGGGGTTTGAGGACATTCCCCGAACCCCCTTTACTGTTAGAATTTCATATCCCCAGTTAAGGATGATCCTTCATATGGCTCTACCCCTTCCCAATGTTGAGCTAAAATGGACATACCGAGGGTACATTAATAAAAGTTTTATGAATTTAATAGTGACCCCCCACGTGAAAAATCCTCAAAAAAAAAAAAAAAAATCTCAGCGCATAAAAGTTTATGATCAACAGTAAATGGATGGGTGGTGGTGGGGGGGGGGGGGGGGTAAGACACAGGAATCACAACAGCGTGAGCTGAACTAAACTGACCTTCAACGTTGTGTACCAGAAATAGTAATTCAGCGTACTCACGAATGGTGACCGAGGCACATTATCAATTTCGGAATGTTCTTCGCAGTTTCGTGTTTTTAGTTCTCTATAATTTTACGTCAGACTCAGGATAAATGATTTTCAGAAGATTATGTATTTTCGGGCGAACAATTTTTACAGTGAATGACATTTTTAAACCGTTAAACTTTGAAGATGTTTTAAACATTTTTGAGGCAAGTCAATGTTTAAATTGTTTCAAAAATTAGCTATAAATGCTGTTACGGCATTTTATTAAGTATAACTTTATATTCTTTTGAACAGAAATTTTTATGTTCATTTTTGTGAAATGTTTCAAAATTTTAAGTTTGATTAAATATTTTATCATATTTTAGTATTATGGGTTTAATTTTAAAATATCTGTGTTAATGATAGCGAATTTCTATGAATTAAAATTATACTTGAATTATCGGTGAAACCATATTTAAAAAGGCTCCCTAAGCAGATTAAGTCTAACATTATTTATGTAACATGTACTAAAAGTTAGTGAATGCCAGTATGATCAGTTATTATAGTCATGAAATAATTGCACATCATATTTTAATTAGAATTATTATAAAATCCAAATGGTAGGGGGGGGGGGTTTCCATCACTTCTGTCGCCTATGGGCTACCAAATCCTTAATCCGGTAATTAAGATCCAAAGGGGTCTACTTGCGCATTGAAGAAGACCCTTTGCCTTTCAAGCGATCGCATTTGCAAGATTAAACGTAAATATTCCACTGGAATGGAGTACGCCATTTCGCTTTCGACTGGTATACAGCAGTTGACGAAATGGTCTACCAAAACGAGATTGCGCGCACGTGCGGGTCTACTTCGACTGGACCAGCACACCGGAAATCGAGTCGACAGGGAAAAAGGCGAAAAATTGCTCCCTTTCGATGACAGCGCCGCCTATCGGTCTACTAGTCGCGTCGACTCGACGATACGAGCACATGGGCCCAGGGGAGAAACACCCTAAGACCACGTGCTAACAGGGGAGGGGGATGGAGTAGAGAGCTCTGATGTCACTTATTTCTCGCTGTTAGTTTGATAACCTTAAAACAACAACCTATGGTAATCAAACTAACAGAAACAAAATGTCTATGTCGCCGTTGGTGTGTGAATGCACTCTAGCTTTCAAGCATATTGTAGCGTTGAATAGCCATAATAAAGTAAAGAATATGACAGCAACTTTTATTTTTCTATATTTAGGCGGAAAGAGGACGTGAAAGGTTGGGATGTATTCATAGTGACCCCACCTGAAGAGGCGGACGAAACAGCCACTTCCAAGGCCATCGACATCACACTCAAACTACTTAAATTATTCGTTTATTTGGTCACCTTCGCTGTCGTGTTGACGTCGTCGGTCATAGCTAAAGGCAGTTTCCTCTTCATGACCTCGCAAGTGCAGCCGGACAAAAAGCTGCCCGCCTGCAAGAAAGGACTAGGTAAATAAAATATTTTCCGGCTACAAAAAATTTCTACAAAACTCTAAATAAAAAATCCGAATCAAATTCATAGAATCAAATTCATCGTGAAATGAGTCCTTTTTGGGAAAATACAGCCTTCAGCCTTCTATGGAATTTTTTAAAATCACCACAGAACTTTCAACAGAATTTGTTTCGAATAATTCGAAATAGAATTCTATCAGTGATAATAAAAGATACCAAAAAATTAAGTGAATTCAGTTTTTCTTATTGCAAAACTAATTTCGAAAGTACAACCTGTAAAAGTTTCTACATTGACTGTAAACATAGCATAGGTGTAACGATAGTCGATAGCATAGTCGCAAAGTCTGTCCCATGATTATTATCAGCTTTGTAATACACTCTGATAATTAAAAGCCGAAGCACAAAAATGCTTGTGATGCTAACTTGGTGACTTTCGAAAATTATAGCATTACTAGTATGTATGGCAAGAAGGAAGCTTACAGGCTTGTGTGACTAAAGAAGGATTAAGAAATTTAGAACATTTCAAGATTGTATGTCTTTTATTACTGCTTTGTTGAGATAGATAATTACTGATTACTGTTTTTAGGTAAATCAAATAGGTTTTTTCTTGCAAACCAAAGCTCTATTCATAAATAAAAAAAATATATAGTTGGTAATAATTTTCCGTTTTTTTAAAAAATCGAGTTCGTTGTCAGCTGTTTCAGGTAAAATTTTCAATAGTTTAGACCCAATTAACTGCTTTGAAAAATAATGAAACTTACTATTTCAGCTCTAAAATCTCTCCAGTTTGTAGACATAAATTATTATTCTTAGACTTCAGTACAATTATTTCCGCATTTTTTAAGAAAATAATTGTGATTAGGAAGAACCTTTTTCACGTAACCAACTGAGATAGCTTTTATCCTAGCACAATAAGAACTCCCTGTTGATATCGCGATAGCATTAATGAACAGTTAAAGACACTTCAAATCTATTGAAAATAAAAATAGCAACTGCATTATAAATGTAACAGAATGCAATATAATTGCTCTTTCTGTTTGATTTTGCAAATCGTCCTCGTTGAAAGAAGGTTTCTTCCTATGCCTGAACTCCTCGCATTTTGAGCAGGCATCACAATAGTAGCTATCTTTGTACGAATCAATGGAGGCTCTTTACCTCCTTCAGAGTTCGTGAACACTGGTTTAGAACCACAGAGGGAATTTATAATTACTTCGTATGATTCAAAACCGGAATTGTTCCTCATTCTTATCTCTCATCTACCTTCTGAATGATTCGTGGGTGGGGGGAAATTGAACTGCTGGCTGCTGGAAAATGGCAAAAGCTTGTTCTATTATGTTGAAGCTGCTGGTGGCAAGTTAATGCATTGCTAGATGCTATCAAAGGGAAGATCATTTGTATTGTAAAACAAATATTATGTTTTGCTGCAAAAAAAGTATGTACTAAGTGGAACAAAACGTTGATTGAAGAAAAATTAGTATTTTTAGCGATAAAGGCTTCCTTTAACGTTTCATAAAGGTGATTTTAGTACTGTATGGTATTGCCTCCTATTTGTTAGAAAGTAGTAACTTGCTTCCTGATAAATGCATCTTCGAAAGTTGGATCAATATTTACCAACTTTGCAACATATTGATTTAATATTGTAACGCATTCAGATAAAACCTTTGTTGAATTTTTATATCTTGATGCATTGTTCTCTAATTCAACCTACTCTTTAATTGTTATTTCAATACACTTTTGATCCGGACACAGCTCAACATACTCAACATCACACTCTAATGAAATTTTTTTTATCGAGTTCCACAATAATTTTATTAATTGACTGATTATCGTTTACACTACTGAGTGTAATAAACACTTGGAACTCTAACAAACCACTACTTAAAAAATTTAATCTTTAAAAAGTGCTCCCTATGTATGCATGAATCTCTCACTGTGTGTGTGCTCATAGGCCGCACGTAGCCCACGGAGCTTATTTTAGAGGTTTAGTAAATGCAGTTCAGAAACTTGATTGGATCTGACATAAACTGATTCTTGTGCAGCTACACCCGAAAAAGCACTTTTAACCCTTTTCGCAAGGATTGAATCTTGATTTGACAGTAAAAAAGATCATTTCTTTGAAGGAACATTGACAGCAACATTATCTAAAAAAAGCCGCCGCATATTACTTTTTATATTGAAACCCTCGTGAAATAGTCAATATGTTTATCTTGCCCGAGCGTAAAATAGTTGAGTACCATTGGCCTAAAGCGCTTCAGTAGCTTTCGTTAAAAAAAGAAGGCATTCGTAGGTATACATACAAGTGCGGGAATGAGTATTTAGATTTCAGTTGATATTCAATATTTTCATAATATTTTCTTTTTCGATCATTTTTGCTTTCTGTTAAGAACAGTTTTCTTCAAGCATTAGGCAGTTTATTTTTTATAAATTATTCATAAAGACTTTCTTTCCTATATTTACTCGATATGTACTAGTTTACCACAGCTTAGATGCAAAAACAAACATCCCGTTTCTTGGTGGAAGTGAAAGCGTCCTTTATCCGTTAGGGATGTCAGCTTCTTTTTTTCAGGCGTTCTCATCACATTATAAATTAAATGCTTATAATTATTACAAAACAAGTTATTCTTGGAAGTTTCAATCATTTTGCTCTTTTTAGAAATTCTTCGTACATAAAACCAATTCGAAAATTTCGAAAGGATATTTATTATCACATCCATTAAACTGAAAATATCCTTTCTCCTTGCTGGCTTGATTCAATTGGTTTCACTGTTACTGGCTCTTTGGCAATTTTCGACGCGAAACGTGGTCAGATAAAACATATAGTTCTTTTTCGAAGGCTGAAAGAGCTTTATTTATGCAGATTTTTATTTATTCAATGATAAAAGTAAATAATGAAATTAAGTTTTATTTTTACATTTTAAATTAAATAGATCCTTACTTTGAAAAAATGTGTCTTCCTTTAAAAGTGCAATGTTTCTTATTATTGTCATTTCATTTAGTTCATACTTCGAAGTGAAATGGGGGTTGAAAAAAGTACATGATTTTAAACGTTTTGGGATTTTTCTGAAGCCGTTGTATTATTCCAGAACCCACCTTGCAAATAACGGAAGTCTAGTAATGAAACGCAACAGCTGGTAATTCCATATCAGAAATGGTATCGAACACTGTGTGACATCCAGAGGACAATATGACATAACGCGCATAATAATTAGCGACTAACGGCTTTCAGACTTAAGTCTGAAAACAACTTCCTCGACTCGATCTTTCAAACTCGTGCGTTCCAATTCTTATGACAAGATAGCGTTGCAAAAATCTCATAAAGCACATGCTTCGATCAACGCACATTCAATTGAATCATCGCACAAGCGCAACAAAGCGAGATGACAATCTGGACCATTGTTGCAGCCCAGAGAGGCTCAAGAAGAAAGCGAGAGCTGGAACTGTCCTATATCTGAATCACCTTTGACACAAGTGGATTCCGAGTTCCGTGCCTTGGTAATCGGTTGCATTAAATGCGGATTGATATTACACGGTGATTACTGACCACAAACTGAGCATTGTCATTACGCTGCGGAGAAGGGAGGTTTTTTTTTTTTTTCAACTCAGGAAACAGGATTTTTTATTTAAGTTTATATTTCTATTGTTTTATTTAATTTGAACTCACTCTAATTCATCAAAAACTTTCCAATGAAGACTTATTAACAACGGAAATACTTCCTAGCTAAGTTCAGCTTAACGTACAGGAGTTCAATTAAGAGGTATGGAGGTTACCCGCCCCCTTTTGTTTTAAGCAATATTTCCAATCCGAATATGGTCATTATTCTTTTCCTTATCATCCATACAACGCACAATAGACTCTCGAGTATCCGGTTCGCGACTATCCGTCTTAGTTTTTTTTCCGTCTTAGTTATTTCTCAGTACTATTCGGCCTAGTGCCGGCACCATGTTCACACTCTACGTGACTTGAGAAAAACGTAGGCTTTGTACTAAATAAAAAGCGACAAAATATGTATTATAATAGTGGGTTTTGGTATAAAAAATTTGTTTTCTGTTACTGATGGGGCAAAGAAATGAGCTCATAAACCTCCTTCCTGTCAATCCTATCCGACTTTTTAGCTATCCGGCCTGCCTTCACATTATACTCGGGAGTCTACGGTATACCAATTTCATTGATGCACGACTATTAGAAGAATGAGCTCTATGTTGCTTTAAACAGGGTAACTTTAATCATAACCATCCCATACTGTGCATATGATGTTAAAATGAATACTGTGATGTGAAGTGTATACTTTGAAACTCATACGATTAACTATATTTTCGCGCTTCAATTCAAATGGCGTTCAGGGAAGTTGCACTACCCCACACACGAAACTTCATACATTTCTTTCTAAAAGTAATACTTAGTGTTTATATTTTTCCTTTTCCTTTCCAGGTTTAGACCGAGACAGAGATTATGAGGTTTATTTTCCTACTTTAGAAAGGGTAGCTTGGACTTGGGCCCTTTTCTTCATAATGGTTGTGCCGGAATTTTTTACTCTTTTCCGCAGCTGCCGCATATGCGTCTTCAAGTCCTACAAGAGGCCAAAGTTTTTCACTTTCTCAATGGTATCTATTTACCTCTATGTATATTTGTATGTTAGAGACGTGATAGAGAGACCAGCTGACCTATCCGACATTTTGGTTCCAACAGAGCTTCGAATCCAGTTTTGTTTAAAAAGTAGTCGAATCAATATTATAATCGATTTTTGTTCTTTGTAGAAAGTAGGAAATTGAGTTAAAAGCCATTTTGAGTAAATATAGCTTGGTTCTTGACGTTTTTAATGCAATAATAGTTTATCAAGAAAGGCTTCATGTAAAGAACAGTAAGTTTCATTTCTCACTTGTTTTAAATCTGAATTAATAAAATATTCTGTTCTAGTGTTGTTGTTGTTTCTAATGCCACGGGTATCCAAGCTCCCCTTCGCAGAACGACCAGGAATTAAGGCAGTAAGCAGCACCTTCCGTTTATGGATGAGCACCACAACGGTGGAAGTACGACTTGGCTCATTATGTATTTGGATGGCAGCAGATGGCACCACCACAAATACGCCACCTTCCTTTTTTTTTACCTAAGAGTGAAGGGAAGGGAATTTCTCTACCCTCCGGTACCATCGAAACGGCCTCGGTACTTCAGGGTCCACGGATTTTACATGCACGTATCCCCAAGTGCACATGGTGGGTGTTCAGCGGGTCGAGTATCGAAGTCCCAATCTTCCGTTCGGAAGCACTGAAGGTCCTAACCACTAGGCTACCACGGCCCCTCTGTTCTAGTAGACTAAAATAGTTAAACATCAATCAAGCAACGAATCAGAATCACAAATACAAAATATTCCTCGGGGCTTTTTTTGGTATACAGATTATTTGATGTTCTCCTGCTTATCGGAACCAAAATGTCAGATGAGTTTTTTCTCGTAATATAGCAGATCACTCAGAGCGAAGGATGTGGGTATAGGCAGGGCCGGCCCTACAGCATTCGGCGCCCTTGGACTTTATAAAAAATAGCCGCCCCTAGCCCTCTTCCATCATGCAAACTAATGTACTATAAATTCAATTGTGTATAATTTTTTTGCCTTTTCAATTATTTTAAAACCCCCAATAATTACATACATGAAACAAACAACTTATTATTTTTTTTCTAACCGGCTGCTGTTGGCTTCTGGTAATTGCAGACCTCGTGCGTTTCACAGGAATTGGTACAACTAACCATCTCTATCAAGCACCACAGAGGGTGTACTACCAACGCCACAAGTGAATTTTGACGCTAAGTTCTTTCAGTTGAAAGATGGAGTATTTGGGAGGAGTCACTATCATTGTTACTAGAATTGATGAATTAATTGTGTGAAACAGGGATTATTGTTTTTTTTTTGCTCTGACGCTGAGGCGCCCCCAAGATGCTGGCGCCCTTATATTTCGCACACTTTGCACATTGATAGGGCCGGCCCTGGGTATAGGTTTGTGCATTGTAAAGAAAGAAAAGTTATCTATATTTATATCTTTGCTTTGACCGGTGGCCAGGATTTCGAAAAAAAAAAAGAAAGAAGGGAGAGGGAGGTTTTAAAGGGTTTCCCCAATTTCCTGATTATAACGAAGTAAACCTTGTGACCAGAAGTGTCAAATGATTCATTTTGGTTTGATGACTGCAGTGTTCATTTACTTTCAAAGATATTTTTATTTGGATAGAACCCTTTAACCTATATACAATACGAAGAGTTTTTAAAAGAGTTCACACGGGTTCTTTTATAATATTTAACATTTAGCTTCATAATATAAAATAACAGCTAAGCAAATAAATAGGAATTCATTAAAAATGCAAGTTATTACCCCTCGAGCGACAGTTAAGATTTCGGAGGAAATTCTTAAAAAAAAAAGAAACGAGATTTGTCTCCCCTCCTTCCCGCTATAAGATGTCTCCTATCTTCCTCCGTCTAGAAAACAGTGTCCCAAGAAGACAATTTAAAACAGGTTTGATTATGTTTTTTAGGATTTGATTTTCTTTTGTGTGTGTTTAATTTCCATTCTTATGATAAATTGGACTTGACGATGCGTCAAAACTCCAACTGTGTATCCCTTTCATAACTGTTAAAGGGACATGAATTGAGGTTATAGCACTTATCCCTGTTATGGATACAACAATGAAATAAAATTCCAGTGCAGCTTTATACGCGGTCGACACCACAATAGATTTTTTTAAAAATATAAAATCAAACATACAAACGATAACTTATTTTTACTAACGGAAACATAACGCCAGATTCTCCGTGTTTACATTACTGACATGAAAATTAATATACTTTTACATAATACTCTTGGCATCATTTTTCAGAGGGAGCAAGCGATACATATTGTCTTCTCAATGCGTAATCACAAATCTAACATTAAGGTGTATCAAATAATCTTATATTGATTCATCTTAATGTCTCATTTGTGCAACTTACCGTATTAATAATTATAATCGTTTTTTTTTCGTCGGTCTAGGTTTTCATCGCCGAAACGCTTTCCACGACAGGTCTCTGCCTGCTGGTATTCGTGGTACTGCCTGATCTAGATGTCGTGAAAGCCGCCATGCTCACCAATTGCGTTTGCCTGGTGCCAGCTATTTTCAGTCTCCTGTCTCGGCACAAAGAAGAAAATCGCAGGGCTCTCAAAGTGGTTTTCGACATCGTGGCTATCATCCTGCAGGCAGGAGCTCTAGCCGCCTGGCCTCTGTCTGAAATCGATAGTCCGAGGGCTTGGTGCATCCCCATCGCAATCGTACTCGTCTCGTTCCGTTGGTGGGAAAATTTCTTGGACAAGAAGTCTCCTCTTGGTGTGATCCGGAAATTGAGTACCATTAAAGAAGACTTGAGGAAGAGCAGGTGAGGAACACACCTTTTGTTAATTGCAGAGACCACCAACAAAATATAAAGATGATCATAATATTGGTTTTCTTTTCCAGTAAATAAAACAATCATTGATAAATTTGTTAAAAGCATTTCCTTTGTTAATTGCCTTCAACATGTTTTCCATTCCGGGTTAACTAATAATGTGCTTACTATATCTACTTTGTTTACTTTGCTTTAATATCCACAGAAATTTACATTAAATGTTATAATCAGTTTTACAGAATTTCGTTTTCGAAAATTAATTACTTATATGTGTTTACTATGCATGGTTGAATCACGTATTTAGTTCACGTATATATACCATTGTTTTGAATTTTAATATTCAAGTACCAGCACGAAAATATTTTTTTTCCTAAACTGAATGCACGCTTGTACAACGTACTCATATTGATAAGTATATTTCATGATGTGTTTGATTGCAATTAAAAATAACAAAAGACTATTTTTCTAGGTATTTCACATATGTATTTATTTCTGTGTGGAGAACGTTACTTATTCTCTGTTCAATGTTTGGGCTTTTGCATATGAATATGGAGCATGCAGCTGTAATTTTTAAAGGCTTTGGAGCTAGCTTTAAGAGCCATCCTATCAATTTACAACAAATCAGAAGGACACTGCTGCAAGGAAACATGCCAGACGTACCAACAGCCAGTCCTCTTGATGAACAGGTTTGTATTTCAGATTGTTAACGTACTTCGCTTAGTTTTATCTATGATAGTATCTATTAATATCATTTCGTTATTGCAGGTATCTATTCCATCCCTCGCTATGACCCCTATACATGTGGCCATGATTCAAATAAGTGCAGCTTTGATTTGTTACGTGTTTGCAAAGTTTGCCTGCAAAATCTGCATCCAAGGCTTCAGTTTTGCGTTTCCCATCAGCTTAACGATCCCAATTTGCATTTCTGGTGCAATTGCGGCTTGTGGACTGAGAGCGGAAGACCAGTGCACATTCGACTCTTACATGCCTAGGTACTTGTTCTGGACCTGTCCGAATGGCAATTTCTTGCAGGAGTTTGTCTCGGACCAGTACGCTTGGATGTGGCTCTTGTGGCTGTTGTCTCAAACGTGGATTGCTGTTCATATTTGGACTCCCAAATGCGAGAGATTGGCCAGCACAGAAAAGTAAGTTTGCTATTATTTGTAAAGAAATTTCATGTATTTTCCATATTTTCCACACATATATGCATATACTGTGTTGGAAACAGCTCGAAACCAACAGCGCTTAGTTTCGCTTTAGCTTTTATAGCACGGATTTAGCATTTTATCTGGTTGATCCAAACACAAATGTTTTCATTTTAGGCTATTTGTGAATCCTATGTATTGTGGACCACTGATAGATCAGTCATTGGCATTGAATCGTCGACGTGATGATGAGGGAGAAATAAAAAGTGAAGTACGTATTCCTCTTTCCATTTATATTATTAAATGTATTTATTTCATTCATCGTTCAATCGAACTGTTTCGCATAGAAGTTGCAAAGACATAGTGCTCTTTCTGATTCTGTTGTACTTCATGCAGGAACTTGACTTGGAAAACGCGAAAGAAGACAACGACATTTCTCAGTACTATGAAAGTATTTCGATACGCAGTGAAGCTTCCAGCACTACTTCAGGCAAAGGAGTCCCGGTGAAAGGAGCTGACCATATCACGCGTATTTATGCATGCGCAACCATGTGGCATGAAACACCTGAGGAGATGTTACAGATGCTTAAGTCCGTTCTTAGGTATGATACATTTTTGAAAACGTTACTATGACAATTTTGCGACTAAGGTCTTTAATTTATGTACATTAAGATGAGATTTTTCTTTTTGTTTTCCTGAAGGGACCTACTGTTTTAATGGAACTTGAGGAAATTTTGCTCATTTCAGCTCATAGTCCGAAAAGTCGAAGGCTTCGAACTTGGCCGAGAGCCCAGGTTCGAACTCCGTTTATGGCAAGGATATTACTGATTAGTATAGCACTTCCTTCGTTCATGCCTTTGCCTAGAGCAGTGCTTTCCAAACTGGGTGTCGCGAGATCCCGGGGTGTCGCGATCAACAATCAGTTTGATGTTATGTCGTGATTTTTGGAGTGAACTGAAATCAAACCTTTCTGCTTGGTAAATTTTACGTTAGAAGGGACTGAAAAAGCATACTAGCTCCTTGAGATAATTGATTGCAATATGTCATCTAGTATTATTTTGTCACGGAAGTAGCTAAATAAATAATTAAGTAAATAAAACAAATAAATAAATAAAAGCTATTAACAGTTAAAACTGGCTCCTTTTGGAGGGAAAAAAAACTTTATAAGTACCGTTAACCTTTAAAATATATATTTAAGAAAAACCAAACGTACTGAAAATTTAATTACTCGTTATATTTAGTCATACCTGATTTTCGATTTCAATTATCAAAATAGTCAAACGATTTTTTTGTCATACAGACTGAGTTGCAATTTTAATTAACAAAACTAGCAAAATCAGTTACTATAGCTTTAATATTAATAACAATACAATAAAACATCTGAAAGTCTGTAATACATGATGGTCAAGACGAAAAGTGCACGGTGCTGATGCAGTTGTTATTAAGTTAAGACGATTTATTTTCACTTTTTAGTAGTGTCGCTGGAATTGTACACACAATTTATGCCATTTCCTAACAAAAAATATAGTGCTGCTACTACTTACTCTCAATAGCAATACAGACACAGGAGACATTGGAATGCTGTTTATTCTGAACAAAGTTCGAATCATTAAAAGGCAAAAGTATTATTTAAAAGAGTTACAGTTAGATAAGAATAATAATAGTATTAGCAATAATGAGATAGTAACCTGTAATAAATATAACACAGTATTTAATTAATTAGAATTAAAAAAAATAATAAAAAACATTCAAACATTTGTCATAGATCTATCAGTGATGTAGTATTCTATACTACATCACTGATCAAAATACTATTTGATCAGCAAAAATTAATGCAAAATATAGTTTTTTTGTGCAATGATGTTTCCTTATCATTGTTACAAACTTATTTTTGAAAATATTTTCCGATCACTCTTGTTTTATTTCATTATAGCTAAACTTTTTATTATTAAAACATGGTTTGTCTTAAGAAAATAAACTATACTTACCCATAATTAAAACTTTACTAAAGAGTAATCATATGAAAATATATATCTTATATTCAGTTATCTTCATATAAAGAAAAAAAATGAATAAACAGAATAAAAATGGTAAGCATTGAAGAAAGCATTTCTATTTTTATTATTTGAAAACAATGCAAGTTCGATAAAGTCTGAAACTATCACTAGGGGAACTTTAGTCTTAACTTAAATTTTTTATCTCCATTTATGTACTTTCTAACACTTTCGTTTCATATTTGCCAAAGAATTGTGCTGACTTTCTTTATTTGTATTGCATTTCACTTCAAGGTGATGCTTTTCTTCGACTTGTATCTTTTCCCGATAAGATAAAAATCACTCTAATTCATGAATTTATTGTCTTTACGTCATGTAAACACTCAAATCACTTGAAAACTCATGGCTTACTTTTGAAACAAATATCCACTTCCAAAGGAAAAGAATTGTTCAGGCCTTGAGGAATGCCGTTACAGCTAAATCCTACTTAACGCTTCAGTGAGAAGTTTGTTACTTTCTTAACAAAATCGTTCTAGTTGCGGGAGAAAAAAATGAAGCGGAATTAATGCCAATAGTGTAATTATTTTCTTGCTTTTTGTGACAAGGTAGAACAAAGGAGTTTTACTCTTGAAAATTGAGGCAGTCGAGTAGAAAAAAAAATGGCTCGAGTAATTACTCAAGGTCGAACGACAACAAGTTAAGGTTTATCCTAGTGCGTGAGATACATTTTCAATGAGCTCCTTTTGCAGTGCCAGTGTTTAACTGTAAGAAATAACAACTGCAATTTTCTCACTTTTTTGTTTCAATACATTGTATCAGAAAAATGCGATAGGTTAGTGTGCTCCTCAAATATTTCCAGATTATTTCTCCTATTGGTTAATCTTCCATCCGGCGCACGTAGTGAGATACACTACAGTTCAATTGTTTATTTTTAGGAAAAAATTGGTTTTAAATGGAGGGTTTTCATTATCTCTAATTAATAGCTTATTGCATTAATTAAGATATTAACATTCACCTTTTACAATGGCTTATCGAGGAAATGCATGCGACCTTTCACGTCGGTATAGACGAGCCTGATGGAGAATTAACTAAATTCATAGGCGTAACTAGGGTTGGTGAAAGGGTGGGGTCACCCCAGAAATGTACAGGCTAAACACCAATAAGAAGTGTAAAAGAGTTGAAAATTTACTAGCCATAAATACTTGTCTCTAAAGATATACGCCGTGTTTATTTCAGGAATCTCCTGGGGGGGGGAGGGGGGGGCTACCCCCTCGGAGCAAGTCAACTCCTCCCCCCCGGCAAAAAAGTTCAGTTCACAAGTTTTAAAAAAAGAAAGAAAAGAGAAATTACGCTTTTAAGACACTTTACTTTCATAAACACTTTCAGGGAAAGGATATTGAACACTATTTCTGTTTCCTCTAACATCACCAAAGTATCCCGAAATTGCATTGCTAGGAAGATTGCAAAAAGTTTCCTGGGGAGAGCACTCGAACCCTTGCCTCCACAGTTAGCCTAAGCATTATAGATGTAAGACCAGTTACAAAAATTTAAGTTGCAGAAGACCCAAATACCCACTTCTCTAACTTCACCAAAGATCTAAACATACATCTACTATATACATGAAAAAGCTATCATATATGTAAAAAAATTCATATTAACATCATTTCTAGTCATATATATCTATGTATATGTATATATAAAGGGTATGATTTTGAAGCATACACTACCCTTCCTAATTCTTAACATGCTCCACCTGCTCCGGAGCCAAGGCAGTATCCAGAATTTTTTTTTTCGGGTGGGCCCAGACTTCGACACACTTATGTTAAGCAAAGTTTCAGGGAGGAATATATGATACATTGCAAAAGGTTTCTGGGGGGGGGGGGGGGGCGTGGGTCCCCCTTCCCCTCTGGATACGGCCTTGATTCACAAAAACATTAAACGTTCATTACTAGATCTATTAGTTTATTTTTTAATTCAAACGCAATAGAAAACTCAATATTTAGCGCTAAGCAATCTTCTATGTCCATACATTCATAATATCAAAACTGAGAAAAAGTGGAATTTTAGGGAAAAAAAATCCAAATTCCCCTACAAAAATGCTCATTACCACAAGAAATTTCTAAAAATTTTGTTAAATTAGTAGTAAAACATACCTCAGAAGTGGAAGCGTCTGAATCAAATTTTCTTTTCTTTTTGGATGACGAACATGTCCATCGCTGGAGTGCAAACATTATTATCTATCGAAAATAATAAAAAATTCAGCTAAAATATAAATAATACTTGATTGTAAATTAAAATGCAGCGTTGAAACGCAGCAGTGAGATTGGAAACGTTGAACGGAGGATTTCCAGAGTCGTAATGCAATCAGTGATGGACCATAAGAAAGAAAAGACATTTAAAATATAAGAGATGAGAGAACATCTGTAAATGAGAATGCAGTGCAAATACAGTTCATCAGTTTTCCAATCGACTCATCTACAAAAAAGATTTTACCAAAATGGGTGTTTGGACAGGAAGTCATAAATAAATACAAACTGCTCTTTAAGTTTCTTGATGAGCATCCCTTCCTGGCTTGAGGGTTTAACCCATTAGGACAATTGTTGGCTATTGGTCCTTCATTTTCAGATCCCAGAGCCTTAAGGCCCTGAGAGCCTTCAACACCGGTTTATCAGAAAACAAAACTCCATCACAGTAGAGAATATTTTCCAGGAAACTTATTACTTGTGCTATTGTATTCCCAAATTGCTGCCTTTGGGTAAAAAAGACATCAAGAAGGAAAGAAAACCCTCTGGAGTGATTGAAAGGATCTCTGTTTGTCTGTGTGTGGTACAATGATTGAAGCCACCTTTCGCTATAACCCCCCCCCCCCCAAGGTGATAAGGGGGTTGATTATAACCAGATGAAAAGTCCTCTTTATTATGAGCTGCATACTTTGGTCATGATCGCAACCCTTCAGAGAAAGAGGAAATAAAATCATATGCATATGTGTTTAATTTTCTTAGGGAAAAAAAATATGTGCTTTGCAAGGCCGTAGCCAGAAAATTTTCTGTGTGCCTAAATAAGTAAATACCCAATGGGGGGGGGGGGGGGTTGAACCCCCAAAACCCCCCCTGATACGCCTATGACTAAATTCTTTTACCATTTTAAACTTTTTCAAAACTACCTGTACGAATTAAGGGGCGCCAGCACCCAAAAATGTCAAAAAGAGACGATTTTTTTTATTGGCTTAAATAGTAAAATAAATCTTTAAAAATGTTCCCTGAAAGTTTAAGAAAAATTGAAGCAATATTTATTGATTTATCATTGATTTTATTACTGTGGGATTTGCCACCTTTTCATTCCGAAACCGAAACTGTGCTAAATATAAGCCACATATTTATTTTTTGAAATGAAATAAGAAAGAAGAAGCAATTTTATAGTGCCTGTAACTGAAAAAAAAAAAAGTTTCTTTCTTGAAATTTTGACAAAGAAAGCATCTAAGTTTTTGCAAGCCGAAAACTTAAAATGATTGTTTTCTCTCGCTCTGTTTTTTGCGCATTTCATCTCGATTAAAATGCAAAGGCTTTTTTAAATTTGTATCTATAATGTGATTTTTTCCCCACTTGTTCCTCAAACTATACATAACAAAATTTATGCTTTACTTTTCAGTTTTTATTTTCTTTTCTTCAAATAGTATTTGACTTATCAAAAATTCAAGGCATAAAAGTTTTGCTTCATGAATAATGAATCAATAAAAAAAATTTGAGACTTTACGACTATTTTTGAAAAAGAAGATGCATTTTTAAAAATTGCTAAATTTCGTTTTAAAAATTAAAATTTTCAAATTATATTTAAAAAATCCAGTTTGTTTAATATTAAATTTCTTATGAAGTGATATGACATGACATGAGACAAAAATTGTAAATAAAAACACCATAGAGAAAAATTTTTTTCTCATGGTGCCAGCTCCCCTTAATCTATGTTAACATTGCATTAGCAGCAGTTAGCTAGCTGTCCTTATTTTTTCGTTTCGAAAAGCTAAATTTCTTCATAGTACCTTTTACTATCCAAGTTTTGTCATTACTTTCGATGACAAATAAAATTTTTCGTTGGCCTTTTTAAAATTTGAATTGCCTCCTTTACGCCAATTAAATTCGTCAATGCCTTATTACAAATTACTTTTTGGCATTGCCCCCTTGGAAAATTAATTTCTTCCATTGTCTCTTTCAAGATTTTAGCATTTTTATGAACTTTTAATATGAGTTAAATTAAATTATTCGTACTCTTCAGTAGAAACTAAGTTTCTTCGTTGTCATTCTTGAACTAAATTTCTTTATCTTAATTCTTTTTAAACATTTACTTTCTTTACAAATGTTTGTACATTTTAAGTTACATTATCTCATGAGAACTTAGCTTTGTAATTTCTTTCATTTGAAAGAAAATACTAAGGTCCTACATTTGCTGTTTTAGAGTTTTTTATCACCTTTTATCTGAGTTAACGTATGCTAACGCATCATTAGAAACTTCTTACCAACGAAGTTTTTTCAGTATTTCTTAAAAAAGTACAATTCCTTTAGTTGCCGCCAAGTAACATATTCTCGCTTACAATTTGGATGTTAAAATTTAAAATACCAACCTTAGGGAACTCTTCACAAGTTTTATGACTTCTATGATGCAGTTCTGGAATTGTTCGATGCAGTTTTGCAATTTTTCGATTTCTTTTAAGAAACAATAGTTTAAGTAACAGTTGCAGACGAGTTTAATGTGATATTGAATACTGAACTAATTTAATCATCCAATTTAATGTTTACATGTCCTGCCAGTGGGACGATGACCATTTAATGTTGAACACTATAAATTATACCGAATATAATATATTTAGGCCTGCTTCCAAGAGGGTTGAAATGAAATTAAAAAAAACATTAAGCAGACGACTACGGACCGCTCAGACACTCAGAAACAATTTAATCCTAACACATGTTTTGAATTAGTTCATCACATTCTTTACTACGGAATGCGTGGTATTGTTAAGTTGTAGGCTTCTGCTGGGGAAGGAGAAAGTTCTGCATACCATATGAAATTAAATGGTAAATTATATCTCCATTGTTTGAAAGTGTGTCTGGCTTTCCCCGTCAGGTAACTTCTGAATCACCCGTTCACCTTTTTCTTTTTTTCACCTCATATTCTTCTTCACTAACCGCGACTGCGGCTGAATGAGCAATATCTGGGGCATGCTTGGTGTTCCATCGGCATAAGATGAAATTAGAAAGCAGTGACATCATGTTCACTGGTGATTCGAGTGATTCAACAGAAAGATTCATATCATGGTTGCTCAGATCGTTTGCGAAAAGTTAATGACGCGTCACGTGTGCTTCTGCTCAATTGCAGACATACTGGACAATATTAACGCTCCATTTTTAAATGACAGTTGCGGAAGCGAACAGTAATCATTTGTTACCGGACACACTTCTTCAAGTGAACTGCAGTGATTCAAGTTGCATTCCAGATGGAATGTTATTATATTTTAGTTAGTACTTGTTAACCTTGACCAATATACGTTATCAGTTTCCAAAGTTATAATTTAAAGAATATTTTTAAAGCTTGGAAAATGTAATAGGCGCTTTTGATTTTGTTTAAAAATTACTAAATAAGTTGTTTTACATTTTAGTAACGGGAATTTGGAAAACGATCCTGGAACTTGCATCTTACTTGTATGAGTTCCTAAAAAATCGGGAACAATGCGGAATAAATTTTGTTGCAAACCTTTCTTTTTCTAGCAAATCTATCAAAATTATGATAGTTTTATTAATGATGCTATGAAAAATATGTTTTAGTTAAATATTTTTTCTAGTCTTTTCAAGTTTAAGCTTATACTAAATTACACCGACATTTCAGTAATAAATTTAAATTGCAAGTCAAATTTGGTACTCAAAATTATAAATCAAATTACTGTCTTCTGTTAAATATTATCATAAAAAATAAAATAAAATTATATAAATAAATAAATAAAATATAATATAATACTTTTAATACGTATATCTATACATGTATGTAAAGCATACGGCTTTTCTTTGTTTGTACGCGATGATTTGAAGACCTTAAAGCATCTACTGTCTTAAAACTTGGGGCAAAACTACTTTGGACCATGAGGGTTTTGCACCTCCAAAGCTATTTTTTAAACTTCGAGGTTTTTATTAAATTGCCTTTTTAAGATAATTTTTTACGTTTAACTTCTTAATAGGGGTGGGGGGAGCCGAGATTCGCGAGCACTTACCATACGAAAGAGCTTTTTTTTCCTGCACAAAAGGAATTGTGCTTTAAGTTTCTAAGTTAAATAGAATAGGTGTTATGAGTGTTTCTACTTTAGAAAAATTCATAGGCTCAGCTCGAATTATGATCGCAAAATCTCTCCGTTGGGGTGCGGAGGGGGAATCATTATAAAACAAATCATTTTTTATAGTTTAAAATTACGACGGGGCAAAAAATGAGGACTACGCTACATCAATCTGTTGCAATATCACATTTTCCTGACAACATATCTGGTAGGCCACCGCCTCTGTGTGTTCAGAAAACTGGTTTATACGTTGGGGTAAGCAGTTTGTTCTATATACGGCTATTTTAGAAATGTTTTACGTATCTGTCAAGCAGAAATATAATAAAAGCTTGAAAAATCCCTAGCTTATTTCTCCAAAATTGTACCCTTAAAATTTAGGATTTAGGACACACTCGGGATGGGTGATATTTGGAATTACGCATGCAATTAGTTTAGAGGGAATCAGTAGTACAGCATATTGCAGTACTGTAATAAAAGAGTTTTTATGAAATATTTCAATTTCGAGAAAAAATTTTGGAGCATGCTGCTGTCCATATGTAAGCTGTCTGGGCACGCCACTGCAGGACGGAGTTGTTACTTTGGAACTTTAGGATCGTTTTCTGCACGTCCTCATTGTCATTGAGAGACTATTTAAGACAAACACCTATCAGGAATATATAATTAATGAATTGTTTTCCTTTATAGAATGGATGAAGATCAATGTGCGCGGAGGAATGCGCAGAAGTATTTGAGAATTGTCGATCCAGACTATTACGAATTCGAAGGTAAATATCCCTTAAAAATGTGTCTCAAACAATTAATTACATACTGAATAATAAGTGATATTAATTATTTGCAATACATTAAAAAAATATGCATACACCATGAAAAATCTGAGCTAATTTTACCCTAATATCTGCAGCAAAAATTTTCAAGTTGTACCACAGTTTAGATAATTGAAAGATCAAATTCATACTGCTTTCGCCATAATTGGTGCACAAATGAAAAATATTATTATCTATAATATTATATTAATGCTATTAAGAATGCTTTAAATAGCCATAGTGTAACTTATTGATGTGAGCCGAGAATATTATGAGAATATTCTCTTGAAGTTGAAATTTGAAGAGTAATTGAGAATATGTTTTCTTTTTTTTAAGTAAATGAAAAAATTAATCAATAATGTTGTGGAATAATTTTTTTATATAGTTTATTCACCCCTAATAATGATAATTTCAGTTTGGAGAATTTTCTCTGAACAATGTAAAATATTTCGTCCAATTGAGTAAATGCTTTGTAATAAAAATATGGTTTAAAAAACTCTTTAAAAACGCTTCAGTTAAGAGACAAATGGAAAACTGACTAAAAAACTGCATATTTTTTGCATTCCATTTAGCAAAAAAAAATAAGTGCATAAAATTTGAAGGAATATAATATTTTCCCATCTTCAGACTGTAACAAGCGCTTCCAAGCTACATTTACTCGGCAAGTGTTTTTAATTCCAATTTTTTTCCATCACTAATTTCTACATATATTCTTAATTAGGTAATAATTAATTTAGAACTCACAAATATAACATAGTCAGTGATTGCACCTGAAGACGAATGGTGCATTAACAATTTCTAACGCTGTAGCCCAGCTATAAACTGGTCCTAGTAATGTACTACACAAACAAGTTAAAACATATGCTGTACAATCTAAAACATACATTATATAGGTTAAAACATACTAAAATACAAGTAAATTTATCTTTTAAAATGTTCCCAAGTAATCAATTTGGAAACGGTGTAGCAAAATTCTGATTTGAGTAAAATACAACGGCTTATTTTGAGTCGCGTTAATAAATACGAATATTACATCTTGCAGTTCATGTATTTTTTGATGACGCGTACGAACTCTGCGACGGGGATGACGAAGAAATGGTCGTCAATCGCTTCGTCAAGCAACTTATTCAAATCATGGATACTGCAGCAAGGTGAGTTGCAGTTTCAATTCTTATAAACTTGCAATAGACAAGTTACTAAATGGTCAATTAAAGTATCACTAAGCACATCTGATTTTACTGCATGCACTCTCAGAAATAGAGCTCTTACTTTTGACGATTCTTGAATCGTCAAGAAAATTTCGTCATTTACAACGATTCTTTTATAGCGCGATCACGTGCCTTAAAAAACTTACTACACAAATTTTGCCAATTTGACGAAAGGTTTACTTGGAGCATTTTTATGTAGCCATTTCGTTAAATAGGATGAAAGCTTCGTGAGATTTGAGCATGAGTTTCTGAGAGTGTAAAAAAGGAGAAAAACCTTACTTCAAGATTTTCTGTTTGGTTGGTTTGATTATTGCCATTGTCATTCTCATCTAATAGTTTTCTTTTTACATAAAAGAAACATTACATTGTTTTCCGGATGTTCTGTTAATTGTTTGAAAAGTATAATTGAAATAATTTGCAATCTAAGCCAATGCAGAGAAATTTAACTTAGAAAACTAATATTTATGCATCAGTTAAAAAAGTGCAAATCGATATTGGAATTTGGGAAAGTAGGCTCGTATAGTTACAGACAGAGCTTCTTGTTATAATCTCATTTTCAAATTCATTTTTTAATGTTTTAGAACAGGGGTTGTTTGTCCGCAGGAGTCAAGTTGTTTTTTTAATTCCTCGCGCTTTAAGGAAAGCAGTCGGTTATTTTCCGGTTCTAAGAGCTCTGTCTACTCGCGTTCTAAGGACCCCGAGTTACAACACTCATTTCGATATAACGCCGTTTGAAATAACTACTTTCATTTTAAGATAATGTTATATCACATTCGATATAAAAAATGTGAAGGACCACGACTTGCATTTTTACATATTTATGCATATATTTTTATGCATAGCATTCATTTTGAGTTTTACACGATACTTTCGCCAATTGTTTACATCTTTTATTTTATTTATTTATTTTTAAATTCAGTTTACTCAACATTCGATTTCATTTACGAACTTTTATTGCATCATTTATACATCTAATGTATTTTATAGAACAACGGGTTCAAGTTGTTACATAAAATCACTTCATCAAATTTACAGAAGAGTATATAGGATCTCCTCACTTTTTAAAATTAATGTGTTAAAATTAAAATTTTTTATTTGATCCAAAATGAAAAATTTCATATACAGTTCATATTATATGTTTACCGTGTGGTTTAAAAGTAACTCTTTAACTAAATTTAATGGAAAGGGAATCACTTGAGCATGATTAGTGATTCACTTGTTGCAGCGATCACTTGATATAACTACCCAAATAGCAAAGTCCACCTGAGCTCGTTATAACACGAGTCGACTGTATGAACTAGTGTGGTACCACAAAGTTATGAACTCAGTGAATGCTTCGAAGTAGTATTTATTTAGCAACTTCTATTTTTTTATAGTTATATAACGTTGAAAGGGGATAAAAACTGAGGGAATTACGATTGAAGACATTAGTCTGTACTTGTGGGTCTCCGAAGGCAATTATTACAAAGCAAATTTAACTTTGTGAGTAAAATGCCTAATAATAATTTAAAAAAATATTTTAATCTTTCTTTTGTTCATTATAACACATTAAAAAAAACATTTGTCTCAGGTTTGAATTTCTAGAGGTTTTTGTATTTAATTTATTTTCATTTTATTCTTCAATTTTTTCTAAAGTTCCGATTTTCTTTTTATAAATTCATCAATTCGAAGTTCTTTGAAATGTTTCAACGAAACGGATTTCAACACTTAATGAATATGAAACGATTTGCCCCATATCATGTTCCTACCGAGGTGTAAAATGACATATTCAAGCAAGCGAAACTTATTTTCATAAAACTTTTTGATGCTCACTTTTTTTCCCGTCTCAAAAACGAGAAATGTAGAGACCATGAAGAAAGTATGAATGCATTTTTTCCTCAACGAATGGATACGCTAGTACTCGGTCACTTGCGACATGTCGCATTTTTCTTGTTTTCTCGCATTGTTTGCATATGGATTTCATGTTGATCATCTTTTTGTAGCACTGTACTCTTATACTTGCTAAGTTTTCTTCAGATTTTTATTGTCAGTTTTTTCAGGGGAAAAAATCTTGTTGGCAGTAGCAACGAAGAACTTCTGTTTCATGTACGCTTCGTTGCCAGTTTTAGGTCCTTTTGTTTTAAGTGTACTAATACAAATACAAAAGGGACGACCAGCAACAAGCACAGGGCCCAGCTAGGCTAGCCCTAGTCAGTTTAACAGTCCCCAATGAACATCAAGAGCTTTCTTAAAAGTTTTAACCCTCTGCACGTAACAGTTGCTTTCGGTAAACTATTCCAACTGCCTACAACCCTATTGAAGTAGTAGTTTTTCCTAATTTCAAGCGTAGGTTGAGATTTGAAAAGCTAAAAACAATGACCTCTGGTTCTACCTTCAGCCATCACTGTAGCCCATCATTTCCCAGTTTAATGAATTTAAACAACTAAGTCTGTCCCCTCTAACTCTCCTTTGAAATCCATTAATTTGAACTTGTAAATAATTCTAAAATGTTCAACACACTAGTATATATATCATTACAATGCATCGTGTAATCGTAGCAACATTTTTTTCTTTTTTGGGTTTTTGGGTTAAAAAAAAAGACTAAAAAAGATCTCACAGTATTGGGAAACAAATATTTTAAGCTTTTCATTTCCTTTTAGTCAATAATAAAAAAAAACCGTCACAGTTATAGGCTAGAAATATTTTAAGGATAAGTTTTGCATTCACTTTCAGTGAAAAAATTAAGAAAAATGCCAATAAAAGACATTACCTGCTCCATGATCAGCTTTTGAAAACAATATATTTCCCAAAAGCGGTGCTATGGCGGGGTGGTCACTGAGTGAAACCGTACTAAATGAGGTAATCATTTAGTGGCCATCGGGGTGGAACAAAACACTCCTTCGTATTTAGACACTATTTACACTCTAAAGACATATAAAATATGGCATTTTACCAGGAATATTGAGCTCTACGAAATTCTATTATTAAAATATTGTTAAGTCTTCATATTAATATGCTCATCAACTTTAAAATTTTGAAAGACCATCCCCTCTTTTTATAATATATTCGTATTCAGATCAAAATTTGTATACCAATTTTCGTGTAATTCTGTTCATCCGTTACTTCAGAATTAAATAGAGGAAATACGTCTCGTAATGTTGAAAAAGTTTCTATTTTTGCATACAATATTTAAACTACTAACCATATAAAACCTAAACTAGCATATAATACTTAAACTAGAGTGTAATACTGTCCAAATACGAACCTTCGTATTTGGACACTATTTACACTCTAGGGACACATAAAATATGTCATTTTTTCAGGAGTATTGTGCTGTATAAAATTCTAATCCCCCTCTCTCTCGTTTTTTATAAAATTTCTCATCAACATGGTCTGTTTAAATGTTAAAATTTGTTTTTAGCTTGCTCTTATGCATCTTTCTAGTTATGATTTTTTAATTTATAATTTAATTATCTCGTCCTGTTCGTTTTTCTGTTTAAACACAGTTTTTGTTCTTAAAATTATCTCAACTGATGTATTTTGTTGCTTTTTCTACAAAAATCAATTCTTTCTTCATTCCGTCAGATGTTTACATTCTGCAGAATCCTTCTGATAATATTATTACTTCCTGCAACTGCAGTTTTGTAAAATGGGGGAAAAAACTGGTGGTATGCCGGTGTCGAATAAAAACAAGTAAAACCTCGCTAGAGTGGTTCTTCGTGACCCACTTTTACCGTCGGGAAAATGAAAAACGAAATGGAATAACCGAATCGTTCTGAAATAGTTTTTTTTTTTTTTGTACCTTTTCTCCCCTTCTATAACCGTTTTTATCTAGGTCACAGCTTGAATCTAGTCAAACGAGTACTCAAGCCATGCTTGTAAAATGTTTTAATTTTGTTTTCTGCAGGAAAAATTCCTTTCGTGCTCAAGTTCCCTTTGACCAACGCCCCTGAAAGGCCATATGATCACAACAAAGAATGTTTAAAATAACATTTTCTTTCCACCTCGCCCTTTTCTTGGGTGGGTCTGCTAACAATGAGTCGTTACAGATTGATAATTCCTTGCCCCAGGAAGTCTTCGTAATCGCTGTTCGATTGGTAATTGTTTGTTTGTATTGAAATGGATTTTTCATGTTTGGTTCTATTCTACGCAATAAAGTGGTACTCAAAATGGTTTGCAAGAAAAATGGTGTGGACGAAACCAGAAAACGGACCTTAGGTTCGTTTTCTGAATCAGTAAATCTGCACAGATCTGCTAAGAGTACATTGATCCTAATGAACAAGTAAACTAAAGTACTCGAATGATTGTCAGTGAATGACATGATTGTCAGTGAAGGACATTCAACAAAATAAGTATTTATTAGGAAGGACAATATTTTTTAAAATCAATACATAGTAATGCTCAGTATTATACTTTTACTGAGAAAGATTTTCTCTGGCTATATCCATCGTTTGTACATTTTTGTAGCATAGTGAAACCTTTAATACTGTAAAAAATATGTTCTTTTAAGCCTGCGAGTCAATTTTTATCTTTCTAAGTTATTATTCGATAAATTATTTAATTTTCCAAAGTTGACTGACCGTTTAAATTAAATATATACACTAAAACCCCGTTATACCAAGCCTCAGTATACCGCGGAATCGGATATACCGCGGTGACTATCATGTCCCCCGACGTTTAAACCACCCTTTATCATTGCCATTTGCAGGTGATTCCTTATTTACCACTGTAAATAAAGCCAGCCCCGAGCACATAGATATTATAGCTAAAGAAGCTCCCATCCCTTTACCACACACACTTAGATAAATCCCTATTAAGATAGGCCTTTTTCACGCTTTTTCTGTCTTTCCCTTAAAACATTGTTTCTTTGAGAAGTGCGTTCCTCCCATTCCACATCTAATTTTTCTTAAAGACTTCTCCCCCTTTACAATCCCATGTTGGTAACATAAAGAGATTTTTTTAGCCCCTTTTTTCTCGGAATACAGTTGGTTTATAACCTATCGCTCGATAGACTGATTGCGCAGTTGAAATATGTGTGCTTCTTGTACAGCAATTACGGTGAATAAAATGGCAGCAAAGAAAAAAATATACTATAGAAGAAAAGTTACCAGTAATTGATAAAGTTAAAAATGATGCGACAAAAGCGAGTACTATTTCGCGAATATGGTTCCGCGGTATAGTTTCACTATACCGCGGTTATGTTATAACGCGGGTGCCAAACATGTCCTCCGACACCCGCGTTTTAACGAGGTTTTACTGTATTTAAATATGACTTACCTCTCCATAAGTCATATTCAAATTTTCCTTTCTTAAGGACCCAGTCTCTTCGCATCTTAGAAGCAACAATTCCTTCTAAAAATTATGTAAAGCATACGGTGACGTTTTAAAAATATATATTGTACACATAGCTAGTATCTCACGAACTTAAAATTAATAAATCGTTCGAAACAAAATGTGTATAACATGTGTTGATGTTTTCGAAATATATTTTGTGTATAGTTTCTACCTTGTCTCTTCCTCTCTTAGAAGCAGTAAAGCGTTTCAGAAATGCAGCATATCTGGCATTTTTATCATATTAATTATTGGCACCTAGCTTATTTGTTTTAATTGCCCAAAATAATCTGCTAGGCTTTATTTTTAAATAATTCAAATTGCTTGGGAAGAGATATCAACTGATAAGTATTAAAACAGCTGTGCAATTGTTAAAAACTATCGGAAGACATCACAACCTTAATGAGAAAACGATTGATAAGTAAGCGAAAAAAATGTTCGAAAATGAATTTCTGTTAGTAACTCTTGAGAAGTTAGTCTTTTACTTCAGTTTCTACATTTATATAAACGTTTATTTTAATCAGTGCCTAATAAAATAAAATATGAGTTAACCTTTTTTTCAAGTGTTATTTACAATCAAGTGTTACTTACAGATAAGTAAGTCCCACTTAATTGTAAATTACTTAAAAATGAGTAAAAATTCACAGTCCAAAATTTTGAAGGTCAAGAAATTACTATTGTCTTCACAGGTATCGTAAAAACTCAAAACACCGAAGATTAGATGAAATTTGCTCATAACAATGTACCTGTACAAAGTTATATCAGATTAAAAAAAAAAAAAAAAATGACGGTGAAAATTGTGGTTGTCAAACTAAAAGTTTTATGAAAGGTTACGCGTCAAAAGTGACCACTAGATGCGAAATCCCGGTCTGTTCAACGAAATTTTTTAGTTGCAAAATACGATTAACGACTGCTAATTTCGAACCCTGAATCAAACAGCTAACTAACGAATAAAGGTACTGCAGTAATCTCTCCCTTATGCGTCCCTTCTTTCATGTGTATCTCTGAGTTGTACGTTGATTTTCAAAAGTTCCAGTTGAAGCTATAAAATAAAAAAAATATTATTTTTTCTTTTTCTTCCAAATGGGGCGGCCGAGAGGGGCCCTTCTAATTTGGTGTATTGTCGTGTTATTCAAGGAAGGTGGACGCTCAAAGTTCAATGATAATGCTTTATTTATACGATGATGATGTTTATATACAAAAATGTGATGATATATGAAATAGGAATAATTACCCTGGCCCTGACCCGGGCAAGTAGTAACACCAAAGACCCTACGACACCCTCTCCGAGAGAGCAACCCTCTCTCTAGAACACCTACAGGGGGTCGACTCTACTCCTTTCTTTGCTTGCCGGAGCTTCTCCTCCTGCTCGTTCTTTTAAATTTTAACTTTTGAAGGAATTGTCCGATTCGATTTTTTTTTTTTTTTTGCATTTGAAAGATCTTGGAAAGGACATCTCATTTCTACGTTTTGCTTTTTTATTTGAACAATTTTTCGTTCAATTTTAAACAGTTAAAAAAAAAAATAACATTAGCGCCAACGGGGAAATTTCAGTTCTATATAAATCCTGACCTAACAGACGGATTTGCTTGGAACAAACTTTATCGGTAAGATGTTATGACGTAGAACATGTGCAGATACGAAGTCGAGCCTGAACTAAACGAACCAGTTTTCCTATGACAATTTTTGATCGGAATTTTTAAGAACATTTTTGAATGCATGTATGATTAAATGAATGAATGAAAGAATGAATGAATAAATGATAAAATGAATAAATGAGTGAGTAAATGAAATAATAAATGAATAAGTGAATAAATACATGAATGAGTAAATGAATGAATGAATAAATACATGAATGAGTAAATGAATGAATTAATAAAAGAATGACAGAATAAATGAATGAATGAATGCGTGAGTTAATGAATATGTATTTACCGTTAAAAAAGGTATAGTTGAAGTAGTTAAGAACTAAAACTAACTGAGAAAAAGAGAGAGAGAGGGAGAAATATAGCTAGATTATAAATGTGAAGTTCGTCTATATGGAAAAGTAGGCTCGTATAAAAGTTCTAGACGAAACTTCTTGTATTAATAGTGTTACGTAACGTGAAGTGAAGTAAAAAATGGAGCTCTATCAATTTTACGCAACATTAGATTTTTAAGTATTCGTAACAGAATTAGAAGACGTAAAGCGAAAATACCTAAATTGCAGAATGCCTTCAAGAACAATTAGTTAACTAATTATGTCAGCTTATCATTTTGAAAAATTAATAGTATGTTTGCATAAAGGAAACGTTTTGTGTGATATAGAAGAAGATTTGATTTTTTTGATAAAAAATATGCTTTAATTTCCTTATTTCTGTACGTCAGCGCCAGACTAATGTATGTCCAGAAAATGGCTGTTTCCAGGTTATTACTGTGTTTATTGTACGAAAATTAACCAACAAGGGATGAAGCAGATATATTTTTTCAATATTAACAATCATATTTTGTACCCTAATTCATGTAACAGTTTTGTTTCTAGGCAATGAAATCATTCTTTTCAGTTTTTATGTTCAGTTTTTAAAGCAAATGTGACTTACGTTTGTTTGGCCCTGTAGTACAGATTTTATGCATTCATTCCTATGCTTTTTGTAACAACTTTTCGTTTCTTCAGCAACGTGCACCAGTGTAATATTAAGCTGAAGCCGCCAAAGAAGGTTCCAACTCCCTATGGAGGAAAGTTAATATGGAATATGCCGGGAAAGAATAAACTTATTGCTCATCTGAAGGATAAAATCAAAATCAGGCATCGAAAGAGGTGGAGCCAGGTACCGATTGGTTTTAGAATCTTATTCTTTTTCGTTTATTCTCTTTCTTTCTCTTTATGTATCAATCGTGGGACTGTCGAACGGATTGATCATTTTATTCAGCTATCCATTGAAGTTCAAATCATTGTTATACAATGTTATTTAAAGTTTCACTAACTTGGCAATGTGGAATAGTAACTTAAAAAATTTTAATACGAAAAGTGACATTTTTTATTTTGAGCTGATGTCTAAAATCTGGTGTTAAATTGGTGCTAGTGATAGCCAAGAAATCTTGGAGGTGATCATCAGTGTGTTAAACGGAAATTTATTCTTGATGTAGCTCATCTAAAATTATTTCGCAAATAAATGATATAACAAACGCTGCATAGGTTTTAAATTTCTGAGCTCTATGTACTTTTTTGGGGCACGAAAATTTTATCCAGAGTTTTTGGAAAGGAGCTTCCGCATATTTGATCATTTTCATTAATAGAGTACATCCTCGTTATTTGAGGCTGTCACCTTATAATTTATAATTTCATATAATAAGATTTGATCTTCATTTTCTGGTTAATATCTGCTCAAAATAAAATGGCTCTCCGGCATTTAGCGACTCATGAAATAGATAAATCTGTTTTCATCCAAAACATGATCGATAATTTGCATTGCATTTTATGTCTCAATGTGTTTTCAAAAAAAAAAAAAAAAAATCAGAAAAATATTCGACACGAGTGAGTTTTTTTACCACCAAAATGTGTAGAATTTTATATAGTTTAACAAATAGATTGGAACTTTTGTAATGTTTTCTAAAAATAGCCTATTCTTAAAATATGATGATCCTAACGTCGATTAAGGATTTTTTTTCTTTTCATTTTTTATTAATCGTCATAGGGTTTTTGATAATATCATGAAATAGTAGTCATTATAAAATGTAGGAGAAATATTATACTTTCGAATTTTAAAAATTCTTGAAAGCAGGTTTTTGCATTACAAAATTATAGATATATATATGTATGTATATATATATATATACATACTTTTGGCAAAATCCAAGAATTTGGGCCACACTTCAACGTCGTATAAATGATACTCTACTGTGTGTGTGTATATATATATATATATATATACACACACACACACACATTTTAAAAATTCTTGAAAGCAGGTTTTTGCATTACAAAATTATAGATATATATATGTATGTATATATATATATATATATACATACATATATATATCTATAATTTTGTAATGCAAAAACCTGCTTTCAAGAATTTTTAAAATGTGTGTGTGTGTGTGTATATATATATATATATATATATATACACACACACACAGTAGAGTATCATTTATACGACGCTGAAGTGTGGCCCAAATTCTTGGATTTTGCCAAAAGTATAAATCGGTTATACAACGTTATCGTTTATACGACGCTTTTCGATAGCCCCTTCGGGGTCGTACAAACGATACTCCACTGTATATATATCTGTATAAGTATCTACAGATGGCTGTTAAAGATAGATTCGCATAGATTTTGAATCATCAGATTTTTAACGTTTTTTAGGTAATGTACATGTACTATTTGCTGGGTCATCGACTTATGGAGTTGCCCGTGGATGTGAATCGTAAAGCCACAATGGCCGAAAACACGTTTATTCTTGCTTTGGATGGAGATATCAATTTCAGACCTCACGCAGTACAACTTTTAGTGGATCTTATGAAGAAAAATCGGAATCTTGGAGCTGCATGTGGCAGGATACATCCTGTTGGAACAGGTAACGTGACTATAATTCCCCTTTAAGTTATTTGAAAATTTCATGGAATTTCTAAGATTAAAAAAAAAAAAAAATCACCTTAAGCCAATTCCAAGTGATTTAAAAACGATATATTATGCAGCGTTCGAAGTAAGTATCTTGAAAAATATGATGACAACTTGTTTAAAAAAATTAAATAGTACTTAACCGTTCTAGAATGAATGTTGGAAAGTGTTCCCTATCTGATAGTAATATTAATTTTTTTCTACAGGATACTGGATTTTTAAATATGATTTTGTCTAACTCTTTTGTGTTTCGTTTGGTTTGCGAGTTTTTTTTTTTTTGGATGTTTTGGAAATTGAAGAACTTAGTGAATAAAAATGTTTGGTGACGAATAAATAGTTCTGAGGAAAGTAGCTTTAAAGTATTTAATCTACTGCGTTTCTATAATTTAAACAATCATCACTTTTCCTACACGATACTGTAGTGTTTATATAGTTAAAAATTTGACTTAAAAGAAGGAAAGGAAGGAAAAAATATATATAAGTCTTCTAAAGCAAGGACATATCCTCCAATGATAGGAAACTAAAATTCTTATGATCTGTGTGTTACATGTGTATCTTCTCTGTGAAAAGAATTTTAATCTGCTGGTGTTGAATAGAGCAAAAAGTATACTTCATAGTTAGTTTCCAAGAATATAATCTGTGCTGAAGTTATTGCATTGAAGTTTTACTCAGGAACATTAATTCTTCTCTAGCACTTTCAAAAGTTTTAATTTTTCGGAAATTTCAAATTTATTTTCAACTAATTTTCAGTTTTATTTTTAAGAATTAAAATTTGGAAGCATTTAAGCTCTTTTCTATCTGGTATTTCAATCGTGATAGGACGGTAAACAGTTTAAAAAGCACTACATGTGCTGTTTGACATTTTTCAGTTTTAATTCTTAAGCTATTGCGCAACGATAAACGTTTTAGTTTAAAATTTTCGATGCTTTTCGAGTGCAAATAATTTTTAAAATATTCAAAAATTCCATTTTTTAGTATTTCACCAACACTGAGTTCAATTTTCTCAGTATTGCACCAATACTGAGTACAATTTCCTCAGTATTGCACCAATACTGAGTTCAATTTTCTCAGTATTGCACCAACACTGACTTCCGTTTTCTCGGTATTGCACCTACACTGATCTCTATTTTCTCAGTATTGCACCAACACTGAGTTCCATTTTCTCTGTGCTGCAACAATTCACATCTCAGTGCATGATATTTACGGGAGCAAAATTTCCAATTTACAATCTTAATATGGGGTCAGACAAAGCGGTTTTCCCCCTTTGCCCGAAATACCGCCTGTGAAGCTGACAACTTTCCATAAGCGGTAATTATTCGCACTCGCAGGACATTCAAATTCATTTAAATGGAAAAGTAAATAAGTGAAAAGTTTAAAAAATTCATTCAATGATTTCTTGTGATAGTGTTTCTTTCCAATTATACTTTTAATTGGCATTTTTAGGCCATTGAATGTGCTTTCGTTCTATGTAATCAGTTCATTTGCATTTTGCTATTAAGAAGAAAAGAAACACTCTGGAAGAAGAAATTTTTCTAAGCAAAGGTCTATAACTTTCCATGTTTTTTGGCCAAGAGTAAGGAAAAAAAACCGTTTCATTTCCATAATTGTGTAACCTACATGGACCATTTCCATAATGATCTAGCCTATATGGATCTCATAGCTATGCGGAAGAGCATTAACCTCACCCGTAACTGAAGAAATAATGTTTTCTCTGAAAAGTGCGTGGTTCATCTAACAGCAGTAGGTGGCAAACCAGGCATCTCAATGTCAATTGCCTCGATAACGAACAGCAACTCTAATATTCTGAGAATTGCTTAAAAACAAATTAAGAGGACACTGAGCTCTTCAGAATTTTAACTTCTCAACGGATGCGTAGATTTATTTATTAACATTTCTGAGACGAAAAATTTAGTTAAAAAACAATTCTTCGGCTTTCTGGTAAATGTTTGTTACTAAATCCAGGAGAAATTTTACGGTCTACTATAATGAGTTAGAATTTGCAATTGGTTATTTCATGATATAAACCAATTACACAGCGTATAAAAGTAACTCATAACTCTATTGTAGGTGTTATCGATCTTTAAAATTATTTTTATTATTTTAATAATGATTTAATAAATCCCCTCATGAAGAATGAGAATCAAATCTAAAAATTTACGTATGAGAATGTATGTATGGTTTCAATAGAAGTTCTATTATAAGATACATAGGTCTCTTGTTAGGTACTGTTATTTTCAAAATAAATCTCCACTTTGTTCATTTTGGAAAGATGTAATTTCTCTTAACTATTTCACTTTGCCCTACATTCCCCTGCTATATTTTCTGAAGAATTCGGCTGCTCTTTTCGTTAATTATTTGAATTAATTAAATCTGACAGGTTCAAATATAATTTCATGTTCTATTACCTTTGAATTTACTCATAACATAGGATTACCAATTATTTTGTCATTTTTTGAGGGGTTTGGCAGGGAAATCTGCAAAAGGAATTCAATTTGGTTTTCCCAGTTACATAAAAATTTATCACATTGAGCTATCCGTGTAAATGTATGGCGATTGTGAAATGAAATTGCAACAATCTAATTTTGAACGAATATTTTAATTTTGAATAATAACTACTCTATATGTTTAATAAATTAAGCATTGTCCATTGTATCCATAAGGGTTAAAAACGTTACGGATGCATACCATATCAAGTGTTCGAACAATACGACACGAAATCCAAATGCTCAGTTTCAGTTAGTAGACCTGGCAATTACTATTCACTTTAAATAAGTTCATCAGAGGCATAAGTTCAATATATTTAAGAAACATTAATTTGCCTTTAATTTAGCACAGTGACAAGAAATTTGCCTGTTGCTGTTAACTGTATTTAGACTTTTATTTATTGTGTAAGAATTTTTCGTGTCAAGAAAATGCAAGACTTGGATACGAAATGAGGTTTTAATTTATTCTTTTACAAATATTGGTTCTTCAGACGTATTTGATTTCGTTGCAATTACTACTTAATTTCAAGCGTATTTTTTGAAAATAACTTTTCGTAAATGCTATAACCATCTAAGTAATTGACTGTCTTCATTCTTAAGGTAGTTTTATGTTCTTCCATCGCCTGCAGGACGATCCTTTCATAATCAGTAATTTCATTGCTACAGGGCCGGCGCTAGGCTGAGGCGGTGAGGCGACCGCCTCAGGGCGCGTCGTTCTTCGGGGCGCATTGGCCATAAATATTGACTGCATCTTTTAAAGTAACAAACAATAGTTTTTATCTCAAAAAAGTCAAATAATATGTAAACTACTTAGTTTTACAAATGATGCATCAAAACTTCATCTAATATCCTTTTTGCATTAATATACACTATTGCACGTTTAATTTTGATAAAAGCAAACACACGAACACATCAGGGACGTCTTGAAATGTTTTCGTTTCTTTCTATCCTTTGTTGAAAAAATATATTTTGTACTGGGTTATTTCTTTGTTTTGCACAGTATCCTTTTCTTCTCCACAGCGACAGGCGGCTTCGATATATTCGGGAAGGTAGAGGGGGGGGGGGGGGGGCGCTTTATAAGTGTTTTCAGTTTCAGAAAGTATTTTCTCTATTTTATAACGGGCAAAAACGCAATCTATTGCTTTTTCTCTTTTTCTGTTTTTTATTTTTCTTTATTCAGTCCACTCTGGTCAACGATTGTTTTAATTCAGGTTTTTGAAAGTGCAATATATGAAATATCTATTCTTAAAGTTTAAAATATGTATCGATAATTTTTAATCTCTATTCCTTCATAATATATAGTAGGGGCGAAAAATTTTTTTTGCCTCAGAGCGCCATTCGTGCTAGCGCCGGCCCTGCATTGCTACAATAGCGAGATAAACATGATTTGAGAATCGTTCCAAACTTATCATAAATCTCACAAAATATTTCAGGGTACGTTCAGATTACTCAAAGCAAACAACTGCTGTTCAGGCAAGAAATCAAAGGAAATTGCCTGAAATCTCTCAGAAAAGTCTTCTATTTTGCAAAAACGTTTGGCATAAAAAATAATGGCTAACAATAAGATAAAACGTTTTTTTATTTAACTGATAGAAAAATGGAAACATAGGCACTTTTCCCGCTTGAAATACCGACTTCGATGTGTTCAGTAATGTGTATATTATTTAAAAACTCCTTACAATAACTGTAATTATTCTCAAATTAATTCATTTAAACAACATTTCACAGTCAACATTATGGTTTGAAAAATTATAACAAAGAACTTTAAAAAATTTTACAGCTCATTCACAGAAACGCCGATATACTTCGTTTTCTTGAATCTCTTATATTATATGGTATTTTCCGAGCTATAAAACATTTTTTTTCTTCGTGAAATAGCCTCAAAATAAAATAAAATAAATAAATAAATAAAATTGGTGCGTCTAATGATCGAAAGCGATGTTAAATTAAAAAGTGCAGTGTTGACTTAAAATTTTCGCATAATTTAAAATTGTGAGGAAGAAGAGAAAAGTGTAGATGATGTTTTTTTTGGGGGGAACTTAGAAGTCAGTTAGATTTTATAAACCACTAAAGAACCGTTTCTCAACCTGAGAGTCGCGCTGAGATATAAGAGGGATCGCAACCCGGACCAAAAAAGATATTTTGAATTATCAAGATTTTTAATATTCAGTGTTGTGTAGATAAAATACTCAAGCGGGTCTCAAGACTTTTCATATATATTTAAACTTTTAAGGGGGTCGCAACACTATATAAAAAAAACGTTGAGAAACGATGCACTAAAGCATTATTTTTTAATTCAGTCTAATGAAAAATGTTAAAATAGTTTTTTTTTTCAAATGGTTAATTAACATGCGTCGTATATTCTATTACTTTTGAAAGCTTGTCATTAGAAATGTTCTGGAAATGTGATTAACTTACGATTTCACTCTGAAGTAAACAGTCTCGAAGTTAAAGAAAGAAAAACTCCGTTTGTCTTAATTTGTCGACAATGTGTTGCGAAGATCTCTTGCATTAAATACAAATCTGCTGTTCAGTTGTTTTAATTTTCTGATGACTATGAGCGCCACTAAAAGTGTCATCAGAAATTATATTTTATGAATTAAGAGTGATTTAACTTCGATTGTTTTAACATATTCAAATAATATAAAAATATTTCTTTTTAGGTCCGATGGTATGGTATCAAAAATTCGAATACGCCATCGGCCATTGGTTGCAAAAAGCAACAGAGCATATGATCGGGTGCGTGCTTTGTAGCCCCGGTTGCTTTTCCTTGTTCAGGGCCAAATCGCTCATGGACGACAACGTCATGAAGAGATACACAACCACATCTGACGAGGCCAGACACTACGTACAATACGATCAAGGTTAGTAAAATGCCGTATTTCCTTGGCTGTTAGATCATTTTTAAGAAGTACTTGTCACATCAAACACTTTATGAAGCAACTAAATAAGCTGCAGAAACAGAACAACGGCTTGATCGCCAGAAGAACTGCAACAAAAAACGAAACAGAACGTGAGAAAAAATAATCTCAGAAAATTTGTTATAATTAGTTTGATTGAAAGCAATATCTTTTAAAACTACATGATCCATCAGAAAGATATTAGATAGGGGATTGAGATGTAGATACGTAAGATATTCATTCTTTATTTCTACCTAAAGAATAATTATCACAATTAGTACTAAATAGAGCACTACAAGGGGATACGTTGGATTAAAATATGTACAACATTTGTGCAAATTTCTCATCCTCGCAGTTTTCTAAAAATACGATGGAGTGAAATGCGGTAGATGTATATCACACTTTAAAAAAGCTTTGATTTTTATGACAGATGCATCACATATGTTTCTTTAAACCTTTGCTTACTTTTTTTAACTAACCATAAATATCTAAATCTGACATAAAGTGATGATTAATTTTTTATGGTTAAAAATGAGGTTATATTTTTACTTTATGAATGAGTGACATGCTTTGAATTTGGTGATGGTCGTATTTGTAAAGAAAAATAATTTTTGTTCAAAAACTAGTTTTTGCCTGAAGATTTGAAATGTACGCTTCATTTTTGCCTAATGTTAAAGCTTATGATACGCCGGTCACGGTTACACTTGAGTCAACATTTTACCATGAGGGGGAAGTGTAACCAGGTGTTTACAATAGTCCCGAACAGTGTTACCCAACACAATTATTTATTTTACAATATTTTTATTGTCATTTCAGCTTGCTTTGTGTAAAAAACTAATTTAATACGTATTGTTTTCGAGTTGACTGGATTAATAAGAAAAGCAACAAATTAGTGAAGGAACCTCTTAAGTGAGTTTTTAAAAAAATATTTTGACATTAAAAGATGGGTATCGTATTGTTTTTCTAAAACTTACATATGAAAAAAACCCCGAAAGTTTTGTGTAACTTAGTCTATACAACTCAAATAAATCACACAAGTACCATTCTGTGTTAATTTTTAGTTCTTTAACTCTTCTTTTTTCAGTTAACATGTTTTATGTATTTCGTAACATTCAAGGAAAGATGCGTGAAAAGGATTCTATTTTGATTGAAATTTTAAATGTTTTAATAGTTTCATTAGTCTTAAACTCAGTGAAAACTGGAAAACCAGGGTTTATATGTTAATTATTTAACTATTAAAATTTTTTATATGGGTATAACAAGGTTAAACTTGTCTTAGACCTTGGGACAAGTTTAATTTCAAAGCACAAAATTTTGAAAATATTACTTGATCATTTTTTTTTAGAAATAAAAATGCATAGGGTTTTAATAGCAATCAGTTCAACTTTCTGCATGAGAAATTTTAGAACTATGCCCGAAATGACAAGTTGGCAATTTGAGGTCAAAGCTGAACTATTTCCAAAACGTGGTTACACTTATCGCCCTATATATTATTGCAAAAGTTTCGGAAAACATGAAACAATTCTCAAAATCGTTTGCAGAAACTTTAATGAAAAAAGACCTATAAGAACTTAATGGCTCTTTTTGTTACTGAATGTTATGCTATTTTCAAGATTCGAACAATAACGATAATGAAAAATTAAGTAAAAGCTATGTAGACAGAAAATCAAAGTGTTGCGATGTATTAACTGCTAATAAATAAATCTGAATTTAAGTGGAAACTTCTCAAAACCGAACAGAGTCCAAAAAAACCGCACACAAGTATTCCAAAAACTGCCAAGCAAAAAATAACAAGAAGTTCCGTCTAGAACTGTACGAGCCTACTTTCCCGTATACACCAGCTTCAAATTTATATTCTATCTCTCTCTCTCTCTCTCTCTCTCTTTCTCGTTTAGATTAAGTTCTTAATTGCTTCAGATGTACCTTTTTCAACGGTTAATACATATTCATTCAATCATTCATTTATTCAGTCATTCATGTATTTATTCACTCAGTTATTAATTCATTCTTTTGCTTATTAATCATTCATTAATTCAAAAATATTCTTGAAAATCTCGATCAAAAAATTTCATAGGAAAATAGGCTCGTTAGTTCTGGATGAACTTTTTATCTGTACATGTTCTACGTCATAAGAGCTTTCCGATAAATTTTGTTCCAAGCAAATCGGTCCATTAGATCAGGATTTATATCGGATTGAAATTTCCCCGTAGGCGCTATGTTAATTTTTTTTGAACTGTTCAAAAATGAACAAAAATTGTTCAAATCAATATTTCATGCCAAGAACTTCTTCCAGTGAGCTTGTTCATTGGAACTTGGATCTTGTACCCAGAGTATACATAATTTGCTTCATTTTCACCCATAGGTGCTAATGTTAAAATTTTTTGAACTGTTCAAAATTGAACAAAAAATTGTTCAAATCAAAAAGTAAAATATGGAAATGAGATGTTCTCGCCGAGATCTTTCGAATGCAAAATGAATTTTTCGAATCGGACAATTCGTTCAAAAGTTATTGGGGGGGGGGGGGGGGGACAGACCGACAGACATACTTTTTCCCCATCTCAATACCCTACTTTCAAATTTTTTATTTTTCAATCTTTATTTAATTACTTAACTTATTTTTGACTTTTCTTGATTTCTGACGATATTTTCACGATACATTAAGCCTTCTTTCATGCTTTATTATTATTTTTTTACTTTTACGGGAAAGTAGGCTAAACAAGAAGTTCCGTCTAGAACTATACGAGCCTACTTTCCCGTATACACCAGCTTCAAATTTATAATCTAACTATCTCTCTCTCTTTCTCGTTTAGCTTTAGTTCTTAATTGCTTCAAATATGCCTTTTTCAACGGCTAATACAGATTCGTTCAATCATTCATTTATTCAGTCATTCATGTATTTATTCACTCATTTATTCATTCATTATTTTGTTTATTCATTTAATCTTTCATTAATTCAAAAATATTCTTGAAAATACCGATCAAAAAATTTCATAAGAAAATAGGCTCGTTAGTTCTGGATGAACTTTTTATCTGTACATGTTCTACGTCATAAGAGCTTTCCGATAAAGTTTGCTCCAAGCAAATCGGCCCGTTAGATCAGGATTTATATAGGATAGAAATTTCCCCGTAGGCACTATGTTAAATTTTTTTTTGAACTGTTCAAAAATGATCAAAATTTGTTCAAATAAATATTTCACGCCAAGAACTTCTTCCAGTGAGCTTGTTCATTGGAACTTGGATCTTGTACCCAGAGTTTACATAATTTGCTTCATTTTCGAACATTGGCGCTAATGTCAAAATTTTTTGAACTGTTCAAAATTGAAGAAAAAATTGTTCCAATCAAAATATGGAAATTAGATGTAATCACCGAGATCTTTCGAATGCAAAAAGAATTTTTCGAATCGGACAATTCGTTCAAAAGTTATTAGGGGGGGACAGACCGACAGACCGACAGACAGACCGACAGACCGACAGACACACTTTTTCCCCATCTCAAAACCCTACTTTCCAATTTTTTATTTTTCAATCTTTATTTAATTACTTAATTTTTTTTTGACTTTTCTTGATTTCTAACGATATTTTCACGATACATTAAACCTTCTTTCATGCTTTATTATTATTTTTTTTACTTTTACGGGAAAGTAGGCTAAAAACGGGCTTTTAGTTTCGCTTTTGAGCAGTGCTTAAAATATCTAAACCTCATCTAAATTGGCGACCATGAAAGAATTTTTCCTTTTTTCCTAAATTTATTTATTGTTTTATTTATAGGCTCGTTTATTTAGTTATTTTTAAAAAAATTTCGGCAAACGTAAGGTGATTACCAGGCTTAAGTTTCGTTCCAAACGAACTACATTTTTTTCTTTCTCTAGGGGAGGACAGATGGTTATGCACGTTATTGCTTCAAAGGGGCTATCGAGTAGAGTACAGTGCAGCGTCCGACGCTTACACCCACTGCCCTGAAGGCTTTGGCGAGTTTTACACTCAAAGAAGAAGATGGGCTCCCTCTACCATGGCAAACATCATGGATCTTCTTGGCGATTACAAAGCTACTATAGCCATAAATGACAACATTTCCTTCCCATATATTATCTACCAGAGTATGTTGATGGTGGGCACAGTCCTGGGCCCGGGGACGATCTTTCTTATGTTGGTTGGAGCGATGGTAGCTGCTTTTAAGATTTCCAACTGGTATTCCTTCTACTACAACATAGTACCGATTCTCTTATTCATGGCGATTTGCTTCATCTTCAAGAACGATATACAGGTAAGTGACTGAAAACTTTTTGAAGGACTTTTAAAACACATTTCTCACCTTGAGATTTTTTTTAACGTTGCAGCAATGTTTATTGGAATTGAGCGGATTACTAGTTACAACGTGATTGCTCTTTCGTTAATTTTGTAGTAACATTAAAAAAATATATAGTCCAGAGGTACGAGGGAATGAGGATTTTTAGTACTTGTTTGTCTATATTTTCTTTCCAACTTTTATTTTAACATTTTCTATAACAGTTATCATCCTTATGAGACGCGTTACACCTGTTAATATTTAATCTTTCTGCCTTAAAAAAAATATATATATATTTACATGTTCTTCTTACAGCTTACTATTTTGACAATAACTCGTCATCACCGACTGAACTGTGTTCGTCTTGAAACTGTTCAATTGAGAACAATTTCTCAAATTCATTTCAAAAATCGATTCAAACGAAATTCCAGCAAGGCTAATTCACAGTAATTTTTGTTGTTCGTCTTGTTGAATTTTTTGCTGGGTCGCTACCTTGTTTTAGTTTGTGGGTTACATTGTGGCAACCCACATGATTCGAAATTTCTTAAAACTATGCAGAGATAATAATAATAATAATAATGTTATTGTTATTGAATAAATTCTCCTACTCTTCAATTCTAATTAGATTCTGGTTGCACAAGTAATGAGTACAGCATACGCGCTGTTTATGATGGCTGTCCTGGTAGGTACTTCCATACAGCTAGCAGAAGACGGCATTGGCTCTCCTTCTGCAATTTTCCTTATAGCATTGTCGGGAAGTTTCTTCATAGCTGCCGTCCTGCATCCTCAAGTAAGTTGGTTACTTAAAGGGTATTTAATTTTGTTTACTATGAACAATAGGGATACATATTATTATTCTAAACTCATAAGTTGATTTTATTTTATCATTTATTTACCTTTTAGAAATTCTAGTAACAAATGTTTTTTTTCGACATAGAACTCACCGACCTTTCTGGAAAAGTTTTTTCTTAATTAGTTAATTATACTTCAGTATGAGTTTATTTTAAAATTTTATATTTTCCAGTGTTTATTCCGCAACTCATTAGTGGAATGCAGTATATTTTACGAGAAAGTAGTTAAACAACAAGGCAGAAATTGGTTTCTGCAACGTTGAACATGTTTGTTTACCATGTAGAAATGATGACTTAGTCTTTCTCGAAAAAATGACAAGAATTTTAAGGAGGAAAATATTTTTGAACAAGAAATTTTTTTTTTATAAAAATGATGACAAAAGGGAGGGGGGAGCGTGAAAATGTGTTTTAATCTATTGTAAAAATGTCACAACTAACAAGAAGTCAAAAAGAATCAATAAATATTAAACTAAATAGAAAAAAATATTAAATAGGGATGGGCATGTTTTTCCGTCTGTTGTTCATTGTACTTTCTAGTTTAACAGGCGATTTACGTCGGATAAACTTTTATTAGAGACAAATTTTGATATGGAACATTTCATATTTATTCACTTTTCACCCCTTACGTTAGTAGCACTTTTATTGTACTTAAAATTTTTCTGAACCTTTTTTTTTTTTTTGTGTTCTTACTCTAAGTTTTTTTTTTAAATTTTTCTTTCTTATGTATATTTTGTAACGAACCATTGTTCTTCAGCGTAACATTAAAGACTCTTGATGGACGAATTTATAAGTCTGACATGTCTAATTAGTTGATTGTTTAGAGTAAGAGCTTCGCAATCTCTTTACACAAGTAAACGGCTTTCATATCTCTGCAAAATGACTAAATTTTCTTTAAAATAATGTTTTTATTCAGTCTTATAGGAGGTTATAGGAACATAGTTATATTTATATATTCAGGTTATAGGAACATATAAAGTATAATTTTAAGAAGTTAGAAACCTGTAATAACTAATTTCACAACCTCAATGCTGATATTCGAGGAAATTACCTCGTTTAACTCAGGACAAACTTTTAATATTTGTGCAGTTTCGGCTAGTAAGGATAGATGAAAAATTATTCGTCTCAATTAGCTCATGCTTAAACACCTAATATTTTTGAGTGGAGCTATTCTATGCAAAATTTCTTTATTTAAAATCTGATCTTTTGTCATAGGATATATATGATATGTGATAGTAACCTTTTAAAGTGCATTAATTACATATGGTTAAATGACTGCTATGATATGCAAATAAATCACGGGGTAGTTAAATTTGTCTTTATAAAACAATACGTTTGACTGCGATGTTTTTGAAATGGTATTATATAAATAGCAAAATTGTTACTTGTTGAAGAAAGTACCTAGTGAATAAATAAGGTTGTTAAAATATTTATAGGAATTTTGGTGCGTAGTTCCTGGGCTGCTGTATTTCCTGAGTATACCATCTATGTATCTTTTGCTGATCATTTATTCCTTGGTGAACTTAAACGTAGTCACTTGGGGAACAAGGGAAGTGCAGACGAAGAAAACGAAAAAGGAAATGGAAGAAGAGAAAAAAGAGCAGGAGGAATTGTTAAAGAAGAAGAAAAACCCTGACCTCCTTTCATTCTTAGGTAAAGTACACGGTTAAAAAAAACCTGAATTTTCAGTGTTTTTTAACTGATTTTAACGGAAGATTTCCGTAGTGCTTCAATACATGGTTTTTCTTTCCAAAAACGGTATCACGTCCTGAAAATACGAGAACGGAACTTTTCCGTTTTACATTGCTGTATTTTCACAACCTGATTTGGATTAACGGAGAAAAAAGAAATGGAACTTCTGTCAAATCTCGGGAAAATATTACCTAAAACGGAATATTTCCGGCAACTCTGCGACCGTACTTTTTCCGTTATTTTCAGGAGATTTTTTTTACAGTGTACACACTGCGAAGTGCTTTTCTAACATTTATGGATACATATATATTATTAAAATATGGGTGCGTCTGTCTCTCCGGACATCTCTTCCGGAAAGTCAGCGTGTCAAGGGTCGCGGGTCGCGACGTGTACCATCTTATTAGGAATGTGCTGGTAAAGCCTTTGCGTCTGTCTCATCCAGCGAAAGTTCTGTTTCTATCTCCTCGCGGAGATATTACTTGCAAAATATACCATTCAAATCCGAAATTCTAAGCAGCCGTCCAAGTCGGCTTCCCAGCTGGAAAAGTAAATCAGCATTATAGCAGGTGATCTGCATTAACGTTATTGGTTTGGTTTCGAATGAACCACCACAAAGTTTGCTTTCTATGGTGGTGTGTCTCTCTTTCCTGAATATCTGATTGAATGAAACATCATATCGAATGAATCGACTGACAAGCACATCAAACAAAAGAACAAACGCTGCATTATAGATTTTTCCAAGAACAAAAGAAAGAACATTTAATTAATAATACGTGCGGAGTGAATGGGGAACAGGAGGGAATGTTCAAAACACTTTTTAAAAGAGACTATATGAGGCGTTCTGCGCATAAATTCCATAAGTCTGTTTATATCTTCATTATTTTGTAAATTAATAATGGTTGTGTATTTTGCTGTCTGACGACTTTTTCAACTTCATACTGAATTGCTCCACTGTTAAAATCTGATGTTGCAGTCAATCTTGTAAGCCATTTGTTCATTAACTTGTTGGAAGTAACCTTTTCCATCATGATGAACCATCGAGAAGGTAGCTTTTTTTTTCTTTCTAACGGTGCTGCGTATTGGCGTACGTCTTTGCAAATCTACTCCTTTCCCCAGGAATTATTAATAATCATCTCATACGGCAGCACCATTATCGGTGTGGTTCCATCGCCACATGAGAATTTTGCCGTCCAGCTTTCCCATCAGAGAATAGGGACGCCTAGGCTCTGCCTATGCAAAATTTGCACGAGGAATTTAATTTAGCTGAGGGTATCCAAGCCAAATCGATACTCAAGGGATCTTTAAACGTACCGCATAATCATACGACATGGACACTGTCGATTCTGCGCATTTCAAAATTCGCTGCCTCCGATCGGGTTTGAACCGGTAAACTTGGGCATAATAAGCCAGTGCGAAACCACTACCCCACCGTGCTACAGGGCAAAATAGGTATTGGAATATGTTCTGTTATTCATGGTAACAAAATACTGGAAAAAATTATGCGATTGCGAACCAGTTATCATTTTAACAATACGCATTTTCTCTTATTTCTACTATTTTACTTACTAACAATTTGGAAGTCCCTCAAATCTTGAAAGGGGAAAAAAACAGTATATGGTACGTTTAATGTTATAATTAATTTCGAAAAATGGCCGGGAGAATTGTCTGTAACATTATATGAAAACAGCTATTTTTCAAAACATATGTCTTATGCCTTGGAGATGGTACCCCGTTGCATTACTGTGTTCATTGTAAGGCAGCAGAATATGTTGGTAGAAATCTTCAAACCCTATCCTTTTCTTTTGGTGGAAAAAGTCAAGCAATGCATTCAGGGAATGCTTTCATATCGTTTTCTGGGGCATATTATAGTTTAACTGGGTACATGATTTTTCGGGCGAGATAATTTGATTATCATTGTTCATTGTACATAAAGTATTTAATAACACTTAGCTTTACTCATTAACATTCTTTCTGTCTGTTTCAGGTCTTGGAGGCAATGACAGTGACGAGGGAAGCATCACACTTAGTCTTGCAAATCTGTTCACTTGCAAATTCTTTACCTACCCTAAATCTAATGAGGACAAAGTTCATTTGCTGCAGATAGGAGAACAGTTGGCGCAACTGAACAAGAAAATATCCGGTCTGGAGAGGCAGCTGGAATTATCAAGAGTGATACCTTTCAGGGGAAGGAAGGGGTCTGTAAGGTCTGCTTCTGAAGCCGGATTGGGACCCGTCCATGAAGGAGGAGAGAACATCCCAGAATTCAACTCTGATTCTGAAGGAGAGAACAGCGAAGCCCTTGGTAACGATTTGCATTTCCTCCCTTTTTTAAAATGTTATTTATCTATTTGCTTTTTTAGATTTAATGCCATATATTTAAACGGAATTCACGAAACATTTACAATCGAAATATTTCTTATAAGGCTTTGAAACCTCGGCTTGTTACGGAAATTTCTTAACGTAAAACCGTTGCAAGCATATCCTGAAGTATTTTGAAATACACTTTTGGTAGTTAGTAAATATCATTTATGTTTAAAGGATCAACTACTTTAAGAAAAATGTTACTCTTTGAGGGAGAAATAATAAAAGATAATAGATGAAATGAAAGACACCTGTCTCGGAGATTTCAAGAAACCCTTTATCAACGCATAAATATGTGAGCTTTCAGATGTTTTACCTCGGTGAACCTTTAGAAACTTTTATTCGGATGATTTTTATCCTAAAACTGACACATCTATATGCATTGATAAATGCGTTCCATATAAATCCAAAACACATGTTTGCAACTTGATTGATTTTGTGCAACCAATTATGTTGAATAATAATGAATGATCTTTTATAATCACCTACTTAATCTTAATTCATGTTGAAATGGGATTAGCTTTGCAGTTATGCATTAATACTCACATTCTTTCTTGGATATGATTTGAAAAGATGACTATAAAACTCCTGAATTTAAAACTAACAAATAAGTTCGAAACCAATGATTATCAAAGGAGGTAATATCATTCCTTACAAGGTAGTATTAGGTCTATTACATGGAAGTATTTTAGTGCCAATTTTCATCTATTTCTACTTGATTTACTACAGTTTCAATATTAACACACTACCAGATAAACGCATGAAACAAGGAATTAACTTCTATCGAAAATTTGGAGGGAAACTGATTATTTTATCTGGAATTTTGCTTGAACTTCAGAAAATTTCTTGGAATGTTGAACTCGCAATCTCTTTTAATTTCGCTATAACTGCCGCGAAAAGTATTCGGAGAGGACTTTTCGATTGCCCTTCTAATAGCAGAAAAACAGGCAAATTTTTAGAAAAAGCTATTCGAACTCATTTACGTATCCATAGTTCATTTCGAGTGCTCAATTATCGAACAATAGTAATGAAAAACTGCGTCCAACTTTTTTTACTGAACACCAAAAGAATACCGAAAACGGTGGAAACTAAACACCAAAATTGTTAGTGTAGTTACAGACAACCGTAAAAACAAATTAACTAATAAATAAATTCTAATAACATTCGTTTATGAGTGAAAGATTTTAGTTCTTAAAAGCAGGGAATGATGTTGTTAGAGAAAAGTGATGAGAAAGTTTGTTATCTCAGTGAAGCCCTATAAATAGTTCTTAGGCATATTAAACAAAAAAAGTCAAATAAATAAGCTCCATGGCAGCCTAATGTCTTCACACTATTAAGTTTTAAACTTCTCTATGGATGTTACTTAACCGTATTTTAAAAATATATTTTTACTCTAGAACCTAAGCCAGAACGAGATGACCTCATAAACCCCTATTGGATCGAGGACAAAGATCTGAGGCGTGGAGAAGTTGAATATCTTTCAGCAGCAGAAATGCAATTCTGGAAAGACCTCATAGATAAATATCTATTTCCACTCGATTCCAACAAAGAGCATCAAGCTCGTGTTGCATCCGAACTGAAGGAACTAAGGAACAAAGTTGTTTTTGGCTTCTTCATGTTCAATGCCCTCTTCATTTTGATCGTGTTCTTGATGCAACTCAACAAAGACCTTCTGCACTGGGATTGGCCTCTGGGAGTGAAAACAAATATCACTTACATACCCGAGACCAGCGAAGTGAGAATCGACAAAGAGTACCTCCAGCTCGAGCCCATCGGATTAGTCTTTGCTGTCTTCTTTGCTCTGATATTGGTTATCCAATTTACAGCCATGCTTTTCCACAGATTTGGTACCCTCTCACACATAATGGCTTCCATTGAATTGGGATGTTTTAATCAAAAGGTCAGTATCTTTATAAGTGCATGTCCTTTCTTGCAAATGTGAAATAAGAGGATACCTTTAGGAGGCTTTTGTGTGGCAAAAAGATATGTTCTGTATAATTTAGGACTATTTATTGAACCCAGATCTTTGACTAACTTAGTATTGAATGATTAACTTCTGTGGATTCTTTTCATATTCATTGTTAGTATCATAAAATATAGCAAATCATTGAGATTTAAGTCATTATTTGTATTGTTTCAAACTTGAAAATAAAGAAATATTGACCACCGATCTTTCTGTAAAAATCATAAAAATGTTTTTTTTTTTTTTTTTAAAATATTAAGGGAAATGTAAAGAAAATATCGACAATCATCATTTAAGTACGTTAGACAAAACGTTAGGTTACTGCAATTGCTGCACATACACTTTACTTTAATTCACCATTAGAACGGCTCACAGCTCCGTTAAAAAACGAACACAGCATTTCCAAGGATTTTCGCACACGAGACCTATAATCAATCATTACTTTGTCCTTTCAGTTCTTCTTATTTAAATACTTGTTTAGAGAATGAAAAAAAAAAACTCTTTAAATTGTTTTTTTCTTCTTCTGCTGCAGGTTGAAGATATCAGTGATGATGCATTCATAGATCGTAATGCAGTTCAAATAGCCAAACAACTGCAGCGTCTGCGAGGCATTGATGATGACGACCGAAGTGAGGAGGACCCTTACGGGGACAGGTTGGCTCACAGGAAGACCATCCAGAATCTAGAGAAACGAAAGCACCAAGGGAATAGAACAGGAACTTTAGATGTTGCGTTCAGAAAGAGATTCATGAATTTAGGAGTGCAGGAGAAAAAAGCAGCAGGTAAGCTACTCAACTTCTAACAACATCGTATCACAAAATCTCTTTAAAAAATTAACTCTCTCAACGACAGAAACTTGAACTTTGTCAGTTCAAAGCTGGTCCTATATTTCAGAATACAGTTACTTAATTGAAATATTTTAAATTTAAAACAACAGTACAGAACTTCAAATACCCACAAATTGTTTAGCAATCAGTACGTAATTTAGGATTAAAATATGCAATTACAGAAAATGGGAAATATGTTGGCATCATTATAGTGGGTTAATGTTCCAACTTAAGTATGAAATGAAGAAAAACTTCGATATACGCCACTTTCGGGTCCACTCGTAATCTGACGTTGAGTTTAATTATGAATATTACTTAAACACCCCAACTTTTCAAAAACCAGAGCAGCTGATCTGGAATTAAATTCAGGAGCACTTCATGTTCTACGTAGTAGTGACTCTCTCAATCTAGTCGTTAAGGATGTTGAAAACGCAAAACACCCGTGGAAGCTGCTAATCATTTCAGCGTTGCCCACTTTTATTTATTTTGGCACCTATTTTCAAATGGGAAATAGTTTGAAACCATGTCAAGAATTAACTTTGTAAATTGCACGGGAGTGTAAGATAGAAGCGATCCAGATGGCGCTAAATGATTAACGGCTACGAGCTAAGAAAATAAGTGGAAAAAAAAAGAAAAAGGTAACAAAAGTAACAAATTGAAACTGAAACCATTAAAATGAAAAATTTCCGGCTGCATGTGTGTCCGCAATGAAACTCTAACGAACAGCAGAAATTCAAAATTTCTCCTTAATTCTATGTGTTTTTAAGATTTTAAATAATATTTTAATTTGTCTTTATCTTGCTGTTTGGTTGCTGCGTAGTCTGATTTTGTAGGGATTAAGTTATGAATTGCTATAAGAAATAAGTACTTTTTACTTAACGGAAATTTTACGTAACTTTTCAGTTGCCACCCCTGTTCTAAGTGGATTGCAACGACTTGGTCGCAACCGTGAAACTTTAAGAGCACTGGAGCTGCGTCGTAATCATTTGCTGGAAAGTAACATCTCAAGTCAGAAAATGGAGACTTTAGGAGCAAGAAACGATTATGTTATCAGAAATGGAAGAAATAGAAATGGCTTGGAACCTAGACGCATCGAACATATTTTCACAGGTAAGAAATGGATTAATATGTAACATATTATGTTACACACACATTATGTAATATGTTATGTGCACATGTTATGTTACACACTCATATAACTTTTAGGTTCGGATTTTTCTCAACCTTACAAAAAGTGCTTATTTGTCATTCGCACGACGGCGCAGATCAGTCTTGGTGCGGGGCGAGATTTATTTCGTCTAAATATTTACCTTGGAATTTGAATTTGGTTCTACAGTTTATGCCACTGGCCGGTCCATTAAACTAGCATATATCTCACGGGTTAAGAAAATTCATTTACCTTTACTTAAATGAGTTGCGTAATCGCAGAAAAAATAGCATCGCGTTGCTCATTTCATTATTTCATTCTCTCTTTATTATGACGGATCAAAGTAAGTCTTGAAGCAAAACATTTTTAATTTTAACAATCCTAGATGAGTTATTCTTGTTGATAACATTAGAACAAGCTACTTCACCACTTTCTGATGGTGAAATTATTTAATGTTATTATGTTTGAAGACAATAATTAATTATGTTTGAAATTGATTATTTTATGTTTGAAGATACCAGAAAATAGTATAGTTTTCCCCATGTCGCTCACACTAAACAATTTTGCCTGAAAATACATGAGAATGTCTTGGGAAATCATTTATCCGGAGTCTGACGGTAAACTAACAGATTTAAAAACAAGAAACTGCAAAGTCTGTAAAAGGGAAGTTACAGATAATAAAAAACAGCGAAAATTCTGTAGTTTAATTGCAACAGATAATGTGCAGGAAGTAGTGGCGGCGCCTTCTGTGAGTACGCTGAATTACTGTTTCTGGTACACGAAGTCGAAGGTGAGTTCAAGTGCCTTAGGGCGCTCAGACAATGATGCCTCTTGAGTCGGGAAGGCTGGGCGCTAGTGCTATCAGGCTGTTTACTAGAGCTGAAGTAAATTTATACGTGGACAATATATATACAAGGCATTTTTGACAATTTTTTAACTGGTAGTCACATTTCTGAAGCACTTATTTATGCATTTCTATACAACTTTCAAACTGATAGTCACCGATCTCAAGGCCTCAAGTGTTCAAATTTAAGTAATTTATCAAATCTTTCTCTGTAGTTTTACAGAGAGAGGAAAAACACGAATTTTATTGAGTAACTGCTATCAAGAAATTTGATTATTTTATTTAAAAACAAGTTCTTCGTAAATTTAAAGAAACACTCCGTTTCCCTTCTGTACTTTCACAGAATTTTTTTACAGTGCAGTTTAAAAAAGCGAATTAAACTCACCAACAATGAAAATTTAGTTGTTCAAAAAAGTGAACCAAAATTATGATTAAGTAGTCCAAAAATCTGTACCTTAGAGTCATAGTATCTTAAGTCCGTTTTTCGACCTAAGAGAGTTTTGGCAATGAAGTTAAAAAATAAACATTTTTATTACTATCAGACTAGGCTTTTCCGCGTGAATCTGAGAATAAAGGCGCCCGATGGGAGCTTCAAAAGTTCGGAACCCTAATGTGCTAGTGACTTTGTCGGCTGTACTCTGTATGTACTTAAGTGTAAACTCGTAAAGACTCGAAACATGAACAATATACTATAGCTCTTGGGTACAGAAATATAAAATGATAGACAAAACGTTTAAAAGATGCATTTGAAAAATAGATACTGTTAAATGAAAGTTATGCGTTGTTTTTGCATACGTTTAGTCATACTAGTTATAATCTAAGTCAAATCAATAAATGCAAAACAGTTTGATGCATTTAAATAATTTATTTTATGTTATCTTCAAACAAGCGCATGCTTTCGCTTAATTTTCTACGTAGCCCTTTCAGTACCAGTAATGCCATTTGGCATCATCATACTCTTTATTTTCCCCCTCTCTCTTTCCTTTTTAGCCTACTTTCCCGTAAAAGTAGAAAAAGTAATAATAAAGCATGAAAGAAGGCTTAATGTATCGTGAAAATATTGTTGGAAATCAAGAAAAGTCAAAAATAAATTAAGTAATTAAATAAAGATTGAAAAATAAAAAATTTGAAAGTAGGGTTTTGAGATGGGGAAAAGTGTGTCTGTCGGTCTGTCGGTCTGTCCCCCCCTCTAATAACTTTTGAACGAATTGTTCGATTCGAAAAATTCTTTTTGCATTCGAAAGATCTCGGTGAAGACATCTAATTTCCATATTTTATTTTTTGATTTGAACAATTTTTTGTTCAATTTTGAACAGTTCAAAAAATTTTAACATTAGCGCTTATGGGCGAACATGAAGCAAATTATGTAAACTCTGGGTACAAGATCCAAGTTCCAATGAAAAAGCTCACTAGAAGAAGTTCTTGGCGTGAAATATTGATTTGAACAATTTTTGTTCATTTTTGAACAGTTCAAAAAAAAAAAAAAAAAATTAGCATAGTGCCTACGGGGAAATTTCAATCCTATATAAATCCTGATCTAACGGGCCGATTTGCTTGGAACAAACTTTATCGGAAAGCTCTTATGACGTAGAATATGTACAGATAAAAAGTTCATCCAGAACTAACGAGCCTATTTTCTTATGAAATTTTTTGATCGGTATTTTCAAGAATATTTTTGAATTAATGAAAGATTAAATGAATAAGCAAAATAATGAATGAATAAATGAGTGAATAAATACATGAATGACTGAATAAATACATGAATGACTGAATAAATGAATGATTGAACGAATCTGTATTAACCGTTGAAAAAGACATATTTGAAGCATTTAAGAACTAAAGCTAAACGAGAAAGAGAGAGAGATAGCTAGATTATAAATTTGAAGCTGGTGTATACGGGAAAGTAGGCTCGTATAGTTCTAGACGGAACTTCTTGTTCTTTCATTCTTTTTTGTTTAGTTTCTAAAGCTGTTTTTTATACCAAATGAACATCCTTGCTGTAAGAGACAATAAATTTAGTAGAATTATCATATTCATTATTTCTTTGTTCGGTCTTTTAATATATTAGAGTGGCTTTGGACTGAAAGGGCTAAGAGCTGCTGTCAAAGTACAATGCAATTATAATTAGAAAGTTGCGGAAAATGCATAAATTTATATTTCTAAAGTATTATTCTTTTTTTTAATATAAGAAAAATAGATTAATAAAATATTTTAGGCGACAACTTTTTCATTCTTGTCTGATTTTGGCGAAATTTATAAAGGTCATGACGACAATTATCTCTGTATCACCATGCTGGAACCCTACCCATGACTAAGCTATTATGTTTTTATTTTAATTAATGCAAGCCATTTAATATTTTCTATTTCAAATCACAGGCAATTCGAATGGCCACATTAATCCCGTTTTGTCAGATGATTCGGACGTGGAGTCTGCTGGTGGTCGTAGCATAAGATTGGAAACTTACGGTTCCAGGAACAGTTTATCAACTTACAGAGAAGAAATCGACACTGCTGCTCGAAGGCGGCAAAGTCACATTGCTTAATAACTGCTTCTGTGGAACTCATCAAAGCCAAATCCCAGAAAATTGGTGCTAAAACGTGATGGTTATAGTTTGAAATGAAGTAACTTAATACGTGTGCTGTCTTACTATGAGATTATTTATTTTGTATGGAACGTAAATGTGTTATTTGTTTCTTACATTGTTACTCACAAATATCTCATGAAATATTGATTTATGACTGGAATATGATTTTAACTACCACATATGTACAGAACTTTTAAAAGGAGAAACATTAAATAATAAACTTGATTTTTAACCTATTTTTCTTTTTTTTTTTTTTTTGACCGTTGCATTATTTCACAGCAAGTGTAAGTTTGGTGAACTTTTGTAATTTTTCAACCTTGTTATTGTTTGAAAGAAACACACCTCGCAAGTAAGAAAGGAAAAAAATAATAAGAACTACTCTTTATTGCGGTTTTTTAAGCATTAGAATCAGTCATTTGTTGTAAAGAGAACACATTGTTTCTAGGGGCGTTAGACGTCATAATTTACAATTCTCTTTGCCCTCATAGATTTAGTATCTTATAACGCTTATTTTTTCGACTTAACCGATTGGGTGTTCAATAATGTCAACCGGTTTGACTAGAATCGTTGAAAACATCTAAGCATTCATGAAACGGGACCACTAAAATGGCTGTTATCTTAACCTTTTATCTACTGACGGTTCTTATAAGTTCCACTCCCTTTAAAATTCCACCCGGTAATCGTTTTTACGAATGCTCACGGTACTCTGTAGGAATGCTTTTTTAATTCCACTTTTTCAGGATACATTTCAGCAAAGGGTTTCTATAAAAGAATATTCTAGCCAGGAAAGAGAACAACTTTGAAACCGAACTGCCATTTTGTTCAGATTGCTCCACTTTTCTGATTTTAGCTCCGGAGAAGTGACAAAATTCAATAATTAATTCTTTGAATTTTTAAAATGCGTTGGTTAAGAATTTATAAAAGATCCTACCAGATATTTTTAGTGAGCAGTGTATTCACTTGATTTCAAAGTTGAATTATTTTGTCCTAATTATTAGCTGTAATGAATTCAATGTCTATAGGCTGAGTAATTATTGATATTAATCCCTTAATTTTCAGCGTGGTTACCTCAAAAAAAAAAAAAAAAAAAACTAGTTCGAGAAAAAAATTGCTGCAGATCATAACGCAGTAGATAAAAAATTGAAAGGAGCATTAAAAATGCAATAGCAATAAAAATAATATTACCATACACTTATGAAGATTTTAAAGGTAACGAAGAACATTTATGTCAAATTCAAAGGAAGTTGAACAACGCATTTCGGTTATGACCGAGTTCAAACTAATTTATACACGAATGAAGAAATAGTCGAAAGTACAAGTTAAAACAGGATGTCGCTTAGCTTGGTCATTAAGCAACTTTAAATTAATTGCATAAATACACATAAAGAAATAAGCAAAAAATAACCTATGTAAATAAAATAATGTACTCTTCATTGAGAAAGATTTGTCACCGCGAAACAGCAATTAATTCAGGACGTGTATGTACACTGTTAAAAATTTCCGTAAGAAAATAGTAAGGCTCGACCGATGCATCGGCCTCGCCGATGCATCGGCGCCGATTGTTCAACAAAGTTGCCATCGGATATCGGCATCGGCGGCAGATGTTAACTTTAGAAAAACATCGGCCCATCGGCCTTAAAAAACATCTAAAAGCCGATGCAAGGCCGATGTTTTTCGCAGGGACAACTTTCCAGAAAACATTCTGTCTTTCACTTTCTTTTTTTCTCCATAGCTCAATTTCAATTTCCATACAATAACAGGCAGCACATAAGTTTAAAAAAAAACACATACAAATAATGTCATTTCACAAAGTATTTGATAAAAAATTCGGGAAACTAGTTTAAGCGATCGCTGCCCGAAAATCTTCATTCTTAAAATAGTTCTCTTTGAGCAGAATGCTCGCGAAATAGAATATGTTAAAGTAAAAGCCGTAGAAGCGTCTTATGAGTGCTATTTGTTTTTCGCATTAGGCTAGTTGCCTCATTTTTGTCCATTTTTCTTTTAATAATGACTTAGTGCATTAGATCCTAGGCGTAACTAGGGTTGGTGAAAAGGTAAGGGGGGGTCACTCTAAAAATGTACAGACTGAACACCAATAAAAAGTGTAAAAGAGTTGAAAATTTTCTAGCTATAAATACTTGTCTCTAAAGATATACAGTTCATCAGTTTTCCAATCGGCTCATCTACAAAAAAGATTTTACCAAAAGGGGTGTTTGGACAGGAAGGTCATAAATAAATACAAACTGCTCTTTTTGTTTCTTGGTGAGCATCCTTCCTGGCTTGAGGGTTTAACCCATTAGGACAATTGTTGGCTAGGGGTCCTTCATTTTCAGACCCCAGCACCTACAACACCGGCTTATCAGAAAACACAACTCCATCACAGTAGAGAATATTTCAAACGAAACTTATTACTTGTGCGATTGTATTCCCAAATTGCTGCCTTTGGGTAAAAAAGACATCAAGAATTAAAGAAAACCCTTTGGAGTGATTGAAAGGATCTCTGTTTGTCTGTGTGTGGTACGGTGATTGAAGCCACCTTTCGCTGTAAACCCCCCCCCCCCCCAAGGTGATAAGGGGATTGATTATAACCAGATGAAAAGTCCTCTTTATTATGAGCTGCATACTATGGTCATGATCTGAACCCGTCAGAGGAAGAGGAAATAAAATCATATGAATACGTGTTTAATTTTCTTAGGAAAAAAAAATATGTGCTTTTCAAGGCCGTAGCCAGAAATTTTTTTGTGTGCCTAAATGTGCCTAAATAAGTAAATACCCAATGGGGGGGGGGGGGGGGTTGAACCCCCAACCCCCTGGTTATACCTATGCATTAGATGTCATTGTGCAATAATATTATACCAGCTGTTTCTAGTTTGTCATGTTTCTTTTTTTCCCGAAATTGTAAACAATAAAAAGTCAACTCAATCAAAGTGCGATCATAATTTTAATTTTTACCAGTGTAAACTTTTTTCTCTTTGGGTTTTTTTTTTTTTTGCTTTTTCGATCCCACGTGTTACAGTTTTTCTGCAATTGTGCAGCAATCTTGTTGCATCTGCTTTTAGTGTGCGGTTGTTCTCATTATTTCATTTTTAGTTTACAACATAGAAAAGATTGGTCAAAAATAAGAAAAAAAATTCTAGTTTTTTTTTATTGATCGAAATTTTATGTGTCCAAGTTCGACTTGCAATTTTTAAAAATTGAATTCTCAAAGTGCGAGTTCGCGCGACAGGATTTAATAACATCTTAATAAAAATGCTAAAATTTCTTTATTTTCAAAGATTGATCTATGCATATATTTTTTTTTTTTCAAAATACATCTTAACATTTTTTATACGATAATTATTTTAATTTTTCCCCGTTAGTACTTCGTTTTTTAGCGCATTGTTTTGGCTTCTTTGATGCCACGTGTTAGACAGTTGACAGTTTTTTTGCTATTGTACAACAATCTCGTTGCATCTGCTTTCAGTTTAGAATATTTCTTGTACAACATAGAACATATTAATGAAAAATATGAATAAATTTTTCAGTATAGATGTTTATTGATCGAAATTTTATGTGTCCAACTTCGACTTGCAATTTTCAAAAATTTAATTCTTTAAAAACGAGTTTGGGATACAGGGTCGAACAATACCTTAATAAAAATGCTACAATTTCATTAATTTCAAAAATTGTCAACATATATAAATTTTTTTTTTTTGTTTTTCAAAATACATCTTAATTTTTATAAACGATCACGTGTTTTCAGAAAATTATTTGTCAACAGAAAACTGCTGGTGTTCAAAATATTGGTTTATTTCGGTGACCTTTCCTTTCATTGTGCTCATGAAAATATAAAGAACATGTCAAGTATTTCAGTGCATTTTTCAATTCACAAGAAAGAAAAATTTACTTCTTAAGACCCAGCATTCATTTGTAATGACAAAAAAATCTCACCTCTATGTTTTTAAAGCAATATTCAGTATTTCTTGGTTATTAACAAAGGATATACTATCCAAGGGATAATACTACCAGAAATTTTTTTAAATATTTTATTTTTATTTCAGAAAAAGAGCTTAAAATAACTTTTTAAATGAAAAATAAACATGTAATCATTCCCTCTTCTTGTTTAAAAGCTTGGGGGGGGGGGGGGGGGGGCGGATCATGAAAAAAATCTGAGAGGAGGGGGTTAATAGTTTTGTTAAAAATACAAATCCACATTATTTGTTAGTCTTTGTCATAGCATTTGCATTCCTCTCCATGAAAAAAAATAAGAAAATAAAGGCAGCTGCACTTGGCATTTGCAGTGCAGGTGTTATAAAGAGAAAATGTTGAAGGAAAGGGAATTAGACCCGAGCCCATCCAATAGTTGTTCAGTTTTTTTTTTTTTTGCAAAGATAAGAAAAATGAATTGAAAAACCTCTGATATAGCATTTTTTATTTTTTTTTAACCTTCTTTTATTTTTTTTAAAGTAATTAATAGTTTAATTACTTTACTAGAATCGCGAGTGATTCTTTCAGTTTTAATTATTATGTAAACTTCCCCCAAACAGTTTTACGATGCTTGAGTAATGCATTTATGCGCTTTATAAACATAAAAATAAATAGTAAGTGATTTAAATGACATTTTTGACAAGCATTCTACACGTTTTAATGGTTTAAAGCGACTTTTTTTTCCATCGGCCATCGGCATCGGCCATCGGCCGATGGAAGAGGAGAATAATCGGCAATCGGCCATCGGCCGATCTCGGAACAATCGGCCAACAATCGGCATCGGCCCATCGGCCAAAAAATGCCATCGGTCGAGCCCTAGAAAATAGTAATATAACCATTTATTTGATTGTTATTTTACCATATTTAATTACAACAGTTGAATAACTATTAAAAAGATGGTACGCAAACCGCTGATTGTGAAACAAATCGTTTATTCTCTGTTTCTCCTAAAGAACGTTTAACTAACCGTAATTTACAAGCGCCACTAGGTCTCGTAGTCAATAAGAATCGGGCGTCCATCTTGGTTGTGGAACCTTACCGGTCATACATTGTTGTTAACATATGAATAAAGATTTATCAGTTCAAATCTGCATGTGTATATAAAAAAGAGGATAAAAAAGTAGCTTAAGCAGTGGTTACTAAATAGAAACACATACACACGTAAATCAAAAATGGAAGACATCGAATTCCCGAATTGTTTGCGAATGAGCGAACCCATCATTTGAGCTGCTGAAGCTTGTTTGTATTTTAATTTTTGCAGCATATAAAATGCTTTTCGTCAATAATACAGTAAATTAGAACCAAAAATGACTTTGGATCCAATCAAAAACTGAAATCTCAATTTTAATGCAGTTTGCCTGTTGGAAAAGAAGATTTATTGATAAATGAATATTCGCTTTGAGTGGTGTAGATGGCCGAATGATTAGAGCGCAAGGTTGGTACACCATATACCCGGGGTCCGATTAACGCACGCTTCGTTTACGGTTTCTACGCCTCGAAATGGTTCAAAAACCGTAAAAATTTAGTTTTGAAACCCTTTTTAAATGGTTATAAAACAGTAAACTTTTGTATTTACTGCTTTTTAACCAAGCTGATTGGAAGTGGTTTAGGTCCCGTAAAGATAGAAAAATGTTCCAAACCGTAATCTTAACGGTGAATTAGATGGACAGACTGCTGCCGGCTATTTAACCGTAATTTCATGATGAAATTTCTAACAGTGTGTCGACAGGGTGGCGTAGTGGTAAGGCGCAAGTCTCGAACTCCCAAGTTCGCAGGTTCGAACCTGGCCCAAGTCGGTATATTTTCAAGATGCAGAAAATCGTTTGCACCCATGTTGCATGATTGTGCGGCATGTTAAAGATTCCTTGAGTATCCGTTTGGCTTGGATACTCTCGGCTAAATTAAATACCTAGTGCAAGTCGCATCAAATGAGAGCTCAGGTGCCGCCATCTAGAGGAAACTGAGCGTCCAAATTCTCAGTGGCAATGGCATCCACCGACAGTGGTGCTATTTGAAAAAATGGATGCCGATTACCGGGGTACGCACTTGGTCTGCAAAGGTTAATGACCATACGCAGCCCCATTAGAAAGAAAAAAAAGAGAGAGAAAATTTCTAAAAGTGTAGAACAGGTAATTTCAGTTTACTAAAGGTTTTTTAAGGACTTACGTAAACATTAAAGAAAATACTTAACTTTCTTTTAAATTTTCAAGTTAAGATGAAGAATACATAATATCTTCCCCTATTCCAGATCGGTTTTACATTTTCAACCATTTGGCCTCTTCCTCCCCTTTTTAGATTTTAATTAAAAAAAAATGGAACAATGCAAAGAAAAGGAAGAAAAAGTTTGGCAGTAAAACACTGGCACATGCTTAAAAACTTTTAATAAAAACATTTAAAAAGCATAGATAATTTCAAAAACTAACTGGTAATTGAAAAAAAAAAACCAATCATAAATATTGTGCCATTTGTCACAGCATCTTCATCAATGCATAATCACCAAAATGAAGGCTAAAACTATTGAAAAACTTCATTTTTTTTTGCGTCGATTGATCCGATTTTACACGAAATCGGCCAATCTTCGAAACATTTCGTTTTCGATATTGACCACGGAAGGATTTTATTATCATTACCCGAAAATAATGATTTTTGCGGTTGCAATAATTATACATATAAAGTATGAGCAAAAAAAATCATGAAGCTGTTGCAACAAAAGAGCGATATTTATATATATATATACTATAGATAGTGCACTTTTCTTTTATTTACCTTTTAACCTTCTTACTGACAAGACATTTCCTTAAATGCTTCAATTAAAATACATGGCAGCAATAGTGCTTCAACGGTAATAGTTATTTCCTACTTTTCAGAATATTTTATGATTAGGGGAGATAGAATGAATAGAGTGATTGATCATCCCTAATTAAAAGTGACAATTAAAAATTATTGACTACCAAATACTTAAATGTAGTGTTGCTTTTATTTTAAGTAATAATAATTTTTTAAAAAAAACTTTATTTTGGTTGTTAAAAAATTTTGAACCAATATTTCACGAACAATTTTAAAGAACTAAAAAGTTGTTATATATATATATATATATATATACAGTGAAACCTGTGTAAGTTGACCCCTTGCGGTGCAGCACTTTAGTGGTCAACTTAGAGTGGGAGGTAGAGGGTGAAGGGCTAATTCCGTTCCTGATAAAAGTGGTTAACTTACAAAGGTGGTCAACTTTACAGGTTTTACTGTAAGGTCAGGTGGGGGAAAATTTGTCACTTTCTAGCTATTTTCATATTCAAAGTTTCATAGCAACAAAACCAGAAACATCTTCCATTTCTTTTCAATTGCATCTTAACATCGACTTCCGTCAGAACAATTTTATGTAATTTGATATTTATTTTTAAATTATGAAATAGTTTAAGTGAGCTTATGAAGCTGTGACCTATTTTACGCCATCGTGGAGTAAAGTGGGTCAGAATGCAAAATAATGCTGAAAAAAGTTATTTATTACTTTGAAATTGGAAAAAAATGTGTAAGTGTAACATATTTAGCAAGATTTTGAATTATGATTACATTGAAATGTAGAAATAATATTGTTCTCGATAGTTACATATTGATTCACATAACACTTCAACAACATCACTTCTGTCTACAACATCAACATGATCTTTTTCAACATAATTTTTTTTAAAATTTAATTTCAATAAAATAAACAACATACATTGTTTAAATTTAGGATTTTACTGCAGTTAGGTACAACAGAGTAAATAATAATAAAAGAAATTGAATAAAACGACCTAATCCTAACCATGACCCATTTTACCCCATCCAAGAAAAACTGATGTAAAAAAGAAAATATTTAGGGTCAGTTGGGGTAATTGTAAACATGGGGTGATTGTAAACAGGCTTCATAACTACACTTGTTGGTTTTGAAAACTTAACTGCTTGTGAGTGATAAACTGGCAGCATAGGGAAGAAATTGAAACACTTTCGTAGATTTCGAAACAGCTGTGGAGGCGTCACTATTGTTTAAAAATGGCACAGTGAAAAAGGTTGTAAATTTAGTGATCTTACATTTTCCTCTCCAGCTCGTCTACAAAAGTGATGTAAACGGTTTCAACCATTTTTATTTGTCATATAGAATGCTGCTAAAAACATTTAGTTATGAATTTAATCCTCCCTGTTATTTTTCATGTGCGAGTTAGGTGTTTACAATTACCCCATTTATTTCGTACTCTGGGGTAATTGTAAACACTTAAATTTATCCTATTTCCAATATTTTAGGGGGACAATAAGTATTATATTTTGATGTAAATTACTCTTTTGTGTCTATTTTACACACCTGTTGCTGTTGTTGCTAATGCCACTTAGAAATCCAAGCCCCCTTGCAGGGCGACCATGAATTAAGGAAGCTCTACTGATTATTAATGAGCTCCGCTAGAATGAAGTACACTTGGATCAGAGGGGCTTAATGACTTTGAACTAGCTCCCAGATGAGAGATCGTCACCTAGGATGGTCCCTCAGCGGAAATTATTTCTAACTTAGTGGACATTTGAAGCGACGATGAATTTGACGCGCACAGCTCCCTTTAGCGCAGAGTAATCAGTCGCGGGAGGTGGTCACCCTCCCAAGCGTTGACTACGGCCAGTTGTGCTTCACTTTCGGTGTTCTGTAGGATCCAAGCTTAACCGACTGATCCACTGTGGGACAAATTTTACATAAATTTGTCGCGTTACTTGATTTTTGGCAAGATATTTCTCGTTAAATGATCTCAGCCGACTCATAACATAACTTAGCGGACCACTTGCGGCCTATTGGCCGCAGATTGAGAACTATTGCTCCGGAACTTAAGCCTTCAAGCTGACTGTGTATAAAACAATTTTCCATTTGTATCAACCTTATTTGAAAATAAATCACTGTTTACAATTACCCGAGATCTCTGTGGTAATTGTAAACACGAGCTCATTCGCTAACAAATAGTCATAAAGTCAAAATTTTTGTACACATTTACTCACAAGAAGTACAGTAGTGGCTACAATGGTTACAATTTTATCTCTGAATTCATTCAAGAGGTAGGGAAGGATCAAAATTTAAAACATTGAAAAAGTGTTTACAATTACCCCAACTGACCCTAATATTTTTCTTAACTGCTCAACTGGAATTGTTCTCCAAAGTTTCTTAGTGAGGTAATCCTTTAAATTTGGGCTGTTATTTGATACAATATAAAGCTTTTCAGAAGTTGGTAAACCATGTGTTAAGCACACCATCATCCAAAGTTTACAAAAAAATGTTGCCATATTTAAGAACCTAACTTTTTTAGATTGAAAAATGTTGCCAACATATAGAAAAATAATATTAAAAATATTGGTTTAAAAATTTCAATTCCAAGTTATACTATTTTGGGTTTTTTATAAAGTGGCCCATTTTACCCTATGACCCATTTTATCCCATCCTCCCCTATACTTCACTGGTAAGTATTTTAGGCTCTGAAATCTTTTGGTGAATTCCGTGTACAAGTGGACATCTTTGGGAAACATTAAAATGAAAATTTTTAACAAGTATTACTTTCCTATGTTTTTTGGGGTATATAAGTTATTTACAAACACTATTCCTACCCCCTTGTGAGAAAAAACTTCTTCACAATAAACAATTTGGCTGTCACTAGATGAATATTAGAAGCCCGTTTTTAGCCTACTTTCCCGTAAAAGTAAAAAAAAATAATAATCAAGCATGAAAGAAGGCTTAATGTATCGTGAAAATATCGTTAAAAATCAAGAAAAGTCAAAAATAAGTGAAGTAATTAAATAAAGATTGAAAAATAAAAAATTTGAAAGTAGGGTATTGAGATGGGGAAAAAGTGTGTCTGTCGGTCTGTCTGTCTGTCGGTCCGTCGGTCTGTCCCCCCCTAATAACTTTTGAGCGAATTGTCCGATTGGAAAAATTCTTTTTACATTCGAAAGATCTCGGCGAGGACATCTCATTTCTATATTTTACTTTTTGATTTGAACAATTTTTTGTTCAATTTTGAACAGTTCAAAAAATTTTAACATTAGCGCCTATGGACAAAATTGGAGCAAATTCTGTAAACTCTGGGCACAAGAGCCAAGTTCCTATTGCAAGCTTATTGAAAGGAGTTCTCGGCGTGAAATATTGATTTGAACAGTTTTTGTTCATTTTTGAACAGTTCAAAAAATTAACACAGAGCTTACGGGGAAATTTCAACTCTATATAAATCCTGATCTAACGGACCGATTTGCTTGGAACAAACTTTATCGGAAAGCTCTTATAACGTAGAACATGTAGAATTAGAAAGTTTATCCAGAACTTACGAGTCTATTTTGCTATGAAATTTTTTTATCGGGATTTTCAAGAATATTTCAAGAGTGAAATAATGAATGAATGAATAAATGAAAGAGTGAAAGAATAAATCAATGAATAAATGAATGAGGAAAAGAATGAATGAATAAATTATTGAATAAATGAAAATATAAATAAATGAGTGAATAAATACATGAATGCGTAAATGAATGAATAAACACTTGAATGAGGTAACGAATGAATGAATAAATGCATGGCTGAATAAATGAAAGAATGAATGAGTGAGTGAATGAATATGTATTATCCGTTGAAAAAGGTATATTTTCAATAATTAGAACTAAAGATAAATAAGAAAGAGAGAGAAAGAGATAGCTAGATTATAAATTTGAATTTGGTGTATACGGGAAAGTAGGCTCGTATAGTTCTAGACGGAACTTCTTGTTCTTCTTTGTTGTGTTACTACTATTTTTTGTATGCATAAATAATTAGCCTAGCACCAAAGAATAACACAAATGTACATCTTTTTAAGCATGCATTACTTTTTCATTTTAATAAAAATTCCTTGTCACAAGTTAATAATCCTCAGATTTTTTAATTTGTTTTGTATTTTCCAGTACATATGTCTAGTTCATGATGCGTCAATTACTGTAACGCAGGGGTCCCCAACCCTATGCCCGCGGGCACCATGGCGTCCGTCGATCGGTCTAGGTGCGCCCGCTGCTTATGCCCAACGATAAAATCAGTGGCGTACGCAGAATTTTTTCAAGGGTTGGGGTTTCATAATTTTTTGAAACTACTAAAAGAAATTCCAGTATGTAATAAAGCACTATTATTTCCCTAATTTAGACAGCTAGACAATTTTGACTTGAGCTCGGGGGGGGGGGGGGTTAAACCCCTAACCCCCCTTGCGTACGCCACTGAATAAAATATTATTGCAGTTTTCCATTTTAAACTAGAGAGCATTTAGAATCTAGAGTATATGAATAAAGGGCCATATAACTATGAATAATCTTAACCCTAAATGATAAATGACAATGAATATCACACAATCAAAATATAGATTACGACTCTTATACAGGTGAACACCTTCACGATTGCTTGCGAGCAAGAATTTCATCATATTCTTCCAATTATAAAGCGCTCCCCAGTGAAATGCAATGCCAAATATCACATTGATTGTATTTTATATATTTTATAAAACATTTTTATACTTCGTATGTTTTGCAAGCAACTTAGTAATCATTTATTTTACAAAAAAATATTAATACTAATTATATTCAAATATTAAATTATTTTTTGAAATTTTTTTTTGTGCATTATATGTAGTGGGTATTGTTAACTATGTCCACCAACTATAAATTTGTCTTGGGAAAAAAAAATGGTGCCCGCCATTCGACCGATATTCTGGTATGTGCTCTTAGGTACAAAAAGGTTGGGGACCCCTGCTGTAACGTTTTTTAAATTTTTCTTTTTACGAGTAGGATTACAGTGTTTCAAATAAGGCCGTATATTAATGTATTAATGTATCTGTATAAGATAGTAAAATAAACTATTTTATATTTAATACTTTACTTATTAAATATAAAATAGTTTAAAGCTAACGTTTTGCTTCGAAATGTTGCGTCAGTTACAGTGGAATGCACCTTTTGGTAAGTTTTGTTTGCATTTGTTTAAAATCCTAATCTGTTAAAAAGACCCACACGCAACAGCAAGTATAAAACACAATTCTCTCATTTCTGTCGTTACAGACTGTCGCATTGGAGAAAACGTGTATGCAATTTTGTACTGATATTCTGTGGTTTTATTGTATTCTCCACTCTCTTACAATTATTTCACACACACAAAAAAACTTTTTACTACCGTGTTAGTGGTTCAGTGAAACCTGTGTAAGTTGACAACTTGCTGTGCTGCACTTTAGTGGTCAACTTAGACAGATGGTCGTCTTATAGAGGTTGGAGAGTTTTTTTTTGTCATTTCTTACACTATGCATTTATTTATTTGTAACTGATTAAAATAGCGTTAAAATATAGCTTCATGTACTAATGTTACTTTAAAATAGTAATTAGCTATTTTTTATTCACAATTATCTAAAATATCATTAGAGAAATTTAACCTAAATGACTTACAATGTATCCTATACAAGTTTAAAATTAAAGTACTTAGTTAAAATAAAGATAAATATCTTACTAATTGTGTAAATTACTTATTTTGTGGTAAAAATTTCCTAAACGTGCATAATTTTTCAAAATGGCTACATCAGATAGAAGAAACTTATTTAAAGAATAAAAGAGTGCTCTTAGTAGTTTTCCGGTATGGTTAACTTAACAAAGAGGTTTAGGCAAAATTTATATTGATGTTTCATAACTTCAAACAAATTCTGGTCTAACATTATAGCATAAAAATTATCCTGCGGAATTTATTTCAGTTTTTTTTAATCTTTGGAAAAATGGATATGCAAATAAATATAGTAATAATTAGGTGATCAACTTACAAAGGTTTTTTTTATAATGCTCCAACCCAAATTTGGCGTACATAGATGGTCAACTTACAAAGGTTTCCCTTCATTATAAAATATAGGGTCAACTTAGACAGGTGGTCAGCTTACAAAGGTGTTCAACTCTACAGGTTTTACTGTATATACATGTAACATCACCGTTACAAGCAAGCCTTTCATTTTATCGAATGTCCGTCTATGAAGTCATCGTGGAAAACAGTCGTGACCAGAGTCCATTTAATCATTGGTTAATTTGAGTTTCATCATGGGAAATACACATTCAAAACAATACTAAGACGAACACCAACATCAACGTTTTTACAAGAATATTTACATCGCGAATCCCCCGCTAAAAGCTTGCGAGAGCCTTTTATACCCTTTCGAGCTACATGACACGTGATGATGCACCGATATTGCTATTCGTTACCATTTTTAGTTCACATTACATAATCTTTCCCGCGTTAGTTTCCCGATCTTAGGGACATATAAAAAATAGCTATGTTTTAAAAACGAAACAGAATTAAAAAAGGGGTCTAAAAAAGTTATTTAGTTTTCAATGCTATATACATATATGTGTGTGTGTATTTGTGTATGTATACAGATGTAAAGTGTAAACACATTTTTACAAATTTTGAAAATTGGAAGCTGAATAAAAATAAGACACTTGAAGAAATCAAAAATGAGTAAAACAATGTTTGAAATTAAAAACACAAGAGTTCTTTATATAATTTCTTATTTAAATAGCGTCTTTTCTGTATATGTGAAAACCTGGAAAATGAGTCAAAACAAAGAGACGATTATATTGGAAAAATCTAGGTTAACAACAATAGCTCAATAATGATTAAGTTAAAAAAAATGCATATGATTTACTGGAATTGATTTGTGTATGCATATAAATTTTTAATTACGTAGTTTATTACGGTCATTTGAGCAGGCTTTTAATGCCTTTCTTAAAAAAACAATTCAGTACTTATTTTTACTCTTATATAACCACATCTTCAGTAGCATCCTCGAATAGTAATTGGTTATTTGAAGATTTTTGTCAAATGTTCCTCTAAAAAATAAATTGCTCAAAAATAAGATAATTGCAGAATCCTTCTACCTCGCAAATTTCAGGATTGTTCTTTTACATCGAGCATTTTTTAATCCTTTTTTTTTTAAACTCTCCCCCCTTTCCTTTCTTCTTCTTTTTTTTATATATAATTTGGCCAAGACCCGATGTAAGCTGTGGATTTGTATGAGGAACATAACTACACACCCACACACAGTCTTCTTTTTATTTCCATAGCTAGAGATATATAAAATAACTAGCTTGACGGTCTCTGCCATGATGCGCGTAATATACGTTTTGGTCACGTGCCATCAAAGTTTCCAGTTTTCCCTCCAACCTCAAGCATCCTGCGCTTCTTTCCATGCCTTAAAAAAAAATTCTTGATTTTTTGCAGCTCTGGCTACACTGAACTAAGGTGATGTTTAAGCATAGTGCTTAATTTTATATCACATTTTCAATTTCTATTTTTAGTTACTAAAATACTATTTTTCTGGAATATGATATGCATTTCTCCTTATCGGTCGAAAAGAAGGCTCTTGCGCCTTCTGGATTCATGTTTGAATCTCAATCAGGTCAATGACGTTATTTATTGATATAGAATTTCCGCCGACCGTATTCTTGTGGCTCGGAACTTGCTTCAAGTTGTAGGCCCTCAAGTGATCCATACGCAACGCGCGCTTCGTGTAAGTGCACAAGACAAAGTATCAAGTTAGTTTTTTACGCATCTCCTCAAATCACATCAGTCGCTAAGATTCGTAACTCTGGTTGATTTTATTGCACAGTACTAATATACCAGATGTAGTCAAATAGCTCGGTTTTCGATATCTTATAAAGACCAAAAGACCAAAACTATTTACATATTGTTAAATACATTCTTAATTTAATTAAATAGTATACAAATCTCTACTATATAAATACACATAAAATAATACGATAATTAAAAGAAATAATTTTACGAAATAATTTTTTGAAACTTTATTGAGACGAATTACAAAAAAAAAACGAAAATATGTTAGTAATAGAATGGAACCTACGAAATTAGGCTTAAAATTTGTTAAATCCATCCACAGAAATTCTGTAAGAAATTATTAGTCAACTTGAACGGTATTGGTACAGCAAGCTGTTCTTATGCTGTTTGTTTTATTTTATTTATTTATTTGTTTATTTTTATTTTAAAGATTTTTAACAGTGGTCACACAAATCTTTCCCTTTAAATCTATTTGGAGCAATATAATTTAAATCTACGTATGACAGTTAAAATATCTAAGAGGATTTTCTCTTTTGTGTGTGTGGGGGGGGGGGGGGAGAGGGAGCTTTTTCCCTGGTTGGAAAATACCCTAGTTACATCCCTAGTTGCGATTTACCATGAAGCCTATTTTCTCAATGTAAATAATTACCACGTAAATAAACATGCTACATTTAGACTAGAATTCTCTTTATATTAACTAGTTACTGCTAGTTACTGTTACTGCAGTCAGGGTTCACGCTAGGCCGCGTGATCGCGCGATTCCCGCAATATTTTTTGAAATCCCACTCAAAAAAATTTTTTTTTAGGCTTAAACTTTAAACATCCCACTTAAAATTTTGGTCAAGGAGGAAAATCCCACCTTGTGTTTTTCCCCAGTGTGAACCCTGACTGCAGTATATTTAATGTTTGCCCGCCACTAATGCCCTATGTAGGAAGGGTCGTTTCTATTCCTAGGCTTGTGCACGGTATACTACCCCTATTAGCCAAAAAAAAAAAAGCCTAATATACGAAACTAGCAACATATTTGCTTATCATTTTTACTATTTTCATACCTCAGATGGCTTAAAACTTTCTTTTGAGCTTAAGTGTTCAAAATTTTATTTGGGGAAACAACTGGAGCTCCCATTTTCTGGAAATATTTCTAAACTCATTACTCTCCGGTGCATTTGGTAACCAAATCACTAAAGCATACGGATCATTCTCATGAAAATGGTAAAAAATCTTGTTCGACACTTCGGAATTTTTTTATTGGTTTTTAATAATTATCAAATTCTTCATATTTTTTAATTGATTCTCTATTTAATTCTGTGTAGTAAGGTATAAATTGTTTGTTGAAGTAACTTATGAAGGGCCTGAAAGTTTTTCGTTTGGAACAAGAAGTAAAATTCTTCATGTCCCAGTTTTAAATCAGCAAGAGTTGAAAAAAATATTTTAAAAAATGCTGAAATGCAATAATTATACAAAATGTATTACCTTTTATCTCTAACATAAAATTAATTACACAGTGCAACAAATTTGAACTTTTTTTTTGTCCTTTAGATGAAACTATGTGATTCTATATAAACAAAAGGTGCTTGATTCAAATATCCAAACCAAAATGATCCATCACGTACCGTTTTTGCTGGAGACCCACTTCTCAAATTTATTCAAATTGGTTGTAGGAAAATGTAACTGAGACTTACTTATTGAAAACACAAACACTAAAATGATTTTTTTTTTTGGCCATTTCAGCTTGCAGGCATCTCTTGGTGTGCCCTGATAACAGATTAACAATATTCAATTCTTATACTTCCACGACATTCTTATATCGACATTTCTTATATCGACAGCTTTTCAAACACAGTTGTCCTGATGAAACCTTTCCCCATGTTCATCATTAATTGCGCCAAGGTTTTGAGAGAAAAAGTCCATATGAGAGTCCAAAAAGTGTAATTTTAATGAAAGATAGCAATCTATAATACAAAAGCATTTTATCATGTCACCAACAAGATTTTTGTAGTTTTCAGCTTTCTCATTTCCAAGAAAACGTGAGCACGCTGATTTAAAGGCCAGCCAAGCGGATTTTTCGGCTTCTGACTGTTTGTTTTCTACTCTTCATCATAAAAGGACTTCCTTAAGTTGTGGGCCAGCAAAAATCTTTTCTTTTACTTTTGCCTCAATTAAAATTTTGAATTTGTTCCTGAGATGCAAGAAAGTCACCCTTTCTCGATCCGATCTTCTACAAGTATTTCGATAAACCAAGTTTAATGTGCAATTGGGGAAAAAATACACATTGTAGATTTACAAGTGGTTCATTTGATATGTTTTTGCTACTCATAATTTTGAAATTTCCTTTGTGTTTGCAGAATATCCAATAGGAAAAAAATACTTGGATGGAGGAGCATTGATAAACAAGCGTCAGTTTGCTGAATTGTGCTCATGTCCTAATGCTTGAAAAGTACACTGATATCACAGCAGCATACTATTTTTCCTTTACCAGCAAAATAGTATACAAAATGCCTTTGTCGTCTTGTAAAAGACTCGAAACTTCGAGAAGTAGATAAAAGCTTTTGTTGCCAAAAATGTCGTTAAAGTAATGCAAGTTCATTAAAAAAGGTCTCTAAAATGGCAACGATCCCACTATCAATGAGAAAGATATAATTTATAATAAATTAAGTCGATAAATTTACGAAAAGATGCTCATTTATCCAGAAAATACGTAAAAAGCTGAAATGTGGAATTTTGAGAAAATGGTACGTGATAGGCAAAAACTAATTGCAGATTCGTAATTTTCAGCCAAAAATACATAAGAAACATACATTTTCATCCAAAGGACATTTTTCGTGTTGCACAGTGTTATAATACAGTTTGAGGAAAATAATTCCTTTTTTTTCACTGAAAAAAAATTGCGATTTATTAATGTCTCACCAATTTCGTTGTTTTGCATTGTCCACTCTGTTACAGTCATTTACAAAGTAAAATAATCAGTAACACTGAATCTAGCAACAGTTCTGAGATGAATAAATTGTCGCGACACCTCGGTAAAGTTACTGCTTATACTCATTCTTAATACACAACATTTATTACACTAGACAAATACACATAGAAATTGAAGGAATATTTACAAGAAAATCATGAGCGTAAAGACGTACAACCTTCTGCTGCGAAGGTTGTGTGTAGACTGCTGTTTCTAAGGGGTTTGCACCCTCTATGATTTTGTTGTTGGTCCACTGTTATTGGTCAGTTCTCAGTGTTCACGTGAACAGAGTGTGGTGGACACGTGCACACGTCATGATTGTGTAGGTGTATTTTCGTTTCGAATATATTTTGTAGGACTCTAACTGAGTGTCGCTGCATACTCCCCTCCCAGCGACAGCGAAAATTTCAAGAATGAAACCAATCCGGGAATCGAACTTGACGTCCCACACGGGTTGTTTGGTGAGAACGATTCTGTTTTTCTGTCGTGTTAGATAGGGGTTTTTCAGAGGGAGTAACCATGTTGGAGCATGAATCAGTTGTTTACTGTTGTACTAAATAGGCAGGTTTTAACCTGTCAATAGACACGGAAATTACCTTGCCATTTACGTCAATATCAAAGACTTTATCATTTCTCTTGATGACACGGAAAGGTCCATCATATGGTTGTCGTAATGGACGCTTAACACAATCACAGCGTAAAAACACATATTCGGTTGTTGACATAGATGAAGGCACAAAAATAGGTTTAGAACCATGACGTGACATGGGTGGCGTGCGAATATGTCTCATATGCTCTTTTAATTTTTCAACAAAAGGCGTAGGATTGTCAGAAGTGGCAGTTTCATCAAAAAAATCTCCAGGTAATCGGATTGAGGATCCATACACTAACTCAGCAGAAGAACATCCTATGTCGAGTTTTGGAGCAGATCGAAGTCCAAGTAGAACTGTAGGAAGAACTTCTGTCCAGCGGTCAGTTGCGTAGCATTTTATCGCTGCTTTGAGAGGGCGGTGAAATTCCTCTATCAATCCGTTGCAACTTGGATGATAAACTGTGGTGCGAGTTTTACGAACTCCAAGAAAAGACGACAAGGAACGAAACAATTCAGACTCAAATTGCCTTCCTTGGTCTGTCGTTACAATGGAAGGGCATCCAAACCGTGAAATCCAGGTGTTGTAGAATTTTTTCGCAACTGTTGGGGCAGTCATGTCTTTCATTGGTACTGCCTCTGGCCATCGTGAAAAGCGATCTATCATCATCAGACAATAGATATATCCTTGTGAAGGAGGTAATGGTCCCACGATGTCGAGATGAACATGATTAAAGCGTTTCGATGGCTCGTTGAAACTTTGCAGAGGAGATTTGATGTGTCGATGCACTTTAGATTTCTGACATGGAACACAATATTTGGTCCATTTCGCAGAATCTGATGACACTGAAGGCCACACAAATCTTTGTCGGACGAGCTTACTAGTGCATTTAGGACCAGGGTGTGCGAGGTTATGTACACTTTCGAACACAAGTTGTCGAAAACCTTTCGGAATGTATGGACGAGCAACGCCAGTGGATAAATCACAATACAATTCTGACTCAGAATTTGGGAGCAATATTTTCTTAAATTGCAGAGAATTATTATCAGAAAGCAATGACTTTAATTCAGGGTCACAAGCTTGTGCTTGGGATATCTCTTTGTGATCAATTTTTGTGGGCAGGGAAATAGCAGAAATGCGCGACATTATATCTGCTGCAATATTACAATTTCCAGAAATATGACGTATATCACAAGTAAATTGAGAAATAAATGATAATTGGCGAATTTGACGAGGTGAACATTTTTCAGGTTTTTGGCGAAAAGCAAACACTAAAGGTTTATGATCAGTATACCAAATGAATTCCCTTGCTTCCAGCATATGTCGAAAATGCCGGATAGAAGCATAAGCTGAAAGTAATTCGCGATCATAAGCACTGTAATTTACCTCTGTTGCTGAGAGACGACGAGAAAAAAATCCAAGTGGTTGTAACTCATTATCAACAATTTGATGCAATGCACTACCAATAGAGGAATCGGATGCATCAGTATGTAGTACAAGTTTTGCAGATGGAGAAGGGTGAGCTAAAAGAGTAGCTTCAGCCAACAATTTTTTTCATTTTTTAAAAGAAGAGATAGCTAAAGTTGACCAGTTGACTACTTTGTTATCTTTCTTTTTTAAAGAACCCTTTTAGAAATCATGCAACAAAATTTGTGCTTCTGCTGCATGTGGCAGAAACCTTCTGTAAAAATTCATTAGACCCAAAAATTTTCTTAATTCATGTATAGTTTCTGGTTGTTTATAATCAAGAATAACTTGCACTTTACTAGGTAAAGGTTTAATACCTTCAGGAGTAATTAAATGACCTAGAAAATTTAATTCAGATTTCCCTAACTCACACTTTGATGCATTTAATTTTAAACCATATGAATGAAGTCTCTCAAAAATTTTGCGAAGATGCATTTTATGTTCTTCAAGTGAATTAGAAAAAATTAGAATATCATCTAAATAAACGTAGCAAAAAGGCAAACCACGTAACACTTCATGCATAAAGCGCATGAATGTTTGTGGAGCATTAACCAAACCAAAACATAATTTCGTGTATTCAAAAAGTCCCCATGGGGTCGTAACTGCAGTTTTTGGAATATCAGGCTCATGGATAGGAATTTGGTGATATGCTTTAAAAATATCAATTTTCGAAAAAATGGACTTACCATGAAGGGCATGAGAAAAATCTTGAAGATAAGGGATTGGATAAGAATCAAACTCAGTGACAGAATTTAATTTGCGATAATCACCCACTGGACGTATTGAGAAATCCGCTTTTGGCACACAATGAAGAGGGGAACTCCATGGGCTTTTGGAAGGGCGAATAATGCCTTGTTCCAAAAGAAATTCGAACTCACTTTTTACTTTATCATGAAGCGAAGGATGCAAACGATGTGGTTTAGAAGTAACAGGTGGTCCGCGAGTTAAAATATGATGCTCTGTTGCGTGTGGCACAGATTTGCGAATTAATGAGGGGTTGGTCAAATCTGGAAATTCCTTTAAAATATCTTGAAACACACACGATTTATCACTCACTAAATGCACTGAAGCTTGAGTAGCAGGATGAACATTTCCGAGTGTATGTAGTGATGTTTCTGGGTGTATCAAGCGCTTTTTCCGAAGATCGATAACAAATTGAAATGTTGCAGGAAATCTGATCCAATTATGGGGCAGGTAACGTCAGCAACGACAAATGTCCACGGGAAATTAATGCGAAGTCCGAGGTCAAGCTGCCGATGAAGCACTCCATATGCAGGAATTTTAGAATTATTTGCGGCGTAGAGTAAAAACGCAGATGTGCAGTTCCGTTTTCCAGAAGAAGAAGGAGGCAAGACAGAAATCTCCGATCCCGAGTCGATCAAAAATTTTTGACCTGTTTTACGGTCGTAAACAAACAGTCTGCTGGAATTTGAAAACTTTTCCGACATACCAGCTATGGTGGAGTCGGGAAGTTTTTTTGACTGTTAAAGTTGCAAGGTGGGCTGCATTTTTTTGCATTTTGCTGAAATCGGTGATGATAGAAACATATTTCCTTTGGCTTGAAATCACGCTGTCTATTTCTAGAATAGGAGCGCTGACGGTTGTACGAATTTCTGCGGTATGGCGAACGGGAACTTCGTGAGAAGGACAGCTCTTCAACCTTTTTCGTTAGCTCGGAAATTTGCTGCTGTAACTTTTCTATGGAAGATGCGGGTTTTTCCAACGGAGCATCACTCGTTGCAGCAAAAACAGAATTTGGAATGGACACCTCTTCAATTCTGTCAGCAATTTTAGCGAGGTTGTTCAAAGGCTCGGAACCCGCAGATAAAATAGTTTGGATATGCGGCGGCATTCTCTGCATCCAAAGGTTTTTGAAGAAATCATCATCCAAGCGGGCTCCAGACAATTCTTTCATCTTGCGAAGAAGTTGGCTTGGGATCTCGTCTCCCAGCTGGAGGTCGGACAGTAGTTTCTTTATTTTTTTATTTTCGGAGTCTTCAAACTCAGAAATAAGACGTTCTGAGAGAGTCTTATATTTGTTATGTTGTGTGGTACTTAAAACAATGTCCGATACGTGCAACAAAGTCTCCGAATCAATATGCGCAACCAAGGCAGCATATTTGGTTTCATCTGCCGTTATTCCGCTGTATAGGAAAGCATTATCGCATTGAAAAATCCAGAGTCGTACATTCGCCCTCCAAAACGGGGGAAGTTTCAAGGCTATCCGTGAAACTTGAGACGGCATAGCAGTTGCATCTCCTTCGTTCGCCATGGCAGGGGTCCGCTCCGTTCGGAAGAAAGGGCAGGTGAAGAGGAGAAATATCAGCGCTTCCGTTCCAGCTCTGGATGATGATGCGAAGAATTGATGGAGATTTGCCTTAATAATGATGCATGTTCATTAAATTGCCGGGTCACCAGTGTCGCGACCCCTCGGTAAAGTTACTGCTTATACTTATTCTTAATACACAACATTTATTACACTAGAAAAATACACATAGAAATTGAAGGAATATTTACAAGAAAATCATGAGCGTAAAGACGTACAACCTTCTGCTGCGAAGCTTGTGTGTAGCTGTGTAGACTGCTGTTTCTAAGGGGTTTGCACCCTCTATGATTTTGTTGTTGGTCCACTGTTATTAGTCAGTTCTCAGTGTTCACGTGAACAGAGTGTGGTGGACACGTGCACACGTCATGAGTGTGTAGGTGTATTTTCGTTTCGAATATATTTTGTAGGACTCTAACTGAGTGTCGCTGCAAAATAATACTACTTCAATGCTTCGTTAAGAATAGTTTGGATTATTCTACAATCAATAAACAAGATGAGTCTTGTTCTTTTTTTCTGGTACCGACTGTTGAATGTCCTCTGCTACATTAATATTAATGATATAAAAAAAGTACTTTTTCCTTGAAAATGACAACAAAATAAAAGTTACTATTCACGTATACATTCTACATTTTCCCCAAACTACCATGTTTTTTCAAAAAAAATAGCAAGGCTTTTAAGCGGCATATATTAAACATCCGGCAAAAATACAAAGTTTAAGACAGATACAGAAGCTGTATTGATAATAATATTGAGGAAAACAGTTGTTATTTATGTCGATTTCAGTAAAAATTATAGCTGTAAGCTTAACGAAAATATTTAAAGCCATCATTTTGATGGTTCATGAAGTTAGGGTGTACCTTCACATTATTGTGTCATATGTGCAAAGCAAAAGCCAGTAACTTTTTGCTTCAATTTCGGAACTTGGGCGTACTACTATCTGGAGTCATTTGAGCCTATTTCAAAAGTTATGAAAAATGAATGTACAAGGATAGTTCATTTGTTTATTGGCAGATGGTTTCTGCACTCAACATAAATGTTTTGGATTTGTACTTGGTATCTCACATGCAAAAGAAAATTCTTCGTGCCTGTTTTAAAAAAAAAAAAAAGTATTTGTTTGTTTCATAAAATAATATTAAATCAAAGGATAAACAAGTGAAGTCTGATGATGGAATCCAAATGCTGGCGCATGCATGCCGTTACAGTTCAATGAAAGAGTAAGATATTTAACTCCTTTTGATATGTTTTCGCAGCTCAAAACAATATATTGAAGAAGACGGTGAAGTTAAAGTAAGGAGCTTATGTACTGTAAAGGAAGAAAATTATTTAAACTGTTGAAATTCAAGTTTTTTTATGTTCATTTTCATCAAGTATTAAAAATTCCACAAAGTTTTAAAAGTTTTACAGAATTAAAACTGATAGGTGAACATTTATATTTCAAATTTCCTTATACAATTGATGTGTTTCAGAAAGCTTTATATATAACTGTTAAAATTGAATTTAATGCAAAATTTATGTATAAAAACTGTTAATTGTCTATTTTTTTTTGGAAGAAATGTACAGTAGAGTTTAAATTATAACAGGAGTCTCCGACGTGTGACAAGTTTGTCTCCTATGTTATATTAAGTGTGTTCATTCTGCTGCAGAAGTGTTTTTGTGGGAGTTCAAATGCAATAATGTAAGGGAAAAAAAGCTCTAATGTGTTTAGACTAGGGATGTAACGAATATTCGGCCACTATTCGGTATTCGGTATATTCGGCCCTTTGACCGAATATTCGGCCTGGCCGAATACTGGGTAAGATCAAATCCGAATATTGATGGACTATTGGGCCCAATATTTATGCTGCTGTAGAAATGTAAAAAAATAAAGAAATAAGTAGATTTTAAACGTGTAAAATTGTATTATAATTATTGCAAAAGAATACATTAGTATATAGTTTTAGGAAATAAAAATAATTTAGAAAAAACTACTTTTTTTAAACCTTGTTTTAGGCTTGACTGAGCAAAAACAGATTTTAAAGTTGTAGTATTGTATTTTATATTTAGCATTTGATCCCAAAAGCTGGCAATAGTTAATTATAATGGAGAAAAAATTAAATTAATTTTGTTATTATTAATAAAGTGGAAGTCAGACTTTGTTTGATTAGACTGAATATTAGGTAAGAGAGAAATGTGAAAAGCCTAGAATATATCATGAATATTTAGATAGCATAAGTTATTGGGGTTTTTGAAAATAAAAATATATTACAGTTAAGTGCATTGAGTTTTAATAGATCTTTTGAGAATATGTATGTAAAAAACTCCATAAAATAAAAATATAAACTTTTATAACTTTTAAAATATCTTGATAAAACAGTTTTGAGCAAGGTAAAAGTTCTCTAAGCAATAGTAGTTCTTTCATTTGAATTAAATAATTAGTAAAATAATGCTAATACTTACTACCGTAAAACCTGTCATTTCTATTCCGCTTGTGGCCTTGTGGGTGAAATTCTTAGCTTTATTACATTCAAAAGAATAGAGAAAATAGATTAATTTTAAATAGTTTTAAATTCCTAACAAACAGAATTAAATCATACATAATAGATTCTGTGTAATTGGTGTTTGACTTTGTGAACAATTTTAAATTTGACAAATACTTTCTTTTTCAACGATGTTCTTGAAATTTTAATATTCGGCCGCCGAAAATTCGGTATTCGGCCTAAGACATTGGCCGAATATTCGGCTTCGGCCTATTCGGCCTAGAAGAAAGGACCGAATATTCAGCTTCGGCCTTGTAGAAATGGCCGAATATTCGGTATTCGGCTATTCGGCCAAATCACTATTCGTTACATTCCTAGTTTAGACTAAGCTATTTATGCTCATATTAATACAATTTTGAATTTATTTAACTCTATTTAACTTGATAAGCAAATTTTTTGTATCTATATGTCATTTAATTTAGAATTCTGAAATATAAAAAGTAGTAAAATTTTTTAAAAAATTTGTAGTTAAATTTTACTGTTTTTATGTGAAAGAAATGCCCGTTTCTTTTTTTGCATGAAAAATTTTAAAAATAAAAGCGAAATTTTGTAATTAATTTTAATATTTAGGTATGTAACAAAGTAGGCAAAATTTTTCATGACCAGTCAAAAACTGAAAATCACACATTAGTTCCAAATGTGAAAACAATTTTTTTACGACACATATAAATTTAACTTCTTACGTTTTAACTATTATTTAACTTAAGTTTTAGTTAGGATAGTTGATTTAAAAAAAAAAAAAATCATTAAACCTACGATTTTTGTGAGAATGACCCCCCATACCATTCACACGCTCTCTATTATGAATTGATTCAGGACGGGCCTCGCCTGGACCAACACCCCCTGAACTAGAAAGCCTCCGGACTGAAACTATTGCGCAACGTCCGTAGGCCGATTTTCACCCCGCTCGTCAGCCGATAGCATTCGTAATTCGGACATTACTGGATTTTGGCAGGAAATCTTTTGCATAAAAACAAAAGGATGCCATCAGAAATTGCAGAATGAGTTCAACACATGATGTAAAGCATATACTTATTCAGTATGGAAAAAAAAGTTAATATTTCCTCTTCGAAAATCATTTACTGAATTCAGATAATTAACCTCTACTTGTCACGAAACAACATTGCTACAGTATAACTGCAATTGTAAACATTTTAGACGTGTTATTTTGATACATAGATACCTATCAAGATATATTGAAGGATTATATTTTATTTAAGCTCAATATTTTAACACTAATGTTTGTTTATTTCCATATCAGAAAAAAAAACTATTTTCATATAGTTTTAAATAATATTCCTGAAATTTATGAAGTTATTTATGTCACACTTGTGGTGATGAATGCAAATCTTGACTAAGGTTGTTAAGATGCTAAGACTTTAAAAGTCAAATTGAAATGAAATAATAACGGAAAGCTTTCTGTAGATTTTAAATTGTTAATGTAAAAATAATTTTCTAGGAGCCTGGTCACTTCTAAACAACGCTATACGACCCCTTGAAAATAGCCTTGTACTCCACATTCGGAAAAGATACCAACAAAAGTGAAGAAAAAGTATTTGCATAATGGTTCTTATCTGGTTCCCACAATTACGTTTTCTATTCCGGTGGTCTTTTATGACTGTGTAATTGGAAAGGGGCTATTGAAAAGAGAAGCTTTTGTCCGGCGGACATTTTATGACTCACTCATCTCAGAATTCTAGAAATTAGGAAGATTCCCTTTTACTAGAAAATGAAAGATGTTTTAAGGTCATCTTTGTGTTACGCCAAACGCCATGATCTTTCCTTCTGAAGGCTACAGAAAAAACTATGTGACGAATAAAAGAAATGTTTTAAATTATTGAAAATCGGAATTGCGTTTTTCACCCTGATGCGAAGTTCAAGTTAAAAATTATTGATTTACTAAGAAGAAAAAAGCGAGCTACAGAGGTAAATCATTTCCAACACTAAATTATTAAGCTATTTTTTGGAAAAGAACAAAAAAAAAAAAGAAGTCTAAAATAAATTGAAGAGAATTAAATCGATTTCTAAAAGGTCTGTACAGAATCTCTGTCTTATTTTCTTGCAAGATATATACCTCAAACTTTTTAAACTAGGAAGGTTTTGAAAGAAAAGTTGATGCATTGTTTCTTCGATTTTTGTACGTGCTAAGTTTGCGTAATTCATAAATTTCCCCCGAAATATAAGAAGTCTCAAACATTGAAAAAGCTATGATACTGGAATCAATTATAAATTAATGATGTTACGGTTTTTCGATGTATTTGATCCCCCCCCCCTTTGTCTCAAAATGTCACACTTCAATGTACTCCCCTTCCCAGTCACATGTCACGTTATATTACATAAGCAAATTTATTTGTAGTTCAGAAACAAAGCACTACGTTATAGATCTCATCTCCAATTTTATCTTGAACTTTTAATGACATTTCTGAACATAACAATAATAATGATTATGTGTGTGCTTGAAGTGTAAACCATTAGATTAAGGTTTAAAAGAAAAAAAACTGTAATTAATATATAATGTTAAAAACATTAATCTTTCGAATTTTGCAGAAATTAACGCGCTATTTTGTCTTAAAGTGTAGATGCTCAAGATTTTTTTTTTTCTAATTTAAACTTTAAATAGAAGCTAATTTAACCCTTAATCAGCATCCTAAGTCAATCCTAAGTCAATGAGAACACAAAACAGAAAAAAAAAATTTCATAAGGAACACAAAAATATTTTCGCATACTAATAAAAGTATTTTTTAAAGTATAGGAAAGCAATAATTTTTTAGTATCAATTTTTAGTATAGAACTTAATTTTTTTGTTTTGAGATGTGTGCTCTACAATTGGACTCTTCAGTGGACGTTATTTGACGTTTTGGTTGCAAAAACAAGTTGATTAATAATGTGAGTTGATCGCCAGCGCGGCAGAAGCAATAGATTTCGGCCTCCGATTTCGGCCTACGGAGGGAAGGGAATCGCTTCTGTGAGAGGCAGTCCCACGGAGTAAAAAGAAGGAGACGAATCTCCATAGTAAAAGTTTGTCCGGACGATTTCACTGGCGCTAGATGGCGCGCATGTAAAATGTCTTGCCATGAGGGTGATTCGCAACATAATTTAGTGTTACAAATAAAATTATTTAAAAGGGTTTTTTTAAGAGTATTTAAATCGATATAGTCAATTTTTGTGAAGCTGGTTATAGGATCATGGACTACTTTTAGATTCAGAATGCGTTTGTGATTTCTTTTTATTATATTTGGTTCATTTTATTTTAGTTCGATGGTTTCGGTTTGCGACTGATGGTTTCGGTTTGCGACTGGTTTCGGTTTGCTAAAAGCCCGTAAATTTTCGGGAAGAAACTGGGAAATTTAGGAACATTGGGAATTTTGAGATGTTTTCAGTCTTAAAATATTGTTACAGAACATATAACATTGTAACGCTATATTATTTTTATTTTAGATACATGACCAAGCGTCAAACATAACATTTTATATCAAATCTATAATTGAGAAAATTAACTAGTAAATTCAAAAGGCTTTTTTATTGCAGTATTATTGATACTAAAAAATTTATTTGATTTGGTTGCTTTCCAGAAAATAAGATTAACCTTCAAAATATTTTTTTTTCTTTACTCGTTGATTTAAATTATTATAAGCAATAATATATCTGTTTTATTCATAGCATTTTATTACAACTTTAACGACACATTTGAAGGGGTAATTTTTTGACAAGAAACACTGTTTAAAGCACTATTATACATTTCAACAATTTTTTTTAAAGGCAGGTTTTAAATATTTTTATGTGTTATTTTGTTTTTTATTGATGACTCAAACAACTATCAAGTTTCACAATGGGGCCGTTCATAAATGACGTCACGCTTTTTTCCCATATATTTGACCCCCTACCCCCCTTTGTCACAATATGTCACACTTCAGCGGACCCCTTCCCCCCTTTTGTCACGCGTCACGCTATGTTGCATAATGCATGATGTTACAATTTTTCCCCCCCTCCCCTCCCCTTGTCACACTTTGTCACAATTTCACGAAACCCCCTCCCCCCTTCGAAGCGTGACATCATTTATGAATGATCCCTATGTAAATAAAAAATATTAACAACTTCCTTTTTTTCATTCTGAACAGAAACATTTTTTACAGGTACCAACATTACGAAATAAATATGTTGTCTGTTTTAAAATGCTTTAACAGTAATGTTCGGGAAAATAATTCCATTATAATGAAAATTTCATAAAAATTTATTTATTTTTGATGTGTTAAAATTACTATTTCAAAAAAAAAAAAAAAAACGATCCCAGTTTTTAGAAATTTGAAACTTCCTGATATTGCTTTAAATTCTCGGGGGGGGGGGGGGCGGTTTTTCCGGAAATAGAGTAGGCGTTTAGACATCCTTGCAAAGCTAATTGTAACTTTAATTTAACTAAAAACGGTTTCAACTTTAATGTAAAGTTAAGTAAAAAACATGTCCATTAAATGTGATAACGCACGCCTCCCCAAAAGCTGTGGACCCTCCCTCTCCAAGGCGTAACAAAGTCAGGTCCCCCCCCCCCCCCACAAAAAAAGGATGCGAGCTCCAGTGGTGGTGGGCATTGTGCAAACCGCACGCCATTGAAGTTTTTAAGGGGATTGTTTTAGGTGTCTTTGCTTCTTTTAAGGGGTGGGGAAGACTTCTTCTTTTCAGGGGTGAACAATTGGGGGGTAAGTATATATTTATTAGGGGTGCCCTTTGGGGTCATGGCACAGATTGCTCCATTAAAATTTTTATAGGTGTCGTTTTGGCTTTGTTAAATTTTGAAGGGAACATCGTTTTGGGGGATGCACCATCCTCTTGGAGCGGAAATGGTATATACATAAATATAGCATATATCAAGGGCGCACACGAAAGGAAGGAGGGGGACATGTTGCCGATTGCTCCATAGAAAATTTTAAGCGGTTGTTTACGAAGGGTGAAGGTGAGCCGAATTTTGAGAGGGGTCATCGTTTAGGGGGAGTGCACCGCAAAGGCCGTATCCAGACAGGGGCCCTCGGGCCCGCCCGCCTACGAAATCCCGAATTTTTTTTCAATTTAGCATATATTCTTAACTTCTGAAACTTGCTTTGACATATATAAGTGTGTCAAAGTCAGGTGCCCCTCCCCCCGAAAAAAATTTCTGGGTACGCACCCTCGCTCATAGTGGAATGTTGAACGATCACCCTAGGGAAAGTTCATAAATGATGTCACGCTTTTTTCCCATATATCTGGCCCCCTCCTCTCTTTGGCACAAAGTGTCGCACCTCAAAGGACCCTCCCTACCCCCCTTTGTCACAAATATCGCTGTGTTGCATAAGCATGATGTCACACTTGTTGTTACCCCCTCCCCAGCCCTTGTCACACTTTGGCACAGTTTCACGAACCCCCCTCCCCCCTCGAAGAAGCGTGACATCATTTATGAATGATCCCATCCTCTATATGTATATATATAGGGTGATCATTCCCTCGATGAGCGTTGTATATATATATATATATATATATACAGTGGCGTTCCTATCATGAATGCCACCTGCCGGTGAGGTAATTTGTAATTTGTGGGACACAACCCCTTTACACGCAAAAAAAAAAAAAAAAAAAACTCCACATTTGTTGTGTTGTATAAACTTATAGTTTATATATTTTCAATCGTGCAAAAAAGAATCTTAAGAAATTCAATTTTATTTATTTGTGCAAATTTTAGTTCACTACATTTATTTGCAGTTATAATGCGTTGAAAAAGCATTAGGTGCCACCTTCAACATTCAACAAAAGGGTCCCCCGCGTAGTGACGCCACTGATATGTATATATATATATATATATATATGTTTTTATATTGGGTTTTTATGGGGTCCTTTTCTAGGAGTTTAGGGATCATTCCAAATGATGTCACGCTTCGGGGGGGGGGGGGTGTCGTGAAATTGGGACAAGGGGACGGGAGGGGGTAAAAATAAGTGGGATATCATGCTTATGCAACATAGCCTAGCATATGGGACAAAGGGGGGAGGGGTATGTTGAAGTGTGACATTTTGTGACAAAGGGGGGGAGGGGGTCAAATAAATGGGAAAAAAGTGTGACATCATTTATGGACGGCCCCTTAGCAGAATTTTGAAAAAGGTCATCGCTCATAGGTGCGGGCGCCATTGCTCTGGGGAGGGGAGGGGAGGGGGCATCGCCTCAATATATTTATATATAAAAAAGCGTGTGTGTGTGTGTGTGGTGTGTTGGAAACCGCTCAAAAACATTTACATTCCTGAAGTTTATGAACTAACTGATTCCAGAGTATTAAGAGTATAAATAATGAAGTACAGCAAGCGTTAGATAAAAGAAACGACGTGCGGAGTTTAAAAATTGGGTGCCCAACAGACCCGTTGTGTTAGGGGGATCAATTGCACCTCCCCCCTCACTTGGAAAATAATTTAATGTATTTCTTCGTATGTATATGTATTTTGTGTTTTTTTAATGCAACGTACAATGAGTTTTTACTTCCCTCCATTTAAGAGGGTCGGGGGGGGGGGGAGTGCCCCCTGGCCCCGACATTTTCCTCGCATTCATTATGGCACGAATACCAGCTGACCGTCTGCTACCCCTCTTTTAATCCTAAATTATCTAGTCACTAGCTAATTACAGTGATTTTTTACGAAAGCAAAAAATGCATTAAATAAGATACTAAAATAACCTTCTGATTATATGTTTAACTTATAATAAAATGCAATAAAATATTGCAAATAATAATTTCAATTGTTGGAACAACGAGAGACTAATGCGTGCCCGAACTCCTGAACCGCCTGGCCGCTGCCGCCAAAACGAGCTGATTTTCCGCTACCTTTCTCCGAATACTCGGGGTCAAACGAAATTTCTCTTTCCCTACTTGATCAAACGGCAAGACATTTTACTCTAGCGCCATCTGACGGCGGTGGAAAAATCGCGCCATGTTTTCGGCCCGTTCCCCGCTTAGTTGAGGCTCCTTCCTTTTAGACTCCCTGGGCAGTCCAGAGGCTTTCTAGTTCAGGGGGTGTTGCCTGGACCCAAAGCTCAAGAAAGAAAGAAGAAAGAAAAATCGTGGGGATTAGAAATGTGGGGACAAAGTGGGGACTATCTAAATAAAATGGGGCCGTTTGTATTTAATATTAAAGAAAAGATTTTTCTCTACTTACTTGACCATTTAAATTAAAATGATAAGAAACTGGGATTTTAAAAATACCAAAAGATTTTTTTAAGTGTTTCACTTCAAATCATAAAATCTTACTTTAGCTTAGCCTTCTATATTTAGATAGCTGTTACTGATTTCAGACAATTAACTTTGGCAATACAAATATTTTCCTTTTCAGTTTAGTGGGCAGGTTTTCCGACCAATATGTGTCATGTCTGAATTGGTGACCTAGCGATGTTTTCAGCCGAAATATATTTTGTAAAAAAATATTAATTTCGCCCATTATAAAATATTATATTTTGCTGTAGTTAGTTTCATACTTGATTTGTTTTCTTTTTGTTATTCCGTCCAGTCACATCATGTGGAAGTTACGTGAGGTTGCGGATAAAGTGTAAGAATTATCTCTTTAAATAATATTATATTATTAATAAGTCTTTCGTATGATTGAATTACCAACTTTTTGCTCTAATTTTCATTTCATCTGATAATATATTATGAAGTAAACTATGAAACCTGGTACTGGCATTTATGTTGCATCATATGCCATTTAAAATTTTTTATTTCATATTTCATTTGCTATTTCATTTATGCAAGTTCTTTAAAACGTTTCGTATGCATAAATGGCAGTTTTATTTCGCATGCTAAGTTCAATTTCTGTTATCCAAATTCAATGTCATTGCTGTATTGATATCGACATTAAGTTGCGCAGCTTTGTAAACAATTAAGCGAGGCTATTGAAAGAAGTAACTATAAACCTTGAACACTATTTCGTAAATGCTCATTGTATTTCATTTCAAAGCAGCGATTGAACACATTGTGTATAGAGATGTTTATAGTACCAATAGCTCAATAAATGTAAAAAGTGAAATTATTTGTAAATTTATTTTCTTATTCGTGAGATGTATGATTCTCCTTATTGTAAAATTGGTTTTACATTAATAAAAAAATGCAGTTTTATCTTAATAGGCACCTTAATATTTAATTTTAATTAATGGCAAATTGTGATTGATTCTTTAAAAATGTTGAAAACATTTGCATATTACCACGTACAAATTAACAAGGTTAGATTTAAGGTTACAGATTTGAAACTAAATTTTAATTTAATATTTTATGAAAAAGTTCATTGACATGAATTAATAAGTGTAAGAGTTACTTTAATTTTTATTCTCTTTTTGAAAAACTCTTATTTTTTACTCAATTGTTATTTTAGCTTTTTATGGCTATTATGTCTTTAAAAGTTGATGATCCTTCAGAAGATATGATTGAAAATACAAAATTTCCTCCAAAGTATTGATTCAAAAAAGTAGAAATTTCTATAAATTCCAAGTTTAAAAACAAAATATTAGTTTGTTTCGTAAAAGCTATGTGGACATATTTTTGTGAGAAATGTTTATTGGACAGGGAATAAAAATTTACTTTTGCTTTAACACTTTGATTGCCGACACGCTGACTGCCAGCGCTGTTTTTAGTTTGTAGATCTCCAGACGATAGTTTAATTAAAACATATTGTAAAGAGCATTTTATTAAGTAAAAAATTACTAACTTTCTATAAATGTATTGAAAAATGAAAAACAGTCAGCAACAACAAGACAACTTGTAATTTAGTCTCCCAACAAGTTCACCTACTACGAGTTATCTAGTAGTTGGTAGTCAATCTGTTAAAACAAATGAGGAGAAAGGATAAGATGAAGACGCTGAAGACATTTTTGAATGGAAATACTTCTTTTTAAAAATCTAAATTTTTGGTGATGAATGCAGTATTTTTCATATTAATGAGTTGTGTTGAAGTAGCAGATGTGCTCTTCCAACTTTTGCTTAGGTTAGGATTTGTTTTGGCAATTTACTTATAAGAAATACTAAAGGACCACCACAAATGTGCTTAACAAAATAGAAGTGATCAGTTTGGAAATGTTTTATCTAATTGTTGTATTTGGAGGCTATCTTTTATTTTTTTGCGAATACATGACAATATGACATTATGGAAATGATAATTTTTGTATTTGGAAGCTATCTTTTATTTTTTACAAATACATAACAATATGGAAATGAAAGTTTTGTATAAGTAAAATAAATATCACAGTGTAAATTGAAAAATTTATATTTATATCATTACTTTTGTACATTTATAACTTTTAAAATGAATTAGTGCCTTGCTACGATGGCACTCCTGGAAATATAATTGTATCATGAGGTATTTATCTTTTTACAGCACCAATGTGGTGATGAATTACACAGAAGTTGAAGCAAAAGTGAGAGAAGCAACTAATGATGATGCATGGGGTCCTACTGGGCAACTCATGCAAGAAATAGCCCAGAGTACTTTTACATATGAACATTTTCCAGAAGTTATGGGCATGCTTTGGAAACGGATGCTGCATGATAAGCGAAATTGGCGTAGGATATATAAAGTAATTTTCAAAATATTTCTCAGTCTTCCTTAGTCCAACTCGGGGATGCACAAACTTTTTTGGGTGAAGGGCCAAAAATTAAGAAAGTATCAGGTTGGGGGCCAAAGTAACGTAATGTTTTATTCATAAAAATTCAGGGTGTATTTCAGTTTTTATTTAGAGGTAATATGTACAAATTACATGAATTAATAATTACTGTACTAGGGAAGATTATTAAATAAAAGTTTTAAAAAATAATGTAAATGAATTCAAACAAAATTAGGTATACAATTTCTTAATAATTAATTGCACAACATTTATATACATCAATGAAGTGATTGGTCAAATGGCAAAAAAGAGGAATACTAAATTTTTTTACAAAAATTTGTGCAAATTAATGAAACAAATGGAAAATAAAAAGCTAATTTAAACTTAGAAAAACATAGCATTATTCTCTAAATTATAACTTTCTTTATAATTTAGATAATTTTTCTTTGACATTTTATAATGTAAAATTTAAAACATATATTAAGAGTTAAAATGAGAAATCAATTAAAAGTGCAAATATAAATACAGAAGAAATTAACACACATATATTAAATAGCAAAATCCAAATGCTATGAGTCTGTACATCACGTTAAACTTTTGCGATTCAGAATTACTACTAGACAATTTAGCTGGTAGAATTGTTTTTTTAACTAACCATTTACAAAATCTTATTAGTTAAATTGGCATAGTAATATTAAATTTATACATTGCTACATGGACAATAAAAAAAGTTAAACTGATTCCTTTATCAAAAATCAACATATCATTATTTTGTTCCATGTCATATAATTAAATTTTAATCCTTTAATCACTAGTTTTCCTGCAGATTAGAAATTGATCTTTTTGAATTAATGTAAAAAATCGTTATTTATTTATTCATTTCCTAAATACATATCAACAATAAAATTTTCCTAAATATATATCAACAATAAAGTTTTTAAATTTTGATTATAAATTACACTTTATAAAGTAAAATAATTATTCATATTGAGATTATTAATTCTGAAAATTAATGTTTAATTAATAAATTTTTATTCATTCATTACTACTAGTCAATTTGGCTAGTAGAATTGGTTTTTTTTAACTAATCATTAACAAAATCTTATTAGTTAAATTGGCATAGTAATACAGTACAGAACCTCTTATCCGGGAACCAGAAAACCGGGAATTTTTTCGTGAATTTCCCGCCATTTTTGAAAAGTTCGCGTTTTTTTGCCCATTTAGTAACAATACAAATTTTTTTTAATGCCTTTAAAAATACGCATTTTTCCGTTACAAGTAACATATTCAGTGTTTATAAGTCGAACGATTTAGTCTAAAAACTATGTTTTATTAGGGGAGAGGGGCGTCAACTTAACTTGCAGATGAAAATTAGAAAAAAAAAAAATCTTCCTCCGATACTTGAGAAAAATCAGACCTTTCTCTATTTTATTTCAATAATTAAACATGAAAGAAGTAAGTAATTAGATTCTTATACATTTATTTAATTGTCTCGTCAGTATTCGAAGACGAATTGCAACAAAAGTCGGACTAACAATTGCAACAAAAGTTCGGAAAATTTCTAATACGGCAGATTCGCGAATTTTACGCAATAGCTGATCGTGGGAAAATTAAACCTCGTTTATTTTTGTTTTATAAATTTTTTTATTTATTTAAGAGCTGAAATAAGGTAATAAGAATTTAAAATTGATATCAAGGCAACAAAAATTGCAACTGTGAAAATAAATTCTTTATTAAAATAGAGTTCGCAAAAGCAAAGTCGTTTTACACAAGTATGAAATTTGCGTGTTTCTGCATGTAAACATGCTTCTTACATTTCGTTCTCCTCCTTTTTGAAATCATTTATTACTGTAAAAAAGATTGATAATCAGATTTTAAGAAATTAATAATTTGATAAGATGTCTGCTTCGGAGAGCATCCAAAAGGTGCTATACCCGAACGATGAAAAAGAGCAAGATAGCGATGAAGACGAAAATAATGACATTTTGCCTGCTATGTCGTAACGTTAGTTGTTTTGAATTAACTAAAGAAATCATAGCAGGAATGTGACAAAATTCTTTCATAGACGAAATAACGCACATAATGGCTGTTCGAAAAATCCAGCAATCGAATTTTCGACCATTTCCTGATAAGCTAATGTTCTGAAACTTTACATATAGCTCGGAACCAGATGACAATGCAATATTCTACCACTTTTATCATGATTTGATTAGTTTCTGAAGTATTTCCAATAAAATAAAATTAAATATGGTGATTAGTTCCGAAAATTGCGACCGAAATTCAGTAGCTGTGTTGCGATCAATTTTTTTTTACTGCGATTTTTTGTAAGCTTTTTTTTCGTATTTTTTAATAATTTTATTATAATTATTCTTTTTTATCAACTGTATTAGCGGGCCAATTCAAAAGGCTCGGCGGGCTAATTTTGGCCCGCGGGCCATAGTTTGTGCATCCCTGGTCCAACTAGTACTTTTTGTGAAGTATAACGCAAAAACATACTTTAATTGGAACTAATGTGATTTAATCTCCCTTTGACAACTTTTTTGTTGGCACCAAATAAAAATTGGATGTACAAGATTTTCATGATGCCAAGGTCAAATGCCACATCTCTCTTTTTTTGACTTTTTTATTGCCAATAGTGACAATAATGGACAAGGTTATATTCTAGAAATAAGCAGATTACATTGCACTAAACCTTTAATTGTATTAATCTGTTAAAAGAAAATGCATGTTTCAATTCTGATATCTTATAACTATATAGCCCATATTTTCATTAAATTTCATTTGCAAGAAACATCACTGCATTTAATTATTTCTATTTCAATTTAGTACATAAATGATGTATAATATTCAAAGTAAAAATGTACTAAAAATATTGAGTTACGCCACGCAAAATCGATATTTTATGACACTATCAAAATTTTTAAAATGCAAGAATGCATTCCAAAATTTAAGTCTACAATTCCCCTATTCATGTATATTTTACATCCAAGTACTCGAAATCTGACTGGCTACATTTTAACATAACTAACAAACCCAATTTTGCTTAGTACAACCTTACAATTAAAAATGATTAAAGTAGCAAATATTTTAAAATGATTAAATATTCCATTTTTTTTCTATCTTTCAAACACATAAAATAGCCAGAAAATTAATTGTAAATGTTCTAACTATAGAAAAATTAAGAAATTTTGTAACACCGATTTTACTTGTGATATAATTCTAAATTGTGGCAAAGTTACCAGCTGGTGTCCGCATTTTGTACACGAAACATTAAATATTTCAATCTATTTGTCCACAATTTGTTTAAAAATTGTAAGTTTATGCATTTCTCAACACATTTATTTGAAAAACACTCCCAATTTAACACACAAATCGCTTATTGTAAAATCAAATTACTTCTAAAACCGAACCATGTTTTGAAAATGCCACATTAACAAAACATAAATTTGAAATGCATAATAATACTTTTATAGCTTAAAAAAAAAGATTTCCGTAAACCCCACACACTCACCTATCATACTTATGCAAACATCCAATGTCCCCCCCCCCCCCCTCCGTGAAAAAAACATGATTTGACACCTATAGTTTAATGAAACTTGTCATGTTCGTTCTTTTTATAGGTTTTAAGAAGCCTATAAAATGTTTTTGATGCATCTGAAAAATACATAGGTCTTATAGTAGGTTGGGAAAGAAAAGTTACAGTGTGAACCAGCATTTTACACATCGAATTTCATCCCTAAGTTTTAAAATCTAGTTATCAAATGAAATACAGTCAATGCTCTTTATAACGACCACACATTATAAAGACCATCCCAATATAACGACCTGTGGTAAAAGTCCCAACTTTGTCCCTATAAATGTTAATTTGCTTTCGGTATAGTGACCTTTCTGAATCGTCTAATCCGATACAGCGACCGTACTAGGTGTCATGTCAGCTCAGAAGCTCTATTTCCAGATGGGTGAATGTTATTTTTCCCCTATATTTTTTACTTTAAAATCTTAATATATTGTACTGATATTTTTTTTTGAAATCCCAATGGTTAAAAATAATTTCAGCATTTAGTTGGAATTTTTTTTAAATTACCAATTTTAAAAGAACTACTGAACGTGTATGATGCGTGTATATTTTTTAAAGAAAATTCTACCTCTTATAGCGACCACTTGTTATAAAGACCTTTTTCTGTGGGACGAGATGGTCGTTATATCGAGCATCAACTGTATTTGGTTACAAATTATGACTAAGAAATGTTTAAGAAATGTTATCTGTTTTATGTGTTTATAACTTATATTCAATGTTCATAAATTGCTGGCAAACTTTATCTTCCTAACCTTAAAATTTTATGAAAACCTTTAAATTGATGTGGTATATTTTTGCAATTTTTGTTCTGAAGAATCTTATTGTAATTCTTTTATAAATGTTGAATTATTGTTTTTAATTGTAAAGGTTTTTCGACTAATAATTTCTTTTTTTCCAGTCACTATTGTTATTAGGTTATTTGGTTAAAAATGGGTCTGAAAGAGTAGTTACTAGTGCACGAGAACATATTTATGATTTAAGAAGTCTTGAAAACTATACACATATTGATGAGTTTGGCAGAGATCAAGGAATAAATGGCAAGTATTTTAATAAATGTCACTAAACATGTAAATATGAATTGCATGTCATTTTGGCTACTATACCACCCCTGTTTTTTATTTGCTTTCATTTTCTTGGTCCAATTAAACAGATTTTTGGTCCTAATATGCGAATAATATTAGGCTTATATCATAGGAAATGTTTTGGTTCTTTAGAGTTTGGTCTGATTAAAAGGTTACTGTTATTACTGGTTTGATTACACTGGGGTCCGATAAAGCGGATTCCACTGTACAATATTTTGTAAGTATTATTAATGAAGTACATTCAATTATCATTATGTAAGCATGTAACAACCATTATTTTTAAGTTCATTCACACCTTATAATAATAATTTCATTTTGTATATTGAGGATTTAATGCAAAAATGTATTGGATTTGAAGTTTTCGATTGTGAGAGTATGCAAAAATTGTTATGATCAAATAATATTGCAGCTTTTTCCCCATACCAAAAGTTTCTTATCTCTTCTCCTCAAAAAATTTAAACTACTCTGTGCAGATAATGTCTGTTGTTTTTTGGGAAAAAAGTACTATCTAAATTTTTAAAATTCTTTTTAAAAATTTAATCATTTTTTTAAATTCAAATATTAACGCATATTGTAGAAAATTTGTTAATTATAATAATAATGAAAAAAAAGTAAAAAATTGAGAGCTTCCAAATGATGATATGATACTGCCAGTAATAAAAACATTAATTTAGTTTAAATGATGTGTTAAGATTTATGCATGCATAGTTGAATATAAAATATAAGACAAAATGCATGTGGATAAATTAATCACTTAAAAATTCAGTAATTTTATTTGAAGTATATCGAAGTGTATGTTTGAAAGAGTAACGGTTGTAGTTTAGATGATTTGAGACAATAATCAAAAATATCATTCTTGGAATCTTCTATGATTTTAAAGTAATTAGTTTCTTTCATAAAAATCATTTTCATTTTTTGATTTTTTTCATAAATAATCAGTCTTGTGTGGAGATGTTTCAAAAAATTCTAATTTTAGGATTTAAGACTATTACAACCAAATTTCATACTCATCTAGGCAACCTTCTTTTTAGATTTAAGTCAACAAAATAGTGGTATTTATTATTATTATTTTTTCCAGCTAATAACAATGAGAGTTTTATTTCATAATTTCTTTCTGTGTGTCATTTTGTACTTCTAGCATTTAAAAATATTTGCTTGTGTTAAATTGGTTTAACAATAATGACATTATTGAAATTTGTTTTAAAACATTTTAAATAAATATAATGTAAAGAATATTTATAGTAAATCTTATAATTAATATCCTGCTCTTTAATTTCAGAAAAGTGCAAGAAAGTATAATAAATTTTTATTATACTTTAAATTTGAAAGTAAATAATTTTTTAAATTCATTGTTTTATTTCTTTTATTGCAGTTCGTCAAAGGACTAGAGATCTAATAGAATTTATTCAAGATGATGATAAATTAAGAGAGGAAAGAAAAAAAGCAAAGAAAGCCAAAGATAAATATGTTGGCTTGTCATCAGAAGCAATGGGTTATGGGTAATATATGTTACAGTATAGATTTTTTTGTATGCTTAATATACTAAATGTTAAAAAGTATGCAGAACTTTTTGCAACATGAAAAAAGTATCTTTTTTTCATTGTCCCGTTAAGAATTCTTTTATTTACCCTATTTCTTCCTTGTTAAAATGTAATGCATCATTCGAAATTTCTAGTCTACAATATGGAAATGTAAAATTAAGTGCAGTTATTGAGGCATTGTGGTCATGCATTAACTTTTGTGATGATTTGGAAGGTACCATGAAGAGTTCAAATGTTGGTCATAGGCCAAAAGATGTCCTGCTTCCACTTTTTGTTCGGGAAATCTTTCAAATTCATTTGAAAAATTCTGTTATCAGAATACAAAGTAAAATCATTATCTTCTTCACTATCTTAATAAAACTTGAAAAAATTTAAATTAAGTTTTTTTAAAAGGCAATGGTGGCATCATAAAAATTGTTTTTGATGACAAGTTAATTTAAGGGGGGAAAAGATCTTTGCATTTCAAAAAATTTGACCCTTTTCGGTGCAATTTAAAAATGGAAAAGATAAATGAACAACAATCTATTGCATGTGTATTGAAAAAAAAAGTTTCATTTTATATTTTGAATACTTTATTAATTATAATTCCTCGTGGAATAACAAAAATTAAATTAAATAAAATTTAAAAAAATCTTAAGTTATACCAAATATTTATCAAGCTTTTTTTTCACTTTCAAGAAGTCTAGTTTATTAATAGTCTAACTCAATTATAGTCTATACTATTAAAATCTGTCCTCGTCTGTCTGTCACCTCATTTCCTCAAGAACGGATGGGAGTACGATGTCAAGTCTAGCATCATCAGATTCGTAATTTTCTGGGGAAGACGTTTCGCCCGGTCTCATTCCTGTGGAGTTTTAAATAATGGATATATTAATTAAAAATGCAATTTTTGCTATAATTAATTTGGAGGAGAAAAAATGCTCGCATGTTACTTAAAATCTTTATATTAATCAAAAGGTCTTATTTTTCTGCATAAGGTGGAGTTTCTTGCAAGCTTCTGCCTCATATAGTTTTCCTCTGTAGTTTGAAATTATTTTTTTTTACGGTAATTAGCTTTAATTTCTTTTTTACAGACAATTGATAAGGGTGCTATTTAAGTTTTTATTTTATTCATATCATTGCCATTTTGTAAGCACGTAATTGCTGAATAAAAATCTATTTGTACTGTTTTTAGCATTTTGAGGGGCAGACAATTTTAAATTTTTTCATAATGCTTTTATTAATCATGTAAAAGATCCCTTGTGTAGACTTTGAGGCTCTCGGATAAACTAAATAATAGTGTGATTTCGCATCAACAGACTCTGGGTACTCACCCTTTCAGGTGAAGAAACTGGACGTCAAACTTTTCATGCGGGGATGCTACCACACTCATTGTGGTGCTGCTGAAGGAGTTGGTACTAATCTCTGGGAACGCATTGTCTGCAATCATTAAGAACCAATAACACAGCCCATTAGAAAAAAAAAACTTTATTTCTGGCAGCACACAGCCAATCAGCAGTTTTCTTTTGGTTAAACAAGAACTGTTTTTCGTATTTTAGTAGGGAATTTTAAAGATTGTTTTAATTATTCTGACAGCATAAAAAGCAAATGGTGTAAAAATAAAAAAGCATTTAAACAGATTGTTGTCCTTATCCTAACGTAAATGTTTAGAATTTCTCTATTTTTAAAATTGGTCTGAGTCTATATGTCTATGTATCGATAGCTAATAAAGAATATCAATTTTAAGTAGTATTTAAGCTCACGTAGTGCGTGGCGGAATGGCGGTTGTTTTGCAATAAAATCAATTAGCAAAAAAAAAAAAATCTTTTTTTACAAGTAAAAAAAAGCCCCGACATTTTGGGAGAATTGTCATTATTCAAGCTAAGTTTTTTTGGAACTGTTGTTCTTATTCAGATTGGCTTTTCTTTCCTTGTTGTTGCTTTTTTCTGACAGGATTTTTATAGGGACTTTTGACTTTACTTCGGAAGTTTTCTTCATTCTGAAAAGGATTTAAAGGATTTTTGACCTTATCCTAATTAGAATTTTTACATGGTCTGTTAGCATTATTTCAAAAATTTTACCTTTATTCTGTTAGGGATTTTTAGGTATTGTTGCTCTTATTCTGATGGGGGAATCATCAGTGGGATCAATGATGTTATTTAGAAACTTGTTTTATTCTGATGTGGATTTGAACATGTGTCACGAGATATCACTTTTTTCCAATTTTCGAGATAGCCTAATGCAACGCTAGGCGAAGCAGAAAGTTAACATATGAACTTACGTCATATTTCTGTCGTTCATTATAGAATAGTGACCTTTTAGGATTATGACTGGAAAGATAAATATCCAAAGGTACCATTTTACCACAAGCGGTTAAAGATATTAAAAATTTTAAATAAAAAGATGTTAATTTGTATCTTTTGTTTTAATGAAATATCTTTTTTGTCGGCTTCACACCGTGCAGTGAAGTTGCAATTGTTGCAAAATAATCAGCAAATGTTGCCAAAATCAGATGTTTGAACAACGAATTTGTTTCTTAAAATTTTTTCATTGCTCTATTTTTCTGATTTACCATTTATCTTTTAACAAGAGTGAAATCAAATATGTTTCGATATTTAAACATTTTGGAGGAAAAAATTCTTTAACAAATTAAATCTGTGTTTTTTCTGCAAGTTTCTAATGCTCTGGGCTGAAACTGATTGGTCCAAATTCATACAGAGGAATCAGCCCTTACTGTTAAAAAAATAAAAAATCTGCCATTTTTTGAAGATGAGCAAAAATAATGTTTTCTAACTTGTTAAAAACCTGCCTTGTGTCATTTATTCGACTTAGTTTAAACACCTTTTTTGAAATGAATTTCAATCCTTTCTTAGCTTGTGAAATATAATTTTGTAAGTTAAAGAATTGTACTTTTCTCTGTTTCAGTGGTAAATATAGTGGAAGCAAGCATGATAATTTCACACGTAATGATTTTACAGACATAGTCAAAAATAGGTTACCAAAATTTGATCTTGGAAGGAGCAAAAGCTTTGAAGACTCACCTGAGCAAAGGTAATTATATATGTTGTCATTCATAATATAAAATAGGATAATCAAGATTTTTATATTGTATTTAAAAACGTTCTGTTCAAGTGAGGTACAGGTAACCCACTATAACTCAGTCTATATGTGCCTGCATAAATGTCATGTTTTGAGAATCCATTTCGTGTGCGACTCGGAACCACTACTATAAGGAGGATTAGGTTTCGAAGACTTGATAAAAGCAAAGTTTTTTTCCTTCAGTTCCCTATAAGTAACTTTAAAACTTTATTTTTTAAAAAAGATTAAGTTCGTGGCTGACAAAAAGGAACCAGAGATATTACTTCAATTAAATGTAATCTGATTACAATGTAAACTTCTTCCTCATCATTGATCTTTATTTTCAAATGAGAACGTTTTTTCATTGAATAACATCACCTTAATTTTCGGAACCTTTTCCATCATTTACATTTTATGCACCTTTTATCTTCTCTAAAAAGATCTTCAGTTTTTGTTTATTTACTGGTTCTTGCAAGGTCATGATTTAATGTCATGGAGAGGGAAAATTTTACTCTTTCTTTATTTTTGGTGTTTTTTAGTAAAAAGGTCTGCATTTTTAAGAAAAATGATTCAAGATTTTTTTTAGCTAAGCTTACGACTTGTAATTTTTTAGTGTTTTATTACTAACTTCGCAATCTTCATCCATTTTTTGTCGGGGTACGCCAATTTAAATCTGGATTTAAATCAAGTGTATTTTTTTTAAAAAAAATCATCGATTTAAAACAAGTGGTTTTTTTTAGAAAAAGTAGTGATTTAAATCATTTTTGAAATTGATCTTGATTTTGCAGTGTTAGAAAGTTGTGTAAAATTGAAATTTGTTGTATTTGCAACCTCTGTTTCAAACAACATTTCCTAGGTCAATCTGTCGCTGATAGTATGCAGAAACATATTTCATTAGTTTAGAACTCATTCCTATTTTTTAAATTTTACAATACTTTTAATTCTTCAGAGATCTTAACAGCAAAGCATAATTCATTCAACCCTTTATATTGCAATTCATAATAATCATGAACCATTCTGTGTTTATTTAAAAAAAGGTATTTGAGTTCAATTTAATGAATACCACACAGTAAATAATTCAGAATGATAGTGTTTAAAACAACAATGTTTAGAATTTTAGAATATCTATCCTTAAAGTTTCATCCATGCCCCATAATATCTTAAGGGTTTTATTCCTTGTAAAATATTATTTCATCTTAGAAATTTTTGATGAAGATATTTTTCATTTATGTCATGCATTTGTATTAAAATTATCATCATTATTATTAATCATCATTATTATTAATCATCATTATTATTAAAAATATTTATTACTGTGAAAATAGCTTTAAAGTGTTTTTGCATATTGTTTAACATGCCATATTATTTCTATGAATGTAACATAATAAATATCCAAAATATTTAAGGTCTGTTTAAAAAAGTAAAAAAAACAGGAATCCTGGTTTTTATTGCCTTTAGAGTCTATTCGATTTCCCTGTCTGAATGCACCTTACATCAAGTATGCATCGCCAACTTCTTCACCCAACCACCAACACACTGGCCTTAATTTTTAGCAAAAAACACGCAGGAGCCTATACCCTTCAGAGCTTAAAGTCATGTGTAAAAAGATTTGAGTTCCCATGAACTCCCATGCAAAATAGGCCCTGCTAATGCACCTTGAAGATATTTAATAGCCATGTCCACAAAACCTTAGATTCCAATCATATTGGCAAGTTCTATAATACAACACTACTTTCAATTTCGGATGATTCTAGCATGTTTTCAGTTTCAACTGAAAATGGCCATATCGCCGTGCCGGAGGAACAGTGACGTAAATGCAAAAGCTTCGATTTTACAGGAGAGTAAAAAAACGATTTGCAGTTGTATAAAACGTATAATTGAAATTGTGTAAGTGCCAGAAAATAATGGTATATTGAGAGTATGTAGGATATATACTTTACTTTCATTTACTAGGGATTACAATTTAATCACCCTAATTTCACCCCCTAAGTGCAGTTACGTCATTGTTTCTCTAAAAATTGTTCGTTGTACTAGAAGACACAAACTCGTAATTGATAGTTCTCTCAGCCCTCTGGCAGTCCTGAGTGGAACTACGGTTACGTCCATGTTCCCCTGTGTAAGTCATGTATTTCTGATATTGTCTATGGACTTATTTGAATTTGACACATTTTTGCAGTTACGTCATTGTTCTTCCAGAACGGTGATATCCTCTTCTAGTACCATATCTTCTTCCATTTAATCTTGTTATTCTTAGCCACTATAATTAATTATACCTTGAAGGTAAAATTTCGTATACTGTTGTGTGGGAAATAATTGTTTTTAATAGTTAACAAAAGTTTCTCAAAATAATTGTTTATTTAATTATGTCTAAATATAGCCAGAGATTATTAAAATATTGGGAAATTTAAGTTGAATGGTAGAGTTGTTCATTTTTTTTGAAGAATATAAATACCAATCAGTGTTATTTCTTAAAATAAATAAATACATAAATAAATAGATAAAAATAAAAAATCCGGAGGTCATTCTTAAAAAACGGCTATCACTTTTCATTTGTTGTATATTCTTGCTGCTTGATAATATGTATTAACCACCCTGCGGTTCTTGAGATAGCTCATCCATTTAATTCGTTTCTCTGGGCCTGTCCAAGGTTACATAGTGTGGTTAAATGACTTTTGAATGCTTAAAATCTTTTTTATCTCTTAGCAGTGATTAAATTTTGGTAAAATTTATTTATGGTCAGTGAAAATGTCTGTGTTTCTTAAATCAATATCCTTAAAATGCACTTGAAAAATTTTTTTTTTGTTAGTTTGAGGAGTTTAAGGCTCTAACATTTGACTAAAAATACCCAGTGATTTAAATTTAAATTTTATGCCAGTTTTAAGCCTCTTAACATCATTAAAATATATAAATTAAAAATTTTTGCTTAACATAATTTATTTATATTTTTCTAGTAACGATGAAGACCGTAGATCAGAAAATGATGATCGTTTAGAATACAAAGATGATGAATCTGATGTGCAGGATGTTAAAGATGTTAAAGTTAACAATCGTGCTGAAAGCAAAACATTTGCAAAAGTGAATCGCAAGATCGATTTAGGTGCTGCTGCTTCTTTTGGTAAAAGTTCACTGGTATGTATATAGGCTGAGTATATCCTACTGATATGTTTTCTTCCTTGTTCGTAGAAATTTTTGAAAAGTAATAAATGTGATATTGTGTGGCACAAATTTATCTCATTTTTGGAAACTTCGAAAGCTTTTGAATAGACTATTTGCATATCACATTTGTGTGCTTTTAAAGTTTGTTTTAGAGAACATAAGTTTAACATCTTTGTAGGGCGCAGGATATGTAGCACTCTCTTTTTTTTTGTCACTAAATTATTTATTATTTTTATTAATGAGTAGTTGACGTGCCCGACATTGCGCAGGCTACCGAATACTGCATCATCCCCTTTGGAGAAGAGAAGTGAAGTAATACAACACACCTTCATTATTATGTCATAAATAAATGGAGATAAACTTATTTCAAATTTTCCATCAGTATATCAGCAACAGTCCTTGAAAATTCACATTTAAATAAGAAGAATTATCTCCATTAGATTAGAACAGAAGTATTTGAGTTTTCATGCAAGAAAAAATAACCTTCTAAAAATCTGCATAAAAATAATGAAAACAGTAAAATCGGCCACATAAAGACAGTCCCTTTAAAAATTCCCAAAGAGTTCCAACAACATATCCTAAATAAGGACAAAAATCTCTTGAAATCTTGGTTTGAAAATCTGCAATATATTAAAAGTACAAATCCCTAAAATCCCCTAATAGAATAAAAATAACAGTTGCATGAAATCTCTATTTGAATATGATCATAAATCCTTAAAAATGTCCATTAGGAAACCATATTTAAACAGCGTCAAATAATTATAACAATTTTGAGAAATCCCATTACAACATGGTCAAAATTCCCATTAGCAAAAGCATTTTTTTAACTGTTAAAATAAAGAGCAGAAGACCACAAAATCGTTAAATTAAAAATAATATTGAAAATATGTGCCAACTGAAACATATAAAATAACATTAATGTTTCTTTTATCAAAGAAATATTATATTGCCAAACAATGAAAGAAGTAAATAAAATCATCATTTCCAAAGGTAATTAAATATGTACATTTAAGTTCAGTACCATACAACTGACAAGTAAAATATAATTTGGAGGAAAGGAGGTAAGTTATTTATCCAAATACCGCTAGTATAGAAAATAATTCGTGCATGCCTGTAAATGATGCAAAGTCGCCAAATAGGTCTTGTTAAATACAAGAATTAAATATAGAGTTACAAAAAAAAAATAACGACGGCAAATTATGGTATGAATCTGAATCGCCAGTTAAACTGCTAAAATAAAGCAGAAAGTCATTAAAATGTAAATAGTAATAATTTTGAAAACACAAAAATTAAAAAAGATATTTTTTTCCAAACAGTAGCCAAGAATTTTGTTATAGAACAAAATTAATCAATTATTTATCATTTCATCAGTTGCATAGTTAAGTGGAAGGGGTCTGCCCCAGTGACAATGGGGAAAACAATACACCTTTAAAAGCCCTATAGAATAAAACAAATACCTTAAATTGGATAATTTTTTTCTATCATTTTCTTTTCTATGTTGATTCTGAGCAAAATGTCTCCTTTAAAAAATATATTTGTAATGTTTTTAACTGCTAAATGCATCATTGTCACCAACACCAATAAATATCCTGAGGCCCATAATACAAATGTTTTTCTTTTTCATAGCTGCGATTAAAAAAAAGAAAATATTTAATACATTTCATTAAAAGCTATACCCCACCCTTACATGATTTTTTAAAAAAGTGTGGGTAATCTTTTCCTTGGGATGACACCATCACTACTCACCTTGGGTGTCATCCAGTAAGGGGACTGTCAGGTTTAGATTATGGTTCCAGAGTTAAATGGCTGAATATGTATAGTTTTAAGAAAGTCATACTGGACAGGAGTCGCTTGTTTGAATTCTTTAAAACTGATTATTATACGCATTTTCGCACATAATGCAGAACCAAAGGTCATTGTTTTAAGCTTTTTTTTTTTTTTTTTAAAAGTAAAAATAAATTTAAAATGTTAATGAACAGATAAAATATATCATTAAAGAATTATAATCTACATGCTGCAAACTGGTAAACAATTGCAACACTTTGATGTATTAGTAGTAACTGAAGTATATATAAACAGTATATTTTTATGTTGAATTTTATTTGTGTATATCACTATTTCTATATCACTTAAAAGTTAAAATTTGTGTTGAATATTATTTTTCTATTTTCATATTTTCACTTTTCAAAAAAGTTGAAAATATATGGTTTTTACTTTCATAGAATTCCACTCCTGAGAAATCAATTTCTTTGATCGATACATCTCCTAAAAAATCTCCAAAAGATGAAAGTGATTTATTATCTGGATTGTCAATATCTTCTCCCTCTCAAGATATTGGTACGTAGATCTTTCTATTATCTTATTATTTTCCTTTTTTCTCCCTTCAACCAATAGAAATAGTGAATCTGGTGCTGAAGGAAAAATTAAGAAACCCAGTTGGCAGGAATATTAAGTGGAACAAAAGAGGGGCTTAAGGGTTTATCTGGAGAAATAAAATAAGCATTTAATGATGAGCAAGCTAGATATAATCCTCTCAAAAAATCTGACAGCTATGTTGTTTATGTAGCAAAAAGATAGATGCAATCATGGATAGAATTTTTGAGGGATTTTTTGCCTAAAACCCTGGAAAAGCTCGAACTTTACTAGGCGAAGATGGGAACGTAATGAATGATGATTAGTGTATAGAGTTGATATATGTACAGTTAACTCTCCGAAATCCGCACTTCTTGGAACCAAGGGTTGTGCGGATTTTAGAATTTTTTCGGATTTCGGGTCATTGATCTGTGTAGGCATTTTCAGAGGTTGTAACGTTGCATTAGCCTTTTTACTTTATACTTAAAAAATGTTTTGATAAACCACTAATTATACAGGCATGAATGTATAAAAGAAATTGATGGAAAAGAAAGAAAATTTATAAAAATTAGATACAATGTATATATATATATGTGAACTTTAAATGATTTTTTTATGTAGAACTATTTTATAAAGGTGCAGATTAGTGGTCGCTGTTCGCCAACTGGCTATCATAAATTTTAAATGGTGACCAAATATTTCATTGCCGATCGCCATGTTAGCAACCAAAATTGTCTCCATTTACTAGATCAAGGAGGACGAACATTTGCGCCATAAAAAAGATGCAAATACAAAATTTATTCTTAAAAATAGCTTAATATTTTTGATGAATACGATTTGAATTGTGTACTAATGAAAAAATAATAAAAAATATCACAAATCGAAAACAGATGCAAAAAGATTGATGTCCAATTACAGCAAAACGCTAATATTACGCTTGACACGTGGCTATTAAAATAAGCTAAAAATACATTGTTTTCTATGTATAAAAGGCAGATGTGAGCATTTCAAGTTAAAAAAAATGCTTTTAGCTTTGAAAATTAAAAAAAATTCTTGTTTTTTAAACCAAGTTTCTCTGTTTACATCGGAAATCTTGCACGGATTTTGGGTCTGCGGATTTGAGAGAGTTGACTGTATATGATTTTGCTAAATGAAATGGCTTGAAAAAGAATTAGATCAGATCTCTAATTGGGTAGCAACATGGTTTTTTTCATTTAAGAGTAATGTTATTCAAGTGTTCGGTTTGGTCATGAAATCATGTAAGAATAATATATATGCAAGGGAAGGAGACTTATTAAGCAAATAGTTACTGGTTTATTTGTTTTAATTAATGATAACCTAAATGTAGTTAGCTGTTGATGATCTTGAAATTGGTCAAGTATTTCTGTGAGATTGTTAGTGTAAGGAATTATTCACAGGAAAGATTTCTGATGGAATGAAAAGTTTCAAAAAATACTTGGTCTTCATTGGGAAGTGATAGGCAACTAAAGAATACCTTAATTAGACCCAGACCCTCTTGCTGTTTCTCTTTTGTGTAGTTTTTAGTTTTTGATGTTTTTTGTGAACATTTAAAACTTTTAACGCTATGTATTTAAAATTGAGTTAAATTATTATTTTATGAAAACTTAAATATTTCCCGTCAGCATCTAAAACGTCTGTAGTTACTGGATATGTTCAAAATTTTAATTCAAAGTTAAACTATTTTTAAGTTTAAGTAATTATTATTTTTTTTTAAAATTACTCTAGATTCAGCAAATGGAGACTTTGCTGATTTCACTCAGTTCAAAAGTGCTGAAGAGCCGAAGTATGTTTGCATGTTTCATTTATTTGATAATTAGTTTTCTCTCTCCTTTTGTAGTATGGTGTAGTTTTTATTTCTAAATTGCTCAAAAGTCTGTATTCACGCATGCAGACAAGTGCCCACTCACACATATATATATCCCTATTCTGCACTGTTTAGAGCATTTTTTTGAAAGTCGTTATTGTGTACTTTTATGGGTTTGTTTGTAGATTGTGACAGTTTTATTAGAATTATGTAGTTGCGTCAATAGAGGATTCTTAAATTTAAAATAATGCAGCTTTTTATTTGTCCTAAAGTTTTGATATAGGGAAGATGTCTCCTCAATGTTATGTGCATTAGCAAAGATAACTTAAACATAAAAAAAGCGATAGTGTTAAAAACAAATGTCCAATTCTAGCATTCATTTATTGATTGGATTTATTTTTCTATACAATGGCATATTTATAAAACTCTTTATCATGATGAAAAATACAGTTCAGTTTTCTTGTATTTATTTATGAATAAAACATCAGGGACTAGTCAGTAAATCTTTTTTTTCTATTCTATGAAATATATTTCTCATAATAAATAAAAGCGTCCCTACTTAGTAAGCTTTGTTACATATTTTGGAAACTGATTAGATGTGAAGGATTCCTGTAAAATAATAAGAACTCTGAAGTGGACTGTATGTTAAACTCTTTATTTTGTTGCGGCGGACTGCCCTCTCTTGGGTGTTACATCGTTCAGGCTCTGGGCTCAAGTGTCAATCTCAGCTTTTTAATACACAAGGTGGCGCTGCTGCAACAGCGCTCTCTGTTTAGTATGGAACATTCCGCCCCACGTTGCAATGGTCACATTCAACCACAACATGTACAGTCATTTCACACACAAAGAATGTAAAAATAACAATAAGCACACAAGCACAATGATTAATACACAAATAAAATATAAACTTGAACTACACATTAACAGGCAAAATACAAATTTTTGCAATTGATCTTTTGAAGACACCAGACTGAGTTTTCACCTCAACTACTCTGACCCGTTTGTCAGTACCAAAATAGAGCTTCACTATTCTACCCAAGGGCCATTTTTGAGGCGGTAAATTTTCATCCTTAAGTAACACTAGCTCATTAATTTTCACATTATCTTTCTCTACCCTCCACTTGGACCTCTGCTGTAAATTATTAAGGTACTGCACTTGCCATTTTCTCCAAAATGTTTGAATTATTTTTGTCATTTTTTTCCAATTAGATAACCGATTTTCTTTAACCTCAATTAAATTTGGCTCTACAATAGCATTTAACGGTCTGCCGATTAGGAAATGAGCAGGGGTTAATGCATCATATACTTCAGTATCTGATGACAGAGGTACAAGAGGTCTTGAATTTAAAATGCCCTCTATTTGGGTAATGACTGTGATGAATTCTTCGTAAGTCAGTCTGGAGTCTGCAACAACTCTTTTAAAATGATACTTAAATGCCTTCACTCCGCTTTCCCAAAGACCACCAAAATTAGGGGCTCTAGGTGGAATAAAATGCCACTCGATTCCCTCAGTTGACATGTAATTAGCAAGGCTTTCGTCTGGTTTTACGGCTAAATTATGTAACCTGGAAAGCTCTTTATCCGCACCTGTAAAATTTGTTGCGTTATCTGAATATAATTTCGAACACAAACCTCTGCGGGCCACAAATCTTTTTAAGCATGCTATAAATGCCTCAGACGTTAGTTCAGTTACAATTTCGAGGTGAACGGCTTTTGTAACTAAGCACACAAAAATGCAAACATAAACTTTATGAAAGACACCTCTTCTTTGATGTTTATACTTAATCATGAATGGGCCACAGAAATCTACTCCTGAGCAATTGAATGGAAAATCAGGAGTCACTCTCTCTTTGGGCAAATCACCCATTATTTGTTCAACTCCTACGGGTTTAGCTCGGAAGCATCTAATGCATTCATGCACAACTTTTCTGCACAATGCTTTACCTTGTACTGGCCAAAACTTTTGTCTTACATAGTGCAGTAAAGCTGTAGGACCTAAATGAAAGTATCTCTTATGATATGCTTCTAGAATTAGCTTTGTAAGCTTATGACTTTTGGGCAGGATTATAGGGAATCTAAGATCATAACTTACATTAGCTTGTTTTATTCTACCGTTTACTCTAATTAACCCGTCTTTGTCTAGAAAGGGGTTTAAAAACCTTATCTTACTTTTTCCAGGGATGCTTTTCTGGAGACTTAAAGATTTGAGCTCCTCTGAGAGCCCTTGTCTTTGGACCTCTCTCAAAATGAAGATTTCTCCTTCCTTGATTTCCTCTGTTCTCAAAGGTCCCAACTTCCTTTTCTCGGTGTTTCTTACGTTATGCAAAAACCTGAAAATATAACTAATAACATGCAATAATTTTGTGTAACTATTACTAATATTAAATAACTCTTGAATAAATGTATTAGGCGTTAAAGTAAGCACTGGTAAATCACTTTTGTCCGAATTTTTCAGTTCAGACGTAAACTCGTCTTGTATGACTGATGAAGGTATTTCGCGACTGGGATATTCTTTGTCAGCCAAGAAAGTAGGGCCGTTGAACCACAGTTCAGTCTTAAGCAGTTTCTCAGGATTTATGCCCCTGGAAATAAAGTCCGCGGGATTGTCCTCGGAAGACACATGACGCCACTGTTGGACTGATGTTAAGTCCTGGATTATCATCACACGGTTTGCCACAAACGTTTTTAGTTGATAGGGCTCTTTTCGTATCCATGAAAGGGCTATCATGGAGTCACTCCACAGGTAGACAGCACTGTCTTTAATCTGTTTAAGTTGTAAGGCGTTTCTCACTTTTGTTACTAACTTCGCTAAAAGAACACCTGCGCAGAGCTCCAATCTAGGGACTGTAGCTCGTTTAAGAGGCGACACCCGTGATTTACTGCAGACCAGTTTTACTTCAAAAGCTCCAGTCTCTGATGTCGATTTGCAATATATGACGCAACCATATGCAGACTCAGACGCGTCCGCAAATCCATGAATCTCAATATGCACTGCTTTATCTAGAAGTATGCATCTCTTAAAACTGATGCTGTTTATTGTTGGTAAGGATTCGATGAAGTCCTTCCACTGCTGCGCTTCCATCTCAGGAAGTGGGTCACTCCAATCTATTTTCAAGCACCACAGTTTTTGTAGAAATATCTTTGCTCTCGTCACTACCGGACCCAAGAGACCAAGAGGGTCGAAAATGCGAGCAATTGTGGAGAGCACCGATCTCTTTGTTGGTAGACCAACTTTTTCAATTTGAATTTGAAAGGTGAAACAGTCAAGGCTATGGTTCCACGAAACACCTAGAGCTTTTGTCTCTTCCTGAAAATTATAATCACTGTTATGTCCTCCTGTTAAGTCGGAGTTATTACTACACCACTTATGTAGTGTCATTCCTCCGCTCTTCAGAGCTTCTATTAGCTCGGTTTGAATGTTTTTCGCCTTGGTGATGGTGGAAGCACCACTTAGAACGTCATCTATATACATGTCTTTCTCTAATACTTCTGAAGCTAGAGGGTAATTTTTGTGCACGTCTCTTGATAACTGAAGTAGCACTCTAGTAGCGAGATAAGGTGCGCTTACTGTGCCATAGGTCACAGTTTTGAGCTCATACGTCTTAACTGGTTCATTCACTCCCTCCCTCCAAAGAATTCTCTGAAGTTTCGTTTGGCTAGGATCAATGAGAATCATCCTAAACATTTGCCTAATGTCAGCCACGAAAGCAAAAATGTGCTTACGAAACCTCACCATTAATGAAAAAAGATCCTCCTGTAAAACTCCACCGTTATATTGCAAGGAATTGAGTGAATTTCCCAGAGTTGTTGGTGATGAAGCATTAAACACTACACGAAGTTTAGTTGTACTTTTATCAGGGCGATAGACTCCTAAATGAGGTATATAGTATGTACCTACTTCCTCAGACCCAGAAATTTCTTTCATATGCCCCTGTTCCTCATATTCGCGCAGAAATTCTCGATATAACTTTAAATACTCAGGCTCTCTTAAAAACCGATTCCACAGCGAATTTAATTTTTTAAGGGCTATATCTCTTGATTTCCCTAAACACTTTGGATCCTCCTTTAAAGGCATTTTTACTATATATCTCCCTGAACTATCTCTTCTAAAGTTTTTCTGAAAATGCTCTTCACAAGTTATCTCTTCTTTATTTTTGGGCACCTCTATCTCTAAGTTTTCTAACTTCCAAAATTTCTCTACCGCTTCGTTTAAATCTGTATTATTTACAATGAACCCGCAATGTACTTTTCCCTCAATTGCACTTGGTAAACTTCCACTAACTACATATCCAAAAACTGTATTTTGGAGTATTAAATTACTATTATTAGGATAAATTTGACCTGGACGCAACAACTCATAAAAGATTTCAGCACTCAAAAGCAAATCTACACGACCTGGCCTATTAAAGTTTTCATCCGCTAGTTTTACATAATTTAATTCTGGAACCTCAACTTTAAGCATTTTTGACGGCATTAAATCTGTAATTTTGGATACAACCAAAAAATCTAACTCTTTTTCATAACTCCTCTCGAGATTGGAAATCGTCGCCGTGACTGCAGACTTAATCGTTGTTAATGTATCTCCGATACCGCACACTGTCACATTAATTTTATCTCTTTTTAAACCAAGACTATTCGCACAGTCTGCTGTCATGCAATTATTCATGGCGCCTTGATCCAAAATAGCACGTGCTTTATGGAGATCTCCCTTCTGATCCCTCAATAAACAATTCACTGTACTCAACAACACAGATTTTGACTGGTTTATTACTCGGGTGGAGAGCATCGGATTATTTTGACTAGTTGGTTCAAAGACCTCAGCTGTAGGCGAAAGTGATGAATGTGCTACTTGAGACTGGGGGGTCCTCAAATCCGCGTTTCCAATGTTTATCTCATTCGGATTGCGCTCGTGAGTTTTCGGGTAATGTAAAGAACTATGGTGGCGTCTCCTTTTTCCCTCTTGTTTACACAAATAGCAAGAAATATGCGATTTGCAAGCACTGACCAGATGTTTTCCTAAACAATTGAAGCAGTAATTATTTTTCTTTACGATCTCTACTCTTTCAGAAATAGGTAACGAATTATAACTTGTACACTTAAATATGGGGTGATTTTCTGGGCAAAGAATACATTTTGAACTCCTACTATCAGATAAAAATACTCTGGACACATTTTTGAAATTACTGATTTTGTGAGTGAGTGGTTTGTTTTCCACCACTAGCGGTTTTCCTCGGGACGTGAAAAACAGGTCAATTTCTTTTCCTAATTTTACTGGATCAAACCAAGAATCTGATTGTCTTACACTAATATGAGTCGCTTGAGAGAGTTGACTGTATATGATTTTGCTAAATGAAATGGCTTGAAAAAGAATTAGATCAGATCTCTAATTGGGTAGCAACATGGTTTTTTTCATTTAAGAGTAATGTTATTCAAGTGTTCGGTTTGGTCATGAAATCATGTAAGAATAATATATATGCAAGGGAAGGAGACTTATTAAGCAAATAGTTACTGGTTTATTTGTTTTAATTAATGATAACCTAAATGTAGTTAGCTGTTGATGATCTTGAAATTGGTCAAGTATTTCTGTGAGATTGTTAGTGTAAGGAATTATTCACAGGAAAGATTTCTGATGGAATGAAAAGTTTCAAAAAATACTTGGTCTTCATTGGGAAGTGATAGGCAACTAAAGAATGCCTTAATTAGACCCAGACCCTCTTGCTGTTTCTCTTTTGTGTAGTTTTTAGTTTTTGATGTTTTTTGTGAACATTTAAAACTTTTAACGCTATGTATTTAAAATTGAGTTAAATTATTATTTTATGAAAACTTAAATATTTCCCGTCAGCATCTAAAACGTCTGTAGTTACTGGATATGTTCAAAATTTTAATTCAAAGTTAAACTATTTTTAAGTTTAAGTAATTATTATTTTTTTTTAAAATTACTCTAGATTCAGCAAATGGAGACTTTGCTGATTTCACTCAGTTCAAAAGTGCTGAAGAGCCGAAGTATGTTTGCATGTTTCATTTATTTGATAATTAGTTTTCTCTCTCCTTTTGTAGTATGGTGTAGTTTTTATTTCTAAATTGCTCAAAAGTCTGTATTCACGCATGCAGACAAGTGCCCACTCACACATATATATATCCCTATTCTGCACTGTTTAGAGCATTTTTTTGAAAGTCGTTATTGTGTACTTTTATGGGTTTGTTTGTAGATTGTGACAGTTTTATTAGAATTATGTAGTTGCGTCAATAGAGGATTCTTAAATTTAAAATAATGCAGCTTTTTATTTGTCCTAAAGTTTTGATATAGGGAAGATGTCTCCTCAATGTTATGTGCATTAGCAAAGATAACTTAAACATAAAAAAAGCGATAGTGTTAAAAACAAATGTCCAATTCTAGCATTCATTTATTGATTGGATTTATTTTTCTATACAATGGCATATTTATAAAACTCTTTATCATGATGAAAAATACAGTTCAGTTTTCTTGTATTTATTTATGAATAAAACATCAGGGACTAGTCAGTAAATCTTTTTTTTCTATTCTATGAAATATATTTCTCATAATAAATAAAAGCGTCCCTACTTAGTAAGCTTTGTTACATATTTTGGAAACTGATTAGATGTGAAGGATTCCTGTAAAATAATAAGAACTCTGAAGTGGACTGTATGTTAAACTCTTTATTTTGTTGCGGCGGACTGCCCTCTCTTGGGTGTTACATCGTTCAGGCTCTGGGCTCAAGTGTCAATCTCAGCTTTTTAATACACAAGGTGGCGCTGCTGCAACAGCGCTCTCTGTTTAGTATGGAACATTCCGCCCCACGTTGCAATGGTCACATTCAACCACAACATGTACAGTCATTTCACACACAAAGAATGTAAAAATAACAATAAGCACACAAGCACAATGATTAATACACAAATAAAATATAAACTTGAACTACACATTAACAGGCAAAATACAAATTTTTGCAATTGATCTTTTGAAGACACCAGACTGAGTTTTCACCTCAACTACTCTGACCCGTTTGTCAGTACCAAAATAGAGCTTCACTATTCTACCCAAGGGCCATTTTTGAGGCGGTAAATTTTCATCCTTAAGTAACACTAGCTCATTAATTTTCACATTATCTTTCTCTACCCTCCACTTGGACCTCTGCTGTAAATTATTAAGGTACTGCACTTGCCATTTTCTCCAAAATGTTTGAATTATTTTTGTCATTTTTTTCCAATTAGATAACCGATTTTCTTTAACCTCAATTAAATTTGGCTCTACAATAGCATTTAACGGTCTGCCGATTAGGAAATGAGCAGGGGTTAATGCATCATATACTTCAGTATCTGATGACAGAGGTACAAGAGGTCTTGAATTTAAAATGCCCTCTATTTGGGTAATGACTGTGATGAATTCTTCGTAAGTCAGTCTGGAGTCTGCAACAACTCTTTTAAAATGATACTTAAATGCCTTCACTCCGCTTTCCCAAAGACCACCAAAATTAGGGGCTCTAGGTGGAATAAAATGCCACTCGATTCCCTCAGTTGACATGTAATTAGCAAGGCTTTCGTCTGGTTTTACGGCTAAATTATGTAACCTGGAAAGCTCTTTATCCGCACCTGTAAAATTTGTTGCGTTATCTGAATATAATTTCGAACACAAACCTCTGCGGGCCACAAATCTTTTTAAGCATGCTATAAATGCCTCAGACGTTAGTTCAGTTACAATTTCGAGGTGAACGGCTTTTGTAACTAAGCACACAAAAATGCAAACATAAACTTTATGAAAGACACCTCTTCTTTGATGTTTATACTTAATCATGAATGGGCCACAGAAATCTACTCCTGAGCAATTGAATGGAAAATCAGGAGTCACTCTCTCTTTGGGCAAATCACCCATTATTTGTTCAACTCCTACGGGTTTAGCTCGGAAGCATCTAATGCATTCATGCACAACTTTTCTGCACAATGCTTTACCTTGTACTGGCCAAAACTTTTGTCTTACATAGTGCAGTAAAGCTGTAGGACCTAAATGAAAGTATCTCTTATGATATGCTTCTAGAATTAGCTTTGTAAGCTTATGACTTTTGGGCAGGATTATAGGGAATCTAAGATCATAACTTACATTAGCTTGTTTTATTCTACCGTTTACTCTAATTAACCCGTCTTTGTCTAGAAAGGGGTTTAAAAACCTTATCTTACTTTTTCCAGGGATGCTTTTCTGGAGACTTAAAGATTTGAGCTCCTCTGAGAGCCCTTGTCTTTGGACCTCTCTCAAAATGAAGATTTCTCCTTCCTTGATTTCCTCTGTTCTCAAAGGTCCCAACTTCCTTTTCTCGGTGTTTCTTACGTTATGCAAAAACCTGAAAATATAACTAATAACATGCAATAATTTTGTGTAACTATTACTAATATTAAATAACTCTTGAATAAATGTATTAGGCGTTAAAGTAAGCACTGGTAAATCACTTTTGTCCGAATTTTTCAGTTCAGACGTAAACTCGTCTTGTATGACTGATGAAGGTATTTCGCGACTGGGATATTCTTTGTCAGCCAAGAAAGTAGGGCCGTTGAACCACAGTTCAGTCTTAAGCAGTTTCTCAGGATTTATGCCCCTGGAAATAAAGTCCGCGGGATTGTCCTCGGAAGACACATGACGCCACTGTTGGACTGATGTTAAGTCCTGGATTATCATCACACGGTTTGCCACAAACGTTTTTAGTTGATAGGGCTCTTTTCGTATCCATGAAAGGGCTATCATGGAGTCACTCCACAGGTAGACAGCACTGTCTTTAATCTGTTTAAGTTGTAAGGCGTTTCTCACTTTTGTTACTAACTTCGCTAAAAGAACACCTGCGCAGAGCTCCAATCTAGGGACTGTAGCTCGTTTAAGAGGCGACACCCGTGATTTACTGCAGACCAGTTTTACTTCAAAAGCTCCAGTCTCTGATGTCGATTTGCAATATATGACGCAACCATATGCAGACTCAGACGCGTCCGCAAATCCATGAATCTCAATATGCACTGCTTTATCTAGAAGTATGCATCTCTTAAAACTGATGCTGTTTATTGTTGGTAAGGATTCGATGAAGTCCTTCCACTGCTGCGCTTCCATCTCAGGAAGTGGGTCACTCCAATCTATTTTCAAGCACCACAGTTTTTGTAGAAATATCTTTGCTCTCGTCACTACCGGACCCAAGAGACCAAGAGGGTCGAAAATGCGAGCAATTGTGGAGAGCACCGATCTCTTTGTTGGTAGACCAACTTTTTCAATTTGAATTTGAAAGGTGAAACAGTCAAGGCTATGGTTCCACGAAACACCTAGAGCTTTTGTCTCTTCCTGAAAATTATAATCACTGTTATGTCCTCCTGTTAAGTCGGAGTTATTACTACACCACTTATGTAGTGTCATTCCTCCGCTCTTCAGAGCTTCTATTAGCTCGGTTTGAATGTTTTTCGCCTTGGTGATGGTGGAAGCACCACTTAGAACGTCATCTATATACATGTCTTTCTCTAATACTTCTGAAGCTAGAGGGTAATTTTTGTGCACGTCTCTTGATAACTGAAGTAGCACTCTAGTAGCGAGATAAGGTGCGCTTACTGTGCCATAGGTCACAGTTTTGAGCTCATACGTCTTAACTGGTTCATTCACTCCCTCCCTCCAAAGAATTCTCTGAAGTTTCGTTTGGCTAGGATCAATGAGAATCATCCTAAACATTTGCCTAATGTCAGCCACGAAAGCAAAAATGTGCTTACGAAACCTCACCATTAATGAAAAAAGATCCTCCTGTAAAACTCCACCGTTATATTGCAAGGAATTGAGTGAATTTCCCAGAGTTGTTGGTGATGAAGCATTAAACACTACACGAAGTTTAGTTGTACTTTTATCAGGGCGATAGACTCCTAAATGAGGTATATAGTATGTACCTACTTCCTCAGACCCAGAAATTTCTTTCATATGCCCCTGTTCCTCATATTCGCGCAGAAATTCTCGATATAACTTTAAATACTCAGGCTCTCTTAAAAACCGATTCCACAGCGAATTTAATTTTTTAAGGGCTATATCTCTTGATTTCCCTAAACACTTTGGATCCTCCTTTAAAGGCATTTTTACTATATATCTCCCTGAACTATCTCTTCTAAAGTTTTTCTGAAAATGCTCTTCACAAGTTATCTCTTCTTTATTTTTGGGCACCTCTATCTCTAAGTTTTCTAACTTCCAAAATTTCTCTACCGCTTCGTTTAAATCTGTATTATTTACAATGAACCCGCAATGTACTTTTCCCTCAATTGCACTTGGTAAACTTCCACTAACTACATATCCAAAAACTGTATTTTGGAGTATTAAATTACTATTATTAGGATAAATTTGACCTGGACGCAACAACTCATAAAAGATTTCAGCACTCAAAAGCAAATCTACACGACCTGGCCTATTAAAGTTTTCATCCGCTAGTTTTACATAATTTAATTCTGGAACCTCAACTTTAAGCATTTTTGACGGCATTAAATCTGTAATTTTGGATACAACCAAAAAATCTAACTCTTTTTCATAACTCCTCTCGAGATTGGAAATCGTCGCCGTGACTGCAGACTTAATCGTTGTTAATGTATCTCCGATACCGCACACTGTCACATTAATTTTATCTCTTTTTAAACCAAGACTATTCGCACAGTCTGCTGTCATGCAATTATTCATGGCGCCTTGATCCAAAATAGCACGTGCTTTATGGAGATCTCCCTTCTGATCCCTCAATAAACAATTCACTGTACTCAACAACACAGATTTTGACTGGTTTATTACTCGGGTGGAGAGCATCGGATTATTTTGACTAGTTGGTTCAAAGACCTCAGCTGTAGGCGAAAGTGATGAATGTGCTACTTGAGACTGGGGGGTCCTCAAATCCGCGTTTCCAATGTTTATCTCATTCGGATTGCGCTCGTGAGTTTTCGGGTAATGTAAAGAACTATGGTGGCGTCTCCTTTTTCCCTCTTGTTTACACAAATAGCAAGAAATATGCGATTTGCAAGCACTGACCAGATGTTTTCCTAAACAATTGAAGCAGTAATTATTTTTCTTTACGATCTCTACTCTTTCAGAAATAGGTAACGAATTATAACTTGTACACTTAAATATGGGGTGATTTTCTGGGCAAAGAATACATTTTGAACTCCTACTATCAGATAAAAATACTCTGGACACATTTTTGAAATTACTGATTTTGTGAGTGAGTGGTTTGTTTTCCACCACTAGCGGTTTTCCTCGGGACGTGAAAAACAGGTCAATTTCTTTTCCTAATTTTACTGGATCAAACCAAGAATCTGATTGTCTTACACTAATATGAGTCGCGGTTTCTCTATCTAAAGTTTGAAACAACTTGTCTGACACCATTAATTGTTTTAATGACTCAAAATCAGACACATTTCTCCGTTTTAAATAGTAATCAAAATTTGTTGTCAACCGTGACGCAAATTGAACATGAGTTTCATTGGGCTGTTTAATAGCTTTTCGGAATTGCTCTAAACAAGACTGTGGGGTAGGCTCAAACTCTCTCAGTAAAATTTTCTTAACTTTCTCATAATCGCTCAACTCATCATCACTTATATAGGAAATGACGTTTGACGCTTTCTCTCCCAGCAGATTTAAAAGAATCTCTGCTTTAAACTGATCGGGTACGCTTTTTGTAGCGAATGATCTCTCTAAAGAAGCAAAAAATAAACCCCATCCTTCCGGTCTGTTCGGAACTCTCATCGTTAAAGTTTTTATGCTCTTTATTAAAGAATCCAAAGATTCGATAACCTCATTTTTAATTTCTGACTTAGTGTCCTTAGATTTCATATTTCCCCGCGCGAGGGTCAACTCTAGTTCAGCTTTTGCTCTCTCTAATTTTATTTGCTCTATCTGCAACTCTTCTTTGCGGTTCTCTATTATCCCCTTTAAGAGGTCAGACACATAGTCAGGCTCGTTTTTGAATTGCTCATTATTCTTTATGACATTAGTTAACTCTAGAACTGTCATTTTCTCATTGACTACCTCTCCTAACTCTATAGCAGCAAGCTGCAAATCACCTTTTATCGCGTTTCTAAACATTTTTAAAAACAACGCTTAAACTCAAAATTCACAAGTAAACTCTACAGAAATAAATAAAATCAATGAAAAAAGTTATCAAAAGTTATTTTGGGGGAGTAAATGACCATGTAAGTACAAGCTCAAGCACCTACCTCCCTACTGGATGTTTTCATCTCTCTCTCGGAGCGTTCGACTGTTGATGTACTCAAACTTCACTACTTATACACAACTCTTTGTCAAAAAACTTCGGCCGCACAATACTCCTCATATGGATTGTCCGTCCTCCGGCTTCAAGGACCAGATGTAAAATAATAAGAACTCTGAAGTGGACTGTATGTTAAACTCTTTATTTTGTTGCGGCGGACTGCCCTCTCTTGGGTGTTACATCGTTCAGGCTCTGGGCTCAAGTGTCAATCTCAGCTTTTTAATACACAAGGTGGCGCTGCTGCAACAGCGCTCTCTGTTTAGTATGGAACAATTCCTTTACTCAATGATCCCTTTAGTTGAAAGGAAAGGAAGGAATCTTTTAAACAGTTTTTATTTTATTTTTCTTTAAAAGTTTAACCATTTATTTAATGAGAAGAAAATCTGATTAGTAGAACATTAAATCATACTCATAAAATGATTTAAAATTTAACATTATATTACAGATATGAAGATATATATGTATAAATTTTCAGATATATTTAATTTCTAATAATAGTTTTCTATCTATTGCAGGCAAGATGATTTTGCTGATTTTGCATCATTCTCTTCTCTTCAGTCAAGTGCAACACCAGGCAGTGAATCTTTGAATTTCCTAGATACTAGTGTTGCATCTCCTAATCCAATGTTTCAGTCCATACCTTCAGGTCTTCCACCCCTCCATTCAGTTGGTCCTGCCACTGTTTCATCTCCATTATCTCCAACATTCAGTGCCTCTCAATCTCCAATGGTCTCTCCTGTTGGAAACATTTATCAGCCAGTCATGGGAACTCCTATCGCCATGATGTCTGCTATTCCCACAATTCCAGTTGGTGGTGCAATAAATTCTCCTGTTATGATGCAACCTCAAATGACCAGTTTACCACCAGGAAATCTTGTGTATCCGATCAATTATATGGCTAATGGCTTATTTAATCAAGTGAGTTTATTTTCATAATTGTTATTTCATTTTTTTCATGTTTTAAGGACTATTCTAAACAATGGTCAATCCAGCATTTTTAAAAGGGTTCTGTTTTTTGTGAATTTTAAAAAGATTTTTGAAAAGTTGAATAATTTTGTGAAAATTCAAAATTTAAACTTAGTGATAAAAATGAAAAATATTTTCCCGCTTTTTTAACAAACACAGTTGCGCCCGTTTATAACCAAATTAAAATAACTCAATGGATATCTGTAGCAGACCCAATGTTGTTGAAAATTTAATTATTAAAGTAATTTTGTTATAAAAAAATAATGAATTGTATGTGTTAAAGCAAGGTGGATTTAAAACTATTACGTTAGGACCGTAAATTTACTATATAAGACTTCGCTATAAGCGAGCGTGACTGCAATTCTGTGGAAAAGTAAGATTTGGTAGTTCGTAATTTGTGAAGAGTCTGTTTTGGACTGATTGAAACTCTGTCGTAACCCCTGCTAAATGTTGTTGAACTTTAGTATCTGTACTTATAATGTGCTATGGGTTCATTCCATCCTGACCAACATAACATTTACAACAGCAAAAGACAATATTTTTTTTTATAGTGATAACAGGAAGAATTGCAGACTAAAAGTTCTTGTCACTTTCATAATTATTGTATTAGGTTCAGAAATCATAGAATATACTTTGATGCTTAAATTTTGTAAGATTTTTTGATTAATTTTGTCTAAAGTAAGACAAGTGATCGACACATTTTTGTAACCTCCTGAAATGTTACCTTAATGGTCGCAATTATTCCTCTGGAACTTACAATGCTAAAACTTTGTAATTATGTATTTTTTAACTTTAGAATGGGAAGACTGATTCTAAATATGGATTAGATATCAGTTTCTACTCAAATAATATATAAAATGAGTTGTTTTCTTTTTTTTAATTAAAACATTCTGTATGTTATTCTGCATTTTTTAAGTAAATTTAAAAACTTTTTCCCTCAATCTTTATCAGCCCTCATCATTGCCCGTAATGTCTTCAACTGTTACAGTGCCTAATTCTTCTTTGCAGAACTTGCAGGTTTGTTCTTGTTTGATTAATTTCAACTTGAAATTTTTCGAAGGAAATTTAACATTAATGCATTTTCTTTTTAAAAAGTTTTTGCTTGTTCTTTTATGTTTTTCAGCTAAGGTTCTGTTTTACTATATGTTTTATACATATTTATTTTTAGACTTCAAAAAATACATGGAGTGATGCATTAGGTACAGTGAATATAAGTGTTGATAATTTAGCTCCTGCAAGCAAATATGATAAACAGCCTGCTCCCAGTATGAATCAGTTAGCTGGTATGTTTTAAAAGAATATTTTAATTTGTGTTTGTTCTATGTTTAGTACTTTCATTACAGTATTTGCTTGTCCTTATCTATTAATATTACTAATTATTTCCTTTCAATAATGCTCTCATTAATTTGTTAACTTATCCTACCTATTGATAGATATTTATTATCTTTCTGCACCTTTTCAATCAAGTGCTTGCTTTGTTCACGTTTCTTAGTTGTTATGTTCGTTAGCTCTAAACTTCACACACAAAAATGTTGAGTGTTTTTATCAGTTGCATTTTTTTCAATAGAAATAATGAGCATTAATGGGAACAAAATTAGTGGAACTAATATTCACTTGATAAAAACTACTAATTCAGCTTAACTAACAAAATTATTTATATTGGACAGTAAGAAAATTTTAGCTATATTTTGGTCTCTAAATATATTTTGTAAAACTAGTTTATTGCATAAAAATTAAAAGTGAAATCATGTACAACTTTTTGTATAAAAAGAATCTTTTCAAATAAAAATTCAATACTTAATGAAATAGTTATGGAAAAGGGGTGTAAAAATTTAAATTATGTAGAATACCTCAGATTTTGGTTGTTTTGGCAATATTTTTTTTTCAAGTTTGAGGAAACTTTGCTTGCAGTAATCCAATTTTTAACAGAAAAGAAACTATGTAGTAGCTAAATGTTGCACATGTTTTTTTAACTATGTTTTACCTTTGTAATTGAAATTTTGTCTGTAGTTAGTTATAGATTTTAATCAATTTTATGAGTATCAAAGATCATAAAATTGATTAAAATGTATAACTATATAAAATTTGTCATATAATGTCTTTATTAGTTTTTGTTAGTGAGTCCTTTTTATGTATGCTTATTTTTGCATTTTCTCACCACTGCATTAATACATTTTATGTCTCCTTCGATTCTTGATGGCTTAGAGTAGAGGCTGTTTCAACATTTTCCTCTCTATATGCAAGTATAAGATTTTCTCTACGTTACTTTCATGCAGAGATCTTCTTAAACAAGTCATAAATTCTCAAAGTAGATTATGTAAATTGAATTCTAATATTTTTGTTTTAGTTCCCATGAAATATAATTGTTTTAATAAAACAAAAATTTTGAATCGATAGAATGATACAGATAACATATTGATTTAGAAACTTTCTAAATAATCATGTTTGGGTCACAACAGTACCTCAAATATATAGTTAAAGAATAAAATAGAAGTATAAAAAAAGTATGAAAAAAGGAAAAACTATTGTATAATTCCTTAACATTCATCAAAAATATTAAAATATAATGTATAAGTTACTGTATTTTTTCAAAAATAAAATGCAGTATTGATTAGTTATTCTGGCATTCTGATGGTTTCAAAATTATTTGCAGGAGTGAATATGAATGCAATGAATTTGAACAATCTTACTATGGGAATGCAACCTATGTCTGTAAATCAACCAATCTTAGGTATGACAAAATTCAACACTTTATGGCTTTTCGAACAATATTTTGTAATGGGCACAACAGACCGTAAAATGAGGCAACTTTGTACCATTTTTGAGGGTTTTCTAAATATATCTATCATATTAGGGCACCAATCACTCTTAAATTTTGCACACGACATAGCTGCATATCTCGATTATCCAATGCAGGGTGTAAAATTTTCTTCTTTCTTTATAGGAAGGCAGCTAGATTTTTTTTGTGTGGCGAAAGTTGCACACGGTTAGCTTCATCTTTGTGCCCCTCTTTTTTCTGCCTCTAAATCACATTGAAAGTTAATGAGGCACAATCTTGACCATGTGTTTTTCATACTCAGTGTAGCTACTATGCTATGAACAGGGAAATAAAATGTTCTCATTATTTTAATGTTTTTTTTCCAAATTTTTTCTCAATTTTGAGTGTGAAATGGAAGGAGACTTTTTTTTATAAAAACTTATAATGATTAACTATTTGAAAATTTTACATTACAAAAAATATTAAATTACATTACATGTCAGTTTAAATATAAAAAAAGGAGTCAATAGGTGTCATATCAACTAAATATATCCCAGTTTCAATGTGTCATGGTGGGCTAACGTCCCTCACAATTTGTTCTTGGTGGTACTACACTACATCTCTAGGATTTGGCCAAGATCAAAATTTACCTTTTTTGTCATGGCAGATACTAGCTTTTTTTCCTTTATCATCAATATCGCCAACCTTAATCCCATGGTACAGTTTCCCATAGTATTTCACAATTACATAAGTGTCTGATGATATTTCGTTTTCTGCTGTCTTTTGTGTGCCTTCTTGACGGCACATTACAAAATCATCATCAAAAAATAAAAGGAGGATTTTGAAGCTCAAAAAGTAAGAAAATTAAGTGGCACAAAATTGTACCCCAAAGATGCCAGTTTTGGTAAAGTGAGTTTACGAAAGAACGAATAAACATTTTGAATTGCTTAATGTAGCACATTGTAGATAATAATATAGTGGTTAATGTATGAACTTACCAAATCTCCAGGGGAACAACTGATATCAGGTCCAGCTGAGATTCTCTTGGTATCTGAAATCTTTAAACAATGTGATCACAAACAATAGTTTTTGATAACCACAACTGATAACTGACCAGGTTATAGATTCAAGATTATCATTGCTTTCTACAAGTGTTTTTCCAAACCACTAGTTGCATTTATATTACCATTAGAATGCATTGATGTCTGGAAACCACGTGTGACACAATGTTGTAATCTTGGCACAAAGTTGGCCCACTTTACGGTACTAGTTTTTTCTGCCTTAGGGTTTATTAATTTTAAATCTTAAATTATATATATCGTAAAACAAATCTATCTTCGCCACTTATCAAAATGATTTCCTTTTTTCTAGATTTTCTGCATGGAAATAGTGTCTGACAAATCTCCTCTTAGACATCAAATGCATTTATTTTGTAAAAGCGCTTTTATCTCTTATTGCTCTTCTTTTGATTTAAAAAAAAGAGAAAGAACCCTTTAGATGAAATAGATTTGTATTCCTCTTTTGTTGTTTGACAACACCTAAATAATGCTAGAATTGATGTTCATTAGTAGGAGTAGCGCCAGAGAAAATCTGGGTCCGTTTATGTATAAAGTCTTCACAACATTTCAGTCAATCAAACAGATCCTTCACAAAACTCCGATTTACTAAATTGGATTTTTCTCAATATAGTTTATTAATTCAATGACAAAAGCTATTCAAAATGCAAATACTATCCTTCTAAAATTTCTGTTCCTGTTGAAAAATCCAATAATTTTCATAAAATTATTTGATTTTACACAAAAATAATTTTAAAATTCACAAAAATAGGGCCCTGGAAAAAATGCCCGATCGACCTCTGTTATGTTAGTAATTCAGGTTGTATATACCAGGGTTTGTGCAGACTCCTTAAACTCTTATGATTTCCAAAGTAATTAAAACTCCTTAAATTAACAAATTATTTCTTGAAAACACTATACCTTATTACAAATGAAATTGATGAGACTTTGATATGATTGGGAGAATAAATCACAGTTTTGTAACTGAAAGAAAAAGTAAGAAATTAGTTTTCAAAACTGTTTGATCATAACAAGATATCAAGTGTTTAAATCCCCTTTTAATTTGAACAGAATGGGAAAAAAAACTCCCTGTAATATTGCTTCTGGTTACAATCTATTCTATTTAACCACCCTGCAGTTCATTGCGAGATATCTCCTCCATGTAACACGGTGTGCCGACTGTGCCATTGAAATTTGGGGGAGGGTTGCTTGTTTTGAGGGACTTCCGAGGGAGGTCATCGTTTTTGGGGGATTTTGTAGTTTTTAGGGGGTAGCACTATCGCTCTGAGGATGAGTGGGAACCCCTGGTGTTACACATGAGGTTTTTAGTAAATGGGAAATTGTCTTCGGTATATTGGACCATTTATGGCTACATAAAGTATACTAGTTATTTTTATTTAAATTAAATCTAAAATGCTTAATTAGTGTGTTGTGAAACTGTAATTTTCTGTTTTAAGAAATCTGTTTGAAATTTTTTTCTATTTTTATCCAAATGAAGTATTAATAAGAAAAAAAAGTGTGTGTTCTTTAAGAGTATGGCATGCATAACAGTAATTTTTGTTCTAAGAAAGTTTTTTAAAATTTCAATTAAATACTTTCGTATGCGCAAACTCCTTTTCTAAACGTGAAGACAATTACATCTGAGTAGTTAAAACATAACTTATCTGCAGCTGCTCTTGGCTTTTGTGGATATATATCCCTTGATATAATAAAATATACATATAGTGATATAATCATGATATTTATAAGTTGATATACATCATGATATATATCCAATCAAATTTATATTATTTAAACACTTTAAATTCTTCTAGATTGCCCTATCGATTCATTTCTAAGTTAATGAAATAAATAAGGAGAAAATATAATTATGTAAGAGGCAGCATAATTATACTAGACGAAGACTTAGAGTAATAAGCAGGATAAGAATGAGACTGAAAAGCGGAAAACCCACAACGATAATGATTTTCTCTTTTAAACTGACTTAGACTCACTCATCAGACAAGTACCACAGTAAACATAGTGTAAAGTCATTTTTTCTATGTTGATTTTCTAATATTAAACTTGACACCTATCTACATCAATGGAAACTTTTATTGTTATAGTTTATAATTATAGTATTAAAACAAAAATAAAATCAGATATCATATAGCATGATAGATGTTTTCTCATTGTGATGAACAAATTTACATTGATTACATAAGATGTAATTTTTGATTAAAATGTACCACACAAAACATAAGGGGTACACATTTCTCTGAACCTAATTTTTGTGTTAAGTGAAGTAATAATTATTAAAAAACTTTATAAATACTATCAAAGTTGCAACAAGTGAGGTTTAATTAGTAATTAACTCACTTAATAATATTCTGGTTCATGTAATATCACATATGTAAATAATCAGTTTTTAAATAGTTTGCATAAAAGCTTTTTATATATTTCATCAATATATATTATACATATCCGACATTTTGATATTTTCCATCATTACCTGCTCTATCTTTATTTGGCTTATTTAAAATCTTAAAATTTATTAGATTCCTTAATTTTTTTTCTAGATTCCTTGCATTTGTTTCTTTCCCAGCCTATCTCAACCATAATATTCTCATGTAATACTTTTCTTTTAATATAAAGCACTAATTATCTGTTAGCTTTTATGTTCTGTTGCTCTTATTAAAAATTTAAAACATCTCAGTTTAGGAGTGATGATAGTGGTAACTTTTTTCATAGTTTCAAGGAGTAAGTACATCTTGTTTTTGTTCAGTACCACAGATTTAATGCAAGTATAAAATACAATTTCTAAATTTTATCATTGATTATTATGGTATTCATGTTATTTTTGAGGAAATGGGTTTTCAATAGAAATAATGCAAAACAGTTCAAAGTAAAATAATAAATTGTTTAAAGGTCTCTATGATTTTAAAATTTGATTATTTTATTGATATGTGTTGCTTTAGGTTCCTTGTGAGAGAGATGTAAGGAGTTAAATTTTTGCTAGGAATTTCTGGTCAATAAACTCAAGGGGGAAAAAAACTTTTAAAGCATACTTAAGCAGTTTACATTTATTTAAAAACATTTTCAAGTTGACTTTAATGAGTTAGAAAAAAAAAATCCAACTCATTCTTTCTTGTAATTTATTTTAGGCCCTGGAACTGTGCCTGTCAGCCCAATTGCATCTAATTTAATGAGTGGTGTACTTTCCCCACCTGGTATGTCTGTTCAGAGACCAATGTTTAACAGTCCAGGAAATCTTGGGTTTTAATGAGACTAAATTATATCATTTCCTGAGTGGTCATACCATTAACTATGGAAAGGAAGTCCACCAAATCTGAAGTTTTATTTCTGGTTTCAGTTGTGGATGGAACTTCTTTGAAAGTGAACCATGTTTTAAATGCAAGAGTGAAAAGTGGAGCATAAAAACATTCCATGTTTTAAAAGAGTTCAAGAAGTTAAAGCAAAAAGATTCTTCAAGGAGTGATTAAATTTTCAGTGCCCATTATTGAGTAAATGTAATGAATTCTACAAGTGTAGTTTTAAAAGTATACTACTTTTGATATTTTATAATTTTAACTTGCTGAAGCAATGAATTCAAATTCTATGCAACCGAGAATTGTTCATTTATTTTAATATGTACTTTTGCAACTGTAACTTGTGCAAAGTATACCAACTAGTTTGTAAATATTAAATTTTGTAAATTGTGTTTTTGTGAGAGTGAGGGGGAGAAAGGGAATTATATATGTCACATTTGGTTAGCTAAATTTATTTTCAATTATGCTTTCAGCAAATGACGTTTGTTTTTTCTCAAGCGTATATTTTATGTTTATGATTTTAACGTTTGCATGTGGTACATCTGTGAAGCAACCAATACCCGTCTTATTGTCTGAGCTTGTGTACAGTACTAAAACACTGTAATGATGGCAACTATTCATGAATAAGTGAATGATAAACCAAATCTGTGTGGTTAGTGTGTTTATTGAATGCTGTTCATGTGATTAGTACTTGATTTTGTTTTGCTCAATTTGTGTGTGTATGGTAACAATCATTTTTTGAAAGAAGCTATGCAAGTTGAATTGGTGAATGTGGAAAGTTTTTTTTTAAATAGATGTCTGATAGAAATGAGCAGTCTTTATAGCTAATTTGAAATTTGAAATTTACAGAATTGTTTTAACTTGTCTCTTTAAAAAAGCACAAGTTTCTATCTTAGATCTTTTTATATATTTTGTAACCTTATGTGTTTTGTACGTATAAGTTTGGAATGAACTCGAAATTCAAACTTTTGTTATTTTAATAGATTTTCAACATCTCAAAATGATTGTGATAAGCATGTTGAATTTCTGAGATATTTTCCATCAGAATTTAAATCTTATTCTATTTTTTATTTATCTTTCGTTAAGATTTTATTCTTACGTTGAAGTATATAAATTGACTAAGCAAGAAAAGTTTCTACTTATACTGTTACCTGTTCTCAGTGATTGTTTTTATTCTTGTGTTTGTTAATTGTATGACTTCTAGTATAGATTTCGTTTAAAATATTTGTAAATCAGAATGCATGTGATTTCATTGTTATTGTTGGATTATGTTTCTTTGGTATATAGGGTACTATTAATAATATTTATAAATGTATAGAAAATAAAAATGTACAGCATTGTTAATGTTTTGTTCATGCTGTTCAATGATGTTCGACTAAATTTCATTGTAGATTATTAGATTATTGTTACAAAATTACTTTTAACAGTTCAGTCTTTTCTAACTTTTCACTTGCAAAAGAAAATAAAGGAGTATTTAGTTATATTTTTAAAATGTGTTTACTCCTTACAATTTAGATAATTATTTCCATGCTAAAACACTTGCTGATAGTTAAAATCTGAAGAAAATTTTCTTCAAGACATAAAGAGTCATCAAACAATCTTTTATTTTGTTTTCTTTTTTGGACATTGACTACTTTAAATTCTCAGTAAAAAATAGTTATAAGTTCTTTTTTGTTAGATTGTAGGAAAGAAAATGAATTATATGGTGTAACAATGTTATTTTACAATTGCAATTTACCGTATTGTTGATCTCTGATTACAGTTGCCCTTGCATTATTAAAAATAAAAACTAACTCAGTGGCCCAACAGCCCAATGGGGGCCCTCTGGTGCAGAAGCAGATGTTCCGGTCAAGTGGTCGGCCTGACACAGAATCCCTAGTGTTCGTTCCCAAGCATGCTCGGTCCTCATTTTTCCATGCCATTGCATTATACTAGATTTTATTTTCTAGGGTACTAGGAACAATATTAAAGCATAAAAGCCTGTTATGTTGTCACCTTATAAATAAAGAAGAATATTTCAAAATTAAAAATAAACAAGTAAATAATTTTAAAAAATCCTTTTTTTTCCTTATTACATTAGTTTTTCTCAACCTACAGTATCTACAGCCATCAGAAATATTCTTTTGGCAAGTTAATATTAATATTGGTTAGCAGTTTATAAAACAGGCAGCAATTTTTTCACCAAGTTTTAGTTAATTTTAATGTTTTTAAGTACTTTTGTCACATTTCTCATTCTTTTCTTTTTTAAATTAAAAACCTTACCAGGAAGTAGTAAGGAATTACATATTTCTTTGAGGTATATTTTTCTTCTGCAAAGTTTTAGTATAGTATTTAATTTTATAGAACTTCATAATGTAACAATTTCATTGGTACTTACTATACTTGCTCATGCCTTCAATCTTATAATTCTTTCCTGGCTTCATTTATGGATCTTCAAGATTTTTTTTCCTGGGTTCTGTTTTAAAGTCCTTTCTCTCTCCCCCCCCCCCAAAAAAAAAAGAAAAAGAAAGTGAATAAAGCATGGCTATGCAATGTGGTAGACCTTTATGGAATCAACTTTTAGAGCACTAGTATTTCTACCACTAGTTTAGAGCTATAGTACTTCCCAAATTGTAAGTCAGATTTTCTTGGCTCATGACCATGGTGTTTGTTGGTTGGAGAATTGACCCCATTAAAAATATTTTCCTTCCTGGCATGCATGTCTCCAACAATGTTTTCAATAATTGCTAGCTTCAAAATCCGTTATGCATTTTGCTCTGCTCATTTTTGTTTAGTATCTTACACGATGAAAGCACTTCTAATGCCCTAAGCATGCTTTCTAAATTATTTTTAAAAGATAATTTTTTATATCGGTAAGTAGTGTTAGTGTATCACTTGAACTTATTTTTTTTTGGCCATCTATTTTTATTTCCCTTTCACCTATCTGAAAGGAGATAGTGTTTAATGCTTCAGGTTAAACCTTAAAAGTATGATGGGAATGCAATCTTATTTTATGTCTCTTTGCAGGAACAGAAAGTTTCTAGGAGATTTGAAACCTAAAAAATACCCGAAGAAAATTTAAATGTAGTGTTTTTATGCTATCATCTTCCTGGCATCTATAATTCAATAAGAGACTAATCCAAGTGATTCAGATTTATCCATTATAAGAAACCATGTTTCTAATTCAAAGTAAAAAGGTTTTAAGACCTAAACGTACAAGAAAACGAATTAAATAGTTATAATGTGACAATTTATCATAATCTTGGCTGTCATTATTCTGGAATATAAATACCAGATAATGACAAAAAAGCGGAAATAACAGCATTTTGGTGTTTAACTTTTTCACAAGTGTTTTTCATGATAGACATTATGTATAAACATATAATACAGTTGGGGTAGTCTAGGTGCATTTTGCATAGATTACTTTAAAAAGGCATATTTTGTTACCATTGATAAATATTTCTTAGAGCCGGAGTCTTCTTTACCTCAACTCGACCCATAGCATACTAATCTCTTTAGTCTTAATGCTTGGGGCTTGCTTTGCAACTTACTAAACACAGTATCTACCGGTCCCGAAAAAGTCACAAATTTGATAATCGGTCGGAAAAGTCATGAAAATTAGAAACAGGTCCCGAAAATGTTCCATTCAATACTATTTTAACCTTTTTTTCTTCTCTGTAAAGATTTTTTTTTTCACCCTAAGATTGTTTTTTCTAGCTCTCAACTCTGTACCTCAGGACCAGACTGTCGCAAGTCCAAAAATGGTGATTTTCAGATGTTGTTTAATTATACGAAAATTAACCAACAAGGGAGAAAGCATGCATAAGTAGTGATACTGTGACTTAAGTCAGTTTGTCCCTGATGTACAGAATAAGTCTTAAAGTGATATGGTACCAAATTGCAATGAAAACAAGTGTAAATCCCTGCTCCCCCTCCCTTTAAAAAAATGTTTCTTCCGTTTTGAATGAATTGTCATAACGCGAAAGTTCCTGCATCAGTCATTTTCTAAATGTTAGGGATGCAAATTCGTTTTCGCACATAAAAGAAAAAATCATCGGGATTTGAAATTTTTTCTTTAAGCTACATATGTTTCATTATTAAATCGTGTCAGATGCAGTAAAATCAGCTAAATTAATTTCAGCAAAACAAATGTATTTACCTAGCATTTTTTTCTCATGTGAGTTAAAAAGAATAGCTTGCTATATAGTTAGTAAAATCTCTCAAATCCGCAACCAGAAATGCGCAATCGTCTAAAGTGCGAACAAGATTTGAGATGTACAGAATAAAATTCCCAATTAAATATTCAGCGGAAATCTAAGATGGAAAAAGGAGGAATCAAATTTTTATTTTAGGTTTTATTTGCTTAAATTTCATTAATAAGACTTGAAATTTTCCATAATTATTTTCGTGCTATGCATTATTGCTGTAGGCCGGTGATTCTCAACTACTGTGCTGCGACGCTCTAACTAGTGTAAGCCGTGCTTCTTCGAAAAATGGATCTCGCTCTAATAAAAGAGTGGTTCAGTCTGGACAAACTCTGATGTGATCTGCATCTATGTTGCCAGAAACGCACAGTTGGCATCAGAGGCGTAGCTAGGTGGGGGCAATTAGGGACAGCTGTCCCCGGGCGCAGCGTCAAGGGGCGCCAAATTAATGTTAATTCCTTTTATTTTTAAATGCAAAAAGAAAATTATTTGAACTGAAGAGGTGTGAAGATGTTCGACAAAAAAGTGGGAACACCGCAAATCATATCGGGAATGACCAATGTCGCACAAGAGTGCTTGAGAAATCACAAATAATTTTGCGAAGCCAAAGTGTCCCATTTTTCCCTTAGAAGTGAATGGTCGCTAATAAAAATAAAATTTAAATGGGCTGCTTTTTAGACCTTTATTAGGAAGCATAAAAGTTTTTCTAATTCCCTTAAGGGTCGCCCCTAGGCCCCCAGGGGCGCAAAATCTTCAGTTGTTCCCGGGCGCTGAAAACCCTAGCTACGCCTCTGGTTGGCATTCAGGTGAAGGTAGGACCGTAATGTGTAAATCACTCCCTTTATGTGTAAGTGGGAAGCCATATAGTCTTGCGCTGTCCTTAATAGGGCAATGGGTGACGAGGGTTTCCCATCTTGTGCCATATAACTGTTGGAGGATGCGAAGTCTTTCCAATTTGGAAATAACTGAACTAATAACGATTTCGGATGATGCGAGGGAGTATGAGGATGTTTGCTTCATCTTTTTGTGGCCTCTTTCGCAAGGCTGTCGGCCTTTTCGTGTCCTTAGCCGTCGACATGGCTTGGGACCCTCTGGAATTTAACCCTCTAATTCCCAACTCCGCCTCAAGGCGGATGACGATAACAAAACTAGGGCATTAGAGTTTTAAATCAAATTTAAATAATTTAAAGGAAATGATTGAACAAAAATAAAACTAAAAATTTCTTCCAAGCTATTAACCACAATGTAAGACAATGAAATAAATGTTTAATTAACCCTCTAATTCCCAACTCCGCCTCAAGGCGGATGACGATAACAAAACTTGGGCATTAGAAGGTTAAGTTTCCATCCCTTCTCTTACAGACCATTATGTAATTGTCTGCAATCCTATGTAATTGTCTGCAATCCAATGTTCTCCGGTGGTCCGTTTCTATGTTTCGAGAGAAGTTTTAAATGCCAGATTGGAAATCGGCAAGAAAAATGATTATCACTTGCGGACATATTTTCTAAGTGTTGTTTTAGTAACGCTGTGTTACGATACATCAGTGCGAAAGATATTTTACTTGCAGTTCATGAGAAACCTGCAGTTACCATGCCTATCACTTCTATTGAGGGTCGATCTTAGATAATTTTAAAAGATAGTATTCATAATATAGAAAAAAGTTTTGTGATGGCCACTACATACCAGTTTTTTAATGTTTTTAGACATTTTTACCATTTTTCGAAGCGTTCCTGTTTGTAACTAATATTTTTCCTGTAAACAATGGACGAGAAAATTTTCTCTAAGGTTTACCTACTTCTTCTTATTTTCAATTTTTCTGTTTTTTCTTTTTTTCCTTTTTTTTTTCGCGTTCTCCTCTGAAATTAAGCCGCTTTATTTACACAGAACAAGATCAACTTCAAATAATTCATAGGTTAATAAACCTAAGAGAATCGTCTCAAGTAGTACACACACTAAATAGAAAATATTTGGTACAATCACAATTTTATCTAATTAGCATGATTATATACTGTGAAATGAAGACTTTGATGCAAATTTTGACAGAGAAACTCATTATATAGTTCGAACTTGGAATGAATATTTATTTTTCCCCGTTATTATACCATAAACGGCACAAGAATATGAGTTAACTCACGGATTTTAATACCAAAAAAGTTTCAGCTTCCTGCTGAAGTGGCGAAATATATACTTTAGATATTTTCGTTTACGTGTGTCTGCAATAGTTGAAGCATTAATATGCATGAAGATATCAAATTTTATTTCTTGAAAACTTAACTTCAATTTTTGGAGCATTTCGCCATGAAAAAACAGATAAGTGTCAGACGGGGAAAATTTCTTTAGATATTAAGGTTTTTTAAGCATGACGTAGGGTGAAGTAAAAATGAAAATTCTCTTTCTATACTTTCGAAATCAAATGAAAATTTAAAATGTATTTGTTTAATTTCGTTTTTTCCGATTTTCTTTTTTGCGTTCACTTTCACCTTAAACTAAACTTTGTTTCAAATAAGTTATCACATATGTGCACACTATGAAATAATGGGGGAAAAAAACATATATATATATTTTTTTTGTTATGATAAAAATTATAATTTTTTTGAAGAGATTGTAAAAACAGCAATTGCGAAGATTGATTTTAACAGAAGAAGGAGAAGGAGAAGAAAAACAAACAAATTTACTAGCAATTAAAAGTATTGAAATATTTGAAGAAAAAGAAAATTATAGGTTAAAAAACATGATTTTTGCATTTATGTATCGTATTGGCTAAATGCAGGGAGCTAAAAAATCCGTGATTATTTTGTCCTTTTTAACTTCCTAAGTAACAAAATATATTAAGTTAGAGCTAAGGTAAAGTGCCCTACAGCTGACTCTTTCAAATAAAAGAGATTTAAAATATTACCAATTTAAAGAGATTTAAGAAGTGAAGGAAGGGATTTAAGAAGTGATACCATTTAAAACGAAAGAAAATTTCCTTGTAAATTATTTTAGGGAATTGGTAATACTTTAAATGTATTTTTATTTTAGGGTGTCAGCTTTAGGGCACTTTACGTTGTACGATGTTTAAATAATCCAAATCATCATCAATATAAGAGGGGGAGTGCAGAATTTGCTAACATTAAATAAACAAGAAGCTCGTCTAAACTAAACGAGCTTACTTTTCCGTGTAATAACAACGGATTTGTAACATTAACTATCTCTCTCATTTAGTTTAAGATCTGTTCTTACAAATATACCTTCCCGACCTTTAAACCAGTTATCTCGGAACAAAAAAGGTATCATTGAAAGTAATGACGCTATTTTCTACTAACTGGCAGTTTTTTAAGTTTATAAGCAGTAGATAGAGTTTAGGCATGTTTTTTTTCAGTCTTGTTTTAAATAACGGACAATATAATAATTTCTACAAGAATTTTCTTTTCTCTGTTTTTTTTTCTGAGGGGAAAAGTGGATTTAAGAAGTGATACCATTTAATTGGGTTGCTTCTTAAATGGGGGTTGCTTCTAAGAAATTTTTTTTCCAGCGTTTAAGTTGCCTTAAGTTGTAAATAATTTTAACGATATATTTTTCAGCTTGCTCTAAAGCAGCACTTTAAAACAAACATATCAGGTAAAGTTACTTTTTCTGTATTACAGCACCATTTAACGAATCAAAATACTGTGAAAATTTCTTTTTAATACGGAAACTCAGAAACGTTTCATCATGCGTCAATAAACTTTCGCAAATGAAAGTCAGGGGTTCCGATGATGAAAAAGGTATGTCAAACAACTAACGCAATTTGGATCTGATGTCATGGCTGTGGGCGTGGTTTTGACATCACCTCAAGATAACTAGCATTCTGTCACTTAGTAATTCTATGGCATGTCAGAACGAAGTGACAAGGGAGGATGAGAAAGAAGGACGTTTTAGAAAACAAGGATTTAGGATACCGCAGCGATGGAGAGCGAGAGGAAATATAATATATTGATATTTTATTCCTAAATTGGAAATATGTCTGTGGTAACTCATGTTGACATACCTATGGTAGCGTAAGGATACATTTAAGATCAGATAATGTTAAGGAAAATGGATCTCGCGAAAATAAAGAAAATAAATCTGGTGAGAAATAAAATTGGTTCGATTGTTATATTTTCAGAATAAAAATAATAAATGAAGAAGGAGATTCAAGTTGCATTGATTCAACATGAACTTTTAGATTGCATTAAACACTTTTCCCTTCCGAGCACAGAAATTATTTTTTTCAAGCAATTGATGCTCAATATCTAAATTTTTTGTTTTATTTTGACTATGCAAAGAAAAGGCACGCCCCGGTCAGGAAACGAGTCTTTAAACTGAAGGTCAAATTTTATTATTTCCCCCCGTTCTCCAATAATCTGAAACATGCAAACTTCTTTAAATTCTTAAGACATGCAGCATAATTAAGACATCTTTTATGCATTTTTTAAAGCTATGGAAAATATTGTGTGTTAGATAACGCAAAAATATATAATGCTAAATAAATTACCATAAAAGTAAATGTAAAATCGTATTAATATTTAGTATTAGCAAATGTAAAATTATAATTACTCTGTATTTCACAAAAGAAAAAAACATTTGTTTACCTTAGAAAATTAAAAAAAAAAAAAAAGTGTTCTTCAATATCTCTGACATGTTTAATAAAATATCACTAATCAAGAAACTGTAAGTGAAATTTAATACGTTCTTAATCTCCAAAATACGATTAAAATGTTCGATTAAAATTTTAACGAGGTAAAAATAAAAATTATAACGTAACTTCAGAGAGGATCCGACGGTTGGGTATATGAAAAAGCCTCTGATATGACAATACCGATAATAAAAATGCTACCGACCTAAAGCGTCTTCCTGATACACACATTCGCTTTGATTTTCAGTAAAAAAGTTGCTGAAGTAATTAACTATTTTATATGCAACTTATTAATCAAATTCTTAACTTACTTTACAGCAACTAAAATTAGCGTGTTTCTTTTCTTCAAAAGTAAAAAGTGGCGTTTGATCCACTATAATTACCTCGGTAACTACTTGAGGATCAGTTGAACTAAGAATGTATTTCCTTTTATGCATTAGTAGATACAAGCACAAAGATCCTGTAAATGTATGGAGCATGTGATTTTAATAATAATCCACACATAAGACATAAGATGTGGTTCTAATTACCGCGCGATACTGGGGGCTGTGGAACCAAAACCCTGAGCATTAGTTCATCAGTAGCCCAGTTAGTTTATTGGTAGCTATTAGTAACCCAAATGATTACCTCAAAATTATATGATCTTCTTAAAATTTTGAACTACCGTGGAACCTCCATAAATTGACCACCGAAGGGACTGTAACTACTTGGTCAACATACGGAGGTGGTCAGCTTAGGGAATTTTTAGAAAAAATTTAGTACAATATTAGAGATTATTTATTAAACTTTTTAAGTATTTTTTAAGGAAAAATTTAGCACTTATTCATTTTTATTTTTACTGAAGGTAGATCAATTTTTTACCTATTTTTAAAGAAATGATTCAATTTTTCTTTTGAGTCCTCTTTTTGTTCCTCGGGTAACTGTAAAAAGTACTTTCATCAAGAAAACATGAGTGGTCAAGTTAGAGTAAATTATAAAAAAAAATTTCAAATTACATACTAAAATGTGGTCAACATACGACTTATGGAGGTGGTCAACATCGAGAGGTAAATCTCTATTGAAAATGCGTTGTGACCATTCAAACTATAAAATTTCGGTCAACATAGAGAGGTGGTCAACGTAGGGAGATGGTCAACTTTGGAGGTTTTACTGTATGTGCGCTAATCAAGAAGTTCAATACATTTGAATACCGTAATTAAAAGCTGCTTATTGTTAACTATTTATATTTGGTGCCGGTTGACAGTTACTGGTGAACTTATGACATGTTTGATGCAACGGCGGATCTAAGGGAGATGGGGCGATCGCCCCCTCCCCCTTGGACTGATTCAAGTTAATACTACGTCGATACGCCTAAGTGAGTTTTAATGTATTTCGAAGACCCCCAAGAGAAGAACCCCGAGACTTTCAAAATCGCCCCCCCCCCTGAAGATTTTCTAGATCCGCCCTTGGTTTGTTGGTGGCACAGCTTTCATTTGATACATTGGATTCAACTTTATTTCCTAAATTCCTCTTCACATGTCCCACCGCATCCTCTACCTTATTTTAAATTTCATTGCTTTAACTGTAGCTTCCCAGTCCTCTTCATTTTTCGGAGTTTTTCCTCCTTTTTTTGTCTTCATTTTAGAAACTTAAAATGAAATTGCACATATACTTGTAGAGATTATTTTTGAACATTTGCAATTGTCTTCTACAGGCCTTAAACGATCTTTTATGCTCTGAACCCAAGAAATGCAATAAAGACTTGCTCTGGCGTTAAATGAGGGCCCAGGTTGAAGCAAAATGCCTTTCATCAAGTTGAATGAAAGTTTATTTATACTTAAAAACAAGAAATTTTAGCTAAAAAAGTGATTTAAACTTGATTGCATTTAAATCTAAGGTGCACCGTAACCTATATACCAACTTTTTCATAAGTGTGAAAGATTCCCGCAAGGTACGACTAAATGGTACTATGTGAATCTTTTATTTTTTAATGCAAACTACATGGTTTTGACTTTCTTTTCAGATAACTTTTAATCCCTGATTTGACACATGAATTATAACAAAAATTTAAATTTAGTTTTCCCAATTTCCTTTTTAAATTTTTCGCAACAGTTAGTACAAATGCTCTTCAGAGGCACATAATGGTTCCATTCTTCCGAAAATGATGGAATCGCAAGAATTCATGTGCAAAAAACCCATTATAAAAGCCAATTTTTGCTGACTTGAGAAAACAGGAGTGTAGACAAATTAATCCGCAATGACTTAACCCAGCATGTCCGTTTAGCAAAAATATTTAAACGAAATTACAGTTTGACCACGGAATTCTGACATTTGCTCGCTTCTGCCCATGGCAGACAAGAACGAATCCATTCGAGTTTTAGGGAAGTTATTTTTGCAGGTGCGTTTGTTAGCACGCGAATCAGAATGTTTGTTTCTCTGTTTGTTGAAAGCAACTAAATTTATAAATTGGCATATCGCATTAGTTCAGAAAAATCAAGTATGCTAAACGAGAACAAAAATGGCACGTTCCCTATACCAGTAGTTCTTCTCTTGAATAGGAATGGTTTCTTCTTGGCACTCTGCCAGGACTCGAATCTACTGAACCTGATTATCAAATCATTCATGCTAGAAATAGAATACTCCTTATGTTTATTAAGAGTACATAGAAAGAAATGGATCTTTTTGCCACAACGGAAAGAAATCACGTAAGTATAATTAAGAAAAACTGTCATTAATTTCTTTTTTTTCTGTTTTCCAATCATACTGCTGATTATTCCCATAAATACCATACAAAAATTAAGAGATGCCTCGAATCTGTTATTTTGTACAAAATGTATTTAAAATTACTTCTAGTACAAGTTGATATTTTCCTTTTAATACATTAACAAAAAAATCTTTAGAAGGACAGAAAAAAAGACCTCTACTCTATGAAAAGATTAATATTTTTCTTCTTCCTCTACATTCTTTTCTGTCCAGTAAATAAACTCGGAACTTTCCCCACCGTATTTTTCCTTTATATCCTTTTGTCACGTGCCTTCTTCCTTTCATAACTTAAACTTTATCCTCCAAAAATGGAAAATCTTACATTGCTCGCGTCTTCTTTTGGGGTGAGTGACAAGAGCTTTCACTTTGGCTTGTGTAACTTCTCACTTGATTTTTTCTTTCAACGCAAAATGTCATATCTATCCGAATGTTATATTATATATATATATATATATATATATATTCGGGGTGGAGCGATAATAAAATTGATCGATTACCAATTAATCGGCAGAAGATAATCGGCTGATGACGATTAATCGACGGCCGATTAATTATCATGGTACTTATTTTTATTACTACCATTTCCATTTTAGAGAATTACCTAACCGTTAGTTAAAATGTGTAATGGTTTATTTTCCCTCGTTTCCATAATTTAAAAGTAATATTTTCAGATTTTATTCAAATTTTGTAAACCAATTTTCTTATTTATTGTTAACAAAATCACATTCCGTTAACTAGACCTAAAGGTTTGAACATTTAGATAGCAGCCAGTGGCCAGTAGACAATATTTAATAGCACTTTTTTTATTATTAGAAGTCACTTTATCCAGGATTTTTGTACGTTATAATATCTGTAAAATAATCTTAAGCAATATGCTAAAGACAAACTATGTATTGAAATATTGAAATAGTACATTCACTTTCATAAAAAATAGAAAAAAAATGAGTTAAAAAAAATCCATCGAACATCAATTCTTGTAAAAGAAATTAAAATCGAGTACAAATAAATATTAAGAAAATAAAAAAAAATATTTGTTTTTCGTTGAATGAAAAAGCAGCAATTTTAAAAGGAAATTGTAAAATGTATGTTGAAATTAATGTATAAACTGAAAAAACGAAAATTGATTGAATTAGGGTATTCTGTCAAAAGTTTGCGGAAGGGGAAGGGGAGGGGACCGACAGCCATCATATCCGCATCTCATAACCTCTAACATTTTTTTTTAATACGATGCAATAAATATTCAAAAAAAAAAAAAAAAAAAAAGAAAAAAGAATATATGAACGTTTAAAATAATTTTGTTTTTTTATTACTAGTCGAATCGTGCGGAATTCCGCACAACGCATCAAATCATTTTGTGTGGCTTTCCATTCTTTAAAAATTTGGGAGACGGGACATTATGAAGAAGAATAGAAAAAAAGTTGGTAAAACAGAAGACATGCAATGAACACATCAGTACAAATAGCAGTGATAAATTCTTTTTACACTATTATTTAAATATTTAAAATAATAAAATAATCATAAGAATAGTGATAATTGTAATAAAAATAATTTCACGTTATTTTAAAGCATAAACGAGCATTAAAATGCAGACATATGTTTCGGGATTGCTTGGAATCCCTTTTTCAATGCGACAGGGAGCTTCTAGATGCAAAACATCCAAATGAAGCAGACAAAACAACAAAAACAAAGCTTATTTAGCCTAAGAATTAACTGTAAACCAATGAGAATAAATGCAGCGTGAAGTGGAAGTAGAAGTAGCAGGGAAGGCACCAATAAGAGAGCAACAAACGAATCCAGTTTGTCTGCATTTTAATGCTCATTTGTGCTTTAAAATAACGTGAAATTATTTTTATTACGGTTTATTTGCACAAAGTCAAATTATTATTAATAGTGATAATTATTTTTATTATTACATAGCATTAAAATCAATAACGAAACAATTCCATTACTTAAAATATAATTACTGTTGATTGGTTAGGCTCTACACATTCATAATATAAATGAATGTGTAGAGCCTAACGATTGAATGAGTTTAACACAGAGACGAAGCTAAAACTGTCCAATTTGCTACACACGAAAACAGAAGAGTTTCTTGTTTGTTTACTTGATAATAGATAGCGCCAGCATAAACAACACCAATTTGGCATCCATTAAAGGACCTCTTCTTAGATGATTTTAAATCTCAAATTTAAAAGAAGCGGTACATTTTCAGACAGTGTGTCTATTTTTCGCCCTTAGCCGGAACGATAAGCTTTAAAATGAGGGGTGCATCTTGGAATTTGATAAAGGAGTAAGGAAGATCTCGTGGGCCGACAGAAAAACAAGCTAGAGAAACAGTATATAAGATTATGTATCATAACTTTATTTATTTTGATTTGTTTTCATTGTTAGAAATATTTTTACGATTTTTTTCTAATTTTTCTCTCGCTCTTTTTTTTTTTTTGGAAAAATAGGTACATTTAATTAGGTGCGCCTGCTGATTTCAAGAATTTTCTTTTTAACAAAAATACGTGTTCCCACCTTTACGATGATACTTTGTAAATTTTAAATATTGGAGTGCTTTTGAAGATTAAGGGTGCGTAATGCATTGAACGGAATGGAGGCAAGGAGAGTTACATTTCGAAACTATTGGTAGTTAGTCGGAATTTGCGCCCACGAATTTTTAAATACAAAATAGGACTTACTATCTTCATGTGTGACATTCATACCTTTTGGAAGGTCAGGAGGGCGCAAATGCCTCCGCCCAGCTTAATAAACATAATGGACATGTATCTTAAAAATGGGCATGACATCTTGTGTTGCACAAAATTACATTGAGTTACTGCAGTGATGCCCGCAAGGGGAAGGCGTCATGGTGTAGATTGCACCATTGGAAAATTTAAGAAAGGGGATATGGTAAAATCAATTTAAACAGAGCTGTTGTAAATTTCAGTTTCCTTTGTTATATCTTCTATATTTTTTTATGAAATCATTATTTTGTTAAATGCTGCTATCATACATTTCTTAGATATTTTTTGGAAGGGGGGAGGGGAGGTGCACCATCACTCTAGGAGGTAATGGAAGCTCTGCTATTGTTCACGAATTCATTCAGCATGGTTTCTTGTTTTGGCATTCTAAAAGAAATTTTGACAAAATTTCTGCGCCGATTAATCGGCAAAAATTGGCCGATTACCGCTTATTGTCCATTAGTCGGTGCATCACTAAGACATATATATATATATATATATATATTTTATATATTAATTTGTATACGCATAAATGAAATATCATGTTTGTGGGAAAAAGAGCAGAAAAAAGGTTAATAAATAAAATAAAAAATCAGTATAATCTAATATATATAATTAACAAAAAATAATTATATATATCTACGTTTTACATGTATTACAAATGTTATATTATCTGAAAATTAGCTCAAAGATTAAATGAAATGGAAATAAATAAAGGTAACAATATCACAACAAAAATTGCTATTCTTTTAAATCTTTTAAATTCTCAAAATTCCAGGAACGGCAACGTTTGCGCTGAAAATCTAATCATTTCCATCTAACTATCTCGTTTAAAACTAAGTATCTCTCAGCTAATATAAACCTGATATTCTAAGGAGACCACTTCCGACTGATGTTTCCGAAACGTTACCAACTCAGTGTCAATAACGAACACTCTTCAGGAAGAGTGTATCTTCTTGTCAAACATCATTTTAATTAGGTTTAGAAATAGAGAGTTTTCTAAGTCACTAATGATTCCAGAAATTTGAAGTCGTCAAATATTAGAATACCATTATATTTAATTTCTATACTTTTAACATCTAATACTTATTTATTCAAAATAAAAGAATATTTTTACATCTTCCTTTATATATATCCCTGTTTGTAAAGCCTCTATACGTTTTTGAAGAATATGTTTTAATTCCAATTGTTTTGCAGGTTATCTAAAAGAATGCAGCTATCAGAGGGAAAAAATAGCCCTTATTAGTGATGTGCACCTGAATCACTCTTAGTAATTATCTTAATAAAACTTTTCCTGACAGGTGAATTTGTAGTGGCTCTCAACAGATTTGGGTTCAACGATCACCACTTATAACTCCTCTGAAATTTTTTGTATGGGGTTTCGTCAAATTCAAAGAGTACCGAGTGAAAATTGGCAGCATTGACCAATTAAATCAGCGAATTTTGGCTGCAGCAGTTGAAATTACACCATCAAGCTTACAGAAGCTGTTGCGGAGTGTAGTGGAAAAGTGAGAATTGTTCTTATGTACTCGGAGGGTCACATTGAATTATACTAATTTAGTTTTCTGTTATGTTGCATGTTCATGTAAACAACTTATATTTCAGAATAAAGCCCCTTTAAGCAAAAATGTATAAACACTTTATAAACATACTGTATATAATACAGGGTAGACACAATTGACTACCCTGACTTTAGAGCTCTCACTCGTTAACTATTGCACTGATTTTATTTTTCTTTTGCTGATACGTTGGACCAATCATAAAGATTTTGTTGACGTGCTTGAATGGTGTTGGTTCATCACTAAGGGCTCTGCGGCTATTTGATTTGAAAACATGACCTTCTGTATAACAAAGGGGCTATGTGTCGTATGGTTGTCAAGCAATGTGTGGTGTATTATTGTTTTTCTTGAAAGAAGAATAATAATACTTGAAAGCTCCAGCGTAGAGAAATTTTTTACCCCCCCCCCCCCAAAAAAAAAAAACCCGTTCTGTCCATCATGCACACCTGCATTAGAATGCAAAACGCATACTACGCTGTAATATTCTTCTGAGCTTATTTGCTTAGTGTTTAAGATTTACTTCTTATAATAATTGATCATTATTTATTTATTTATTTTATTGACCAAAACATCAATAACTACTAAAGGCTTTTTAAGTATTGTCATTAGAAATGTTTAAACATAGGTATACATTCGTATAGTACAACATGCAAAGCTTGAAACTTTTATCGAAAATGCTTATCGAATCGAATTCGTGCACTATATAAATACGAATCCATGCATAAATGAGAAAAGAAGATATTCTGAAACAGGAATGATCCACTTTATCACGAAAGCGCATTTCCGAGACGTCGATATATCTCTTTGCTTAAGACATAAACTTAAGTGCATCAGGCGTTCGGCAGTATATTTTCACTTCGTTGTATAAACGCGTGAAAACGCAATCGCTGTTACTTCACTTCAGTTCATCAAAAGCTTAAAACAACCTTAATTCTCGATACACAAAAGAATGAAGAGGGAATGCTCGTTTATGGCCGCAAGATATAAAAGTTAAAGGAGATAACCGCAATTTAAAAGTCATTTAAAACTCGTTATTTCGTTAAAGATGAAAAGTTATGTCATTTTCTGCGAAAGTATTTAAGAAGTAGTATAATATGACTCGTTTATTAATAAACGCTTTGCAGGGAAGTGTTAATCCGATTATCTGTCGGCAACTTCCTGAAATTTAAAATTCTGATTAAATACTTCTAATAAATTGCAGTTTAAACTTCACTATGCGAATACTCTTGTAAAGTTTTTAGATGCGTTAATGAGGAAACTTTTGCTTGCAGTTTACTTACAATGGAAAAAAAAAATTTTTTTTGTAAGAAGGAGCGCTTGTTTTCTAAATATATTTATTGTGAATACTTTTATTTTTCGATGTAAAGAAATGAAATTAATCTAATACATCAGTATTGAAAAAAAAATCTGTTTAACCTTGGACTACAGATTAAAAACTCGAAAACAGCATAAAAATGCACAAATAACACCAATAACTGCAGACACTTATTTCAAGATTACTAGAACATCTCCCTTCACCCACTTTTGGGTGTAAAGATATTCAAGAAAAGTCCTTTGGCTGATGTCTACACCCATAAGCTCACTTTTTTTTCCACCGAAAAAGTGGTTCTTTTTAACCCAGAAACACGTGTCTGCCATTTTTATTGCTATCTCTGCGTGTTTGTCTTAAGATTGTTTTTGGGTTTATAACCGTATTTAACAATATAGTCGAGCCTCCTCAATGTAATAGCCAATTTTCCACGAAAAATTAGTTTAATAAGCGGAATATTCCATTATCCGAGATCACAGAAACAATATAGGGGCCGTTCATAAATGATGTCACGCTTTTTTCCCATATATTTGACCCCCCCCCCCTTTGTCACACTTCAGCGGACCTCCCCCCTTTCCCGCTATGTTGCATAATGCATGATGTCACACTTCTTGTTACCCCCTTCCCTCCACTTGTCACAATTTCACGAACCCCCCTCCCCCCTCGAAGCATGACATAATTTATGAATGATCCCATACTTTGGTTTAGTACATTGAAAATTTATTACATTAAGCAGAATATTCTTTCTATCGATATTCCATTAAGCGGGAAAGACTGTAGGATAATTTGTGAGGAACAAATACACCTTATATGAAATTGTATCCAGGACGAGAGTCAAATTTTGGTAAATGCAATAGTAATAGAAAATTAATGCTATGAGCTAAATATTCTTGGAGCTTATTACGTATATAGCTAGGAGGATGTATATTACTTTTGTACACAGGCCAGTGAAACATAGTCTAAACAATTATTTACTAATTTTAATTTTTTTTTTTAAATTTATTTTTACTACGTAAAGAAAGAAAAATTGATTACTCGAAGCTTCTTAAAATACCGTTGGAATCAATGTCCATCGATCTGTTTCAAACCCTGGTGTATACAGCAGTTCATAAAAGCTCACTTTCGCGGTTTGGGTGTTTTTACACCGAAAGTGACGAAGACATTTTGTCTCCGTCGTAACAGACTGCTACTATGGTTATTAAACTAACTGCGATGACGGAATGCGATGTCGCCTTCGATAGCGCAATGAACTAATCACTGTCATTGCGCTAACCCCCTTAATGACGCAGTACAAAATGCCAATCAGTCAATGCGAGGGCGGGGTTATGAAATAAGGTAGAACAAATGGCATGCTCTGAAAAATTTTGTCTTTGTATTATGTTGCTGTTGCGTTCAGCATGAAAACACCCTTACAGGTCTGGGGGTATAGAACCTCCCGTACGCACAGGAGTGTAATCAGCCTATGGCGGGTATGACGATGACCGTAGGTCGCCAAACATAGATATAACTAAAAGTTTTTGTATACTACTATATTATATGGGAGGGTCCATTAGTTTACTTGGCCATAGGCGCCTATATACCTTTAAGAGCTGAATTTTTTTGACGCTAAAACAGACAACATGTGGACAAAGCTTTTAGTGATGACTGACTAAAATGGCACTCGTACCACCCTCTATTGAGAAATATGGGTGACACATCGTTTCCATGAACCAGCACAATCGTTCGTTCCCGGCATTTATTACATACGGGAAACCAGGAAAATTAAATCCCAACAAAACATAAACGTGAATAAAATAATTTTTATAAAATAACAGAACCGACTTCAAATTAAAAATTGCGCTAAAAAGTAAAAAATAAATTCATTCTTTAAACAACATCGATGTGACTTCTAAACAGTTTTAGAAGTCGGTGCAAAATTAGGATAGATAAAATATTTTGTAATCATGAATCAATTACAAATATATATATTTCCGCAGAATTAGCAACAGTTCCAATATGAAGTAGCAAATGGTATAATGGTAATTAGACCCATAATTTTGCACCGACTTCTAAAACTATGTTTAAAAGTCACATCGATGTTGTTTAAAGAATGAATTTATTTTTTACTTTTTAGCGCAATTTTTAATTTGAAGTCGGTTCTGTTTTTTTATAAAAATTATTTTATTTTATTCTTTTTAGTGTAAATACATTTTGTATATAAATACTCTATTTTTTAAAAAATCCATATCAAAGGACAAAACTTCTTTAAATTAATGGCACTAAAAACTAATCATTTGCATGATAAATTCCCTTTTGAAGTCTATTTTAGCAAACAAACTGATTGGATTAATTTTTGCCACAGAGAACCCTTCAGTCAAACTCTTGCTGTAATTTCTTTTAATATTACAGCCCATGACAACAAACATGTTTTTAACAATGATTTTATATTTATTAATAGATTTCCCAACAAAGAAAAATCAAGCCAAGCCTTTCCAATTAAAATAAAAAATACTTATTTTTCACTCGTAACGTTTTTTCTAAAAAACAAATGTAGGCAAATTGATTTTCAATATTTGAGTTAGACGACCCTCTATCGATTAAAGAAAAAATCATCAAAATCGGTTCATTTAGTCAAAAGTTATGGATGAAAAGACAAAAAAAATACTACATTTCTGCCCATTACTTTTGTTCTAATTATCGAATATGGTCAAACGAAAGTACGGGACCTATTGGAAACCACCCCTGATAGATTGAAAAAAAAATCATGAAAATCGGTTCATCCGGTGCGAAGTTATGAGTGGACAAACAAACAAACAAAACAAAACAAAACAAAAAAAAAAAAAAAAAAAAAAAAAAAAAACGACATACATACAATAAGAATGTATAACCTCCTTCCTTTGTGAAGTCAGTTAAAAAAGGGCCAAGTTCGATAGAAGAAAAACGGCCTTCGGAGTAGTCGGTGTCAGCGATAAAAGAATTGATATCTAAAGGGTGCCAAGTTTCATAGCAGATCCTTTAATCATAGCTGTAAGAGTGTACAATGTTCTTAAATTTATTTAAAAACATTTTTTTATCGGATTTCTAATTTGGCAGGTGTTAATTAAGCTAAATTACATTCAAAAAATTAACTCATTTGATTAGAAAATTTTAATAGTTAGTCAAATCATATGGCAAGCTATTGTAGTTAATTTCTAATATTCTTCTTATCGTCATCTTGAACGTAACTTACCTTAATTAAAACTTGCCAAGTTAGGAATCCGATGTTTTGTTGGGATATCATTAATTTTTGAAAAGCTAAAATTTGTGTTTTCATATTGACGATAAGTTATACTAAATTAAACCAAGCTAAATAGCCGCTATTAATTACTGAAGATTTTTTTCGTTTGTTTACATTTTTCCGTAATAATTCCGTAAGTCCATCTTTACTTAATTAATCTTTTATTTAAAACGTTGAAAAGATCTGTATAACTACAACACTGGATTCTTTGTACACAGCTTGAGTTTAGCCTTAAGGCGAAAATTAAAGTATAAAGTGAAAATATGGCTGCCGTTTGAAGTCATTAGGTATTGTAATTTTTTGAAGTTTCGGATTTTTCCTTTATATATGCCAAATTGTCTACCTTGATACCAAGTTTCAAGTTTCTAAGTCCCCTAGAAGTAGGTTAGGTTTTTGATGAGTGAGTTAGTGATAAAAATGACATTTTTCAGACCTTAATAATTCCGTAACCATAAGAGGTGCACCAATGAAATTTGATATTCTAGGAGTTAAGGGGATCTCTATTAGACGTACAAAATTTCAAGTATGTAGGTCTAATAGTTTTTGGGTAATGATGGGGTCAAAAGTAGCTCGACATTGGCCGGTGTCGCCGTTTCTGAATTTGGCTGACTTTCTGAACTCGACTGACACACTGCCGTGTGTCTAGATTTTACTTAATTTTTAACCCGTACGATCGTGTAATCTCGGGCTTAAAAAGATATCTCGAGCTACGCTTCTGCGTATAGCTATCTTGTATTTCGGTGCCGAGAAGGTATTTCTTTCCTTACATTCCAACCAAATTATTTTTCCAGATTCAATAAGCTTTGCAAATTAAAAAAAAAATCAAAGAACGCCTGAAGTAAAATCGAGCTTTATTTATGATTTTTGTCTAATTACAATAAAAAGAGTTCTGAAGTAAGAATGGTCTATTTAGAAAGATATATTGTATTTAAAAAGATTCAAACAAATAATTTATATGCTGAGTGAGTAATAGCGAAGCAGTAACTTCGAGCTGAGCTGAGTTTATCGTTTAAGTTATACGAATAAAGTAAAAATAAACGCAAATTTGCTTTTAGCGTTTCGACGCCGAAATGCAGTCTTCGCTGAAAGCTCCCCTTTTATTCATAATGAGATAAATTATGTCAAGTGACTCCCAGATTTTACCGCTATTTCCATTGCTTTTATGAGAAGATTGCTCATGTAGTTTTCGTATCCCTTAAGATTTCTTCAAAGCTTGATGTAGTCGCTGCTAGCAGTAGAAATGAATATTTTAGCACGTTTCAGTTTAATCGTAGTCATTGTAGAAGTCCTATTTTAAAGTTGAATTGGTAATTTCTTGAAAACTGCGAAAATACCATTTCTTTAAATATCTCTTAGGTTTATTACACATACATCCTCAAGATAAGAGATTAAAAAAAATGATTGAATAATTTATTTTAAAACTTTTGCTTTTGTTGAGTGTAGTTTCATTCATAAGGTGACATCTGGTACGCGGAGAAAAGGGGTTTCTTGTAATCCAGAAAAAAAGCTTCCTCAATTTTGTGCTTTTAAACATAGTTTTCTGATTTAGTTTTTGTGCAAAAGTTAAACTTTCTGTAGTGAAAATGATTTTCCGATTCATGTGCACAGCTCTACGATCAATCAAAGCAATCTGCCTGGCAGAGTGCAAGAAGAATTTTTCATTTTCAAGAGGGGAACTGCTGGTTTGTGGAATATGCCGTTTTTGATCTCGTTCGAGTTCGTTTAGAATACTTGATTTCTTCCGGATTCTGTGTGCCCAGGTTATAAATTTAGTAGCTTCCAACAAACAGTGAAGCAAGCAAAACGTGTACTAAATAAACGTGGCAGAACGAGCTTCCCTAAAAATCGATTGGATTCGTTCTTTACAGCCGTGCGCAGAAGCTTCCGATTACACTGTGCAACAAATTTGAACTTTTTTTTGTCCTTTAGATGAAACTATGTGATTCTATATAAACAAAAGGTGCTTGATTCAAATATCCAAACCAAAATGGTCCATCACGTAGCGTTTTTGCTGGAGGCCCACTTCTCATATTTATACAATTTGGTTATAAAAGAATGTAACTCAGGCGTACTTATTAAAAACACAATTGCTAAAATGATTTTTTTGGCCAATTCTTCTTGTGGGCATCTATTGGTCTGCCCTGATAACAGTTTAGCAATATTCAATTCATATACTTTCATTCTATAGAGCGCTGAAATGCTTTTCAAACAGAGATGTCCTGATGAAACCTTTCCCCATGCTCACCATTAATTGCACCAAGGTTTTGAGAAATAAAGTCCACATGGGAGCCCAAAATGTGTAGTTTTAATGAAATATAGCAGCCAAATAATACAAAAGCATTTATCATGTCACCAGCAAGATTTTTGTAGTTTTCAGCTTTCTCCATTTCCAAGGAAACGTGAGCGCACTGAATTTAAAGGCCAGCCAGGCTGATTTTTTGGCTTCTGACTGTTTCTTTTCATACTCTTCAACATGAAAGGACTTCTTTAAGTTGTTTGCCAATAAAAATCCTTTCTTTTACTTTTGCCTCACTTAAATTTTTGAATTTGTTCCTGAAATGCAAGGAAGCCACTCCTTCTCTGTCCAGAGCTTTTACAAATATTTCGATAAACCAAGTTTAATGTGCAATTGTGGAAGAAAGGCACATTGTAGATCATCATAGGCTCACTTGATATCCTTTTGCCACTTGTACTTTTGTAATTTTGAAATTTCCTTTATGTTTGCAGAATATGCTACAGGAATGAATAGGGGAAAAAAATACTTAGATGGAGGAGCACTGATAAACAAGCGCCACTCTGCTGAATTGTGCTCATGTGCTAATGCTTGAAATAGTACATTCACATCACAGCAGTATACCATTTTTTCTTGCTCCGAAAAATAGTCTACAAAATGCCTTTGTCTTCTTGTAAAAGACTCAAAACTTCGTGAAGTAGATAAAGCTTTTGTTGCCAAAAATATCGCTAAAGTAACCCAACTTCATTAAAAAGGTCTCTAGAATGGCAACGATCTTACTATCAATGAGAAAGATGTAATTTATAATAAATTAAGTCGATAAATTACAAAAATATGCACATTTATCCAGAAAATACGTAAAAAGCTAAAATGTAGAATTTTGGGAAAATGGTACGTGATAGGCAAAATATAATTGCAGATTCGTAATTTTTAGCCAAAAATACATAAGAAACAGACATTTTCATCCAAAGGACATTTTTTGTGTTGCACAGTGTTATCTAAAGTAAGTGGTCAAACTGTAATAGCGTGAATTTTCGATGATGGTGGCACATTTGGTGGCACAAAGTGCACATAAAATATTTGAGTTCGTAACACAATTTCTTAATTGTAAATGCGTAAAAACATCGGTCAAGGGCTTCACAAACAAACAAACAATAATAATAATAATAATAATAATAATAATAATAATAATAATAATAATAATAATAATTAAAAAAAAAAAAAAAAACCAACGTTAGGAATTTGAATCAAATACAAAATGTTCAATCGAAATTAATTACTGATCCTGATTATTTCACTCATTAGATATTTTTAGACAATTGTTTTATTGACATTCATGCGACTGTATCTAAAGATAGATACAATATGAACTCCACCCTGTCCTGGTTTACATCCGATGCAGTTCACCCTATCAATTCCGCTCTGATTCCCGGGATATGTGAAACATTTCACATACCACTGAGAGCTGCTAAATTTTCGACTCAATAGTAAAATCATGCGAGTAATGCGGATTGCAAATGCATGTGTGACGATCACCATAAAACATCCTGATCGTGAATGTGGATGATCATAAGTCTAGATGAAGTTAACTCATGGGGGAAAAAGTGCGAATGCATGAAATATTGCAGTATACCTTTGCAATTTTTATTCATTCGTTATGTCAAAACCGATGTTTCAACCTTTTTGCTTTGTTAGGATTTCTTTCTGAAAATAGTTAGGAAACAGAAAATCTGTTTATTTTACATCGGTATGGTTTCATGTTTAGAGTTTGTTCTACGTTAAAATTTTTGTCTTGTAAAAACACTATAATTTTGTAACAATAAAAGAATTCTCATTCTAATATTTTTAATATTTTAAATTTTAAACTTCAAAAATACGTGTCGTAGATCCATATGTTGTGAAACGTCTAAGCTTTGGTTTGTATATTAAGTACTAAATAATTTTAACGTTCATGTTACATTAAAAATGTCATTCAGTTTTTAAGTGAGCAGACAAATAAATAAATAATAAATATTATCATTGATTTGGAGCACCCACTTTTTCAACTTGAGCCTCTCCAGCTACGTTTTGACTTTTAAATATTTTTTCTGTCTTCACTTCAGCTCCGCCCTGTGCTAGGAACAGTTTTAGCAGAAATTATATTATTTATCACTTTTTGTTCAGTTTTACTTCTTATGTCGTGAATACTTGCAGCTTATTTGTTCATGAGTGTATGTGTAACGTTGTATATGCATTGTGTTAAAAATTAGGCACCCAAGACAGGAAAGAAAAGAAAAAAAATGAAACCATCATTCATTTATTAAAAAGTTTATGTGTGTAATTCAAAAGAAAACAAGAAGTTTCGTCTAGAACAATACGAGCCTACTTTCCCGTATACGCCAACTTTAAATTTATAATCTAGCTATCTCTCTCTCTCTCTTTTCCTCGTTTAACTTTAGTTCTTAATAACTTCAAATATACCTTTTCCAACGGTTAATACATATTCATGAACTCCCCCATTCAGTCATTCACTTATTCATTCATTCATGTACTCATTTATGTATTTTTCCCTTTCAAAAATATGTGTTTCACTGTGTTCAAACAAATTTAGTGGAGTTGGACTGAAAGATGGCATTTTTACCATCACTTTTTTTTGTGTCTACTGTAACTAAAAATATAATGCTTGGAGTGGAACTAAATTTGATGCAGATGGATCGTAATGAAAAGTATTGCTGATTGCTTTTTGCAATAATCACAGTAAGAGGAATGGATCAATTGAACGTTTTTCTTGTCACACGTAACTCCTCTCAAGAAATAATGGAAGGATTCAAACAAAATTCTTTGTCACCATTTTATTTCAATATTTGTAAATTATTTGAATTTGTTCAAATTCTTCATGTCATTTGAATATTTATTGTCTTATTTGAATATATTTCGTACATTTCTCTATTTTAATCATATTTGATGGAATTTATTGAAGTTGGATGTGACGAAAATCCTCGCATTACTAGGCAATTTCTATGTAATTTAAGCTCTTAAGCTTGCACAAAATAATTAAAAATCATATTTAGTATATAAAAGAGTCATTTTGTCTATGTGGTAAAGTTCTTTTATTTAAAATTATAAATTATGTGGCGACCCCGTGAGAAGTGTCGCGACCCCAGCTGGGGCTGCAACCTACAGGTAAGGAACACCTGCTATAAAGGAATTGATGATTTTAGCTGTCTGCGATACATTAAAAACACTGAGAATTAAGAGATTTAGCTATTTAGCTGTCAATGATACATTAAAAGCACGTTGGGGAACCCCCGCGATAAAAAAAAATAAGACTCAAGCTGTCAGTGATACACTAAAAATACTGAGCGATATGACACATTAAAAACAAGTTGGGAACCGCTAATAAAAGACTTAAGACGTTTAGCTGTCAAATAAAGCCCCTGAAATAAAATTAATTCTTTTATTTGTATTTTTATATTCTTTTATTTGTATTATTTGTTTGACTTTTAGCTGTAAATGAGACATTAAAAGCACTGAGGAATATGAAACATTCAAAACACGTTGGGAACTCATGCAAGATAAGAATTAAGACTTCTAACTGTCAGTGATACATTAAAAACACTAACCTCAACTAAAATTCTTCAATGTATCCATTTAATCATTTATAGTTTTTTTTAACGTTTTAGTTGGTATAGCACAAAACATGAATACAACTACGAAAATAAATGCTAAGCGTAACAAGATAGAAAATAGCGATTCAGTTAGTAACTTTAGGCGACTATATGATAATGAGTCATTAAGCACATATTTCGTTACAAATACGATATTAGGAAATAAAGGCAAAGCAATTTCATACCAAAAAGAAGTTTCAACCTTAAGCAAATGCATTGTGAATAATATATGAATTATTTTGTGACGCATTAAAAATCGCATTATAATAAAACAATTCCAATTTTTTATTTATACTCTTTTAAAGAGAGTACTCAATCCCTGAAGGTTATCAAACCCAAAAAATATTAAAAATTTGTTAATACGAGCACTTTCTCTGTGACATCAACATTTTTGGTCTCTCTTTTTTTTTTCGTGTTTCATTTAATTTTTCATGTTGTCTTGAAACGAAAGAAGTTTCATTGGCAGAAAAAACGTCCTCAGGGTTTTTGTGTTATTGAGCATTTCGTGATAAATCCAATTTTCTGAGGACCTTGAAATATTTCTTTCTTTCATGATTTTACAAAGTTTAAAACAAGTTTAGACGCTGCCTTGTCTTCCTAAACTCTTTCTGACTTTAAATTAAAATCTGTGTGCATCCCTGGAATTTCAGAAGCAAAAGTCGAGTTTCAAAATGGACGCTTTCTTTCTCCTTGTCCCTTTATCCTTTTCTGAAGTACGGCTGAGTAGAGATTTAATCCTACGAGCAATGCGAATGAAGCTTGCCACTCATTTCTTGTGACTATCAATGTTGATAATTGTAAAAATCTTTCTGTACTGGAAATCCCTAATTCGAAGAAGTTCAAGTAAACTTGCAGAGCAACTTTATCTTTCCACCTGTCGCTTTCAAACCTTCTGTGCACGCCTTGCTGGCGGAAAAAAACAACATCTGTAAGATATGCTAAAAGCCAGGGGGGAGTAAATGCTCCCTTCGGATTCCGAAATGGGACGGGTCTAATAATACGAAATTCGCCGTTGTTTGCATCTTACATAATCTGCCTCTTTAAAATTCTGAACTGTGTGTGCGATTTTATTTCTCACGGAGGACTATTTGTAAAAGATAAAAATGCAGAGAGCAGCAATTCCATCTTCAGGATCGGGAATTACGTACAGCCGTAACGTATCAGCCAGGGCCGTCGGTTAAGCCAAACCCTTTTTCGCCTGTTTGCTAGTGGGCGCATGATCAATTTCCTACTCCAACCCTCACCTCTATTAATCAATTGATTTACTAGCGAGCTCCTTACATCAACTTCCACATCCACCTTCGCCTCGTCGTTCAGGAACCCTTTTGATTAATGCCCGTTTGATGAAACCTTTAAGATGGCTGCACAGGCGCAAGCATGCTTTGAGCATGTGTAGCTACATTAATGAGCGAACCAGGCCGACATGCGACCCATCGGATGAATTGCTTAAACAGCATCTCTGTGCTCCCTCCATGAAATTCGCGTCCGTGCCCGGGGCTCGAACTCATGGTCAGCGACGTGAGAGCCGAAGGCTCTACCGACCACGCCACGGAATCGGGACAGTAATAAACAATGTAAATCACAAATAAACCTATCAAAGGAAAGAGCAAAAGTCACGGGAAACCAAATCTGCAATATGGAAACATTAATCAAATTCCTCATTGTTAGCTTTTAAGTGTTGATGAACAAATTTCTCGCAAGACTACACGATATATTGCGAAGCTGCCATTTGAATAAGATTCAGTACATTTGTCCCACTGCCGGCAGGGTGGCGCAGGGGTGAAGGGGTGGACTCCACAATCGATTGCACCTTGGCACTTTTGGCGATTTTTATTCATACAGGGTTACAAACCTAGAGAAGGAGAGCTAATCACGGAAAAACAAGTTGGGTGCATTTACCGCCCACTTGGCGGGGGGCCCCTTTTCTGGAGTATTACCGGGTGAAGCGCTGCTCACGCACGTCCAATTTGAGAGGCTGAAACCTGGCTCAAGCGATACCTCCGAGACTAGGAACAAGCCTACCAACGGGTTGCCATGAGCGCCGATGACGTAGGGAAGGTAGGCCCATGGAAAACGGTGGGGAAACGATGCAAGGTAACCAGTTTTCGGAAAAATCCAAACCGAATTCAAGGAGCCAACCATGGCGATATTTGGAAGCTTAGGCATGCGCAATGCCGATACCTTCGGCACTGCGCATACTTTCCTCAGCTCTTTGGCGTGAGATTTCTCAGATGAGAACTACAATTTGTTTACAAACACGTGCATGAACGTGTTTATGATCAATTTTACATTTTTATGATCAATTTTACATAGCTGAACTAGCTATGTAAAATTGATCATAAAAATGAATGCTACCACTAATGTATAGTGATTGAAAATGGTTTATAAATGTGTTGTGCCCAACTGCCGCGGCAATTACACTGCAAAAGGGCCAAAAGTTTCCACATTTGGATTTCCAAAGAGTGAACAGCTTCGAAAGAAATGGATTGCTGCTATTCCCAGAGACTTTGAAATCACAAAAAATTCCAGAGTAAGTACTTTTTCGTACATTATTATAATTCTTTGAAATTTATTATTTTTTTTCTCTGTTCTTAATCAGGAAAAGAGTCCTATAATTTGTTTTCTGAAATTATAGTTCAGTTATATTAAAAGTTTTCGTTATGGCTCAAAATAGAGTTTATTTAATTAGTGATCATAATAGGTCAATACGCGAACATTGTTTCTACTCTTCGTCTTTTCTTCCAGTGCGTATTGTGTATTTAATACTTGACATCATTAATAATGAACTTCACATGCACTATATTTTATCTAAATTAAATGATTTTAGTGCATAAAATTCGGTTAATGCCAGTTGTAAAATTACAAATGAATCACATTAAGTAATAATAATATAATAAATTAAAGCTGAACACTAAATTAATGCAAATATTTCTCGTATTCATTATGTTTAAAATGTATGCAAAACTATTCTCATAATAATTAATGCATAATTAATTTTATTTTACTCTGTTAATCAATCTGGAGGACAGTTGTGTATTATAATGCAACTAAACCAGTAAGATTACTGCCACTGCTGTTAAACTATTGCTATTATTCCAAAATGTATATTTATTACATGAAAATAGAGCAACTTAATAAGCAAGTATTATATTGAACATGTTTACTATATTTTACCTTAGTGTGTATTGAATATTAGATATGATTAAAGTAATATAGTTCATGTTTATATTATCTAGATTAATTGTATCTATGCTTAAAATTTAGTTTATTACCATTTAGAAAAAAAATGTTAATCAAATTAAGGAAAAATTTATTGAAGACAAGATTATGAATTAATTACCAAAAACTTATGTTCATTGCATTTAAATGTATGCAAACTTTAAAAGTTTAATAAATTAAAAAATACAACCCCAATGAAAAATAATTGCTTTCTTTCAGGTTTGTGAGGTTCATTTCAGTGATAACGACATCAGAAGAGCTGTAGAATTTGATTGTGAAAAAACGGGAAGGAAAATAGTTGTGCCATTGGAACAGCCAAGACTGTGCAAGGATGCTGTACCATCTATTTTTCCTGGATGCCCCGAGTATATGTCAACTTCAAAACCAGTAAGAGAAGAACCCGAGGCCAAGAGAAAAAGAATTGAACTGTCACAATTAGAAAATGTTTTAGCGGACAGTTTACAAACATATGAAGAAGATAAGTTAAAGTGTAAAGTGGACTCATTACATGAACTGAAAGAAAAAATCACTTTGATTGATTTAAAAGATGGATTCAATCCTGTGAGTATCGACAATAATTTTTCATTTGTTAAAGTAATAATAACCGATGACATTCCAAAATATATAAATGTAATTATTGATATAAATCTATCTGTAAATGTTTTCATTGATCAAATGAAATTGAAAAAACTAAATGAAATGGAATTTCCCATTGTTGTTAATAACGTACAACAAATTTCGAATATTTTATGTTCTTTGAATCAGAATGTAACGACTAATCAATCAAAAAGCAATGAAATTCAAAACTTAATTAACTCTGTCACTCTCTATTTGTCTAAATTAGAAAATTTATGCACTGAAAATGAGAAATTATGCATTAACTTCATTAAAGAACAAGTATCTTTACTGTTTAATTCTAAGAATCAAAACAGATACAAAGCAGATTTTTTAATATTTTCTTCATTATTGTTGTCAATATCTCCCCATGCTTATAACTTTTTGAGAAATAGTGGTTTAGTTACTTTACCTCATCATTCAACAGTGAAAAAATTATTTGCTGCTTATAATATAAACCCTAAAAATGAAAATAATGATCACAATTTTTTATCTTATATTAGGCAAAAATTTGATTGCTTATCTGATAAAGATAAAGCAGTCACTATTATGATGGATGAAGTTCATCTAAAACCATTTTTTGATTTTAAGGGGGGGGGGGATATTTTGGGGGCATCATATAATTGCTCTGAAGCTGCTAATTCAGCTTATGTTTTTATGATACAGAGTGTTCAATCGAATTATAAAGATGTGGTGGCAATAATGCCAGTAAAAACTGTTAATGCTGACATGCTGCATGAATTTCTCAGCAAAGTGCTAATTGGTCTCGAATCGATAGGTTTTCATACATTTTGTGTCATAAGTGACAATAATTCCATAAACCGAAGAGCAATGTCTAAGTTCTCAACACCTAATAAGGTTCAAGTTATTTATTCACACCCATGTGATAGTAAAAGAAAATTATTTTTTATGATTGATAGTGTCCATATTATTAAATGTGTTAGGAACAATTGGCTCAACCAAAAAAATGTTAATTCGTGCATGTTTTATCCTGAGTTTCCTTTGGAAAATATTGATACAAATCAGAATGAACGGCTAAAGACAGCCTCATTTCAATCTATACGCAAACTATACGAGTTAGAAAGAAATAATTTACTCAAATATGCAAATTCATTAAACACCAAATCTCTATTTCCTTCTAACATAGAAAGACAAAACGTTAAACTTGCTTTAAACATATTTAATATTCAATTAGTTGGGGCAATAGATTCACTTAATGAAAAATGCAATATCATAGATTTAAAATCAACATCTGAATATATCAAAATTTTTGTCAATTGGTGGGATATTATGAATGTGCGATCAGTGATGAAAGGATTTCACAAGAGGAATATGTATCAACATTCCCTTAAATTAAATAGCCCTTTGTTTCAACACTTAAGTAAATTTCTTAAATGGTTGACAGTGTGGAAGGAAACTGCTTCAGATACCGGAAGGTTAACGCAGGAAACTTTTCTTGCTTTATCCTTAACAACACAGGGCATTCAAGAGGTTTGTCGGTATTGCACCGAAGAATTAGGCATGGCATTCATACTACCTGGTAAATTTCAGACTGACAGCTTGGAAGCCAGGTTTGGTAAGTATCGACAATTAGCTGGTGGCCAGTATGATATTTCAGTTACGCAACTGTTTGAAACTGAAATGAAGCTCAGGCTTCAATCAACGTTGCCAATGATTTTGAAGTCAAACTTGTTTGGCAATCTTTCTGTCGATTTAAAGAATTCTACGGAAGATGATAGGGAGTTTTTTCATAAGTCTGTAGCAACTAATAAGTTTGCAATTAAAGTAACAGAAACAGACCTAAAACAATCAGAGGAAATAACACCAGTAATTGTTTATATTGCTGGTTATGCAGTGCATTCGACATTAAAATTTTTAAAAGATTGTCCTTCATGTAGATCGTTATTGTCTCGAAATGAGGACATTCATTTCCATGAGAGCAAAATTTTAATCCATCATCAAGATCGAGGAGGTTTAAAGTATCCTACAGATGATGTAATTACTGTTGCTTTTTACTGCTACATAACAATTTCAAAATTATTGTCAGATTTTGAAGAAAACTTTTTACAAGTTCAGAATCAAAGAGCTGTTGCATTATGTGTGATTAAAAATATTTTACAAACTGAGGAAAAGCACTTAAATTTTGATTACTGTGATAATAAACATTCTGCAGTAGTTATTTTGCACTGCATGGTAAAAAAGTTCATTAATATTTTATTAAATGACTACTGCAAGTTAAAAAATGACAGCATATCTTATACCTCTCATTCAAAAGCGAAGGAGAGAAAATTAAAAACTTTAATGAAATCAAAAAATCAAAATTTATGCTAAAATTTAGAATATAATTAAATATAATATATTATACTTTAATTTAAATACATTATAATTATCTGAGTGTAATTTATCTAAGGCAATGGAGATAAGTTTAAAATGTTAAGTCGATCCTCTACATTCTGTTCCTGTGCATTGAAAAGTTTTGATCTTTATTTGTCTATTTAATTTTCTTCTTCAAAAATTCGTATAAGGAATTAACCAAATTCTTATGTAACGTTTTAGAGAATCATACTAATTTCCGCTATACTTCTGATGGTAAGCGGAAATCCAATCCGTTCTTATCGTGAAACTTTAATAATTCAATAAAGTTTGGTTTTGTTTTGAATTGAGCAGGTGTTCAACATCATCCCCATCTCTCACAATGTGAACTTGAATTGTGTATACCTTTTATAATTTAATTATGTTAAAATAACTAGAACATTCATAACTGGTCTTAGTATTGCAAAAAAACGTGAAGATGCTATTAAAATTGTTTCTGAATTAATAAAAATTTAAAGATCATGATGGTAATATTTAAAATGCATCTCATTGAAGGTCTTGTAATAAAAACTGTGATTGTGTTTCATATTCATGTCTTATTTTTTGCATTAAATTTTGTTATTGAGTAAACTATTTATTTGCTGTCTAAATTAATTTCTATCAATTTGAATTTATCACTTCCAACACTCATAAGCTTATTTTACTTGCTTGTATTGTGTATACCTTTTATAATTTCATTCTGTTAAAATAACTAGAACATTCATACCTGGTCTTAGTATTGAAAAAAGATGTGAAGATGCTATTAAAATAATACATATCAATATTTGTAGTAATATTTTATAATTTAACATGACCACAATACTAAAAATGAAGCCTTGAAAAAAGGCTTTTAATATCTGGTGTACTAGATAATATAAAGGGAAATTAATAATTATGTTTTCTGAATTAATAAAATTGAAAGATCATGATGGCAATATTTAAAATGCATCTCATGAAAAGTTTTATTATAAAAACTGATTGTTTCATATTCATGTTTCATTTTTTGTATTGAATTTGTTATTCAATAAACTATTTATTTGCTGTCTAAATTCGTTTCTATCAAATTGAATTTATCACTTCCAACACTCATAAGTTTATTTTAGTTGCTTGTATTGTGTATACCCTAACATCAATAATTTTATGCACAAATAACGAACGTAATAAGTTTTAATGTAGGCAGAAACTTACAAGAATTTTTATGAATATTAGCCATTTATATTGTTTTTTTTTATTGCTTACTCACAAATGCAATATTGAAAACAGGCCGTACATAAAATGTGAAGGATTTATACTTTTAGTCTCGGATGTATTTAAGTACGTCATAATAATTATGAATTAATGACATTTAACTAATTTTAAGTTAAAGTGCACTTTTTCTCTGCAGAGTTAAATATTTACTTTCACTGAATGAAATATTTTAATTTATTGTTAGTATATTACAAGAGAGGAAAAACAAGATATTGAAAGAAAAATCGGCGATTTTTATATTGCAATGGTAAAAGTTAAAATGAAAAGTTTCAGACGAGCGAACTGAAGGACAGAACTCGGAAAGCGATCGGCCTAACTGCATGAGTCATGCTTTCCCCGTGCTGCGGCTTGTTCCCAGTCTCGGAGGTATCGGCTCAAGTCGGTGTATTTTCAAGATGCGTAAAAACGTTAACATGTCAGTGTCTGTATCGTATGATTATGTGGCATGTTACAGATCCCTTGAGATGATTTCTCTAGTTTTTGATTTAGTCAACCCAGTGAACTGACAACTTTTATCAATGTTTACGGAAAACTCAATTTCGGTACACTCATTGTATCTATTTCTTTTATTTACTCATTCATTCGTTTATTCATTAAATTATTTACTCATTCATTAGTTAATTTCTTCATACATTGACTCAGAATTTCATGTAAAATCATTTATTCAGAAGTACCGTTAAAATCTAAATCAAAAAGTTTTAATATAAAGTCTCGTTTACTGTAAAAAAATATTTGCACGCAATTAAAGCACAAATGATCATTAAAATGCAGACATATGTTTCGGGATTGCTTGGGATCCCTTTTTCAGTGTAATAGTGGATCTTCTAGAGGCAAAAACATCCTTCAGTCTCGTTTAATTACGGATGAATTATTTTGTACATGCTCTGCGTCATATGTTCATTCCGATGAAGTTTCATCTGATCTTTTTACCTTTTTTTTTTCTTTCTTTCACTAACTCGTTCATGCATTCACTTTTTAATTCAGTCATTTGTTTATTCATTCATTCATTTATTCTTTCATTCATTCATTCACGTATTCAATTTTTTATTCATTCTCTCGTTTATTCATTCATTCATTCATACAAAATTGTCCTTAAAAAATCCAGATTAAAAAGTTTCATTAGAACGCAGGGCCGTTTAGATCTGGATGAACATTTTGCTTGTACACATTCTGCGTCATAAGCTTTTTCAATAAAGTTTGTTCCAAGCAAATGCATCTTTTAAATCGGGACTTCTGTAGAATCCAAATTATTTCCCCGTAGGTGCTAAATGTTAAGTTTTTTTTTTTTTTAAACTGCTCAAGATTGCACAGAAAATTGCTCAAATCAAAAAATTAAATATTCGAATGAGGTGTCCTCGCCAAGATCTTCCAAACGTATTTTTTTCCCCTTCAAATTCGGCAATACGCTCAAAATATATTAGAGGGAGGCAGACAGACGGACATTTTTCCCATGTTAAACGATTACTTTCACTTTTTTTTGTATTTTTCAATCTTTTTAAAATTATTTTATTTATTTTCAATTTAGATTTTTTTGTCTTTAATGATATTTTTAAGCTACATTAAAACTTTTTTCATACCATTTTTTGGAAAACTTTTACGGGAAAATAGGTTAAAAATGAAATCATCATGAAGTAATAGTTAAAAAGAAAAAACACTTCTTGTTTCTTTAAACTTTCTTATGCTTTTTTTATTTATTTTTTTTGTAAAAAATATTACTGTTTTTTCCTTTGTTATTTTTATAATTTTTAAAATGTCCCAAGTAACTTTAAATTAATATATTTTTGGCAGTGTTTTATGTAAATTTTTAATTGGTGTAACATTGTTTTAGGGGCATTTTTAAACTAGTCGGAAAAATTAAAGAAAATCAGATAAATATCAGAGAATAGTTCTGAGTTAAATATTATTTTACACTTAAGATAAATAATGCTTAAAGATAAGAAAACAACTCACCAAGAGTTTTTCCGATCCTCATCCGGGCAAAAACATCCTTTCTGATACACTTCAGGAAAAACAAAAACTAGTACAACTCTTTTTCAGTAAAAAAAGGCAGAAAAACAATACTCTCTGCAACAGATTTTCACATTATTTGAAATTAGATCTTAACCACCGTTTTGTTCTTTCTTGTTTTTGTAAATTACTTATGATTTAAATGTTTCAACTATTTTCCCTATATTTCTGCACCTATGTATATAAATTATTAAATGTTGAGGAAATGTTTCTGTACACAATATGCTGTAAAAAGTGTGCCAGAAAATGAACGTCTTTTCGTTAGTATTTGTTTCAATTAAAGCTGTTTCATTATATGTTTGTTTTACATTCAATACACTAATATAAAGCTAAAACCAGATTTACAGTAAAGTTCTACAATTGAGCAATTTCTCATTCTCCTTTATTTATTTATTTATTTATTTTTTTTTGCATTTATTTTTCAACTCTTTCCTTTAAAAACCCTGTTTTTTGCATACTATAAGCTAAAATGTAGTTCAGATATCTAAACTACTGTTAAATCAATTGGGGAAAGGGTAGGAATTTGAAAAAAAATGAAAAAACATTTGGAAATTTCAAAATGTTGTTTCCTATTGTAAATGAAATATTTTTTAAATTTAATTTTTGTAGAATTCTGTAAAAAAGTGCAACAAAGCAAAAAAAAAAAAAAAGTCTTTCGGCATTCAGTTGGTTTGCTTACTTTTCATACAACACTACGTCTTTTCTTAACCTTGTCATCTACCATTAGCTCACGATTTGAAGAATGCAAATGCTAGTTGAAAAACATTCACTTCGAAGTCGATTATTATTGCAGTTGGACTGGTCTGCGTATTGAGTTTACCGTTTGACAAATGATCGAAGTATTTGACCTTTTTAGGTCGAAGTAAAATGAAATAAAGTTCAACATATGAAAAACCACAGATGGCAAAAATAACAAAGAGTGAAACTTTTTATAACAGTATTTCATATATACTATCTGATCTCCCGCATAACATCTGAGTTTTCAGTGAAATTCATCGACAAGAAAGGGGGAAGTGCCTGAACCCCTACCTCTTCCCCACCGTCACTAAAAATATAGCCTAGAATTGCGTGTTTTAGACTTCAATTTCTAAAATTTTAAAGGGGAGGGCCCCCAAACTCCCCAATTTTTGTGCACAAATATCAGTTACTAGATTTATACCGATATTACGAATACTATAACACAATTCTCTAGATAAAAATGCCGGGTGGAAAAATTTGTCGAGATATTCAGCCTAATGTCTGAAAAATATGACATATTAATTTTGAAATGACCTTTGGATGTGTGCGTATCTATATAGATATGCATATATATAAATCTGGATTCTCCCGATCGAAAAAAAAAATGAGATGGTCGCTAAACTCCTACCTCCACCCGCTCCCGTTTTTTGACTTCGGGACTGTTCTGTTGTTGACACGGTTGAAGAGGCGGCATTCTCAGATTTCGACCCGGGCGCCACTAAGTCCAGAGTCGTAGCTAAGATTTTCAGTGCCCGGGCACAACTGAAGATGTTGCGCCCCCCTGTGCCCCTAGGGGCGCCCCTAAAGGTAATTAAAAAAATGTTTATGATTCCTAAATGATAAATAGCTCTAAAAAGTAGCCCTTTTAACTTTCATTTTTATTAGCGACCATTCACTTCTGAAGGAAATATGGGACACGTTTTCTTCGCTAAATTTTTTGTCTGCTTTCCCACGCACTCCTGTGCCACGTTTGTCATTCCCGATATGATTTGCGATGCTCCCACTTTTTTGTCGAACATATTCACGCCTCTTCAGTTCAAATAATTTACTTTTCGCATTTAAAAATAAATTAGCATTAATTTGGTTCCCCTTGACGCTGCGCCCGGGGACAGCTGTCCCTCTTTGCCCCCACCTAGTTACGCCTCTGACTAAGTCTAGTTACGCCACTGAGTTTAGAACTATAAAAGACAAATGGGGCATTAGAGTGTCAAACGAGAGTGTATTTTTTATATATTTTTAGAATAATACATTTAAATTAATTTTCACAAAAAAAAAAAAAAAGGAAGAAAAGAAACCCTCGATGATTCCTATTTAATGAAATGGAACAAAAAAGGGAAAAAAATGTTTGGCCGAGGTAGCCCAATCGGTTGTGTACTGAGCTCATAGTTACAAGTTAGATACTAATGGTGACTGGTGCACGTTAAATCCGTAGTGACAATGAAATTCGTAAGCTCCCATATCAAATAAATACCTCTGAGAAAACTGGATCAGGGATTGTTTGGCCTCTGTTTTCGATAAAAAAATCGAAATGATGGTTGATGTTGCTTCCATCTACTCTCTATGTTGTCTGAGCAAAGTCGGACTTCTATCCTTGCGGTTCGGTTAAATGAATTTTTTCCTCATTTAAAAAAAAAAAAATCATTTCTTGTTATTACGGTGCAAATCGACGAATTAATAGGTAAACATGCTACACTTATAATTGAGAATTTAACAAGTTTAACATAGATAATTTTTTATTGATCATCCTTTGAAATAAATTTTGCATTTATTTTCTTTGTGATTGTTTTTCTCATTAAATTATTTTTCTTACAACAATTTTCTCATTTGCTGTAAAATATGAGAGCTCGCAAAATTACTTCGACATTTGAGAAAGCTAAGTTTTTCACGCAAAATGTTTGTTCCTCGAAGCGACTAATTTTTATTATCCAAGTTCTGATTCGCCGTTAAGGTTAAAAAGATTTTATGGTGTTAAATTTTATTGTAGAGTAACATTTACGGTTGAATGAAAATACAACATTCTACATCAGTGATTTTAGAGAAACATGTTGATATTTAAATCAATCTTAGAAATTTCTCTAAAAATTAAATATTTTAAAGCTTTAACTAAAAAAAGCAATACACCAACCCCTGGAAAAACAATTAAAAAAATAAAAATAAAAATAAATGGAAACATGAAAAACTTAATTTCTCATAAAAGTATAACTAAGTTTTAAAGTAAATAAATACATACATAAATAAATTAGAATTAAATGATGATACAATTGAAAGTGGGTTTTTAAATGGGAAGAAACGCGTACAATTCAATTTGTTTGTCTTCATTTAGTTTCTTTTAGGAGAAATATCGGAGTCGGGTAGATAATTCTTTGTTTGAATGGATTCCTTAATCCCCTTTTGTTTCATAGTTTAAATATTTTTTTCAATGTTCAAACAAGGATCTACGAGAAAATCCAATCATTTATATTTTGTGATCGTACAACACCAGATTTTGCTCGGACACACTTCAGTAGAAAGAAATAGCACTACAAATTTTGTAGATCATTTTTTTTTAAAATTTATTCATAAGCAAGATTTTTTCATTTTTTCCCCGAAAAATTTATCATCGGCGTCTACTGACTTAACAGGTATAATGACAAAAAAAAAAAAAAAAAAAAAAAAAAAAAAAAAAAAAAAAACTGAACAGTAAATAAATAATAAAGTACAGTCTATGACCTTTGATAGAACTAAGGCCACTATATACACGAGCCGACGTATTTTGCATTTAGGATCAGTTTTCTCATTGCTGAAAAAAAGGGGTTACCAGAGTGAAATTTCTGGCATTCGGCAAATCCCCATGGCTGAATTGGGTAAAGTTTAAATCAGAGAGAATAAAACATCGGCTAAAAAGTGAGACATGCCAGAAAAGACAACCACGCAGAACACGCGTTCTGATCCAAAATGGCGGATGCGTCGGCCTGGCTGCAGCACAAATAAAAATACTTTATATGAATGACGTAAGTATTCCTATACAAACATATAGCGAAATGAAACATTTTATATGACAGAATTGAGAAATATTTTTTTCCCACTGGTCTAGGATGCTAGTTTTCCTCTAAACCATTTTTGACACTTGACTTTGTTTTTTTACTTGTTACTAATCACTTTCGTTGGTTTTCTAAAATTATGATACTTATTGGAAATTTCTGTAAGAGTAGGTAAGGGTACACTGGGGGAGGGGGGCAGGGTGAGCAGCTATACAGACTCTCGTCTGTATAGCAGGATTTCGCTATACAGACGAGATTCTCGTACGCTTCGGATTAAAACTCAATCAGCTTCTAATTTCCTCGCGTGACAAACTTAATATCTGATTGCAGAATCGAATGTGTTTTTGTCACGTGACTAATGAAAAGCGAGAGCGAAGCTAATCCGATACGGACGAGAAACAGACCTAACGTTTTGCTACTTGATTGATCTCAGAATACGTTATTTCTTCATTAGTTTTGAAATGTCACTCACAGTTACAAGTGCACTCGGATCTAGCTGAAAACTTTAATTTCCAGGTTTAAATTCTAAGGTTAATATCTAAGAAAATAAATGTATTACGTAGCGTGTCTAATTACAATTGCTGATGGTGGAACGAGTGTGGCAATTCTAGGGCAGTTATGAATTACTTTGAAATAAATAGTTAGAATTATACTTAAGTACCGTAAAATGAAAGAATAAATAAATAAATAAATAAAAGCCGCTGAAAAAAATGACGTTAAAACTGAAGTCGCTCTTAAACTGTTACGTTAAACAAGAATTGTTTTAACGTCATTCTCAAAGGGGATATGCTGTAACATTAATTATTGACGATATAACCGACGTCATGTTAAATGGGTTTCGTTATAAAAGAGTTTGACTGCATGCATAAAACATATTTTGCATAAAAAATTGCAAAAACAAAAAACAAAATAATGATTCCGAATACATTTTTTTTGTTTCACCATACCGAAGACAAATTACGTGAACTAGCAGTACTCGCAGTTAAAAAGAAAGAAAGAAAAAAGAAACTAATTAGAATTTTAAAAAATATTTTCTTAGCGGATACCTACTTCACATGAGGAACTTACTTCCCATTCGCCTACTTGTCAAAGATTTTTAGCACTCATACTTTCTGGATTTCCTTTCGAATGATATATAATATTCAGGTGTGTATGATTTTTAACAGCCCTCCCCCCCCAAAAAAGGCAATTTATGTGAATAGCATTTCCGAAAATCCTTTATTATCGGATACTTAATCCTCATGAGAAATCTTGCTGCTCATGTTTGTAGCATTTTATACTTTCTGAGATTTCGTGATTAATAGTGAATGGTAGGTACTTCCCTTTTATATAAATAGATTCTGCTTATTTTTCCAAAGCTGGTATATAAATTGAATATGAAAAACCTTATCCCAATATCATATTTCATACACATAAATAATATGTAATTTCATTTAAAATTTAAAATTCATTTTTCTATCCTCATCACATTTAAAATTAGGTGCAAGAACTAATTCATGAAATACTGTAGAACGGTTTCTTTGCCGAGATATTATAGCTGCAGTGAAGTGATTTTATAGGGATAAGTTGACGGATTTTGTTCCGTTACGGCGAATGTCAATGCTGATTAAAATTGTTGTGGAGGTTATGTGTTACATTAAGGGCTTCGCGAAACAAGTTCGTTGCGCTCGCTCACCAGATAGTACTGCATTCTTGTAGCCTAGTAGCTTTCCAATGTTCTCTTGACCTCACAACAATGTTCTCTTGACCTCAAAAAATGCTTTCGCTTTTGCGAAAGATTATCTCTAGTATGATTATCAAGGAAACAACACTTAGATCTGTCATGAGTACCTACGACGCATGGATAGGTACGAATGAATGCCTATTCCCTACCCCAATTGTAGTTGTATGCAAAATTAAGAAATATGAAGCAAAGCAAAACGTAGTCTGAAGACGAAAATTTAAATTCTGACAGTAATACATAAAAGGAGCATAACAATTTATTTATTTATTTTTATAAATCTCTGTGACGACTGGAACAATTTAAGTAAACTCTTTATTGCATATTTTAACATTTTTATAAAAAAAATTTAATGTTTAGCGACAAAGAAAAGCTAAAGAAAAGTTTTCATGTTTATTGATAATAATGTCTGGTTATAGTGACAACAATTAGATAATATGTATTGCTAGAACAAAAATACGAAGTAAACATTTATGATGAGAGATTGTTTTAAGTTTGCATCCTATTATTCAATTGCTAATGCTTATAATTGAAAATTGTCTCTAAAAGAATGAAAGAAATGTAATGTTTTACTTGGTGAGAAAGAAAAATAAAAATAAAAAAATAGAAATGGGAAAAAGTTCTAATGCAATGAATAAAAATTGCGAAGAATCTTAGTTATTCAAATATTCCGAAAAGTTTTTGCCACTCGCGATGTTTGGCTGTAGAAGTATAACTTAAACAAATCAAAAAGAAAATCGTTGCCATAATGTTGGCACTTAAAATAACCGCGAAATTAATTTAAATAAACTGGATGAAGAAAAGCGTAACCAATGCGTTGCCAAATCTTATATCTAATTAGGGCTGTTTTTGAGTGCTGTCGTTATTGTTGTTGTCGTGTCCTCGCGTGTGATAAGGAAGAATGGGTACGCTGCTCCTGAGCCTAACGGGGCCCTTGCAAGCCGATTTCCGCCCCTTTGACAGTTCTTTTAATTTTTTGAACCAGCTCCCAGATGACAGACTGTCACTTGGGATTGGCACCCTCAGAGGTATCGTTTCACTTGGAGGACATTGGAGCCACGACTTATTTAACGTGCACCAGCTCCCTTTAGCGTACACGAGCCGCAGCAACCAGCCGCGAGAGACTGACACCCTTCCACTGACCTCAGTCAATGTTGCTTCACTTTCGGTGTTCCGCGGGAACCGAGCTTTTATCAACTGGTCCACTGCGGGACATTTTGAGCGCTATGTAGGAGAAATTAATATAAGGATAGCATAATTTCCACTGCCGTAACACGAGATGATAATCCTATGCTCTTTCAGTTTAAAACTTTTTTTCCTTACTGTAGCACCACATTAGATTTTTGCACCTCTAAAATATGGAAATTTCAAATTACATTGAGTAGACACATAATAAGTAAAAAAAATATTTTTCTTTATGACGTAAACAGTGCATTTTTCTTTAAATAATTAACGAAATTGAGATGTTTTGCTATTAACTCTACTGATACAATTTTTCTGTTGTTAAACATTGGAACTCTTGGTTATTATAAACAATGGAAAATTGTCTTTGAAAGGTAAAACATATCACTTATTCTTAATACATTATTAAATGACTTGCTTTAAAAACTTTAAAAGTTGTCACGAAAATATGGCGGAATCTCTGTCAAAAATATTTACCCAAAAGTTTTGGATAAGAAAAGAATTATTATACAGGCGAAATACAGTAACGCTTTCCCTTTCTAACGCAATCCCTCAAATACTTCTTACGAAGAAAAACAAATTTTTTTAGAAAGAAAAAAATGTTTTCTACTCTATTCATACAACTTTTTATAAACCAGATAAATGAGCAAAAATGTTTACTTTTTACAATGGTTCATTTCTAAATGTCGAGAAAAACATTGCAATTCTTATTTTTTTTGTTATTCAAGAATGAAGTGTTACATATTTTAGTATCGTAAATGCAAGCAAGAGAAGCAGCTATTCCACAATATATATTTCTTTAAAAAGCGCATTGTTTAAGAATGTAAATAGTTTGGAAAAAGCTTGGAATTTGAAAAAAATAGTCCTGTTAGTGAAAAGAGATAGTTCTGATTAATTAGTTACTTGTAATTAATTTTATAGTTTTCTCTTAAAAATAATTAAGTTATTTAAGGTTGACTGTACAGAAATGTCACTTTACGCAATTTTTACAATGTTTTTCTTAACTCGCTTTCTTGTCTCTCCGCGGAATTTTGCAATCGAATTTTCGATCATTTCCCGATATTGTTCTGAAACTTTACACATAGCTCAGAACCAGATGACAACGCATATTCTACCATTTTATCATGATTTGATGAGTTTCTGAAGTATTTCTAATAAAATCAAATAAGGCGATTAGTTTAGAAAATTGCCACCAAAATTCAGTAGTGGCGCTGCTATCGTCAAAAATTCTTTTCTATCTTTTTAGAGCGCAAGAAAAACGTTGTTTTTTTATAAAAATTTTAATAAACTATAATTGTTCTATTATTTTAAGATACGATTATAGTTTTTAAAACATCAGATTTTTCATAGATACTTTAATAAACGTATTTTCTGAAGTGTAAGTTTGAGGTTATACGCTTTTAATCATTTTCACACATAACACATACATCGATTTTGCCATTAAAGAACAGGATAGGCAAGAGAAAATCGTATTTCCTTCAAAATTTACTTCAAGTCTTAATATATTTTTTTTTACATTGGATTAAATTTCATTGAGGTATGAACAACGGTAAACCAATGAGAAATCTTGAATATTTTAATAGATTGTTTACTCAATGCAATAATTCGTCAGGAGGCTTACCGTAAACTAGAACTATGTGGCACATGGTTAACTGTTACCAAGTTTATCTTTTGACTATTTTGAATCATTTTTGCCATGTTCCGCTTTTGATGATCTAATTGGCAGTGATACAACTAATGCCACTTACAAGTCTAGAAACTAGTTAACCCTTTAAAGGGCCCTTTTTTTTGTAGTATCGGTATGTTAAAATATTTTTCAGATTTTGTTTTGTTTCAAAAAAGAAATTCATATAGGACAGTAAATACAATTAGCATGATTTTTTTTTTCCACCCCCGCTTTGATGGTGGGGGATAGTTATAATATTTGAATATTGATGCATGTGGTGGTAAATATATTTCCCAGCGTCTTTGGGCAAGATTCTGCCAATCAAAGAGGGTAAAATAGCTTACTATACACATCTATAATTTGATGAATTTGGTGGGAAGCATACTTCCCACCGCCTTAGAAAGGGTTAAATTACAGCGTTGGCAGAGAAAACTCAGCTCTTATATTGAATTGGTTCTTAAAACAGTATTTCCTGAGCTCTTACCATGTCAGTTATGAGTGGAAAACCTTTTAAAAATGTATCGAAAGTTAATGGCATGTCTCACAATAAATCATTGCTGGTATGATATCAATAAACAGGTAAATCATTGCTGCGTTCAGAATTTGATTAATGAACTGGCACTTTAAATGTTGTTCGCTAAATCTTTCCACTCCTAGTATGCGTAAAAAACCTTCGTACACCTTAAAAAGCATTCAGTACCATATGACATGTGGCATATGGTACCCTGAATGAAATTAGGTTGTATGTTGCACCAAAAAATGGTACCACTTTTTTTCCACAAAGTGTAGTGATTATTTGTTTTGCTATATTTTGGTGCTTATATGTGTGTTACACCAAAATGAAAATTAATCTGACAAACAGTATTAAAGCACATATTTTTTTCATCTATAAATGAATTAATATTATCTGAATTACGATTAAGCGAGTATTTATAGTTCACTTATTCATTTTGCTCTGTTAGTTTAATTTAAACTTCATTGAGAATGATTTGGATTTCATTTTTTTGAAATCCAAATCATGACTGTAATTATTATTACTAAATATGTATCAAATACCGATAGTGTTTGAATGCAATATTTTAGGAATCAAAAGTTGAACACGCTTACAAAATAAGATTGTAAGCTTTGGTATGGTCGATCCATCATCAAACACTGAAAGGAAATATTAAATTGGTTTTTAACGGACGAATGTAATGTTGAGTTATGTAAAAGATTTATGGTTTTAATAAAATGCTTGTCTCAAATTATTATTTGCTGTTAAAAATAGTATTTTGCTTCGTACATATTACGAACAAAAAACAACATTTTTTAATGCATGTAAATAAATAAAACCAATTCTGAAAGTATAAGTAAGCTTATTTGTGTGCGATAAAATGAAGACTCGAAACTTTTAATGGAAATGGCTGTTGAATAGGTAGTGTCATGTGCAGAAGATGAATTGGATAAAGTTTGTTAGATGTAGATTATTTGTGGTGACAACGACATGCTGAGGAAGAGACTTCTAAAATACTTTCCCTTAATGAGTTTTAATGATTTTTTTTATTGTTTTAGAAATAAATTAGTTAATGTATCATACTTAGGAAAATAACGTTTCAGCCATTGTGTCGTTCGTCATATTATGTTCGATTTCATTTTTATGTAAAATAAATAATTTTGTCTGCCAACAGACGACTTCTACTTTGTTCAGTTTTAGCCTACTTTCCTTTAAAAGTAAAAAAAATAATAAATAAAGTATGAAAGAAGGCTTAATGTGTCGTAAAAAAATCTTTAAAAATAAAGAAAAGCCAAAGATAAGTGAAGTAATTAAGCAAAGATTGAAAGATAAAAAAAATGAAAGTAGGGCTTTGAGACAGGAAAAGTGTTTGTCTGTCTGTCTGTCCCCCCCCCCCCCAATAACTTTTGAGGGAATTGTCCGATTCGAAAGATTTTTTTCCCGAAAGATCTTGGTGAGGAAATCTCATTTCCATATGTTACTTTTTGACTTGAACATTTTTTCGTTCAGTTTTGAACAGTTCAAAAAATATTAACATTAGCGCCTATGGGCAAAATGCTACAAATTATGTAAACTCTGGGCATAATCCTATGAAAAAGCGTATCGGAAGGAGCTCTCGGCGTGAAATATTTTTTTATTTGAACACATTTTATTCATTTTTAACAGTTCGAAAAAATTAACATTAGCGCCTGCGAGGAAATTTCAATGATATATAAATCCTGATATAGCAGATAGATTTTCTTGGAATATAGCTTATTGGAAAGATGTTATGACGTAGAATATGTAGAGATATGAAGTTAAACCAGAACTAAACAAGCCTATTCTCCTATGAAATTTTTTGATCGGGATATTGGGGGTTTTCTGAATGAATAAATGAATGAGTGAAAGAATTAATGAATAAATGAGTGAATAAATACGTGAATGAGTGAATTAATGAATGAATGAATGAGTGAAGGAATATGTATTAACCGTTGAAAAAGGTATAGTTAAAGTAATTACTAAAGAACTAAAGCTGAATGAGAAAGAGATATAGCTATATTATAATTAGAAGTTGATGTATACGGGAAAGTAGGCTTGTAAAGTTCTAGGCGGAACTTCTTGTTACGTATATTTTTGAGATTTTAAAAATTACATTCCGAAATAAATTTGCGGAAAACTTCTTACAGCTGAAATTCTAAGGAATTTCAGGAAAACAAATCAGAATAGCACTTTTGACTAAACATTTACAAAAATTATAGTGAAAGCCTGTTTATTTTCAAATCATGTTTCCTGGTTTTTAATAGTTCAATTTCTACCACTATCTTCTAAAATTACACTGAAGAAGTTATTTATTTTAAACAAAACTTGTTATCATTATCATTATTACTCTTTTCAAAGGAAGCTAAAATGCAGTGAAAATAGGGTTTACTCAGTTTTGCACAATAGCTCCTGGTTAGAGCTTTTTAGAGTTCATTTGCTCTTAGGGTAAATTCGCAAAATTATGTAGTTTTTGATATTTTCCTTCATCTTCACCAACGAGCGAAGTCTCCCGAAAAGTATTATAAATACCTAATCCTTCTGCCTTATTTCAGTGAATAATTGCGTTTCATTATCGTTTTTCGGTAAAAACACCGACAAGTCGTTAAAAGTTTTGTTTAAGTAGTATCCTGATAAATCATGCACTTTTCGAAATTAACAGACTTCGAAAATCAGCAATTTAAACGTTTTGTGAAGTCCATGTATTGACATGTTAATTCAATATATTTGGCCAAGAGTTGTCCATTAATGGTTGTTTTACTGTAAAACCACAAATAGATCTTTATTTCATCCCGATAAAAGATCCAGAATTAAGAAAAGTAATGTTTATGCATAGTTCTGTCCGTCCGCTAATTCAATCTTTATAGCAGGATCGTTAATCATTGACAAGACGAGACCTTGTATGTCTCTGGAAGAAGGAATAGTTAAATGTATTCGTGTCAAATGCTTAATTTGATCAATACTTTATTAGTACAGCTGCGAGTTAATTCTGGTCATCAAATTTTTGGGGTTGGGTTACATGGAATCCAATTTTTACTGCAAATATACTCGACTTTTTCTTAATGTTATAGTTTTTTTATTTAGTCTTTTAAAAATTAATTTTTTGCAATAAAAGGACAATTTTTTAGAAGTTAATGAAACAGATGTATTTTTGGAAGGGCAGTGTTGCAGTTACTTATGTTTACAATAAACATGCTTAAAATAGAACCTCAAAGACGCATTTCTCTAATTATTTATAGCAAGAAAAAAAAGGGTTGCGTTAACTTATGTGCGTTCGTTAGAAGTTATACTTCTTTTTTAAAAATTTTTGATGGGCTGCTGTTTGCTTCTTCCAATTACAGACCTAGTGTGTTCCCTAGAGTGGTATCATCTCTTTCAGTAGCACCACAGTGTGGTACTATCGCCGCATGGGAATTTTAAGGCAGAGTTTCTAAACCTGAAAGGGCGAGCAAGTGGACTCTGTTGAGGCGAAATTTTGCTAGGAATTTAATTTAGCCGAGGAGCATTCAAGCCAAATGTCTAATCAAGGCATCTTTTGAACGCCGCATAATCATACGACATGGGCGCAGACGATTTTCTGCATCTTGAAAATCCACCAGCACTACCAGGCTCGATTCTCTGACCTAGGGCATACGAGTTCCGTGCCTTACTACGACGGCATTGTGCCGGCAAGTTATATTTCTTAAATTCATAAATTAATCAGAGTTTCCGTTCTTAGAAAAGTTCAGCGATAAGCTGAAAGATGTTTAAGGCAACACGAGCAATAGTCACAACCCTTACAGTAAGACATTAGATACTATTTCAATTCATTAAACATAAAAATTTGCTTTGGCGAGAAAAAGATTGACTTGAAGTAATTGTAAGTAAGTGTCTTATTAAAACAGAACTAAAATATATGAACAACTCAGCTCAAAATGTTGATAGGGGCACTTTTAATATACTTACCCCCCCCCTCGATATTCTGTTTTTTACATGAACAAACAAGTACTGCTTGATTTAAGCAGTGTGCGTGTATTTAAAATAATTTTGTATCCTTAACTATTGTTTAAAAATATTTAAGTTACCGAAGTATTTAAAGTTATAAATTCTGACCCTTCTTAGCATCTCCAGACTTATCTATTCATTAATTTTCTTACCTGAAATATTAAATTTTAACAGCCCAATGTTTTTTATTTTAGCTGTTATTAAACTAGTAAAAAACAAGTTTCTCTACACATGCAGGGATGTATTCTAGAATAAAGGTCCCGTTTAAAACATTTATTTCTTCCAAACTGCAAAAGATAGAAACACAATTCCAAAGTTCCTGAAAAGAGAAAATTTTCAATTTTTTATTTTATGCATTCAATATGAGCACCACGTGTTACACCACAAATATCAATACGTTCAACAGCAACAAAAAACGCTTTTCCCTGTTGCGTCGCCATTTTGGGTCCTACAGATAATTAACATGACAAACAATAGCGCTAAAGCGGCCATGATTGACATTTAACCTTGACTGTTCAAAATTTAAACTTTTGCCTCCCCAAAAAGATTGGAATGATGGTTCTACCTTTTGCAATTCGGAAGAAATACATGTTTTGAAATCTGATCCTTCTTTTTGAATAACCCTGTATGTGTACGTTGGAGTGGAACGAAAAAAACCTTTTTTCGATTTAGGATGAGGAGAAGGCACTACTAGTGTAACTAAGGTCGCACAAATTTCGTCCGAAAATATGCAGAGAAATATAGTTTTTTAACATTTTGGATGAATTTGTAAAAAACGAAGAAAAAAAAAAAAAAAAAAGACCGCACAACACACACACAGAGAGACTTTTTAAGCTCTTGCGGTAATGGGTGGAACTATTCTACACACTTTAGCGTTTCATGAGAAATTAGTTACACCAGTAGTATCTTTTCCGCACAACACATCATCATTTTTTTTATTACAAATTTAGTTTAAAAGCTAAGTTTTGTAAAAAGCAATTGCCCGAAATTTCAACACATTTGCGGCGAATTAAGGAATTCTCGTACAAACATCAACATTTTTATGTGCTCTTTGTGTCACCAATGGCAAATTCTCCCCACCATCCATCATTGGAAATAGAAAAGTTTTTTCGGCCCATCCTAATATATATAGTTAAGAAAGTTTATGTACTAGTTTGTTTCCTTTTAGAGCATAAATTCTGGAGCTTTGTACGCTTAAATTATATAAGTGGAACGAAAATGTTTAGAAGTGATAATTTGAGAGAACTTGAGCTTGTTGAGGAAATCTAATTTAATTCGTCATTTCTCGTTTAACAACACGATGAATTCTAATCTCTTGCAGTTGAGGGATTTTATTTGACATGAAGGGGGGAAACATTTTGCCTTGTGTTCCTTCTACTAATAGTACGGCGGGAATAATTAGATTTTCTAATAATGTTATCTTTCTTCTTTAGCATTATACAGAAAGTAACAGTTATATCAATGAATCGCTTATGGAACCTCTTAAAGTACTTAAACCATTCGATTTTAGGATTAACTTGTTATAAACTTTATTTTTTCAGTTCAAAGATTGAATAAAAGGATATAATTTAACATATTCAGTGATATTTTTAAATTACGTTTGAAATTTTTTTTTTCACTTTCTGCGTAAACATTTACTTCTATGGTAATCAACAGACACATATAAACGAGGCATACAAAGAAGGGAAAAAAATCGTTGATGAGCAAATTAGATCAATAATATCAACTCATTTCAATTCATTTAAACTGATATTTTCTTAAATGGTGACTTTCTATTATTGAATGTAGCTATTATTGATGTTTAGCTATTCCTTAAGAAGAAACAGAAATATTTCCTGACATCCGAAAAAATAGTTCAAGAAGGAAGTGATTGTGTTAACTGTTTTTTTGTATTTTTGATACAATTTCTTCTCTATTTGTTTTAGTTGTGGATGAACAACTAAATACTTCACTTTTGTTTGCTACGTTAAATGGATTAACAGAATTTCGATTTCCAACTTCAATTATTGTTTGCTGTTTTTTTACAGTTGGCATATTGTTTGCGTATAACATAAATTTAATTAAGAATTCGGATAAAAATTTTAAACATGTACAGCTTCCTGAAATATACTACTATCTCATCCCTGAGGCATAGTCAAATTCCTTAGGGTGAAGGTTTAGTCCTCCTACGTTTTTTTAAGGGAGTATCATTGCACATACTACGTAATTTCTATTATTTTTATAAATTCTACAGTTTTTGCAATTCTACCTATATTAAGATATGTATCTCTCTCTCTGTATATATATAGGTATGTTTGTATATACAGTAAAACCCCGTTATATCGCGCCGCAGTATACCGCGGAATCGGATATACCGCGGTGACTATCATGTCCCCCAACTTTTAAACCAGTCTTTATTGCCATTTAAAAGTGATTCCTAAGTTATGCGTGCGTAGCTTCTTTTATAACGCTCTTCCCCTTTGCATTCCAGATTATTTAGCATTCCTGAAAAGTAAACATATTCCCCAGTGAGAAGTACGTTCCTCCCCTTCCAAATCTAATTTTTTCTTAAGACCTCTCCCCTTTCACAATCCCATGTTGATAACATAAAGAGATTTTTAATCACCTTTTTTCTCGGAACACAGTTGGTTTATAACCTATCGCTCGATAGACTGATTGCGGAGCTGAGATGTGTGTTTCTTGCACAGCAATGACAGTGAATAAAATGGCAGCAAAGAAGAAAAGAAAAAATTATACTATAGGGGGAAGAAAAGACGATTAATTGATAAAGTTGCAACAAAAAGTTGCGACAAATTGATGCAACAAAAGCGAGTATTATTTCGTGAACATGGTTCCGCGGTATAGTTTCATTATACCGCGGTTATGTTATAACGCGGGTTCCAAACATGTCCCCCGATACCCGCGTTTTAACGGGGTTTTGCTGTATATACATCTATACTGGATTTTAAGCAACTCGTCATAGCTACTTTTGTCGTATAATGTAAACATCACTTGTGGGATTACTTTACTATCATACTATCAATTATTTATAAATTCAACATGAGCACACAATTGAAATGCAGTAAAAGTTATTAATTCCCAATTTTGATTTTTTTCTTGCGTTTCCGCTTTGCCTCAAATAAGTAAACCAACATCTAATCTTCACAATCTCATCATGCACTTGAATTTGTAAACAAATGAATCCTAATTTAAATATTTAAATTCCACTTCCAAAGTGAGCTCCTGTTAAGTCTGCGTTGAATTTGATGAATTTAATTACATTATCGTTTCTTCCTCAGGATTTAAAGTCGCTTTGAAGCATATAATTGCAAACAACATATGCCATAGCAATAAAAATTAATGAGCTTATTTTTGTTCGTACTTTACTTTTCTGTCAGGAGAAGAAAAATAGAAAGACATGAAACTCATTCATGTCATTTAAAGCTGCAAATCCCAGTGCGAGCCCTTTCCGCGACATCTCAATTTCAACTTGATAAATTAATATATCTTGTCTTTATTTATTTATAATTGGGAAATCGCGGTATTTCTTTCTAATTTAATCTTATGTTAAAAGTGATAAAATATCTCGCTAAATGTTGGTGATTTCGTATAATTACCTTTCTTATTCAAACTGAGATTAATTTTTATCTTGCCGATATTAAATGGAGCGTTTGAAAGCAAATCATATAAGACTCATTCATAAATGAAATTAAGCTGTTGAATTTTTAATTAGATTTACTTTGCTCTTTGGACTGAAATGTATTTTTTCCCTTAGAATGGTATTAACATTTCAACTGCAGATATGTTAAAGAAGTAGAAGATTGATATGTTAAAATGTCAAAATTTTAATTAACGTTATTTTGCAATTGACGTGTTTTACGGAATAAACTTTTCAAATATTTAAACAAGGTGAATTATTATTTGTAAAAGTATTTTTCCAATTATTCAAATTTTACAGAATAAGAAAATATAAGTACTAATGCTTCAAAACACTAATAAATTCACAAAAATTTCATCGTTGCATAATCGTAATTATCTCTAAATATCGTGGCATCTTCTTTGTTTCGTAAAATGATATAATTAAATGATTTTGATTTCTGTTTAATGTAAAGTTCTCTCGTGTCAGCTTAGAGTGATTATTGTTATTAAAAGGTGAAATCATAAATTGTGATTACTTGCTCAGATTTTGTAAGGTATGATTTTCATAGGCATGCGGGTATGCGGTCATAATATATTCAATTTCTATGACCGTCACAAAATTCTCCATACACGTGGAAAACAAATAAAGGGTAGGTAAATATGATGACCAAAAGAGAAGCTAAATTCATTTAGCGTATTTTATGATTGTTTATTTAATGAATAATACAAGAATTCAACGATCTAGTCAATTAAGATGATAATAATTATTTAAACTTTTAGGTTTTCTATCTTTGAATCTTTCTAATATAACTTTAATTTTTCAAATAACTGTATAGATCAGTGGTTTCCAAAGTTGACTAGGCTCCGACCCATCTAACAGAAATTTCCAATCTTGGGACCCTCCTCTTTGCTGTCTTAGAGAAAAGAAATACTGGTAATTCTCAGATCCCCTAGTGGCGAGGTGTGGAACTACTTTTTGTTCTAATTGAAATTAAATTTTTTTTTTTTTTTTTAGTGTAACCAATATGAATGAAAGACTGTTGAAATAAGAAAAACAAATTAAATATTTCATTTATTACTTAACCACCTACACCTGCAAGGTTTGTTTTACAAAGTTATATCAATGAGAAGGATTTATTTGTTTCTTATTTCTCTTGATTCAAGTTTAGCATCAACTTCAACTTTTGTTACTTTTGTTCGCAGACTTCCCATTCTTTTAATTCATGTGTACAGTGGCGAGGGCCCACTCAATATTCGCTCGTTTGGGAAATATCATAGTTTGGGAAATACTGGTATAGATAGTTAATCTTTCAAATATATTTTTTTCCGATTTGTGCTCTCTCAAAAGATTGTATACTTTTCAAGTTTTTCTGGTATTTAGTATTCTGCAGATCTGCCTTTGCTTAACACGTTTCTAATGGGGCTGCGTATGGTCACTAACCTTTGCAGACCTAGTGCATTCCCCGCAAACCGGAATCCATTCTTTCAAGTAGCACCACTACTGGCGGATGTCATTACCACTCGAGAATTTTGGCGCTCTTAGATACTTTAGCTCTATATGTTGCAAAACTTCACTAGGAATTTAATTTAGCCGAGGGTATCCAAACCAAATAAATACTCAAGGGATCTTTAACATACCGAATAATCGTACGACATGGGCGCTAACGATTTTCTGCATCTTGAAAATCCACCGACTTGAGGCCAGGTTTGATCCTGCGAACTTGGGCGTACGAGGGCCGTGCCTTACCACTACACCACCTGCCGGCTGTTTGCTAAATATGTAACAATTGAACTCAGTGATATAACCAAGCTTGTTTGAGACTTGAAGTTCTATGCATAATATTGTATGTATTTTATTTAATTAATAACAAGTTTTATGAATGTCCTTTTACATTCATGCTTCGGAAGCTCATATTTCAGAAGAATACATAAAGCAAATATATAAGTAAAGTACAATTTGCTTAGGCAGCTGTTTTCTGCCATTTCTTTTTCATGCGGCGTTGCTTTTGTTTGCTTTATCCACGTGGAAGATAAATCCTAAATGGTTTCTAAGAATGAGCAAATATAATTACGAAAGTTTCGTCTATCGTTTTCCTTTTTTTGTCACGATTAACAAAGGAAATGCGATTGCGACAGTAACTTTTTTCTTTTATTTATTTTTTTTTGTTAAGATTCATACATTATTCTCAGATAATTTTTTTTTCTGCATCTTGACGAAGTTTGCTGACGTTTCCTGAGGCTGCTATTCCCTTAACGAATGAATGTAATAGACAAAAAATATAACCACTCATAAATGCGCCCGTAAAGATGGCATTATTACGAACGAGATGAATTATAGAATCCTTTTAAGAATGGATCTATCTTTCACTACAATTTTGTGCTGTTCATTATATTGTTCCTCCTCACGAAACATTGTTTAATATGTGCAGAGCTCTGGACGGAGCATGGATCTGGAACACGGAGCAGTGGAGCAGCAAGAGTTTGCTTGAAATTGGAGCAAAGAAATTTGTTGTGCGTCATTGCTCTGCTTTTTTAATAACATCCATTAACTTAAAAATAAAAGATTGAATGTCTTTTTTTTCTTTCTTTTTGTTTGGGGGGGGGGGGGGCGTGCTGCTGGTGCCTAACGTTTTTTGAAACACAATGCGTATATATCATTATGCCGGAAGAGTGGCGCAGTGGTAAGGCATTGCCCTTCGTAGAATTCACCCTCGCCCAAAGCAATGGATCTCCATGTCGTATGATTATGCGGCATGTTAAAGTGTGTCTTTATACTTAATTATATTTATCTTAATGATACTTAATTATATTTCAGTATAATTAACAGATACTGAATTTATTAAGTATCTGTTCGGCTGGAATACTCTCGGCTAAATGAAATTCCTCATACAGTTTCGCCTCTCTTAGAGCTCAGGTTCTGCGATCTAGGGCGAAACTCAGCGCCAAAATTCTCAAGTGGTATTGGCATCCGCCGATAGTGGTGCTGCTTGAAGGAATGGAGGCCAGTTTCCGGAGAACACACTAGGTCTGCAAAGGTTAGTGACCATACGCAGGCACATTAGAAAAAATATATAAATCTTTATATAGAGGAGAGGAGGGCATTAGGGAATGGTTGGGTAAGATGGAATACCAAAATTTCTCTTCTGTTAAGTACTGCTGCTTAGCTGTAATATTATAAACTATGTACTTTTAATCAGACCCATAATAACTACAGTCAACTCGTTCAGTTGCCTGCTTCAATACGTTTACTGGGATATAATCTATGTTTTTGACCTTCAAGAAATGTATGCAGGTAACGTTTCACAAATCTGTTATAATTATTAGAAATGTGAACTTTAAAATAAGACTAAACTAATGTAAGTACATTAAAGTAATGGTAGTTTGCAGCGTATTGCAATTTTTTTTAGTTGATATCTCTTTCTATAAATTTACGAGGGTCTTCATTTCACGATAGTTTGTCGAATTCTACGATGGAATACTCAACATATCATCTCACCATCGACGTCCAATAAATGTACGTACACCTTCTACAACGTATTCTCTACACAGAATATAAAAAACCCTGAAAAAAAAGCCTTAGCTGTACACATGACTCAAAAAGAGGTAATTAATCTTTTCATTCTGATTTACATACCATCAAAATCAGACTTTATACCATCTACTTTATTGGACGATAATAATGCAGAACGTCTCACTTGTGTCCTGTTCAATTTAGCTCATTTTCTTCAATTTCCATAATACCTGACTATTCCATGCATATTTTCCTCCAAATGACTATGTTTAAAAAAAAAAAAAAATGAGTGAAAAAAGAACTTCAAAATATTTCTTTTGATCAAACATAATTAGTCACAACTAGTTAAATTTGGTAAATTATCTTTGTGTTTGAAGTTTTAAATCCGATATATAATGAGCAAAAATCACAAAAACATTACTCCATAATACCCTCGTGTACTCTATTCATTCCTAACCAAATAATCTATAAGCAACCGTTTTACCTTTTTATCATATAGACCTATTAGGGAATTAATTTAAAAAAGCGATAGATGATATGACTTCTATTAGAACAACTGAGAACGCGGAAAGCATCTGGAGTGGAGCAGGAGCAAGTGCTTGGAAGTCAGAACGGAGCAACTCAAAAATGGGTATGCTCTAAATCTTCAATCTATGTGAGATATGAATCATCATAAAAGCCAGTCTTTTTTTTCTTTCTAATGGGGCTGTGTATGGTCCCTATCCTTTGCAGACCTAGTGCATACCCCGGAAATCGGCATCCATTCTGTCTAGTCGCACCACTATCGGCGGATGCCATCACAACATTGAGAACTTTGACTCTCAGTTCCCCCTAGATACCGGCACCTGAGCTCTAATTGAAGCGAAACTGCACTAGCAATTTTAGCCGAGAGTATAGAAGCCAAACAGATACTCAAGGGATCTTTAACACGCCGCTTAATCATACTACATGGGCGCTGACGATATTCTGCATCTTAAAAATCCATCTACTTGGGCCAGGTTTGATCCTGCGAACTTGGGCGTACGAGGCCCGTGCCTTTCCACTACGTCACTCTGCCGGCATAAAAGCCAGTCTATTTACAAAACACGACGTAACAATAAGTAATAAATGCTGGCACACTTTAGTTTTTAAATTCCTCAAAGTCAAGATTAGGCATTCTAGATACTAGAAACGTGACATTTATGTAAAAAAAAATATATCGTATAAATTATTATTATTTTGAAAAAGAGGAGAATTTTTTAACTCAATCGTGCAAATATTTTCGAGGACCAGTACATATAAATATCCGTAGAGGACAAGGTGGAAAATGTTTTTTCATTATCAGGCAAAAATACAAAGAAACAAAACTAACTTTTGATTGCAAAAATCTGTAATTGATCAGAAACAAATTCTATTTTTTTTTTTAAATTTTATTTTTAACCCAATATGAGCCCATTACTTCCTTTTTACATTTTACTGCATTTCGATAAGCTATTTCTATGTAAACAAAACAAAACTTCTCCGATTATTTTCCATGTAAACCGTTCTCGTATACTCTCTTGGGATACTTTCTCTCGAGAAATATCTCGGGCCTATTAAGATAAATACTTCGTTCAACAAAGCGGAAGCGATGTAACTCAGTGCAAACTATGAGCTTTTCTGCCCTTGGTAACTTGTTAAACTGCTTACTTGCTGGGTCTCTGTCATAATTTATTGATGTAGTACTTCCTAAAATGATATTTTAAGGCGAAATTGTTTTCATCATAGTAATAAACTTGAGTGAAGATAAAAGTTACGGACATAAATTTTAAACTGCTTTCTTCTGAATTAGATTTAACTATGATTTTGATAATACAGCGTCTATACATGATAATTGGTGTAAGAAGAGTGTATGTATACAGAAAATAGCTTCGTTATTTTACAGGAACAGTTTTCAGTTTGAACTTTATGCATCGTTTTAGTTCATCCCTTTTCCATTTCTTTGATTACAAAAAACAAAATAATTTAATATCATTCATTTTCAGATTTGTATCATGCGAAACCACAATATATATATATATATATATATATATATATATATATATTCGGCTAATAGGTTTTTACAACTAGAAAAGAATAAAACCCAGAAGCCTTTGTTTAGTAATTTTTGTTAATTATCTTTCATTTTGTACATTACACTTAAAAGCATGAAATTTTGTTATCAAGATTATACTTCAAAATAAAAGCGATTTCGTAATATGTCAATAATGTTTCTCCAAGACCGCTTGAATTCTGTTTAAAGAGAGAGCCTCTTTTCAAACACTTGTTGCAGTAGTGCATTTCTTGCGAAATATGTTATATTGAATAACCATTTCGAATAAGAATAGAGCACTTACTGCCCCGGACTGCCTTCAAAAAATTGCATTTTTAAAATTAAAGGTTGCATGATGTTTACGGTCATTTCAGAGCGAATATTCATTTATAAATCAGGCATTTCTTTTGTTGACAGTTCATTAAAAATGTAATTATTGTTTAGTGATGGACATTCAGTTTTTTTGTTTGCTTTTTCCATTATTTCTTGTTATGTTATTACATGCATATACCTTATATTTTCTACATAAGGTTTTAAACTAATGGACTATCATATTAGCTACATGTTTTTAAGAAAATCTTGCGATTTTCTTTACTGTATTTATCGAAACCATCCTCTTGAGGTCACATATGATTAGAAGTATAAACGTAAATTGGTAATAAGTCAAAGCAAACAGGAAAGAAATGCATATTGTTCTTATGATAATTTAAATCGCAGAAGCGTAACCGTTAAGTCAAATATCCGATCGAGATGACAGTATCAGGGAGTTATAGTTTCCCAAAACTAATTTTAGACTCTTAATGGTTAAGGGAAATCTAATTTGACTCGGAACGCTCTGCTGCCCTTGTGGAAAATACCAATCTCTTATTGGCTGAAGGACATTTATTTGACATGAAAGGGAACATTTTGACGCCTGTCTCTTGTGTTAATGAGAGAAGCAATTAACACTCCTTACACTTTGTTTTGTTTCGCTCTGCCCTTGTCCTTGCATTCATAGATATTTAACTACTTTGGTTTAGAGACGCATTAATAGATATTTAACTACTTTGGTTTAGAGACGCTCATAGTAATGAGGGAAATTTCTGCTCATACAGTAAAATATCGTTTCAGTGACTATTAATACAACGAAATATCCATTATAGCTAAATAAATTTCCAGTCTCTTTTTGAACACTATTAAGATAACCCATATTCCGTTAAAATGAGCATTTTGTTACAACGAAACATTTTCCCGATCCCTTGGAATTCATTGTAATGTCATTTCACTGCATTATTTTTTTCCTTTTTGGATTGTATTGAGAATAAATAACCACATAACTGAAATTCCGTATTAAATGCAGGCGGTAAACATGATTTTGTTATATCTGCAGAATGTTATCTAAAACTAATCATTTACAGAATCAAGTTGTGTCTTTGATTTCAAATCTTGCAACATCCTTTGCCGATATACAGAGTTATAGCATGTCATGATGAATACGATTCAAGAAGCACGGTTCAAAAGAGCCCACTGAGAGAAGCAATTACTAGTGCTTAAAGTTTGATTGGCTCCGGTTATTAGTACTTTGTACTTCACCGTAAACGTTTTGGTGGTATCATGCACCGAAAATTGTGCCCCTTTCTTCACTACAAAGAACATTAATTAAACAAAAACTGCAGTGCAACACACGCAAATAACAGTTAAAATATAGTAAAATTAAGCATCATCTTTTGTTGCTAGCAAAGTGTGATTGCTTTTTCTTTCTTCCTTTTTTTCCTTTTTGTTGCACAAAGTTAACTGGTGTCTTCAAAAGTGCTGTCACACTCCAAATATTGAAGCAGATGTTTGCTCCATGGCAAGCATTTTCGAATTTGTGGAGCAATTTATAGTGAAATCTGCATAAACTTGGCCTTCCGGTTACATAGACTTAGGTGCAATTAGAAAATTTGCACCATATATTACTTTAAAATTTACCCAAATTACTTACAATGTAAATTTAAGAATGAATAGTGAAGCAAATTGCTATTTTAGTGGAAACTTTTTCGACTATAATTCGGAGACACTTGTAAACGGAAAAATGTTTTACCCATCTCACCAAAGGGAGTTCGTTCTAACGGGATTGTAGTATGGTTAGAATAGACGATATTAGGTGTCGCAATTTACATCGATGTAACGGGCATCATTTAAACACTGGTCTTTACCAAAAAGTTCTGAACCTTATTGTTCAATGTTTATTTTTCCAGAAATTTATTAAATTCTTCCTTGAAAGTTTCAGACATATATAATTTAAAAGTTTTCCTACATAATTGGTCACCTTTTATACGTTTTTCTAAATATTGTCTGTAGTTACAAATCCTGAATTGTTCTGCCATGAAGTTGTATGCTAAAATTTATGATATTTGCATGAAATATCATATCTTGGACATAGCATTACTTTTAAATTATTAATGCATTTTTACAAAACTTCTAATATTCGTTGGGAGAAGCAGTCTTTAGGGAAATGTTAAAAATATAGCATTATAAGTGCATTGAAGTATAGTTCTTGTATTGAAATGAATAATTGAAAACACACGATATTTTGGGGGAAAAATATTATTAATATCATAAAATAATTTGTTAGTTGTTTAAATTAAACGGAAAGCTCATTCATTATATCGATCAAATATCATAAAATAAATTGTTGCTTTTTAAATTTGATGACAAGTTGATTATTTATATTGATCAAAAAGTTCTTTTAATGAAACTATAACGACTTGTTAAGGGATAATCTTTTTTTGGTTCTTTTTATTTTGTTACTAGAGCAACATTTTTAAGCAAGGAAAGTTAAGAGAACATATTTAAGACAAACACGCAAAATTAAGGTTAAAAAACGGCCATTTTTATGGCTTAAAATTAATTACAGCTAATTCTGAAAGTGGTGAATCGACTGTAATCATCTGTTGGTATGATTAATGGATGTAGTTATTATGAAATATTAAAATATGATAAATTTTTGTGGCACTAGAAAGAGGTTAACAGGCATGTATAAATGTTTGAAATGAAAACTAAGAAATATGAAGGCTACCGAACGAATTTTTGTCATATTAAATGATATTTTAGTTCATAACCTAGATTTCTTTCAAGAAAATGTTTGCATTGAGGTTTCGACAATTTCGTTTTTTGCTTGAAGTACATCTTTTAAATGTATTCTTTATATGTACTAGATCTAATCCAGGTAAAACTAATTTTTGCATTTAGTACGCGTTTAAACACGCAATACCCGAAAGGCGTTTTGAAATGAATAAAAGGATTTTTGGGCCATAAAACGTTCTGGGGTAAAAAATAAAAAATCCACAAGAAAAACACGATAGAAAAAAAAATCATACCTACCATTAGGAAGTTAGAATTTTTTTCTTTTTTGTAACTGACTTGCATTATCGAGAAAATAGGGAGGAAAAAGCATGCGCGCAGAAAAAAGAAAAATATGTGCGAAAATCATTTGGGTTACTCGTAATGTGTTTTAATCGATCGCCCTATATTAATAAAAAAGTTACTAACACGGGCGGCGAGAACAAGAAATAAGTTCATCAAGCGTTTTCTTTAGTTAACAAATGAAAAAAAATAGTGAAATCAGTTAAAACATATTAAATAAGTGGTCGAAAAAATTGTCTTGATTTATAAAACAACTAACAGGATATGAACGTTAAAATAACCTTCAGAACTCCACATTATAATAAATACGTCAGGGAATTCTCTTTCTGTTTTTTCTTTTCAGATTCAGTAAAACAATGACGACTCCAACACCTTAGCCACAATTTCACTTCGGAATCAGGGTCGATGTATACACATATTAAAAAAGAATTGAGTTCAAATGGAAGAGTATACTTAAATAAGTATAAAACCATTAGAAAAAATTGAATATTGAAGTTGGAAGTAGTGTCAAAAGAAAAAAGAATTGAATCTTTCAGAAGAAATCTACTAATTAATTAGCATTCGATTTATTACTTTCATTAGATGTTTTAAAATGCGTTCTGACAATTACGCATTTCATTTATGATCGTTCATTGCAATTATTTTGTACACTCTTAGCACTTTCACACTGTTACTATACATTGTTATATGTGAAGAACTTTTTTTATAAACACCTGATATACATGACAGAAAGAGCATTTGATTTTTTTGTCCTTCTTAAAGCTATCAATGCGGCCTACAGCACGTCTTCACTAGATTCGAGCCTTCAAGGTCAATGAGTTTTCTAGATTTGAATGCTCTCTGAAAGTTTGGTCAAGTAGTTGAAAAAAATATTTGCATTTCATGTCACAAATATTCGTTAAAAAAGGAACTCAAATGATGGGACTCATTTTTTTAAAATGTTTTGCTTAAAAATAGAAAAATTTAATAAAACTGCTATATGTGTTCACTGTATCTTTTCAAAAGCTTCTTTTCTTTGTAGACAAAAGAAAATTAATATAAAAAATAGCTTTTACTGTAATTTTTGAGAAATTTCCAGTTATCTGACTGTCCAGTAACTTTCTGAATTTTTTAACGATTTTTTAAACTGTTTTCAAATAGTCGATAGAAGCAATAAACATTTAAATATTGATATAAGATTCTAGACTTAGCGATCGAATACAAGATGCTAAATTAGCAAAACACAGAAAGAACAGGATATTAATAATAAGGATTACAATATGTCTTATCGGAAAAGAACTAAACCCGTTTTTAATGCGAAACGTTTTTACTTTTTCGTGCTGTTTTTATTTGAAAATGTAGAGTCATAATATTTCATCTGATTTGTAATGTTTTCATGAGTTAAGTTACTGATTATCTATATAGATAAAAATGAATGTATGTATGTCTGTGTGTCCTTTATGCATTACTACACCATTCATCCGATAGCTATGAAACTTTGGGACGTTGTTGAGTACACTCCTGCGAAAGTTTCTGAAAAAAAATTCTACAGGTAGTTCTTTTTTTATTCCAATATTACACAATTGTCCATACAAATTCTCCAAATTGGGGGTGAAGAAAACCTTGGACATATTAATGTAATATATCGATCGAAAGCGCTAAATTTTCTTCACAAGATGGTATTTGTTCTAAGTCAATAAGAACGCCAGTTATAAGCTTTTTAGTGCAATTTCTTAAGGCTTACCTTGATCAAATAATAATAATTAGCAGTTTCTTCAACTCCGGATGAATAGTGTTAGCTTAATTTCAATATAAAACTTATTTTTCAAAATAGAGAGACATCAGTTTAATTATCAACGGAAAAACAATAATAAAGTATACCTTCGATTTAACGTTTTTCTCAAATTAGCAATAGGTTTTAAATTCGAGATTGAACTTGATAAAAGTATTGTCTCCCCAGTTTAACGATTGCCTTGATTTAGCCAATAGCATTTAAATAAATATCCCCCAAAAAGGAATACGTATGGTTTATATTAGATTTCAAATAACGTGGCGAATATGACACGCTACAATTTGACTTTTTTAATTAGTCATTGGCAATAAATCGGAACACACTAATGAAATTGTGCTTGCGTTTTTTAGGTACGGTTAAAATTCAGCACGAGCAGCGCCGTGCGTGTACCGCTAGTGTAATAATATTATACGATGTATTGTTAAGCTCTATTTGAATAATTTACTTCAATTGGATTCTTAAGAATATCCTATGTATCTTATATTTTATCACTTAAACTCCAAAAATTTCTCAAGAGTTTCATTTTTCCAATTCTACATGAAAAAATTTTGTTCTTTTTTTGAAATCACTTACAACTTTTATCGTTAGATCAAGTAGAATAAAAGAAGAATTTATCATTTCCAATTCACATAAAAGAATTCCAAACGTAAAGTGTCTTACAGATGAACTACTTCTTTCCAAAAATTTTAGATTGCTTCTCTCTTTCTCTCTCTCTCTCTTTTTCCTCGTTCTTTGAAATAAGAACTAATTCTACTGTGAAAAATTTCTGTGTCATTTTTTAACCACTACATTTTAAATTGTTTTCCTGTTTCTTTTGTATTGCAGTTAAAGTCAGGGCTTGTTACACACGAAAGAAAGGATTAGAAATGATGCATTGAATATATTGTATTATATCTTCTTCATATGAACTGACGTAACAAGAATTATAAGGTTAGCAATAGTCTGTTGATAACAAAATGCTTATTACGATTATTTTTAATAAACGAAATCTTCTTGTATATAAATTACTTTGAATAAAAGTAAATGTTCTTAGAATTTTACGCGCAGAGGAATTGAAATATCATTTTGAAATACACCTCTCTAAATAAATATAAAACTAATACAATTATCAATAAAGAAAGAAATAGGATTTTTACCCCATAACAATAAATGGACACATGTGCCAGAAATGACATGTTTGAATTAGTTGATGTATTAACTCGTTGGTAGTAAATAACAGCCACTTTATAGTACAGCCAGTATATAGTACTTTTTAGTACTATATACTGTTTTTCGCAATTGTGGGCTTTCGTTATAATGTACGTATACAAAATGTTATTCCCGGGTACTTGCGTAACATCATTGCACCAATCTGATCAATGATCTGAAAGTGACATTTGTGTGAACAGAAGTTACATTTTGAAATTAGTTGATGAGTTGACGCATTGGAACAGAGGCGGATCCAGGAAGAATTTCTGGAGAGGGCACCGGTATCCAGTGACAAGTTAAAGCTTCCTAAAAATAATATTAAGAAAAAATACCCATTGTCTTTTCCTGCATCCCCATTAGAAAGTAACTCTGTTATAGCTACATGCTACTTCTAAGAAAAAATACCCATAAACGTTTCCCCCAGTGCAAACCGAATCCCGTAATAGCTTAAGAAAAGAACATTGTATGTCTAGCGATTGCATGTTCATTCGGAATGTCAACAATTTCCAAGTTTTGATTGCCTGAAAAATTTACGAAAGTTGTCCGTCAAATGAGGATCCAACTTTGCAAATTTAACCGGCATTTCTTGGGATTTTGCAGAGTCCTTGATGATGCAATTGGTAAGGCAAAGACGCTCCATTTGAAGGATTAAGAAGTTTTTATTCTTTTTCATTTCATGCATTTTTATAAAAGTATTCATCAAGCGTAAAAATGAGAAATATAATTTATTTATTAATTATTTTCAACAATACATAAAGTACATATATTCATGTAAAGTTTTCAACAATACATGAATCTAAAGAATAATAGGATTTCAGTTTATCTAGCTTTGATAGAAATTTAATTTCCTGTTTAACAGCTAAAAACTAAACGTACCATTTTACAAGAAATGCTAATTCACGAAGAATAATTAAGTGAACAATAGTAACTGTTTCCTGAAAGAGCTGAAATTGAAATGTCCTGGAGCTTTTCTAATATATTTTTCTTTTTTGCGAGTGTTCCGCCGTTCTAGTACACGAACATAACTTTGGAGCTACTTAGTTGGACTAAAAGTAAATAAAAGGAAGTTTTAAGAGTTTTGTGATGAATTCATACTAGCCAGAGGTCCCTGAAGATGGACTGCAGTCTGGATATGGATCGTTGCTTTATTTTGGGCGAACCTTAACAAGGTAATGAAATAAAAATCTTATTTCAATAAATTATGAATGAAATATAAGTAATTTTAAAACTCATTTATGTCGATGATAGACAAGTCTAGATACGTGTCTTGAATATATGTATTTTAGGCTTTTATATCGAATCAAAAAGTAGAAAAAATCAGTTTGAGTGATAGGTTAATAAAAAAAAATAAATAACAAAAATGTGCCTCTTAAAAAATCAAATGGGTTGCTGAGTGATAAAAGGTTATATGCAGGCATCTGCAGCAGCACTTCTTTGAGGTGCTCCGCTCAGAATTCCAAAACTTGCTTCGGCTCTCCGCTCCGTGCTTCGAATAGTTTTAATAGGAATAACATTTCTTTCCTTAGTTGATTTATTAATAAACATGTATGTGATAAAAAGTTATCGATTAGTTATCAATATAGATATATGTTGATCAATATATATCTATAAATACAACTATATTTATCAATATAGTTATATTACACCGTATTTCTGAGAACTAGACATAAGAAAGTCCTTTAATTTCAAGTTTATGAATGTAATTTAAAAAAATCGAAGCAGTACAGCACGAATTTCTTTGTTCCTGCTTCGCTCTAGGTCTATGCTTAAATGCTGAACTTTCATTAATGTAAATTAAATTTGAAGTAATAAATCTCTGTTTTAGTGTTTGGTGTCCAGAGTTTCCAGTTTTCATACGGATGGTGAGCGGGTTCTTTTTTTAATCGGGAATTCGGAAGCTGTCATTCACAAACTGGTAAGCCATATTTATTATTAGTTAGCTTTGCATTTCAAACCATATTCATTATTCCTAAAATTTACAAGTTGTGCTTGGAGTTCAAATGAAAGAACTTTTTTTGTCCGTAAATAAAAAAAAAAAAAAAGTTTGAAACGGTTGGTCATGCCCACGCGACATTTTTGGCTAGAGTTCCACTATCTGAAAAATAGTAAGCGTACCACTTTTAGTTTTCCAACCTACTGAAACATGTTAAAATGTTATTTATGTGGTGATCATGGGATTTTTTTCGGAAGGAAGCGCTTTTTTCTCTAAATTGAGTGGTGGCTATTTTAAAAAAAGTGAAACGAAATTAGAAATTTAAATTCTATTAACATTTATAAAGTTTCGGTTATTTAAGTTATGCATAAAATGAAAATTACTAACTTAAAACATTTAACTTAAAAAATGTTAAACAATCTGTATTTAATATGGGTTTTGAATTTAGTTTTCTTTGCGAAGTTCTTCAAAATTCTTCAAAAATTGGGTGTTTTAAGTGCGTATCAAATTAATCTTGAACGACAAATTAGTTAATTTTCAAAAGAAAACATATGCTCATAAAAATGTTTCAGAAACTACATATCACCGCCATCCAAATCGTGTAAATTTGGCAAATAACTTGTTGATAAAAACTTCGAAAGCTAAATATAGTTTGTAACACTTGCAGTTACAGCAATATAGTTGAAATAAGTTCCTTATATTTGCTTTTCACTGCAGTATGTTGTTGTGAATCCGTTACTTTTAGGATTTTTCTTTCGGCACCTATTACAAATTCCGCAAATTGAAAAAACTGGCCTTGAAATATTTAACTGCGTAAACAAAAATTTAACTTTTTCGCGATGTAAATGTCAAGTGAAACTGAAAATTGTGATGTACACTTGCTTCAAAAAACCATAACCCGAAGTAATATTAAAAACTAACACTAATTCACCTAATATGCTAATACCTTCATTTTAATCGTACATCAAGTGTGCAGAACAATTTTTTGTGTTTTTTAATTGAATTTATTTGCATTTGACTATTCCCAAATTACCACATAACATGTAAAAAATAAATGTGCCATACTTGGCACATAAATCCACGAGCCAGTTTCTTCAAAGCATTTGTGAGCTATTTTCTTTCTGTATTTGGAGGGCTCAGAATACAAGTGAACCAAGTCCATAAAAAAAGTTTCTTTGTGCTACAGAGGTTTAAATTGAAAGCTATATAACAAAATTACCTCTTAATATTTTCTAAATTATAAAATAAATTTTAAAAGTTCAAAGAGACTTTTGTTTCATTATTTCACTGAAATTTTACATAGTTAGTGCATGTTGTTGCGCTGCTAACTCGAAAATGACAAAAAGTGGACTTGGTTCACTTGTATTCTGAACCCTCCATTTAATATCCGTGTATCTTAATCGTGAAACCTGTTTTTTTTTTTTTTTTTTGAAGAAGTACTTAAGCAAAACGTCATGAACTCTTGATCAATGTATGAAGAATATTTTCATTAAACGCAATGTTTAATGTTTGTTTACTCAAATTAGACGCACGTGCTAAGTATTTAATGCTTTTAACCGCCTTTTACTCCAGGCATATTCTAGTTGAAATTACAACATACTTAGACTATCTCTAATATAAAAATAAAACATTGATGTAATGACCATGCTCACAAATGCATCGGTCTTTATAAAACAAAGTATCGTAACTGTCATACCGAAGCACGTAAAAGGAAAGAGGAAGGATAACTTAAAAACAATTCTTAGGACGTGATTTGTGCGGCATTTTATATACATTAAAGAGTATAAATTTTTTCCTTGTCACAATTCGGTGACGAAGGTTAAAAGCGTTAACAGGGTATTCAAGTTTTATTCGGTTAAATGATTACTATGTAAATAGTATTTAATGTGTGCTCATACTGCCATTCTAGTTAATCAGGCTTTAGTATTACTTTATTGTCTTCAATGATTTAAGTTGCTGCAGCCTAAGTACGAGGCATTTCTTGCAAAAATTCTCAATGTGTTGAATGAATTACAAATTGTAATGAAAAAAATATATATTTATTACTTCGATGAATATTTCGCATTTTGTAAATTGCCTAAATTGTCATTTAAGTAATATGAAGACTAGCAAGTTTAACTAAATTTTTTGAAAAATGTGTATGAAAGTTTCACTGAGAATTATTCTGTTTAAGAACGTATCGGTTAAGAAATTGTTAAGTTAAAAACTATGCAAGACACATTAAGAATATTTTGCTTTATTAAGCATGTAAGTTGTATTGTTTTGACATTTTGTTTCGTTAAAGAGCATGTTTTGCTTCCACTAAAACGTAGTATTATATTTTGTTGAAGAGTAAGTTATGTTTAACTCGTTAAAGATAGATATGTTAAATATGTAACTTGCATTGAAAATTAATATTTTAACGAGTGGGATCTTTTACTCTTGATTCTGAAAATTGTTACTGACAATTGAAATAAGATTTAACCTTGCTTCTACTTCGTTTAAGCTATTTTTTTATTTAAAATTTCAAAAGAATCGAATTGATGGGGTATTTGTTATTCAGTAAAATTTTGTGCAGCATTTGCTTAATCAACATAGTTTCAGAGTCATTTGATTTTATTTCAATCTTATCTCCAATGTGCTGCTTGTTAAAAAGGTATCTGTAAGAAATATGTATTGTACAAGTAAACAGCTGTTGGTCCACTTCTCGCAAAATTTGTCATTTTTCGGTTCAATATGTTGAACGTATGGTCTTAATTGTAAGGTAGATTGCAATCTACTGGTACAGTTCTCTATGTAAATTAAACTATGAAATGACATTTAGCCACATTATAATTTTTATATATTGAGTACAAAGTTTAAAAAGAAATATCAAACACCATGCACTTAAGTTCATGTACTAGTGCGCTTAATTAACTGGTAAAATCAAATTAAGTTATTTAATAAAGTTTTAAAATGCTAAAAGGATTTTGTGCCGATATTTTTATTGCAAACATAATTTTTCTTCTACGTAAAGATGTTAATTTTACAGTTCTTGACTTTATTTGCCTGTTACTTTTAATGATGTGCATTTAAAAGTAACTTCTGAAATATATATATCTATATATTCATTTTTCTCTTTTTTACTAGTTATTTCTGAGATATTTGAATTTAGAATATTAAGATATCCACTAATTTCTATTTTGCAATTGGTTTTATCTCATGTTAAAAAATTACATTTTCATTCAAAATTTCCAGTGTTTGTAAACTATCCTCCATTGCAATTTTATAAAATTAAATGTATTATAGAAGAATGTGAGAACGTGTATTCTATATTATCAAAGAAACGTAATACAAAGTGTGTTAAAATGTATGAATTGAATATCCTATAAACGAAGTTTGTTCAGTGGTTGTATTGTCATTTAAAATTTTTTAAACTGTATTAATTTAATGAATGGTTGTTATAAAAGAAATGACTTTGAAATTTTGTAAAACGATCCTTAAATTTATTATGGATTTTTGGGAAGTCACTTTTTAAATTTGTCAGCTTATGCATCTGAGGGGGTTTTAATTTAAAACCTGGAATCATTTGAGTGTATTGAACCTGAATTACTAGTATTTTATGTGTTATCAGGTTGTACTTCAGCCAGCCATTGTTTGAAGAAATTTTTAAAATTAGTTGCTAAATTTAAGTTTTTATGGATTAAGTAACCTGCTGATGTGGAGGATAAATTTCCAATATGCATTTTCTGTTTTTAGTATTTTTATAATTACTTTTAATCGCATGACCATTTTTGCGACTTTATAAAAATTCCTACATGTTTTTTCTTTGTATATGTTTGCGGAATAATATTGCATGAATATACCCTGTTTTAATATTTTTTAACTAAATGGTTTGTTTTCAACTGTAACTTCAATTTTATTTTGTTCGTATGGGTATAAGTTCCACGATTGTAATTTTAGAAATAGTACTGCATAATATGAAGTGCATATGTCAGTGTAGGAAATGTTATTCCATGTTTGTAAAAATTAGCTTTCGTAAATCGCATGAATTAAGTAATTGTAAATTTCCAATTGAAATTACTAGAATGATTGCAATTACAGAAATAGTACTGCATGATGTGAAGTAATCGTATAGGAAATGTTATTCCTTGTCTGTAAAAGTTAGGATCCAAAAATTGTATAAATTTAGTAACTGGAATTTGTCATTCTTTACGAGTTTCAAACATGTTGCTCAAATGTTTTTGAAAACAACTGCAGTGACATTAATAAAAATTTACTGTGCTCTTGGATGTGATTAGAGAATATTTTCAGAGGAAAAAATATAATGTTCACTTGAGGTTGAAATTTGGAGAATAATTAAGATTGTTATTTTCCCCTAAAAATAAATGCAATTAATATGATTAAATATTTATTCACCATGATAAAAACATAAATTTTAAATTTCATTTGGGGTCATATTTATGATAATTTTAATTTCTGAGAATTTTCAGATTTTGTCTACTATTTTTTTCTAGCCGGAAAGTTGCTTTGTAATGAAAACGTAAAACATCTTACTTTTGAATCATCTTTAAGCAAAGGTCAACTTAAACTTTAGCTCTTAATTGCTTCTAATATACCCTTTTCGACGGTTAATACATATTCATTCATTCAGTCATTCATTCACTCATTTACTTGTTTTTTCATCCACTCATTTATTTTTATTTATTGACTCATTTATTCATTCATTCTTTCACTTATTCAATAATCATTGATTGAAATGTATTCTTGAACATCCTGATCAAAAAATTTCATAGGGAAATAGGCTCGTTAGTTCTGGATGAACTTTCTATTTGTACATGGATTACGTTGTAAAAGATTTCCGATAAAGTTTTTTCCAAGCAATTCGGTCCGTTAGATCACGACTTATATGGGATTGAAATTTACTCGTAGGCGCTATGATAATTTTTTTTGAACGGTTCAAAAATGAACAAAAATTGTTCAAATAAAAATATTATTCACACAGAGAGCCTCTTTCAATAAGCTTGTTCATAAGAACTCTAATCTTATGCAGAGAGTTTACATAATTTGCTTAATTTTTGCTCATAGGCTAATTTTAAATTTTTTTGAACTGTACAAAAATGAACGAAAAATTGTTCAAATCAAAAAGTAAATTATGGAAAGGAGATATCCTCGAGCTTTCGAATGCAAAAAGAATATTTGCGACAATTCGTTCAAAAGTTATTGGGGGAGGAGCAGACCTACCGACATACTTTTCCCCCATCTCAAAACCCTACTTTCAAATCTTTTATTTTTCAATCTTTATTTAATTAACTTATTTTTGACTTTTCTTGATTTCTAACGATATTTTCACGATACATTAGCTTTCTGTCAAGCTTTATTATTTTCAAACCATTACGGGAAAGTAGGCTATAAAGGCCACGTTTTGTTTTTACATTAAACAAAAGGCACTCAAAATTATCTTCACCAATTGTAAGTGTCGATATTTTAATCTTTTGAGGGTAAATATTCTGATTATGTGAGTATATCTCATGTTTTTTTAAAACTGGGTCTTGTTTGTCGTTTCTGAAAGTTTAAGGTCTGCTCGAAAAGGTACAAATGTTTGTTCCACTTCTTTCGGAAACTATCATTCCTTGAGCTAAAACTTTTACAAATTGTTAGTTCAGTATCTTGTCTTAAGTGTCCATAGCTTGAAAGTACATTTTAACTGTTTCTTGAAAGAAAAAAAAAAACAAATAATGAGCATGTAAGTTGAAATCTTCTGAATGAATATGCTTGCTACTTCTGCTTCCATAAAAATCTTTACCATCTTTGAGTTTTTAGTTCGGCCGCGGAATTTAATAAACCCCATAAGGTGTAGCAATTACCTGTGCGCTGCATTAACAAATCTATCCGGGTTTTGGCAAAACTTTTTATTGACAATCCCTTTGCAATTTCTAGCTCACTATGTTGATCAGCGTTTATAAATCTTGTGTGGAAGTAATTTTATGAAAATTGCCCAATTTTTAAATCTATTTAAAAGCATGAATAGATAAAAAGTTTCAACAGTCATTTGCAGTCTTGAAATTTTGCTTGATAACGTTAAAATGGCCTCATCGTGCGACAAAATTCACTGCTCCACGTTTTATGGTATCATTTCAAGTACGCCAATACACTAATCGTATCTGCAATCAGCAGGCGCGTATCCAGGAATAAATTCTGGGGGGGGGGGGTGGTACCGGGTCTAAGGACCAATGGTCAGCAAAGCGCCAGAGGAAAACCAGGCCTGTTTTCGCACCCTTAACAAAATTTCAATCGGTGCCGGATCTAGGGGGCGGGGAGGCTGTAAGGGTAGTTTGAAAAGGCAGACACGTGGCTCTTCGATATGGGCGTTCGTAAGAAGGGGGGGGGGGAGGCTATTTCCCCCTAAAAAAATGCTAATTTTGTTTGACTCATGAAATAGGAATAAAATCAGTTCCGTTCCGGTTCCGGACTCCTTCCATAAAGCTCAAAATAAAATTTAATAAAAATTAATGTTATTCTTCAGTGTTGGAATCTGTTTTCTCATAAGCAATTTATGGAAGTATGTATGATCGTCTATACAAAATTAAAATAACTCTGATTGCTTTGATCAAATTTCCCAAGCATCCGCTTTTAGTATTCTGAGGTTGCACAAGCAACGCCACTGAATAAAATGTTTCAAATATAACAGTTTGGTATTCTAATTATTTAACAACACATTAAAGAAGACTACTACAATAATCGTTATTCTGCGAAGAAAGAAATCAATCAATAAGAATTTCTAGCATTTTTTTTAGAAGGTCATATTGTGGAGTTATATGCCAACAAAGATAATCTTTAAAAGTCTTTAGCCCGCCCATTTTCCAGCAAATGCGATATTTAATCTTCGTTATTTTTGGAAAATTTGAAAAACAACAACAATAAAAAAAAAAGCATAAAAGTTACCTAACTTTGTTAGGAAAAAACAAAAAGCGGCATTACCGTGCAGTAAAGGTACTCACATATTGGTATTCTAGAAATTGTTCTGCATTAGACCTGTTGGTACCCTCTGATTTGGAGGAAACAGTCAATCATCAATTAATTTTTGTTCAGTTTTATAGTCTGATAACATACCTCAACAGGCGATTCTAACTTTTTTTTTCTCCTCGTGGTGAATTTATCCATTGCCACATTCCTGCTAATACGAAAACAATGTAGACCTTTGAATTTAAATGCTTCAGCAATAGGACACAATTTTGAAGAGTCGACAGTTTTGAATAACTGAATGCAACCGGAGGTTTTTTTTTTTAAGCCTCTGCAAATATCCCTCAAGGGCAATTTTTCCCCCAGTTCCCACGTTTGCTTTGCCTGGAATTTGTGAGCTTCAGTATGGCAAGATTCACTGTATGCAGACCTTAGAAAATATAGTCTAGTTTATGGTCTAAGATGCAGACGAAGGAGGGGTGTAGAAGCAAATAATACAATGGTTTGGTAGAACGATCTTTCCTCTCGGATAACGACTGTCACCTGTTTGCTGAAGGTCATGTACGTAGATCCATAGCGCACAGCCGGGTCATTCTGAAGACAGGACAAGATTTGTTTTTCGGGGCTTTTCAGCAGTTTTGAAAAGTTATATAATGATGGGAAATAGTGTAAAATCGATAATTAAGATGCCCTCCAATCTAAATCCCAGGAGACATTTGATAGCAGGAGACTGATTGCCGAACAAAATTTATTTTATTTAAAAAAAAAAGGGGGGGGGGGTTTCTTCTGTTGCATAATCTTAAAATTGTTATTTTTTAGTAAAAAAAATCATATAAAAAATATTTACCAGGGAAAAAAAACCTGCTTTTTAGGGGGCACGTGCCCCTGGGCCCCCCGAAATCCGCTACTGCACTGGAAGTAAATAACAGCTTAAAAAGTACCACGTACTAATTCTCGTAACTATGTGCTTTCTTTAATATGAAATAATGTATGTCTATGTATGCAAAGTTTTATTTACAGGTAATTCAACATGTAACTACGTGCTTTTTAAAAATTAAATGTACGTATGCTAAGTTTTATTCGCGGGTATTTGTGTGACATAATTGCACCAATATTGAGCTGAAAGTGTGTGAAGAGAGGTTACATTTTTAAGTTAATGAGTTTACGCGCTAAAACATCAGTTCATTATTGATGCAATGATGGATGTTATCATTGCAAACATAATGAACTATTGCGCTTTACACATATATCCTTCTATTTCAGATAGCGAAATTCAAAATGCTACGTAATTTTATAAAAGTTTCTTTTTTTGAAAGTTAAAATTTTCTGATCATCAATCGTTTTAACAAGCAAAGTGTATGCCTTCCAGTTCGTTAGAATAAAGATTCTTTCCACAGAATATTTTCAGAAGTTTGTTTCATTGTTATTTTATGAAAATTATTTGAAAATGTTAAACATCAAAGTCTTTAATATCATTGTCAGGTTTCATAATCTTGAATGCAGTATCTTGGCAAATAAATAAAAAAAAAAGAAGCTTTTCAAGGATGCAGCATTAGTAGCGTAAAAGGAAACTTAGGTAGATTTTCTTTTACGATTCATAACTAATGTGTAGCCAATGGAAAAGGTTATGACAACAGCAAATTGATTACATTTGGCATTTCATTTCCTTTCTGTCAACGTATCTACATTGATGGAGGTGTGTCTCTATTCCTGGAAAACACAAAAAGAACATTATGAACCAATAAATAATCAATAATTTTTCCCTTGAAGATTGTATCAATAGGCCCTCGACTGTTTCTTAAAAATTACTCTATAATGATAAAAAAGAGGGGGGGGGGGGGCGTGGTAATTTTGTTTTATACAAGGTTGGAGCAATGCTTTGACCTGTGTGAAAAACTAAAACAACATTGTATACGAATAAATATTGAATATTATTTCCTTTGGAAATTCAAATAAGTAGTCTTTCGGTTATTTTTCAAACGTGATGTTGTATGAAACTGAAACTTAATTTTCACTTAAAAAACGTGCGGAAACCAATTTATACTAGACCAGGTATTAGCAACCTTTTAACCTGTGTAGTAAAAAACTCCAAGAAAAGCAACATTCCTTCTTATATGCTCTTTTCCCCAGTAGTTTTGCGTTCCTTATTGTGTTCTCCCCCCAATTTTGATATACTAATAAAGTATGAAGACAACGACGGTTTAAACAAGTCTCCCCCCTCCGCCTTGCGTTAGAAAAATATTAGCATTACAACACTGGTTTCAATTACTACTAAGACATAATTAATTATACCCTAGGGGCAGCCTGTAACCCCTAGAGGACGCGTCCCCAGGTGGCGGATAGGGGAATGCCTTCCGCGAACCAAGAGGCAAAAGTTCAACCTCCTCGGAGGCATTGGCAACCACTTTTCCATGGGAGATCATTTTAGTTATTTTGTGAATGCTTTCTCGTCCGGGGCAGCCGACGCATCGAGTTCTGATGTCCGCGTCCTGCATGTGAAATACGCTACGAGGACATTTGATACTGCGTCCGGGATAGCCGACACGTCCAACTCTGCAGTCCGGGAGCTGTATGGCAAATTGACAACGAAGATAATTAATATACTCCAACTCAACATCAATGTTTTATGGGCACGACACCAACCAGCATAATTTTATACGTACGAATATCTGAGTTTTCATAAATGCACAACACATGCATTCCATAATAAATGTATTTCTGCTATTTATTTAAATATATGACCGGGTTTATCCATTTTAGTTCTAGAGTGACCTAAAATGAATTTTCACTTTTAAATGCATTTGTCGAAAATATCGACGAACTTTTTGCAAACGATGGACGATAATAACATCAACAATGTACGTAATAGAGGCTAATTATCAAATATTAAAGCAACGATATTTGTTGTAAAGTGACATTTGAAAAAAGCACTTTTTGCTAAAAGTTTTACTTAGGTTGTAAAAAAAAATTGTCTAAATTTTTTTCATTGCATCTTTTAATAAAATAAAGAATTACATGAAAACTTAAAAATAATAGCTCAAAGCATCCGCAAGTGTATGTGCTTTTTAAAAACTCAACAAATACTAATCCAAATTCGATTAATTATTTCTAAAAAAGAGAAGTCGAGTAGGATTGAGAAAGCGTGGTTTTTTTTTAAATTCGGATTGTTCGACTGAGATTAAGTGATGTATATTTGATCATGCTGTAGCTTTTCAGGTATTTCCGAAGAAACAAGAAAGGCGGCTTTATTTTTCATTCATGATTCTGTGAGGAAACAAACTTTCTTTTAAAGTATTTCCGGAAAAAGATTGTATATCTTTTGAACTTCAGGAGGCATTCTTTTCTGTGAAAGTTTATTTTTGTATTAATATGATTTCTTTAGGTCGTAACAAGTAAGAGAAAATTTACTCTAGATTAGAAAGATCTCTAAAAAACTTTTTTTAATGGTCTTTAATTATTTAATTAATTGCATTTAAAATGTAAAGGTTTTTGCATTTATTTTAAAGTCACACAGTATTAAAACGATTATCAGTAAATAAAAGGGAACTACTGGTGTGAAATGCAATTTGTTTTTAGCAAAAATTATTTTGTCCTAATAATTGAGATTTTATGGGAAAAGTTGGTTTAAGTTAGGTATGATTTAATGAATGTAATCATTTATGAAAGGAGTAAAAATATTAGTTTCACTTTAAATGGTATTGCAGAAAAATACAAGGAAAAAGTAATAAGAGTGGAGAATGATCATAAGCGAAATGATCTTACATTGTAAAAAATTCTAGTTCAACCTTTTCAAAAAAAAAAAAAAAATGGTGAAATTTAGCTGCAACCAGCATTTGGTACTAAGTTGAACCATTATAATGATGTAGTTTCATCTAGTTTCACCATGAGTGTGAAACTAGGAACCATTAAAATGATGGTTCCTAGCTTTGGTACCAAATGTTGGTTGCAGCTAAATTTCCCCATTTTTTTCATTTTTTGGGTGAAAAGTTGAACTAGAATTTTGTACAGTGTAAATAAATGAAACGTAGTTCCGATAATCCCTAATGATTGGCGGTCTAGACCCTTTTCGGATTCGTGAATTCTTCCGTTTAAGCAAAATAATTCTTAGAATGAGCTTAAATTACTTGAATGTTCTTTCGTGTTCATTTTATTATAGGCTAGCTTAAACGTCGTTAGTAATAAGCGCAATAAGAAGATCGTTAAAATGGTTTTTAAAGAACGCATCAACGTCACATAATTTTCAACTTTTCTAAGGGCTTTTGGAATTCTTCAATCTGTCAAAAAAAAAAAAAAAAAAAAAAAAAAAAAAAAAGAAAAATAAGTTACAAACTCATGTCGTTCAGTAATAGTTAGTACATTAATTACTGATTAATCGTGAATTAAGTTATTGATTCTCTAGCTTAAAAACATACAATCTAGGCATTGAGAGTTATATAAAATTTATCATTTAATGTTCACTTTGGAAATGATTATTTTTTAAATGTCTATCGTCTTCAAAAAAAAAAAAAAAAAAAAAAAAAAAAAAAAAAAAATAAAATTGATAAAAATGACATTTTTATCAAAAAAACATATTTTGAAAAAAATTTTTAAGAAAAGTTTATCCCTTGCTACTACCTTTCCCTAAACTTTTGCCTGATTTTAAAGTTGGACAACAAAATAGAATTGTAAGATGTTTAAAAATTCATGAAAATTAAAAAAATGTTGAAGTTTTAGCCATTTTTTTTGCATATTTCGACCCGAGAGTGGAACCGGTAGACATTTATTGATCAATTTAAAATTTTATAAGTATGTTTCTCATACCAGGCTAAAACTTTCTCGTATTCCCGAAAAGACGATTTCGAAAAAAAAAGAAAGAAACGTTTTTTATGATTCGCTCTAATATATATATACATTAAAACGTATATATATATATATATATACATATATATATTATATCTAGCTATCTATCTATCCATATATATATATCGCTTATAGAAATGAACAGTGTCATATCTGCAAAATGGACATTTTTCAAGAGAGAGGTTTGAACGTTTTACAATTTGTTTTATTTAATTACCTTATTTGTTTCAATGATTATCATAATCGGTTTTGTTCAGAAAATAGTTATTGTTCTAGTTTTCTCTCTCTCATGGTGGATGTTAATGATTTCAAAAAATTTAGAAATAAATATAAAAAGTAGTTATACAGTATTGCACAAAAAAAAAAAAAAAGTTGGCCTCTAGCCTTAATTTTTTAACATTTACTTACGGCAGTATTCCCAATATAAAAAGCTCAAAAATCTAAAAATTTTCATATAAAAAAAAAAAATCGATTTTTTGCAGACATGACACTGTTCATTTCTATAAGCGATACATATATATGAGTATAGCACTACTCATTTAAAATATAAGATACGGTAAAATTGCAACATTACAAATTGTTTAGATGAAACAATTGCTATGTCCCCAAGCCTTGTTTTTGTTACATGTCTCAGGAGGTTAAAAAATCTATTATTCGTTTTGTTTTGATTTTTCCGACAAAAGTTTTTTTTAAATAGAACACGCGAAATAAATTCCTTGAAGCAACTCCATGAATATTCCAAAGAAAAAGCGAAATAAGTTGGAATGAATTCCTGAAGATTCCCTAGTGCTTTGAAAAGCAAATATAATGCGTCGAAACACAAAGATTTGCAAATAAAAGTAGCAATTCTCTGTAGTGTTGAATACCCTTAAAATAGTTTTGAAAGGCAGTCCACCATGTCTCAGGAAACAAAAAGTTCTCATAGTGCAATGGCTTTATCCATTCATACTACACACACACACCCACTCACGCACTGTGCATGTATATGTAACTTGCTGTTTTACAATACTCATAGGATATAAGACTTATTATCTATAGAACAAAAGTCATATTTTGGATATTGTTTTAATTTTACTGAGCAAAAAGTACGATTTTGTGTTTCTGCAAAATAAATAACCCATAGCCATAGCATATATTTTAGAGTAAAGGACACAATTGAAAATTCGGATTTAACAAGTGAAATTGATGCAAGAAACATCCATCTGTTTTGTGGCAAGATATGTAAGTGGCAGCCCTAACAAGTGTTGCTATCCTGTGTTGTAAAAAATTTCGAAACAGTTGAAACTAACTTATTTTTCATACCCCTTTTATTCAGATGACTTTTTTTTATTCAGGCATTTCAGAAGGCGTTTTTGAGCATGGTCTCCAGTCTTCCAACAGCTCTAAGTAACACTTTGGAAACATGCTGCTGGCGCGGACCCGACGCTACTCGTGCTGAATTTTAACGTACCTAAAAAACATAAGCACAATTTCATTAGTGTGCTCCGATTTATCGCCAATGACTAATTAAAAAGTCAAATCGTAGCGTGTCACACTCGCCACGTTATTTGAAATCTAGTGTAAGCCAAAACGTATTTCTTTTCTGGAGATATTTTTTTTAAATTCTATTGCTAAATCAAGGAAATCGTTAAATCGGGGAGACAACACCTTTATCAAGTTCAATCTCAAATTAAAAACCTATTGCTAATTTGAGAAAAACGTTAAATCGAAGGTATGCTTTATTATTGTTTTTCCGTTAATAACTAAACTGATGTCTCTCTCCCGGAGTTGAGGAAACTGCAAATTATTATTTTTGGATCAAATTAAGCCTTAAAAAATCGCACTAAAAAGCTTATAACTGGCGTTCTTATTGACTTAGAAACTTAGAACAAATGTCATCTTGTGCAGAAAAATTAGCGCATTCGATCGATATATTACATTAATATGTGCAAGGTTTCTTCACTCCTATATTGGGGAATTTATGTGGACAATTGCTTAAAATTGGAATAAAAAAAGAACTACCTGTAGGATTTTTTTCAAAAACCTTCGCAGGAGTGTACTCAACAACTTCCCAAAGTTTCAAGGTGATCGGATGAATGGTGTAGTAATGCATAAAGGACATACAGACATACATACATTCATTTATATATATATATAGATAAAGGCGCAGCCTTTCGCGCGCGAGCGTGTGACAGGCTACTACCACATCCCTTCACACCACGCGCTAGAGAGCAATTGGCGTCTTAGCGTTGACACTTCAGCAAGAGCTGAAGTCGGCAAAGAATGCAATGAAGAATCGGCAAAGAATGCAATGGAGATAGTGATACCGATTTAACAGCTCGTTTTTGCTGTTAAACCGGTAAAGGAGTTTCCGCTGTATTTGTATTGGTGTTGACTCGTTAAAAAAAACTGCTTTTTCCACCGCGTTATGAATTACACTTGACTAAAAAGAATACTTCAAAGAACTGAATGTCACCTACTTCGTTCTGTTCCTCTCCGTAAAGTTTCCCACTCATTTCTTTTCATCTCCCTGTATTTTTAATGCGTAAAATGTAATCTTAGCTCAAACTCTGCTAAGTTTAACTGTATCATTTTTTGACATTCTTCGTTCCTTATCAGCTCAGTTAAATTTACAACTTCTAATCTTCATATTTTATTCTTAAAAAAAGAACCTTTTTTCTGATATATCTAAAATGACGAGTCAAGAAAAAACAAAATACTTTTTAACCACTAAAAAAGGCTTTAAACGAAAAGGCCTCAAGAAACATCAATGTCAGGCGTTTGCAACGAAATTGCCCAGAGGACACTTCAGTGTCAGATGTTTTCTCATCGAATTTATCAACGACGCAATTTGTGAGTGAACAATAAAAACCATTTTAAACGAGCTATTTTCTTACTTTAATTCTCAAATCAACAGCCTCATTCTAAGTATTTGAAACTGCTGCAATGCGCAAAGATCCCTTTTAGCTGTCAATTTAGACTTGTTATTTCTCTGCCATGAACGGATACGAGATTTAGAAATAGAAATCCCTATGTATGAGAATTATAGTGGAGTTCTTTTCTATACAGTGCTATTTCAAATCTTACTTAATTTCATCACGTAATAGCTAAAATAAAACTAGCATTATAAACTAGATTAACCAAAAGGGGATAAAGCATACAACATTTTTTAATGTAAGCAATGATGTTTTGTAGAAAAATTCATATAACAGTTTTATTACTAGGCAAGGAAATCTTTCATTTTAGTTTTTATTTTCTTCGTATAAAGTAGTGATAATGTGACTCAGGTTAGGTCTGGCTTTGAGTGAAAGAAAAAAAGATAACCTAATTTCATGTTCCTGGTTTTCTTAAGACTTTAAAGCTTTAAAAGTCTTAAGAAAATATTTATTTGTAGATACAACAGAAAAACAACACAGCCATTTAAATAATCAAACTTTCAACGTTGAGAAATTTATGATATTGAAGTCATGTTTGGCTGCTGCTGTTGTTAACAATGTAATCATTTCTAATAGTAATAAAATAATTTTTGAGAAAAAAAAAAGAATTGACTTCAAAGCAGAACAACTATAAAAATGCGCTAAAAAGTAAAAAAATAAATTAATTCTTTAAAAAACATCGATGTGACTTTTAACCATAGTTTTAGAAGTCGGTGCAAAATTGGGATAGATAAAATCTTTTGTAATGATTAATCAATTACAAATATAAATTAACATCAGGGAATTAGCAACAGTGCCAAGATGAAGTAACACAGGTGTATAGGTAATTAGACCCATAATTGTGCACCGACTTCTAAAATTATGTTTAAAAGTCACATCGATGTTTTTTAAAGAATTAATTTATTTTTGACTTTTTAGCGCATTTTTATAGTTGTTCTGCTTTGAAGTCGGTCCTTTTTTTTTTCTCAAAAATTATTTTATTTTATTCTTTTTAGTGCAAATATTTTTTCAATAAATACTTTATTTTTCAAAAAATCCATATCAAAGGGCAAATTTTCTTTGAATGAATGGCTTTAAAAACTAATCATTTGTATGATAATTCCCGTTTAGAAGTCGATTTTAGCAAACAAACTGATTGGATGTAATTTTTGCTTTAGAGAAGCCTTCAGTCAAACTGTTGCTGCAATTGCTTTTAATAATACAGCTCAATGGCAATAAACTCTTTTTATTTAACAATGACTTTTATATTATTAATAGTTTTCCCCAACAAAGAAAAATCAAACCAAGCCTTTCCAATTAAAATAAAAAAATACTTAATTTTCACCCGTAACGTTTTTTCTAAAAAACAAATGTAGTCAAATTGATGTGCGATATCTGAGTTAGACGGCCCTTTACCTATTAAAGAAAAATCCATCAAAATCGGTTCATTTAGTCAGAAGTTATGGATGAAAAACCAAAAAATGACCCAATTTATGTCCATAACTTTTTTTCTAATTATCGAATATGGTCAAACAAAGGTACGGTACCTATGGGAAACCACCCCAGATCGATTTTTAAAAAAATCACGAAAATCGGTTCATCCGGTGAGAAGTTATGAGTGGACAAACAAAAAAAAAAAAAAAAAACGACATACATACAATATGAATGTATAACCTCCTTCCTTTGTGAAGTCGGTTAAAAAAAAACGACATACATACAGTACGAATGTATAACCTTCTTCCTTTGTGAAGTCGGTTAAAAATCAGACGATACGATTTCGAAATTTAATTTATGTGTGAAGCAAGAAAAATATGAATATTTAAATTTCCCGATAGTGAAATCGATAGATAATTTCGGAGCTGAAAAGTTTTCTGCAAAAATTGTCACTTGGCAAGTTCTAAAAGTACTTGGCACAGGCACAGAGTAATCATAAACCAGAGGGTCAACTCTCAAGCTGTTTTGTAGCGCCGATTTCACTGGCGCACCACGGAGAAAAACATGAACCAAATTACCCCAAAAGTTCGCATAACCAATTTAACTCATGTCTCCTCTACGACGATATTATCTTTGTTTTAGAAAGGAAAATTCATATATTTTTAGAATGGGTCCGCTCATTTGCGGTTGCAGCGTTGGGTAGCTCTTTCGGATTCGTTTTTAAAAAAAATTTTCATCATTTTGGTGCGTTATTTTCTGGAATATTATTTAAAGTTGAAGCATATCGTATGAAGAGAACGCTTACAATTCGGAGCAGAAGTTTAATCATTTTAATCATTTTGTTAATCGTTTTGTTAAATTTAATCATTATATAAGGGCTAGTAAGAAAGGGTTATTTTTTAAATATTATCTAACTTAAGAAGAATTTATCCCAACAAAACATAAATGTGAAAAAAGGGCCAAGTTCGATAGAACAAAAACGGCTTTCGGAGTAGTCGGTGCCTGCGATAAAAGAATTGATATCTAATGGGTGCCAAGTTCCATAGCAGATCCTTTGATCATGGCTGTAAGAGCGTACAATGTTCCTTAATTTATTTAAAAACATTTTTTATCGGATTCCTAACTTGGCAAGTGTTAATTAAGGTAAATTACATTCAAAAAATTTAACTCATTCAATTAGCAATTTTTAATAGTTATTAAAATCATGTGGAAAGCTATTATAGTTAATTTCTAATTGTCTTCTTATCGTCTTCTTGAACGTAACTTATCTTAATTAAAACTTGCTAAGTTAGGAATCCGATAAAAAAATGTTTTTAAATAAATTAAGGAACATTGTACGCTCTTACAGCCATGATCAAAGGATCTGCTATGGAACTTGGCACCCATTAGATATCAATTCTTTTATCGCAGGCACCGACGACTCCGAAAGCCGTTTTTGTTCTATCGAACTTGGCCCTTTTTTCACATTTATGTTTTGTTGGGATATCATTAATTTTTGAAAAGCTAAAATGTGTGTTTTTATATTGACGATAAGTTATACTAAATTAAAGCAAGTTGAATAGTCGCTATTAATTATTTAAGATTTTTTTCGTCTGTTTACATTTCTCCGTAAAAAGTCCGTAAACCTATATTTATTTAATTAATTTTTTATTTAAAACGTTGAAAAGTTCTGTATAACTACGACACTGCATTCTTTGTAGTCAGCTTAAGTCAAGCCTTAAGGCGAAAAATTAAAGCGGAAAGTGAATTTCAATGCATCAATTATCAATTATTTACCTTCAAGCGCGAGAGAGTATTGTTTACTTTAAACGGCAGAAAAATATGGCTGCTGTTTGAAGTCATTAGGTATGATGCTACTTATGAGTATGCTAGTAACTTCAAAAATAATGTAATTTTTTGAAGTTTCGGATTTTTTCCTTTATATATGCCAAGTTGTCTACCTTGATACCAAGTTTCAAGTTTCTAAGTCTCCTAGAAGTAGGTTAGGTTTTTGATGAGTGAGTGAATGAGTGAGTGAGTGAGTGAGTGATAAAAATGACACTTTTCAAACCTTAATAATTCCGTAACCATAACAGATACATCAATGAAATTTGATATTCGAGGGGTTAAAGGGATCACTATTAGACGTTCCAAATTTCAAGTATGTAGGTCTAATAGTTTTTGGGTAATGGTGGGGTCAAAAGTAGCTCGAAATGGTTCGGGTAAATATACACATTGGCCGGTGTCGCCGTATCTTAATTTGGCTGACTTTCTGAACTTGGCGGACACACTGCCGTGTGTCTAGATTGTTACCAACAGATATATTAACTCAATTTGTTCAGAAAATTTTCTACATTTTCATTTTAGGTGTTGAAAATAAATCTTTCATTTATTTCTGTTTTTAATATTAAAATTTATTTAACAGGATATATTTTATTTAGTATTATAATTGTGAACTTGTCTTACTACATAGAAAATTCAATTGAAGATTTTTTTATGTAAAATTACTAAACTTCTGCTCCGATTTGTAAGCGTTCTCTTCATATGATATTTAGTGTTACTTTGAATTCAAAAAAGAATAGTAAGTACGTTAAACAAAGCAAGACATAATCTTTAAAATATTCTGAAATTCATGCAAAGTTACAGCTTTTAGATGCATGGAATAGAAAAATTATATCACCGCAATTTAAAAAACAGACTGAGTCAAACGTATTGAAAAGCAAAATATATAATGAGAAATGCATTTAGAATTCTGAAATATATATATATTTTAAAACTTGTATTTTAAGCATGACTATGGTTCGAAACATCAGTGAGAAATGCATTTTGCTTGCAGTTAATCAAATGCCATAAAAACGAAGGGGGGGGGGGGAGAAATAATCAGTTTAAAAAAACAGCTATTAGAGTATTTAAGTCGTATTTTTCTGGACGACATTACAAATGGTATTTTTATTTAAATGAAGCAAATTTTTTAAGTAATAGAAACAGTTTTGCAAAACCCATAAAAAATTACTAACAATTATTCACAAATAACGGAAAAGATTATTAGGGATAGGGGGGACGTTAATAACGGTAATAGCCAAGAATGGGGAGTGACAACAATTGAAGTAACAGCAAAACCGTCAAAAGTAGTTTCTGTTTTTCTCCGTGGGGGCGCTGAACGCAGATTTTGACTGCATATTACTCTGTGGTCATAGGGAGTCAGTTGTCGCTCAGAAGTCAATGAAGTTATGTCCGGCTTTTGGTAGTTTCTTATTTTTCTAATTAACGGAATAAATACTCTTCTTCAGAATTATTATGCACGACAGGAAATTATTTATTATAATCATGTTATATTTTTCTGAATACATTAATAAACCAAAATTTTAACACTTATTGTATTAAAACAAGTTATTATTATTATTGCTTTATGCATTTAGCTGATATGGAAATAAAATGTAGAAACTAGTGGTCCTCGTCTTTCGAAATCTTTCAAAGATAAAAAATAAAAAATAAAAGGAAAACTTTCGAATCGGATAATTCTTTTAAAAGTTGAGGGGACGGGGGGGGGGGGGGGGGTCAGACAGACCAACAGGCACAAATTTTCACCATCTCAAAACCCTACTTTCAAATTTTTCATTTTCAATTTTATTTAATTAACTTATTTTTCCTTTTATTTTTAACGATATTTTCACGATACATTAAACCTTCTTTCATATATTTTTTGTTTTGTTTTCTACTTTTACAGGAAAGTAGGCAAAAGGGAATAAAAAATGTACGAGTATGTACTACAGCAAGTATCATAAATTTAGGTATAATGCTTCTACTTATATACCTTTATTGTTCCTTTTACTAATTGACGGAAATAGCAAATAGGAGAGCTATAAGAATTGCTAATAAAGGATTTAGAAACAATTTAATATTTACATTTTATTCGCAAACAACGGAGGACATTCTAAAATAACTCCCAACCATTCTTAATCTTACTCTTGAGCTTGCGTTCTTGTTTTTGATAAGGCCTCCTTCATTCTAAATCTTTTTCATTCTAAATTTAATTTAATCGTGTTGCCAACTCAAATAAAGGTTTGCGATGCAATCAAAACATTCCAGTATGAGCCCAAACGATTTTAGAGCAAAACTATTTTGCATAAATTCGTATTTTCAGAATATTTAATATTTTCCCTAAAAGTATTCCACACTTTTATTTTGAGTAAACTTGAAAATCATTTTCTAAAATGAAATTAACTTTTGAAAATAAAAATTTGGTAAAACACATACTAAGCCGTATAATTCTGTCGTAATGCAATGAATGCTTTCTGTCTCTTACTATACGTTAGCCATTTCAAGTATTCAATTCGATTTGTAAATAATTCGCATGATGTTAACGTGAAGAATGTTACACAACAAAAAGAGCTGAATTGCCCGCTTGAAGCATAATTTATAATGTGAATACTTCTGAAATTAACAGAAAGGATGACATTGATTTATAATTATGATTTCAGAAAAGCAGTATTTGTTGTAGTAAATCTAATTTCGCTGGAAACGGTTCATTTTAAACTACTATAATTGAGATTACGTGCCTATTGAAGTAGTGTAATTTGATATGAAAGGTAACTTTTAGTCACTAGGTCTCATATGCGTAATAAGAAGTAGAATTAAAACTCTCAACAGCATGCAGCCCTTCTAAGATTCTTCTTTTACTCATTAAAATAAGATACGCATTTTTCAAAAAGCGTAGATGAGTTTAAGTTTTCAAAATGTAATATTAGGTGATAGATTGTTTTCTCATTGATTATTATTAATAATATTTACCTATTCAATTTTGAAATTTTATGTTGGTGTATGCTTGATTTTTTTATCGCAAAATTTAAAGGATGCGAAATCTATATATCTTTCTCGAAATGTTTTTGTATATTTTTAAGAGAGAAGGGGAAGTGGAGATATTAAAAGTAGCGTAAGGAACTGAAATAAAATCATTTTTATTGAGTGTCTCTTAATCTTTGAATTGAAATTTCATATTTAAGTTGTGAAGAAAAAAATATTCAATATCATGTAGAAAAAAAAATGTTCTAAAAATGGCCGCTAGGGGCGCTGTTTAGCCTCATAACATGGTTTTCACGTCGGAAGTGACTAATAAGGAATAAAAACTAACTAATAAGGTTAAAACCCTGTTATAGGCTAAACAGCGCCCCTAGCGGCCATTTTTAGAACTTTTGTTCATGATTCCTTGAGCGCATCTCTTGTATAGTCTACATACCAACTTTGGTGTCAATCCGTTGAACGGTTTTAGCTGTAAGATGCCCTGAATAGGGGAAGTTTAATTATAACCACCCTATATATATGCTAAAAAGATTAAAAGGTGAAGTAATTTTTTTAATTTCTTACTGCAAAAATCTAACTTTTCACAAATTTCACATTTAACTAGGACGTTAAAAGTATTCCTGCAGTTATACTAATATAAATTTCTTTTCTTTTTTCCCCAGTGCGCATGTAATTCTACTTGAATATATTCTTGAGCTACACGTCACGATTCATGGATAGACCAGGTATTTAATTATTTCTAGGAAATATTTTTCCCACAGAAAACTGTGCAAAACTCAAGGAAGTGTGTAATGTTGAAATGTTGCCAAGGACGATAAATTGAACTTTTCAGAAAAAATTGTCACTTTCATCTATCACTTTGTATGACCACATAAGCTTAATGATATTGACCGAGCATTAATTGCATTTATATATATATATTCAGAGGTACTTGAAGTGAATAAAATGAGAGCGCATGAAAATTTAATTCTCTATTTATTGTTTAGTGTTTATGTATAGCAGCATTACGGGATTGGCAGCAGCCGGGTAGGGGGGAAATATCAATCTATTTTAATTAATAAACTTTCGTTTTTATTAGAATTGAACGTCCACTGCAAGATGGTTTTAACTCGAAACCAGCTACTTTCTCAGGAGATGCATTAGGAAATTTAAATTACATTTTAAAAGTCTTGCCAATTTGCCTTTTTCTGAGGTTAATAAATAAAGTTTTGGATTGTTATCTTATGTAGAAATTCTTGTTTTATACAAATGTAAAATTTATTAATTATGGGATTATATAATAATTCTGGCTGAAATATTATTTGAGTAAAACATACTTAATTCTGGATTTACTGTCCTCCCCTCTCCTTAATTAATTTTCATTGGAAAAGATAAGGGGGGGGGGGAGGAAGAAAGAAGAAAAAAATATCGTAGAAACACCTTGTCTTGCCTACGAGTTTCGAAACCTTGCCTATGAGTCTCGAAGAGATATGGGGGGGGGGGGGAGAAAGCGGTGAATGATTAGGGGGGAAAAGGGTATTCATGAGGTGAATGACCCCACTGCACTCTGAAAAATTTTATACGTTTGAAAATGAAAATGGGTCAGTTGCAAAACTAAATCTAATATACAGTGAATTTCTTACTTGTATTTTCATACGCTGGTCGATATTGCTAAAAAGAGTTGTTGCAAAGATCCTTGGTTAAGAAAAATCTTTTACTTGAAGCTGCTGCGATACCTGAAAATTGAGATTATTTTTCTATCAAAACAGATTACCTTGATGCAAAGAGACCAAGAAATGCCTTCTTACACAATATGTGATGATATATTTTCTTGAAGATGAAAATACATGACTAATCTAAACTTTCCTTTTACGTTAGATCTCTAAGGATTGAAAACGTTATTTCTATCTCGCACATATTACGCTTCTCAGAAGCATTTTTATACGAAATCTGTGAGACGTTTCGTTTTGGAACAAATCTATGATTATTGCAAGTGTTAGATAAAGGTTAGAATAAAATCTCTTGGGCCTAAGTTTGGTAAACAATCTCACGTAGAGAAAAAGAACGGATACTGTTTTCGAAACTAAAAAAAGGCATAACTGCCCCGCATAAAAATGTAAGACTTTAATTTATAAGCCTTATTATTTAAAAAGATCGTTCATAATTTTTAAGATCGTTTTCAATAACATACGTTTGATTTGTTTGATGTGTTTATATTTTCACATTTGTGGGCATATTTTTCAGAGTTAGGTAACAATGGCTTTTTATCAAATAACAACAGTCAATACACGCAATATTAGTCTTAGTGCAGTGGATATGTTTTAGTTTCTAATTAAAGGGACCGGTAAAATGATATCACGTTTTTGTCATGTTCACTATCAGATTTTAACTAAGTTCAGAAGAAAGGATTATCTAAGAACAAGAGCTAATAAAGCTAAGCCGGAAAATTAAACATAAATAAATGCGTAAATAAATAATGCTTTTAAAAATACTGATGCAATAGTGAAAAGAAATGTATTCCCACGCATTGCTTAGAGAAATCCTTAATAAGGGTTTTAAAAATTTTATGAAATTTTTAATCACTTGTGTTTAAAGGTTTCAGTGACGAAGAAAAAAGGGTAATAAATTCTGGAATACATTTTAATGCTCTTTATTAACTATGAATTATAAAGAGCTTTGAACAATTCTCTGTGTTCAACATTGAAAGCAAACTCATGTCGCCCGTAATTCTCCCCTCTCGCATTTTAATAATGAATGCTTCCTTTCAATACGCGTTTGTTTCATTTGAAAAGTTTTACAATTTTGAAAGACAGAACGCTTAATGCTGTCGAGTGAGCGCATGCAAATCTGAAAGTTTGTTAAGGCTCTAAAGTGAGCTTCAATGCTACTATTCAATGAAATTCATAATTAACCGATTATCAATGCCCTCTTGCATTTCCGAAAGTAAATATTTTACTAACGGTTTATACTGGTAGCTTACTTAACACATCACCTTGTCGATGAACTGTGTTGAATATTTATACGTTTTGAAACCAGCTTCTTAAATTAAAACTGTATTTTATATGATGCAAAACCTCGTATTTTAAATAAGACATAATGTTGTCAATAGGAAATATTGTGATAAACCATAAAATAGTATGCTTTAAATAACATGTCTGTAAAATGAAATAAGTAAATAAAATATTTAATAAAATATTAAAGGGAATTTTCTAATAGATTTTTACCAAAAGAAATAGTCGTTATCTAAGACAGGTATTTTAATTATTTCATTCCCTGACCAGAAAAATCTAATAATAGTAATAATATTTTTTTTTCTAATGTTTAACATATTCTTTTGACCACGGATGGTCCGCGCTTCGTACTTGCAACTGAACCCAAGTCATATTCAAGCTCCCCTCATTAAGCTCTCGATTATAGTAGATGTTCAATAAGTTCAAGGAATGGTTCCAAATTAATGTTTTTTGAGTCCTGATCTGCCGTACCCATAAACTCCCTAATGTGCTCTGTGGGAAGAAGATCCATCGAGTTAGGAGTCTAGGGAATCTACAGAAATTCATCCGCTCTATCTCCTTGAAACACTACAGCACATTTCCAGACTTGTGACATGCAGCGTTGTTCTGTAGGATGATGGGATGTTTAGCCAATATGTTGCCAAATCTTATATCTAAACTAGGGGTTATTTTAGGCGTTACACAAGATAATTTAATATATGGGATTATATAAATATGTTTATAAGACGGAAACACATTATATTACTAGGGTGCCGAGAGAAAATTCCATTTATTCTTAGGGTGCCGCGACTTGGTCAGTTTTGGCACCCCCATCGTTAAATCATTTACGATGAATAGCTTATTAAGGCATGTAATTGCAATGAATTTCTTCTGACTTGTCTAGAAGACACAAAACTTTTCTTCAATGAAGGCATGCAAAAAAAGTTTTCACATTAAATCTTACATAAGGCTTTTTTTTTTAATGTGTAAAAGAATTTAATGTTTACTCTGCAGGCTCCGGAGAAAAATTTACTATTTTTTTTGCTGTATGTATTTATTAACTTTCTTTTCGCATGGAATTTTTTGTTATTGCTCAGGTATAATCCTGTTTTACATGTTTTCGGTACTTTAGGTTTTCTGAAAGCATAGAAGTGTTAAATACAGTTCACAAGAAAATTTTTCTCTTTCGGTTTATTCATTTGTTTTAGTTTGTGTGTAATTTTGTATTTCTGCGTGGGTTTATAAGCATTATTTTTCTGCGTGGAATTATCAATGCTATTTTATATGAATGAATGGGTTTTACGTTTGTCTTGAATGAAAATTTGTTCAGTTTAAGTATATAAGAGTTGAGTTTTATATGATTTTCTCGGTGTGTTTGAGTTCTAAAGATTTTTTTCTATGTGCACTTGCGTTTTTGGTGTATCCTCTTAGTGAGAGCATTGTTGCCATTTTTTTATACAAATTCATGCACATCATGTAGTATCCGACAGTATTTTCAGTGGACAGTATTTATCTTTGGATATTCGAGCTTAAAATTATTTTTCGGTGAGTATATAAATATTATTATTATGAATGCATTTTATGAATATTTTATAAGCAAGTGTGATTTAAGCGTGAGTTCGAGTGCAGAAGTAATATTTATTGAAATTTTCTATTTTGGTTTATTTAATTTTCGGTATAGTGGGATATTCATCATAAATGGGTGGTTTAACATGTGCGAGTACGTACCATGTACCGATAATTTTCTATACGCAGTTTCTTACCTTTTTCATCTTCTTCTTTTGTGTGAGTTTCGTTATTCTGCACACGTAAAAGAGAAATAATAATAACGAAGGTAATGGTTAATAATGAAACCTATTAATAAGATGAATGCATCCCAGTTTATTTGATTCGCTGGTTGAAATAACATTTAGTGGCAAAATTTGAAGAAGTAAGTAATAATTGTTATTTTTGTTCTTTCTTTTTTTCAAATACTTCTAAGGCACTGTAAATTTCAGGAACACAATTTAAAAGAAATTTTTACTCAAAATTTTGCTTAAAACGCAATTTTTATGAAATATCAAATAATCCATTGCTTTGACATCTATTAAGTTTGAAAAGTAATGGTACAACCTTAATTTTTTACTTTACTTTTGCATTTATTTAATTTCGTTGTTTTGCAATTATTTTGCTGATTTTTTTCTAGGACTAAATAAAATGTTGCGAGAAAAAAAGCCTGATAAAATGTTTGTAAAAGAGTAATGTGCGTTTATCATAATTTTTGGAAGGTAAAATTCTTCAGTTCGTTGAAATTCATATTTTGAGACTGAAATTGAAATGCCTCAATGCAGTTTTACGGAATGTCGCAGAAAATAATTTACTTTTTCCATAATTATTATAAACGAACTTTGAATTCTGACTTATTATAAAAATAATGAGACACATTTTCCGGCTTCTTATTTGGTATACAAGAAGTAAGAAATGATGTTTCAAGCTTTTCTTTTAGCTGTAATATGGCAGCATACTGCCTATAAATCACCGCCGAAGAAGTAGCACTCCTTAACAAGTGCCCAAGGCCACAAAACCGGCTGTTTACTGCCAAATGTATGACTTGGAATTTACTATACTAGTTATTTGCCTTAATGAGACAAAAACAAGTCAGAAGAAGACTGTTTTTCGTGTATTAAAATGCCTACAGGCCATTTATTCAGAAATGAACAGTTTTTCACTTTAAAAAGGTCTAGTCAGATTTTTATAGACTGAGTGAACTTTCAAAATGGACATTCTGTTTCTTAAGTGAAATGTGTAAAAAGTAATCTTGCTAATAACTTGAAATTAATATGATAAAGCTTTTGTTGAATGCGTGCATACTTGAGATGATCATATATAATCATATGTTTCTTAATAATGTTATACACACACGCGCAGACGACAAATATAGGCATATTGTAAGCTACATTCCATAAATGTGTATTTTCATTAAAGAAATACATTGAAAAAATAGCTATATTTATAATTTGAAGTAGAGATATATATTTGCTATGTGTTCACGCCTGAGGGCGAGAATACATAGAAAACTCATAGCTTTTCTGAGGGATGGTTCTAGGCTTACGAAGAAAGCATACAAAAATTTCAAGCAGTTTCTAGTTGCGTGTGCGTGTTGGGGGGGGGGGGGGGAGACAAAAGAAAATTTTCATACAAATACGGACAATATATAGCGAGCTATCATGTGATAATAGGTCACCCATCTATCGATTCTACAAATTTTTAAAACTAAGAGAAGAGATAGACAAACAGAGACATATGGGATTATAGGAGAAAAAAAAAACAAAATCAGTACTAGCTCATTATTTTATACAGGACTTAAAAACAGATTATTTTCTCCTTGTCTTTTTAAGGAAAGAAAAGGAGTAGTGGCAATTTCCAGACCTCCTTGTCTTTTTAAGGAAAGAAAAGGAGTAGATGTAATTTCCAGACATTCTAGTCATTGAAGTTAAGAAAAATTGTTTGAATTAACAAAAAACATTCTTGTTTCTTAGACAGGTTAATTAAAGGTAGTCCTATGACGTTCAATTAGAATTTCAGCGAAAATTTGAGGGATACTTCGGTTGCTGACTATAATTTTCCGATCCGGAAAACAAACAAACAAACTTGAATTTGAGTTATTTTGTTTATTTTTCCTTTTCCACCTGGGCAAAACTAAAACTGTACTAATCGGTAGAGCAATACAAATTAAAACAAAATGAAGAAAACTATTTAAATCCATGAAAGATAACACAAACTTAGCTTTAAAAATATGGGCATTTACATAATTTTCATTAGCAAGTAATAATGTAAGGAGAGTTTAGTATTTACCATGACCATTGTCCATTATTATCCAGTTGAAGTCGCAAGCAAATAGATAAAAGAGACATGAAGGGGAAAAAAACAATATTTATTCATATAAAGCTAATCCGTGATAACTCCAAGAATTCCAATTACTCGAGCTACTAAAGCTCCATCTTTTATCTCTCGATCCTTTTACCTTTAATGCCCTATTAATTAAAAAAGTGCTTGAACTTGAGTTATGTTGTTCCTTTTTCATATCCACAAAATTTGTCTTCAAAACTAAAACTTTGCACTAATTGTTAGAGTAATACAAATTAACAAACTGAACAACACTATTTATATCGATATCAAAAAATTACATTATACTTATTTACATAATTTTCGTCACTAAGTGATAATGTATAAAATACTTTATTTTATTTATCACGTCCATTGCCCATTATTACCCAGTTGAAGCAAGGGGGAAAAAGTTGAACTATTTATTAAAAGAAATCAACAATATTCATTCATATGTAATATAAACAAATACCGCTCTTTGACATTAAAAGAAACATTCTTGCAAAGAAACGGCAATTTATAAACGTGAATTTATTTATAGATTTTGCGAAAAAGTTTTAGAAAGACTTATACAGTTTGTCAATATGCAAGCTTAAGTAACTAGAAATAAGACATAAAGTAAGGAGACCATTATATGTAGCGAGGTTATGCCAGTCTATATATATATTTAAAAATATTCTCTTCTTACCTTTACTTGCTGTTACCTTTGCTCTCTCTCAACTTTTAATGGTGAAATAACTGATATTGAATGATCATTCTATTAGTAGCATTGGAAGAAGTTAAAAATAAAAATTCAACCTATTAATGGATCTTGTTGTTTCGGCAGCACTCAAAAAAAAAAAAAAAAAAAGAACGACGAGGAACTGTATTTCAGAATTTGTCTCTAAAAAAAGATTGTACCAATTTAGCAATTTTATTTGAAAATATGCCTTATAATAAATTTTTTTCTGTGTTTCTTGTGCATGAAACAAATTGAACCCCATTTTGATGCTATTCCGCTAAAATCAAGCATAAATTAACCTTATTCTATTAGAGAGACAGAATGGCACTAATATACATAATTTTTCATTTTGTGTTTTTTTGAGAGTTTGTAACTTTTCCATAATATTTCCAAATTTCTGTAAGTTTATTTTTGTTTTATGTTATATTTTGCACGCAGAAGAAAATGCTTATCGTAAGTCATAGATATCTAAACTTTTATCAATGTTTACCTCCGTTTAGCCTTTTAATCTTACGTTTGTGATCACATGCTTCCTAGCCCAATCAGAGACGGGTCACTTAGGAAATTGCTCCAATTAAGTTTCAGGATGTTTATGGTAAGAAGGCTGAGGAGAGCTATTTTAGGACAAATATTTCTCTAGCAGTCTGCATCGTTGTCACTTTATAACCAGGTTCTTTCCTTCGCAAAGAAATGTATCTTGGAAGGAAAATACAAAATCAGAATTTAAAAGGTCGCAAACGTTGTGTAACAATCAATGAGCGTAACTTTGATCCACAGTTTTTTCATTTTTAAAGGCCCCATTTATATTTTAACAGTATTATTGCATTTACTGGCATAAAGCTGAAGAAAAACTCCTAAGTATTTCATAGTCACAAAGAATTAGGAAAGGTTATTTGCAAAACGATTTAAATTGAAATACTAACCTGTTTCAAAGTTATTCTCGCAGTTAGGGTAACTTTGTAACAAGTCAGAAAAGTGATTTTCAAAAGAAATATTTTAATAAAAGTATTATAGTTGTTCAACTTTGAACCAAAAAATCAAATTTTTAAATATTTTAAAATTTTTATTTCACAGCATCGCAGGATTCTATAGTTGATGATAATGCCTAGAACAACTTCAAGAATTTCAACAAGTTCAAGGGTTCCAACAACTTCAAACCAGCACTAAAAAATAGCTTTCAAGCAGTGAATTCAGAGTTACTGTATTATAGAATTATCTGTGTGAACTGTTGCCAATTTATTTCGTAAAATTAAGAGTAGAAAACTGATTTTATAACCTAGCCAGCTGCATGTAGCACTGAACCTTCTACTTTTTTTTTTTGAAGTCAAATATATTAACATGATAGTATGTATAATGACAGGGTTCGAACTTAACCCATTGGTTCAAAGTTACCCTGAATGAATATACTTCGAATCGTCAGTTGGCCTCCCAAAATTTATAATTATATTTAAAGTATAAGTATGAATCTTCAAATAATCTTCCTTGTAGGTCTCTGTCTCACACAATTTTTATATTGGATAAATATTTGGTAAAGTTAAGAACAAATATTTACCGTACGAAATCCGTTTTTACTTCCTTGTACAAAGTTCTCAAAAAATGTTCCACTCAAATTTGAAATTACATTTTAGGCACCCATGAATAACTGCTGATTAATTGCTTGATGACATCCGTATGTACATATGTTCCATCGAAATATCTGTTTTAACATTATTTATATATGTGTGCCGCAGGGTTATCAAATTAAAACCCTGCAATACGGGACAGCAATCGCGCACCGACAGGGTGGATCGGATATATCGTATCCGATGGTTTTTATATATTTCCGGAATACGATCCGGCCCCTACAAGTGAAATCTGATTATCCGGCATGTTAATTCTGATTTTTAAAATTTGATTAATTAGCAATATATGTAAATATATGTAAATCAAAAACTTATTACTTATTTGGAAGCTGTGTGATGCTTAAAAAATGTATAAAGTTTAGAGGTTTCAAACAGCAGAGCAGACATCCTGCATGAATACGTCAAACAACGAACACCGGATATCCAATATCCGTCATAATCAATATGTAGGCAAAATTATGGGATTTTTGTTGTCCATTATCAAATTCCCCCGGGACGCGGGGCAATTTCTCAAAATACAGGACTGTCCGGTGAAATCCGAGACGTTTGGCAACACTGGCGTGTCATTCTCCATGTTTACAATACTTTTTTAAATGCAGGAAACTGTCTAAAAATTATGAATTTAAGAAATATAAATTCCAAAACTCTTAAATCAGCAAAAGCACGCATTTATTTTAGCTACTTAAAAATATAATATTTAATGTGCATAATAGCTTCCCTCCCCAGTCTACAATTTCTTTGAAATACAAAATGTAAAAATAAAAAGAACAAAAATGTTTAGAGGATCTAAAAAAAAACTTTTATGAGCGACTGCACTAGGAGTTCATCAACTATGCGATTAAACACCGGAATAGAGCATCAAAGGGCAGAACAATTTTGGAACGCAATTAATGCCTTAAATGAGAGTGGTGCTATTTAATATTCAGCAGAGGGTTTGTGTCAGAGCAGGAAGTTTAAGTGCTAGAAGAGAAGCGTAATACAAAAGCGAAATTGGTTCAAAGTAGTAATTGCTGTCCTTACTATCGATTTCGTTTTCGGTGATAGATTTGGAGATTTCGGATCTGCAGAAAATAGGAAGGGATAATCAAAGAATTGTAGAATAGGATTGTGGAATAAAGAATAAATGTCTCAACATTAGAGGAATAATCGTGACGGAAATCAGACTGCTTTGGAGAAACATAATTGCTATGTATGTATAAATATGTAAATATATGACTTCGTACTGAGCTTTAAAAAGGACAAGGCGCTAAAATTCATACAAGGAGGCATGTAGGGCAGCAATAAAAAGAGCACTAAATTTTTAAAGAAGACACATTTTCATTAAACGAGCACATTTTCTCAAAACGGGATTTCCTTTTCGCTTCATAGGCTTTTCTCTCAAAAACAATTGATCCAAAAAAAAAAAAAAAAAATCAAAAGATGACATTAAATGAAGCGATCTTGCAAGACACGTACAAAACACTTGAAGTTCTAATTATTTTTGAGTTATGCCAAATTTCTTGAATTTGAAATAGATAAGCTTATGACTTTGTACTCCTTTTTAGCCTACTTTCCAGTAACAGTAAAAAATAAATAAATAAAGTATGAAAGAAGGCTTAATGTATCGTGAAAATATCTTTAAAAGAAAAGAAAAGTCAAAAATAAGTAATTAAATGAAGGTTGAAAAGTAAAAAAAAAAAAGGAAAGTAGGTTTTTGAGATGGGGAAAATGTGTTTTGTCGGTCTGTCTGTCCGTCCCCCTCTAATAACATTTGAGTTAATTGTCTGATTCGAAAATTGTTTTATTCATTTTAAAGATCTCGGCGAGAACATCGTATTTATATATTCTATTTTTTTATTATTTCAACCTTTTTTGTTCTATTTTGAACGGTTCAAAAAATGTCAACATTTGCGCCTATGAGCAAAAATGAAGCAAATTATGTAAACTCTGCGCAAAAGATCCAAGCTCGTGTGAACAAGCGTATTGGAAGGAGCTTTCGGCGTTTAATATATTTTTTGATTTGAGTAATTTTTGTTCAATTTTGAACAGTTCAAAAAAAAATTTAGCATTAGCGCCTACGAGGGAATTTCAATCTTATATAAATCCTGATCTTATGACGTAGAACATGTACAGATAGTTCATCCAGAACTAAACGATCCTATTCTCTCACGAAACGTTTTAAACTGGAGTTTTAGGATATTTCCGAATGAATGAATGTATAAATGAATGAGTGGAAGAATGAATGAATAAATGAGTCAATAAATACATGAATGAGTAAATGAATGAATGATTTTATGAATGGATGAATGTGTGAGTGAATGTATGTATGTGTATTAACTGTTGAAAAAAGTATATTTGAAGTAATTAGGAACTAAAGCTAATGAGAAAGAGAGAGAGAGAGAGAGAGAGAGAGAGAGAGAGAGATAGCTAGAGTATAAATTTGAAGTTGGTGTATACAGGAACATAGGCTCGCATAGTTCTAGACATAGCTTTGTGTTGTTTTTAACTGGTGCATTTGAAATCACTAATTTTCGTTGGAACTTGTAAAAGTGAAGATTGTAAAACGTCTATAACTCCTAGAACGATAGGAATGTTCTGTTTTGTATGACTTGCTTTGAATACGCATTGTTTTAAATGTACCCGGAAAGCCGGACGGGAATACTATGAAAATAAGTAATAATTAAACATAATACCTAAATTGAACATAAACATATCTTGGAAGTTTTCCTTCTTTCTTTCTTAAGTATCTTTTACCAGAACAGCCGACTATTTTCTTTCGACAAATTTAATAAATTTTGAAGACTTTATTTAAAGTATCAAAAACCACTTATGCGTTTGCGTTGCAAATATTG